>OX387605.1:338689-2738689 GCA_947568835.1 Protonemura montana | reverse complement strand
TCGGCATAGCAAACTGGAGGGACTTTCCGCGGAGACGATCTTTGCACTCTAGGCTGAGAGCTTTCACTGTTGGGCTGCATGTGTCGAAGCTTGCCGCTGTCTGCTTTCTTCTCGGAAGATTTTACATTAGTTTTGGTCTTTGAATTTCGATAAGTCTTGGTCGCTGTCTTTTTGGAAGGTACCGTTCTCATGGTGCCAAGGACATTAATTTTTTGTGGCATGCTTGTTGCTGAGCAATCATTCGAAGTCTTCTCCACAACGTTGTTGGAGACAACACTCAGCATGCTTTGAGCTTGCTGGGTTTGCTCACCTAAGTCCTGGTCACTTGGTCCTATACCTGATTCCTCAAAGTCCAAGGAACTTGATAGGGAATCTTCCGAAGTTTTTAATTCAAATTCGAACTTGGAAAAGTTTTGATTACTGCTAGCCTCACTCGCTACCAATTCCTCGTCACTGCTACTTTCGGAAGATGGATTTTTTTGCAATACGAAATGTTTAGTCACGGCACCAAACTCAGTCTCTACCTTATTTGGCTCGTCACCCTGTTCGGAAGAAATCGGGCTTTTCACGTGTGGTGGGTCGCAAGCATTGCCGGAGCCGTTATTTAAGATCTCTTCATCTACATCAACGTCACGCTCCTCTCTCTTCTTAGTGCACCGATTCGCTTCATGCAACACCAGCAGCCTCCGCTGATCCTCAGATATCGGCGGCATTCTATTGACAAACACGACTTCAGACTCGGATTCCATCTCAACACCATTGGCATTTTGGACGGTTCCGTGCAAATCTCCGATCTGGTTTGCAGGTGAATGCTCACGTGAGGTGTCTTCAATTCCTAAAACTTTAACACTTTTACCTTCACATTCAGGATCAAAATGTTTTGACTTGGTTTGTTTGGCACATTTCAAAATGGGCGTACTTTTATGACAATTCCTTGCAGAAAGTGAATCCCTTCTCTTCTTTTGCTCGATCAAATTTCTAGAAATTTGTGAATCTCCATCGCCCTTAACGTTTACACTGCCTTCCTCAGCAGACGAAGAACTTGACTGCCTATTTCTTTTAAATTTTCTTCTTATATCTGAAGGCTTTGCTGCACAATGTGATAACAGGGCCATGTCACCTTTAACTTCCAGCTGGGCATTGGTTTCTTCAGTAGATGACAAGTCACCTATGAGTGCTCTGGGGCACCCACCAGTTAAACTCTGATTTCTGGCATTGCTTTCTATGCTGTCGATGCTGTCAAACATGTCAGGACTTTCTTGGCAAGGCGAGTTTGTAAGACACGTTACATGATCACAAATCTCTGGCTCTGGATCAGATACCTCCTTACACCGTAGAGGTCTGCCACCAGAAACTTTAGAATGTTTTTCATCTGATTCATCGGGTGCAACATCAAATGTGGGTTCTTGAAGTTTGCATAATAAGGCAGAGCAAGATTTGGATTCACCTTTGATTTCATTATCTGGATCCTCAGTCTCAACTTCATGTCCAGGCAATGCACTTTCCAGCTCCTGTACTTTGTTCTGTTCCTTGAAGGCAGCATCGTGGCGTCCTTTGGTATTTTTTTTGCCCTTTACTTTTATCTTGATGTTGCTTGGCAAAGACAAAGCGGTGTCGTGTTCAGTTACGGATTTACCTGGCTTGTTTTGTGGCTTCGCTTCCCAGTACGTTGGGATACTATTTAATCCATAGACGTCGTCTCCACTAAAAAGAAGAGAGAAAATGCTAGATCAGGTCTTGGTGACAATTTAAGAACTTTGAAGCCATACATTCCAAGAACAGCCCGGAATTGAGTTTAGATTATACCTTTTAATATTAATTAAATTTTATAAAACCAACTAATTCATTAATTTGCAGCTTGTTACAATCTACATTCTACATTGACAAAGATACTTGGAAGCGCTGTATAATTCAACTTACCCAGGATAGACTACCGCTACTAGAATGTTACGATATGGTTCGGCACCCAAAAAACCAGCTGGAAAAAAGATCGATGTTTACTTTATTACCACAGCAAATGGGCAAATTTTTCAAGTCATGTGAGACATTTGTATCATAAGGACATTGGACTGATTTGAAACCAATATCAAAAACCCTACAATCGGATTAGTTGTTTAAATCAACGGCCCATTGGACCTATCTTCATCAATCAAGCTGTACAACTTACTAACTGTCACAATGGCAAAATCCAAGAGATGTCAACTTTGAAATAACTAAAACAGGACTAAGATCACCTCATTTCTAAAACAGTAACATCTGTAACAGTAAGACTTTGTTGAATCAGATACTCTTCCCATAACCACATACCAGTCGCTTTCAGAGCCAGTTGAGGGTATTCAGAATGGTAGGTGTAAGTCGTTAGGACGTCCTGATAATACTTGACAATTGGTTGAAACTGGTACCTGCAAAATATGGCATTTTGAAAATTACTACCCATAGAAAATGATGTAATATAAAGTGACCATCAGTGTCAAGAATTAAGTACTTGAAATCGTTTTAAAGTCTATCTGTCCAACAATTTTGAGGCAAAACAAAGTGAACTAGTGAACAAGAAACAAGTACCTAGAACAAGGAAAACAAAACAAAATAAACCTATATCTACCTGTGACTGAATTTTAATATGGTTCCAAATGAGTGGTCTCTGAATGGCATGCTGTGAACTCAATGCTAGCAGAGTAGCAATTTATGGCTATGTAAGTAAACAGGTAGGCTGATTAGTGGGTATTTGCAGTTTCCAGGATTAGTGGGGTTGCAGGTAGCGTTGGTACAAAATGAAAGTAGGTACATACAAGACTTTAAGAAGCACGCCCTGCGCTTTCAGCACATCGTAATACTTCTCCGTAGCTGATAAGTGGCCATGTGCAGTTTCTTGGAGAATTTCGTATAATTCACTCCAGTGCTCTGCATTCATCCACTTGTTACTTGCAGATAGCCCGCCGACAGACGTAAAAGCTGGGCGTATCTCAATTATAAATTGCTCTGCACCAACCTATATCAAAATCAAAAAGGGTAACAAGCAGAAAAGTCTGGTAAGTAGTAGTTCAGCTATTACACACAGCTGCTACACGCAGCTATTCTAGGTAGGTACATTCCAGCGAATGCGTTCTAGTGGCATATCCAAGCCAAGTCGATAATACTCCAATGCAAAGTAACAAAATCATATAAGAAAATAAGGTTATGTACCTGGAGGCATTCTACAAATCTTAGAGTTACATTTGTTTTCCTTGTATTACGACGCATCTTCCGGTTATCGTAATTCGACCATGTGTCAAGACCACAAACTAACCTCAACTCATTGTTAATTCATGAAATAAATTCATATTCCCAAGTCCAATACTAGAGTTATTACACAAAAAAAACCACTACAGATTGTTTGGAATATTTACAGATATTAAATTGTACGCATAAAATCATAAAAATGAATGTTACGCAGAAAATACGCCGCTCGAGATTCACCACCTCCGCGAAAAATTGCCGACCGTCGACAATCTAAGGCTTTCCACAATTAGCTTAGATAGCCGAATTCAGAGACAAGATCATTGCCGACCATTACAAATGTTATTACTCTGGCTGCCTTGAGCGAAGCAATGGAATAATAAGGTGTATTATCAATTATCATCTGGATTCTGGAACAAAATGGATAATTAAATTATTACTAGGGCTTCGCGAACTCTCTTTACCGCGTTGTAGGGTCGCCTAAAAATGGAATTAACTTGGAATTGCCTGAATAGCAGGGGCCTCTCCAACGGGACTGATTGATTTATTATTGTGTTTAATGACGTACTGTGTTGACAACGGATCCTGAGGCACTGGTCTAATGGCGTCGGTGAATAAGTGTATGATGATGATGATGAACCGATCTAGCCTAGAAGGGAGGAGGGGGAAACCCGGTGCCGGCACGTAGCCTACTCCTGTCGAAGAGCACCAAGGGGACCACCAATTGATATCAATTGATATCTCAATCAATTTTTTAGCTGTGACTACCAAAATTGTTTGTCTAAGAAAAGCAAGTTCAGGCACTACGGAAAAAAATCGCGGACTCTTTAACTCATATTTTTGCGGTGCTGTCTTGTACAAAGGATTTGATTTTTAATTTGCCCGGAAAACTCACCAATTTTCCGGCACTTATTTTTCCTTGTCATTAACATAATACAAACACTATATACCCGTTTGGGACCCATTTTTAACGATTTTACCCGCGGGAATGATGGGCCTTAACGTCCCTACCGAAGGACGGTACAACGCGAACATCAGGATTCCTCCACAAATCCATGCTGTCGAGAAGTTGATAAGTAAGGCGATATAAGTTGCTGGTCCATGCTTCCATGCCTGATGGAATGGGCCGTGGTCTTCTGTGGCTACTTTTGAAGAGTGGCACATTTTTAGGGGCTGGGAAAACAAGATGTTCACAAATTAAAAAAAAAACTATTTTTATCCCAAATGTGTAACAACCCCAAATTTAAATGTATCTCGGGGGGCTGCGCTCCCAAAAACGACTTTCGCTTTCATTCATTTTCTGTTCAACAGAAAACTTAGGTATTGCTGTTTCCTGTCTACTCGGTCGATACCCGACCACGTTTCCTCGAACGTTTAAGAAAATGTCCAGCTCTTCATACCGCCGAGTAAGCAAATCCCCCATCTTGGCTGCGATATTTTCCTCATACGGCCTGTGAAGAGGTCGACTCACACGGCGTTTCCGGTCACACCTCCCTACACCAACAAATGTTAAGACAGTGTCATCTTGAAAATTAAAAGAATTCGGCTGAAACGGAAATCTACGTCATTAACTCCGAGCCATTTCGACCAGGTGCGAGAGCAATGCGTTTGACAGCACAAGCCTCCATTGATCACGCAATAAAATCCTTTGTTATTTTAATTTTATTTCGATCTATGTGATGAAATTCCACTGAAAACGTTAACAAGCTGATATCGTATAATGTTATCAATTGAGAATCAATGTCTTCGCAGGTTAATTATGTCAACGCTTGAAATCCTATCTTCAAATACCAACGCCAAATCACACTAATCGTTTGATCTCGTGCGATCACCCGATAACCCAGCGGATTTTTGCGACTATCGAAGTGACTGGTTTTGTTGAAATGTGGAAATTTGATTGATTGCTTTATTGGGTTCCAAGTTTCTATCAGATTGCTGGCGTCGATGCATTCTTTCTGATTCCCAGAAAGCATTCGTTTGGATTGCATCGGCCATGCAATGAGAGACAGTACCTACAGGCTAAGTTGTTGACAAGGTCGTGTAGTTTAATCCATGTTTTTGATAGCCAATAATGCGTGCGCAACAATGCATCGATAAAATATATTCTGTAATTACAGAGTCGATCGATCGATCGATCAGCATCATTGTCCGAGCCCGTCTGATAATCGATCATTGTAGGTGACAGATGAGGTGACAGTTCTCACAAACAATCACAGCTGTCATCGTTTGGCTCTCTGAGATTTCAATGAGACGATTTCTTTCAACAAGAACCAGAAAAATGACAAAGCAAAAATGTTTGTTTTTACATCAGACGCGGCGGCCACAATCCTTCTGCTGCAATCGAAAATAAGACAATGGCTTCCAATAGATGTGATACGGTGTAATTTTTCAGCCAGAAATTTGAAAAGATGTGCATTTTCCGACAAGAGGAATTGCAAAACAACTTGTTCCAACAGATGAGCTATTTCCAGAAGCAAAGGATTCATAAAACTTTACTGATAATTCCGACCACAACGCCAATTTCACTCGGCGGGTACCTAGTCCTAATCAGCAATCTCGCAGGCAAAATTCTCCTCCCAAGTCATGAGTATCATGTCTTGCCCAATCGCGGTGATAACGCTCGCCCTATAAAAGCCATGTCCCTCCAACGCTGGCTCCATTATCACATCTTTGTGAAGATACCTCCGTGAAGATACCTCTTTGAAGATGATCGCTGCTCAGGTTTTGTGTCTAGTGGTGTTGGGACTCGCCGCCGAGCGTGTCAGCGGGCACGGTATGTTGCTGGAGCCTCCTAACAGGGGTTCCATGTGGCGCTACGGATTCAACACGCCTGCCAACTACGAGGACAACTCTAACTACTGCGGCACTCGTGAGGTATGAACTCAGGCCTTGGTGGATAGGGGTTGTTGGGGTTAGGCTAAAGTTGGTTGGTTCTTGCATCTTACCACAGTTTGGCGAATGGCGGCCTCTACCAGAAAAAACTGTGATAAAGGTAGAGAAATGTGGACAGCTAGAAGTGTTCTTACCACAAATAAGCGAAGGTGCAATCCTTGGTAATCTGCTAGATTCTTCGGTAGATGCTGTGTGGCTATTATTGAAGGGTTTTATGAATAACCACAAAGCTAAACATCCAGAGTTTTAACTCAGTGAGAATATCTCTGCATTTCTGGAAGTGAGGTGTAATAGACAGGGATAGTGATCAGAATTATGATGGTTTTTAGACTCATGTCTACTTGATTTATCCTGGATTTAGTGTTCAGAGGTACTTGGGCCATTGCGTTGGATGGCGGCTGATAAAACTTATCGGATTCTTTTGAATAATAGTCATGATTTTCCTACCAGTAATATATGACCTAGTTCTCCGAGTGCATTGTCGATAAAGTTGGGCGCTCAATTGATAAGGGGTGCAGTGAGTGCATTGGACAAGTAACTTCCAAGGCGGTGAGTCAGACAATCAAGTTAGTAGGGAATAGGGATCGGGGATCGCCATGATTTCTCAGAACTCTTGAACGGCGGCAATCTTATTGCAAGTCGAAGCAGTGGAGTCAGAGTCAGAGACTGAGTGCTGCAGTGTTCTTTCTTATCACCACAATACCTGACATGGCTCCCACTGGTCTCTGATTGCGCCAAAGTGTGCGCCTATCTCTGTACTTATAGTTATAGGTCAGCTCTCAACGTGCTTGTGCAGAAATCAGTGGCTTATTGACTCTTTTCGACAAGGGTGTCAGAATCGCATAAACTCGGTACTCATTGCTGGTTACCATAAAGGAACTCGAACGCATTTAACTTAAAAATCTGCAAAACAATTTTTTGGAAAATATTGTCAACATAGTGAAAATGTTGGCAATTCCTTAATACAGTACAAACAATATGCACAAAGGGGGATGTTAACGATGTAAAATAATGTTGTCACCGGTACTTCCCAACTGAGGTTCCAGGAGAATGCATTCCTGATCGAGCTCCCGACTCCTTGATTGATAATGCCGACGATTTTCTGACGGCTTGCTGACTGACTGCTGCAGGTTCAGCACTACGAGAACGGCGGCAAGTGCGGCGAGTGCGGAGACAACTGGGCTGACCCGAGGCCGCGTGCCAACGAGTTTGGGGGCAAATACGGCAAGGGAGTCATTGCCAAGACGTGAGTGTCCCGGTCCTTGTCCCGGTCGTTTCTTTCAACTTGCTCTCGCCTAAGATGTCCCTAACTGTGACTATCTTATCCCGGGAGAGATTTTCGTCTGCAGGTTGGGAGGGAAATTCCGGAAGGTAAACTTCCTACGCCAATGGCGATACCTGCCAAAGGTTTCAAAGGTTTTGCAAACATTTCGCAACGAATCTAAACCTGTCACCACTATCGCCTTAATGTCTTTTCAACCGTGCCAATGAAAACAAACGCATCAATCACGGCCAGTTAATCTCTCCCCGCTCTTGAACTTGATTAATTGCTAATCCCAAAGCTTGGCCGCTGATTAGCGACGACATGGCTTGTGTCTGAATCGATTAGAGATTATTGTCATAACAAAATCGCGCTTATCGCCCTAGCATTGGTACAGTGAAGCCTTCAAACAGACAAAACTCGGATCGTATCAAAGTCCCGCTGATTACGATCGATAGGAAATCGATCTGTTCATTCCAATCACGACAGTATCTCTCAATTGTTTCTTCTGATGCAATGCACACGCCACGCGCCAAGCAGCACGCGTCACCGACCGACCGCCATGGTCACAATTTTGCATTTGGCGACACAGCAATTACCATTGAGTTAGGATATACCTTCGACAGGCTCGACCTTCCCTTCCAGAGTGCCAGCCCAGAGTCCCAGTTACCCAAATGCAAGGTCCCAGGACTAAGGCTAGCCCTGCCCGCAGATACAAAGCTGGTGAAGTGATCTTCACCAACACCCTCCTCACCGCCAACCACATGGGCTGGTTCGAGTACCGTCTGTGTGTTTTGGACAATGTCGATGGCATCGAAACCCAGGAGTGCTTCGACGAGCACGTGCTGGCGGTGGAGGACGGCAGCGTGACGCGCTACGAGATCGTGTCCACGCACACCGGGGACTTCCCCGTCACCGTGCACCTGCCCGCGGGAGTCACCTGCGACCGCTGCGTCTTGCAGTGGCACTACAACACCGGTACGTACCGCAGCCCCGGGGTTAAGCAAAACTGCACCGGGTCGGGGGGTTGGGTGGGTGACCGCCATGCTTTAGAGCGGGGTCATTGTTTACCGACTGGTCGCCTCGGGGGTATAGCTTCTTAAGCGCCGGCTCCTTTCTAGACTAGGATATTGAAAGACATCTTTCAGCCAACTCAATCTACCTTAAGAAGTAGAGGATGGATAGAAAGATTAGGGCCTTGTCAGCGACTGCGCGTTCAGAGGGCGTTGGCTGAAGACGCCTCTGTGCACGCTTCTACGTCTTCATTTCATTTGCAGTGCGACCTACTCACGGTTGACATTAAATCATATTGATTAGCCGTCATTCAACGGGGTACGACCCATATAGGAACCAACTGGGAGACTTTTATAGGCTATCAAAGACATCCGCCAAATTGTCGGACCCCGGTTTGACACCCGTAGGTCTGGGTTCTAATCGTGATAGGCACTTGAGAGATAAGATACGCTAGGTAAGAATGCGAGGAATTCCCTTCTCTGAATGTGAGACACCTGTCGAGCAAGTCGATACCACGAACAGAAGTCTTCTCAGGCGTCATTGCCCACACTGGTCCCGCGACCCACAAACCAGAGAAGGGTGTACAATAAAGCATGTCACTGCCGGGACGATCATTATGCGATGTCAAGGCCGAGCGGAGAAAGTGATTGGACGCGCGGTCTTCCATTGATTCACCGGTCGTGGGTTAGGGCTCCGGTGCAGGGGCTTTTCGTTGCCCAACTTGGCACGCGGGGAAAGCCAAGACGTGCATTAGTCGAAGGTTTGTCTGGGTATCGAGTTGAGATCACACCGTGCTAATTTAATAGAGAGCCGATGACTTAAGTTGGTTTTCCTAGACAAATATTCAAACAAATTCATATCCAACAATAAACTCCAAACATAGAAAACAACGCCACCAAACCTCAGGCTGTAAAACTCTTCCATGCAAGCACACGCAAGTGTGTGGTGTGTACCTCAACTCATTGATTACTCATCTAAGATACGCATTATACGCATGATACACCGGACCTAGGCTAGGCATGTGTAACGCTTACTTGTTATATAAGTGAGCGTTACAAGCAGCCGATGACTCCAGACGGGTGCGATGGTTGGTGACATGACGAAGACGGTGAACGCAGGGTGGAGTAGCCAGCAGCAATGGGGTCACGACGCTCTCGGGTTTCTGCCAACAAGATTGTTAGGGAGGTGATATGCAACCATGGGACGGGTATTACAAGTGGGATGCGCTCGGGAGTGTGCGGTGGTCAAGCGGAGGACAGGGAGCGCACATTTCAGAGGACTTTATCTTTCTGTCCAAGGAAGTTCGTGTGCTCGTTAAGAAATGTCTTGCTCTTTTAAAATACGCTTACACGTTTTTGGCACTAAATTACCGAACGGAAACGACCATTTCAGGGCAGCTGGCAAACTAAGAACAGCGAGTTGATGTATCTGTACCTCAAGGACATCTGTTGGTTAATATTCTTCACTTTATACTTGTCATCTAGCCTCAAGCACGCTTTGTGCATCACGCTTTACGTTAATTTTGGTATTTTTATGACTTTTCATATAAAACAAATGTCTTCCGACATAGAATTTAATTACAGTAGAAAAAGTGAAACAATGATTAAGGGACTCGCCATTTAGTAGCTTTACCACAATCCCGTTTGGTGTAGTTGCTAGGGTAGCTGGCTTTCACCTAGCGAGCCTGGGTTCGATTCCTAGTTTGGGAATCATTTTTGTCTTCTTTAAGTTGGCTCATGGGTAGGTCTCGGTCCCGGTGATACTGGTTTCATTACGATTGTATTACTTAACGAAATTTAACCGAAATGTTGATCATCACAGAGTGCTAACGAGCGAATATTGTGTTTTGCAGCCAACTCCTGGGGCGTCTGCCCGGACGGCAACACCGGCGTCGGCTGCGGTCCTCAGGAGAACTTCCGCACGTGCACGGATATCAAGATCGAGGCATAAAGCACACATCCTTTAAGATCCAGTGACATGTAAACTGTTTTATTAAATGTCTCCATCAGAATCTTCCTTCTCTGTCTTCTCAATCAGCCTCCGAGCTCCGACCATGAAATGTAGTAAAGTTTATTTTGTGTTGATGGCTCTTTGGCTGTGATTAATTAAAATTAAAGCGTCCAAGGGAAAAAAATTTCAGTTTTTTCACAGTTTGTGTCTCCCAAGGAAACTAGCACAACATTCTGAGCCTAGGACGACCGTTGAGCTTGACGAAGAGCTAAAAATCAAAACGACCTTATTGGCGTGCACACCATTGTCTCGACGAATGCAAATTACTCTAATTATCGTGTTCAATAAAACAATGTACCAATTTTTTCATACTGTTACAATAAATACAATTACTTTACTTCATACTTGCTAATTGCTAGGTCTGTACATGCAAGTGTAAGGTCGACTCGATGATTGAATTTGTTGGCGTCGCCCACGCACTGTGCGAATGAGAAAGTCGGGCGTTGTGAGAGGGCGTGGACCTTCCACTGGGTCTTCGTTGTCATACAGCAGAAAGACATCGAGCTCTTTCGACAGCCGTTGATGCGCGAGACATACGACAGTCGGGTGACAGCCAGACTGGTCCAGAGCCCGTTGGAAATCTGCCGGGGATTTGAATGCGCTACGGAAGGCACGGTCCCATTAAAACCGCAGCAAAGCGGCCCATCAAGTTGCAGTCGACGCGGTGGATTGTGAAAGAGGAAAGCTTGTTATTTATGCCCCTCTTGGGTTTGTTACAAATACAGAATCGCAATTTATTGCCCGTCATCGGTGAACCGAGTCAAATTAGTTTTGAATTCCGTGCCGCGGTCTTGCTAGCAGAAAAAACAAACGAACAGGAAGTCTTCCTGAGGTGTAAGGACACCTATTCTCGTTGTAAATCTAGTTGTTCCGTGTATTACGTGCACAAACAACCCACTCTTATCGTTGTCTGACATCAAATAACCCCCGCCCCCTGCCGCCAGCTACATGCAGCCTGGCTAAATAATAAGTGTACAAAGTTCATTGAGGATCATGTTTTGTTCCTGGTCTTTCACCGCATGCACTTTGCCCGCGCACCCAATCCCGATTTCACCCTCGACCAAAGCCCACCCAGTTCCGTGCGCGGCGATCGCGTGAATCATCTCTGTCACCGGCGAGACCTGCGTTCGGTCGATCGGCGTTCTAAATAATTCACCGCGGCGTAAGGCAACGACCCACGAAGACAGCGTCGACGATTCAACACACCCTCGTGGCAGCCGCCAACAAAGCCAAGCCTGACAATTCCTTTTCGGTCCTCGCCTGTCGACACCTTGTTACTCAGAGGACAAATCGCCCCCATCGTATACCTGGAAGTTGTGGCTGCCGTTCACGCAGCGTCAGGTGAACGTCCCCGGCGCTTTGTTACCATCTCCTACAACTCTTTCGCCGCCGTGACCGGCACCCGTCCTCCACCCATCACGAGAAAAACCCGAACCCGCGATCGGACCGTTCCGTCACGAAGAATTCTCCATGACGTCACATTCAGGATCGCCCCGGGCGGGCAGGTAAGCCGATCGAGACGGCGATGGAGAGAGAAATACCTGGCGCTGGTGTCCGTCAGCCCGCTAGGCGGCGTTACAGGTAATGTAGGCCAGAGCCGGAGGATCGGCGCGCCAGCTCGGCAAGAAATCGGCCAGTCAGTTGGCGAGCTTCTTGCGCGGTGGCAGGTCTCAGTAGACCAGCATGCGGTCACGTCGAGTGATATTGCCATCCGTGGTGGTGATAGTGACAGTGCTAGTGACAGTGCTTCAAGTAATCAGTGCCGAGGATACGAAGATTTTATGCCAAAAGGATGATACGAATTGTGGTACGTACACATTACTTTGTTTCACTGCCTCTCGGTTCGGACTTCAGCCTCGAGCTCTACCTCAGTTCGGCGTCTCGTGGGCCCTGGATTCCCGCGCGGTGCAAACAATAATTGTCAATCTCATACAGAAACTTGTACGATTGGCGAATTGGCGACTTGCTTTACCGTATTTCGAACGGGGACGAGACTGGTTTCGATCATCAAGTAGAACATAAACTCTCACCTAGAACACATGAGATGCCGGGTGTGCTACTTAAGACCGGGGTGACCACGCATCTATATGCAGCTGTAGGTGGACGCAGCCGACACGAAGCGGCGTGCAGAAATTTTCCATCGAGCACCGATTGCGATTCCATGGCAGACCCAGGCTTCGGGCGCGATCGCATTGCCGTTCCGGCCGACAAAGTCCTAATGACATGTTATTCTTTTGAGGAAGTAGCGTGCAGGGACCATGTGTTGTAACTTTAGCCGACAACCGAAGACATGCTTACTCGAATGCAAAGGTTGGGTCACATAATGTCTTAGACGTGAAGCGACTAACTGTTCGCGTCGACCGTGTTGCAATTCCGACAAACTGAAGATGTCAGGTGAAACGACCAACAGTATAATTGTAACAATATGTTAGCACCGGGTATTGTGCGGTTTCGGAAACAATGCCTGTGCATTGTTGCAATCGCATGGTCCATCGCAGCGGTTTCTATAAGACTCGGCCGCGTCGAACGTACGGTTACACCGATAACTCGGCCCGTTCTTTGTCGAGAATTATAACGGGCATGTTAATTGAATGGAATAGAGTCACGGGTATAGTGTAAGACGCACACCAATGCAGAGACGATCGCGATTAGCATGATTCTCTAATTGGAACACCGCGGGTTCCGCAAAGAAGCCAAGCAGTGAATGTCGCGGACCGAAGGAGGTTAATGGTGGCAGCAGCTTGATCCCTTGCGAATCCGATCCGAGCTGCAATCTCCGGGACAGATTGTTGCCAGCAAGAGTCCTCGTGTCCATGTCTAATGCTGAACGCAGCAATGCAGAGCGGAAACTCTGTTCGCCCTGGAATATGATAGATCCGACAATTTCGGTAGATGCGACATCTTCCTGGTATATGAATGCAGGTGCCTGCGTAATAGAACTCGAAATTTGAAGCAGGTTTAGGTCAATTTGTTAGATAAAAACAGCACCGTTTCATAAAGGTGGCATCGCTATTGATTACTTGCCTGACAGCACTGCTGCCTCAAGCCTCAAGCCTCAAGCACAATATCTCAATTGGCTCGACAGAGTGGGAGACAGAAGAATTTTGGCGCCCCTTAACACAGAAAACACGCATGCCCCTACCTGTCAATGTCAAAGTGACAAGTGCCAAGGTCCATGTGCCAAAACCAAGCGACAAAGCGTTATTAAATCCGAATTTCATCGGTAATGAATGCAAATGCTATTAAAATGAGTAAAAAACTAATTGTCAGCAAATTGTTGTACATTACAATGGTCTAACGCGCTGTACGACCCAGTGATTGGAGTTGGAACGTTGGTCACGTCCCCTTGGTCCTCGCTGCGGACACAGGAAGCCGGCGAAACGCAGGGGCCACGCGTTATCACGCATCGCCTCGCACTCGAACGCATGCTAATTTGTGTGCAGTTCCGTTCGCGCTAACCGTTCGACAAAGTCGCGTACGCGGCAGTTTCGCGTGGTCCCCCCGTCCCCCCGTCCCCCCGTCACCCCCCGTCCACCCCGTCCCCTGCACTAAAGGGTTGACGGCAAATTGTTGGCGACACAATTTGTCGTCCAATCACGCCAGCAAATCAGTACACGTTACTTTCACACTGATGCAATTAAAAAAACAAAACATCTTACACGAAACAAGCTCGCGAGTTAAGTGATACAATCCCACAATGTGTGTTGTCATATTAATTAACACTGTTTCATTTCCTAGTTTAAATTTCGTCTCATTTCGTATTTTTTTTTGTCTCACCCAAAGCACGCTGCTCGCGGTTGTGGATGCAATCGTTGAGCGTGTTTAAACACTCCGGACCATTCGCAGTTGCTATGTTTTCCACAACAATTCTCTCCGCGGCAATCTCCGTGGTCTTTTCTCCACCTGATTGGTGCTCGCCCTCGACGAGTAACGAAGTCACGACCTGTTGAACTGAGAAACGTGCGCAATACTTGTCGATATTCAACAGAGAATTCGGGCCTGTATTTTATTTTGCGCGTGAACTTTGTAGCGAGCGTTCACTCGGCTTCAACGCGGCGTTGCGTAATTAAACACGAAAATAAGTGCGATTTATCAGTCGGAGTGGATCGACATGTTGGTTGGTTGGTTGGTTGGTTACAAAGTCTTAGCATCGCTCGGCGTGGAGGGTAATGGATCGAGACGGTACCGAGTGTCAAAGATCCCACAAAATAATTGGCAAAATCCACTGCACTCTTAAAGCAATCACAACGGGGCGCGTTAATTCTAGCGATTGTCATATGACAATAATAATGACAATCGAAACATGTAATGAGACATTCCGTTGTGGCAACGGGTTCCATCAGTTTAATTCGAGTAATAATCCAACTCGAGTTTGTAGAAACGAAAAGCCCACAAAATCTAACCACACCGGCGGTCGTGGCACATCATATTGCAGCAGACACTTCCTTGTATTTCGGCGCTCGCCACTTCTTTTTCACTCGTTGCCTCCAACACAATGATGGGAGAATACATTTACACATTACATGCACTTTGGCAAGCAAATTTCTCGACAAAGAAATCTACATGTGTGCCTACATGTGGCTCAGTACAGTTCCTAATTAATAAGTTTTGTTTGCACGTGTCGCACCGTGAGGTCAGTAATAAGTACAACTACTCGTTGCTTCTATTTACACACACGTATAACGGTGCAACGTGCCTTGCTCGAGTCACTTTCTTCGCTCTTTATATCAACTTTAAGGTAGTAATTTCACTTTATTATTGATCATAAACCACCATAGTGTGGCCCGTCCTCTTCCGCTTCGATGCAATGTAATAATAACCTACTACTGCCACCGGTCGCCAATAAACAAAGCAAGCAGCTATTAACATAGACACGGTGATCATCAGTGGCTTCTTCAGCGTGTCCGTGGGACATTTTCCTCGCGGCCATCAGGAAGGAAATGTCACGAGACTCATTTCTCAAGTCATTCATTGAAGCGCAGCTGCCCAATCAGCCAGAGAACTCCTCAAGTTTACCTACAAATATTGGGAAACATTATGATTGAGGCACACATAACGCATCATGGTTTGATGGCATATAGACAAATTGACCTTGCTATTGGGTTAATGAGGTCTACTTATGTACCTACTAAGAGTACTTTTACTCGCAGAATGGAAATCTTTGATATACACCTCGCTCTCCGCGGACCAGAGAGACTTAACATGGCTTGGTACAATCCCTAAAGTGGGAGTGTCAACCTGTAAATCTTTGGGTGCGAGACATACGTTTTGGTTCGCACATTCGTGAAAGGCATGACTTATGATCTGGTCCGGACAGTGAGACGTATATTAAGAAAATGTCCCGTAATATGCATGATTCATCTTCCCCTTGGTTTAGTGGCTCAGCCAAAGATCGAACCCGGATGCTTGTTTTCTGCACGTGGTTGTTAACCAGCATAGAGTTCGGTCGGACGAACCTACTGTTTGCCATTTCACCAGCGCTTGTTTCAAAAGTCACTGCGTCGTGCTCGGTCTGGCTGATCGGTGACGTAATCTGATGAGCACAAAGTTGTTTAAGATATATCGGATTTTAATCGATTTATAGAATAGTTATGTAATTTATTTTTAAATTCTAATTCAGAATCAAGTTATGTTACGCTATGATAATTATGACGTGGCAAATACTCCTGCGGCAACGTAGGTTGGTCATATATCAACCACTTACGCACAAATTTAGTAGAACGCAGAGAGCGTCATCATGAAGTCGTTACTAAAATAAGACTTGAAGGACGGTGAAAAATGCCATCCCTTTCTAGATTCTAACAACGCCGTGATGACGGTAGGTACTACGTACTGTTCGTTGTATGCCTTGCACGATTACCACACTCTGGGGTTTCCTCTTATGTCCCCAAACACTCGCGACTGTCATCCACTAGTCGTGCCAGTGGCGTGTGAGTCAACGATGTCCCCATCCATCCACTAACGTGGCTCTCTCCGACCTCATGGTCTCTTCCGACGACGCGACAGCTGGATCCGGTGCAATCGCCTACCGTCGCGGACGGCAGGCGATGCGTTGGATTGATTGATTGCTTGTCTTTAACGACGCACTGTTTTGACTTTGGGTCCCGTGGCACTGATCTTATGGGGTAGGGGAATGAGTGGATGATGATAAGGATATGCGTTGGACTAGCATCTTCTTTACCGTCCCTCGTAGACCATAGAAAGCATTCTTGCGCGGTCCGAAGTTCGAAAGCACCCAAATTCACGCCTTGGGAGTCGGTACACTTTGAACCCATTTTAAAGTCTGCACCGAGACGTCATTCAAAGGCCCATAGAGAGGACTTACTTTACTTTGGTTATGTAACAAGGGAGCTCTGCAGGCACTTGGCCACTTTCGTGTCATGCATTTGTCATCATCTACATAATGTACATAACTGTAACTCATATACACGGTACACAATTTGAACCCTCATGAATAAGATTCAATTCAAGAGCCCAGGGTCTGGTTTCTGCTGAATTTCCTGTCTCAAAGGTCGAGATATTTTAAACAAATCAATAAATTGCGGCAAGCACGCGCTAATATGCGTATCGTACATAAAATTACTTGAACCTTGCAGGGCGAATTGTAATGCAATTATGAAGTGCCTTTCCCCGGCTAATTAAAAGAACGCTGCGCTATAAAGATGCACTTTGCTATTAAAATTCATATTCCGTCGGCGAATGTTTTGTTTGACATGCACATCCTCAGCGTATAACTGACAGGGCGAGCTTGATGTGTGCTCACGAGCCCGCGACTGTGAACCAACACTGTGAAGAGGCTTATCGACTTCGGTCCGTCGGTATTCCTATGCAGATCATACCAAGGGCAGTCTGCAGACCAGAGCTGTTGTTGTTATTGCATGGACTCGTGACTCGTGAGCGAACTCGATGAACTGCAGACTCGGACCAAAACACTATCTTTCTCCCATGGTGCAATTATTGTAATGCGATCGGCACTACGGTAATTTTCTTTTTAGCACATCATGCCCTCTGGCTAGATTATGGCACGTTCGTAGTTTTTGTCCACTGTCTCACTGAGCACTAATTATTTCTCACCCAGAGTGGGTCACTATTCGGCAAAGCACGATAAGTGTAATTACATTTTAAAGTCGGAGACCCTGCCTCCAAAATGATGTCCATCTCTTCGTGGACACCAGACCAGGCGTTCTGACATCCTAAGATTCACTATCTGGGTGAAGTACTCCTTTGTAACTGCATTTGAGATAGTTGCAATGTGGTCTACGATATCCAAAGCAATATAAACAACAACCTCCTACGCCTACATTTACATTTCACCTATTTTATTTGCATAGCAGTCTCAAGTACACGTACACGAAGCTGTCGGACCCTCGACGGTAGCGCATAAAGGATCTCGGTCACTGGCAAAGAACCATTCACTGCAGCAATTTCTTTATTCAAAGTCAAGATTTCTCATTCGACCCATAATAGGCAGCCTGTTGCACCAGTGGTGCTCTGCAAATCCACTGTGTGCTTAAAACACTGCCGCCTAGTTCATGTTTTGTTTCTCAGCTTCCAGATACCACGCTACAACACGTTACGTTGTCGCATGTTTTTTCATGTAGTAACTTCCGATAAACTCTTGGCAATGACATTTACCAATGGGAATGTGTACGGAGATCTCACATTTCCCCGGCGTTGGTGATTTGCCAATAGCTAGGATTAAGTATCTTGTGTCTTTCCTACACCTCCTCAGCCGACGACGCCAGCACGACGCCTCCCTGCACCGCTGAGAAGTGTAAACTCGCGACCCTCGCCTCGGAATAACCGTTGCAGACGCACGGCATGGCTATTTCCCTCGATGATGAAAGCACTCCATTGTTGTCGTATGATTAAGTCACGACGCATCTTGCTAATCGCCACGATACACACGGTGCGCCGTGCGGACATCGGCAGCCACCTCGCGTTCGGCTCCATGGCGAAACCGTCCACAGAGTCGTATCTTTTAGTTCGTACTTTTTTTCTGTGCCCGCGCTTCGGAGATGAGTCCAAGCCTTTACGAGTGGCCTTCAGCAGTTGACCACTTCGAAGGTCACGAGTGGAGCGCAGGCGCGTGCTCCGAACAGGCCGCGCTGCCAGCGTTTGACTGGACGGGACCCCCGCGTTCAACTCACCAGCTGACTTTGTTTTGTGCTTAACGACGCACTCTCATGGCAACGAGGTCGGCGGCGTCTGGTCTAATACCATTGTCAGGGATGTTGAGGATGATCTGCGATAGCCGGTGCCGGCACGTAGCCTACTCCTGTCGAAGAGCATCAAGGGAACCACTGGCTTAACGTCCCGTCCAAAGGCAAACAACAGGATTTCTCCACAAAATCATGCTGTCGAGAGGTTGATAAACATTTCCATTAAAGCTCTAGCCCCTGTCCCATAACAAAGTTGACCATGAGTGCGATGGTCACCCATCCAATGCCCGTCTCGGCAAAGTGGTGCTTAACCTGGGTGATATTTCCACAAAAATCATGCCACGCGCTTCAACACGACGCGATCCCCATGGATGCGTCGTCAAACAAAACGAGGCGTCGGCACCGAAAGCACTAAATCGAGATCGCGGTGACTGAGTTGAGTGCCATGCACGAGGTCGTCGGCCCAAACCATCGAGCCTTGCATAACCACGACCATTAGGTTCGGTACCGGAGGCGCTGGGAAAAGTAAATATAGCCTCCTAATAAACTACACGTCCAACAGCATTCGCAGTGAACGGGTAATTATCAGGTAAAACATTTGTAATGCAGGTGCTAAGACGAGGGCAATTATGAATGATCACATCTGACCGTGCTTTGGTACGCCACCGATAGCAGCAATTGATATTTTATTATCAACATGAACTGGCATACCGAAAGTGTAACCAGATTAGCTAGGCTGGTGTTAAGTAGCAGGTAATCAATATTTTACTAGCACCTTATCGATTCTGTTTACTGAACAAAAACAATGATTTTATGTTTGATTTAATGACAGCTTTTATCGTGCGCTCTTTGCTTGTGCCTTGCTCCACTCGACGTTTTCCCAGCCTCGTGGGCTAATTGTTTCACCGATGTACATAAATCGCCTCTCATAGCCAGCACGTGCTAATTAGAAGCAATCGCCTCGCTTATAATCAGCTTATTAAGGTCAATTTGCCCAGCTTGATGTTGGTGAATCAGATGCATTTGCAAATATATTTGTGTGCATTGGTCGAACGCACGTCTGAGAAAACGAACTGCTTTGTGGCTCCAATTAGCGGCGATTGGATGAATAGTTGGGAAACGTCCTTGGACCCGTTCGTTCGCTCGGATGCTGTCTTTAAATGGACCACATATTGCAAGCACCAAAGCGTGGGTCTGCAAAAGACGTCAACAGGACTGGGGTTTTTGAAACTTCTATTTGTCAAAGAAGTTAGCATGACGGTACTAATTATACAGGTGGATATTGGCGAGGTTTCAAACCAAACGTTCTGTGTAAATTGATCAAGACCAATGACACTTCGAACAGAACAAGGACTAGACGTCACTACTACATGGAAAGTACAGGAAAGTTACACTTCTCTCGAACGCCACGTGCAATTGTTTTCCTCTTTGACAGCTCGTTAAACCACATGTGAATTGTGTGTAAATTGTACAGAGACGACGTATCGAGTGTGCCATCGACGATGTACCCGTCGAATGGTAAACTATTTCTCAGGAGAAAAGAATTTACAATCGAGAAGGAAAAAAAGCTTAAAAAGATTGCGAAGCCTGATATGATTTCAATGAAGTAGGTCACCAATAGACAGCGAGTTTAAAGATTTACTCGTGCACAATCGAAGTCGTATTCAAGTGATTGCGTTTATGTGTACAGGTAATTAGAGGGAGGTGAATTACAAATTGTAATTACTATCTTCGACAGATCGCTTTTGTTTGGAGTGGAGTCGAGAGCTTGGGTATGTGACGTGAATGCCAATGAGCAAGTACGACAGAGTGACTCACAGATCTGTCAAGTCGAGGATCAGGTGGTAACGGGAAGTGGTTTCTAATATCACTTTACCGGCTTCAGCGTTTTGTCGCAGAGGTTTGCCGTAACCAATGCCTCGCTTTTTAGAGACAACCAGGCACATGCCATTGCCATGGCACATATTCCCAAAACATGCCATCCCTGTAGTATTTGTTCATTAAAACACTCACGAATACGAGAACTGCTTTAGTGGTGTGGACTAGAATGTTACGTGCGAAAGAGCCCACCAAAACTCTCACGATCTGCATGGAACTATTAAAAAAAGTAAATCTCCTTCGAAAATAAAATTACTTTTGAGCAAAAAGTTTCAGATTTCACCGACGATATTGTGGTATTTTTCACTCGGCGACGATTAAAAAATAATTTCTAGCGTCCAAGGAATTAGCGTTGCGTTCTTTGGCTGACCTAGCGATCAGACAGCTTCTAATTGCGTTCGGGAGAGCATGTCTCTCGTGGCTTCGCGCTGACCTCCAAACCAGGGTTCACATGCACCTTCAAGTTCTAGCCCAACAAACCAGCGACTGTATTTTCAAGTCTGCCGTGCCACTCAAACAGTGGACTAAAATGCACGCCTCAAAGTGACCGTTGCTTACAGAACAAGCATTTTAATTATCTCATGTCGTCTAATTTATTACCTACTTCTTCCTCTTCGGCGAGAAAATCAGGTTTGCGCGTCTTGTTTTTCTGCACTGCTCTGCGCCGACGCGCGTGCCGCCGCCACACCTGTCCACCATTGATATCAATCTTCCGATGTTTGTCATGTCCAGAGACCGCTCACCGTCATTACTTCTGTTACAGCGACCAACACCACCTCCTCAAACGCGACGACAGAAACGCCCTCGCCAAGCAAAGTCGACGTCGCCGTCGCCCCGATGGACGTCGACGCCAATCGAACGTCTTTCGGGCGCGCCGTCAACATGACCGAGCTGTTGCAAGACCTAAACCTGGACGACATCGACATGTCCTCGCTGTCAACGCCATCCAACGGCACGGTGAGCACCGGGGAGGCGTCGACCACCGAGAGCATCACGACCACCGAGAGTATGACGACCACCGCCTCCAGCGACATGGGCGTCGTGGTGGGCAACATGTGCGTGGACGCCGGCGAGTCGTACGGCATCGGGGAGAAGTGGAACAGAGGGTGCGAGGAGTCGTGCGAGTGCGCGAATGGGGCGCGAGTTCAATGCCATCCTCGGTGCAGTCGACCCATGTACCGACGGGGCTCGAACCTGGACGCCGCCTGCACGGAGAAGACGACGGACGACACCTGTTGCTCGCTGCTAGTGTGCACCCACGAGACCGGTGAGGCGATGCGATGCTTTCCTGTTTTCCTTTTATATGGCGGTGGTTTATAGCTTTATGGCGGATGGTCTGATGAAGGCGATAACGCGGCAAGGCGGTGTTTATTTCTGGTTCCATTTTCTACCGATATTTAGAAATTCCGACAGGAAAATTACATTTAGAAATCGTTAATCAACGACCGAGTCTGCATTCTAAACGCAGTTCTTGCGGCGCGGAGCACATTTTCAAAATAAATCTCTGTCTTATTTAGTCTGTTGTTATCTCAAGAAATTGCTCTGCTATCTCTGGGCAGCGATCAAACGTGTAGGTTCTTTACAAGCTCGCGCTCTCTTGTGTTTACTGCTAATTTGTCAAACAACCTCTCGGGGTTCCCGTCAGCGAGCGCCTCGGATACGCAAGATGCAAATAAAAGGAAAAGTGGAGAGTCTCGAGGTGAGACGATCCGGCCGGCCGGGCGGCCAGAGAACAATCGCTAGCAGGAAACACGGTTTACCGTTCCCCGAATCCGTGCAGAATTAGAATATATTCATCTCATTACACTCAAACACACTTATTTGCCGACGGCGTACACCGGGTAATAGAGAGAGACATGTCACTGCAGGGATACGTTGAACGACGCATTCGCTCTGGATCGCACCAGACCGTGGCTGGCTCACCGCAAGTCCGCGGGCACGCTTTGGTGACCGACCGGCCGCCATATTGTTGGCTGCAGAAACCAAACGCATTGGATAACATTGGCGCTCAAGTGTGAACCACACGAAACCATTATTACAACTCGATGCATAATGAGAATTGCATTCAATGAAAGTTCTACTAAAAAGTTAATCGAATACATATCCCTGATATCGCGAGGACTGACAATATAATATTACACAATCTCAATTAAGTGTCAGAGAGAATTCGCTGTCCACTTTGATTGTGAATCAAGTAATACCTTTGAGGAAGCAATTAGCGTGCCGTTGCGTCGAACGCATGCGCGGACATCCTGGGCTATGGGAATACGGCATGCTCGTTTCACGCACTGGTCAAGATACTAATGAAGATGGCCATGCGCTGGAGTGTGGAAAAACTGTCTCGGGATATCATGGAGGGCTTTTAGCTGAACTGTTCCTCCAGCTGGACAGTTCCTTCAGCTGGCATGTTAATCTCATATGTTCTTCGAACACATTGTGACCCAGTAAGAGACCTTCCCGCCAAAGAAACCTCCACAAGGCGACTTTTGCGCAAACTATTATCGTCCAACTTTGCAACTAGCATTTACCACGCTTTTTCACGTTTTTTTGATGTGATCGATTGTCAAGATAAGACTGAAAGAGTTAAGGAGCCGATCAGACCTGCGTGCCTTGTGACAGGATGACCTGATCAGGAGTCAGAATCTCCAGTCTGGGGGGAATTTGCTCTCCAGGGCTCGATTAATGAGGCGCTCTGCCCTATGCCCTAGTGCGTGTCTAAACGAGTGCGCTATATTTCAGAGTTTGACGCTGTCGACGGCGACCTGGCCGAAAAGGACATGTGCTTGCACAAGGGCAAGAAGTACAACAAGGGCGAGACGATCCGCGAAGGGTGCGAGGAAGTCTGCACTTGCGATGTCGGCTCCCAGGTGACGTGTAAGCCAAGGTAAGGTCAACCCAACCTCCAGCTGGGGATGTCGTAAAGCGGAGTCGTTTTCTATGTTCGTTCCCATCGCTGCCGTCTCTGTGTGCCTTTATTACGCGAGACCAAAGAAAGGCTAGCCTCTTGAAAGAATTTGCCGACCGCAAATTCGTTCATTCCTCGCGCTGGCAATTCATCTTCACTTCCTGTCGCAGCCCACGACAGAGCCGGGACAGAGCCCCGTGGCAGAGACGCTCCTTTGTAATGTGGGAGATTATCGCGCAGATTTGATAGAGAGTGGATAAAACGTAGGCGAAGGAGTGCGGAGGAGGGGAAAATGTGTACTCACAAATTGCAGCACGATATTTGTTTGTGAACTCAATTTTGTCAGTGCCGTTTTTAAACGTTCTTGCAAGAACGAGGCACGGAGCCTTCGACCAAACGATTCATCGACTGCTCGTGAATCCAGCACAGTGCCGTTTAGCCTACATTATTATTGGTTCTACGCTGGTCGTAAAATTCCTGACTGCAACTGCACTTGCGCAGCGCGAGGTGCATTGTGCACGTACCTACCGCCGACAAAACCTTGCGCGTTGAAATCGCGATTAGTGCCGCGATCCCTTGCATTTGTCTGCCACTTAGAAGCGGTGATGGGTCGCAATCAAGGAGCCGCTGCGAGCTCGCGAAAATAATTTAGAACATGGAGAGCGATCGTAGAACGACTTTCATGCCCCTTTTCCTTTGTTAAAAGTTGCAACACTGCAATTAGAAAGACTCCACATACCACGGTTGTAAGGGAAGGGGTCGCAAGGGCCATTCCAAGGCTCTCAAGGATACTCTCTCGTCTTCCTCGCCGCAAGAGGCCCCTCCTCGCCGGCCGATTTCCGAGCAGCTCGCATGATTACAGGGCACCAGCTCACATGATGCGGCCAGGAATTCCTCGATGGATTCGGCTCCCACATATTATTTGCCCACCGCACGAAGCTAATGATGAATCCATTGTCAAACACACAACACTGCCGAGCTGGCTGGCAACGGCGGCGGGGAAAGAAATCACGCACAAAATAGCGATCCCTCGCATGCTAGAAATCGCACGGCAAACCTCACGTGCGCGCACGCAATCTGCGAAGTCAATCTTATTGGGAATAAAGTCTCAAGGATCGCAGTGCCAAAAGCCTGGCTCTTTGTGGCGTTGTTGTATGACGTGATTCGATTGCCATGAACCAAGATGAATAAAACACAATCGAAATCGAATTGGATTTGTCTGAAAGGACAAGTCGAAACTTTTTGCCAACAAGTACACAAAATTAATTTACTCTAGTGCTAGACAAAAGTTGCCAATGGAGCGCTCGAATTCGCAAATAAGCTCCCCGGGGCGGCTCTTCATCGCGCGAATTCTCCTGCAAAGTGTTATGCTAAGAAGCTGACCGCTATAAATTCGTCCGAAGCCCGGAAGATATGAATCATTTCCCCACGCAGAGCCCACTTTATCACGCGCTTATCTCTGCGACTGAATCTCAACACTCCTCGCCAACACATACCACGCCGATGTCTTGAGAATCTCGCCCGTCAATCACTTGCCCGCGGTGCATTAAGAGTTAAGCAACATAGCGTCGACACGTTGCATCGGGTGGGTAGCCACGGGTACAAACGATTCAGTCTCTCGGCTTCAGAAATGAGACGGTTGGCATCTAAATTTCTGCATAACAGTGACGTTTACATTGAAGAGGAAAGCCGTGACTTCATCGTCATAGATTCATCACCCAATTGTGTCTGGATCTCCCATTAACCAACTTTAGGAGCTTTATATCTAAGGGAACCATCGCAGTGGTAACACAGAGACGTATGGTAACGTTTGATTAAAATTAAGTAAATCTCCATTTCCCCCAAAGGCTATTATACTATTAACAGCCAACTTACATATTTTGAAGTTAGCTACCCAAGATTTTGCTCCAATGCCCTTGGAGCAGCCTTGTGAGTCGAAGATCGCTCATGGATGTCTTTGCTTGCAGATGCCAGGCCAAAAACGCTACGGTTGTCGACCACTGTGTCTCGCTGCCCGACCCCAACGACTCCTGTTGCACCGTCGTGCTGTGTGACGTCACCCTCGGCGACCACGAGATGGGAAAGAGTCCGGACGAGTCGCCGTCCCAACCGCCACTCAATCTGTTGACAGCACGCGTGGTCAACGGCACCTCGGTGCGACTCGAGCTCGCCGAGGACCTTCCGAAGAACTTTACCATCGAGTCAAGCGAGGACCAGGAGACGTGGCGACGCGAGGAGTCCAAGGGGCTGTTCGTGATGGGACTGAAGACTGGCAAGTCTGTGTACCTGCGCGTCAACTCGGGGGCGGTGACCAGCAACGCGGTGGAGGTCCTCATCCCGGTGCCGACGCTAGGTATGATTTGGGACGTCATTGCTTAAAGACGGGCGTGGCCTTCACTGTGTTAGATTACCACTCGTTAGCGGAGTTTGCGCTCTGACCTTCCGCTCGACCACTTGATTGATTTCATGCTTTCTTTCCAGAGCATGTAGGCACGAAGCCTTTCTTTGTGGCAATCTGATAAACACACTAGGGTTTACAGGTTCAGTCAGAGGCCCAGCGCTAATGTTTGCGCCAGGACTTGTGAGCCCGATGGTGGCAATGCCTGAATTCAGAGCATGGTCGCTAATGAGTTTCTGCAAAACCTGAGCCTGGCATTGTTTGGTGGTCAGGGTCAGTGAACATGGCTCATCTCGCCAAACAGCGATTTTTTTCAACCATACGGTATGACAGTGCGGTTACCTTCCCGCCAGGTTGGCAAATAGAAAAACGCACAGCGAGTCTCGAGAAGACCTTGGACGGTGTCAGTGAGTCAGATTGGTAGGACGACATTATAGTTTGAAGAAGACCGTGTGAGATAGAGCCACACCTGTCCAGTTCTATGGAACCCCCACGAGGAAAATCAGTACCAAACAAATCTCACAAACAGCGTTGCCTTTTGCCGTTCTCACCGATTTTCAGCTGCCTTCTAAATTAAAGGAAATCGATAGGTCAACTTCGTGGTTCGCTATGACCTACCACAAGAGGCAACCGCCAGCCCAAACGACCAAAGTAGTGAATGCGTGTTCAGTCCTTCTCTTTCGAGGGCAGTCAGTACATCACATCCCTTGACAGCCGTGAAGTGACCTCGAACTGGTGCTGTTTTTTCCAGGAGGTCCTACCGACGGGTGCTCGTTCAAGGGAAGGAACTACTCGATGGGGGAAGAGTTTCATGACGGCTGCAAGGCGTTCTGCATGTGCGCAGACTCGGGCATCCAGTGTGCGGACATCGAGTGCCCCACGGACTTCGGTCTCGACGTGCTTGATCCACATGTAAGAACTGGCCCTTGTCTCTAGATCTCGCACTAGGTCCTGGAACCTAGCCCTGGTCCTGTGGGCCTTAAGTACAACCGTACAGTAAAAGGATGCTTAACATTAAATCTAAAGTGACAAAGTGGCTTTATAAAGGTTAGGATACATTTCCTCGATCACGACCATGCGCGGAACCACGTTGAGGAAACACTTGAGGGTTTCAGGCGGTAAAACTTGTAGTGTCTCTCAGCTCAACGAAGATGCGATGAAGTTGCGATGTCAAGGTCTGGTTGCGACGGCGATTTGCGCAAGTTGAAGCGCGCAGAATTGCGCATGCGGCGTTTGATTCAAGCGAGTGGATTTAATTGATATTCGAAAGACAAGAATCGATGCCACGACAGACTTGAAAGCGACCGATAGCGAGGAAACAAATGCCACGAGAAACATGAGCGACATCAAATCTATAAAGCAACTCGGAAATTTTGAAGAAGTTGCAGACTTAAAAAATCTGACTTCGATGACTTTAACCATGATTGTTTTTAGACTCATGTCTTACTTGATCTAACCTTAGCACTAGTTTCAACCCTTGATAAAGTAGCAGGTTACGAAACGTTGGGAAATTTTGTTGTTCTTCACTTAGCATTCACAACCCAGTTGAAATAGTTTGTGTCATTTTAACCGTTATTGCCGCTTATGTTTATTTTGAGATTTCCGTACAGAAAACAAGAAACCAAAACAGCTTGCAATCGTGGCCGACTTTTCTGCATCCACAGCAGCCTGGATACATTTCCCGAGATGTTTTTTCATGAAAATCACACTTGATATGCAATTAAAAGCCAGAAATTTGTTTTTAGAATCCATATTTGATTGAATATCCGCTTCTCAATCGATGGAAATCTTAAATTGAAACGCGTCATTTCATCAGCCCTGTCCAGGGCTACAGTACACTGCTCTCCCACTCTAACCAACGCCATCCCTTGCAGTGCGTCGCCTGGGAGAATGTGCCGAAGGACTTCGTCGCCTCTCCGCCCCGCTGCTGCCCCGAGCAGGTCCGCTGCAAGAACAATGGGTCGTGCACGTACCAGGACCAACCCTTCAACAACTGGGACGAGATCCCGATCTCACTCACAGGCTGCGAGAAGCGATGCTACTGCGAGTTCGGCAACGTTACATGCCAAGCGGCATGCACCCCGGTGCCAGCGACGCCACCATCCAGTCTGGCGTGTCGCCCCCAGGAGGCGATTTTGGGACACTTGCCCGACGATGACTGCTGCAGGCACTGGCTATGTCCAGATAACAAGGCCACGGGACCTGGTAAGTATCTGGTGATACATCGACGCTGAGTCGCTGAATAGGACTGCCGTTGACACTAGCAAACTCTAAACGTTGTCATTGTTAGGAATGTGGAAGGCCTTAACGTAAATACCGGCGTATTCTTAGGTGCAGAGCGCTTTACAGCTTTAATGGCGAGAAGATAATAAGAGTCTTATGGTTTTTTAACTCATGTCTACCTTAGCATGCAGTTTAGAAGCATTTCGTTTTGCTTATCATTCAAGACCCAGTTTTAAAAAGTGTTTTTTTCATAATCAGTCCCTTTTCTTCAGATTTGAGGCAGCTAAGATACGAACCCAGCAATATTTTTGCATCGTATCTTGAATTTCCTTGTTGGGGTATCCTTTGCTTTGCTTTGCTTGGCTGTCGAGCCAGCCAATCCGTGCTCACGTGCCGACCTTGCCCCGAATTATACAACGAAAACAGAGAGTTTGGAAATCCCAGCAAAACGCACGACAGGATTTCCGGTGCGCGCATGGAATATGGCGATGAGCGAGGATCGAACGAGATACCTTTGCATATTTGTTAGCCGGCTTGCGTCACAACTGAGCCCGGCCAGTTGCTAGGATTTCAAGCATCGTGTAATTCTTGTTTACGACCGAAGTCTTATGGTCTTTGCACAGCCTCTTAGCTCAGGGCCTAACAGACGGCAGGTCTAATGACGCACCAATAAAAATATCTCTTCGATTTCATTCTGCAATCCGTGGTAGTAGGTATCTGGAAAAGGATTGGCGCACGTGATCGAGCCCCAGGGATGCGTGCGAGGAACAGGGATTCAAAGGAGAGGAATCTCATTGACAGCTGCACCACCTTAAGTGTCCATAATCAGCTGCCACGACTTCCCAAGACTTGTTTTTCTGTGCACACCACCGCCTTCTCGGTACTTCGCGGTATCTGTCACAGCTTCCCGCTCACTTTTTTCAGAACCTGACGTACACAGACTCGGACCAAACCTGACTTCTCATGACGCATCACCCTCATCTGCATCCCCGCCCCCCGATAGCCCGACGCGCCGGCCGGACACCTTCCCGGGCCCCTTCAGTCCCGACCACTTCAACATGACGGCACCCCTCTCCCCTGAACCTGGCATGCTCCCTGGACCCTTCCGTGAGACTGAGATGTTGCCCGGGCCCGTCAGGGAGATTAAGGTCATACCCGGCGTGACCTCGGCACCTCCCGAGGGAATGCACCACATGCTGCCCGGTCCTGTCAGAGAGATTGAAATGACACCTGAAGTGGTGGAGAAGCCGATGGAACAGAATACTTCGCATTCGGGATCAGGGGACGGTCCGCACATGATTCCTGGCCCATTCCGGGAGACGGAGATGCTTCCAGGACCCATTAGGGAGATAGAACTGGTTTCTGGGTTGAAGAACGAGGACGTCGGGAAGACTGAACCAAAGAAAGACGCGTCCAGCGACTCTGCTGGGCCACACATGCTGCCTGGACCGTTCAGGGAAACAGAGAGGCTGCCTGGGCCGATCAGTGTGATCGAGATGATCCCGGAAGTGAAGAAACCTCACCCGAAGGAGGAGCTTGAGAAAGAGGAGGCCCTGATCAAAATGCACGAGTTCGATGACGAAAGCGAGGTCAGCAGGTATCCAGGGCCAATCCCGTTCGAGAACTTCCCCAAGGAAGACTTCCCCGAGACTAGCATGGCGGTCGACTTCATGGAACACCCACACGTGCCCGTCCCGAAGCAGCCTGTCGAGAAGCCGAGCCGAGTTCCCGACGGCGACAAGCCCCACCTAGACGTAGACGACCATGAGTTCCCCGGCGAGTCGCCGGGACAGCCCGGCGTCTGGGTGCACCCGAACCAGTTCCACCAGCAGTCGGAAGTACCGGGGAAACAAAACCCGGACTTACTCAACACACAGCATCCCGATTTGCCAGGACCTATCCGACCACCTCATGTCCAGCCTGGCCCAATCCCTCCTCACAAGCTTCCCCCAGGACCTCCCAATCGGCCAGGTCCTAACGGCGTGCGGCGTCCCGGTCAAGGACCCGTGCAGCCGCCTTGGCTCGACCCCAACGTGCGAGATCACGGGCCGCCATCAGGATCACAGGAGCAACGACCTCCGTTCCAAGGACCTCTGCGGCCACCAGGATCGCAGGAGCAAGGACCTCCGTTCCAAGGACCTCCGAGATACCCCAGCGATCGGCCGGTACATATCCACATTCCTAACCATCCCGGACAACCGCACGTCGGCACAGACGCCGACGGGCAGGTGCAGGATCCACATCTTCAGCAAATCCTGCAGCATCTGGAGCAGACGGGTGTGATCAAGAACAGGCAGCAGCGACCGAAGCCAGGCTCGAACCCAGGCACGCAAGAGCAGATAGAAGGGCAACCACCGCACCACTTTGTGATACAGCAGGGACATCCCGGAAAGAACAAGCCGGGCGAGGGACCAACCGAGGAGGAGATCTTTGCCGAGCTGCAAGCGCAAGGGATCATTCCACCGCACCAGCAGATACCGCAGCGTGGGCCTCCGAACAGACCAGGAGGCCCTCCACCACACGTGCAGCCTCATGGTTTCCTGCCGTACCCGCAAAACGACGCGAACCACCCTGAGAGGGCGGGACAGAAGCAGCAAGCGCGACCCGACTTTGAGCAAGGCGGTGGGCCGCCTCGGTTTCCGCCAAACTTCCCGCCCCACCGAGGGCAAGGTCCCCCGCAACGGGGCCCTCCGCAAAGGGGCCCGCCAAGCGGTGGCAGGTTTCCTCATGTGAAGACCGAGGAAGAGTTGGTGGCCCATTTGCAGCAACTGGGTCTCATCCCCGCCAATTACAACCCCCACCAGGACAACCTGAGCCAGTTCCCCGGTCCCGGTTCCAATCCAGGTCCTCATCACGGGCACGGCCAGCCACCGCCAAACAGTCGAGACAAGCTACAACAGCCAGGTTCGTAGCCCGCCGAGGGCGTTCGTTGCATCCGTAGATGGTGGACGCTTGCATCTATCGCTGCTTGTGGGTATGAGTTGCCAAGCGGCGCTAAGCTTTGCTGGCATTGTCCCGGTACTGCGTCGAAGGTGCTGGAATGATGATGCCTTCAAGGTCTTGGCTGCTTGCGACTTGTAAATCCATCGGGATTTGGGAGCCGGGGTTGAGCTTTCTGGTTCACTTATGCATACGACGACTTTGACGACAGACCTATGTGACTCTCTTCTTCACTCTGTACACTTTCACGTTTGTACCTGACATTTGATAACTTGAGACATCAAAGGTTGCGACGGCCGACTTGAAAGCTGGTTGTAATTACTAGAAATGCCATTAACGAATAATCTACTAATTCCAACTCGGTAGTAAATATTTGATAGTAATTGCATTTTCAGACTAGTGCAGGTATTGGTCTCCGTGCCATTAGTCGGTCTCTAAGGTATCTGGAACAAATATCTTGGAATGCACTCCGTCCCACGAGAGAGCATGCAACAATTTGCAGCTGCTTTAACTCGCCATAGGCCAGTGGTGCGTGAACCTCGGTAAAAACAGCGGTGTACATATTAGTGGCATTGCATGGGCACTTGATGTCGGTGTCGCAATCATTACATGCAAGTGGTGGAGTTGAAAACTGTATGCAGTAGTTTCAAAATGAAATGTCAACCGTGTGAGTCAAATACTTCCCAGTTGACATCGAAACATTTCCCAATGATTTGCTGGTTTTTCCTGTCTGGCCTACGCATGCACTTACGCTCTGAGACCACACAGAGGTTTTCACGTGTTTCTTTGCCCCGTTGGCTGGACAGGCTTGGATCGGCAACCTCCGTTCCCCGGCCACGACGGCCACTCCCACGACGGCCACTCCCACGACGGGGTGACCGTTCAGACACTGGAGCCCGTCGACGAGCACACCATCCGCCTCGTGTTCTCCGTGCCCTCGGTGCTCGTTGGTCTTCATGGACGCGTGGAGCTGCGATACACTCCCGAGCTCAAGTGAGTATCGCCTTCTTGGCGGCTGGAAGGGCACCGGACATTAAACTTCTACCCCAGAGATAGGGTGCGTTGAAAGTCACCGAGTGAAGGACCTTTGGCGATTTGTCATCAATATTTATGTAGCTCAGTGCGAAATGTGGGCCAGGATTTAGAGTTTCTTTAAGAACATCCGAATTCCTGTATCAGCAACTCCATTGTTTCTGTTTGATGGCTCGTTTACGCGGATATAGTCATTTACCATGAAGTTTAATTCTGAATTGAACCATTGACATATATGCGAAACCATAAGCACTTCATATGCACGGAGATGAGCTGCACGTTCACCCAGAGTCTGTCAACACCCCCCATAAACTCCACCCGTCTCCCTCCAGGAACAACGACGAGACGACCTGGGACCAGCACCAGTTGGCGCCTCCCGGCGATCTCATCACGACGCCGCAGCTCGAGTTCGAACTCGGAGGTCTGCAGCCTGACACGATGTACAAGATCCGGGTCAGCGTTCTGCTGCGAGACCTGAACAACTCGCCGTCAAGTCCGATCCTGACGGTGCGCACCCCACCAGCATCGGCGTCGGGCACCACGCTGCCTCCACAGATCGTTGTCGACGCCAACCTCGAGCTGGGGCAGGTCAACGCCTCGTGGGCACTGGTCAAGTGGAGGAAGTTCACTGACTACGAGCTGCAATTCGTCGACGGCGTCCAGCTCAGATACAAGGAGCTTGACGGGAAAGTACGTTTGAGTCTATCGGGTGTTTTATTTTATAGCTTTCAACGGCACCTGACATCAGCAGCAAGGGTGGGAGAAAAATACGCGTTTGACTCTAGAACAAAATTCTAGAACATTTGAAGGCTTACCATGTAACCGTTACCACAGCACTGACTTAGAACGACTCCTTAGATCATAACCCAGAAATAAAGATGTCACAATTCCTCTCATGAAGGTGCTCAGGTTAATAACCTCGTTAGCACGTTTTATTACAGTTTTTGCTGCCTGTATGCCATCGCAATTAGTTCATTACGAGTCTCAGAGGAACTCGGCGGTTGAAAAGATAATGCCAATAGCGGCTCAGTTTCCATGTTTCCATAATTGATGAAATTGTTGTGAGATCTTCGAGTGCATCCCACACACGCTCTCAACTACAGACCACTTCTAATCATCGACCCCACTCTCAGGTGTACGCAACGACGCCGTTGATCCACCGTGCCGTGACGAGCTACACCCTCGAGGATCTCAAGCCCAATACGCAGTACGAGATCGCCATATTCTTCATCCCCTTCCCGGGACAGACCACCGAGCTGCACGACGAGCGAAGCATCGAGGTGTTGACTGCAGAAGTGCAAGGTGAGTGCAGCAGGTTGTATCTCACAACCTCTTACCGGTAGATCAACACTTGTCTCCGTCAACATGGTCGACCACCGCACTTTGACTCAGTCAAAATTCCTCCCGGTCCCACACCGTTTATTGCCCGCCAAGCAATTTTCCCATTTTGGGAAACTTTTATTATTTTCTGGACTTAGCCGAAATTTCAATTTTTATAGTTCCTGTGGCAATAAAACCTTCTGTCACAGCTTTGTTTGGACTTCACCCTCTGACAATCACCTCGTTTCGCCGGCGCTTTGAAGTTGGTTCGATTAAGTCATGCGATAGCAGCGTGGGCAGGATGTCATTTCTAGAAAACATGAATTAAAATTCAACTTGACGTGATATTTACCTCTCGGCAACCATTAGCTTGCTTCAAGGATATCTGCTACATTCTGTACCCAGCTTCAGCCTGCAAGTAAACAGCAAAATAATGACTCGGCATTGTGCAACTGTGGACATTTGATGATGCACGTATCCCATCGATAGAATTGCAGCGATGACGAATAATTGATCAATAACTAATAACTGCGATCGATATTGCACACAAATTGCTTGCCTATAAGGTCACTTGCGTTGGTGACATGATGCAAGCGTTGCATGACGCTGTCGTGCGCAAAAATGTTTGCCTTGTAAGAAGAGAAGAGGGATGCTTCTCAAATTAAGGATAAATGTCACATTTCAAGTTAAGAAATGTTAAACGAGGAAACAATACCAAGTACAACTAACGCTGAAATGTAGAACGGTTTAATGTGGATCTAAAGCCGAAATTGTGGCCGGTTCTCGGGAGATTTCTTCGGTAAAGCAACAATGCGCTGAGTCAAGTATTAAATGGTGACCACCATACACATGGCCAGATTGGTTTGGGAGAGGGGTGGGAAGGATGACAGTTTGCCTTACTTATCAACCTTTTGGATTTGTGGAGGAAATCTGTCGTTCGACTTGTACCGCATTCGATGATCCTCTTGGTGTTTTGACAGGAGTAAGCTACATGCTGGCACTAGATTTTCCCTCCTCTTTTCATCACCCACACATTTACCGACGCCATAAAACCATTGCTACATGCCCAATTGTCAAAACATTGCGTCGTTAAATACCACAAATGCTCCAACAACTCCGTCCTGGCTGACACGTTCTGTGTTTTCCTCCAGACCTGTACAAGTTCAACGTGGTGCTCGAGGTGCATCACATCAAGAGCCAGAGTGTGGAGATCTCGTGGACCGGGGTGCCATATCCTGAAGACAAGTACGTCAACATCTTCCGTGCCATCTACCAGAGCGAGTCAGGCAAGGAGGATCTCAGCAACTTTAAAGTGGCCAAGAGGGACGCCCAGGCCACCGCGATGATCACCGACCTCAAGCCCGGCACGAGGTAAGTGCGGATACCACTAGGACATGGTGTGAGGTACCAGAGTTGTAGCGAGCAGGGCGATACACTTTGAGGGGTTGCAATGTGTGTAGGGCATTGTGTACTATGCTTGACTTCTTTGTGCATGCCATCGATTCCTGAAAGTGGATTGAAATTGAATGGAAGCGCCTTATTTCCCAGGTACCACCTTTGGTTGGAGGTCTACCTGACCAACGGGAGGTTAAAGAAGAGCAACGTCCAGGACTTCATCACAAAACCTGGATCGATTTCGGGATCCTCACAGCAAGGTACGACCATATTTAAAAATAAAAATTCACAGTTTAAAACTTTCCCTCATTGTATCAGGATATAAATGGTAAGTTGGAAAATATATTTCCATTTAATAGCTTGCAGATTTGCAGATATCCCAATAGAAATTGCAGACAGATATCTGTATTGTTTTTTATGACAATTGTTAAAAGAATTAAAGAGCTTAACGAGCTTGTCATAATGAGACTGGAATCACCCTTATTTTCCCTGCAGGCAAGCTGGAGCGGGCAGAGCCGACGCTGGAGGCGGGCAGCTATTACGGGCCGCTGGTGGCAGTTGCCATCCTTGCTGCGCTTGCCATCCTGGCAGCGCTGATCCTGCTCCTGATCCTGGTCAGAAAGTTCGGGCAAAACAAGGCATCTATCTCGTCGACAAACTCGAGGGGCGCGCAGGCCGCCTACGACAATCCTTCCTATAAGGTGGAAATACAGCAAGAGACAATGGGTAAGAGGCGCCTTCATAGCTCCTTTAGCTTGCTTTTATTTTAGGCAATCAGATTTTTGCTTGGGTATGACAGGGTGCTAAACTGAGATGATATCTCAAATGTCGAGCAATTTCGGGCTGTTTCTCGCTAGGTGTTCCGTTTATTATGATAGTTGTAGCTGAAGGTCAAACCTGATTGGTCCAAAAAAACAAAAAGATTTAGACCAATCAATATGCACCTGAAAAATACCGCACATCTGATTTTCAAAAAACACAACCTTTTCAATCACAAGTCACATAAAAATCTGCTAGATTGTAATCAGTTTTCAATTCCTTTGGATTTCCTGGTCAGAGTTGGCCAGTGTTAAAATAGGCATCGCCCACTCCGTCGTCAATACTTTGCGGTGTGCTCGTGGTGGTCAACACATTACTTATTAGCGTGTTTGTGCGCCGGTCAACGACTCTGTGACGCCAATCAATCTCAATTCCTCGACGCGGTGGTCAAAACCTCCCCTCGATCGCTAAGAGGGGGCGTTCGACCGCCTCAATGTATCATGCTTGGCCAAGGAAGTTTTTCATCGTTTCCCTTTAGGGCACAATATAAACTGCAAGTTTGGCAAACAGAAATAACTATTGTTCAAACAACTGAGAGTTCAAAGCAGTCAATCCCAGCCTCGATGCTCCTATATGTTAGATTGTGTCCTTGTTTGGTTCGGTTGAAGGTCTGGACCAGGTCGTCTGGTCGTCCCGGGAAAGAACCCGATGGCTGACAACCGTGTGCCTGTTATGTTCCAGACTTGTGAAAAGGAGCGCCGCCGCCGCCGCCGCCCAGTCAACGGGCAAGACTACAAACTGTCACGTGATCGATCCACGAGGCTATCAACACACATTTACATATTGTACATAGACGCCGTATACCGATCGCTCGTTGCATCCCCCCCCCCCTTTTTTTGTATAAATAGAGTAATATTTTTATTATTATTTTATTTTTATTACGATGTCATTCCATTAACATTATTTTATTATGTGTATTGAAAATGTTGAATGTGAGTACGTGTTATATCAAAGAAACAAGTTTGCTCTCGTAGCCGAAATCCGCTGAGAGATTTATGCAAAATGTTAGACAATTACGGATTAAAAAGAAGCCCGATTATCGTTATTTAATTCAGTCGAGTCGACTTGTTTTTCTGAAAGCCTGTCTGCATGCGTGTCAGAGTTTCCCTGAATGTTCCAATATCTGCAGCACACGGAAAACTCTAGGAAAACTAACAGCGGAAAACTCACGAAAAGCTCACGACTCTTCCATCATTTGCCTGGAGAAAGGAAAGCATGTTTCCTGTCTTGTTCTAAACCAAAGCCAGTTATTAATAAAACTCCATCCTACTTGAATATCGTTCGAAACTAGCAATTAAATCCAGTATTCCTCTTTCGTGAAGGAAACGTTTTTCCTGACATACATTTCAACCAGGAACCAACTCATAAAATTCCAACCTCCATAGTTTCTAATGTAAATCAATCATCACGCTACCACTAGGTATACCATAACCCCGATAATCAGCTGCAAGCCATGTGCATGCCGTACACCGCCGTCCCCCACTCCCCCCGGTATCGACGCTGCGCGCCGCGACGCCAGGCGTCGGCCAGTGTGCCAGCGAACGTCGCGACGGATGGAGAGATGGCTTTCCGAACGTAGCCGCCTGTGGCTGTTCGGCAACAACCTACCACTGCTACCACGCAGGTAACCGCTGCCACGGAGAGTATGTTCACCTGGCGACGCAATAGGGAAGATCCTCAGAGGTAATTTCGCAGACAAAGTCACTAGGCCTCGTGGCGTTGCACTATTTTCGAGCGATTGTGATCCCTGGTTTAGTTAGATTGCATGTTTGTGTTCCCAGCAGTTGTCAGGTGTCATGCATCTCGAGTCGTGAGACTGTCATGTTGATTGTTGTGAACGTGGCCAGGTGGAGGTACGCACTGGTGTGAATATACTGGCACGTAAATCCACTCAGAAGCACCATATTGATTCCGTAGACCGTAGACATAGTTTCAAATTGATTTTTACATTCTAGTCCAACAAGTTGGTTCATTTTTCAGCGTTCTATATGTAGACTAGCAAGCAGTGCGTGTTCCTGCCTAAACAAGCCAGAATATTGGAGGATAAAAATACAAGTCGTAGCTTCGGTGTTCTTGCTCGCTTCCGTTTAGAATCAGTGAGAGTTTCTTTCACTTTTATTTTTTCCATACTTGTTCAGTACTGCACGTGTGAAACTCGTTATACGCAACGTTATGTTCCACGCACTTGCTAAGTTGCTTGTTATTTATTGGCTACCTTGGCCGGCGACTTCCCCTAGTGAATTTCCTTGTCCTTGGCCCGATGTTTACCTCGCCGCCTTCAAGTTCAGCCCTGGCACAGAATTCCCTTGCTTGTAATCGGACGCTGGTAGCAGAGCAAACATCATGTCGGCTAAGCATGCCATGTTTCCGCCAACGAGTCGCTATTTCTTGCCCAGGGTTGAACATTATGTACTTGCAGTGGAACGTGGCCGCATTTTGAAGGCCGGTTTATCGATATGCTTGGCCATGCCCACTGGAAAAAAAATTCAATCAACTAGCGTGCATTAAGGACTGTGGGCAAGCAACGATTTAAATCTGTCCATGAAATCAGCAAAGGTCAGCAATACATGCGTTCGCTAACAATGAACTTAAAGTGCGTGCCAATCAACGTGCGTCTCGACGCGTAACCAATTCGCACCCCCTTTGAGTCTCGACACACGCGGAGCACCAATGACGTCAACGCGTTTACCTTTTGTCCGCTGCGTTAGTTCATGCAGCATCGACCGCCTTCCCTTCCTTCAAACTATCGACCCCGCCGTCGCCACCGTGCGATGACCACCGTCCAGTTACCATGCAAATGAGCCTGCATTGCGGCTCGGTACGAGGGTAATGGGCAACAATTCGCGACGAGGAGTATCATTGCCCAGTGGCTCGCCGTGCACCTTCCGGCGGCCGCGCACGGGCGGCGCACGCAAAGGCCAAGGGTCGTGGCGATCGCACCTCGATTAGCGGTTTGCACAAAATGCCCTCGTGGGTCGGCACGGGAGCATTGTCGGGCTTGCCGACCGGGTATGCTAGGCGATCAATCAATGTTTGTTCGGAGAATGCTTTCAAAAGTAATTGTGGAAAATTGTCGGGTATAAAGCTGGACTTGTGGCTGGTGGTGGGCGGTGTGTGGAATACATTACACTATTTAGTATTTAAATGAAAATCCAGGAAATAACAACTAAAATAACCCCTTGTTTTTTGCTCTGGGCACGGCAACCGATAGCCTGCTTTTACTTCTTAACCAGTGTGATATGAACCTGTCTTCACATGCAGCCAGTTTTTCCAGTCAGTTTATGAAAAAATGTGCATCTCTGCTACCTGAAGAGGTTTTGCAGGTCATTTTGTTAGGTAGAACAATGGTGCACAACGTGTTTTCTACCTGTAACAAGGAACTGAGGTCCGCAAGCACCTTTCCCACTTCCCAAGCCTGACTCTTGTTCCCACCCTCTGACGGCGTCTGCTTCCGGTTTCCTCGGGCAGGTCACGAGCCTCTTCCCGCCTCATGGAACGCTATGAGAAGCTGAGCAAGCTTGGCGAGGGCAGCTACGGCCTGGTGTTCAAGTGCAGGAATAGAGACACCGGTCACATCGTCGCCATCAAGAAGTTTGTCGAGTCGGAGGACGACCCTCTCATCCGCAAGATCGCGCTCAGGGAGATCCGGTTGCTGAAGGTAGGTCACCGTCGTGGGCACTTGGGAGGCAAGGGATACACTTGGTGTACGGAAATACAGAGACTCAATGTCTGATTGATATAAACTATAGGCTAGCACTAGGAAGACCGATTGGGTCCTGCTGCAATCTATTTGATTAGTAAACGTTGATGGGATGGGCGATTAAGCGGTGCAATTAGAAATTGTTTCAACTTTCAAATCCCCTCGAGTCATCTCTCACACCGTGGGACCGATTATCGAAACGCATTTTCCAACTAAGTAATTAATTTCCAAGTCTCTGTGATTCGTGGTGGAGTGTTATAAAATATATAGGCGCCCTTCGTGACGCCGATTAATTAATTGTGGATGCCGCCACTTCGTCCGACCACAGTTCGTTGGTCCGGAAGGGGAATTAACATATTTCCAGCGCACGATAAGTTTTCAGTCGGTGAGGTTTACCAGTCGCCCAATGTTGGCACCACCTGTGCTGCCAACACACCGATGTTTCCATCACAACGGTCGCGTGTTAGAAACCATGGGTTGAGATACAAGGCGCGTCGACAAAGAACAAACCCGTGCAAAGTCGAGTGCTGGTGATTGATTCGCTGCATCGCCCAGATGTCATCGGAAACTCACCCGGAAGGCGGAATTGGGAGCAAAGCCTGCCAACCTGGAACATTACCAGCGTGCCAATTCGTGACAGCTTATAGAGTCGGGAAGCAACGCATTTCTCTTCGTCAGTTAGATTGCTAATCGATAAGTGACCGAACAAATCAATACTAGTAGTTTTTTACATAGTACACCACATTGCCACCTTTATCTAAAAAAAGTTTCAAATAGACGAATCTGTCCCAATAATCGATGTTTGGCAAACAATTTTGAAATTACCACAACGTTGTTAAATTTTCATCTGAAGGTTGCCGTCCTGGTAGGCCACCACAGAACTCAGCTGAAATATATTGATTCATACATATTCCCCGAGAGTCACAAGATGTTCCACCCTCTCGTTACAGAATCTGAAGCACCCGAACCTGGTCAACCTGCTCGAGGTGTTCCGACGCAAGCGCAAGCTGCACCTGGTATTCGAGTTCTGCGACCACACGGTGTTGGCCGAACTGGAGAAGTTCCCACACGGATGCCCCGAGTTGCTCACGAGGCAGATCACGTGGCAGACTCTGCAAGGAGTGGCCTACTGCCACCAGCACAACTGCATCCACAGAGACGTCAAGCCAGAGAACATCTTGTTGACAGCGCATGGCGTGGTCAAGCTCTGTGACTTCGGGTTCGCTAGGATGCTCAGTGAGTGGATCTTCCAGATGTACTCACGGGATCCTATGGTTCTCCCGTTACTTTTAGAATATTTGACACAATTCATGTCTTCTGAATTCTTCTAGACCGTGCCTCATCGACACGTCAAGAACCCAGACCCTTATTAAGGCCGCAAATCTCATCTAATCAGAGCAAATCCGAAAAGTACCTTTAATAAACTCACGAGTAATTTTCATAATTTAACGCAGTAGTCATGTTCTTTCAACTAGCCAAGTTAGGACGTAATTTCGGAACCATCCCGACAATTGTTGCCCATTTTGACCATCGACAAGAACAACGTCGTTGTTCCAAAACTGTAGCGAGGAGAATTTGTTTTCAGACTGACGTTCGAGTGTTATTTACTAATTACTTAATTGACAGTTGAATTATCCGTGTGAGGTGGACAAAGGACACAACTTCTTGCGTTAGACTGTGCTAAATGCCTATTGCAGACCCCAGGGGTTCCAAGGATTGAATCCCCACCGTTTATCGATTTCTCCGTGGTTTCGTGGAGTTACACGACCTTTAAAAGTTCATCACATTAGCGGCAGTAAATGTCATCGCCGAACGCTGCGTTTAGCGTGCACACATACACCGACGGCACCGCGGAAATTTGTTGCTGGCGACTTGCAAGAAAAGACGACGGCGTTGTCAATATTTACATTTCTCGACTGACAGACAAGCGAGACAATTGCTACGCTTTCCATGCGTCAGAAAAGTCGATTTTTGGACACGTTCTGACACAAAGATAATTTTTTTCTTGCTCATGCCAAACCAACATTTTTCAGCAACTTGCGGTAAAAATGAATTATAACTTTGATCACTCCCAAGAGAAGTATTTCTTTGATTTTATTACGCATCGGATATGAACTTGTTGTAAAATTATATGCTTGGGAACATATTTACGGTCGCAGCCGCAATAAACGAGGGTTAGGACTAGCACCGCACGCTAAATACAGAACGGAAACAACTAAGAGGGAAGGGAAGTGCCTCGAAGTTCATAAATCAGATGGAAGTCATGCTCGTGTTTACTACACTGTGTTTGTAACCTCTTGGCAGACTAAAGCAAAGTCTTTTCAGGTAATAAAGACGGTATCGGTAATCAGCTACATGCCATGATTGTACTAGTTTTGATATTTTGCAGGATCAAAGCAAGCAAGCAAGTAAGCAAGCACGAACCCATGTTCGTGGCCGACCTCTTCGCTACGGCATAACGCGGTGCTAACGGAGGCCCCGGTTCTTGTTTCAGACCCCGGCGAGAACTACACTGACTATGTTGCCACGAGATGGTACCGGGCCCCAGAACTACTGGTGGGAGACACCCTGTACGGGCCCCCCGTCGACGTTTGGGCCATCGGTGAGTGGTGCTCTGGGGCGTTTCGCTGGGTAGTATTCGTGAAAAACCTCTTGCATAATTATCCTTTTGTCCAACTTTTGTGGTTACCATGATGAACAGGAGCTGAAAAATACCCCTTGCTTCCACCGATCGATGCATCGTTAGCGGCATCGTGAATAATTGATTCAAACTGGAATCCTTCAGACCATCAGACGCTTGATAACAGTTATCGACGAAATATTCAAATGATTACAGGGTGCGTGTTCGCCGAACTGGTTCAAGGTCAGGCGCTTTGGCCGGGCAAGTCCGACGTCGACCAGCTGTACTTGATCAGAAAAACTCTGGGTGAGTCGCGAAACCGACGAGGGTCCGGGGACAAATCGACCAGCGTACCCAGACGCGTCGATCAACTCATGCCTAGCGGCCAATTTGCCTGTTTGAGTTATGGACTTGGGATTGTGACACTTCGAATGATTTAGTGGTTATATATAACACCGTGGTCGAGCCCTAACAGACGTCACAGTGGCACAATTTCTCGCGTGAAGTTCCCCTCACAAATACTTGTTCTTGGAACTGCTTGGCAACGGGCGTTCATTAATTTAGATTCGTGACGGCGTTGAACATGCATTGGTGTCTGAATTCGGGGGGTCGATGAATAAACATGGCTATTTTCAAAGTTAGTGTTTAATGACTTTCGAATTCGTGTTTATGCCAATCTTATCAGAGCAACTCTGTCCGCAGGCGATTTAGTCCAACGCCACATGAACATATTCAAATCAAACGAATTCTTCTTCGGCGTCATGTTGCCGCAACCCGATCAAGTCGAGCACCTAGAAAACAAGTTCGCCAAGAACAACACCCTCGTCGTAGATTTCCTGAAAGTAAGTACGAGTCGGCGGCAGCGTTCAGATTCAGCGCCGTGATCCGTGCCATGCAATCGGGTGATTAATTCGACTGTTTCTTCGGCAGAAATGTCTGGACAAAGACCCCTCCCGGCGCTGGACATGCGAACAGCTACTCAGGCATCAATACTTTGACAACTACCACTTCAAGATCCCAGAGGCCGAGCTGGAGGAGTTTGACAAGCTCAGGAAGCACCGCGCGAAGTCAAGGGTGCGAGCGTCTGTTTTATTGCCAAGGCACGGCGTGCATGCGAAGTGTAATGCAGTGCGTGGAAGGAAGTGATTATCTTACGGGGATGTCGTGTTACGATACTAATTAAAAGTATCAAACTTCAGAATAATTTAAAGATATTTCTCAGTTATTAAACACATGAGTAGAAGCGAAAGTCTATGCATGACCAGCTGACCACCGCACGCCAAATGTGTACATAGTTAGATTAAAACATCAATATTGATTGGTTGAGTACAACGACGCATTGTGTTGACAACGGGTCCCATGGGACTCCCATGGTGCTGTCCTGTGAGTGACATGTCCTGTGAGTGACATGTCGGTGATGGAGGTAAACTATCACAATTACACAGGCCATTTCTGTAAAAAAACATTGGCACACTTCGAACAGGATTTCTTCACTAATCCATTGTGTCTAGAGTAAAGTTTAACTAACTGAGACCCTCCCGGCCTCCCCTTCTTAAAAGTACTGGCATTAACGAACGGTCACCTAACCGAACCTATAGCTATGCAGGGTATTGCTTAACTTCGGCGATCTCACGAAAACAACGCCAGCTAACACTGTTGTTACAACCAAGGGAACACAGGAGTTGCACGAAATGCAGATTTTTCCAAAGCACCTGTCACCTTCAATGCATGCACGCAAGGAATCACGCATTTACCGTATCCACGGAAAACTATTCCGTTTGTCTGTCGCAGAATTCGAGCTACGGTGCGGGCAACGGTCCTGCTATGCTCCTGCCGCAGCTGCCCAACACGGTAGCTAGCCCGGACTTCCGACAGTCGCAGAGCCACCAGAAGACTGGCCAGACGTTCGACCACCTTCCAAACATATAATTCAACACAAGAAGCTGCCGTTTGGCACAATACAACCTGTCAATCTTCAATCAAAACTGAAATTCTAACTCGTTTCTATGTCTACGTTCAACTAATTAAATGATTTAAATGTGTGCACAGTATAATTGTCAGCACCGTTCCGGAATGTCAAGTATCGTGATAAGTTAGCTATTAAAACGTTGTTTGTTTTTAAATAAACCAATTTCAAATCATGGGGTTCACCCAAACATGAACATTGTAAAATATAAATGTAAATAAACTGTAATTAAAATGTGCAAAGAATGTAAGAAAAGTTGTAAAATTACAATCACTTTATTTTCAAATCGCTAGGTATATACACGTTATTGCGGCAACTTATGTACGACTATCCCAATCTCCATCAGAGCAGAGTAACATTCCAAAGCCAGCTTAATTGCATTCCGTTTGCCAGCGAAGAGATCTAGAATCACGTCATCGTTCCAAATCTTTACAGCAACACGTTTCGGAGCGTCGCATCGATCCAACAGTTTTGCTGCATTCAAGTCTAGATTCTGCCAGCGGCTCCCTTGCTCCCGTACCATGCTAGACGTCACCAGCCCGCATTTACAGCGAGACTTTTCTTCGGCTCCAGTCCAGGCGTGATAGTAAGCTGTGTCGGTAGCCAGCGTGGCTAGCGATGCACCTTGAAAGCCGGCAGCTTTAAGCAGGGACATTTGAAGCAAACGCAAGCAAGCAAGCTGTTGGCTGGGAGGGACGTGGAGATCCCTGTCGCGGAGAGTGGATGATGCCTCCAAACTTGCTATTAGCGACATCTCCATGCAACCGGCTCCTGGCAAGACGTGTACGTCAGACAGGAGGTGGCGGAGAGAGCGCAAAGCCTGGCTAGTCGTAATCTGGAAGCGGATTAAATAAGCACATGTAATTTTAATAATAATCCATTAAAAATAACCATGATTTTATTATCTCTTGATGAAGCAACGTGTCATTATCGATTACATTCTTGTGGTTTGCGTGCCATGAAACTGAAATTGCTTGCCTTAAGTTCTTCGGAAGCTTCCTCATTTATTCCGCACACAATCAGCGTAGTGATGCTCCTGTCCTTCCGTTCCAATGAGAGATAAGTTTTGTTGCTACGCTTCATTTGACTCACAGAGTCGACGTACCCTAGCTGTGGAACCAAATGCTCTTCACCCTGACAAGCATCCAGGTTCGAGATTGGGACGGCACCGGATAGCATTTCCACGTTACGGGTCAGCTCCGTTCCCATTCTCTCCAGCAGCAAAACATTGCTTCTCCGCAAAAAAAGGGACAGATCAGGATGGACAACTTTCTGACAAGCCACAATCTTAACTCCAATCTCAACAGCACACCTGATCACGGCAAGAGCTTTTGCTAGGTTAAATTCACTATTGGCATCAATGTCTAAGGATGCTCGACCAACATTGTTTGAAAAAGCAGGCTTTTCTGCTGATAGCATGATATTAAAGAGAATGATGGGAATTTGAGTTTTTCTGTTTATCTCTTGCATCATCTGAGGGACATATTCTTCAATGGTTTGATACAAAACACCAGAATAAACAGAATTTTTCATTTCAGAACCCTCACCACAAATAACAACCACATCTTCAACAAAATCTTTGTTCACAGAATTAAGAAATGCTCTAACAATTGTTAGCGTGAGCTCATTTGCGTCGGTAATTGACAAACGGCAAGCAGGTTTTGATAGCATTATTGATTTGACGAATGGAAAAAGTTGCTTGACAGTTGAGAAATCAAGTTTCATTTTGATCAAATCCAAGTGAGCAGCGTATTCCGAGAGAATATGTTGTACAAGACTATTGGATACAGTCGAAGAAATATTTTTTAGTGACAGCGAACTAGCTAACATTGATGAAGCCAAGATACCCGTAAAGAGCCCAAAGTCTTTATACTCTGATAACTGAGATTTAATGACTTGGGAGATAAAGAGGCATATTGGATTGCAAAGGGGAACATTTTTTAAAATCCTAGTTGACGACGATGTAACTATAGAGTAGCCACCGCTTGTAACCAGAATTTTAAGTCGGCCCTCTGGCCCAATTGATGAAAATAAAAGATCACTAAAGGACGAGACAACAGTGAGGCATTCATGACCCTCGAAAGGTTGGAACACAATTTGATTCTTTGAACACTCCATCTTGAAAATAATCCTTTTTAATAAATAGTAGGAATTAGATAGGTAACATTTTCTACAGGCGGCCTCTGCTTAAACCGTCGAATCTTGCTGAGCTGCCAAAAACTACTTTCCAGGCATGACTTCGTCACCAGTCTTCCAAGATGTAATCTTGTCTTCTAGTTTCTTTTCTAAATATCGCGTTCCCTAAACAAGAAAGATTTGTTGTAACTTGATGGTAGGAATGTAGTTGTATGATGCAAAGGAGTTCTGATACCTGTACTTCAAAATTTCCTTCAAACATTGTCCGTTGTAACTCAAATTTCGAAAAAAACTTAAACCGTTCACACAGAGGTGTGCTGCAGCTTATGATGCTTACCAGTATTATTGGTAAATCTTTTTTCTCTTCTTTTGAGACAAGTACATCCACATTTTGGATTTGATTCCATCCCCAATGGATCCCCAGTAGAACTGGAACCATCACAATTGTAACCAAATTTCGGTTAACGAAAGATAATACCTTTTCCTTTCCCATAACCTCTTGCAATTTCCAAGTGCGATTGTTATTTAACAAATAAATATGAAAATATTCATGACTTCTGTACTTTATGAATTCGTGAAGGCGGACATGTTAAAATGTGACTGTGAAGCTGGTGCTAGGCTAATCTGAGATTCCGACCACAAGCACGAAGTAAAAGTGACGTGTTCGTAAATTTATCATAGTCAGAATAAGAAATCAGTAAAATCTTTAATTACGCAGTGATGTTGATGAAATTTAAAATCGTTGTAAAAACTTTTCCTGCATGTTACATCTTTACACAGAAATTGCTTACTGCACTACTACCAACTCCTGCATGACATTTCAGCGGTGATTTTAATTTATTGATTGATGTGTGGTGTTTAACGACGCGATGTTTTGACATCTGGCCATGTGGCACTGGACTGATGGCGTCGGTGAATGAGAGGATGATGATAAACCTAACCTAGCTTAGAAGGAAGAAGGGGAAACCCGGTGCCGGCAGGTAGCGTACACCTATCGAAGAGCACCAAGGGGGCCACCGGCTTAACGTCCCTTCCGAAGGACGGTACAACGCGAATCACAGGATTCCTCCACAAATCCATGCTGTCGAGAGGTTGATAAGCAAGGCGAATAATGTTGCAGAACTAACTTTCATCTAGACTTCGGAGTATAAAATGACCCATTAGGATGAAATCTTATTCAAATTGCAAATGCTTGCAATGCGCGGGGTATTTTATTATTAACAACACTAAAATCGTCTCAAAAATTGATGTCCAAACGGGGACTCGAACCCCGAACTCCACATATCGCGGGTGTTGCCCGAACCCATTGAGCTATTTGAACACTGGCTTATTAAGATGATTTTAGTGTATTTTATGAGAATGACAGTTCTCCAAGGAGTAGAAATCTGAGGCTGTTAATATAGGCTGTGAATACTGTGAACCATTGGGCTTAGCATTATAACACAGACAGGTCGGATCGGGAATCAAAGTCGGGAATAATTGCGCTCGCATGGCATTCCCAAAATGAAGAGTATCATCAATCAGCAGCAAAGGAGCTAAATGTTTTTCTTGCACCAATGAGATGGCTATACCCAGCAGAGAAATCGACGATGAAAACTAGGTACCTGGGACAATGACCTAAATGCGCAAGTACGATACCAGCACCCATGCCAGCACCGTTGCGCACTCAACGCTAGCACCTTGAGCAAATGAGCACCTTGGTGTTAAGCTAGCATCAATCCATTCTCTAAGCTAGCACCATTCCTCAGAGGAGGAGGAGGACGATGACGGAGAAGGTGAAGACCATGACTTTGCCATCGAAGACTGCTAAAATCTCAACTAAGTTAAGGCGACTGACTACCAGGTTTTTAAGCAGGACACGCTGCAACGGTTTATAGGATCTGTCAAACTCGATGACAAGCCTTTGAAGCCATCGCTTCTTGCATTTACCTCCACCGAAGTCCTCCACCCTCTTCCACGAAGAGGTCTGGAGCCAACGAGAATCGGTGTTTTAATCTCAGGGCATCGATGGCTAGAGTGCGTCGTAAAACACCACGATTTAATCGTTGGTGAGTGAATGTACAGGGGGAGGGACATTTGGTACAGCTTCGTGGATTCACTTCACATTCTGGAAGTAACAGAATTTTTGAGGAGGTTCCTAATAATGTTCCTAGTGTTTCTTATAATAAAAAAACCCCACGCATTGCTAGTGTTTGCAATTTAAATCAGATTTCACAATCAGGATTTTTGTTTCATTACATTTCTACTATGGAGCTGAAACCAGTAAGCAAAGAATGGAAGAGGAGCAAAACTGAAAAATTGTGCAACTGAACCCGGACACGAACTCGGGGCCTTTCCGATTGCCGGTCGGTTCACTGAGCTTTTCGGGAACACAGACTTCCCAATCCCAACTCACTTTACAAGCCTAAAGCTCCTTTTCCATTCTTGAAGTAGAGAATGCTACCAAATCTCATCAGGCTGAGCAGTGATTCAACATTTAATTATGAACCCCAATCTCTTATTCTACATTTTTATTGTTCAATTTTCGACAATCTGAAAAATAATTCACACATTCACTCCAGTGAGAAACCAGGATCATAAATACGTTTTTGCTGCGGTTATTGATCCAGAGGACGTCTCCATGAGGCACAGCGCTTACTTAATACAAGTGGCCAGTTCAGACTGGTCAAACGTCACTTAAAATAAACATAATATTTCTGTATAATTAACACAACCCGGCTTAATCATGCAGGACCAAACAATCATGGACAAATCGTTGCGATCGGTTTTTGGTAATTATACTCTCGTATTTCTTGTTATTCTTCATAAAAATCAATATTCGTTAGAACATCTAGATCATAACCTCAATTTTCTTGTTTTAGTGGGAAACATTCCATACGAAGCTACCGAAGAGAAGTTAAAAGATATCTTCAATGAAGTTGGACCTGTTATCTCCTTCAAGTATGTTTTTTTCGGCTAATGGTTTAGTTTGGAAGGATGCAACATTCTAATTTGGATGCTACAATTGTTTACAGGCTTGTCTACGACCGCGAGACTGGAAAACCGAAGGGCTATGGTTTTTGCGAGTACAAGGACCAAGAGACGGCTTTGAGTGCAATGAGAAATTTAAACAGCTATGAAATAGGCGGAAGAACCTTAAGAGTAGACAATGCGTGCACAGAAAAGTCGCGAATGGAAATGCAAAGTGAGTAGAAGATTGAATAGCATCAACTGTCGCTGATAAGTATATGTTTTGGATGCTCATCATCTTACTCTTGGCTTGCTTCTTCTAAAAAAATGAATAGTTCTTGCATTGCTAACTTGCAAAACACCTACATGTTTAAAGTATCAATTCTCTGTCTAGGTTTGATGCAAGGACCACCTGTTGAAAATCCGTATGGTGACGCGGTTCAAGGTGACAAAGCTCCAGAAGCGATCAGCAAAGCGGTAGCTTCCCTTCCACCCGAACAAATGTTTGAACTAATGAAGCAGATGAAGCTTTGCGTTCAAAACAACCCCAATGAGGCACGGGCTATGCTTCTTCAGAACCCTCAGCTTGCATATGCATTGCTACAGGCGCAAGTTGTGATGCGAATTGTCGATACCACTACAGCAATGGTAAGTGCCTCGTGGTATTGTGAGTGTGAACACATCTGATTGTACAACATTCAAAAAGAGAGCATAATATTCTGGGAGGGCATTAGTCATTTTGGAAGAAATTTTAATTTAAAAAACAAAACACCAACGCTCTGCATATCATCTTTGCTAATATTTGCAGCTTAGCTCTTGCTCTAACCCATTTTTTGAGCTGCAATGTTTTGTTTTTTGAACTTATATGATAATTTATACATTTATAACAATGCTGGGAATGCTTTTGCTATTACCTGTAATACAGTCTGGATGTACCAAAATCTCAGCCTCTAAACTCTAGTTGAAGTGTTAGTTTAAAATGGCTACTTCCACTCACTTATAGTGACATTCAGGTGTTGTGTGAATTAGAAGCTCAACAATGCATTTGGTGAAACTAGACCGAAGTATTTTTAAGTGTCATGACTGAAGTCGCTACTGAAATTTCACTTTAAAGTTAGTAGCAATGCAGGGGGCAGTCTTTGAGCTGACAACTTCTTTCACAGGCTAGACTGTAGTAATGCAGGAACAGTCCTTGTGCACTGCAGGGAGCAGTCCTTGTGCTGGTATCTTCTCTCATGGGCTGGACTGTAGCAATGCAGAGGACAGTCCTTGTGCTGGTATCTTCTCTCACGGGCTTGACTGTAGCAATGCAGGGGGCAGTCCTTGTGTTGGGATCTTCTCTCTCGGGCTAGACTGTAGGAATGCAGGGGGCAGTCCTTCTGCTGGTATCTTCTCTCACGGGCTAGACTGTAGCAATGCAGGGACAGTCCTTGTGATGGTATCTTCTCTCACGGGCTAGACTGTAGCAATGCAGGGGACAGTCCTTGTGCTGGTATCTTCTCTCACGGGCTAGACTGTAGCAATGCAGGGGACAGTCCTTGTGCTGGTATCTTCTCTCATGGGCTGGACTGTAGCAATGCAGGGGGCAGTCCTTGTGCTGGTATCTTCTCTCACGGGCTAGACTGTAGCAATGCAGGGGACAGTCCTTGTGCTGGTATCTTCTCTCACGGGCCTCAAGTCAAGAGATATCCAGAGGCCCTACATAAGACATCACTGAAACATCGCCACATTGGTCACATAAGAATGAGAACTACGATCTAAACCGAACAGCTGAACTATTCGTGTTATGGTTGATTATAAAAAAAATAATTGAAATTCTACAATGTGCCAATTGTACTTGACGTTGCAGACCATGCTGCACCGTGCCAACCCTGTCTTGCCGCCGTTATTGCTTGACACGCCGATGCCGATGGCGGCGGCAACATCCGCGCCGCTGCCCGTCCCCGCTCCCGCGCAAGTCATGATGCCGGGCGCGTCTGACAGTCCGATTCAGACGTTCGACACTGCCCCTCGTGTTGACCCGCGGCTCGCGCGAGCCGTCGACAGGAACCCCGAGCCTGCCGTTGAACAGTACGAAACTTGGCAATCATTTCTGCTGCTTGGAATGATTTTCTGGAGGCTAGAACTTCAATGTTTTCTCTTGAAGGTTTCCTGAGCTATACCAACAACTTCATGAAGCGTGAAAGTTTTACCTTATTTGATATTTTGTAACCAAAGAAAGGACCTAGTATATCAAAACTGCTCATGCTGAGATTTTGCTATGTAATATCTGGGCCTGGAAAGTTGAGCCTGTAAACCATTGTGCACCAATTGGCCCCTAAAATATTGTTTCGTGGTCACGGCATTTCTTTAAACAAAATAACTGTTTCCAAAACGGTTAACGCAACATTCCCTCGTGTGAACTTGCTACATTTTCATGGGGAAAGCTTTACTAGCTGGGAAATAATAGAGTTGCAAGTCTCAAGAATTTGGCGACTTTGTAAATATTCCGTGCCGTCAGTCCACTGCTCGTGGATGTCAATTAAAAATCTAAAATCACAATCAGAATCCCATCTTCAAAGAGCATTATGGTTGAAGAAATCAGAGTTGGTTTCCTGTCTTTCGTATCCTATCTTTTGTGATAGAATCCAGTAAAGATTAAATACGGTATTGCAAGCGTGGCGGGAATGCAGCCTGCTCCCGTTTGTGTCTGTTATTTTGCAAAATGGATCCAAAATGCCTGGAAGCTTGTCAGGATTGACTAGTTAGTAAAAAATTCCAATTGTTTGGGGTCAGATTATATCAGAAATGCTAAATAAGTTAGTTCTTTGAATTACTGAACTTCATTTTTTTAATAAGATGTATTTAGGATGCCTTAAGGAGGGGTCATTCCATATCAAGTGCCCACACTCAAAACCTTCACTATCTCAGAACTTGACGAAATTTTCAGGAGGGTTAGAACACCGGAAATAAAAAATCTCTTTTAAAGTTTTTTTCCATACGCCTAGCGGTTTGCCCGTGGCAGGGGATGGAAAAATAAAATATTTTACTTTTTGCCCCGCACGGCCATTCACTATATTCACTCTAGCGTTTGAACAAATAAACTTAAAACGATGGGATTAGTTCTAAAATGATAATCGTGCTTTCATTAACAAGAAAAAATGCATAAATTGCTTACTTATCAAGTTTAGGGGTAGAAAAAATCCACCCTTAAATTTCAACCCTTAATAACTCGAGAAGTAATTTTTTTTTTTTTTTTTGTTTTGTTGTGAAGCATCTCCTGTCTATTATCTTTCCATGAAAAAAAAATTAATCATTAACAGCCGTATGATCAGAAGTTATGAGATTTTTATTGTATAGATGTGTATGAATTTAGAAGTGCTTTTGCTAAATAGTTTGTTGAGCATGAACCAAATTGAATTCAGAAGCATTCGATTATGCTAAGTTTGTCATAGCATAAATAAAGCTTGAAAAGATTTGAATTTGGGATGGAGTCGAGCAATTAAAATTTTATTATAAGGATGTGATATTTTTGGGCTTTGTGCTATAAACATGATAATATGTGGCTCTGGTCACGATACTAGGTCTGTGTTTCTGCCGTGCATTATGACCACGGATCTGACGAAATTCATATTTTACCTACTTCTATTTAAAGAATCCCACCACGAACACGTGCAGCCCTTGCTACCTGTTTCTCTTTTCAACCCTTATGGCCGGAAGTTTAGCCGTGAGACAGCGAATTCAGTTGTTTCTGCATTGGTTTCTTGGTCAGTCGCAAAACACTTAGCTCAGTGCAAGTAGACGAGTGATTCGAAGTTTTCTTTGCATTATTTTTGTGCGTCGTGAATTGAGGGGTGTTAATAATACCGTTGGAAGTGTCTTGTGAACATATTTTTAATTAATAGCAATAGTATAGTAATAGCTAGTTTATTTAATAGTTATAATCACAGCGTTTAGTTTTGTATATTTTATGTAATTTAATCATGGACTCGTTTACTCGAGCGAAGTGCTGCAATCCTTTTAAACACGTTTCCCACACACAGCTGAAGTCTCTCCTCAACGTCCAGCCGTGGATGATTGAAAAGATTTCCTCGATTCCAGTAGGAAGCAAAATCTGTGCCAAATGTAGGAAAGATTTAAATAACTACGTAAAACCAATCAGCAGCGACTCTCCAGTGACGACGACGACCTCCAGCGATGGCGACAACTCGCAGCCCGGCTGCAGTGGTGCAAACGCCGAGAGTCAAGCATATTTTTTCCGACAAGACGCTGCTTTGTCTAACATCAACGTGGGCTTGGCGGAGCTAGGGCAATCGCCCATTGTTAAGAAAAAGTTGGCGCAATCCAGTTATCCCAGGAAGAAATTGAAGAAACTCGAAGGTGCGCTTAAAAGAACCACTACCTCCGACGCTGAAAGCGACAGTGGCCAAGATTCAGCTGATGGTCGCGAAATGATTAATCAGCTGAAAGAGAAGTTTCACTCGTCCACATCCAACAGCGAGAAAGTGCATGTTCTAACTGTCCTCCCGAAGAGCTGCTCTGTCCGGCGAACAGTGGCAGAGTTTCAAGCGTCAGAGCGCATGGTCCGCAAGGCAAAGAAGCTCGTCCTGGAAAAGGGAATTTTGTCAACCCCGAATCCAAAGCCAGGAAAAACAATTGACCGAGCCACAGTTGACCGAGTAAAATCTTTTTACAATTCAGACGATGTGAGCCGAGCCATGCCGGGCAAGAAAGACTATGTTTCCGTCAAGGAGGCGAGCGGCACTCGAGTGCACATCCAGAAAAGGCTCGTACTCTCAAACCTTAAGGACCTCCATACCCAATTCAAGGACAAATTTCCTAATAAAAAAATAGGATTTTCAAAATTTGCAGAGCTGCGGCCGAAGAACTGTGTGTTGCCTGGTGCCAGTGGGACTCATTCGGTGTGCGTGTGCACTATCCACCAAAACGTCAAGCTAATGATCATCGGTGCCGACTTGACGAAGTTGACAGTGGACCAATCTTATCCGATAACATCTTACCACGACTGCCTTGAGCAGTTGGTCTGCGACAGTCCCCTCCCCGAATGCCATCTAGGCGAGTGTGAGGAGTGCCCGGGCATCGAGCCGTTAAAGGAGCGCCTCACGCAACTGCTGGACGACGAAATGGTGGACAATGTTATCTACAAGCAGTGGGAGAGCACCGACCGATGCACCCTGCAAACGCACATCGATTCATCCGAGGAATTCGTGGACAGTTTTTGTGCAAAATTAGTTGCTCTGTGCCGCCACTCTTTTATTGCTAAAAAACAATCTTCGCACCAATCGGACATCAAGTGCGGTCTCCTGCCCGGCGAGTTTTTGGTGATCTGTGATTTTGCCGAAAACTATGCGTTCGTGCTACAAGACGAGGCCCAGGGGTTCCACTGGAACAATGCGTCCGCCACCATCCACCCCTTCGTGGCATATTACAAAGAGGGCGGGGAAGAGCGCCACATCAGCTTTGTTGTAATTTCCGAGAGTTTGATCCACAACACTGTCGCAGTGCATCTATTCATAAAAAAACTCGTGAGCTTTTTGCACAATAAATTTCAGACCATAAAGAAGATGTTCTTTTTTTCTGATGGGGCAGCCTCGCAATATAAAAATAGGAAAAATTTTGCCAACTTGTGCCACTATCAAAGAGACTTTGGGGCCGACGTGGAGTGGCATTTCACGGCGACGTCACATGGGAAGAGCGCCTGCGACGGCGTCGGAGGGACGGTCAAGCGGCTGGCAGCGCGGGCGAGTCTTCAGCGCCCCTACGAGTCGCAAATAATAACACCCCGGCAACTCTTCGATTGGGCGGTCGAAGCCATCCCGACCATCAACTTCACATTCGGAACTATTGAGGAGCACCAAGACACAGAACAGCTGCTAGCCACACGATTTGCGTCATCCCGGCCAATTCCCGGCACGCAAAAACTGCATTGCTTCGTACCCGTGTCTGAGCACTCAGTAGCCACGCGGGTGTTCTCCTCCTCGCCGTTGTTCGAAGAAGCCAGAGTGATAGGTCAGAGTGAAACGAAGAAATGAGTGAGTAAAAAGAATCTTTGTAGTACTTACACACAATTTTTAAACTGAAAAATTATATAATCTATCAATTTACGGGTGAATTGCATGGACCATGCTAACAGACTTGCAGAAACACAACTAAATGCACACACATTTATACAATAAAAATCTCATAACTTCTGATCATACGGCTGTTAATGATTAATTTTTTTTTCATGGAAAGATAATAGACAGGAGATGCTTCACAACAAAACAAAAAAAAAAAAAAAAATTACTTCTCGAGTTATTAAGGGTTGAAATTTAAGGGTGGATTTTTTCTACCCCTAAACTTGATAAGTAAGCAATTTATGCATTTTTTCTTGTTAATGAAAGCACGATTATCATTTTAGAACTAATCCCATCGTTTTAAGTTTATTTGTTCAAACGCTAGAGTGAATATAGTGAATGGCCGTGCGGGGCAAAAAGTAAAATATTTTATTTTTCCATCCCCTGCCACGGGCAAACCGCTAGGCGTATGGAAAAAAACTTTAAAAGAGATTTTTTATTTCCGGTGTTCTAACCCTCCTGAAAATTTCGTCAAGTTCTGAGATAGTGAAGGTTTTGAGTGTGGGCACTTGATATGGAATGACCCGGAGGCAATTATTATTATTTTTTTATTATTTTGTTATTGGAGAAATGTCAGAAGTACTTTAGCAACTGCTTTTTAGTTCCAAAATGTCAGGAATGTTTATTGTTTTAAAATCCCAGTTTTTTAAGTAATTTCTTTCAATTCCAATCCAAGCTGCAGAGTTTAGCCAAAGACAAATTGAAATTGTCAATCAATTTAACACGTGCTATCACTTATGCCACGCTTTGCGCAAAGAGTCGGTCGATCCATTTCCCTTCAGATCCATTCAGTCTGCTTACAAATTCATTCTCACGGCCTTTAATGCCTCATCTGCTAAAATTTGATATAAGAGTAATGGCTACAAATTTTAATTTTAATTCCTTTTAAAAACCTGCAGTTTTTCTAGAGGGATCATCCTCATTGAAAATGTATTACATTTTATGCTGACAGTTTTTGACAGTTGGACAACAAAATCAGCAGGCAGCCAATTTAAATCCGAACCCCACAGAATCCATATGGCTTATGCTGGTAACTGCAGACATGAAAATGTTTTTTACTTGATGCAGAGTGTCTCAAAATGCATTGAACTGTTTGGAAAATGCTGTCCTTGTGTTTGCTCTCTCCTCACTCTGCCAGTTCTCCAAGCCCATGCTTGACGTTGTCTTTCTTCCTACAGCTACCCTCGCGACCCTCGCATGGGCCGAGTAGACCCACGAACAGTCGATCCTCGAACGGTTGACCCACGAACCGTGGACCCTCGAACGGTAGCCCCGCGGCCCCCAGCTCCGACGCGAGCACTACCTGTTGCCCCGCCCGCCCCCCACATGTCACCTGGGGGCGGAGCGGCTTCGGACCAGGAGAAGGTAAAAGTGAGATCAAGCCTGGTGAACAAAGCTTGGACGGCAGCCGTTACGTGACTAACTAGTGTAGGCCTACAAGCCCCGTTAGAATGCGGCCTTTGAGGGGCAGACTCGACCTAGAATGTAGTGCTTTACGTCTAACTGTTGCTGCTGGAATATGAAAGAAGCTTTTGATAGAAGTGCCACGTGGATAGTATATATGTTATGGGGAAGAGGAAAGAAGGATCACAATGAACCAAAAATAAAAAATCTGGTTGAGATTGATGCAGAGAGTTGTACAAAGTTTTGGTTTTTTTGCCAAATGTTGGAGAATTTTTAGGTTGGAGTAGATTTGCACAAGAATTGATAGCTTGAGGTGGTGTGGTAAGTAATTCAGTTTGTTTTGTTTCACAAGAATTTGCAGTGTCACAAGCGCTACTCTTTTTATGTTATCATCTTGTTGGGGCTAGTAAATTAAAAATGATTTTCTATCCCTGGCAAGTGGCAAAACAGGAGTTTCATGACGTAATCTTCCTTGTTGTATGTAATAGAGGGTAGCAACAATCTCCTCGAAGCTCATAGTTTTCTATTTTTGGCAAAGTATCGTCCCTCCACACTAATTAGTCGCGTTACGGAAGCCGCCGAGCGATATTGACTTACTCTGTTCAGGGGGAGGTGCAAATATTGACTCCGACTTTGGTTGATTTCCCAGGCGGCCCTCATCATGCAGGTGTTGCAACTCTCCGACGAGCAGATCGCCATGCTCCCGCCAGAACAGAGGCAGAGCATCTTGGTGCTCAAGGAGCAAATAGCAAAGAGCACCCAGCGCTAGCACCGTTCAAACGCATTTTATTTTACTTTTAATGATTTTTTTCCTCCTGTTTTGTGGATGCAGTAGATTTATTATTGTGTTGATATGAATGAAATGAACCAATTGTAATTTACTTCTTACGCATATTATTACTACTTCACTCTGGAAATAAAGCATTTCACTAAACTCTTGATGGCGTGGTATTCCTTACTTATTGGTTGTTTCTTGTTTGTTATATTTCTGGTATCACCCAATTCATTTTTGTACAGGGTGTGGTGATTTCATCCCAGCTTTGAGCTTCTCTCTTAGTAATGGTTTCTAACAAGCTTTCTACAAAACCTACCATCCTGGTCCCCGTGCCATGTCTTGCAATCTACCCACATACAGCAAAGACTTTTTGGTGACCTTTGCAGCACCCCCAGCCAACGGCCAAGTGTCATCAGCGCACGCTAATGAGCTACACTCGCGCCAGTCTCTCAAGTATTTCGCATTGTTGACGTTTGCGAGTCGCAAATTCCAACGGCTTTCCCCACCGTTTTCCCGAATTCCCTCCTCGTCAAGTCAGGTGGGGGGCTTTTCATCTCTCGAGAGCATCTCGTTGGCTACCCCGCCTTAATGCGTGGCGCGTCTCAGAGAGGGAGCCACTCCACTTGCATACACCTTGTGTGATCAACCGAGAAACTCTTTTATCCCGAAAGCCGACTTCTCCTTCTTCGGTCTCCCGAGGAAGAAACCTTTCCTCCCTAATTTGGCGCGTCGATACTATTGGGACTCTGTAATAGCCAATCGTTTCCAGTGCCAGAACAATTCGATTGACTGAGACGGTATAATATTTCTGGCGGGCAGCACAAAGAATGGCCCAAAGAATGGAGGCAGCGTGGAAGCGGGAAAAGGAACGACCCCGCCGAGGAAGAAATCGGCCCAATGGTCGTAGGTGAACACTGCTATGGAATGGAGGTGTAGTATTTCAGCACCAGGTCGATACGTCAGTGTTTGCCGCCATGAAATATTCACGGAGTCGAACTCGCTGCCTGGCTCGCCTGACCCCCTATATCCCAGCGTGAAACTGAAGCGTTTGCAGCTTGTTTTGTAAAGCCGCCGCCGGCGACGACCCCCCCTGAAACCCGTGAAGGCAGTTGCCACTTGATGGCATGGTGCTGTTGCTGCCGAGAGGGTGGCGATGTTGTGGGAGGCACACCACTTCTGCGACGGCGAACAAGCCCAAGGGAGGCGATCCCATGCATGTTTACTAGTGTGTGGGCGGAGGGTACAGCAACATCAAGGAGCGATATGTAGAACATGCACTAGTCAAGTCTAGGCGGCAAGACAGGCTACCTCTGATGTACTACCGTCGTGGCTCTACCTTCTACTACGAAACGGACATGAATTTCGCATGAACCCAGCACATGTATGGGATTGTTACGGCGACCGGCGAACGTAACTTCGACGCAGATGAGTTTGCAGAGTATTCGAGCACTATAATTTAATTATTTAGCCATAAAAATATTTGCCGCTCGCCGAGTGCCGGCAGTGCTCGTTTCAAAGATAGTTGGGGGCTGTGTTTGCTGTAGAACAAGCGAAGGGCCTCCTGACATACCTTCACGAGCTGCCGGCATGCATTACTTATCCAACAGGCCATAGGACTTGATGCGCGTTAATAATGCATACCATGCCATGCCATGGCGCGAATCGGTCTTGCATTTAGCAGGCGCGCTCCTATAGCTGGTACCTACCTACCAATACCATCTTACTTGAATGTCGCACACAGACGCAAATAACTGAGTTTCCATTCTGTAACGATCACCCGTCTACATGCTTACACTGTCACTAATATCAATGTGTAATGGCTACTTCAAGTTAGATCCAATACCGTCTCACTCTGGCAGCAAAGTTTATACCGTGCAAACCGAGAACATGCCAATTCTGACAAGTCGCAACGCAACAAGTGCACCGAGCACCTACACGATGCACCGTGACCTGTGCACAACATACATCAATGCCACACAAACTGCAACTTGCAACTGCAACTTGCATCTTCCAAGTAATGCCCCTGGTGGCACAGCTGACAAACTGCAAGCAGACGACTTCACCAAATAGTTACCCAAAGTGGAACGCTCCGAGCCGCCTCAAGTGTTTGGCCGACTTGTAAACGTAGAACTCCGCCAAACCAATACAAGCTCGTCTCGCCCAATCTCGCCCGTCCGTGTAATTTGACAGGCGGGATGACACCCGAGACGTTGCCACCGACTCCTCTAAATACTTGCTAGCGTGTCGCCCCCCCCCCATCCTACACCCCGCAACCCACTCCACCAACTGTGTCTATGTCCCATTAGTGTTAATTAGACCTACCCTGTTAGAACGACAGCTACTATAGCTGAGCCCTATATAGGAAGGCTATAGGCAGCGCTGTCGTAATATGCCATGGCCTACCATAGGTAATGGCCTCTATTATTCACCGAATAAACATAGCTATTATTGCCGTTTAGTGGCTGAAGTGATTCTGACTAATACGTTTACCTCGTGTGTACCCTCCGCTACCATTCGTCATTCCCTATTTTAACGGCTGTTCGTTAGCGTGCAAGAAGTTTCGGGGAGAAAGGTTTTCTTCTGTACAGGCTATATGGAAACGAACAAAGAAAAATCAATTTTGTATTCCCGTCGCAATGGTTCACGTACAAACTGTTTGTAGAGCCATTAGTGCAAGGCTAATTGCTCGCCACAAAACCATTGAATTCGGCGACAAAAAAAACACGGACTGTTAATGCACGACGAACTGTTGCGACCTGGCGACGACCGATCTTTGTTTGTGCAATACCTGCCAACTACATTTCCGCCATTACATGTGCATTACTGGATGTATTCATTCACGTTGCACCGCGACACCGCACAGGAGCGCGATTCTATCTTGCAGTTTACACACACGAAGGGGCATGGAGGGGAAAATCATTAATACATGGATTTTTTTTGTGCAAATTGACGGCGACAATTCCCACTGTCATAGCAACCGCTTTGTTTGTCGGCAGTCACATGACCGACGTCATCATTGCATAATAAGGCGCATGGCTACCAAAGCCACAGTCAAGCGATTGATTTATTGATCGATCGATGATTTATTTGCTCTGTGCATCAGTTTTACAATAAATTGTTTCACGCGTAAGATTGCCATTTAAATGTGTAACTAAATCCAGAATATGCATATAAATCTGGATGTCATGAAAGAAACGGAAGCCATAGATTGTGTTGCCATGACAACCGCCAAAGGTTAGGAAATGTTAGTCAAAATCCACCCCTGGCCTGCTCCATAGCCTTCTAGAAATTACACCCAACAAAACCACGGCACTCAGTAATCTTCTCGGGCGTCGCGTTTGTTTTTTGGTAAGCCTAGTTTGTTGACGCTCGATGATTGGATATTGTTACCAACATGGCTGATGCCAGAAGACGAACACTCAGGAAGAACGCTTCTATGAAGAATTCCAGATAACAGGAAACTCCAATTTCCTGTCGGCGACAAATGAAATCGTCGCGTGGTTTCTGGATTTCCACCGCCGTGCCGTGACCACTGCAAGGTGCTGTGCAGCCTCATTCCGCATCAAGGTGGCTGTGGGATTCGGACGAGGCGTCGGCAATTGTCCGTCCAGCCAGACACTCGATCGCTTCCGGTGCGCGTCGGTCAGTGTTCTGGGCATGCGCACCGTGACGCGGTGTCCGGGAAACGCGGCCTCCCGCCCTGGCGGCCACTTCCGGTCGGTCAGGTGCCAGTCCTGTCGTCCCACGCACTCGTAGCGAATCGCACAAAGTTGACGGAAATATCGAAGCCAAACAAAAAGTTTCCAATTTTTTTATACTTGGCTTTTCAGCGGCGAGTTAGATTTGAAATGCACGCAACTGAAATCAATAATCATACGATTTCTTGCGGGTTTTCAGGAATACAATCCAGCGATGTGATTAGAGGTCTTTCAGCGCAGGCGTGCTGGCTGAGTCGTTCAAAGGCGAACCAAGAACCGACGAAGGCGAAGTGGCAGTGTTCGACGCCCAAAGCCCGACGCCATGTTAATTGATCCCGACGTCGGCGGCCAACGAATTCGTCAATCAGAAATCGAGAAGCGATTACGCACTGGCAACGAACGACCCGATCGACGCACGGAATTAATTGCGTGGCGTTTCATGCGTTCGGTCCCAGTGCGTAGTTGATTTGTTGTGCTAAGCGATGCACTGTTTTGACGACGGGCCATGTGAGACAGGTCTATGGCATCGGTGAATGAGTGGGTGATAATGATCTTAACCTAGCTTAGAAGGGAGCAGGAAAAACCCGGCACGTAGCCTACTCCTGTCGAAGAGCACCAAGGGGACCACCGGCTTAGCGTCCCTTCCGAAGGACGGTACAACTCAAACAGCAGGATTCCTACACAAATCCATGCTGTCGAGAGGTTGATAAGCAAGTCGAGTGAAGTTGCTGTACTGACTTTCATCCCTCCAACCTCACTCCCGAACAGAACTGGTCATGTGTATGATGGTCACCCATCCAATACCTGACCCAGCGTAGTGTTGCTTAACTTTCATCCCTCCAACCTCTCTCCCGAACAGAACTGGTCATGTGTATGATAGTCACCCATCCAATACCTGACCCAGCGTAGTGTTGCTTAACTTTCATCCCTCCAACCTCTCTTCCGAACAGAACTGGTCATGTGTATGATGGTCACACATCCAATACCTGACCCAGCGCAGTGTTGCTTAACTTCATGGGAACTCACGAGGAATGTTTCCAGCACGCCAAACCATTCGGTGGTCACCCATCCAACACCTGACCTAGCGCAGTGTTGCTTAACTTCAGCGATAGCACTAGGACCAGTGTTTCCGACACGCTAAACCGATCGGTCGAGTCACGGGTTCGTGCCCCGGCGCCGTCGCACGCACGCACCAACCGTGTGACGTTTGACGGGGACAATGGCGGGTGGTACGAACGAGCAATCACTCTAAACGCCGCCCCCGTCGCCGATAATGAAATGGCCCTGGCATGGTCGCGGCCACGTGGCAATTGATCGATAGCTTTTTACCCCAGCCGCGCGTTGCGGGATCCGGGGAGCCGTGCCTGGCTGCCGGCAATCAAGGAAAATTGCCGAGTTAATAATTCAAAATGCTTCCCCCCTCCCCCCAATACAAAAAAAACGTCCCTATGAACCGCGACATACAAACAGGTCGGCGTCGGAGGTTGTAAACGCGACCGATTGCGGGAAGCCGTTTTGTCTTCTTCAATCGAATATTTGTGTCAACTTATCACAAGAATTTGTTTTTATCGAGCGCTATTGTGTGAGTTGAAAAATGTCACCTCCAGTTCCCCCAACAATGTATTATAATCTCATTCCGCTAAACGGTCCCCCTACCTCTGAAACCGCAGCACTGAAATACTCGCCAGGGAAAGTAACACTCTCTGCAAGCCCATGACTCGGTGTTACAGGTATATATACACGTGAACGAACAAATCACTTTGCAATGAGTAATGACTTTCTTAACAATTATTCTAATTGCGTTCGCTCATGCGTTCCCCCGGGGTTTAACGACGATTGATGTGTCGCCTTGTCCGATTGCAGTTCGGTTGGTTCACACATGAAGCGCACATGCATCAGGGCAGCTATAAAGCGTCGAAGAATTACTCTCAATGTTGTGTTGGTCTTGAGTCTGGTAGACGGCCACGTTAACGCCTGCGCAGCCGTGAAATCCTAATTAAACGTAGGATAGCGAAAAGAATCCACAAAAGATTATTCACGCTCTTGCCGTGACAGGTACAGCGTTTACATAATAAGCGTTACTTGTCAAAATGGCCGACCACAAAGGCGTCTCACAACATTTACCTATAATCTCGAATGGGTTAACGCAGCAAGAAATTGTGAGTTCGGCCATTTTGGTTGATTTTTCTTATCATGAATGCACTGTGCGCGAAAGGCTGAATCTCAGAGGCAGTGCGTGCTCTGGTGCGTACTAGCAACGAGCAGGATGATCACGGCTCCGTCGATACCGTGGTCGATACATTCTCCACTGTTCCCATGACTAATCTCGTGTGCTTTGGCCGCTGCTTGTGACGTATAGCTCGCTTATTCGATCGCATTCTCGAGTAAGTAATAACCAAAACAAACGAGCAGCACAGCCAAGAAATACCAAACTCTTTGATGGCCGTTGACTCTTTTGTCTCTGGCGGAGTTATCTCACGATCTGGCGATATCTTCGGCCGTGGTTTATTTGCGATCTAAACTGAGGTCCAAGTTTTCATAATTTACCGAAAAGTTTACCGTTCAAGTTTGTGGTATTAATAAAAATCTTCAATCCCATGTCTGAAGATTTATGAACGGCCACTAAAATGTTGCTCGAGACCTAAACGTGGATGGAGATGCAAATTTTTATTCTCAACTCACTTTATTACAGCCGTTGCAGTCGAAGAGATGCCATCATCGACGAGGCTGAAAACGGCAGAAAGATAAGTGTACACATTTTTTGTGGAAAATTTTCAGAAAACACGGATAAGAAGTACCTATTCGTGTATTACGTCGGCGCTTGCATGACTCGGTGTAATAACAAAACACGCAACAACAGAAAACTCGTATTATCGTTTTCCACGTCCAGAACAACGTGAATTTATTACATTTACTTTTCTGTCTGTCAATTATTATCGATGCATTTCCCGGCTAGTTTTTCCTGCCGTCAATTTCCACTTCAGTCTCTCTCTCTGTTTTGCCTCCATTCGTCGACCAAACAGTTTTCCACCGAACAACGCAAAGCAATACGTAGATCGACGCACAATGCCGCCAACGCAAAGAATAGACGCGAGCCATGATCGTAATTAACCTCTCCGATTCAGTTTGCCGAGAGTTGGAGCGAACGAATGAAACAGACGAGCAGCGGCAGCCGTGGCCACTCACCAAAAGATAATCGTTGCCCGAAGCGTTATCCAATGACGACGACGACGTCGTCGTCCCGCATTCCCGACAGAGACACTCGAAGACGCACCAAACGTTGTTCATTTGTCTGAACTTTCAGCGTCGGATTGCGATCGACTCTGCCGTGCCGTAATCAGATTCCACGCCGGTGAAAACGCCAGGCACGGCTGCCTCGAGTGCGTATCGCGTTGTTATTAACAAAATCGCAGCGCAGGAATGGAGTCGAAAAGAGACACGAGATAAATATTTAGTCTGCAAAGAAGACGACGATGACATTGATGATAAGTGCGAGCAAACATCAAATAATCACCACGATGTCTGCAGAGCGCCTTGACGCACGCGCTTAATGGTGCGTTACGCCGTGCACTGTTTCACTTTCTGTGAACATTCTAAACAGCAACAAGAACATCAGTTTAATTTATCTAGCAGCGACGGGACTTCCTCCATCTCTCCATCGACTTGCAAGGGTCGGAATACGAACCAAACAAGCTTATAAAGTAGTCGAACCTTTGCTAATCGCTACCTTTGCTAGCTGAGAGGAGCGGCGATCGCAGTAGCGCCATGTTTTAGAGTGCCCCTGTTCCCTGACGTGCTGTAAGCAACGCCTGGAATGCCCTGGAATGCCCTGGAAGAGCTCCCTGTACAATGCGCACACCTATCCCCAGGGCGTCGAGCCAGACGAGCTATCGCCTTGTAGTTTCGAGGAAAATTGTTCGGCAGATCACTGGCCGTGATGTGTGTTGAACCGCAATGAGGGCGCAGAATTGAAGGCCAATTTTACTCTGCACTAAGACATCATCTCGTTGTTAAAAGTGAATTCCGATCGATTCTAATTCGGTTGCGTATACATTGTTGCCTTCCTGAACACATAGCACCCAGAATAGTATCGCTACATGCTGATGATACGAGTCACCTCATGCCTACCTTCTGCTAGGATGATGGCTTAACCCGAAGATCAAATGCAGACATCAACGATATCACCGAGTGGTGCAATAATACCGGCCTTATAATAAACCAGTCGAAAACAACATTAATACATTTTCATACAGATCAAAACAAACCGAACAGCAAACTGCTGTTGCTGCTGAATGGACGAAGCGTCGAAGAAGCCAAAGAAATGAAGTTCCTGGGAATAATGATTGACAAAAATATGAAATGGGAATCACATGTTAATAAAGTTTGCAGGAAGATTGCCTCGTCTCCGTCCGATGATACGCAAAGAGACTCCACGTACTGGTCTACCCGCATATCACCTACACGGCATCATCTTCTGGGGCGGCTCAGCTGTGGTACACAGAGCTGTACTTCTTCAGGAGAGGATCATTCGTGCCATGGTCAGAGTGTCTAACTTAACATCATGTAGATCTTTGTTCAAATAGTTGGTGACTTTAACAGTGTCGGCAAATTGTATCTACCAAACTATATAATATATGCTCAATTGAAACAACGACACAGGGAACTCATGACCACCACAATACGAGAAGAGCTACCGACTTAGCAATTACAGCCATAAGCATCCGGCCTACAGTAGCGCCACCATATTTAACCATCTACCAGCGGACCCCAAGATGAAAAGGGCTCGGATTTCCGAATTTAAACATGGGCTGAAAATGCATCTTCTAGATATCAGTCCCTACCAAATAAAAGATTATTTTTTATAAACCAAATTTGTTTTCACTCTTTAAGACGTGTTTCTGTGTATGTCCCCATCTTGTTTATGTTTTTTTTTATTCAATGACTGTCCGTAAGAATAAATAAGTAAAAAACTAAAATATTGATTTAATGACTTGTGGTGTTTAACGACGCACTGTTTTAATAACGGTCCCTTTGGTACTGGTCTAGTGGCGGCGGTGAATGAATGGGGTATGATGAGGAATTAGCCTAGCCTAGAAGAGAGGAGGGAAAACCCGGAGCCGGCACAAAGGCTAGAACAACGCGAGCCACAGGATTCCTCCACAAATCCATGCTGTCGAGAGGTTGATAAGCAAGGCTAGTGAAGTTGCTGTACTAACGTTCATCTCTCCAACCTCTCTCCCGAACAGAACTGGTCATGTGTATGATGGTCACCCATCCAATACCTGACTCAGCGCAGTGTTGCTTAACTTTCATCCCACCAACCTCTCTCCCGAACAGAACAGGTCATGTGTATGATGGTCACCCATCCAATACCTGACCCAGCGCAGTTTTGCCTAACTTTCATGCCTACAAACTCTCTCCCGAACAGAATCGGTCATGTGTATGTTGGTCACCCATCCAACAGGTAGGACCATAAATTAAAGAGTATTTATTATTCAAAAGCACCCCATTAATCGATAGTAGAAACTACCTAGAAAGCAGACAGGGAGCCGACGCTTTTGAAGCCTTGTCGCCTTGACAGTTCCGTCCTCAAGGTCATCTCCAGGTCCTGCTAGTTGGCGTCCACCGCAACCCCCGTGGGTGGGTCGCCCAAGACTCGAACCCAGGTATGCCTCGGCACCACCAAACTTAGCCAGTGGTTCGAGTCTCGGTCGCGTTGGGTGCCGGGGTCGGTGACCGGCGCCGTCATCGCGTGCCCCGACGCGATGACGGCGCCCCAACAACGCCCCCCACGACGCCGACGCGACATTAGCCACAGATTTTTGGTTATTAAGGTGGCGCGCGCGTGGCAAAGGCACGACGGCGATCATACAGAATTTTGATCGATCCGTTCTTTGGCCGATGAAACTTATTAGGTATGCTTGGGCCCAGTGTCCACGTCATACTTCGTTGCACTCTTATAGAACTCACGTCTTGTTGATTAGCATCAAATACTGGTTTTATCGAAACGAATACACGATTTATTTATGTCAATTGAAATACCTCTCCTAAGTTAGGTTAGGTTTGTACCATTGTTTCTTTCTTTGCATACATTTGTTAGCTCCGTGTCAAAGAAACGACGTCAAGTAGAACGTTTAACGCCCCCCCTGCGCGAGAGTAGCCGATGGAAGCGTCCGGCCCAATGTTTCGAGTGTCAAACTGCCAATTAGCCTCCACGGCAGCCACTCAATCGGTGTGTAGACATGAAACAAGCGCTCACTGCTCCTGGAAACGTGTTGTCAGCGCGCGTTTTCCCCCCCGGAGTCGAGTAAGCCGTGGAAAGCCCCGTGATTTAAACGCAGCGAATGCAATCAATTTCAATATCGTTTCGCAGCAAAAACATCGAACGCAGCGCCGTCGGTCAAGCGCTGTCGACGGAAATTAAGTTTGTACTCGGCTAGAATTTTCCACGTGGCTTTGAACGCTTGCACTTTGATCATGTCGGGCGGGTCGATTGATGGTAGCCAATCAGTTGGAAGAATTTAAAATTTTAATTTCAGTCAGTATCAATCCAATATGATTACTGGAAAAGCAGACGATCGCATTTCCATGGCCGGCCGGATCGCCCGCGCCGCCCCCTGGAGTCAAGTAATGGAGCTGTAAATAATTGAAAATTCGAAATTGCGATTTTGCACTACTTTCTGGTGCGCATGAGCGGGTCACTGCACGCCATCTGGTGGCTAACTGATGAGACTCGCGGGAGTCTAGGCATCTTGGCGGCTGTCTTGATACGTTCCTGAATAAAACACGTGACATACGCGCCAAGACTTTTCTTGTTCTGTCGCCGTGCAAATAACACCGGCGTTCTTAGGTTTAGAGCATTTCGAAACTATCCACACACTTCTGCTAATGTCTGCATCAGATATTATCAATGGAGTGCATAAATGTGGTACTTTAAATGGTCTCCCTCTTGGCTGTGTGATAATTATGCAGTTCCCGATTGGACGACATGTGACAGCTTGATGGCTTCTACTGGCGGTTGGCTTCTACTGGCGGTTGGTTTTTGATAATTCATGCGCCGTCATCACAGCCCGATAGGTTTTTATTCCACGCATGCATTTGTGGCATCAGATTTCTTCCGATTCCATTAACTGACCCCCCCTTTCGGCCCCCCCCCCCCCCCCCCCCCACCCATCGGCCCGTCGGGACGGCGCTCTCCGTCACGGACCGAATTCAAATTCCAACGCCGGCGTGGAAGGTTGGTAACAATGATTGATGCCCGTCGAACAGGCGAGTGCATTTATTGGGTGATCGATCATCGAGGGGACGCTGCATGCAGGCTGCATACATTCGGGGAGCGAGACGTTATTATTTACATCTTCGATTGAGATTGATGCACTGAGAGAGTCACAGCCAGGCTGAGTCGCAGTCAAAGTGAAATCCAAAGATTGGCGGAAAAATTAAATCTCAAGCAGAATTCGCCGTCTGGAGCTAGAGACGGGTGAAAAGTTTGCGATTTCTTTCAAAGGCATCGCTACTAAGTATTTAAGCACTGATGAGGGTTTAAAATTGGAATTGAACGCAAAAAAAAAACGATATCAGTTTGGAAGAGATTCCTCGCGAAAGAACTTTTGAAGTGGAAGCAATACGTCAAGAGAGTTTAATGTCAAAATCTGCTGTTTAATGCTATAATTTGAATCGCATTGATTTGATACTTTAGTCTTTTAGTTCACTTTAATTGATTTCTAGATGCGAGAACGTATAACAAATAATACTGTAAATCAACAAAGAAGTAAACGGAGTGGAGCACAGGATATTTCAAATGAATGAGAACCTAGATCTGGGAGCAGTGAATGGACCCTGCCAATGATATTGTGGCTTACATTCAAGTCAAAGATTCCGACCGACCGCAGACATGGAAGACACTTTTCTGCGCAAAACCTCGGGGAAACGAACTCACGACTGCACCGCAATGTAACTCTAGCAATCGACCGCAACACCAGAGACCTTCTTCTGTTCCTCGAGTGGACTTTTTGCACCAATTGCACATGCAGCGAGCATGTCACACGGGTGCACACACGAAAGTAGCTATAACTGTAAGTGGTTGAATTGTGCATAATACGAGTCGGGCTGGCTCTAACGTCAGAGGGTCATTCATCCATTGTGTGTGGACTCGCTTAACAAAAAGCTGCGTTGCATGCTCCGTGAGAGGCGAGCGCTCCGAGCGACTTTCGCTTTGTATTTCTGACCACGCTCCATGTCACCCACTTGCCAGACGAGCGGGAAAATCATTTCCCGGCATGTCGCCAGCGTTTTCCAGCGATTCGCTCACAAGGGCCGGCGAGGAAACTACAATTTCACGACGTATTATTCGCTAGGGCCGAGAGCTTGGAGTCCGCATGTGGGAGATGACATGAATTTCCATGCAAAACTTAAAGCACTGCTTAAGTTTCGTCGACATCGATGCGTTTCTTCTGCTGAAATCTTAAACGACGTCTTCGAGTGTAAGTTGTAGCGTCTTTACTCTTAGGAAGTTTGCAGGAGTTTGAATGAGCTGGACAGCGGGGAGAGTTTGACAGCAGTGGAGTATCGTGGACACTTCAAGCCTCTCAAAACGAGTACACCACGAGAATGTCGACATAAAGATCAAGCAACGGACTTCAAAACTTCGATATGAAACAGGCACGGAATGAAGTCCTAGCCACGATTGCCAAAATAACAGAAAGTGTAACTCACAGCCTTCTTTGTTTTGACCCCGGCTATTTGAAAGCCATCTCATCGCCTCTGCAAATCAGTGAGGTACAAAGCGTGGCAGCAGAGGGAGCCAGTTTACAACTAGTCTCGCAGTCTTATCTCTAATCAGCAAACCAGCCGCGGGTTAGTGGACGTTACCGTTGTGCAGACATCGCCGCTGGGCTGGCCAGCGGTCGGTGGCACGATCGCGGGTGCATCCGGTGTGACAGTGATGGTTGGCTTGCCGAGCGAGTCCTCGACGGCGTCCACCCCCGCCGCCCCGCCCGCCCCCCACATCGGCAGTAACCGGCCACTTCCGCTTGCCCCGACTGAAGCGTTCAGCTCATGCGATATCTATCCTCGGTTTGGTTTAGTTTCTTCAAATCGGCGCAAAGCAAGCAATGCATGCGTGGACGACGACTCTTGTCTTCTTCTTCTCCGACTTCAGTCACGCGCGGTGAGATAGCGATCCAAGGAAGGCCGCAGTATTTTGTGTTCGACTCAATTGCCGATTTTAGAACGTGAACCAAGCGCGATCAAAATCTTTATGGCCGAGTTAATGATGAGATGACTTGTTTCGCTGCTGCCTTCTACTTGGGATCGAGCAAAACAAGCTCGTTCGAAGCTAAAATGCAGATGCCACAAGAGCTCACTCACTTATTTCTCTGTCATTTACAAGTGTTGACACCAGATCAAGGCTGATGTAATCACAAGCAAAAGTTCTGCGAATTTTTCACCCCCATCTGCCCCCGAGGGGTGTGAGGGGGTGGAGGAGGCATTGTGTGTGTATCATTAGCATTGATTTTCTCCCCCTTCCCCACCTCTCATCAACACCAGTGACTTGCGGTGACTCGGAGAAACAATCGCTACGATCTCTGCGACTCAGATCTGGTGTCCGCGCTTGGGACAAACGATCGCGACTTCTTGACCGGCACGGCCCAGTGCTGGACACCGAGTGTCCAGTGCTGGACTAGCAAACAAACGCAATGAAATGGAAAGGAGCGCGTAATGAATTCGAGAAACATTGCTATTGAACGCACACTAATTGCCGTGATTACTTGGCAATGTCACCAAACGGTTTGGCGTGCTAGAAACACCGGTCCTCGTGAGATCACCGAAGTTAAGCAACACTGCGCTGGGTCAGGTATTGGATGGGTGACCATCATACACATGACCAGTTCTGTTCGGGAGAGAGGTTGGAGGGATGAAAGTTAAGCAACACTGCGCTGGGTCAGGTATTGGATGGGTGACCATCATACACAAGACCAGTTCTGTTCGGGAGAGAGGTTGGAGGGATGAAAGTTAAGCAACACTGCGCTGGGTCAGGTATTGGATGTGTGACCATCATACACATGACCAGTTCTGTTCGGGAGAGAGGTTGGAGGAATGAAAGTTAAGCAACACTGCGCTGGGTCAGGTATTGGATGGGTGACCATCATACACAAGACCAGTTCTGTTCGGGAGAGAGGTTGGAGGGATGAAAGTTAAGCAACACTGCGCTGGGTCAGGTATTGGATGGGTGACCATCATACACATGACCAGTTCTGTTCGGGAGAGAGGTTGGAGGGATGAAAGTTAAGCAACACTGCGCTGGGTCAGGTATTGGATGGGTGACCATCATACACATGACCAGTTCTGTTCGGGAGAGAGGTTGGAGGGATGAAAGTTAAGCAACACTGCGCTGGGTCAGGTATTGGATGGGTGACCATCATACACATGACCAGTTCTGTTCGGGAGAGAGGTTGGAGGGATGAAAGTTAAGCAAAACTGCGCTGGGTCAGGTATTGGATGTGTGACTATCATACACATGACCAGTTCTGTTCGGGCGAGAGGTTGGAGGGATGAAAGTTAGTACAGTAACTTCACTCGCCTTGCTTATCAACCTCTCGACAGCACGGATTTGTGGAGGAATCCTGTTGTTCGCGTTGTACAGTCCTTCGGAAGGGACGTGAAGCCGGTGGTCCCCTTGGTGCTCTTTGACAGGAGTAGGCTACGTGCCGGCACCGGGCTTCCCCTCCTCCCTTCTAGACTAGGTTAGATTCATCATCATCCACTCATTCACCGACGCCATTAGACCAGTGCCGCATGGCCAGATGTCAAAACAGTGCGTCGTTAAGAACCACAAATAAATTGGCAGTGTACGCCTAGAATTTCAGCTCTGCACAGAAGGTTCCTGCTCTGCTAGCATAGAAGAGAAGAGGGGGGGACCTAGTGTCGGCACGTAGCCTACTCCTGTCGAAGTTTACCAAGGATACCACCACTTCAACGTTCCTCCTGAATCCTAAGTTTATGTAAAAACCAGACCTCTTTACTAATCCATGCTGTCGAGAGGTTGATAAGCAAGGCGATCAGCGAATCGAACTTCAATCCCCCCAACCTCTTTCCTAAACAGAACCATGATTTCCCATCCAATACCTGACCCAGCGCAGTGTTGCTTAAATTCGGTGATCTCACGAGGACCGGTGTTTCCAAAACGCTAAAATAAGTCCCGGTTGACAGCATAATTTCTTGAGGTAAGGTGTTAATTCTAACGATAAGCATTAAGTCAACAAGAGAGGAGACTCTAAACTTCTTGGGCCCAGCATCTAAATTAAAACACTTTCACTCCCAGAAAAAGGCGATGAAATAGTTTTTTTCAAATAAATTTGAATTTATACGAAAATGTTCCACTGCGAGACCGACGCATCCTTGAATGGTGACCCTTTGTGTTTTTTTTGTCTTTTGGTTTCGTTCGTGCCGGCCTACGAACGTCTAAATGCGATTGGCCAAAAGTTGCAGGGAACCCAATGGCATCGCGTTTTGGCCCACCCCCTGGCCCTCGACGTCGCGTGCACCCGAATCGAAGCGAGGACCCCGCCGGCCACAGACACGCCACGGCACTTCCAGGAAAACCATCAACGATATTGATTTTCAAACAAATACCCGCGTGGCTGTTATCGCAAGGCCAACATGTCTTGCTACCTCTGCGAGGATTTCTTAATGGTGTTGTTTTTCAGTGCAGTCAGTAAAATTGTATTGAGAAGCTTGTAAGTTTACTTTTATTAAGTCTTAACGACTTGCGGTAACGACGCTCTAACATTGGTATTGTGCATGATATGCGATGATTTATTTAAATTTCGTCCGGGCGATCGGCAATAGGCCCGGTATCGATGGTAGGAAGCCCATTAGACATGTTTTCGCTGGGGATATTACAGAGATAACAGGCACGTCACCCACAGATGAAAGATGTTGATAACGCTAAGAGGCGCATGCCATCGAAATAAAAAAACAAGAAACCAAGGGATGTGTTTTCGTCTCTATTAAAGTCGCATTAATCACTTAGCGAGAAAAAGACACGCCATCTTCAAAGCTGAAGAATGGTAAACTGGGTGTTTGAAGATATTCGCTCCCCCGTCACGTCAGTTACTGTCACAGAGATTTGAAAAATAGAGGAAATATTACTCGTTTCTCGCATTCATAATTACTAGGAAATACCTCTCACAGAGTTGACTATGATTTTATTTTTCAACTCCCACACTAAACTTTTCACTGGATCGCAAACTCGCGTCTAAGCTGATGTTTGAAAGAACATTTTCCAACAGCACTTTCTCATTTTCCAGTTCACCATCCCGGATATTTCCACCCGAATAGACGCGCTCTCCCAAGAATATTTTCTTCCTGCTACTGGCTTACTCGGGCTCGAACCGAGTTCCTTCTGCCAGAAAACCATCGATAATTGTGCATATTTCATGAGCCATTCCTGAGCTAATAGGCCCAACATGTTTTGCGCCCTTCAAGCCGCAAAGGTGGTCAAACTACCCCCCGTACTCATTACTCCCCATCCCCCGGCATGCGGAGACGTTGTCGTGCTTTCGACCTTTCTTAAGCCCCCCCCCCCCCCCCCTCTCCCCCCCTCATGAATAATCAGTGGATTTGAATTTTATCACCACGGCCACGTGACTCTGACAAACTTTTATCGACCACGGCAATCACGGCCCCGATTAACATCTCCCCGCCGTCGCTACAGTTTTTTTTTCGGCCCAACAAACGACTGCGCAATGAGCTGGACGAATTGGGTCAAATATGGAAGCGTTCTTCGACTGCTTGTCATCAAAGACATGTGCTCCTCGCCTCAGCGTCGTCACGGTCCATCGTTGAAAAACAAGAAGCAATGAAAGACGTCTTTGTTGCCCGACTTGATCACCAAGTTAACTAATGATTAAAACGTAAGGCGTTCTAGCAGCCCGTTGTCACGGCGACCGACGGCCGGTCTAGCAAACGTCAGAATTCCGCTGTGCCCCACTTCAGCATTCCGCTGAGCTTGGACGACGCGAAGCAGCGCAAGGGCGGAAAAATAAACGTAATGGCTGTTGAATAATTGACGCCTGAGAGAAGTTTGTCTAAGTGGACTCGAACGCCCCAGGTATATTGACCATCTGAAAACACTCTATACCATGGGGTCGTGACGCAGCACGCCAGTCAACGTCTTGCTTCATTATTCTTTCATCAATTATTCTTCAAACAAAAGAAATGTTTGATTACCGGGGAAACGGCGAAAGACAAATGCAGGTTTAAAATGACTCGAGTTGTTGACGGCCGAGTTGTTGATGGTCAATCATTTAGAATGTTTTCGCCGAAAGAGACTCGGTGATTGCGTGCTGTAGGTATCTTCTGAAACTTGTAAGAAGATGCATTCAACGCCCACCTATAATGTCATCCAAGCCGAGGAACAACCGATGAAGCTAAGTGCAAAGTTGTGCGAAGTTTTCACGCGGGAGTGCGCTGAAACTTGGCTGTATGACACTCCGTGATTACCTCTTTGCACCCTTCCCTTCCCCCCCCCCCCCCCCAAACCCCCTACGTCATCCACTTTGTGGCTGCCATGTGCCAACTCAACAGAGCCAAATTGGAAATGTAATTTTTCGATGGAGAATAATGTGAGTAAAGCGGCATGTGGTGGTGCTGTAGCGTTGGCAACATTTTCTTATGCGCGTACACCCAGTGAGGCCAACCGCGTGGCTAAATTATTCCAACTCGATCGAAGCTGACTAGAGTGGTTTTATTAATGGCGATGTTCATTGTAACAAATAGTCATGCGCAGGAAAACACCATCTCCTTCCCCCGTCTGTCTCCTGATATACCAACGGTCTGTTTTGACGTATTTTCTTTAGTGAATCATCTTTCGTTGTTTTTATTTGCTGTCCTAGTGGATTCAAAGAACACCGAGCTGTCAAATTCTTGGGAATTTTACATAAATAATAGATTGGAAGTAAATCTTCCCATTATTTCTATACTCAATGCAAATATAAGCGGGATCCTCTGATTGCTAAACCACCATACCACCATAGCACCATAGCACCATAGCACCATAGCACCATAGCACCATACCACCAAACCAACTATAAGCTCATGACTGTGATAAGATTCTTTATGGCCAGCATGTGGTTTTGGGGACTTCTTGACTACGGCGGGGGGGGGGGGGGGGGGGGGGGGGGGGGGGGGGGGGGGGGGGGGGGGGGGGCTTATATTTACGAATCGAATGTACCGACTCCACTCCACTCGTTGTCTGCAAGGGGGCTGGGAACTCCTCTCGTTGTCTGCAAGGGGGCTGGGAACTCCTCTCGTTGTCTGCAATGGGTCTGCAGACAACGAGACAACTGCAGGGGGGGGGGGGGGAGGAGGGAGGAGGGTGGTGTTATTTTTGACGGTGAATCGCTCCAATTTCATGCGCACTTTCGGCGTTGCACGGCGGCAACACTTCGACCCAACGAGCCGTCGGACACAAAAAGTAATCATTCATCTCCATGGCAAATTGTCACTCAGTTCGCTCGCATGCTCCGTGCTACCTCTCCCAAACATACAACCCGTCCCATGCTATACGACGCGTATACACTATTCGAGGTGATCAATAATTCCTGTTTTTTTACCTATTTTTTTTTTGTGCGCTAGTGATAAAGACCAGCGGATTCTTGGCCGCATGGTATGTGGTCATAATCACAATAACGGATGTACTAATCAAATTTGTTTCCGGTCACCCTTTTCACTGACATGCAAGGGCTTTAATCGCATGACCCGCGGAATAGAACACGAAAGGGTACAGCACACATTCGCGCACTTTTTGCCTTTGTCATAATTTCCAAAAAGAGACAGGGGGAGGGCGTTTAGTGCTTGCCGTGTCAAGGCGGAGGCGTGAAATGGAAGGGCCTGGCGGGTGCATACGTAACGCGCCAGGGGGCTTAGAATTTCAACAAATGCAGAATGAGATATTTCTAATCTGGGCCCCAGAGAGAATTCAAATGAAACAGAGTTTGTTTAAATAGCAGTTCACAAGCGATGGCTATTTTAAATCCGAACAGACACTCGCCTGGTAAAGTGTGAAAAGAGAGGTCACTGTTTTATTGGAGGTGCTGGTAATAATGCTCGAACATCGTTTCCAATGCCGAACACACGTGATTTCAAGCTCAAACTTCACAAATAAATTAAAAGAGTTAACAGCCTTGTCAAATTTGCAAGCCCAGTGACTCGAATCCATCAGAAGAGATTGGTTCTCCTGACTGGCAAAGTAAGCTATTTAACAAAAAGATATCAGGGCAAGCTTTCGGCTTTTTTGATGACTTCGTTCACCCCAGGACGTGCAAAAAGGATCCAATACACAACAGAAACACCGGAAATTGTTTTTCTTAGCTCGTTGTGAAACACCGATGATAGACAAGCTGTGCTGAGTTGCATGTAATTAATTCACAATATTATTATTAATCAATTCCGAGTAAACACAATTATAGCCCTCGGTTCCGCGAACCGCGCCTCGCAAGATGGCGCATGGCGACGCCGACGCGGCGTCTTGGCGTCGGGATAATGGCGGAGATGATGGATTGTGAGCTAATTAGATTGCAGGTGCAGGCCGAGCGTTGCGACGCCGACGTGGTAAGCCGTCGCGACGTCCTCGGCCTGGGCTGGAGCGTGGCTGCTCCTTGCACCATGTCTTAAGTTGTCTCCGAGGACACACAACTGGAGGCGCTGGTTAAACGGCGTCGATGAAGACAGAGGCGTCGTCTGGCAGACCAGGTTAAACAAGCTACTAGGTGACTACTTTATTGTAGAGATTGTCTTTGGGTCTTTGCCGAGGTCACGGATAGATCATGCATTGAATCACCAAAATTAAAAGGGAAATATTGGATGTTAGTCATGGTAGGAACAAATGATGTGAGTGATACTTTTCATCATAGGGAGATATCGATAGCAATATATAAGTTAGTAGCTATAAGCAAGACCATCCCCATTAGATCAAATTATGATACGAATATTCAGGTTAAGAAGGAAAATGCCACTATTCACCGTGCAGTAAACAAATCTGCAGTAAAATGCAGCAAAAACATCAGGAAACATTTTCTCGATAGTAAAATACTTGAGCAAAATCTGAGTCGCGACACGGCATTCTCTTGAACACCCAAGGCAATCAGAAGTTAGGTGTGTCAATTGTACACAAATGTGACCTGTTCGAAGATGTAGAGAGTGCATGTGACTGGCCAAAAGAGGCAACTTTTTTTAGAAAAATGGCTCAAGAAGGGGGAAATGCAAGAAGTCGTAATACCTTCATTCACAGTTTTATAAGAATTTTGCACCAAAACATTCAGTCATTCCGGTCAAAGACATTAGAATTGGAGGTTAGTTTTAAAAGATTTAAAAGTTGAAGTCCTCTGTTTAACTGAGCATTGACTAACTCCACACAACAGCGAACTGTGTGGTATCAAATTTATGATATGACTTGCTTCTATTTACTGTAGAACTCAGTTTATTAATGGTGGAGTAGCCATATACGTTGACAACGGTTACCTTAAAATAGTAAAAAAAATGATATTGATGTGTTGAGTGTGGATAAGCTCTTTGAAGTGCAAGCTTTTGAATTGGTCTCTCAAGATAAACTGTGCAAACTCGTGGTTATTTATATGTACAGATCACCTCAGAGTTGTTTAAATATCTTATTAGACGAACTGGAAAAGGTAATGCGAAATTAAACGCGTCACTGTGCACCTCAAATTGTGATCGCTGTCGATTTTAATGTTAATTTCAATGTCGAAACTAACGGACCACCTGCATTAGGGAGGAAGCTGGTTTCGCAAATTGATCTTTCAATTACAATCAAATCACCTGCAAGAGGAACAGGCAACACTGCTACATAATTAAGATAAAATAATTACGAATGTCACAGCTCATCAATTTGAGGCAAAAGTAGTGAATTTAACTGTCAGACCACTTTGCTTAAACAATAATTGAAAGAGAAACAGTCGCATCTCGCTTAGCTCGTAAAGAAAAGCAAAATAAGGGTATATTCAAGAAAATATTAAACGAAACTAATGTCAAGAAATTAGAACTGAAGCTTGCAGGTAAAGACTGGGGCAAATTCAGGAGTAATGATATGGCCAGTATAGGTGAATTGTCAATGAATGGTCAGGATATCAAAGACCACTTTGACATAGCCAATGGCATAGGCATTATTAATTATGCATTATTATTATTATTGCAATATGTATTTGAATGTATTGTTTTATTATGTATAATTGTACAATTATTAGTTGCCCATTATCCAGTTACCAGTTTGTGATTTACACGGGCCATAAATTAACAAATTAATAAATAAATAAAAAATTGTCCGAGAAATGTAACAGGGTTGCAGCAACAGAGTTTTTGGAGACGCTAACAATCCAAAGCAAATTGTTCGGAAATTCTACCTCATTAGCACAAAATCTTATCGCATTAAATCGCGTGTACATCGATGAGTTAAACAGCAGACTTGTAATAAGTCTCGGGTATTTGCCCTTGCGCTAATGAAAGCAGACAATACACATGTGTACCGACATGAATCCCATTAAGAATGCTGCCAACCAAGAACAATGTCAAATAAAAGAAGACATGCTCGTTCAAGTTTCAATCTCATATATTTATGCGCCAAGATGAACGAATATTGAAATGTCTTCTTTCACCGAGACCGGAATCCGAAGGCAATATTTGGTCCACTTCACGGTATTTCATCATAATTCAACAACTTCGGTCTCACTGGGTCTTATTTTCCACCAAATTCTGATACTAGTATCTGATATTTGTCACCCATTTGTACGACTCTCCAAGAAGCGATCAGGTTTGGCACCCTCGAACACCTGCCACCTGAGAATATCAGGTCTTGCATGCTAACAAGCAACTGCACTCTTTCACTCGTCGGACCATCCAGTCGTTCCAGAAAACATGCACAAGAACTCCTGCAATGCATCAAGTATTTCAATAACACTCCCAAATAAACAATCCGAGATATTGCCTGCTTCAACGTGTGAGAAATACCATGTGAACTGCATATGTCAAACATTAACCTCATTATCAGAAATGTAACACCGAAATACGATATCGAGTGTCATTCTTGCATGTCACACCATGAAGTCGTCGGGCATGGCTTGGATTCGGTCATCATAGAAAGATCATCTCTACTCGATTATCAGAAATGATTGTTGCTTTGGTCACCCATGTCATGGTATTCTCAGCGCGAATGAAGCCGATTTGTGTGCAAGCAAAGGTAGAAGCCATCAGCAGCCTGTCAAGACTGGCAGCTGTCGAAGCAGCTCAAGAGATGGACACTCAATCTATCAAGCCAGCAAATCGCTGCCCCTTTCGACACGCGAATCGAATTATTATTCATTCCCCGGTAACTAAGAAAATGGGTTTTACCCGTCAAAACGTTCCCCAAAGTGAGCAGGAAGTTGGAGAGTGGAGGCCTTCCTAACAGCTAAACATAAATTCAACGTGTACCTCATAACTTGCAAGTCATCAGATTGGCTTCCTGATAGCCTCGAAAATCACAATAAAGTTAATAATCAGTGGTTATAATGGTTGTGACCTCCCATGGTAGGGTGCAGGTAGGGTGCACCGGTCGGTGGTGGGAAGTCGTTACTCAGCCTTCAGTGGGAACACATGGTCGACGTCGTCGTCCCGTGTTCTCGCGTACCAAGCTGATCGGGGCTCAGCCACCGCTCTTAGGCTGTTAGTTAATCAACCCTCCGCCCCCACACCACCTCTCCCCTCCCCCTCCTTGGCTGTCTGAACGTGAAACCATCCACATCATCTCCAACAATGCGAGCACCGAGGGTCGACGCCGGGCACGTCGCCGACTGCCACGACCGGGACGCCGGCAAGGGACGCCGCCATGTCGCCGCGACGCCCTCGCACACCGACGCCGACGCTTTGACATGCAAATCGCGCTAGAAAATGACCGCCAGTAGACGTTGGCCAGCCGGGGGTTGGGGCGTTTCACAAGGGGTTGTTGTTAATCACGCCGCTGTTTTGATTGACCGAGCGCGCCGACAACGCGTCGTTTCTTTCACAGCGCTTCTAGGCGTCGCGACGTCAAGCCCGCGTCGTCTTGCCCCGGCGCCGGGCGTCTGGCGCATGGCAGTGACGTCAGTTCACCTCGATTGGCCGAGATCGGGAGGGGAGGGGGTCGGGGTGCCCTCGGCTAGGTAGGCACACCGCGCGGCACGCCAGTCTGAGGCTCGACGCGGACCATAGAGGACACACGCCACACGTCGCCATCCCTTCTGCACTTAGAGTCAATTCACTCAACACCAGTCCACTTCCTAACACCGCCATCGCTTGACCCCACCACCTCTTCCTGCCAACGTCATCGCCCACGTCGGCGACCGTCCTAGCCAAACGCCCCCGGGTCTCGTGGCGTCCACACGGCGCTAAGGTGGATCCCACACGGTCTCGACGTCCTCCACCTCCTGCCCCCCGTCCCTCGTCCCCTGTCCACGGCACGCCGTCGAGTGCACCTCCCTGTCCATTCACTCCCTGGACCGCGATCTGTCACCCGCGCTCTGAGATCGCCTGGACGGAGTCCTCCTGGTGTTAGTGTGCAGTGATCGGTGCCGCGTCCGACTGTTTCGATGCACAACGAAGTCCAGCGCGCTCCTCGCCTGAACCTCCGTTCCACGCGGCTGCACGCAATTAAACGACTCTGTGCCGTCGTCGACTCTGCCTAGTGCGTCACGTCAACCCGGCTGTCCACCTGAACACAGGACGGCACTTCCTCTCTCCATCGTGAAACAAAGCCGCGTGGATCGTAGCCTGCTTGCCGTGGCGTGTCGGGGTGTCGATCGCAGAGACCGTAGGGCGGCGCTGCGTCTGCCAGCTGTGAGGTGATCGCCGTCGTCGACGCCGTCGCGCGGGAACAAGCCCAGTACTTCGCCTGCCACCGTCCGGTCATCACGCGTTCACCGCTCTCCGACGACACCGGCCAACGGCGACCTCCTACTCACGCGAGCCCACTTGTTGGATTCCAGTGCACGGGACAGAGTGACGCGGCGCGTGTGTGTGTGAATAAGAGGAAAATATTTTAGCGAAAATAGACAAAATAAACAGTGATGTGCTTTAGTGTTACCATATCACGATTGCCCGCGAGAATTCACGTCGGATAGGTTCGCAGTGTCTGTTGACGTTGATGTTGACCGATTCGAATTCATCTAGCCGAACAATCGATTGATTAAATACAAAACAATTGTTCACTTTCTCAAGCGAAACTCCAGAACTTTTCCGTGGCTCTTCAGTTTGAAAGTGCACCTCTACGGCACCAGCGAGCGCCCGACCCCGTGCTCTCCAGAGGAATCGTGGAGGCCGCGGTGCTAATACAAGCAGCGACGAAGCGAGCCCGGCTTTTGGCAGGAGACGGCACCCTGTCGCCGCCGCCGTTTGCTGTGTCGTGCGAGCCTCTCGGCAGTCCGACAGCCGCGTCGTCTCCCGCCGTTAAGAGACAGCGTCGCGAGGACAGCCTCCTGCTCAGCCCTTCGACGGCGTCCCTCTACGAGGCGGCGCACACCATGAGCACCGGCATGGCCACCGGGATGGAGACCAGCATTGCACTCTCCCAGAGCATGGACTCCGTCAACACAGTCGTCGGCGAGGAAGAGGTAACCAAAACTGCATTTTGTATATGATTATTTATAGTTGGGCGGCCCATCGGTTCAATAAATTGTATTGCTTCTGAGTTGGTCTGATTTATGTGTGGTTGTCGTCGCCAAGTCGTTGTCGCCCATATGCGTCTAGGGTCATTGGATCAACTGGTGTTGACTGCATCCATTCGATTGTCTCTGCTCGGACCTCACGGCGTGAACCGTTCAATTGTGATGACGGCAACGTCGGGAGGCACACAATTACATAACTGTAGTTTGCTACCGAAGTGATTTTCAAAGAGAATTGGGGAAGTCACGGATAATTTCGACTCGCGGAATGAGTCAAAGACTTCGTTCGGGAGGAAACAAGTGGACATTTGATGTGATTCCAGAGCAAACAAGAGCGAGATCTGATTGCATGTTTTTGTGCGGAGACGAAACTAAACAACGATGTCAGAATATCTGTCGTGTTAGGTCTTTCACCGAGGACCATCACCGTGGCAACTGTTGGAGATTTCGCTGAGCAGTACTTGCTACCAGAGCACTCATTGCCGAGCAAACTCTTTGCAAACTCGCTGGCGGTAGAAAAGTTCGTTCGCTTTTCAAGGATGTGGATTAATTTAATAGGTAGACTATGAGTCGACGTTTCGTGCGATTTTTCAACAAGTTTTGAGCGATTGTTTTTGTGAAACCGAGTTTGCTTGTCGCTCAAATTGCGAGTCGAAAATTATCTTTCAATTTTTGATTGATTTCCATCAAAGTTGCCACTCGACGGATGCCGTCGAGTGGCACCTGCACCTCTCGGCGGTCGCCGCAGCGGGCCTGATAGCTTGTTTAGCTACAGCAGGGACTGAGCAGGGACTGAGCAGGGACCACTGGGTAGGGACTAAGTAGGAAGACTGTAGGTATATCGATTAAACATAACGATAGCCTTACACAGAAATGTGTGCCACCAGGTGCTAATCGCGTTTTAATTGTCACGCTACTGGCGAGAACAATATGTGAAATAATCATAATAAAACGTTACGCGATAATATTCTAGAACGAGATATGCCGTGAAACTTCAGTTCGCGTTCGTGTATATAAAGTTGGTAATCGACCACTATTCATCTTTTATTCTATACAGATGTAAATTCATTCCCATCAGCTTTGATAGCCTTGTCGAATCCAAACGCCGCTTCGCCTTTTTCTAGTAATTCACGGAAAGATATTCTTATTCTCTCTTGCCGTCCGTCTGCCATCAAAGAAATTTGTGTTCGCTGCCTCGTATATCGGCGATCGGCGACCATGATGAGAAATTACAGCAGTTCAACCGTAAAAAGTACAAAGTATGGGAACTTAAAAACTGAGTAACTCGCTGCAAGTGCACTTGGTCGACGCTCGCGTAACGTGCGTGTACAGCTCCACACTACGTTGATATTTCTTTGCAATTGCTTTTGACAGCTTTGCGCAAATCAAATCGGGTATTTTTTTTAGCCAAACTCACCTGGTTGATTTCAATGATAACATTGTTATGACTCTGCATGGCGCTAAAAACAGATCTCCAGAGTCAAAACAGAGACTTGTTTTCTTTGCGCGCTTAAGTGATTGTCAAACCGTGTCGCGCAAGCCGCTTATACGATGCCCTGCTCGGGGCTCGATTGTGACCGAAACCCTATCGAACTGAAAGACCCGAAACCTTAGAGCAGTCTCCGGTGTTTGGGAAACACGCGGCCACAAAACTGTGAGCACACAAACAACCGAGGCATTCATTCTGTTTATTCATTGCCTTGCACTGAGAGTCTACACTCCGACTGACGGCGACTAGAGATGTTAACGCAATTAGTTTGTGCAGGATAGGTTTTAGAACAGAATGGTTCTACACAAACGTTGGCGCGGCTCACACGGCTCTCGGAGAGATGTGTCAAAAGAACCAAGCACTCGCAATGCGATCTAATTAAACAAGTTTTAACACTCACCGAGGAGGGATTTCATTTCAACATGCTCGTCAAAAGTGAAATAGGTAAATCATAACTATTAGTTGCACTCTAATTACACTGATTACGAATAAAACAAACCACTTCAAAAGAGTGTTTCTATTGTGGATCTAGGACGAGCTACATAGAAACGACTAAAATCCTTTATTCACCAAAAAACAGACCGTTTCTGGTTGTACCTGCTCTTGTACACATCATCTTGTACACATCGCTTCATACTTCTTCAATCCTACTTCACACTTGAGCAAACAGATCGGTTTCTTTGAATGCACAATTTATATTATTCCATTTCAACGTGACTCCAAGCACATCTTTCGATATCGACGCCACAGCCTGCGATCCTCTGATCAGGACAAGGACAGACATCAGCTGACAACCCGACCTAACATGGACTCTTATGAAACACATCCGAGACCGCGGTTCAAGCCTCGAGCAAGCCGTCGCCGCTCGTCAGCCCGCATCGCTGGCCCGTGCCGGCTAGACCGTGGCCAGACCATCTGCCCGCACTTCCCAAAAAATGGCGGGTAGGCCAGGTGCCTCCACCACCGGCTTCCCCGCTTCCGGCCCAGAGCGCCATGCAGCGAGCGCGCGGCCTAGGCGGCATCTGTTTCACCACGATTACACCATCGACGAAACCTGTCTCTGGGCCTCGATCGTGCGGAAATACCTTTGCTACCTTCGCGTTTTAGAGCACAGGTTGACAGTACGCACCACATCACCAAGTTTAGCTGATCCTTGTTAGCACTCGTGCTGTCGGCCTAGACCCCGCATTACACTGGCGATGAAACTGATAGGCAATTAGGGAAGCTCACGTTTTATGGCGCTACATATTCGCGATTCACACCGTAATGCCAGATGCAATGCTACGAGTGCCGAACTGGAGTACATAGCCACCGTGGCAGGTTTTCTTTCATACGCGTTATCAAGTGGGCACGTGAAACAGAGCGGTAACCTACAGAGAACCGTACTGCGATAGGGACAGCCCGGATCTGTCCTGATATTGCCCGTAACGGTACATTTATAGGACATGCATTATCATTCATTTTGACATCATCTCATTTTGCAATCAGCTTCGAGGCAGTTCTGTACAAACTCATGCACTACCGGCGAAATAGAATGCGTCGCGGCTTCTGTCAAGCGGTTATTGCCGGAAACTCTAACATCCGAGAGTCTCTGCTCTTCAAGCAAACGGTGCGCTGTTTTCCACGCCACGACAATCAAATTCCGAGCGCCCACGAGTAAAGTGTGATTGAACGGTGGGTTGAAGAGTTGAGAAGCGGAATGATTCTGACAGGGCAGATGTCAGCTAGCTCTAACCTGTATTGCAGCCCCTCTACAGCACCAGCCAGCCAATCCCTGCGTCGGGCATATTGACACCCGTGACTGGCAAGTCGAAAACTGAATTTCCTTCCTCGCTTTCGCCGTGGCGTGGGTTAACTTGTTAGTCTCAGATTTCAGATGAAATTGACGCTAAATTGAAGCAGAAATTCAGTGTTAACAAACAATGAACACGCCCGAGGGCTACTCCGAAGTTATCTCCTTCTCCTCCTATAACAAAACACAATATACATTAGTGCCGATGCTAATAACGCATCTCACATATGAAAACAATGCCAATACGCGCGTATTGTTCTAACCAATCATTTCCGGCGAAGGCAGGCATGAAAATATCGCACAGACGCACGTTATAGAAAGTTTTTTTTTTGTTTTTATTCTATAAATTCTGCACCCTGGTAAGCAAACTTGGGGTGGGTAGATGCATATCGTGATGCTGGCTGGCTCACTCTTTATACCAGTGCTCTTTGTAATGTAATGAATATAGGACCCAGGCAGCCTTTGCTCGGCGGCCATGGCGTGCGCCGGGATATTAACGACTTGAAATACGGCACCCTAATGATTAACAACAGTGCTTACACAAACACTAGTTCCCCGTGCGATTGTTTCAGGCCACCCGAGGTGTGCACTTCGATAGGTCGGCATTATCGCATTACAGAGTACAAATCAAGTCAAAGCGCACGACCCTTGAATCGACGGACCAACTCAAAACACCTTCCTGGCGAGAAACAAATTTCGCCCTGGCGACGGCAGCGCTCCCGCGTGAAACTCGAGCATTCCCCAAAGCTTGGGGCGCGATATTACTTGAAAAGGATCGAACGCGCGATATGAAACGTACAAACCGAATTGAAGGGCCTCTTGTTAGAGTCGAACACGAGGAATTGACAGTTAGATCTGCCCACAGTCTCTCTCCTCTCTCCCTCGAGTCCCCCATTGCCTCCCTCATTCGCTCTCTCTCTGGCTTGATAGTCAAACGTGTAATACGATCTCTAGATACATGTCATATTCAAACGCTGTGCACGGGGTGTGTAATTCCACTCGCACCTCTTCCATCTCCCTCGCTGTCGCCCAGTCCCTCTCTCTCTCGGCTGCAACCACGCCGAGTCAAACGAGCCGTGCACTCAACACGGCGATCCAGAGTCAGGTGGATACCGGCGACTCCAATGAGGAGGACGTTTCCCGCTTCCTTCACCCAGCTTTCATCGCCTGTGATTGGCTGATAAATCAGCGAGGCTCCTATTCCAGACTCATGCTGATTGTTGATCCCTTCCTGTCAATAGACAGGCGCTATCGCCCCACAATCACAGCCTTGTTGATTGGATCGGACTAAGACTGGGTCCGCCGAGACCAACCGACTTCTGGTAATAAACAAGTGCTAATAGACGAATTGTTCGGCCACTGAAAACGAGGCAGCGAAAACACGGGGTCTTGAATCAAAATGAAGGCCCAGACCACACTACAACAAACCGTAATCCGGAGTAGGACAACGCGATGCCTGGGCCATAGACCACAGAGAAGCTTTAAGAGTCACTGTTGACAACCTAAGGGCTCAGAGACAACAGAAACGTCCCTCTCGAAGGGGGCTGTAGTTTTTCCGGCCGGTAAAGCGACATGCGGCATGGAATCGCCTCGGGATATGCGTCCTGTTCAGTCCAGAACCCGAGAGTCTGGAGACTCGATGAGGACGACAAATGTTGACTCTACCGATGTCGACGTCTCGTGAATGCTGCTAATTGGACGACGAAGGGAGGCGAGTCGACGCTCAAACTTGAGCAAAGGGTGGGCGCCGAAGCGGAGGGAAAATCAGCTGCAGCTCGGCGCGGAGGCGTCGGCCAAGGATTACACGGAACACCTCCAATTACGTGCGAAAGCGATGCGCTTTTGTCTGTCGAGACAGCAGCTGCAGCGGGCAAATAAGAAAAAATATCGAAACTTAATTATTGACGAGTTAACTACAACGGGGCGAGTTTGCACGAGCACATGTCGGAATCGGTGAATTAGTTTCTGTTTAATTCTTAATAGTGATTTCGCGGCGCTAAATGAGTTTAGCAATTAGCAAGGTGATTGAAACAAAGCGTAATTTAATTTGTTCCGACCTGCCAGTGTGGAAGCCGGCGGCAATCAGAGTCAATTTTCCTGACGCCAAATTAAGACAAAACAAAACGCTGGACGAGCACTAGAGTTGGACAGGGGAATATTCAAGCTCTCGAGCGACACGAGAAGCCTCCGAGCAAGCGTCGAGAGAGACAGAGACAGAGACAGATTGAGAGAGAGCATTTTCTTTTGCGTTCAGTTCAATTCGTTCCCTCGTCTCTCCGGCTCAGTGGGTCCCGTGGGAGAGACGCCGAGCCGATGTTACCGACTCGAGCCAATACATGCGATGTTCGTGCAGGAGCACACATTCTTGCAAAGCCGTGGACGCCGTCGTCGGTCGTCGCGACGCCCGATGGGCTGGGCGTCAGGGAAATCAGAGACGTCTCGGACGATTGCATTAGACGCACCTTCGGAAGGACACGCCGTGCGGGGCTGCGCTGTAATGAATTGGATGTCAGCCGCCAAGTGGGTGGATAACCGAATTGTGGCTTCCATTTGGCTGATAAGTTGACAGCCTGTTTTTAGAACCTCGTCGTATGAAAGACCTGAGGATGGGAGTGAGTTAGGTTGCCTCCACTTTCGAGATTAACACATTTTTTCACACAATTTAAAGCTCGTTTAGTGCTGAACTAAGCTGATCTACAAAATTTTCTCAATCTCATACCTAGGAATGGCATTTGATTGTCTCCCTGTAGGTATTTGTTCTGTCCGGAAGCCATGATTTAGATTTTGTTACAAAAAGCCTCGACAGTTTTCCCCCCCAACCCAATGGAGTGGAGCCGACCGGCCGACATCACCAAGTATTGCTGACTACCAAGATGATCGCAGCTGAGTTCTTGCCAACTCTGAGTTCGCTATCAGATCTTCATAACTCTTCGGTAGCAACCCGGCCACGCAAAGAGCCATCTGCCGGTAAAACACGGACTTATTCACTAGCACCCAGTCGCGACGCAATATTTCAGAAAGCCAACGGCTTACAATGCATTTAATTTCCGCGGCACCCCGCGGAAAATTGGTCTCTGGTTTTATACAACCCAAGGCATGTTTTAGCCCGCCGAACCCCTAGCGCACGGGCACCCCCTGATCAGCACGAGACAGTCGCGAGATACCGACGGCGTTAGGAAGGAGGTGCAACCCCTTGCTTTGCACGGTGACAGCAGCGACGTGCTCCTTGTAAGCATCACAGCAACGGCGAGCAGTTGTAATCGATCGCGTGGGACGCCCATTAAGTCGTCGCATCTTTGCAATTTTTTCGGGGAAGATAAATTGCTTTCTTTGTCGGCTTGGAAAGACGTGGACCAAGGGAAGATATCTGCACGATGCCGTTGAGAGGTCGGATTGACTCGCAAAGAAAAGCCACTCGAACGGTTCTGTTGTTGCAAGACTCGTCATATTTCTGCGCCGTAATTGAGAACCATTCAGGTTGTCTGAGCGACCGCGTTTTGAAAACGACCGTCTCCACCGCCGTGATTTCGAGAGAGAGAGAAACAAAATAATGCCGAATGCGAGCGTAATACACGCGCAGCGATTTTGTTTTAGTTATTTGCGGAATATTGAGCGTCGTGTTTCAGTTGTTTAATTAATTATTCAAAACCACTAAAACGGGATTTAAACTCTGGCTGACGCCGCCGCCACTTCGACGCCGTGTGCCTCGCCGAGTTGGGGCTTAAAATAATCCCCCCCCCCCCCACCCCCTCTTTCCACTGTTGCCACCCGCATTGTTGTAGGGACCCCGACGCGCACAACACGGTAGAGTTGCCCTGGCATTAGAAGCTACCAGCGGAGGACGCAAACTAATAAAATAATCATTTAGGGTTAATCCATCCACACACGGAAAAAAAACCGAAACATTCTGATTGCCGCAGAGAGTCGAACAAGTTTTGTTTTGCGAGCGCCAGGCGGTGGTTTAATTTTAACATCAGCCAGCGAGCTAACATTTTGTTTTTGCGAGCTTAATTATAAAAATGTCATGCGTCGTATTTCTTTTGCTTTTGCTTTTCGCTCTGAAGCAGTCATTACAAATAACGACAATCGCAGAAACTGGAAACTTTTTAATTGAATGACTTTTCGGGGAAGAAAACGCTGCCGCTGCCGCGGGGCACACGGGGGCTTGAAATGCCTCTTTCTTGGTGGTAAACCGAGCAGTATAAATGAGTTAGACCGGTCGGTCGGTCGGGGGCGTTTAGCGGCGTTCGCGCTGTCGCACGACGACTTTACCGATTGCCAACATCCATGTGCACGACGAGACACCCTCTAGAACCTCCCAGACACTTTTGCCACCAACTTTCCACACGCTGTCGAAGTTTATCTGCCTGTTTCTAAAACTATCGTGCTTTATTTTTTCAGGTGAGTTCAGAAATTCCAATACAAACGCGCTCGGAAAACGCAGATTTTCCAATAACAACCAAGTAAAGCATTCGACAAACGGTGAGTGCTGCACAATAGTACATAACAATTGCCAAACGAGCCGCGAACAGTACCAGGTAAAAATAACAAACATCAAGCACTGCACTTGCAACTTACACTCACACCTTTACGCTCCAATAAAATACGCATTGCGGTCGGCAATCACGACATAGCACGGGCTCGACGAACACAATCACAGTCAGCAAAATCAAGCCGGACGATAATGACGCCAATAATCATAGTTCTGTGGCCACCGTAGCAGTAACCGTCGTGTACTTTCATCACCCCTCTCTGCATATTTAACACACAAAAGTGCTACTGGTCCGTGGTTCGAGGCTCGACACGCGATAAAACCGCCGGCAATCGTTACCCATTTACCACGGTTGATGTAATTGCGCTGTGGTGTGCCCCCGGTCATGCGCTTGTACACGTACCACACCCCGGCGCATGTTACTTATCAATGTGGCGATAAGACACATGGAGAAGTTAATAAGTTGAGCGCTTCGCTGCGGGTTGGGGCGTCAAGTGTTATCTGTGCTGATTGTGTGACAATTAAATGCTGTGCCTGGGGGACGTTCAGGTATCGATGTCGGCGCTAGTGGAACTTGTCGTAGTGATATCGGCTGTGAATGGCGTTGAAACATTTGTTTACAGTAGGAAAGCGAATAGAGTTTAGGACAAGAGCGAAATTATTTAGATCTTCTGTCAAAAAGTCCCCAACGCTGTCAAATTGAAAAAATCCCACGGGTTTTGTTAAAATACCGATCTCGTTTATTTTTTATGTTCACAATAATTATTTCTTGTGCTTGACGACGCACTATTTTGAACACAGACCATGTGACACCGATCTTAAAGCGTCGGTGAATGAGTGGATGATGATGAACCTAATCTAGCTTAGAAGGGAGTAAGGGGAACCCGGTGCCGGCACGTAGCCTACTCCTGTCAAAGAGCACCAAGGGAAGACAGCTACCGAAGGACGGTACAACGCGAACAACAGGATTCCTCCACAAATCCATGCTGTCGAGAAGTTGATAAGCAAGGCGAATGAAGGTGTATGCTGGTCACCCATCCAATACCTGACCCAGCGCTGTGTTGGTTAACTTCGGTGATCTCACGAGGACCGGTGTTTCCAACACGGCAAACCGTTGTGTCCCGGCCACGTGGATGCGATTTGAGAGGTCGCCGGGCAAGGGCATGGTCAACTGACTCCTGAGCACGGTTTTTGCTCTGCTCTGCGGACAGATCGCGAGTTAAGCCGTGTGAAACGAGACGTTGTAACGGTACGTTCGCCAAAGTCATGTGATCCGCAGAGACAGAGAGAGACGGAAATAAGCCACGATCACAGTTTTTACCTCACGGGTCTCGATTGCAACTGAACAGTAATCACGGAAAAGAAGCTTTTGATTGCGTTTTACTTTAAGTCAGTTTGTTGGAAAGAAAAAGATTTCTTGATTTCTGCCGTCTCATTTTCGTTTGCCGTCGGCCTATTTTGCTCGCGCAGGCGACTTTTCTTTGCCAGTTGTTTGGCAAACTTGTGACGGTATTGCAATAATTGTGACGGCTTGCAATAGTTGTGACGAGCTTGCAAGACTTGTGACGAGCTTGCAATAGTTGTGACGAGCTTGCAATAGTTGTGACGGGCTTGCATGAGTTGTGACGGCTTGCAAGACTTTTAACGAGCTTGCAAGAGTTGTGACGGGCTTGCAAGAGTTGTGACGAGCTTGCAAGACTTGTGACGGGCTTGCAAGACTTGTGACGAGCTTGCAAGACTTGTGACGGGCTTGCAAGACTTGTGACGAGCTTGCAAGACTTGTGACGAGCTTGCAAGACTTGCAATCACGAGAGCTAGATTGTTGGTTCGGATTACGTCTCGTAATGACGCACCTGCCGCGGCAACCAGTGTCAGATGGAACGCTCCACGCCGCCGAATGTCGAGGAAAGAGCCCAACATTTCCGAAGAGCAATGCGATTAGTTTTGATTCTCGAAACGAGGTAGAAAATCATTATTTTGCCGACACTTCTGCCGAAAACAGCAGCCGGCGTATTTCAGTAGCGACCAAAGCGCCCGGTTGGGTTTTGCGGGACATTTTGGCTCAATGTGAAAGAGGAGAACGGAGGGGAACGGAGGGGGGAGGGGAACTTTGTTACCTCTAGCAGGCGATGAAGTCAAGAGCACGGCACAACAGTCCCAGCACGGCCGTGATAAACAGACATAAACGCCCACTCAATATGTGTCTACTGACGGGAAGAAAGCACGGGTAATCTTTCGTGTTCGTTCGAAGCCTTCAATGCCTTGTACTTAGTGTCATCCAATCGGATTAGAATGGCGAGAGAAAGAGAGAGAGAGAGAGAGAGAGACAGTCTGCTTGAGTGTTAATCTGGTCGCGACCGAGATCGCCTGACCAGGGATTAATCTCTAACAGATCCAGCATCCCGTCCCCCCAACCCTCCCCAGCCTCGTTCCATTCCCGAGCCCATCGACCAATCAACTAGCCATTGTTTCGGGAATTCGGAGGGAAAAACAAAGTCCAGCTGTGACTCGGCAAGAAGTGCTTTCATTTGGTGGCGATCGCTGGAAGCAAGGAGTTTGATTCAATTAGAATTGATTATCTGGATTGAAAATGAGCGTTCTTAGGGAGACTGGCTGGATACCGCGAAGCACCACGGCCAGGGATGACAGTTTTTAGCAGGGACATTCATGTGAGCACAGGGTGTTCGAGTCGATCTTTTCTCTTGCTTGTGCATCCTCCCTTGGCACCATATTGCCCATCAAACTGCCGTAAGTTCATGCGAGGATTCCACACTTTTGCATAAAAATGCCGTTGAATGTTATTTTACAAAATTGGTTCCTTGTGCTTCCTCCGGCTCAACTCGTGGTGTTTTTTCCTAAGGCAAATTTCAAGACGAATTTTCTCAGAAATTTAATAAAATTTGTGTCTATTAATTTTTCTGGAGCAGCTCGTCTCGATGATCCTGACGTCAAAGTATGTTATTTTTTTATTTAAAACAGGAGAACTTCTTGTAAGAAACATGCCCTGTTGACAAACCGGCTCTGTTCTGGAAAACTCACAATTCAAGGAGGGGGATAATGTTCTGCAAGAGAGAAAATGACAGAAAGAACATAAGAATTGGGTCCAAGAAGTATCCCTGCTACCTCGTTAGTTGTGGATTGTGTTTCCCCAACGCAGCACATAGAAGGTCTGCAAGAAGAGTCGCTCATGTGGTCAAATCGTTCTACCATAGCACAAACCGGCTGGAACTCTCTATGCCTGGGCATCCACACTGCCTCCATCCTATGCCTGGGCGACGACGGCATGGCCACGGCATCGATCACACGCAGGTGACTCGCCGGTTAACGATAGGGGCTGATGACGAGGACGAGAGACGGCGGCAGGTGCTCTTTGAGCGGCATAATGCAGCGTCGGGCACCGCACACACCTGGCGTCGAGGTAGGGACGCCGTTCGGGGAACGCTGTGGGTCGGGGCGTTAGCTCGCCTCTGTCGAATGATCGGGGAGCGGTGGTTTTAGAGGGGTTCACCACGCTAAAAACATATAATATTATTGAATAATATTATTTCTTGTTGGCTAGGTTAATCGTTGTGTGCCTACTGTAAGAGCCATGACACGGACGTACATGTGCATTTGTTACATTTCTTGCCTGGCGTTTGTTCAACTGCAGTCGTGGTTCGGTATAGCCCGGAGTGAGATTTGCATGTAAGCAATCCACATTGTTTTACGAACAGACCACTTCTGTGAAATAAACACTGAAGTTCTCCAAATGGACACGAATTTCAGTTAATTCGCTGATAAAGTTTTGTACATGCTATTGAAACGTCTTCAAAATGTGCGTAATTAAAAAGTTAGACGGGGTGCGGAGCGTTCCTCGGCGTTGCCGTGCGAGTAATAGCTGGAACGCGCCGACCCAACGTCTGGCGTCTGCCGCCAGAACGGCTGGGACGATGCCTCGTCGAGCACGTTAAATATCCAGCTCAATTAAAATAATGAAAAACTTCCATCATGGATGGATGAAACACGGGCTCACGTCCACCGCGGCGTTTAGTGCTAGGGCGCCGTGTATGCGTGCGATAGGCAGTTTTTTCCTTTTCATAGCGCGCTCGAAACGTGCGCGCATTTATTTTGGAAACATGTCGCGCCGTTCTTAGTGCAAAAACGCGTCGACAATTATTGTCTTTCTGTCCGGAATTAATAAACATGAACGCGCGTGTGCGAACAATGGGTGCGTGGAAAAACAAACAAGCTTTTTTCTTCTACACCTCGAGCAATTCGGTCATGACAGCCGATCGAATTGAAAGGCAACGAGCTAATGTTGAGTCTTTAGAGACGTTTGCAGCGCTCTTTGCAGAAACAATATCAAAAATCGCAACTAAAGCCAACCAACCTGAACACTCCTTACCGTCGACAAATGATCGCAATCTCTGGAGAGAGATTCGGCTCCAGTCTCCCGCTAATGGCTCAAAAGATCATTAATAACCATTTCGTGCTCGGATTCAAATCCAGAGATAACTTCGGGGCCTACCCGTTGTAATTGTTAGACGTATATCGCTCTGGAGCAAGCAATCTTTTCATTGTCATCCGCCGTGTCGACAGACTGACTGGGTTGCCGAACACGGCACCTCGACAGCGTCAATCCTCGACGACATCATGCAATCCTGAATTGTTTGCTCGGTCCCGCAGCGAATCGACATGCCCTGTTTTCGCTTTCTATCAACAAGCAAGATTTTCCGCCAGGGTATTGATGAATTACTTATCCGTGTGCCGAGATTGAAACGTCCATACTGTCGAGCGCAGAGTCGCTGTCGCGAGTCCTTCAACGCCCAGCGATAAATAATTTGTCAAGGAAACTCATCTATCCCTCGGCAAAGTTAAATAATATCGGCAAGAACACAAAAAAAAACTCATCAGAGAATTTAAACCACTAATGGACTTGCCGTTTCCAAATTACCGCGAGTGTTCCACCCACGTGAACGGCAACAAAACGACCCCCGGGGGCGACTTGTCTAACGTTCGTGCAAGCGCTCGGCCCAATTTGATGTATTGCCCAAAGTCATCATCATCACGGCATTGGGTGACGGGTGCCAGAGACCGGCACATGCACCCACTTTTATTCGCTCCCACGCGCGATCGCTGTCTCCAATTTTCAGAGGAAACTCCGAAATGAGAGTCGTCGTTGTTCATGTTGTCATGCTCGTCGACGGTGACATGCGACGTGGTCTACGAAGTAGATTCTTCTGCGTTCTGCCCTCTTGTTTATTCCGGTGGTGGGGGTGGGGGGAGTGGAATTGTTTAGATGCCCCACTTTGCCAAGGGAAATGGATATTGAAAATGTTCCAGCTTTATTATTTCCGCGCTGGCTTGCGAGAGCCGGCTTCACCGAGAACGGTAATTGTTTAACAATAGTCTTGTCTTTTCGGTGCACGTTTAACTCGACAAATTCCTTCGGGAGATAAAGAGAGAGAGAGAGACGGACTGACGTCAACGCGTTCGCTTCGGTCGCGGCGACAGATTTGTTTTGCGTTAAGTTCCACCTCTTCTTCAACGCCTTGCGAGGAGCATTAAGAGATTTCCCGCGGCGCATGCGCACGCCTGTAGGCAACAAAACGCAGTCCCGACCGTTTCCACATGCGGACCACATCGAGAAGCGCGCTTCAGGAAATCCTTCCGGGAAAACGGGACGAAGGGTAGTCAGCGGCGATGGGTTGGGGCAGGAATTCAGGAACATGCGGGCACTGGCCCGGCGGGACGCACCTACCAGTACACGGCATCCATCGTTTATTTCCATACAGTTTTGGCAGAGGTAATTACCATGACAAAGTTAGCTACATAGAAATTGCAACGTATATTGTCCATGTAGGTACGTACCCAGCATAATAAAGCCGTGGGACTGATTATTCCATATGGTCTCCAGTACAGACTTGTCATTAGGAAAACGATATGCAGTCGGGCTCATACCATTCCTGTCGAACCAGAACGGCAACCGTTAAAATTAATTGGTTTACTTTTTTGAAAGACAGCCATCATGGTTCAAGCCCTCAAATACACAAATACATAATCGACTACCTGGTTTAACATCTCTGTCGGCGACAGAAACCGTAACAGAGCAACAACTGCATCTAGATTCGCGTGGCAAAACGCAACCGCCTGGACCTGTGAATCTACTCGGTCCTCCAACTGACAGCTGTCAAACTCAGCTGACCAGGGAGAGAAAGAAGACAACCGCTCGCTCGGCCCCCGCGTTTTGGGCGACGCCGGGCCGTGACCCAGCGCGTAACCTTATTACCTCCACGCACGGAGCGCGTTGCCAGGCAACCGTGAGCCACCTACGACATACCCCTCCCTCCTCGTCAGTTCCACACCCTCCGTCTCTCTCTCAATCATTAGCAAGTGCACACACATCGCTGCATGGCGAACAGTGTTTTTGTATGTCTCCCAATTCCAGCTGGAGTTCACACATGGATAACAATTATTGGATTACCGTGGGCAGATCGGGCCAATTACTAAACTCAGCGTGGGGCACGATGACCTTTCACAAAGTTCCAAACATGCTGCTTCCCGAGAAATCGGGAAAATGTTTGTGCGCAGATTTTCATGTGTTGACTCCATTTTCCCCACTCGCTCAAGCAGCCTAAAGTATATTCGCGATACTGGCAAAATCCACGAACACAGCCCCCGAGAGAGGGCCGAAAATCTGGGATACGGGCGAGAGTCGTTTGCTTGTTTCAAAGCTTGGAACCGCGATTCGTGTCGCCCCCCCCCCCCCCCGAAATCGACGCCGACGCCCCGTGCACACTGGTGCCGGATGCGACGGTGGCGTCGATCAACGCGGCGCTCTCTGACACACTTCCGGTTATAGAAAACAGATAAATCACTTGCCACGGCGACAGGGGGTGACCGCTGCAAAAACCAACTTTTATGGCGCCAACGGTTAATAATTGAGACAAAAAGGGTTCTTTTCGAAATGAAATTCAACACTTAGACGGCACCGTGCGGTGCGGAATAATCGCGAAGCTCCGGGTTTTTTTATTTAGAACACGTACATAATGTAGTTCTCGGATTGGGTATTTCCAATCGTGCTAGTGCGCTGCATGCTTCATATGTTTCACCCTTCTGTTATCTCGAAGAGAATCCACATGCCATGGCGAGGGTCAGATTGTTTCACTTCCACTCGCTTCACAACGGCCACCTCGCGAACAGCAGTCAGTCCATGCAAAGTCCTTACCGAAGAGCATTTTATCCATCTCTTTCCGTTGTCCATTTCACTCTTATGGAGACAAAACACGTCAGGTCATCGATCTACGCACCGCATGAACGTGGTTGGATGCCAGACGAGTCAGTGGAGGCACCGAGTTTGCTCTGCGGGCAGCGTTCTCACAGGTGCACACGCAGCCTCCGTTCTGCCCTTGGCGGTAGTCTTGCGTACCGAGGTGTCGGGCATCCTCCGCGCGACGATGTCGACACCGAGCAATCTGCTAATGGCGTCCTTGGAGGGCGTTGCGTAGTCTCCCACGGGGACGGTGTCGTGACAAAATTGTGAAAAAAAGCTGCAGATCAAATGTGCGATACTCGGCATGCACGGAGTAGGCCGTGGCTGCAGCACCCGCACGGCACCCTTGGCTGGGGGATTTGAACCCGAACTATCTCGACCAAGTCCTCGGGAGTCGTGACTTAAAAATAAACACGGGGTTTATTTCAGAAATCTCGCGTCGAATCGCGTCGAACCAGTGTCTTGACGTAACCCGAGTTGCGACGGATCTTTCCACTGCTTGCTGCCGCGCCAATTAAATCTTGCACTCGCGGAAATACGCGGGGGGGATTTTTCGCTTTTCACAAAGATTTTAATTGGAATGTTTCAAGCTTGAGCTATTCGGGTAATGAACGAACGGACGGAACGAAGGTGGGTGGCTGAGTCGGTAAGACGATCATTTGACCTCGTGCATTATCAAAGTACCATTGTTATAATTGCGTGACTTAAAAGGGAACTAACGAGCGCTTAAATTGTGAGTCATTACCCTCGTAATACGCGTGTTGATTATTTTCATGAAACCTCCATCACGTCGCTATTCTATTTTTGCATTTTTAAGTTAAATAAATAAGATAGATGTTGGGACAAACGGACCCAAGGCACTTTTCGTGTAAACCGTAGGAAAAAAAAGGAATTTATTCAAAATTTGAATAATTCTTTTTTATTTGTAACTTAAATTGTGTTTGAGATTTGTATGATGGTAGCCTGCACTTTGATACACGTGCCAATACGTCAGACCAGATCTCACGGCAGCCTTGACAAAGAACACTAGCAAACGCCTACCCTCTGTACAAAGAGCCTGTTACCTAACCAGACCGAACTCGCCTGGAGGTTGGCGCCCGTATATCGCTGACGTCGTCCCCTGGCCATGCGTGATGCCTGCGACACACGACAACCGGGGAGAGTTGTACCTCTTATCAAATATGCACGTCACCTTTGCGGGCCGCCACGGTGGCGTCGGCGGGGTACGAACCCGGCCCCACTTTGCCAGCGAGCACGCTATCTCGCGTGGCCGCTGACCGAATCGCCATGGCATAAAATATGGAATTACTTCGAATTCGAATGTGCCTGTGAGTGTGTTTTGAATAATGCAGTAAAAAAAAAGAAGTGAAACGGTCTTTGGCTAAAATGTTTCTCTGTCGAAGAATTACTAATGAGAATATCACAGATTACAAGGAGAGCTTTAACAATTGTACGCTGTAGGCGTTGTCGTCGATGTCGCGGTAAATCTAGGTATTATTACAGTTTATCTTGGAAACGGTATTCTGTTAGAAAAACATATTTGTTCGCAAATTAAAATCGTAATTTACCACAAAGTTTTCGGAGGTTTAGTTATTACAAAAAGCGAGCAACATTTGAACTAGTACCGAGTTTGGTAGACACATTTGCATGCAATATTCAGTGGTAAATTACAGTCATACGTTGCTCCGGAGCAAATAATTGATTAAAATACCGGCCGACAGTCGACCACGCGTACCCGGCGCCTCCACCACGGCCAGTGCGGGCATGTGTGTGTGAGTCGCCAACATGGCCGACCGCTGATCCGTCATTTGCATCGAGTTATTTAAATCTCGGCGTCGACATTTGCATTCGCTTTGTGAGTCGGCGCTCGGTTTTAACACAAAATTACACTTGATCGGTTGAACAGAACCGAACGGCGATTAATCACACAAAAATATTACATATAAATGGCGTAATCTGTCAACCAATTACAGTTAGAGCTATTCGTTTTTAATAATTTTTTTGGTCTGCATTAAAACTCCTTTTCTCCGTTATATCAACCATTTTTTTAAATGGCCAGATAAAGCCCAATCCAAACAGACATTAAGCACTTCGCCGATAATACCCTCATGTCTTAAATGTCCACGTTTACGAGATTAGTATTTCCGTCTTGTCAATGTTTGCTACTATCTCAGCGGAAACGCGATAACTCTCTTAGAACCCAGAAGCTACTTTCCAGACGATAATAATGCCTCAAAAAGCAGCTGCATTTTCCCAATACTCTGCAGCAGAGAAAGTATTTCTTAGCTGCCGCTCGACCCGCTTTGTGCGAGATACCAGCCGGCGCAGTGCGTGAATTTGCATGCGTAGGGAGAGTATGTGTGCCTTCTTGATAGGAAACAGAAATATTTATTTAGCAGATAGCCCAACGGATCGCTCGCTTGGCTGGAATATTTCGTGGACCGTTACGCAGGCACGGGTCTGGAAGGAACCAATATCTTGGTCCCGTCGATACCGAATATCGTGTAGTAGGGACGACGGGATCAGCTCGCAATATGAACCCGATCCGATATTTCCAGGAAGCTCGATGCACACTAAGAAGCAGCCAGCCAATGCTAATATTGACACAAAAAATGTAGAAAAAGTTTATCAGTAAAAGCGTTATTATATGCCTGGCGATTTCAGAGTTTGCCGAAACGATACGGGGCATGCGCTGAAGCGCTTGTTTTACGCGGCAAACAAAAAAAACCGATTGAATTTTCCGGTCTAGAAAATTTAGCCGAGCTCATTTCCGCAAATCTCCAGACTTTCCTGGTATTAACCGGTGCCGGGGTTATTGAAAAGAAAATGAAATATCCGTTACAGGAAAAATTATAGGCGTACGGCCGAGTGGAAGAAGCACTGTACATAGCAGTTTCATGAGAGAATCAGTGGAAGAAAGATAGGCGGGAGAATGACGGAAATGAGTTGCTCGCCGATGTTATCGTCCAGGTTTTTGCAGATAGTCTCTCCACACAGCTCGGTGTCCACATGAACCGAGGTAGCGGGTGTCAATAAAGGTAGCCATCAAAGCTGCGAACCACTGGCAGCAATTCCCTGTTCAACTCATGCCACGGCGTGTGTTCACAAGCTCTCGACGTCACTGAGAGGACGCCGTTAAGGGGGGGGGGGGGGGGGGGGGTGACGAGGAGACGACCGAGCACGATTAGTGCGCAATATACATTACCCCAACAACGCTCAGTGCGTGGTAAAAACACTAAGTACTCGATGTTATTCCATCTCGTTTGGAAAATCACTTTACATAATGTTATTAGAAACTGGATCGCGGATCACGGATCGCTGTGAGTGGCTGAGATGGGAACGCGATATCCACGGCGTCTATTTACTTAAAGAAAACTCAAGAAAAGTGTGCGGGCGAATTGTTTTCCGTGGGAAACTCGGCGGTGGCGGCGGCGACGGCGTCGTGGGTGCGGTTTATGGTAATGAATCGGCAGTGTTATTAGTGAGATAAAGGGTTAAAGGGTGGGCGTTGTCTCTGCCGCTACCTTTATGTACCGCGTTATAGAGGAAAGAGTCTGCGCCGGGGCAGGCAAGTCCGCCATAGCGAATACCGGAAGTCCTCGATTAGCTTCTGGGCGCATCCAGGAAGCCGACGTAGGCCACGTCACTCTCAAGGTCTACCGCGCTCCTAGCGGCAACCGAACGCAAAGCAATCAATGCTAATCGGACGAGACCGCCTTGCAGTCGTGTCTCCAGTCGGCCGTGGTTCCGATGGGAGGCCGCCGAGCAAACAGGGAGCGCCACTGGAGTTTTTAATGGCGGGATGAGCACAGCGAGGACTTTCATTGGCGGGAGGGGTGGGGGGGGGGGGATTTCGTGGACAATTCGAATTGAAGAGCATTCGACCGTAAAAAGAACAATCTCCCGCAGACCCGCAACGATATGGAGTTGTCAGGCTACCTTCATACACTTCCTTCCGACCGACCAAGTCTTTCCCTGGAAACATGGCGCTGCTTAGCAAGCTTTGCTGGGAATGGCAAAGAAGTCGCGGCACTGGGTCAAGAGTTGAACATCTGTAGTTGAACGTTTGATAAACACCAATTAGCACCGAGCTTGCGAAATGCTCGTTGCAGGCGAGACAGCAAAGTACGCCAACACGAATCAATGATTGCAGTCAGTTGCATCGCTCCCCTGAGTTTTCGAATGACTGGGATACGAACACGAAGGGGGGGGGGGGGGGCGATGCTCACGTTAAGAACCATCGTCCGACGTGGCCGATGGAGTCTAGAATTCAAAATCGCAAGTTTGCCTGGCTGGAACCCGTTACAGTGCCTCGCTTCGTGATTCTAAACTCTGATGCAGCGACTGACCATAGTTGTAAGCATGTAAGCTTATGGCAGTGCGCTACGAACCGTACTGCAATGGCAAGAAGGTTTGCGATCAGAGTTTGCTAAGTTAGGCTAGAGGCTAAGAATCCCAACTTAGTGCTCTAATCACGAGCATCCAAAGCAACGATGCGCCTGCCACGAGTGTAAATTCTAAGGGCTAACTTCCCCAAGATTTCTATAAAAAACCGGTGCGTTTTCGGGCAACATGGCCGGCAGGAGATAGCAAGGAGCCAATGATAAACCAGTCATCCACGCGCGCACTCCCTTGAACCATCAGGAAGACGGTTGGGTGCATTTCTACAAAGCCCACACCTTGGCAGGGAATCAATGCTGACCGGACTTGGGGTGCTGGTCGATAACGGCATGCCGTTGGTTTTGCAGGAGGGTAACTTCGGAGAGTAGCGGCTGTCTTGGTCGTCGTTTCTTGCCCAGTTGGCGTAGTCCTGCGGTCGGTACACGTGCTTGACGAGGAGACAGGGGCTGACAAACAACACACTTATAAGTTGCGACTCCTAATTTTGGAAACAACACTGATTGTTTCCTCGAGGAAGTTTAGGACAGATTTCGGGAGGTGTTTTGTAGGATGCGATGCGATTTGAGCCTCTGCAATCTTACATCTTAATTTGCCCTAGTACTCAATATATGAAACTTGTGTAAAAGATAGGTCTACCAGCAGTTATATGAAGTAAAATCCGGCACTTTGCTTGGTTCTTTGGCTTTGAAACCACACCAGCACAAGATTCCTTCAAGTTTTAATCTCCGTTGTTTTTGCTGTTCTCATACAAATGCTTTTAGCCAAACCTTCTAGCCAATGTTTGATTTCCCGAAGTCGACCAATCCGTATCTCACCCAATAAAAGGAAGCGTCGTATACGAATCGAAGTGGTCCTTCTGTGCCCACGCCGGGTCCTCTTCACTGCGTGCCCAGACTGTACTCCTCTAGCAAGCAGTTAGCTGCATTTACACAAGACGAGTGCTCGTGATAGCAATCAGCCTGTCACGGTGGCGTGCCCGCGCGTGATGAGCTACGCACGCGCCGTGACCCGGGCGTGTGCCGCGCACGAGACAATGGCCGTGTTCTCCGTGCGTCGACACGAACCCTCCTGCTAATTAGTGCAGCGTCTTGAGCAGCGCGTCTTGAGCCGACGGCGAGAAGGAAGGGTGGCCGTCGGACCGCGTCCAGAGCAACCGCTTGGCGGGCAGGGGTCGGCGCACCACGCGTCCGTTGCTCAGAACCAAGTCGGCAAGCAGGACGGGCATTCTGGTTGTCGTTTCGTGCCCGCACTACTTTCTAGATGTTTCTATTGGGTGTGTAGTCCCAAAGTTGATGTTAAACTATCTTCGCGAGAAACACTGACGAATAACTGGCGGTTACTTTTAGGCGGAGTCACTTTCGTTTAGAGTGTTAAAACATTTCATCTTGTTATTTCTCGCAGTTAACTCGTATTTGAGACTGATTTACGCTCAGTTTATTTTACCCTAGCGTTCATATACCTACATGTCAACTCGTAATTACTCAAATGTAGGGGTAGCAGTACAGACGCTACCATTGTCACGTGTTACCGGCTCGTTTGCTCAGCAGAACGTTTAGCATTAGCGCTAGGCTTCTGAAAATTAATCTATAAAGCCAATTCAATCCACCGATTCAATTTATTAATCGTTTTTCCGCCTAAAAAGCTCAAAAACACATTGAGAGCTTGACACACAATCGCTGGACACCTTCACCGTGCCATGCTCGCACCGAGACCGGGTACCGAGACCGGGTACCGAGGCAGGGTACCGAGACTTTGCCGCGTCGCGTCCGAGTGCGCCCGCAACAAACGAACCTTGGCCGCAGGTGAAGCCAGATCCCGGTCACCTGGCACCAACCACGCGTCCTTGGCCGCGAGTCGAGTGGCCGACCACCAGAAGCGTTCGCTCACCACGGATTAGTGCGTTGTACCATTCTGATTGGCCATCGATTAGACCGCTCAGAGATTGTCAGACACTCGTTGTCGTTGGGGCTCAAACACATGCAAAAAGTTGCTACCATCATCGAATTTGTGCCTGTAAGACATGTTACTCATATCAATGATTTGCTATTCCTGCCAGTAAAGCTAGATGCCCCGAGTCGCATCAAAATACCCGGCATCTAAACATCATCAGCAAGTCCTTGCAATGTCCACCGAAGCCCTCGGTAGGGCATGTAGCACGAGCCTACAGAGCATGCCACGCAAGGGCGATATTTAGTTCCTATGTAGCGACCGACCCTTGCATGCTAGCCACTCTGAGAAAACGCACGAGCCAAGAAGCGCACGAATCTTACCCCACTGGCCGTGATGGCAAGAAATAAATAATGGAGGAGCAGTTTGGAATCGTCCGCAAAGCCGTGGTGGTCTCAAATAAACTTGGTATCAGGAAGAAATTAGTAATAGAGCATTTGAAATCAACAATTCGAATCGTGACCAGCCCGGCATCGTGAGGGGTTGGTGGGGGGGGGGGGGGGGGGGGACCGACATAACATCTGATTTTAATGACTGCTCCAGATTAAAGTATCATTGCCAGAAGAATGCGGGGCGTTGCGGGACGTTGCGGGCGCCGGCGGCGACCTCGTAATGGGGTGGAAACGGCTGCAACATCGATTCGAGTCTGGTCTTGTGCAGGAGTTGTTTTTCGCAAAGGGCGACAAAAGCCTACCTCATGGGCTGGTCGATGATCCCCGAGCCGTGTAGGCGCCGCGCTGAAAGGGCGAGCTCGAGGAGGCTACATGCGTTCGGAACCACGGACGGGGGAACAAACTTCCGTGCAACTTTTTCGAAGGCAATTCGTTGGTAAAACGCGCGCATAGATTTCCTCCGTTTTTCTTTATGTCATATATATCGACATAGCGAAGCGCTGAACGAAGACGTGTGCGGTCTCAACGTCTACTACGAGCCGGGGATGGCGTTTTCTCGCCGTTGTGCTCGCGTCGTAACGAGCTCAACGCGCCGACGTCGGCAATTCATCTTGGACGGCGAAAAAAAAAAAAAAAAAAAACCGCTTGCCATTGTTTCAATCAGGCAAATGAGCTGGAAACGGAAACGAGCATCGTGAAAACATCTGAGTGGTGCCAAATCCCGGCTACGTAGCTACGATCTCCCCAGGCCTTGATTATCTCCCAGCACTTAGTGCTGAAGACGTATTTGTTTTTCCTCCATTTCGCCTTTATCCAAGAGCCGGGGAGGATTGTTATGTGTGAAAAAATATTATGCAAGGCAAGCGGACTATCTCCGAAAATATACTTGTGTGTTCCACATGACAGGACCGCCGCCCCCCTCCGCCCCCCCCCCCCCCCCCCCTCGCCACTGATTGAGTATACATTCAGCACAAAATGTACCCAACCGACTCGTGCCTAAATCAATAACGCGATGATAGTTTCGAGCGACTATTTGCGCGCATTATTTTGTACACATTGTATACATTACGTCTCGGCCTCGTGCTCGACTACTGAACACACACACAGGGTATGTGTAGCACCCGACTGCGTACTGTTTAGTTAAGGCAATTACCGCTAATGGCACGGGCCAGCGTCGGTGGTCGGGTCGAAACATACAGCGAGTACATTCAAGCTCACGCGTTACACCGTCGCATGGCACTGGCTACATCATGAACCGCGCCCGGCAATTGCTTTGTCTGGCGTTCAATCTCTGGTGCCAGCTAGCTCGGGAGAAAAACAGAACGCGAAACAGTGGGCCGTGATCTGTATTTTCACTTTCCAAGAGACAAGAAGGAAACAAAAGTTATAAAAATGTCAGTCGGGCAATTATCTGCCGGGTTCCATTACGCGGTGGCACGAGGCGACGTTGTTTTTCCAGTCAAACATAAAAAAAAAACCTGCCCCGTGTAGAAAAATAAAACTTCAACATTTTCGCTAATAATCTTCACTTTTCTTTACGTTTCCTTTGCCTCGCCGAGAATACCGTGCGTCAGAAGTGTATAAATAAAAGCGTGCGCGCTCTTTGCGTGGGAAATAATTCATGTGACCACGTGCAAGGCAGCGCTGTGAGCGGGCGATGTCTGCAACTGCTCCTGCACCACTTCTCGTATGATCTCTTCAAGGAGGCTGGAACCCCGCTCTTCTGTTTTGCTGTCATCAAAGGAGGAGACCAAGGAGGCTGGAACCTCTCTCTTCTGTTTTGCTGTCACCAAAGGAGGAGACCAAGGAGGCTGGACCTTGTTCTTCTGTTTTGCTGTCATCAAAGGAGGAGACCAAGGAGGCTGGAACCCCGCTCTTCTGTTTTGCTGTCACCAAAGGAGGAGACCCGAGACCAAGGAGGCTGGAACCCCGCTCTTCTGTTTTGCTGTCAGCAAAGGAGGAGACCAAGGAGGCTGGAACCTCTCTCTTCTGTTTTGCTGCCAGCAATGGAGAAGACCAAGGTTCCAGCCTCCTTGAATCTCTCTAACCGTAGGAGCCCGAGCTACACACTCAAACACGTACTCCGCGCACGGCGGCAGAGATAATACTCCTCGCACTTTTATTCATTCACTTGATAGAAAACGTGCCAAAGATGATATTCAATCACTTGCGGTTGTCGAAGTTTCGCTAGAAAAAAACATAAAATCAACAAAAATACATCACCAGTTTGCTAAATGTTGGAAGTTCAATCCACTTCATTATGTTGCGAATAACAAGCCTCCTAGACTGCAATCTCGTATGTTCACCAGTGACAGCATTAGTTGTAATCAATTATTTTGATCCTCTTGAATACGAGCCCGTTTATCCCGAGGGTAGAGAGGGGTTGCGGGAGGGTAGGGCGTCAAGGGGGCTTTCCCCAGTGTCATTATCCCACCTGTTCCATCACAAACAATAATTCCATTGTTCTGGCAGCCTAAATCCTTACACCGAGCGCCGAATTGTTCTCAGGTATTCAACCCTTTGTCCGGTTTCTACGTAGGTACGTGTACGTGTGTGCATCAGATAATCTATATCGAGTTATTAGCGGCGCATTGAATTAATTATCAGAACGCTTGGTATCGATGCGATAGGATCAAAGTGTATTTTAGTTCCTGATATCACAGTTTCACACACCCGTGGCTTTGGCGGCGTGGAATGCCGGGAGAGCTGTCAAACTGTCAGCACCGATCGCCGCGTCGCCATGTTCGACGAGGCAAGACAATCGACGTCCAGCTGCAAAGCACGGCGTCCTCGCGGAGTTTTGCGTGACAGATTCGCTTATAAAATACTGGCGAGCGGATGCGGCGAGTCCTCGAGTCGCTTCCTTGTCGTTTTTGCGTGAAATGCCAATGTCTCGCTCCCACTCGACGGGCTCTCGGGTGTTGTGCACAAGTGTTTTCCAGCGGCAATTTGTGCGGATACGATCGAAATATCATGACAGTCACTAAAAATACCCGCGCATTTCTTGTGCGATTCTAACGGCCAGGTGTTCAATCGACCGACTCGCGCGCGAAACAAAACTGTGCTTCCGTATTTAGAAAGAAAACACATTGCCTGGCTTTTGACAACGTCCTGAAAGCTACGAGGAACCCGTCTCCCGAATTCTGCAGGCATTCAAGTTTCGAGTTCATACCGTTTTGATGAGAAGCAACGCGGAAAGTTCAGAAATGTTCTGGGGGATTTCCCAAAAACACCAAGTTTAATAAACGAACAGGAATGTAAAATATCTTTCAGAAGAAAGTCGCAACTCACAGAATGGACACACAAACTGTTTATCAGTGTAATTGCGCTTGACGATCACGAAATGAAACTGTCTCGGCTGGCGACAGCTAGGTTTGACAGCGAAACAGCTGAACGGCGTTGCACGGCGAGGGCGACGCGTCAAATGGCGCGTGAGAAAGGGATCTGTGTAAGATTACCGACCAAGGTTGTATGCTAGCAAATGGAGCGAGTGGCGTCGGCGTCGTCGTCGGCGTCGGCGTCGTCGTCGGCGTCGGCGTCGGCGTCGGGTTCATTGCTTTGAAAGAAGTCAGTTAAATCGAGTAGAATATACGGCGTCCGTTAGTGCTACCAATAACTGCCAACCGCCGCCGCCGCTAGCGCTGTTTGCACAGAATGAGACGGGAATCGGTCATTCAAACTTTCTGACAGCTGCGCTGCTTTTCTTGGAGGTTAATATCTGTAAGTCCAGACAGCAAACTCTGGGAAATTGAAATGATTTGCAAGGCGATTTCTTCGAGGCGACTGCATTCCGGCGCCAGGCAAGACGGTTAACGCTGTACTCGAGTAACTAGGAATTCACACACGCAACGGGCGACAAACGATAACTCACGGCACATTTTTAACAGCTTACTTTACGCCCCAACATATATTACGACAGGCCACATTTGTTAAAAAAAATATTATTAATAATATGCGTGACCTCATTTTAATTAGCGTCGACTTGCGGTAATTGTAAAGGCGTCGCGGCGCTAGGCGTCGGCCCGCCCTGGCTACCAATCACCGAGCGTGTCTCACTCAATTCCGTTGGCGTCCTTTTCGCAGGCAAAGCCACGAAAAACTGTCCTCGGCTTGTTAGCCGACGTCCGCATGCAGGGACGCCGCGCTGTTAGGAGTAATAAAGGGTCGGCAGCCACCCCTTGGGGCGTTGTGAACCCCCAGAACCGTCAGGTGTTGTAGGGTCAACACATTCTTGCAAATTGGGTCACACATTCCAGTACCTAACACAACAATCGCCCTCGTATGCATATCAATGGCCGGCTAATTTGCAAGCATAGTCAATATAGGAGCCAGTCCGAAAGTGAATAGACGCCGTTGTAGGTACATTGCGGTGTCGGTCGGGTGGGAAGGGGAGAGGGGGGGGGGGCGTCAGGATGTGGTCGTTGACGGTCACTAATGTCGTCGGCGCCTCGGGGACTTTGCCGCGAAGCGTCCTTTCACCCGGGGCGTCCCGACGACTATACCCCCAGCAAGTTTTAGAGAGTAGCTTCGAATATATTAGTATGTCTCGCTGCTGGTTATAAAATTGTTCCAATGTGTGGACAGGATAATCCATGCTAATGACGTCACGGTGGGCGGGCAGACGAGATAAGCCGAGGAATAGTTTGAGAGGCTCGGTCGTCTCACTAGCTACATAGCTTGCTGTGTTGCATTCCAGGCCACGAAACGGCGGGCGTTATTTCTGTTTGTTTTTGTTCAGTACACCGCGCGTGAGGAGAGTTTTTCTCGGCCGGGCCTGGCACAAACAGCAGGGGTCATTCCATATCAAGTGCCCACACTCAAAACCTTCACTATCTCAGAACTTGACGAAATTTTCAGGAGGGTTAGAACACCGGAAATAAAAAATCTCTTTTAAAGTTTTTTTCCATATGTCTAGCGGTTTGCCCGTGGCAGGGGATGGAAAAATAAAATATTTTACTTTTTGCCCCGCACGGCCATTCACTATATTCACTCTAGCGTTTGAACAAATAAACTTAAAACAATGGGATTAGTTCTAAAATGATAATCGTGCTTTCATTAACAAGAAAAAATGCATAAATTGCTTACTTATCAAGTTTAGGGGTAGAAAAAATCCACCCTTAAATTTCAACCCTTAATAACTCGAGAAGTAATATTTTTTTTTTTTTTTGTTTTGTTGTGAAGCATCTCCTGTCTATTATCTTTCCATGAAAAAAAAATTAATCATTAACAGCCGTATGATCAGAAGTTATGAGATTTTTATTGTATAAATGTGTGTGCATTTAGTTGTGTTTCTGCAAGTCTGTTAGCATGGTCCATGCAAATCACCCGTAAATTGATAGATTATATAATTTTTCAGTTTAAAAATTGTGTGTAAGTACTACAAAGATTCTTTTTACTCACTCATTTCTTCGTTTCACTCTGACCTATCACTCTGGCTTCTTCGAACAACGGCGAGGAGGAGAACACCCGCGTGGCTACTGAGTGCTCAGACACGGGTACGAAGCAATGCAGTTTTTGCGTGCCGGGAATTGGCCGGGATGACGCAAATCGTGTGGCTAGCACCTGTTCTGTGTCTTGGTGCTCCTCAATAGTTCCGAATGTGAAGTTGATGGTCGGGATGGCTTCGACCGCCCAATCGAAGAGTTGCCGGGGTGTTATTATTTGCGACTCGTAGGGGCGCTGAAGACTCGCCCGCGCTGCCAGCCGCTTGACCGTCCCTCCGACGCCGTCGCAGGCGCTCTTCCCATGTGACGTCGCCGTGAAATGCCACTCCACGTCGGCCCCAAAGTCTCTTTGATAGTGGCACAAGTTGGCAAAATTTTTCCTATTTTTATATTGCGAGGCTGCCCCATCAGAAAAATAGAACATCTTCTTTATGGTCTGAAATTTATTGTGCAAAAAGCTCACGAGTTTTTTTATGAATAGATGCACTGCGACAGTGTTGTGGATCAAACTCTCGGAAATTACAACAAAGCTGATGTGGCGCTCTTCCCCGCCCTCTTTGTAATATGCCACGAAGGGGTGGATGGTGGCGGACGCATTGTTCCAGTGGAACCCCTGGGCCTCGTCTTGTAGCACGAACGCATAGTTTTCGGCAAAATCACAGATCACCAAAAACTCGCCGGGCAGGAGACCGCACTTGATGTCCGATTGGTGCGAAGATTGTTTTTTAGCAATAAAAGAGTGGCGGCACAGAGCAACTAATTTTGCACAACAACTGTCCACGAATTCCTCGGATGAATCGATGTGCGTTTGCAGGGTGCATCGGTCGGTGCTCTCCCACTGCTTGTAGATAACATTGTCCACCATTTCGTCGTCCAGCAGTTGCGTGAGGCGCTCCTTTAACGGCTCGATGCCCGGGCACTCCTCACACTCGCCTAGATGGCATTCGGGGAGGGGACCGATGTGCGATGTGCAAACGCACATCGATTCATCCGAGGAATTCGTGGACAGTTGTTGTGCAAAATTAGTTGCTCTGTGCCGCCACTCTTTTATTGCTAAAAAACAATCTTCGCACCAATCGGACATCAAGTGCGGTCTCCTGCCCGGCGAGTTTTTGGTGATCTGTGATTTTGCCGAAAACTATGCGTTCGTGCTACAAGACGAGGCCCAGGGGTTCCACTGGAACAATGCGTCCGCCACCATCCACCCCTTCGTGGCATATTACAAAGAGGGCGGGGAAGAGCGCCACATCAGCTTTGTTGTAATTTCCGAGAGTTTGATCCACAACACTGTCGCAGTGCATCTATTCATAAAAAAACTCGTGAGCTTTTTGCACAATAAATTTCAGACCATAAAGAAGATGTTCTATTTTTCTGATGGGGCAGCCTCGCAATATAAAAATAGGAAAAATTTTGCCAACTTGTGCCACTATCAAAGAGACTTTGGGGCCGACGTGGAGTGGCATTTCACGGCGACGTCACATGGGAAGAGCGCCTGCGACGGCGTCGGAGGGACGGTCAAGCGGCTGGCAGCGCGGGCGAGTCTTCAGCGCCCCTACGAGTCGCAAATAATAACACCCCGGCAACTCTTCGATTGGGCGGTCGAAGCCATCCCGACCATCAACTTCACATTCGGAACTATTGAGGAGCACCAAGACACAGAACAGGTGCTAGCCACACGATTTGCGTCATCCCGGCCAATTCCCGGCACGCAAAAACTGCATTGCTTCGTACCCGTGTCTGAGCACTCAGTAGCCACGCGGGTGTTCTCCTCCTCGCCGTTGTTCGAAGAAGCCAGAGTGATAGGTCAGAGTGAAACGAAGAAATGAGTGAGTAAAAAGAATCTTTGTAGTACTTACACACAATTTTTAAACTGAAAAATTATATAATCTATCAATTTACGGGTGATTTGCATGGACCATGCTAACAGACTTGCAGAAACACAACTAAATGCACACACATTTATACAATAAAAATCTCATAACTTCTGATCATACGGCTGTTAATGATTAATTTTTTTTTCATGGAAAGATAATAGACAGGAGATGCTTCACAACAAAACAAAAAAAAAAAAAAATATTACTTCTCGAGTTATTAAGGGTTGAAATTTAAGGGTGGATTTTTTCTACCCCTAAACTTGATAAGTAAGCAATTTATGCATTTTTTCTTGTTAATGAAAGCACGATTATCATTTTAGAACTAATCCCATTGTTTTAAGTTTATTTGTTCAAACGCTAGAGTGAATATAGTGAATGGCCGTGCGGGGCAAAAAGTAAAATATTTTATTTTTCCATCCCCTGCCACGGGCAAACCGCTAGACATATGGAAAAAAACTTTAAAAGAGATTTTTTATTTCCGGTGTTCTAACCCTCCTGAAAATTTCGTCAAGTTCTGAGATAGTGAAGGTTTTGAGTGTGGGCACTTGATATGGAATGACCCGCAGGTGGAAATGAGCCTCGCTGTTTCGGTCCATGCGAACAATGCCCGACCAGGCGGCCACGGCGGCGGCGGTTCTTTCTAATTAACGGGAAAATATTTCATCGCGTGAAACCTGTTCTCGTTAAATCGATCTCTGTGGAGAGTTTTCAAGAATCCGTCCCATTTTCCTCTCTGTTTTTTTGTATGTATGCATGAATGCGGGCCGCGAAATGAAAGTGAAATATTTTGAGCGGCGGTATGCTCTTGATTATAACACGGGGGGGAACGTAAATAATAAAATAACCGGCGAGAAAATGAAGTACCTGCTTCACCTTGTAGGTTCGCCCGTCGTTCGGCTAAAAGGCGGGCAAACGAATTCGATCCGAGCGATGAGCCGCCAGCGCGGTCGCCTCACTTCCAAGTCGCTATTTTCAAAACTAAAGAAGCTCTGGGAAAAGTTTAGACTTACGGTTGAACGATGACGAGTCCAAAGGGACGACGACGACGACGACGACGAAGACGACGACGAAGCTCGCGGCATTTATTGCTTGGCTGGAAGAAACAACAAGAAAAGAAAAATATAAAACGTTGTTATTTCGATCTGGAGAGATAAGCAAAGATTTCCAGAAATTGCACTGGCGTTGCGAAAACGAGCAAACTAGGGGCGACATAAATTAGAACCAACTTGTCGCCGTGACTACTTCATGTCGGTTTCATTCCCCTCTCGCTTGCACAAGACCGTCGTCCCATTCATCGAACGACTCTTCTCGTCCCTAATTTACGAACCGATTCACGCAATCTCCAACGTTTAACCAAGAAAGTATTCAACGCTCTGGAAACCCGGCGTATTTTATCCTAATTATTGTCGGGGTGTGGAATCCGTTGGTAGCAGCCCTTCGATTGGCCTAGTGCAAGTCCGACGCATCGCCTCGGGGCAGGAACGTGAATTACGACCCGCAAACTAGGACCGCAAAGTAACTCAAGCCCGCGGCACGAGAGACCCGCAGCGTCCCGCAACGACCCACAGCGCAGGGACCGGCACAATATTATTGCAGAAAACATCAGTGGCATCGAGCTGGCTGTGCTGCCGGAGAGATCTGTCGAAAACAAACACCACAAATACGGTGGATTTCACTGCGAATCGGTTGTTCGCTAAATAATTACACCCTGGGCGCCCCCTATTTACAGCAAACATCAGAATCCACGCGAACACGTTAATTGGTGCATTTTTTTTATAGGTATACACCGCAATTTTCCCCAGGAATAAATATCGTGTTTCAGCCATTAAAAAAAATAAACAATAACAAGTGGTATAAATGCAGAAAAAATAATTGTAGACGATACTTTTTATAATAGTGTGCGAAAAGGCTGCGATGCATTGCTGCCTGTAGATTCTAGCGAGCAATTCCGATATCGTCTTTCTGATTGAGCCAATTTCAAAGTCTAGATCGATTCCCGAACGGGCCAGCTCCCGTATCCCGACTTATCCCGAATGCACGCGCCCTATTTCTTCATGTGGTCACAACGCAGGATTACACGGCCAATGACAACACATATATAAACCATGGGCAGTTCAGCGTATTTTTTTTTATTTTATATTTTATACGGGACAGTTAAAAATCGTAATCATGAAATGAAATGACCCGTCAATAACACATTGACTCGTAAAAGCTTCGGTGATCAATACTTTATCCCACCTCTGTTGATTTACAGCGAAATACCACGCGGCCGGTCGAGCTCGGGGGCAATTCAAACGGGGACATGAAACAACGGAGTGTCACAAAATACGCCTGTCGTAGCTAGTGGCCATAAAGTCGGTGCGGCAATGTCTCAAAGACGGGTGACAGCTACCTCGAATGTATATGTTCATGGTAGCGTACTCGAACATTATTTGATGTCGTATTAAAATACATTATTAACGTGGGGCACGTAAGGTCGGCGCATAACTCACCGGGGCAACGAAGAGGTCGGGTAGCTGGAAGCCGGCCGTTGATTTACGACCGAATGTCGTGTATCCATTTTTTAAGGGCAATTCATTTTTAAAATTGATCCCCATAAGTTGTCTGTTTGCCTTACTTATTTATACAATATATCTTGTGAATGTACATTTCTTTATACCTGTTTAGAAGGTAGTACGGATGGAATAACTTTCCGAAACGACGACAAGTTAAAACGTAAATTTTATCAAGTTATCTACTGATTTATTTACAAGGGTGATTGTCAAGGAATGTCAGGTGAAACTATAAGACAGCAAGGAAAGTAGCCAATAAGAGTTCTTGTCATCCAATTTGCCTAAATCATTGGCTGAGACTCTTTCCTTCCAGCGGTCTTATAAATTGTTTGGGAGTCGACTCGCTCCGTATTAGTATTCATAGCAGCCAGATGGTTGGCCTTTTTGTGAGAATAGGACTTTTGCTTCCATGGCAACAAATCTTCCGCGATTAAGACGCGGTTTAAAGCTGGAGCGTCTAAAAGACCCTGTTGAAGCGACGCCAAGAACGGCAACACTGCGTGGGGGGAAACAACACCGCGGTGGAGATGGTGGCAACATGTTGGACGAAAAAAAATCACAATAAGGGACTTTCTTTTCCATCGACCTTGCTTTCTCAAATGATTCACAAGGCGACGTCAAGATGAACAAAAAAGGGGGTGTGTCCTGTCAATGTTTTAACTGTACGTCATTTTATCGAACTTTATTATGTAGCAAATTTTAATTTGTACCAGATGGCTCCTACGGCGAGCAAATTATTATAGATTGGTCAGAATGACGGCAAGTGACACATCTTCCGACGTGGCTAATTTCTTTCCCGTATCGACGCTCTTGATCGAGCTGAAAGATGAAGACCCGCAGCGACGTCTTATGGCGATCAAGAAGTTGACTGCCATCGCAAACATGCTTGGTCCAGAAAAGACAAGGGGCGAGTTGATTCCCGCTCTCGGGACCGTCGTCCAGTACGACGATGACGAGGTCCTGATGCATTTGGCCGAACAACTGGGCAACTTCTTACCGCTGGTCGGTGGTGTTGACCATTTACCATGCATCTTACCGCTCCTGGAGCAACTCGCTGCAGTCGAAGAGACGCTTGTGCGCGAGAAAGCCGTCGATTCGCTGCGCCATCATGCGGGACTGCTCTCGGCAAACGATTTGGAGCACAAGTTTGTACCACTCATCAATCGGATGGCCGCCGGTGAGTGGTACATGCTTCGATGTTCCGCTTGCGGCCTGATTGGCGTGGCCTATCAGAGAGCAAATGCCAACACACGAGTAGGCCTTCGTTTTTGTTTCCACAAAATGTGTCAAGAGGACCTGCCGATGGTCCGAAGGGCCGCCGCGGCAAGGCTCAACGAGATGGCGAGAGTCGTGGAAATCGACTCGCTGAGGTCTGAAATTATTCCCATCTTCACGCGGTTTGCCAAGGATGACCAGGACTCGGTGCGGGTGTACGCGATAGACACCGGCGTCGCCATTTCCTCGAGAGTCAGCAGAGATGAGATCGGAAGGTTTGTGGTGCCCGTTCTCAAGCAAGCCACCATCGACAAATCGTGGAAAGTGCGACTGGCGCTTGCAGACAACATACTCCACTATCAGGCGGTGCTTGGTGATGACCTCACGAAGAACGAACTGCTGCCAGCGTTCCAGGTCTTGTTGGGAGACCAGGAGGAAGAGGTGCGGGGGTCAGCCACGATAAAAATCACAAACTTCAGTCTGACCTTAGAACGCTCGCACCAAGAACAGCTTGTGATGGCGTTCTTAATGCCACCCATCAAGGAGCTGGTAACCGACTGCAGCCCTGTCGTCAAGTCGAGCCTTGCCAGCGTCGTCATGGGTCTCAGTCCGGTCATCGGCAAGTACAACACCATCGAGCACCTGCTCCCGATCTTCCTCTGCCTGCTCAAGGACGAGAACGCCGAAGTGCGCCTGAACATTATCTCGAACCTGGACAAAATCAACGACGTGATCGGCGTCCAGGAGTTGTCGCAGTCTCTCCTTCCGTCCGTCGTGGAGCTCTCCGACGATCCCAAGTGGCGGGTGCGTCTCGCGATCATCGAGTACGTGCCGAGACTGTCTATACAGTTGGGGGTGGTTTTCTTCGACGAGAAGCTGAGCAAGAACTGCGTGAAATGGCTGAAAGATCCGGTGTACGCGATCCGAGAGGCGGCGATTGTCGTCTTCAAGTCGCTGTCCGTCAAGTTCGGTCCGGTCTGGACCAAGGAGAAGGTGATTCCCAACGTGGTGCCGATTGCCAGGGACCATAACTACCTCCGGAGGGTGATCTGCCTGCAATGTTTGGCGCAGTTAGCTGACTCTTGTGGCAGAGATACGGTGGCGGCGACAATCGTACCTCTGGTCATCTCCATGGCCACGGACAAGGTGCCCAACGTGAGGTTCACCGTCTGTAGAACGCTGCAGAAGATCGCCCACGTGCCGGACCGCACGACGGCCGTAACCACCATCAAGGCGTGCCTCGAAAAGCTGCAGAAGGACACGGACCCCGACGTAAAGTTCTTCGCCGGCGAGGCTCTCGCCAGGATCAGAGAATTGTAAAGCTGTAGAAAATGTCGCCATTTCACGCTCTAACTGTGATCACGTGCTATTAAATCTTTTATCAACTCTTAAACAAACTGTATTTAAAACTAAAAATACGGCCGTTAGGAAAAGAAACCGGTTCCAGCTGCTGTAGCGTTACGTTTCTTTTCATGCGCATGAAGTTTTGTCTGGTCTTTAAGATTTAAACAAACAAGAAACTTCATATTCTTATAATTAAAGTTTGATAAAGAGAAAAGTTTTTCTTTCCAAACTCATCGTCACGTGGCCGACTCCCTGCGATATGTCCCTCTAGAATGTGCAAAGGAGCGAGTTGCAAACATTTCCACGCCGAGGGACAGATTAGATATGGCCAACCTACTAGAAGAGAAGGTCATTTAGCGTGACGGGGTAATTTCAGATGCGGTCATCGGGATACCCGCTAAGTACTAATTACGCGTCTCGAGCGCCCTGCTCTGCGTTGCCCTGCGTGGGCGTCCACGGCAAACACCCAAGACTACCATTCCAGCTAACAATCCTTCCGTCTTGAAACGTTCCTCGCGTTCAGGCGTGCTCAGGTAGCTGCCAATGTGTAGGCGAACGTGCCCCGTTTCGCTCCCACGCGCACAACCGTGCTGCCACGGAAACTACAGAAGCTAATTTATCTGTCAGGCGAAGAATTTCACAGTTTGCTCAAACACAGCATCTCCAATATCGCACGTGCAATAAAATATGCCTACCTTTATACTCACGCATTTAATAAACAGAGGTGAGTAACGAAGACAGGGAGATATCGCGAGTGTCTCGACAAGAGTGGCACATCGTTTGTTTACGTACCCGAACCGAACTACTTGCCCAAAACACTTCCCGAATATTGATCACACAATTACCAAGCAATCGTGTCACAAACCGTCGTAAGTCTTGGCTCGAATACTTGTCGTTCGCAGCCGATAAGAAGACGCCTTGTGTTGAGTTGTTGCGTAAACATTCACCTGCAGATGGCCTTCCAGCCCGACAGTCATTACTTGGACTGCACATATTCATCATTCGACAGTCGGCACCATGTACCGACCGACCCTACCGACCCGTCACATTTACGGCTCATAAAGATGGTGCCTGCTGCTGTCATATCTTTGTAGTGTAATAACACGTAACGCACTTTGCTGATTGTTTTCCCGTCTTTTTGTTTCAGGTGAGTTTCTATCTGCGACCGACGCCCGTCACATTCCCACGCCAGACGGAACGTCGCCGTAAGTTAGCCTAGAACAAACACACACACACATGCACAATGCCGCCGCTCAACTTTCCGACTTGCTGTGTATATATATATCCGTGGTATTTCTAAACAAATTTTCAAGACGCAACTTTTGTTTCCTGAACATAATTTCGCGACCGGTTTCGCCCTTCCTGGTGGCGCGACATAATATTCACTTGTGATTTATCGCCACGAGGCGAGCTGCGTTTTCGCCCACCCTCTCGACGCAAACTCGCCCGCGAAGTTTGCGGGAGGCTCTGCTCGGATGGTGTTTGAGCTTTGGGACCGACCGCGTCGATGTCTTGCCTCTCACAAATCTTCCTCTCTCTCAGTTCAAGCCGCTTCAATATCTCTGGTGACCACACCGCGCCTTTGTCCCCGTGTTTCCTCCCATCGCCTCCCGTAGCTGCCTCCTGTGTTGCTCGAGGGTAAGAGACATTTCTACCCTCGACGGAGTACCCCGTTCAGTTTCGCACCTCTGATATTATCAAACATATCCCTGTTGGTATTTCGAAGATGGAATTCCGAGGAAGGCAAAGTTTTGGGTGCGGTTGTTGTTTATCATAGTGGCTTTTATTCGAGTTGGTCAATGGCTGAGTCACGATGCATTATACGAGCGTCATGGCCTTATCGTTCACCACAAACCTTTGAATGTTGCTTCATGAAGCTTATACCAACCATTTCTGTAGAGAGCTCTTGCGCGAAAGAAAATCTGGTGCTTTTATCAATATGTATTTCCCTTACAGTTTGCCATCTCTTTTAGACAAGAACATCGAAAAGAAAAAGCTTAATTGGATTACGCAATTTAAAATGATTGTTACGCTTGCACCTGTGACTCGATAGGAAAATCTTTTCTTAAGCTCAGATTTATCGTTTCAAACAGCAGTAAATCTCGAAACGCGATTTCCAAAATCTTATCCGACAAATCCGTTTAGAATGTGACGTGTGGGAAATGTCTGGGAAAGCGCGGGGACAACTTTCCCGGCACCATGTCGTCACTCTCGTCGACCGATGGTCGGCGTTATCGACTCTGCGTGGGAACAGCAAGAGAATAATTTTCATGGCAGTCGTGCTACTACCGGCGATTGTCTAATCAACAAGTTTCACTTGGCTGCCCGACAAGATAGCATTTGTCAAAACGCCACCCTTTTCGAGTACATCACCGCGCATATCGCATCGCATTCTCCAAAACGGTATTTACTTAAGATAACACTCGATACTAACATGCGCACTAACAACGCGCATGTAAATTCTAAACACGCCATTTCTTTTGTGTACGATTTTGTGTAAAATTGCTGGCCCCGAATGAAGTCTTGTTTTGCTCTCGTCGCCATACACCCACATGCAGACAAACAATAACATTTTGTTCGGCAGCAAATCTACTTGATTACTTTGCTCTCGTCGAGCAAAAAAAACCACCCTCATTGTTCAGAGCACAGCACATATCTAGACCCCGAGCACGGCGTGGCGATGCTTGCCTCGCTAAGGTAGCAGGGACATGCAACGAACGGCCAGGAGTTTATGCTTTATCAATCATTAACGTGCTGCACGCGTGCTCCGCTGTTCTCCGTCCCGACGCCCGTCCGTCCACGTGAATTAATAAGCGCCGTGGCGCCGTCCGACGCCGTCCGACCCCAGCCGACGCCTGCCGGAATCATTCATAATAGATCCGTCGCGGCGCTACACCGGCCGCCGAGAGGAGAGAACTGACAGAGAGAGTGGTATCCACACGGCTTTGCGGCGGACAGAGATGGAGCATGCAGACCGAATGGACCTAACGCGCGAGTAGCTGAGGATAGATATTACTCGTTTCCAATTAAAATCAAACTTATCGAGTCACTTTGCTCGTTGCACAATGCCTGACCAAACAGACAAAGACAGAGAGAAAAGTTTGATTTAATCAACTATTTTGTTTACTCCAAACCAACCTGGCTTGTGTGTTTTTTGTTAGTTTCGTTTGGTTCCTGGGAAACGGATTGGCATCTCTCCGACGGGGTTAGTTTATGGCGCATCAAATGGAACGGGAAATCCCAACGCTGCGCCATGATTTAGACAGCTCGTCTGGGTTAATTGTTTGCGCAACTAACACCGCGCATTGCTGGTAATTTGACATGTACGCTTCGCGATCAGCTTTATGTACGCTGGGTAATTAGGATCCCGGCCGCGTGGTCGACCCGAGCTCGGTCTGGTCACTGGGCATGCATTCTCAAGTGCACCGGGCGCACTCGATGGCATACCGAGCAACAACTTATCGAGCCAAAGCGAACCCCCCTGCGAGTAAATTCCTCGGGGGGCCCCAACTTTACTCCTCTGTGCAAGGCGTTTCATTCCACTTTATTTCTCTTTAGAATCCTGTCCAAAACGAGGCGCATTTCCACGATGGAAAGTTGAGCCAGAACTGCTAGTGAAATTCGTGCGTTTCTTTTATTTTCTCTCTGAAGAAGAAAGAATGATTTATTTCCTCCGTATCTTGGTAAGGGTATACAGTGGTTCATCCCATGTCTGGAGGAACCTAGACATATGGCGAACAAGTCTCAGCCACTGTCTTAATAACGCTGATCTCCGAGGCTTCCGTATAACTCCATGCCTGCCGGGGAGAAATTGACATTATAATACCATGCTTTCCCAAGCGGAACCCCTTCCAATAAGACTCGCTGCTGCATTTAAGTGCAGCCAGCCATCTTGGCAAAGTGGTTTCCCGTGGGTTGCATTGCGCATGCCAGAATATCTGAATAGTATTAGAATAATGGCGTAGCGAACGGTAAATATGTTTTAAAATTTATAGAACTCCCTGCATATCGCTGGCTGGCGGCGGTTTTATAATTGAAATATATCTGCTCTCGGAATGTACCTGAAGGCAGTTTATGAAAATGCGGAAAGAAAACGTGGCTCGACACGGGAAAATGTATAACAAACGACGGGTGTTCCGAAATTAAAATTGAATTTTGAAAAGCGCACACACACGCACACATAGCAGGGGAACAAGCAAGCCCCCCCTGCCAAATTTGATTATTAAATCAAACCAAAGCATGTGACGTCGTTGAACTTTCCAGCTTACAACTTTCGAATCTCGTGCAAGCAGAGCTAAAGCGTATCGAAGAGATCCCGAGACACGCGCACAAAGTCTCAGCTTCGATTCGTAGGCAGAGTTCTTGGCAGCTTCGAGGTGGGCTGATAACAACTGGCTAGAGAGGGTGGCGATAAATTGGTCAAACGCTCACCTCGATCCTACCGGCAAGAATAGCCAACCGGGCACGGGAACAAAGATATAGGAAACGGAATGGAACGGGGCGCTCTCGTCCTGTTATATCCTGCAAATTGTACCTCCAGTTCTACCTGCGGTGCGTGGGTGTGATGCCAGGGACGGGCTTACGCTGAACTGATGGGTGCGAGGGAGGGATATTATCTGATAAAAAAGGGTCTTATGGGTGCGATAAAGCTGCTAGGTGATGCATTGAGATGAAAATGTGATATACTGACACAGGTGAAATATGGAGACGGGACCAGATTAAAGGAACAACTGGAATTTTCCTGGATGAAGGTGATCGTGTCGTACGTTTATAGGGAAGGGAAGGCAGCTAACAAAACAAGGAAGAGCTTGGTAACTCGTGTAGTTTGGTCGTTGGCGCCTTTAAGCGCCAAAATTAAGCCCCGAAATTTCAATATATTAGCAAACCAGACCACAATACGTTCTGTCACTAGACCCACTAGACATCGCACTGCGATTTCTTTACTTTACACGTTTCAGAACCGAAAAAACGAATTGCAGCCAGAAAAAAAAACTGTATCATTCCTGAGTACTAAAATGTTCTGTACTGGTAATGTCAGCAGCGTACCTCATCAACCACTTAACCAGGTAACGTTGACAACCGACAAAATTTACAACCCTCCGACTGCCCAACAAATCAATAGAAAAATTCGCAATCAAAGTGGAGTCCTCCCGAAACCCACCTGGTGTCGGCCCGCTCTGTTTCGACACGCACTAGGACCAGCGAGCCTAGTTATCTAGATTAGAAGCCGAGCAGGGGGCCGAGTTCGAGCCCAGCGCACGGCTGTTTAGCATTGCAGATTGTTCCACGGCAAGCAAACACTGCAAGCACTAATCGTGTGTCGGCTCTTGGTCGCTCGTGGGACGGGTCGGCTTCATCTGTATTTACTGCGTATACCAGCGCAAAGCACTGCTCGGATAAATACTCATCAAAACAGTTCTAATTCGATTGCAAATTGAGGCTACCGCTCGCGGTCTGTTTACAGTCGTTTTGGATTGATTGCTAATCACTAATCAGTGCTTTAGTGATTACTTTAAATCCCAGGTTTCGCTTTGCCTGTTAGTTTTGCAGAATCGTAAGCTAGATTTCGTTGCGATTTGCAAGAAGAAATCTTAGCGTTGGCAAACAGAGAAAAGAAGGAAAGTACAAATGTAGGATAAAAACAAGAGTAAATAAATGTCATTCCTGAGTCGTCTGAACTTGTTCTTTGAAAAGTAAATGACCCAGAGAGTGATGCAGCTATCGACATCATTCAGCGATGTATTATACTGACCGATGAAACGTGGGACTGGTTTCTTCCCTCGTGCCAGTGGTTGGCACGGTCTGTCACCACCGCAGTGTGTTCGACAGGGGCCATGCTTGGCGCATGCAAATTTGTTTATTAAATAGTCAGGAGTGACTCGCCTGCATCGGCCATTGTTACATATGTGACGATCTCCTACATGTGATGGTCTCCTACATGTGACGGTCTCCTATAACATGTGCCGTCCCACCCTTTCGGCCGTCCAGGCATTGTCCACGATTGACAGAGTTTCAAACGACAGCACTCAACTCTATCGCACACTTGAATCAATACGAATTGACACATTCAGTGGAATTTCTGGACCGTTCTCAAATCGTCTAATTTCCGCAAGAGAACTGAATGTGAATTAATATTTTCTGCCCATCTCTCCCTCTCCTCTCCCTGAACACGTTGTGGATGACAAACGAGTCGAGCGGGCTGAGTGATTTGTTCTTTGTTACTTTTGCTAGGCAATTTCAGAGCTCGCCCACCTGGTTGTCTCGGCTTCGATGCCCGGGACGCGGCAGACAAAACGCGTCACAAGGTCTTTGGTTGTCGGTGACAATCCGTAGATTGCCCGACTCGGTGAAGTGGATTGGATTTTGCTTCACCGAGTTTTTTCTTACAAAAAAAACACACACACACACATTATTTTTTTGCAATGTGTGAACAATATTTTTTCCTATTTTCCCCTCGCGTTGTTTTTTTTTTTTTTTTTTTTTTGAAGCGACGAGATGGAAAAAAAAACTCTCGTCGGCTTTATACTAGTAATTGAAAATAAATCAGATTGACTCGACCACTAGCGCTTGCGTTTTAACCACCGGGAAAAATTGCAAGGCACGTTTGCTTTCCTTGCCAATTATGTAGCGAGCACTTGCAAGCACAAACACAGTTCAGGTGTAACTCTGCCCACCCTGGTGCGATAACACGGGGTCCATCTCCCATGTAGTCTCATGCTTGCTATGCTTGCTCGTGTGATTTCACACGCCTTGCTGTCAGAACAGAGTCCCGTAGCCGTATGTTACCTCTTAGTGGGGGACATGTGTGTGACCCTCTCCCAAGCCCTGAAGGCGCCATGTGTCACCCCAGGACTCGTGGCAAGTTTGCTCGCCGAGTGACTCCGATTTTCAGGAGTCATGAAATTAGCATGCAAAGGCGCGATGCATTAGACAGCATTCCCTTTGAGAAGATTTCTTTCCAGAAGTTGACTAAAATATAAATATTTCAATAGAACATCATTGAAATTCTATAAGAAAAAATGATGAGCTTTCTTAACCCCTCGTGCCATACTGTGTGTATGCGATTCGCAATCAGAACAAGCAACTAATGAAATGCGGGGACAAGTCCACCGAACAAAGAGTGGAAGACAGTAGAGGGAATTAAATAAAAAACGCGAATTAAAAGCTAAGTAACCGGATGAAACCATTCTTCTAGGGAAACGAAAGGGAAAAAGCTCACGATGTGGAGCAAATTTCTCAAAAACACCCCCGAGCTGGACTCACATAAGAAGCGGAACGCAAAGAAGTGCTTCTGTGTTTGACAAACAAGGTACCGGCGAACAGAGCCGAGCTCTTTGACGCCGAGCAAGGTAGCAACTGCCTTTTCGGCGACCCACGACGGTTACCAGGTAGCCCACCCTCCGACTGCACGCGCTGGCAATAAACACGATCCCCAAATGTACTCGGCGAGACTCAAATATTGATCTTGCCACCGAACGTCGCTCACACCTCCTTGTTCGGCAACCTCTTTGCGGATCTAGAGACGCGGCAAAGCAAACTCCGAAGCAAATACGACGCGTTGCGTTTAAGCTACCGTGCATTACCTACACACACACACTCGCACAGCGATTGAAACTAGCGACCTGCGATCGCCTCGACCGCCGAAGCTCTCTGATGCTCCATACAATTGCAGGTGTACAGACGATGTACAGGTCTAGGTACCAAGACCACGCTAAACGAGTACAAAGCTTGGCGTGTTACACCGGAGATCGCCGTGTAACTGAGCGGACACACGTAGGGTAGTCATGGAAACGACTAAATAAACGTCTGAGCGGGAGTCGAGCAGTCAGCCACGCAGTGGGGGAGAGGGGGGATTTAAAGATAGGGGTGCTGCCCTCTAAATCGTCAGCCTCTCTCTCTCCGAGATGCGATTCTGCCGCGAGGTGTTTGCGAACGCACCTTATATTCTTGTTAAGTCTCCCCGGTCTCGTGATGGGCAGTGAAGACGTTTCGCCGGATGCCATTCGTTGTTGTTACTGGCTGGGAAAAATGCAAGGGAGATTATGAGTCGGTCTGCTTGGAAGGTGTTTCTATCAAAGTGATTTTGAGTTTAGTGCAAGGTGTATCCTCATCGCTCAATCGACACTGAGCTTGATTTTAATCTACCAGCATATCCTTGTTTTCTACAAATGGTTCTCCTAAAGGCGCTTTGCAAGTTGCATCATTTCAGTTGCTATATCCGCTCGTCCCAAGCAGCAAAACTGGCAGCGCAAGCGTTCGAATCATCGGATGGAAAAACAACATCGCCGCCGGCGTTTCAGGACGGCACCAGATGGTGCATCTGAATATCAGGGGGGGGGGGGGGGGTCGGAAAAGTCGAGAGGGGGGGCCGGGAAAACTATTGGAAAACAAGCATCGCGGTTATCAACACGTGGCGCTGCGGGGAAAGTGAAAATGCCATGCTGTCTGACTTAGCACGTCGGTTCACTTCCAAGCAGGCTGCAGTTGGTCGGGTTCACCCACCAGAGTGTGTCAGGCTTTACGATGGGTGGGCGAGTGGGTGGGTGCAAAGCGGGCAAGTATTGTATTCGTAAAAAAAGGGGCGAATGTTTATGCGCGATTCTTTTATGCCACCGAGGACATAAGAAGCGCTCGGGTCGCACATATATATTGCGGTCTGGAGCTAAAACTGGCCCGTGAAAGGGTGGGGCAGCGAAAGTAGGTGCTCTACGCAACACCCTCGTATTGCGTAACTTGCGTAGAGCAGACGCCGCGCAGGGGTCGCAGTGTCTCGCAGCGAACGCACGCTAATGGGACATGTCTACTTAGCATATACGCATGCCTCGAGGCTCGGCGAAGAATTTCTACGATGCGTACACGCAGAAACACGCAGCGGGCGGCGGGCGGGGTGGTTGTAGGTCGTGCGAATCGTTAACGGCCACGAGAATTCGGTCAGACGCTTGTTATTAAAGAAATAAAGCGAAACGTGTTAAGCAGTTGTCAAGGGAGATGATATTGCACCATGTTGTTCAGGAATTAAAACACAGCTAAAGAGAAAGTCAAACTTTTTGATTTTTGAGCCGTTTTTCACCAAAGTTATAATGGATAAGTTATAATGGAGATGGTATTTGCCCAAAAGCTACGGAGGTTTTGCGCCTAATGCAACGGGCGGCCTCCCGGTTTGCAGGAAGTCTAAAAGAGGGTGGGTGCGACGTTGCCTGGACGGCGTCCCTTCACTAGGCACGACCGACCAGAGTTCACAAGTTCATGCAGGTGGGCGGCACGGCGCGGTCCTAGGGTACCGCGATAAGGGCGTTATGACAGTAAATAAACGTCGGGCCGGAGGGGAGGCGATCGCTGGGCACCGGAACCTCTCGGCCGCAGGTGTCGATAAGGAGGAAGTGACGACATATTTCATCGACGCCGCTGTTGCTGGCGCTGCGAGCGGTGCTCAATGAAAGCTCGCGTGAAAGTAATGGACATCAATATAGAGTGCTTACATAGAATAGTTTTCAATATATATATAGAGAGAGAGTGTCCGCCATTCATGTGGTTGGTTGCATGGACGAGACGCGCTGAGAAATGGAACCCGTTTTCACGAAGCCAAGGAAAAATGTGGCTGTTTTTGTGCCTCACTTCGCAGTAAAACGAGGGCAACATCACATGTTTCTATAGATGCTGTCGGTACGAGTCTTTGAAAGTAATTTGTTATCACCCACATATCCTAGATAAACGACTTCTTATGTGAAACACGAATATTGCAGCAGTTTGAAATGAAAAATCGTGAAACTTCAATGTGGTATCTGTGCATGCAATAATAATCGTATACCGTAGTCACAAAACAAAACAAAAAACTCCCAACGGCACGGAAAAAAAAAATCATTTAATTAATTCGGGATGCGGATTCCGACGAAACATTTCCTCCTGTTTATTCCCGTCATCGCGGTGAAGTGCTTTTCCGAATCCCGACACACAGGGAGTTAATTCCACGTGTCACCCGTCTCTCTACCCCTCCCCCCCAGGGGCGTCGCGACGCTGCAGAAAGATATCGAGTGCGTCGCTCGTTCCCCGGCGTCGCGTCGCTGCACTTTCGACGTATCAATTCCGGGACGTCTCATTCGACGGCCTCCTGAGGACACCAGCGACACGCGTAGTCCTTCCCGAATCCACCACTGCCCAACTTATTCCCTCGCCCATACAGTGGCGTGCCGTCCGGGGTCATGACTGGACCTCGATCTGTATTTATACCAAGAGTTCTAAAACTTGGACCTCGTTGATGAACAAACGCAAGAAATGTCTGACTTCATCGAGGTAACGTCTGCATGCTTCAGGTACTGAGGTACAGAGGTACGAGCACAAGATTTTGTACTGCCAACACTCGATTTGTAAAATCCTGACACAACACGGGCCTCTGAACGCAACCCGCAGAACAAACGTGCCCCTGAACGCAGCCCGCAGAGCAATCACGGCACCTCCACTCATCGATGTTAGCTCAGGTGTCATGCTGCCATGACGGCACGCCACTGCAAACGATAACGAGTAATACGCTGGACATTCGCGAGCTCGTGGAAAATTCAATTAGAGTTAAGACAAAAATTAATTATAAACGATTCTGAAATGATAATTAACTTAATTTCGATTACAAAACATCCAAACGACTAGAATATACACACAATCGTAAAATTTGTCAGAAACAACTTCATCGCGCTCGTTTGATATCAGTGGAGTTGTGGATTGTTGATTTTTCAATTAAGATTCCTCCCCGCGTGGCCAGCGACTGGCGCTAAACCAACCGACTGACTCAATTCGCCCACACGGGGTGGGGGGGGGGGGGGGGGGGGGGCGACGCCATAACAACCGGAATGCGGACACTGCTCATTAATATAGACCTTGTCATTAAATGCGCCGCCTAACGGCCGCGTATGTATATAAAATAATTATTAATGCACTCAGTTCTGCATTAGCTATCGGCGTGCGCGTGTGTTTCGAACACAGGGGTCGAACCCCGGGCACGGCCGTTCCAGCAGTTAAGGGTACAACTGCCTCCCCCGAAAGTTGCACGACAGAGAAATTGCTGTAGGTCTAATCAGCCATAACTTCTGTGCGCTATAAACACAGAGATGGGCCGACGACCGGGCAGTAAACTTGCCAATTCGGCTGACGGCCATCAATGCTTAGGAAGACCTGGTGCTGTCATGGACATTCCGGGCTCGAGGGGTGCCGGCGAGAGCACCCTAAATCCAGTTGTAAAACGAACAGGTTAATGTTGATCAAGTATATATATATATCAAGGAATTTTGTCGGAGTTACGTTTCGCTTTTACGTCGTTATTAATTTACCTAACGGTATAGTTCTAAAAGACGGTAGATAGCGCCGTAAATATTTGCGATTTTACTGCGTTACGACTTCCTATTATGAACGCAAGTTTATTTTTTAAATTATACTTCAATTTAATCGTGTTAACACTAGTGTTACGACGCCGAGACAAGCGTAAGTAGGGACGCTCATTCTCCATTCAAACAATAAAATGAATTGCAACTCCGACGAGCCTGTTCAGGGTGTGCAGGGTGTGCAGGGTGTTCAGGGTTGTGTACACACCCCTAGTATACCTCGTTTCACACCCCATTTCGCACTGCCGGGTGTCGGAACGGATAATGATAGACAAACTCCCGATATACGCGAAATACTCGTCCCAAGAGGTTCTAACAAAATGAGTTCTTAATGCTATTCAAATATTATTATAATGTTTCTCGTCGCCGCCGTCGTGTGCGGCGTCGCGTTGGAACATCGAATGAATTATTAACTCCACATAGCGCCGAGCAAACCGACTCATTATTGTAATTGGTCGGATAAAGTTGCGAAGTCGCGTGCTCGCGTCACCGAGGCTACGCCACGAAGCGACAACTTCACCGACAACTGGCGTCTGCTGGAGGGTTTAACTTCAAAGGTAGCCTCAAGAGGCACCGCTTGCAGTGGTACCTGGATATAAAATTAGGGAAACAGAATAAAGTGGTCATCTTTTTAAAGTTTCAGTGACCAAGTCTCCAATCTTCAGCAATAGGTAGTTGTTTTTTTGTGTCACGGACTTAGTTTGATTTGCATATCGAAGGCAAAAAGGCAATGAGGTTATTTTACCGATAATGATAATGACGCAGTGACATAATTTATGTTGTGGGAGTGAAAATAGATAGATAATTTATGTTTTTCCATTATCTACTCTGTAATGCAAGGCTGATTCTAGAAAAAGCTTTGCTAGTATTCACAATTTCACTGGGCTGCGGCCACAAATGCATTAACGATGGAATCACTTTTCGAATTGAATAAAATCTATCAGCTAACTCTGAGCCCGAAAGTGGCAGCGCGTACCGAGTTTCGTCGGTAAAGCCTATGGGAGGTGATTTCCTCTGAATGGAAATGGTTATGGCATATTCACGTTCACGGGACAGCCAGGCTGGCTTTATTCGGGGCGTGATTGACAGCGACGAGGTATCGCCATTACTGCATCTAGTCGGTCGGTCGGCCACTCTGATGAGGGGTGGCCTAATTCACATCTCAGTGCAGTCGGGACGCTCTGGTGGTCGTTGGCTTGTTTCGCACGCGTGTGTTAGACCTTGTACCAACGACCCGTAGGGAGACAATACAAATTATCATTAAAATATAGCCGTTTAAAAAATTAAAACACCGGTACATGTACTTTCAAATGTAAAACTTTGCTCAAAATCCTACCTCGGAGCTAGTTTTGAGCCTACTTCTAGGATATTTCAAGTCTTGCAGACATGCAGGTCGTACCTTTTTTTTTTGTGAAGCCATTGCGTGCGACTTCGACAGGTAATAGTTTCGAGGATGTCAACTGAACTCCCCCATACGCATACTTGCTCCTATCAGGTGGATGGCTCCTAGAAACTTCCGAGGCACAAAGCGCGTGTTATTAGCCCAGAGCGTTATGAATATTTGAAATTGCCTCTCGACTGTCCCTGCCACGGAGCATGGAGCCACCGTGACAGGCACCAGGCGTCGCAAAGTGGGAGACGACGTCGGGGCGGGGAGCGGGGGGCGGAGGACGCCGAATGTCGCGGACGAGATTAATTCATGCGACGGCGGCGTCGCCAGCAAAGGGCAAATATTAAAATAATGTTTCATCAGCAGAGGGCGATGTCGTTGTTCCTTATTCCGCTTGTCTCAACGTCGCACGAGACACGGGACCACATCAAAACGGACTCCCGAATGCGTAGCATCATGTATTTATGCAGCTTTCCGCGTTGCAATGAGAATGTCTACAGTTTTCATTAATAAACTAAATTGGTGTACCATTCTGCATTGACGCAGATTAATAGAAAATAACGAAATTAGGGGTGATGCATTTTGACTGGGAACTTGTCATGCAATCCATACTTAGAAGCACAAATAACACCCCCTATTTCGTTCGGAAAAGGCAAACATTTCACTGGGATGTAAAGCAAGTATTTTATCTCCAACGTGCATAAAATTGAAAGGAATTCGTAGCAGCGCTGCAACGTGGAGCCGAGTCGAGCCGAGCCGCGGCGATGTCTCTTCCCTCTCCGGCTTATCTTAACAAAGACATCCGTAAAGCGGCAAGCCATTAAAATGCGTATCACATTCAGCAGTGTTTGTCATGTCAATTCCTTGTGGATCCCATACACAGAACGCCAGCGTTAATAAAGAGAAAAGCCGTCTCCGCAGCGACGTTGTCTAGCGTCTAGTACGACGCCCTTCCCTCGCGCTCGCAGTGAATCATGTGATGATAATATTGCCATCTCTTCTTCAGACTAGATGCTTGGAATTGCAACGGTGCTCAAGACAAAAGGACAATCAATTACTTGTCTCTTGGTTGGATCATCTTGGCAGTGGATGCATGTTCATTTCCCGCCGACTGTCATATTCCAAGACGTCGCTCGAGCGTACTACCGTGTTGTTGTACTGGTACATGCATCTCGGTGTAATACCAAACGCAGCGAAGCAGTTACAAGCGATCAGCTACAAGTGTACGCTTTATCAAGCGACTTCAAGGTACTAACTTCACTTCCTCGGCATCTTCCAGCTCGCTGCGCACAAGAAACTTCGCGTGCACCAAAACATGGCGATAATTTTCTCGATAGCCACATACCGGGAATTACACGTGGGCCGCCATAATGGCATCGCGCTCGTAATGCGCCTTGTAATTCGTTCTTAGAAAGAAATTCCCAAATGTCTGGTCGTCCGTTATAAATAATTGTTCCATAATATCACAAAAAAAAAGAAAGCAACTGGAAAGATTGCACAGCACTTTTCCCGGCCACGGCCTGCGACACGCGCGCTACTTTCGGGTTATTAATAAAACGGTTGCCTTAATCGAAGGTTTAATGACGGTGGGCACGCTAATCGTTCGTTACCGCGCCACAAATCGATGTCGGTAATCTGATTGGTGAAAACGCTCCGCGCGCCGAGAGGGAAACCTCGCGCGAGTTTTCGTCCTTCTTGATTGGCGAGCGTAGAGCGAGGATTGCGACAAGCTCTGGTCGGAGTTGAGTCGGTATATTAGGCAAGATCACTCCCGTTTCTTAGCTCTTTGAATCTCGTCCTTTTGACGGCAGGACAGGAATTCGGACGGCCGATGTGACTCGATCGGCAACGGGTTATTGGCAACCCAAGGGGCGGGTGTGCGAAATGCAGAAATAACAATTATGTCGTCTGTCTTGCACGAGTTCAACAGATGGTTTGTCGGCGAAATGGTTCGGTTGGCAGCGAAAGGACCGCGGCGACTTCAGCGAATAGCTGGATGCAAAGCAAACAGGAGCGGCGAAAGCGATTAACTAGGGACGGGGGGGATGGGGGGTGGTTCAAAAGGGAAATGCTATTTCGCTTTACGTCTCGCTTTTCCTGCAAATCAAAGAAAACTGCGAGCGAATTGGTAAAGGGTAGGATGGGGGGAAATGTGCCTCGCTTTCTTTGCTGCTGGCAAATCGAACCGATTGGCAGGACATGTGTTGCGAATATCCATGCACGTCTGGCAAAAAAACAATTCCCACGTTTCCATTTTCAAACATGCTTTCCATGATACCTTGCACGGCATTGGCTGCATTAAAAAAAAAACCAATCATTTTCTTCGCAAAGGTTCATTTCGAATGTTTAACGGCGAAACGTCTACATTACACGCAGAACCTGCACCTCAGTGAAACCAACTCCATCCCCTTGGACTAAACTTCTGCATGGCGCAGGCCCATCGAGGAGGTATCAAGCTATGGCACCGGTACATTCAGGCTGCCAAACTAGTTAACTCAAATAATGCACGTGTCCCATTAAAAGTTGGAGAAATCAGCCTCCAGCCGAGGAGTTGTGTTTCCGTCTGAATTTTCCAAGTTCAGTAAACAAAGTCCCCGCTTGTCCTGATGCACTCCAGACTCGGGAATCAGGAACCTGATGCAACCTCTCATTCCAATAGGGACCTCGAGAGAGAGAGAGAGACAGAGCTCACAGACATCTTTCAAACACGTTTTGATCTAGTTCGCTACAAAAAGGGAGACTGAAAAAATTAGCGAAAACTCCTTTTTTTCCTGGAATTACGTATCACGTTAATTAGTTCACGTTTTAAAACTGCAAAAGAAATCCTTTTGATTGCTCAAGTGGACCGTGATCGCTGCAGCAATGCGCGAGGCTTCGGGCAACCATCTTTCTTTCTCCATCTCCACCTCTCTCGCTTTTTGCAGAGAAATCCTCGTACTTCTTCCACTTCCACGATCACAGCCGGCGGAAGGTCGGGAATGGGGAGGGAGGGGGGGGGGGGAGATGAATGTCAAACCATGCGCATTACTGTAATTACTGGAATAATGAGGTGACCTCATCCCTCTTAGCTGAGCTCTCACTCCCATCCCTCTCTCTCGCCCTCCCGTCTCGACTCGAGAATTACCTGGGCAGGCTGCGAACTGATTTGTGAACCAGATCGCAGACCGCACTGAGCACATCTCATAGAGTCTCTCTTCCTTGACTTGCCAACTTGCCGTCGTTACCTTCAGAGCAACCACAAGAAGTCAAGGGCTATGAGTTAAAGAACATATTCTTGGCCGCAACTCATTACCTTGCAAGTTACAACATTACCAGCAAACTGACCGCTTCGCTGGCATGAAACATGAACCCACAGTGGCGGTCGCATTGTTGTACCGTGGTCCTGACAGCGAGTCGGTTCCACTGTATCGGAGTCGTCCTGTTAAACGTCGCCAGATCTTTAGGGTTCTAACGCAAAGCTCTCGCTAGTGTGGAGCTCGATGATGTGGATTGCTAAAAGAGATGCACTGAGCCGGGGCTTGCGACACGGCAGCGTTTACGACTGGCTGGAGTGGTATGAGGAAAAACTGCAAAACTTTGCCGGAATTTCGGTGGAAATAAAATAAACAAATCGAACGTAACGGTCTTGGCGTTGCCTGATTTTCCGTTTGTGCAGATTTGGGCGATATTGCTAGGTTTTTAATTCGCACGGTTGGTTAAAAACTAGCTCATCGTGTTCATAACTAGGAGCAAGTCTAGAGTGAGAGAAGATCTTGTCTGCAGTTAAACATTCTCTCTCTCTCTCTCGCAATGTCCTCAAATATTTTAAAATAAATACCGCAAAGTTAATAGCTCTCCAAATAGTGCGCTATACGTGATGCCTCTAATCTATATACACGTGTTTTAAAATATGTTCTCATTTTCCATGAACATATTTTCTCTATTACTTTATTATGAGGCTGAACCGGCCGTAAAAACGTGAGGTGCATTATTAAACCTAGCGGCTGGTGGTTCATGGGCCCACAGGCCATGCACAACTATAGGTCAGGTAACCACGTTCAGGTGCAATGTTGCCACCCTCTGCAACCCTCCGGCATTCCACTGACGTAGGTCACCAACAGCCATTTAACCGAACACACACACACACACACACTATGTGGGGTTGATAATCCCCATAGAAAACGCTAACGACATTTCTGTACACAATTCAATTAAGTACATTGCACAATTAACCAGTATGCCCTAGCGGCGAGATCGCAGCTTGTAAAATATAATTGCTTGGCTAAAAATCAAGTATACATCATGGTTCATGCTGGCCACGGCGCTTGTGTGTCGACGCTTATAGTTTGGCCAACGTAATGTTCTTTTCGCGGATGAAAATTAACACCGTGACACTCAGTGACAGGTGAAAATATTCGAGTGCACAGAACTGAAATTAACTCCGCTCTTTTACAGCAAGAAAAAAAAAAAAACACTTTAAAAAGTTCCAATTCGATTTGATGGCACAAAGTATAGAACTATTTTGTGACCTTTGCTGCAACGAGGATTAGATTTCTGCCCTGCTAAGCACACGAAACGAGACTCTATCAACACGACAAGAACCCCGATCAGTTCAAGCGACGGCACGGTTTTCCCGGCTACTTCTTTGGATGCACCTTTCCAATGGACGTTCGAATTCTCGATGTTGCGTTATTGGCGTCGCTTTGCGCCATCTTGGACGACGCCAGGATCGATCATTCGGCGTCTACCTGGCAGGCGAAGTCGATTTACGCCAAAGCCATTCACCGCCCGGCAAGACTCACTCGCAAAATGTCGTAAACGTTCAGTTTAGAAAATTTAGAGAGTCGCTTCTTTCAGCCGTACTTTTTTTCTCGTTTTTGCGTCCCGATAGAGTTTTTACGCTGATAAAACGCTAGACGATGGTAATGGCGACATAAACAGACATCTTTTTACAGTGAACCTAAACGATTATCGTGCGTCAGGCGCGTTTTACGGTGCGTGTGGTGCACGCATTATTAACACGCGTGCAAAAACAGGACCGTGGCGACATTGTCTTCGTCTTACGCACTATGCGACAAGTGCTGCGTGCACGCATTTCGAGCCGGGCGATTCGCACACTTAAGTCACGCACGTGTTGGGTGCTGGACTTGGTTGGTTAGAGTCACGGTCGGCGCCTCCACCGTTTGACATCAGTAGGTACATGTGTGACCTTCGAGGAAACGACAAGCGAAGTCGTTCTTCAATTCCAAGGGTGAAATGTTTAGGGCGGTGAGATTAGATCAATCCTTTATCCCGAAAAACAATTCCTGCAAGGCTATTTAGTGGCCATGAAATTCCTTAGACTCATCCCCTTAGATCCTAAGACTTGCACCAGGCTAAAAATAGAACTGATTCCAAACAACGGAATTTCAGCGCCGGGTGAAGCGTACATAGCACACAGAGGGCGCTGGTAACCATCCGATCATAACTAACAACCACTGCCCACCAAACACTACTCAAAGCCAAGGCATTCTTCACCCAAAACCGTGACCCAGATCTTCTACCGCGCCTTCAATTGACTCACACACCGGCACTGGCCGATTGACCCGCCGAATAAGAAAGCGCTGCATCGCGGGGGGGGGGGGGGGGGGGCAGGGGGGGCGACGGCAGAGCAAAGTGCACGAGCGCAGAGTGTGGGGTTCCCGTCGTGGGCGGGCAGGCGGTCGGGTGGGCAGGGGGGGGGGGGCGGCGTAGTGGCGGCAGGTACGGCGAAGGCCGTGTATTGATCCGACGGCGTCGTCCGTGCCGGGGAGTGCGGCGCAGGGCGTGTGCCAGCCAGAAAGTCCCAACACTCGTCGTGCACCCCAAGGTTTACACTGCACCTTTAGCAGCTTGCCGGCGACGAGTCGCGCGAGAGGTTAGCACGCGTGACATGAACGCGTGTAACGTTTCGCCGCGATGCGAGCGCGCGGCGTGTTGCGTGAGTGTCACGCGTAGAATGGAGAGACTACTTCACGTCTCGTCTGTCAGCCCGCGTTATGGGTAACAGCTTAATCTTGTTATTTGCCATGGTGACCTATGGTGCTTTAGCCGGGTAATTCGTTCATTTCCAACACAATCGTACACAGAAAGATACTTCTGTCTCCCTCTCTCTCTCTCTGTTTTTTTTACTCTAGTCGAGGTGGCATGAGCGGAGGCGTTTCGATCGTTATTCGCGGCGTCGCCATGCGTTAGGCGTTGTCCATCAATAACGCATTCACGAGCCGGCAAACACGTAAAGCGAGCGTCGTGCTGACGTTTTGACAACCGCACCAATTTAATTGAGCGCGTGAATTCGGCGGTTATGTCGTCGTGGCTTTTTATCGGTAAAATTCTGCCCGCCGCCCGCCGAGGAAATACTCGCGAACGAGTGCAATGCCGCGATCGGTGATAAGACGTTTGGCAGTCGGCGTGCTGAGAGAGTTTAGCGCGGAGAAATTATGTTCCTGCGAGCAAAGAAAGGTGGCTGGGCCAGACTTAGTCTAAGGCGATTTGCTGGCGGGTGGAAGTCGAGAGGCTGGTTGACTCTTGACATGTCAAGTGGACGCCATCCACGGTCCCCAGGGACTTAGGGAGACGCACGTCCTGGAGCCAGCTTGTCCCTCTGAAAAACAAATTTCCCCCTCGAATGGGCGGGGGCTTTGGAAATGACTGCTAGGGATATCAATAAAATAATGTCGTTACTAGATTGGTCGGCTGTGCCAATGTCAAAGCGGTGATCCTAAAGACGACGGTCGTAAATCCTAATGTAAAAAATATAAACAAGACTCCTTCGCTTTGGGCTGAGAGCATCCCAAACAAGGGGGAGAGACCTTTGCCGTCACAGGCATCCAGTTCAGTCATCGAAATTGCAAAAGTTTTAAACAATACAACGGCGGAGAGCATTCGATTTTTCCACCAACACAAAACAGTGATTGAGCCAGTTATGATGGCAGCCATGTTGTTTTGAAATGTACACGTGCGCAAGCAGCAGTAAAGCACAGCTTGTTTGGTGCTAGCACGGGCATGGCGTGTTTGTTCTGCGAAACAAAATTTCCCATTCATAAAATTATCATTCCCATGAATGTTTTTCGACGCGATTAAAACCCAGCTCTAAGTACGTACACGTGAGCCAGTATCTTTTAATGCTCGAAATCCACTTTTAAATATGCAAACAGAATTACCAATGCATTTATTCAAATCTGCCCCCACCCCGCCGAGCGCCGACACTAATGACATCTGCCGGAATGAAACGGAAAATAATAATAAAGCCCGGTCTACTGGCTCTTGTTCATGAAACGTCGAGTGTCGCTCACGGGGGTTTCGATGACACTCACGGCGGCCGCGACGCAGACCCGCTAGTTTACAAGCTAGCGTCGAGTTGCGTCCTGCCTCCCTCCCTAAAAAAAAAAATCGATGCATGTTGCGACCTTTTTTTTAAATCGTGTCGTCGCCAGCTGTATAGGTGGTAAAACTGGGTGCAAAAACTATGTCATAAGTCGCCCGAGTCAATGGGACAGCACCGGCTTTGATCTCGTGGCCTATTGTCGTTTTTCTGGCGTACGCTTTTAGCAGTTTCACTCGTCCCGAAGTTTCGAGGGGATTCATCCAGGTTTACCAGAAAAAAAAACTGGTGCTCGCGCCGAGAGCGATATCTCAATTAAAGTCAGGTTCCCACCACTCTTGATAAACCAACATGGCGATGTCACTCCAAAGATTGATTTTCTTTACAAAAAATGCGGCAAACGTTTTTCCTGTTTGCATTCCGATTCAACCGAGAACCGGACTTTGAAAACTGCCCGAGGACACAGGTCACAGATTCTGACAGATCGACAGACTTTCCAGTCTTTTCTTGCACATTTTCCTTTCAATTTTTTACATTTTCTTCTTCAAAAAATCTCGCTTTCTTCGCTTTGATGTCCACGCTGATTGAAGCCGTGAAGCCACACTTCAATAATTTCCCACGGTGACTTGGCATTGAGATACTTAGTGCACAAAACGCGGCAGCAGCGTTTGTCGTACGGGGTCAGATATCTCAGATCGCTCTCCAAGAAAACACTGAGCCATGCATACCAGTCCTTGGTTCGTACCCCCGTGTGGCGACCCCTCCTCTTGGTTTGTTGTGGATGTAGTGGCTTCTCCTGTCAATACCCGGCGCATAGCGCGGTTCCTAGCCCCGCGGCGGGAGGCATTCCTTGCCTTGATTCTAGCGAAGACAATAAGACCCGGCTTAGTATGTCCTGGGACGGAGCCCATGGCTTAACGCGATTATTATTTTGAGAGCAGCGCCCGACTCGTGGTGTTGGCACGCAGATGAAAAGCTCTGGTGGGTAATTAAGGCAAGCGGGCAAACAATGCGATCGGGCGCCGCTCAATCAACTGTTCTTCAAGTTTTCGTCTCCATTTTGCTTGCGCTGAAGCTTTAAGTATTTGCAAAGAGAAAGAACGAAAAAAAAAAAAAAACGTGGGGCGTCTAAAAAAATGGATGTAAAGGTATGTAAATATTGAAATGGAAAAGAAAAAGTTACAAATGATTCATTTCTAGGGAGCGACGGAATTGACAGACATTCTTTCGCGAAACTTCAACGAAATGTCACAGAGGATATTTATGTCGAAAGTCGTGTTTGCGGAAGGGTATTTTTTAATAATGAAAGCGAGCGAGGGTGTAGCGAGAAAATGTGGCCAAAAGATGCAAAACCAAGGAAAGAGGGCGAAATTTAAAAGTATGAAAACGGTTGGTGACAGTAACTGTTCGATCACTTCCGAGTCTATAATCTATTCCAACGCCTCTCGTCGTCAGGGGGGCGACTGAAATCTCGGCCACCTAATGGAGGCGAACGGACATCTTCGACAAACATGTCTCCAGCACCCGACCCTCCACGGACGCGATGTGCTTTGAATCTCTCTGAAAGAACCATTCAGGTGCAGGTCTCTGCAGCCCTATACATAGACTAGCGCCGGTGAACTGGAAGCGTTCCACAGTGAATGCATCGCCTCCCGGCACGCCGAAAACGCGATAATCAAGTGATAACGCGAACAAAGAAGTACTGCACTCACAGCTCACGAGGGCCGTGTTGCGAGTCGCCCGAAAGATACACTTGTAAATTCTCTTATTTAGTTGCGTTCTACGTTTCGGAATCGCAAATTCCAATTAAAATTTTATAGCTGCTTTAACACTTTTAACTAGATCTTTCCACAGTCGCACTCACAGGCAAAAGTTCTTGTACAGATCCTATCACTTCCTGTATCGCCCCGACTGTAAAGTAAAGTCATTAAATACAGTTCTGAAAAGTTAAATAGACTTTTGCAAGCGTATCTTCTATAATACTCATCCTTATTTACTAAATCGCTTGTAATTTCCACTCTTCGACATGACAAAATTCAACGACACTGACGACAACACGACGTCTTAACAACACACCGAGGCTTTCTTTATTTGTAGTTTTTCTAGTCTCGAGGTGGCCGAGACGTTCGTGCAAAGCCTCTTGAAGTCCCTGCGTACCAGACGCTAGCTTCATTAGCCGCGAGCCGAATGAACGTAGACCCCAAACACTACGCTTAGACCCAGATCAAAAGCACGCAGCAAAAGAAAGATCATCAAAGAAAAAAAACCCGCACCCCAACACATTTCCCACGCAACGCAAGCAAATAGGTAAGAAAATAACACAAAATAAGAGGGCTACAATGAAGATTAGACCTTCTTTTTCCACACAGCGGCGAGAATTCTAGAGGCCAAGTCCCTCTGAGAATAGAAACAGCAAGCAGAGTGGTCTCATTGCGCCATTGTTCTCCATATATCACGGCCAGACAATGCGGTGTGTTGCTAATTATTAACCATCTCGTATCCCCATAAACAAAGCGTGCTCCGAGCCCCCGCGGCGACCATACTCCAGACGACGACGACGCCGCCGACGCTGGCTCACTTACAAGGGCAAAGTGCTAGACTTCACGACGCACGCCTAATTACGGATAATAAAGACACTAGCGTGTGCCCGTCACACTTGGAGCGGGACTCGAAGTCGGTGCTCGAGGACCATGCCCTCAGGGGGGGGGGGGGGGGGGCAAGTCTTGCCACTAGACTCTGAGAGAGCTGCCGGGGGGGTTGATGACGGTCGTGATGGAGTGCAGGGTCGTCGTCGGTGACAACTTAGACGACGACTTCGAGAGTCCACGTTCAGAGTTTTGAGTCGGGTGTCAAGAGTTGCAGAAACAAAATATGTATAAAAACGTGACTAAATTTGCTCTGCGAGATGCGTTCAAGGGGGCAGATAATAAAAATTCATCAACAACGCAGCGGATAAAACACACAAAACACGCATTAATTACAGGAAAGTTCTGACACGCGTCACTGTGACGATGCTTCTGAAAGTGGCCGTTGCAGCGTGGCTGGCGCTCTCCAACGGACTCTGCAGATGTGACCAGATTCAACGATGACAGATGCTGCTCGCGCCGAGAATTTGCACGATAGTTTCAAACAATTATTCCGCTACCCTCTCCCTCCCCTGCCATCAACCCCATTCATAGGCATGTGATTGGTTTACGGCCAGTTGAAACCGCGTACAGCCTCAAAGTTTCCGGTCCGACCACAACTCGTGTAGATACAGCCATCACATTGGCATACACAGATAGACCGACTGTGCTGCCGTCACGCTCTAGCGGCTGGGATAACAACCACACGGCGAAGGTAACCTGCACTCAAATCAAACATGTTGCTCTCGCCACCTACGTTCGCGTTCAAAGCGGAGGCTCGAACAATTGACTGCAATCCATTTCGCGGCAAACACGGCCAACGTTCTGATGCTCTCGCCGAAAACAACGGACGGCGGTTTTAATCGACCTCTTTCCTAACGCTCCTGGATCGTTCTAGCAATCAAATCAACGCCGTGCCGCGCCGCGCATGCTCGACAAAGCCGAACAATTCGAGCGTCGTCTGCCCGCTAACGAGCTGATTACTAATTACACCTGCGCTAATTGATTCTTAACCCAATCACCAGCACCTACCGTCGCTCTCAAAGGAAACGGATTAAATTCGTGTGAGCCCGAGGTGGGGATAATGCAGGTAACAAGCCCACTGGACTTGACAAATATTGCCAAAAACATTTGCAAAATGCAACCAATTCAGAAATAAAACCTCCACAAATACGACAAGAACTCCAAACGAAGATACTTGTCAAATGGAAAAACATCCCCATAATGGCAGTTGATGCAGTAATGGCAACATTACCAGTAATCGCCGCGTGGAGCTGAAAACATCTGTTCGGAAAACACGACCAGCCAGATCGTCGTGGTGTTCTAACGGGCCGTGCCACTGTAACGATTTTCATTTGCACGCGTGTCGGGGTGCGGCGATGTTGGCACTTATTCCACAACATAAAGCAAATTGCAGCCCGTCGATCTGATAAGAGTAGCGTGGGATGGGGGAGGGGGGGGGGGGGGGGGTTGGCTGCCCTGGCGTCCGTTGCGGGGGTATAACGAGTTGAGAAGTTCATGGGATTCCCGTCCCCCCGGCTGCAGCGCCATTCAACGATGCTTTCTCTTTCAATATTCCTTTCAAACTTGAATATAATTATAAGGAGCGACCTGCTGTACGCGCCGTATTCCGTGCAGGGCTTAAAACCCATGGAAATTAATCACCTGTCAAAATCTTGCTCACGGTTCGTCAACGCCGTGCCGCGCGCCTCGAGGAAATTGGTTTCTTAACGAAACAAATTATGAATAAAACAAATCGCCAAAGAAAAAGCCGAGTTTTATTTCACATTTTGATTCTTGTTTATTATTATATTTTTTTTTGATAACTAATGGCAGGGCATTAGCGAAGAGGAAAATGTGGAAATATTCTTGAAAAGACTTCGTTGTCAGCACCAATACGTCACCAGGCCGGTTCACACACATGCGTGCATGTTGTACACACGCATTTTAATCGATGTCACGTTGCTTTTAGCCGAGACTTACGCAATTAGGGTGTCGTGTGTGTGTACGTGGGGGGGGGGGGGGGGGGGCGTTGAACGTGACCGACGAGAGCCTCCTTGGCGGCGTCCAGGGAGTGCGTCGAGGAAACCAAGGGTGTGACTCCAACTCTGTCAATTTACCTTTCATTAGGTCCAAGTCGGGGTCGTTGTTTTTTCTTTAGGCGGGAAAATAACAATGAAGCTGATAAAATAGCGACCTTCTTTTCTTGTGTCATTGGGCTGACAGGTTTAGTCGGAGTTAGTAAGTTCATGTGACTCTGACTAAACCTGTAAACCCAATGGTAGGACGTTTAACATTAGCGCTGTGACTCTGACTAAACCTGTAAACACAATGCCTGGACGTTTAACATTAGCGCTGTGACTCTGACTAAACCTGTAAACCCAATGGTAGGACGTTTAACATTAGCGCTGTGACTCTGACTAAACCTGTAAACCTATTGGCAGGACGTTTAACATTAGCGCTGTGACTCTGACTAAACCTGTAAACACAATGGCAGGACGTTTAACATTAGCACTGTGACTCTGACTAAACCTGTAAACACAATGGCAGGACGTTTAACATTAGCACTGTGACTCTGACTAAACCTGTAAACCCAATGGCAGGACGTTTAACATTAGCGCTGTGACTCTGACTAAACCTGTAAACCCAATGGCAGGACGTTTAACATTAGCGCTGTGACTCTGACTAAACCTGTAAACACAATGGCAGGACGTTTAACATTAGCACTGTGACTCTGACTAAACCTGTAAACCCAATGGCAGGACGTTTAACATTAGCGCTGTGACTCTGACTAAACCTGTAAACACAATGCCTGGACGTTTAACATTAGCGCTGTGACTCTGACTAAACCTGTAAACCCAATGGTAGGACGGTTAACATTAGCGCTGTGACTCTGACTAAACCTGTAAACCTATTGGCAGGACGTTTAACATTAGCGCTGTGACTCTGACTAAACCTGTAAACACAATGGCAGGACGTTTAACATTAGCACTGTGACTCTGACTAAACCTGTAAACACAATGGCAGGACGTTTAACATTAGCACTGTGACTCTGACTAAACCTGTAAACCCAATGGCAGGACGTTTAACATTAGCGCTGTGACTCTGACTAAACCTGTAAACCCAATGGCAGGACGTTTAACATTAGCGCTGTGACTCTGACTAAACCTGTAAACACAATGGCAGGACGTTTAACATTAGCACTGTGACTCTGACTAAACCTGTAAACCCAATGGCAGGACGTTTAACATTAGCGCTGTGACTCTGACTAAACCTGTAAACCCAATGGCAGGACGTTTAACATTAGCGCTGTGACTCTGACTAAACCTGTAAACACAATGGCAGGACGTTTAACATTAGCGCTGTGACTCTGACTAAACCTGTAAACCCAATGACAGCACGTTTAACATTAGCACTGTGACTCTGACTAAACCTGTAAACACAATGGCAGGACGTTTAACATTAGCACTGTGACTCTGACTAAACCTGTAAACACAATGGCAGGACGTTTAACATTAGCACTGTGACTCTGACTAAACCTGTAAACACAATGGCAGGACGTTTAACATTAGCACTGTGACTCTGACTAAACCTGTAAACCCAATGGCAGGACGTTTAACATTAGCGCTGTGACTCTGACTAAACCTGTAAACCCAATGGCAGGACGTTTAACATTAGCGCTGTGACTCTGACTAAACCTGTAAACACAATGGCAGGACGTTTAACATTAGCACTGTGACTCTGACTAAACCTGTAAACCCAATGGCAGGACGTTTAACATTAGCGCTGTGACTCTGACTAAACCTGTAAACCCAATGGCAGGACGTTTAACATTAGCGCTGTGACTCTGACTAAACCTGTAAACACAATGGCAGGACGTTTAACATTAGCGCTGTGACTCTGACTAAACCTGTAAACCCAATGACAGCACGTTTAACATTAGCACTGTGACTCTGACTAAACCTGTAAACACAATGGCAGGACGTTTAACATTAGCACTGTGACTCTGACTAAACCTGTAAACACAATGGCAGGACGTTTAACATTAGCACTGTGACTCTGACTAAACCTGTAAACCCAATGGCAGGACGTTTAACATTAGCGCTGTGACTCTGACTAAACCTGTAAACCCAATGGCAGGACGTTTAACATTAGCGCTGTGACTCTGACTAAACCTGTAAACCCAATGGCAGGACGTTTAACATTAGCGCTGTGACTCTGACTAAACCTGTAAACCCAATGACAGCACGTTTAACATTAGCACTGTGACTCTGACTAAACCTGTAAACCCAATGACAGCACGTTTAACATTAGCACTGTGACTCTGACTAAACCTGTAAACCTAATGGCAGGACGTTTAACATTAGCGCTGTGACTCTGACTGAACCTGTAAACACAATGGCAGGACGTTTAACATTAGCACTGTGACTCTGACTAAACCTGTAAACCCAATGACAGCACGTTTAACATTAGCACTGTGACTCTGACTAAACCTGTAAACCTAATGGCAGGACGTTTAACATTAGCACTGTGACTCTGACTAAACCTGTAAACCCGATGACAGGACGTTTAACATTAGCGCTGTGACTCTGACTAAACCTGTAAACCCAATGACAGGACGTTTAACATTAGCGCTGTGACTCTGACTGAACCTGTAAACACAATGGCAGGACGTTTAACATTAGCACTGTGACTCTGACTAAACCTGTAAACTTAATGGCAGGACGTTTAACATTAGCGCTGTGACTCTGACTAAACCTGTAAACCTAATGGCAGGATGTTTAACATTAGCACTGTGACTCTAACTAAACCTGTAAACCCAATGACAGGACGTTTAACATTAGCGCTGTGACTCTGACTAAACCTGTAAACCCAATGGCATGACGTTGAACATTAGCGCTGTGACTCTGACTAAACCTGTAAACCCAATGACAGGACGTTTAACATTAGCGCTGTGACTCTGACTGAACCTGTAAACACAATGGCAGCACGTTTAACATTAGCACTGTGACTCTGACTAAACCTGAAACCTAATGGCAGGACGTTTAACATTAGCACTGTGACTCTGACTAAACCTGTAAACCTAATGGCAGGACGTTTAACATTAGCACTGTGACTCTGACTAAACCTGTAAACCCAATGACAGGACGTTTAACATTAGCGCTGTGACTCTGACTAAACCTGTAAACCCAATGGTAGGACGTTTAACATTAGCGCTGTGACTCTGACTAAACCTGTAAACCTATTGGCAGGACGTTTAACATTAGCGCTGTGACTCTGACTAAACCTGTAAACCTAATGGCAGGACGTTTAACATTAGCGCTGTGACTCTGACTAAACCTGTAAACACAATGGCAGGACGTTAAACATTAGCACTGTGACTCTGACTAAACCTGTAAACCCAATGGTAGGACGTTTAACATTAGCGCTGTGACTCTGACTAAACCTGTAAACCTATTGGCAGGACGTTTAACATTAGCGCTGTGACTCTGACTAAACCTGTAAACACAATGGCAGGACGTTAAACATTAGCACTGTGACTCTGACTAAACCTGTAAACCCAATGGCAGGACGTTTAACATTAGCGCTGTGACTCTGACTAAACCTGTAAACCCAATGGCAGGACGTTTAACATTAGCGCTGTGACTCTGACTAAACCTGTAAACCCAATGGCAGGACGTTTAACATTAGCGCTGTGACTCTGACTAAACCTGTAAACCCAATGACAGCACGTTTAACATTAGCACTGTGACTCTGACTAAACCTGTAAACCTAATGGCAGGACGTTTAACATTAGCGCTGTGACTCTGACTGAACCTGTAAACACAATGGCAGGACGTTTAACATTAGCACTGTGACTCTGACTAAACCTGTAAACCCAATGACAGCACGTTTAACATTAGCACTGTGACTCTGACTAAACCTGTAAACCTAATGGCAGGACGTTTAACATTAGCACTGTGACTCTGACTAAACCTGTAAACCTAATGGCAGGACGTTTAACATTAGCACTGTGACTCTGACTAAACCTGTAAACCCAATGACAGGACGTTTAACATTAGCGCTGTGACTCTGACTAAACCTGTAAACCCAATGACAGGACGTTTAACATTAGCGCTGTGACTCTGACTGAACCTGTAAACACAATGGCAGGACGTTTAACATTAGCACTGTGACTCTGACTAAACCTGTAAACCCAATGACAGCACGTTTAACATTAGCACTGTGACTCTGACTAAACCTGTAAACCTAATGGCAGGACGTTTAACATTAGCACTGTGACTCTGACTAAACCTGTAAACCCAATGACAGGACGTTTAACATTAGCGCTGTGACTCTGACTGAACCTGTAAACCCAATGACAGCACGTTTAACATAAGCACTGTGACTCTGACTAAACCTGTTAACCCAATGGCATGACGTTTAACATTAGCGCTGTGACTCTGACTAAACCTGTAAACCCAATGACAGGACGTTTAACATTAGCGCTGTGACTCTGACTGAACCTGTAAACACAATGGCAGGACGTTTAACATTAGCACTGTGACTCTGACTAAACCTGTAAACCCAATGACAGCACGTTTAACATTAGCACTGTGACTCTGACTAAACCTGTAAACCTAATGGCAGGACGTTTAACATTAGCACTGTGACTCTGACTAAACCTGTAAACCTAATGGCAGGACGTTTAACATTAGCACTGTGACTCTGACTAAACCTGTAAACCCAATGACAGGACGTTTAACATTAGCGCTGTGACTCTGACTAAACCTGTAAACCCAATGACAGGACGTTTAACATTAGCGCTGTGACTCTGACTGAACCTGTAAACACAATGGCAGGACGTTTAACATTAGCACTGTGACTCTGACTAAACCTGTAAACCCAATGACAGCACGTTTAACATTAGCACTGTGACTCTGACTAAACCTGTAAACCTAATGGCAGGACGTTTAACATTAGCACTGTGACTCTGACTAAACCTGTAAACCTAATGGCAGGACGTTTAACATTAGCACTGTGACTCTGACTAAACCTGTGAACCCAATGACAGGACGTTTAACATTAGCACTGTGACTCTGACTAAACCTGTAAACACAATGCCTGGACGTTTAACATTAGCACTGTGACTCTGACCAAACCTGTAAACCCAATGACAGGACGTTTAACATTAGCACTGTGACTCTGACCAAACCTGTGAACCCAATGACAGGACGTTTAACATTAGCACTGTGACTCTGACTAAACCTGTAAACACAATGCCTGGACGTTTAACATTAGCGCTGTGACTCTGACTAAACCTGTAAACCCAATGCCAGGACGTTTAAAATTAGCGCTGTGATTCTGACTAAACCTGTAAACCCAATGCCAGGACGTTTAACATTAGCGCTGTGACTCTGACTAAACCTGTAAACCCAATGCCTGGACGTTTAACAATAGCACTGTGACTCTGACTAAACCTGTAAACACAATGCCTGGAAGTTTAACATTAGCGCTGTGACTCTGACTAAACTTACTATTCAGAGAAAGAGAGAGGTAAAGATTTCTGGCGAGAGTCGAGTGACGCGCCTCTAGCGGGGTGTTTTGTTACCAAAGAAAACACGCCGGGGGAATAACATAAACACGGGGGCTTAGATCGCACAGACCTTTCAACGAGTTCTTGTGTCAGTTTTTTTTTAATTCGAAATACTCTTTCATTTCAGCGAATGAATTAATGATCAGTATAAAATGGCGTCGTGCGCGGGGGCCGAGCACGCTTTATCCAACATGCTTGTCAATAATACAGTAGCCGTGCCGAGAAGTGAATGACAATAATGCAATTGAAATAGCACGGCAAATCATCTCAGCAAGAAGCTTTAGGTAATGGAGATAACAGCTTGCAACAAAATCATTACCAGAACTGTGTAATTCAAGTGTTACCATCGTTTTCCACCGTCGTTGAACTAAAGTATTAAACCCCGCTTGCACGAAAGAGGTTAAGCGACTAGAGCATTGTTCGGTGCTCAATTGAAGCGACCGCGCAATGAGGTAAATGGGGTCTTGCAAAGTGCATGTCGCAGCGTTCGCGATGATATTCCACAAGTTTTAGTGCTTTTGAGGTTAGAACAAGACGCTTCTATATATAGAGAGAGAGGGGGATGAGTGACAGCCAAGAAGCAATTGTCATTGCACTCATGCACCGAGGCAATGGCAATGCATAACGTTGCTAAAACAATTTTTGATTGGAATATTGTTTGCTGTCATCGCTTGCTTCTTTGAAGGTCTAATGCAACATAGCTCTTATACAGAATGTTTACCTATTTTTAATCAGGCTGTGCATCGAAGCGAATCTTACATCCAGGCGAGAGAATATATCGTAGCCCGGAGGAATCCGTTCCCCATTCAGTTATTGATACCAAGATGATTGGCACTCAAGGCTCCATTTGATAACGCTCCCCCCATCAAACCCGTGGTTCAAGTGGTTTCTTATTAGAACGTCTTGCAGCACCGCCTAAAAACTTGACAAGTGGCACGTCATTACTTAACAAAAGCACAACGCATTCCGTTGATCATTCAAACTTCACCCGCGAATGTTTGACTCATAAACAGATGAATAAAGATTGGCATCGTTTGTATGAGAACTTCGCGGCACGCACCTCCTCTACGCATAGACGCGTACACGCACACACACACACACACGCGTATAGATGGCGGTCTAGACGGTGACCGAGTGCTGACCGTTTAGTTAACTCAGACAAGCCGGTGACAACGAAACAGATGCCACCTCTTCTGCAACTCACGTGCCTGGCGTGCTAGATCGCTAGGCCACCACGGCCCCCATTATCTCGGCAATGAAGCCACCGCATTGCGCGACGCCATCTTTGTCTTGCACCTTGTCTAGAAGGCCGGGTGAAAAATCGTGCGTCGTTATGATTGCCGGTGCTCGAAATGTCGCGTGCACAAAAGGGTTGAATAAAAAAAAAGAGGCATCTAGCTGTTGATGTGCCGTTGTTTGGAGGTTGTTTAGTTGTAAACAATGCGCGCGAAACAAGTTTCCAGTGCGACGTGATTAACTGCCGCACGAAATGCGGCGCGGAACACGTTTTGGATGTCAAACAAACTGATGGGATGGGCAACGCACCTCCGAAATCTGGCAAACAACTGCCGTGTGTTTGTGTTGGTGTACGTTTGTATGCTTAGACATACTTCCGACATCAATACCCCCCCCCCCCCCCCCCCCGGCGAGGATGCAATTTCCGTCACGGTCCAGGAGATACTTCATGGCCGAGACGCCTAGGGTGTGGGAGGGAGGGAGGGGAGATTGAAATGAGACGCCAGGTTGCGCGATTTGACGCTAGGTGGCGTGGGGGAATTTAATAGATAACACTCGGTCGAGTTTCGATCACCGAAAATGTCGTACTCGTTTAACGGTGATTCATATTTACGGCTGCACGACTTGATTTTACGACACTTCGATTCGAATTGGAGGCAAATTCACGGGCGCGACGCTTGTCCATAAAGTTCTTCAGCAAAATATAAAAAAAACTCACACACACACACACACACTTCTAGTCGTTTTCATTCAAGATATCATTTTTTCTTCTACTTAACGTTGCTTCTGGTACAAAAAGCCCGTCTCAAATTACCCTCCCCGAGACCACCCGTACAGGAAATGCGATTTCACTGAAAGCTTTAAAAGAAAATTGCACTTAAAGCTGACAAACTATTAACTTTATTCAAATTTGCTAATGTGAAAAACTCTTGGGCGCTCGCGGGCAGGCTTTTCCCTCTGTCCCCGAGGTCCTCGGTTCGAAGTTTCGCCGACTTCAAACGCACAGAGCCGCAAAGTCGGGACAAGGACCGGGATATTAGGGTGAGGAGAACAGTTATTCCACATCTGACTACGGGACAAGAAACATAAATATAAATTATCAGTTCGACGCAATCTTTACTACCAACAGTAAAACAACAAGCGCAAGCGTAATAAAACATATTCTCTTAAATTTAACAGCTAATTAAACTCGTTCACCTGTTGTTTAATGCGGACAAAAGTGAGGTTACTTGAGACCGAACACGTGATCAAAACAACCAGACGAAAACTTTTCAAGTTTCACGTGTCGCTAATGCATCGCCCTGGTCTAACGCACGTTATTTCTGTCTTTCCAGGTAAGCAGGCCGCACGCACGCACGCACGCACGCACGCACGCACGGACGAGCATTGCGTGAGCAACGCCCCTCCGTACGGGCGACGATATCGAGTCACGTGATGGGCTAACCCGGCCCACGGGTGAGGGCGTTGAGAAGGAGGTGTCGCTCTGAGCTGGTCATTGGACATGGGATCTTGGACATGGGTCCGGTGGCATTGACAAAATTTTAATGTCATTTATGACTACGGTACCGTGTTGGGGCAATCACAGAAGTTCTGCTAAGGGCCGGTTTCACCAACAACTATCTAAACGTAGTTCAAACACGCTTTAAAGACATGATTTTCTCGAAATCAATTGACATTTTGCAAATACTGATTGAGACCCACCTCATACTAGCCTAGCCTCACTTCCGAAAATACGCATGTTTAGTTTAAGTACTTACATAATCGTGAGAGCGAGTGTACTTTCTGCGTTAATTGATTCAAATATGAGTTGATCATAAAAAAATTATATAATTTTAAGAAACAAAGACAGCTACTGGCATGCTATCATCGTGCCTATTGGATCCCTGTCGAAAACTATCAAACAGACCGCATGAAAATCATCTTCTCGCTTCTTTCTAAACTTTTAATACTTCACAAAATTTGCTTGCTCTTGTCGTAGTTTCATGGACGATCAGGATATTTCCCATCCAATAACGAGCCAACAAAGACCTTCGAGTGTCTGTTGCAAAACGGGGGTCGAACCCGGCGCCCCGTCAAGACGACCAAATTTACTGGACGGTTGATTTATCACGAGGACACAAGTAGCGTCGATAGCATCGGATATTAAACGCAACTCTCAGCACGATTTCAACAGACTTGGCGAGATCAGCTGCCAGCGCGATCGACCGACCGACCGACAGAATTTACTGAAATGTAAATTATTAGTCAATTTCCAGCCAAAACGTCGCCTGGCTCGGCTCGACTCGACCATTTGTGTACGCGCAGTGACTTCTTACTAGCTCATCTCTCACAAATATTGATGTGTGGCGTTTAACGACGCACTGTTTTGACAACCGGCCCTGTAGAAATGACCAAATGGCGTCGGTGAATGAGTAGGTGATTATGAACCTAACCTAGCCTTGATGGAAGGAGGAAAAAACCGGGCACATAGCCTACTCCTGTCGAAGAGCACCAAGGGGACCACCGGCTTAACGTCCCTTCCGAAGGACGGTAGGTACAACGCGAACAGGATTCCTCCACAAATCCATGCTGTCGAGAGGTTGATAAGCAAGGCGAGTGAAGTTGCTGTACTAACTTTCATCCCTCCAACTTCTCTCCCGAACAGAACTGGTCATGTGTATGATGGTCACCCATCCAATACCTGACTCAGCGCAGTGTTGCTTAACTTTCATCCCTCCAACCTCTCTCCCGAACAGAACTGGTCATGTGTATGATGGTCACCCATCCAATACCTGACCCAGCGCAGTGTTGCTTAACTTTCATCCTTCCAACCTCTCTCCCGAACAGAACTGGCCATGTGTATGATGGTCACCCATCCAATACCTGACTCAGCGCAGTGTTGCTTAACTTTTATCCCTCCAACCTCTCTCCCGAACAGAACTGGTCATGTGTATGATGGTCACCCATCCAATACCTGACTCAGCGCAGTGTTGCTTAACTTTTATCCCTCCAAACTCTCTCCCGGTCATATATAATTAAAAAAAGGCAAGAATTACGGATTAAATTTTTTTTATTGACATTTTTTTACCTCTGGTCTTGTTGAAAAGATCGTTGCTAGAGCTTGGAAGTTAAAGAATTTGTGGATACTTCTTGAAAAACAGTCTCTAATCAACGATCCGAATTAAGAGCAGAGTGGTTTTTGTGGAATATAAGTGAAATCAAACGCAATGTCAAGGTCGTTGAATCGCCAGCGCCTTCCGGTTCCAGCGACAAACCAGTCTGCGGTGACTCGTCGCCGCAAACGATTGTTTTAAGATGTTTCACGAAGGCAGTGACTTCCACGCGAGTTGTTCCTGAGTGGCTGGAAGAATCGCTCTATTTATGAGTCGTGCGCGATCGGTGACGCTCGGGTGGGGTTCGGGGGAACCGGGAAAACCGTTCGTGGGGAAATTACGCTCACAGACGACGCTCAAATACGACTTCCGGCGGAAATACGGGGACCTGGACACTTAGCGCAGTGAAAACTCACATTTTGAAGAGCGTTCCTCGTACATACGCATTTTCCGAATCAAATTTGTGAATAAACTAACAGAACAAAGTTCGTTTCTGCTCTGACTTTCCAAAAAAACAAAAAAAAAAAAACACATTGAAATCGTGTCATATTAAAGTTTCAATCCATGATACATACGAAATACGAATGTCGTTTCGTCACTTCTGTAATGGATTATGCGCCGAGAGCGTTCGCTGTTCACACATCCCAACTCGTCATCGGTGACCTGTCGACGGGTCCACGTTGTCATGGCAACGCGCCTGCAGCCGCGTCGGGAGACAACGCGTCTAATTGGGAACATGGCGGAACTCCCGGAACTCCCGGCATCAGAGTGGGCAACGCCGTGAGCAACGCCACTGATTGAAAATCAAAACCAAACTTTTCCCGAGCCGAATTCTCCTCAGCTCTGTGGCCTGGATCATGAAAAGGATCTCTGGCGCCGTGCGGGAAAGCACTTCGTTTTTCTCTCTTTTAATTATTTCTGTTTTGTGGCTGGCGAATCCAATAGTACTAGCCGAGCGGTGTATTGGAGATGACGATTCAGACCGGACATGTGCCGCTCTGGCGGATGGTTGGCAAAGTTATCTTGATCCAACATAAAGTAATTAAAAAACAATGATTTATTTGCTTTCAAATGAATCATTTGATCGATGTGTTATGTTTAACGACGCACTGTTTTGACAACAGGCTTCGTAGCGCTGGTCTTATGAAGTTGGTGATAAAGTTACGTACCTAGCCTAGAAGGGAGGAGGGGAAACCCGGTGCCGGCACGTAGCTTACTCCTGTCGAAGACCAAGGGGACCACCGGCTTAACGTCCCTTCCGAAGGACGGTACAACGCGAACAACAGGATTCCTCCACAAATCCATGCTGTCGAGAGGTTGATAAGCAAGGCGAGTGAAGTTGCTGTACTAACTTTCATCCCTCCAACCTCTCTCCCGAACAGAACTGGTCATGTGTATGATGGTCACCCATCCAATACGTGACCCAGCACAGTGTTGCTTAACTTTCATCCCTCCAACCTCTCTACCGAACAGAACTGGTCATGTGTATGATGGTCACCCATCCAATACCTGACCCAGCACAGTGTTGCTTAACTTTCATCCCTCCAACCTCTCTACCGAACAGAACTGGTCATGTGTATGATGGTCACCCATCCAATACCTGACCCAGCACAGTGTTGCTTAACTTTCATCCCTCCAGCCTCTCTCCCGAACAGAACTGGTCATGTGTATGATGGTCACCCATCCAATACCTGACCCAGCACAGTGTTGCTTAACTTTCATCCCTCCAGCCTCTCTCCCGAACAGAACTGGTCATGTGTATGATGGTCACCCATCCAATACGTGACCCAGCGCAGTGTTGCTTAAATTTCATCCCTCCAACCTCTCTCCCGAACAGAACTGGTCATGTGTATAATGGTCACCCATCAAATACCTGACCCAGCGCAGTGTTGCTTAACTTTCATCCATCCAACCTCTCTCCCGAACAGAACTGGTCATGTGTATGATGGTCACCCATCAAATACCTGACTCAGCGCAGTGTTGCTTAACTTTCATCCCTCCAACCTCTCTCCCGAACAGAACTGGTCATGTGTATAATGGTCACCCATCAAATACCTGACTCAGCGCAGTGTTGCTCAACTTCGGTGATCTCACGGGTGTCATTCGTTGAGGTATTGGGAAGGCCGGGCCTTTATCGCCATCCCTAAAACAACGTAAAGAAGACCAAGGTCACATTTCCAATAACGCAAACCTTTCATTCGCAACGCCTCTCATTAAAACCTGTTATCGATATTGCCTGTTTTCCTTTCCGGTGATCTCTTCGTGCATTTCTCACCCTCTCTGTACACGCTTTCAAATCGGAAACCCCAAACCAAAATCGACGTCAAATCGCCGCTTTGCTCATAACGCGTGTTTTTATCCCGTCCCATAACGCTACGTCCTTTTGTCATATCTCCCGTTCGCAGTTTCGACTCGTTCCCTATTCCCGGCACGTCATGGGTGGGGGAAGGGGTGATGCTCTGTATTCACCCACGACTCGAGGTGTATAACACCCCCCCCCCGCCTCCCTCTCACCCCTCTCCCCAACCCATCGCAGTCTCAACAGAACACAAGCCCGGGGCATACATGTCGACTAATCACCCTAAAAGCAAAGAATTGTACCTACCCTTTGGCCTGGCATACTCTTCCAAAACCATAGGAATGCTTAATAAAGAACAATCATGAGCTTCATGAACCGGATGAGCTGGAAAATGGGGAAATGCATATTTTCCGCGGACACATTTGTATCGTTTAGTTTCCCCGAGGCTCGCTCGTGCAGCTTTCGGGCGAGGCGTTTGTCGCGTTGTGTGATTACTTTTCCACTGCAAGCTCATTCAGGTGAGATCTCTTCGGAACCAGCTTGATGCATTAGCAAATTAAAAAAGCAGCGAGCCAATCCGCGTCGCGCACGGACTCTAGTCGACGTCAATAGACCTTTGATATCGACGCCAAGTCGAGTAGAAAATGGGGTTCACGATTTATTTGCATAAAAAACCGCCGGCGAGGAATATTCCGATAACAATATGCGTGCGAATTGAATTTATTAATCAGCACAACTGGAGGCTGGAATATGATCACAAAAGTATTAATACATTGAATCACACCGCGAGGACGACGTCGATCTGGATTAATTGAAAGTGGAATTCAATGCCTGGAATCGCACATTCCACCCTCGCGCGCAAACGCAAAAGATGGCCTCCAATTAATGTGTAGTTGTCAAAATAATGCGCCAGTTTGCAAAGCGCTGTCGTCGCCAGACAACACACACGTCACACACGTCATAGCTGTTAAACTTTGCAGGATTGGTACACTCAAAGTCGGGTGTATGCAGATCATCGGCAGCTGAATTGGCTGACAAACCCCCCGGTACCCCAAACCCCAAACCCCCCGTATTCATCGCTGGTTGCCATAAATAACCCCAAACCCTAACTCAGGGTTTAATGCTGTAACGTCACATTACTATAGACGCGTGAAATCTCGTCCCGGGCGCACCGCTTCTAATGAAGATTGAGTGCCCGGCCACAGAATGACCCGCAGCGCTAGTGGCGATCCCTCAGATTTCTCCCCGCCACCCCGTCTCACTCTCACGGCCGTAATAGTCCTAATTGCAGGGAGGCCGTGTTTTTAATGTGTCGCCTCGCGGAGCTTGCCAAATGTCTCCGTGGTCCCATCCGAAGGAGTTTGGCGCGGTGCCCAATTAGTGGACCGCGCGAGATTGCCCGACAGAGGGATCTTCGGTCGACGCCGACGTGGTTTGGTCGACGTGGCCAGCACACGGTCCTCGGCGAGGGTTCGACTCGATTCCGAATGGCTACAACTGCGCGGTCTTGCGGCAGAGCGTTCGGGGCGTTGTGATAGGATCGAAATAAATGCAAGCTTAGCGTAAATCCTGTGAGAATCCATCGGTAAACGTGGATACTGCTCCGAGGTGGAGTCAAATCGAGGAAGAAACATCGATTGACTGTAAAACAAGGTATTTGTTGGAGAGAAAATGAGAGCAACGGGCCAGTGTACTTGCCTAAGTACACGAGTACATTAGCTAAGAAACTGATGACGTATAGGTACCTGGAAATTGTTAATATCTTTCTACAACGATGCGTCAAATCATTCCCCACTCATCAAGAAGCCATGACAACCCACGAATCATCTCTGGAAAATTGCCCTACTGTGGCCTGACCTTTCTACGGCGTGCCCCCTCACGCGTGTCAGCCACGTGCGCCTGGCGTGACTGCCAAACGTTCGACCTTATCGAAAAATCCACCACCCTCCGAGCTTTTCGGGGAACAAATCCATTTTAAGTGTTTTTAAACGGTCTAGGGCTGGCCGAGATCTCTGATTACTCCTGATTTTGCCGAAACAGCCGACAGACGATAAGAAAGGGCACTTAAAATTATTATCAGAACGATACGACGAGACCCGCGAGGCTGTTTTTTTTTAAGTTCGCGTTGCACGGCGACGTCGTGGTCACGGTGAGCCTCGCGTTGGAGGACGCAGTCGACGTCCGTCTAATGAAAGACATCGGTAAAGTGATGAAAGTGATACCCCATCCCATTGCGGGCCACAAGAAGCGACGGCGAGACGTGGGAGAAAAGCGACGGATAACTTTGTTGTTTCAACTTCCACAAACATTTGTACAAAGTTCGGGAAGAAATGCAACACCAGCTTAGCACGTTTCTAACCTGCGCTCGGGCGACGAGTCCAGATGAAACAAGAGACGTTGCAACGGATCCGCTCCGCCGTGGCCGAGGCAGACTTTCGAGATTAAACGACACTTATTATTTTGTTGCGGCTTTGTGGAGCCGTGGCCAGGCAATAATACGTGAGTTATGAAGGGGACCGCAGGTGATATTGCAACCATGTTAGCAATACTTTTGAAAATATGGCAATCGATCTCCCCTGAATGCAGCCCGCAGAGCAAATTAAGATTTGGAAACGGCACCTCCACCGCGCAGACGAAATTCGCGAGTTTTGTTCAAAACGGAATCAAAATCATCAGTTTATTCAATTCAATTTTTTTCTTACTTACAATCGCAAACTGATATCATCTTGATTTTAACAAGACGATGATAAAGATAAGCCACGCGGCTTATTATTTAAACTTGTGTTTCAGGGTACCATTTGGTCCATATGAACCATTTGTACTTGTGGTCAATTTGTCCAGGGTACCCTTTCCATGTCATGCATGTAGATAGAAACCTTCTAACGCAGATCTCGTGCCCCGCACGTATGTGTTGCAAAGATATTGCACCTTGTCTAAATGCCGGATCGAGCGCCTTCGATTGGCCAAACGACTGCAATCCTGAGAGGGCTATTTTTACCCCCAAACACTACTAGAATACCGCTGTCCGTGGCGACGGAGACGACGCGAGCATGAGGGGCGTTTGAGAGGGTGTACGACCCCCTCATGTTTCTTGCAAAGCGTGATTTAATGCAAGGCCATCGCTCGACGCAACGCGCTGCCTGGCGGGGATTACGCGCACTGAAAGGCGGCGATGTTAACTGGGAAACTGTCTCCCACGTTTTGTTACCGCAAGACAAAGCTGATATTAAATGGCGGCCGCCTGACGACGTCGTTGTCTCGGATACGGGCTCAAGGAGAGGCGATATATTTCACAAGTTTAAGTGTTGAAACAGCGACAGCGACAACCGTATTAAGGTCAAATATCACATCGGCTTCGGAATGGTAATTTCTCAAAATAGCGCGCTTTATTAGCCATGTTCATGGTTGGAGTTAAGACCCCCCGCCCCCCTTGTTATGTCACGGTACAGCAGAGTCTTAGCAAGTTGTGAGGTATTGTGCCGCGGTTTCGGCTACAATCTAGTGCTGGAATCTTTGCTGTTCAGCTATAACTTCACACCAGAATAAGACGGGTTGGGCGGCGGAGGGTGAGACGATATCTCATCGGAAATCAATACCTTGTAGTGCTTACTATATCAGGGATGATTTGCATAAGAGCGAGAGAGAAGGAGCAAGGGGGGGGGGGGGGGGATGGCGATCGAATCGATACGTCACAGTGGCATCGTGCAAGTCGCGGCTTTTCACACAATTTCACGCCTGCTTTTTCATTTTTTTTTTTTTTTTTGGCGACGCGAAATGGAACGAATAATTTTAAATCTGTGGAATTATTCACAGCCGTCGCCGCTTTGCCTGGTTTATTGGGGAATTATGTCGCCAACCGCGTCCCCCCCCCCCCCCCCCCTTACCCCCCAAAAGGTAGGATCAGGGTCTAGAGTTGAGTCTACATATTTGAGTCATCAGGTATGCCCTCAGGGCATAGGGGAACGGCGTGAAGGCAAAAGGCTTTATTTAGCCTTAAGGGCACACAAATTAATTTTTTTAGTATTTTCTTAGTACTCTTGGTTGTGGTTCCATTAGAGGCTTTGGAAAGGGCATCTGACATATACATTTTTCTTAGAAAATATCCAAAATGTTAAGTCTTGCCCACACCCTCAACACCAACAAGGTAGGATCTCCCCTCAGGTAGGGATCAGGGTCTAGAGTTGGTCTTGTCGGAGGAAAGGGACATGATGGCCAGTGGTAGACTTAGGCTGGAGCTAGATTTTAGCACAAATCTTAGTGGCCGTTGCTCGCTTGCTGTTCTTCGGACAGAACAATATTTCCCTGGAACCTTTGCAATTTTTTTGTATTCACAAAAAAAAACTCTTTGGTTTTCCAGCCCGATTTACAGCGAACGTTTTGTGTGAATTATTGCGCCGATTTTGATTATTATTAAACTACGACGATAATTACTATTCGAAAACTTCTCGAAAATGATTGTGAATCGGAGAACAAAGAAACTCTCACTTGCAGAAATTTGAAATCTCGAAAGAAATAAAACAAAAAAAAAAGAAAACAGAAAAGTGCGCATTGTCTTCTTTCTTTTCTTATCTTTTCGAAAGTCATTAAAACATTTGTTTTCTGCTGGAGATTGCCTCTTACAAAAAGAAAACTTGTGCAATTAAATTTCCCGAAAGAAATCGCAAAGAGGAAGGCAGACGACCATGCTGTTGCCCCGAGGAGGTTGGGAGATGCGAGCATGCGACGACGTGGACTCCTGGACGACCACCGTGCCTTCATGCGTGGGTCAAGACAGCACTTCCTTATCTGTCTCAAAACTAGAACAATCCTGATCAAACTTAGGTGCCACAGAAACATGGAGTCCCAGAAATTATTGTTAAACACTCCCGAGCTACCTGCTCAAGCCAATTCAGTTTGGAAGTAATCATTTTGTTCATTTCACGACAGGGAAAACATTTTCACAACCCCCACACTTCGTCTTGATTTTCAACGATACCGCAGGCGTCGCGACGCGCCGATCGGCGTCGCTTTTATATCAGCTCCAAGCGTCGGTTTCCATAACTCGGTCAAGAGGCTTGGTACATCCATCACCTTGTAACTCGCAGCACTGCGGGTATAGTGTGAACTGCTGCCAACACCTGACATTGGTGACAATATTTCACTTTGGTTCACATTTTGACCACCAGACACGCGGGTGGGAAGATGGAAAATATATCAGGAGCGAAACTCTTGGCGTCCTGTCATCGCGCTCATCCGACCCTCGATGATCTTGAGAACCACTCGCCAGTCATTGCGATAAAATGCAAGATGTACTTGAATCCAAGCTTAACCTGACCCAATACTTTGCCACGGATTGCATAGATACTTAAACTTAAGGGATCTGTGTGAAAAATGCATGTCATTTTGTGCATTCGGGGAAAGAAGCATCCGATTCTGGTACTGCGTTGATGGCGCTTGTGTTGCCATGCCCTCACCCACCCCCAACACCACACAAACACACGTCATCAAGGTGCGTATGCGTGTTGGTGAAACTCACTGGTACATGCAGCGAAAACAAGCACACATCATCGGTACACCGCACCATCGATCCCCGCTAAGCCCTCACCGTCTCCCGCACTTCGAGACAAAGGGGGGCTCTAATTAGCAAGACCCTCCCCCCCCACCGGTCCTCTCCCGTGCAAACACGGGCCTAATTAATTCAGGAGTACACTGCTATTGAACCGCGCAATTATAAAATGCACTATTATTTCGATGGTGCGCGTTGCTCGGTACGTGAAGCGTCCCGCCGAACGTTTAATTATGAATGCAGTTGTAAACGAACTGGCATTGTGAGCCGGTTGGTTCGGCGTTACGAGGTTACCAAGCAACGGTATTCCTTATGTAGGGCATTTCAGGGGACAATTCATGCCACACCATTCCTGATTCCAATTTTCGAGCTCAAAACGAGCTCAAATGATGATGCCGTGATGTTGACGTGGCCTACAACAGGGCGGTGGTTAATGCTTCACTTGGCAATGGTTTTTGTGGGATCACTGAAGTTAAGCAACACTGCGCTGGGTCAGGTATTGAAATGGAGACCACCGAACGGTTTTGGCGTGTTGGAAACACCGGTCCTCGTGAGATCACCGAAGTTAAGCAACACTGCGCTGGGTCAGGTATTGAAATGGAGACCACCGAACGGTTTTGGCGTTTGGGATCCTTCCACTGCAACCTGCAAAGGATGTGGTGTTTCGCGCGAAAAGTGTGGCCATCCGACGAACAATCTGAAATGTCGGGACAGCGATTTCGCCAAGCGATCAAGTGAATGCTTGCACAAATCGACGCCGAGCGTCGCGACGCTTTCTCTCGTGCGCGACCAACAGCATTAGTTGATGAGCGTCTTGGTTATGACCGGGAAATCCCGTCAATCGTCTGGCCACGATCGTTGCTTGAATTTTTTTTTTTTTTTTTGGTGTTTAACGACGCACTGTTTTGACATCTGGCCCTGCGGCACTGATCTAATGGCGTCGGTGAATGAGTGGATGGTGATGAGGATGATGATGAACCTAACCTAGCCTACAAGTGAGAAGGGGAAACGAGGTGCCAGCACGTAGCCTACTCCTGTCGAAGAGCACCAAGGGGACCACCGGCTTAACGTCCCTTCCGAAGGACGGTAGGTACAACGCGAACAACAGGATTCCTCCACAAATCCATGCTGTCGAGAGGTTGATAAGCAAGGTGAACTAAGTTGCTGTACTAACTTTCATCCCTCCAACCTCTCTCCCGAACAGAACTGGTCATGTGTATGATGGTCAACCATCCAATACCTGACTCAGCGCAGTGTTGCTTAACTTCGGTGATCTAGCGAGAACCGGTGTTTCCAACACGCCAAACCGTTCGCTGGCGTTCCTAAAATTCCGAGCACCGTTTTGAAGTGAATCGAATTGTGTGGCCAATAATGCCTCCTCTACGAGATAACGTCCCTCTGGCTCGGAACACGGCGCACGCGCCGACGCACAAAGCGGATCGGGCGTAACTTTGTGCATCGCCTCCAACAGTTGCCAAAGTTCGCTAGGCTTCAAGAATCCCGAACTTCACCTGACTTCGAACTTCACCTGACTTCCCCACAACACATGTATTAGTTAGCTGTCTTCTGCATTGGAAGCCCGTGCCTCGATGCGAGCTCAAGGAGTTAGCATTCAAGATCAATGTAAATCCTTGGCTGCTATTACTAATTGAACACTGAAGTCTTGCCTCGCAGAGCTACCTCAAAACTTGATTCCATTTGGCGGGGATTTGAAAGGTTTTCACTGACATGCCCGTCATACATAAGTCTTATTGCTGCCTGTCAAATTGATTCCAAATCTCAATTCACTCCCCCAAACAAGTTGTTCGGGACGCGGCCCAGCGGGTTGCATATTTCGACGCCAGCCAGGGGCGACGTACCGAGTGATCGCGACGGACGTCGATAGCGCTGATGAACGAGCTGCGTCGCAACTGACACGTCATAAAAACTTCGACGCCGAACCTCATTTTTCACGCGGACCTATATATGTTAAATGCATTACATAGCAGCGCGTGTGTGAGACGTCGCGACGTCCAAGGTCGGCGCCGAGTTGGCGTCGGCGCCGGCGTCGCTAAACGTCTCGTGCAACACGCGCGTTAAGTTGAGTTTTTTTTTTTTTTCATTTTTTTACTTCTAAATTGACATTTGAATTGACCGCAGCGCAAAAAAGTGCCGGGCGTTATGACTGCGCCACCAGTTACGTAACGCTGGCAAATGTCACTTAAGTTTTGAGCCACCTTGGCTCAAGTTGGGACCAGTTCTGTTCGGGAGAGAGGTTGGAGGGATGAAAGTTAAGCAACACTGCGCTGAGTCAGGTATTGGATGAGTGACCATCATACACATGACCAGTTCTGTTCCGATAGAGAGGTTGAAGGGATGAAAGTTAAGCAACACTGCGCTGGGTCAGGTATTGGATGGGTGACAATCATACACATGACCAGTTCTGTTCGGGAGAGAGGTTGGTGGGATGAAAGTTAAGCAACACTGCGCTGAGTCAGGTATTGGATGGGTGACCATCATACACATGACCAGTTCTGTTTGGGAGAGAGGTTGGAGGGATGAAAGTTAAGCAACACTGTGCTGGGTCAGGTATTGGATGGGTGACAATCATACACATGACCAGTTCTGTTCGGGAGAGAGGTTGAAGAAATGAAAGTTAGTACAGCAACTTCACTCGCCTTGCTTATCAACCTCTCGACAGCATGGATTTGTAGAGGAATCCTGTTGTTCGCGTTGTACCGTCCTTCGGAAGGGAAGTTGAGCCAGTAAACCCCTTGGTGCTCTTTGACAGGAGTAGGTTATGTGCCGGCACCGGGTGTCCCCTCCTCCCTTCTAGCCTAGGCTAGATTCATCATCATCCTCATCATCATATACTTATTCACCGACAGCATTAGACCAGTGCCACATGGCCAGATGTCAAAACAGTGCGTCGTTAAACACCACAAATAATAATAATAACCAATCGAGCTACTTGGACACTGGCTTTTTAAGAAGATTTTAGTGTATTTGATGAGAATGACAGTTCTCCAAGGAGTAGAACCAAGAGGCTGTGAATACTCACAGTCACTCTGATTCTAGTGACGCTATATCACGTCACAACCTGTCAAACTCGAGTAACTCCAATTTGACGTTGGATTCGTTGAATTCGTTGAAATCTGATTTAAATTGCAAACGCTTGCAATGCGCGGGGTATTTTATTATTATCAACACTATACACTAAAACCGTCTCAAAATGCCAGTGTCCAAGTAGCTCAATTGGTTAGAGCAACACCCACGACAGGTGGAAATCGGGGCTCGAGTCCCCGTTTGGGCATCAATTTTTGAGACGGTTCTAGTGTTGATAATAATAAAATACCCCGCGCAATGCAAGCGTTTGCAATTTGAATCAGATTTCATCTAAATGGATCCACACTTTGTTATCAGGGGCGATGTGCGCATGCGCACTGCTTCTCGGTGTGTGCCGATGAGCAATTGTGTGATTATGAATAGAAACCAAATTAACTGTCCCCCTCCTCCCCCCCCCCCCCCCCCGCCCACGCCCACGCCGTCGCCCACCCACACACGGGCCGTTCTATGCGCTCGGCGCTTGTTTTTAAATATTTAATCCCACCGTTGAACTCGCCGCGAACGCCACGGCCCATAAGAGCACAACAGACAGAATGTCTAGAGCAATATCTAGCTGGCGGTTTGTTCCGGTCCCCGTTGGGAGGCGATCTTTGTCAGTCCTCCGAGTTTATATGACTCTTGACGCGAACCCCCTGCACATGCATATGAACACGAGTCGGCCGCGGCATTATCAACTTGTTGTTTTATTCAAGGAAAACACCGACGCTTCTGTGTGAGCGCCGCCCAAAGTCTTGTCATAAACACTCTATGCTCTCACGGAAACATAGGGGGGCGGTGGGTGGGCGGCCGGCAAAAACACGAAAGTGTACTCAAAAACAGAGACAAGAAGAAGTTTAAACTTGGCGACAACTTCAACACACGGACAGAGAAAACAACAATTCGGAAACTTTTCAGCTAGCACGTGTGAAAGTTATTTAATTTAGAAGGGAACAGGTTTTGTCTCTGTGGAGACTTAATTTGGCTGTGATACAGAATTACGAGCGGATGCTGAGGGCATGTATAGCGGGTCGGCTCGGTGTGATCAGCGGATTGTTCCTCGACGCACTGATTGATCGTCTTCTTTGTTTGCTTCCAGGTTCGCACTTTGTTCGTCAGCGGGCTGCCCATGGACGCCAAGCCACGCGAACTCTACCTGCTGTTCAGGGCCTATGAGGTCAGTATGCACCCATCTCGATACCTTAAATACCTCCCACACCTCCATACCACCAATACCTCCCATGCCTCCATACCTTTCATGCCTCCATACCTTCCATACCTGCCATACCTTCCATACCTCCATACCTCCATACCACCAATACCTCCCATGCCTCCATACCTTTCATGCCTCCATACCTTCCATACCTGCCATACCTCCCATGCCTCCATACCTTCCATGCCTCCATACCTTCCATACCTTCCATACCTTCCATACCTGCCATACCTTCCATACCTCCATACCTCCATACCTCCATACCTGCCATACCTGCCATACCCTCCATACCTCCATACCTGCCATACCTCCATACCTGCCATACCTGCCATACCTCCATACCTGCCATACCTGCCATACCTGCCATACCTCCATACCTCCATACTTGCCATACCTCCATACCTCCATACCTGCCATACCTGCCATACCTGCCATACCTGCCATACCTGCCATACCTCCAATACCTGCTATACCTGCCATACCTCCATACCTCCATACCTGCCATACCTGCCATACCTGCCATACCTGCCATACCTGCCATACCTCCATACCTGCCATACCTGCCATACCTCCAATACCTGCCATACCTGCCATACCTTCCATACCTGCCATACCTTCCATACCTGCCATACCTGCCATACCTTTCATACCTCCATACCTGCCATACCTCCATACCTCCAAACCTCCCATACCTGCTATACCTGCCATACCTCCCATGCCTTCATACCTTCCATACCACCAATACCTCCCATGCCTCCATACCTTCCATGCCTCCATACCTTCCATACCTGCCATACCTTCCATACCTTCCATCCCTGCCATACCTTCCATACCTCCATACCTGCCATACCTCCATACCTCCATACCTGCCATACCTGCCATACCTCCAATACCTGCCATACCTGCCATACCTGTCATACCTCCCATACCTCCCATTCCCTCAATACCTCAAAAAACATCCAATAATCCAATACATCCAATATGTAAAATCCCACATCCAACAAACATCCAACATCCCCTGGCAGCACCGCCATATTGATGGTCGAGTCATTACAAAATTACACCAGTGCAGTCATTGAAGTGACTAGTCCTTGCACCAGTACGGTGCCCGTCAGAGCGGAGGCGTTGACGTTCTGTTCTGTTCCAGGGCTACGAAGGGTCGCTTCTGAAGGTGACCAGTAAGAACGGGAAAACGGCTTCGGTGAGTACTAACGTAAGGCCGCTCGGTTGCTTTGTTTTCTACCAACTAATAGACTTAAGAAATCACCTGCAGACTTGAAAAAACATTTGTTGCACCTGTAAAACCATTAGAAGTACAATCAAATCGAAACGCTGTACGCAATAATTAGCTATATTTGTGGCAACAGTCGCCGTGGAAACCAAGGCATTCCAAACAATCACCATCGATGATCAATTTTGTTGAACAAAATCGCAACTGAAAATTATAACGATCAATTTATAAAGATTTATTGTTAGGATTGAAACCAATATTCTATCGATTCCCCGGGAAATGCATTTTCCTTCCTTTTTTTCTTTTAGCCCGTCGGATTCGTGACGTTCACAAGCCGAGCCGGTGCAGAAGCAGCAAAGCAAGATCTTCAGGTGCGTGCATCGTGCTAGTCACCAGTTCATGTCCCGGCCTAACCTTCAATCAACTGGCTTTGGCCAAAAATACACACTTAACCTTAGATTGTCGAGACCGGAACCTTGTCAACCTGTAATTATTCTCTAATTCTGTAAAAACTCGCTAACCGCATTCGCCAAGCATGCAAAGACTAAACAACAGCCACTCAAACACACGATTTGCCGCACCACTGCAGTGGCGCACGGGCCGTGTCCTGCCCCGCCACTGCACACCTGATCACTCACGCACCGATGCAGGTGTACCACCAGTAAATAGTTGGACAAATCACCACCTCGTCGAACCCGCTAAGTTTTTACAGTCAAATTAAATTCATGTCAATTTTTTTTTTTTAACAAATCAATTTGTGCTGGGATTTTTTGATAAATCACGGTTAATTAAATTGTGTTCCAATATTTTAACAAACTCGGTTACTCTGCAAATAAAAAATGGATTAAATCACATACATTTTGAAGCCCTCCAAACACAATAAAAATAAAAAAATCTTACAAATTTCCAGATATTTCTGCTGGTTGTTTTAAAAGAGCATGGTACTTTTCACAAATTTAAAACCAATATTTCAATGTCAGTATATAAATCCGACCCGCAAACCATCATAAAATCCCCCCCGCCGCTCTACTTCGAACAATTTAACACCCCCCTCTCTCGCCCTCCGCCACACCCCTTGCCCATCAACCATGTCAAACAAGCTCACACAATATTATTAAGGCGCCCGTTCGCTCCTTTTTTCTTTTTTTCCACGGCAACATTTTTTGCAGCAGGGCGTCCGATTCGACCCAGACATGCCCCAAACCATCCGACTGGAGTTTGCCAAAAGTAACACGAAGGTTAGCAAGCCTAAACAGCAAGCAGCCACGACCATCAGCACTCACCCAGCTCTCATGCACCCACTCACCGCCGGCCGTAAGTACCGAGTACCGAGTACCGAGGTACCGAGTGTCCAGGGGCGAGCCGACCTTCAACGAGCCGTCTTAACGGACTGATTAGCCCGTACTTGTCAAAGCGAGGGTTAGAATGCGTTGTTTGGTGAACGTCGGCTCGCACCGTAGACAGACCGCGTACTGTAAGCTCGTTTGAAGTTGGTTCTGTGCAGAATGCTGCGTGTCCGGCCGTGAAAAGATGGTTAACATCATAGACTAACGCCGATTTGTCCGTTACACATTGGGCGCTTGGCCTTGGCGCTGATTGGCCGCACGCAGCATTTGAATCAGAGCTCGCAGCGAATAGGGCGAAAGCATCGAGAACCGTTTTTCCTGGTGACCTTGCTCTATTGGCTTCAGATAAGCTGTTTTCGATTGGTTCCATTACTATATAAACATCCAGTTAAACGCCAATAGCAAGGTCGTCAAGAAAACAGTTTTTTTCGATGCTGCTGCAGTCGAGTGCACTCTTAGATACTGTTCTCACCGGTTTTCTTAGCATTGTTTGGGAGATGCATCTCTGAGAGTGGACTGTACTGTACATTTCGGCTAGCATCTGCGCCAGGGAGGCGATGCACCACACTGTTCACCGCTGCAACTTATTAACAGCCATGTCAGGGACTGGTAGCTACGGGTTTGGGGTGGATTTGTGGTAGACTGGGAGAGTTGGCGGTTGCACCAGTCAGGTACTAGCGCACTCCACGCGAGAGAAAAGTACATTGTTTACGGTATTTTTGCCTTTGTGGGTCCACAGATTTTTAGAGATTTGCTGTAACAATTGCTAGAGGCAGGCATTAATTTCCCTTGCGTTTTGTATCTTTTAGCGTTCAGGTTCACATCACAAAAGCCGAGTTTAGTGTGGCAACATGGTTTTCTTCTGAATGGGAATCAAGAAATATCAAAATGAGTTTTTCTTGTGCCCCCGCGAAACGAGTGCTGTCTTGGTAAGCTCAAAGTAGACTGGTTTTAAGAGTGGTTAATGCTTATGTGACTACGCAGCCTAAAGATATCTTACGAAGGAGAAAATTTGCATTGAAATTCATGACCGAAACGATGGGATTCTATCTTTTTCCTCGTCGACGATAATGTCCGAGCTAAGACTAAGACAACCGCTCTGTTCGAGGTTGACATCAAAATGGCATAGCGCTGCTTATTATAATTGCCCGCACAAAATATCAAGACAACTTTTTCAAAATTACGCCGGTAAATTCTCATCCAAAAAAGTGGGGAAAAGGATTTTCTTTGGCAGCATTTACCCGCGGGTTTCGTGCAGGGATATTGCTCCTCGGAACGGGAATTAGGGAAAACTAGGGAGACGACGAAGATACCTTGGTATTGGTTGGTAGAAAACAACAATTCATCCACTTTCAGAGCATACGAGCTCGCGTATGCTGGCTAACAAGAAACCAGGCGCACGTTTTCTCATTTTGAATCACTTATGGAAGCCCACAGTTTTATTGAAGTCTCTCCACGACCTCGACTAAACTTTGTTTACATGGTACATGCTGTTATGACTTGTTAGTTTCTTAAGCAACTGTATTTGCCGGGCAACGGACTTTAGTTAGCCGAGTTAAACGCTTAAAATGGGCCAAGATCTGGTAAACAGCATCAAGTGAGAGTGATTTCTTCTTCCGATGACTCGCGGTCTGCCATCTGTCTTTTGGCCCGGGTACTCGTTGCTGACGAAGCTCGAATTGAGCAATGACGGTGCGTTTCACGCTCCTGTCGTTAAGTTTCTCCTTTTTGACACGAATATAACATGTGTTCGATGGACCAATGTTACGGCCACAGCGCCAGTGAAAGAACAGGCCACGTTTGCTACAACTGCAACGATTATTCCTTTCTGTACAGAAAACATTACATCAAATTTCAAAGAAAACTGAACCCAAAGTAAACTATCATTTAACATGAAATGATATTTGTGACCGAGAAACCAACAGAGTTTTATGACTCGAGCAGAACTTTATATTTTTCTATACGAGGAAGGTATTTAAGCGCAAAACCTGTTCGAGGCGCTAGATTCACGAGTTACGTGCAGTACAAGATATATTCTAATTAAAGTCAGGCGTCTTGAATGCACCGAGTCTTCATGTTTTAAGGATGTACACTGGCGGCAGGATGTAACTCAAAGCGTTCGCCAAGGATCTGCCCAATGAGGACCTCGTTGACACGTATCCTAGATGAGCACGTCATTAGCAAATGTGAGGTGACGTATCTCGAGCACCAAAGTTCAAAGTCCAAGAAAGTCCGCTGCATTACAAAATACTTTTCCAAGTCGCATTACGACTTCGACTGAAACTTGCTTTTAATTTCGCCCGACGCGACGTTTTACGAACGTTTTTTTTTCACAACGTCTATATCCTAGAAGCCGGCAGAGATTGAAGGAACGTCGCCTCCGTGACGACGCCTCCGTGACGACGCCTCCGTGACGATGCTTCCTTCACGCACGCCGACGACGCGGGGCTCCATTGTGCATCGTGCTCGGAATAAGACAAAAAATGATGTCGATGCTCGACGCCTTGTTTAACATTCTGTTCATTTTTCGGGTGATATACTGCGGCCAAATCTAAAGGAAAATTAAGCCCCAGCTTACCGCGCGTTTTCTTGTTCCTCGGCGCGGACGTGCCGCCGAGAAAATTGAGCCTGGCACAAGTAGCTAGTGAACGATCTCGATCTCTTCACTCCTTTCGGTGATGCTCATTGATTAGACTTGTTATACATATGAGAGATCGGTGCCTACCATCAAACCTGCCTACTCCTGCATTGCAATGCTAACGACACGCGTTCTTGGACCAATCTTGCGGTGCAAATCGGTCACTTTTTCCAGTAATCTAAGCTAAAATGAGATGAATTAGCCAATTTTTTCTGATGAAAACAGTGGAGAAAATGACGGTTTCTAATCTCATTTCATCTCATTGCACTGGAAAAAAAAATGATCGAAACCCGCTCCTGTGGGCGGTCGATCGCTAGTAGGCGTTAGATTCAGTTAAGTAGATATCTACATGTTTGAGTTTGCATTTCAACATGTCGGGCATTGCCCCGTCAGCTTTTAAGGCCTATACACTGAGTTCAATCTTCAATCTGAGCTGGAATCTATTCAAGAAAGAAAACATCTTCGAATAAAATCCGCATTTCAGACAGTAAATTCAGGGCGACTTTGGTGAATAATAAACTTGGTGTTCAGGTTAAAAGTTATCCCCGCATTTGACTTCTTGATGGGATTACGTCCAAGTCAATCCAAGGACTTTATGACAGGATCAGGAGGTTGGAGCGTTTTGCCGAATCCGAAAGTCGTGCAGCCGATGAATGCCATTCCCCCCGAAAGCCAGCAATCCACGCGAGGGATCCCTTATTGATTTATTTCCACCTCGGCGTTCTTGAGCTGTTTTTCCGATAGTCAGGACACAACAGAATGTGTGGCCACCACGCAAGCCGGTCGCTGCCACTGCCACAGTCTGCAATAACTTGCTTCAAGGAACATCGAAAACTTTCCGACTAGAATTCGATAATGGACTTGAATGATTGCTTCTTGGCATCACAAGAGGATGTTTCGAGCTGTCTTCAAACATGAAACAGGAGAGAGGAATCCAACTTTTAGCCATAACTCAAGCTCGAACTGCGCCGAAACTTTGAATGAATACAATGCACGGGCGCTCCAATTCCGCTACCTTGGGGTATGTGTAATTTAAATTGACCAAGCGAACTACGGGAGTTCAATTATGGATACGCTTTTCCGATTACTTTGAAATATCGCGTCTAGACTCGCGGCAATCTGTCTGGCTTTTATCCATCGACTGGGAGCGCTCTGCAAAAACGTGAAACGCACCCAAGAGAAGAGTGAAGCACCTAAAAGATAGATGTGAAGAGCGTTCCATCATAACGTTACGGCGGTACACAAGATAATTTCTTACGGACGGAGTCCCATCAGTCGACTGGCAGATCGAATTCTTTCCAACATTGTATTCAATATTTTTGCTATTATTATCGTCCCCCATCTGCTTAATGTTCGGGAAGCTAACCGATAGAGCTTCCGCCTGACAGCGCCCATGGCAAGTCACCCTCTTACAGCAAGGCGAGGTCCGGAGTGCGTCGCAAAGCCCGGAGTACGAAGGAGCCAGATAGGAGATGGACAGATAGCTCGGTGTGCAGACTGATGAAGGACCTCCCCGGCATTACGAGGACAAAGAGTGATGGCGAAACAAAGGCCGGGTGACGCGGAATGAAAGAAATGCACGAGGACGCCGTTGAAGATGACACCGTTGAGAGGCGACGAGGGCCGAGACAATGGCGAGGACGGCACGAGTGGGCATGCTACTTGACGACTCACACAATTAATAATAACATATCGTCACATAGTGGCCGTGCTGCCTCCATTGTTTGGATTAGTTTTCCCCAGCGCTAGGAAAGCGGACAAAAACGAGGGATTGCAGCGATGCCATTGGTCGGCGGACACCGTCCGAGGCGACGGGAATTGATCGAACCTTGTTCGGGAACGGGATCATTATTCGGGAGAACGCGTTGCTTTGGGGGCTACTTTCGGCGATAACAATATTGTGTAGTCAATGTTTGTGCTGTGTTTGGGAATGCGATCGCCTTGATTGGAAGCTTTTTGCCGGCAACCGTGAGCGCGGTCTTTTTATTCGACAACTATTCGACAATTTGTTTGATTGCTACAAAAAAAAAAGGGAGGCCGTGGAAACAACTGGTAAGCTTTCTGTCAAAACATGGAAATTAATTGTTCAATTTATCAATTGTAATCAGCCTGACTGCGCGTCGGCCAATGAACGCGTCGCGTCGTGCATATTTCATTCTGCAAACGTCACTCGCTCCTCACGTATTAATAAAAACAAAAAAGCGACAAACATTCAATGTTTCGCGATGCAAAGAAGGTGCCAACTGTATAACAAATTAATCACGGGCCAGACATCCCGATGCATTGTCGCCTCCTCGTCAAAGTCCGGGCTTCGATCCTCGGTCGCGGCCTCGACGCGCAACCTATTGTCTGTAGACGGCGACGTCAACGCGGAGACGTCTCGCCTCCACGGAATTCATCCGTCTTATTTTATCCACAGAAGCTATTATCCTGTCGCAAAATCCACCCCTTTGTGCAATAATTATTTAATCAAATTTGCCTTAAAATCTCTTTTCACCCTGCCAAGCGCGAACTTCGTGACGTCACGCCGAGCAGACTAAAGCCACGTGTGCAACGACGCCGTGCAAAGCGCCGCGACGCCTCCGATTGACGTCGGCGTCGCGCACCCTGGTGTCTAGCACGAGCGTCGCTAGCACGGCCATAAAGAGCCGTGGCACTCGGCTGTCCGCAAATAACATTTGTTTATCGGGAAAGTCGGCAGCATTTAAAATAATACCAACCTCAGATATGGCAACTCGCGTGGAATGGGCGACAATCACGAACTTTGTCTATCAGGCACCTGGCGCCGACTGGCGGGAGTTTGGTGGAAGCTTTGATCGAATCACGCTCACCCCATCCTCAGGCAGAATAAATTTCACATACCGACCCGCTACACCTCGGTGGAGTATGGACCACACTTCTCCAGCGTAAAACATCTTCTCCGAGTTAGTCAGGGACAAGAACGATGCACCAAAGGCCAGCTTGTCACCCCAAGAGTACGTTGCAAACTTTCAGAGACAAATTTTAAATGTAAACCCACTGTACCTGTGCGTCCTATGCCATTACTAATCGTGCTCCATTCCAGTGTTCTAACCTTCTGTGGGGTTCTGTTGCAGATATGGGCTCGCCCTTCTTCCCGGGCGGCCCCGAGTTGTGGCACCACCCTCTGGCCTACTCGACGGCAGCGGAGCTGCCCGGCGCCGGGTTGCAGCACACGCTGGTGCACCCGGCATTGCACCCCCAGGTCCCAGTACGTTCCTATCTTTGACTATCTGCTGAGAAATCCCCGGATGCTCAGCTGCACCCGACGTCGGCCACCGCCCACCATGTTAGTCATCTCACCTCTTAACTTATACCTCTCACCTACCCGCCGTCAGGCAGCTTGTAGCCGCTCTCCGCAGCGCTAAGAAATAACGCCGCCAAAATGTTCACCCATCAACGCACTGTCGAAGACCAAGCATATCAATGTGCTTACTTTGTGAGCTTGCCTTGCTTGGAGTTTGAAGACGTGGTTGGTGTATCTACCAAATCACCGGACCCGAGAGTTTCTGTCAAAGCCAGTTCCCAGAGTTTCCTTGAATGAGTGGGCAAAGTTTGCTCGTTCCATTCGCCGTGGTCGAGGTGACAGGCCGGCTAATGTAAGCGCGCCTGAACGGCGACCAAGAGTTGGACAACATTGCTGCAGAGGAACACGCATGCAAGCTGCTCACGGCGGGGAGGGTTACTCACTAGTTTCACGTTTGTTTCGATTATTGTGCAATCTGTGCCCATTTCTTTATTTTTCTCGTGTTGTGTCTTGTTTCACGACAATTAGCAGCCATGAGCTGACATTTGAATCGTGTTGTATTTGACAAGTTCAATAGCAAGTTGTTAAATTCATGGCGTAAGAGCTTATTTGGTATCTCTGTTGCTGTGCTTTAACTCCCCCCAGTTGTGCCATTAGAAGTGATTGAAATTGATTTTGTTTGTGGCAGATTCTCCCGAACATTCCTAGAAAACGTTTAGCAGTCGGGCTCCCTATCTTCCCATCCGACTGAAGCTTCTTGTTTGTACAAAATATTGATGGCGAAACTTTTAATTTAACAAACATTCCACGGTTGCGTGAATGTAAACCGTATTACAGAACGCGAGCACCCGAAGAGTGTTGGAATTCCCCGGTAGCAACGTGGCGCCGGGGGGCTCCGTGCGAGGACGCCGTCGTCGTTGTGTGCATTGCGATCAGTCTGTTCATAAAGTTATAATCCAATGATCAGCCGGGATTAGTACAGGGTTTAACTCAGTCAACAATACAAAAATACTCGTTACACGCGGGAGCAGTTCCTCTCCCGAACAGTTCCCGCGACGGATTAGAGTTCGCGCCTCGAAAGCGGAGAAAACCAAACTCTTGTCGTTTTAGAAAACCAAACTTGCCGAAGACATGCCTTAAGTGAATCTTTGTTTGGGAATGGACTTTGTTTGGCGCACATTACCTGAGCTCCGCTCTCCGCCTCGAGGATACCAGTTGCGACATGTTTATCTCTCTGCTTTAGAATTCGATAATTCTCCAATCAAACTTTTATCGAGACTTTCCGCGCAAATGGCCGCAAGTTTTGCAAGTACCATAGTGTCCTAACAGGGTGAACAAAAATTCGATAAGCAAACACGTATCAAAATAGATTAGCCTAGATCGAGACAAAACCTCCCACCCGATTTCCCCACCCGATTTCCCCACCCAAATCTGGCCGTCCCACTTGTGAGCTGCCTGTGAAACGCCTCCCGCAGCTGTGTGCATGTCGCGGCAAATCCACAACGTCTACAGGTCTATGTAGGGCCTGCTATACTTTCAGCAACCCATGTCCATGCAGCACCATCCCGCGGCCGCCGCCCTCACGTCGATCCACGCGTCGATGCCACACTTCTTGCCGTCGCCGTCGCTGGCCTCGCCCGTCGGGTCGTCGTCGTCCTCCCAGCCGGGGATGGGGCTGACCAACTCGCCCTGCTCCACGCTATTCGTCGCCAACCTCGGACAGTTCGTCTCCGAACATGAGCTCAAGGAGATTTTTAGCAGGTACGTGGCGTTCTTGTCTTGTGTTACTTCTAGGGGACTGTGAGTGGAAAGGTGTGCCTACCTGACGTGATGTGGTGGTAAGGGTTGTAGAGTCCAGCTTGCAAGACTCGTTGTCGATATCCTGTTTCCGTCCCGACTCCACACTGAAAGAAGAGAACGAAAGACTTGTTAGTCATGCGATTTCCAATGTCTTGGCCCAATCTTCTTGAGAGAACACGTGACTGCAACACAAATCTAACATGTTGCGCTTACATGTTTTCAAAACACGGGCAATGATCGCGAGGAAAGTCAACGAAATGGAATGATAGCAAATACGTTACTAATTTTCCAACGACTTAAGGCTTCAACAAAATGAAACATATCTCGCCAAGCTCAGTGTATTTCACATATTTTGTAATATTGTTGACCAATATGTTTACAATCATTATTTATGTATCTTTTTGAACTCTGGGAGCAAGGAGTCGAGCGGTTTGGATGGTATTCGATGCAGGTCACTCTCGGGCCAGCACCGTGACTTGCATAAACGCGCATCCCCCCCCCCCCCCCCCCCCCCCCCCCCCCCCCCCACCAACGGTCACTAAACAGTGCTCTCTGCGCATGTCCGCATGCCGGCCGGCGCCGGTGAAATAAAGACGCCCGGAAAAAGGTCGGCAAGTGATTAGAGTTGCTCGTGTTGCCAGGAAACAAACCGAGTCCCGCGTGGTCAATATTTAATCATCTCAATGCAGCGGCCATTAGCAAGGCTGGCTTGCCCCACTTTTCAAATATCGCGACGCCATTGCCAAAGAAGGCAAAGAAGATTCCGAGAAACGCTATGTCCCCCGCGCCTGGTGAATCATTCAACCTCGTCTTTCGAGCAATCAAAGTACAATAATTGATTGCTGGTTCAATCGCATGCAGGGACATCCATTACAAACCACTTTTGTTCGTTCAGTAAACCGACCGATTCATTTTTCGCTGGTGCAAGATATGGTGACCCTGGTCTTCTAGTTGTCACAGACCAAAGACTGAACTTTTTCAAACACTCCTTTTTGTATCCGTCTTTTTTTTAGAAATTGGCTACCCAGACGAACGACTACGTTTTGACGGGAATTTCTAGTAGATACCGAACATAAGTACAATAACTTGTAAGTAAACCGATCATTGTGTTCGTAATGTACCCTTCCAGTGAGCGCACACCCCTTGCAATGAGCGCACCTCCAACAACGCCCAAAGCAAGAACACTCGACGCCGAATTCGCTTTCGCCAAACCATGGCACCGCGTTGCAGCAATTAGTGCACGCGAATGCTGCACGCGTGTGTCAAAGTTTTGTGAAATTAAAACGTGATTTGTTCAGCTCGAGAGCGAAGTTGGATCCACCATAAAGCCGACAGCTGATCTCAGCGATTTCGGGTGTATACCGCAATACCGTGTGTGTACAGACCCACGTGTGCCCGCGAAACGCCCCCCTCCCCCTCAGGCGATTTGCTGGCCGCCCTACGCCTTGCGTTTAAGTCACTGTAACTTGCACCATTATTTTCAGTTTGATACCCCAGTCGCTCGAACTAGCTTGTGTCCCAGTATATTATGAGTTTTGTGTTCACTCCGCCCTCAAGCTTATGTGGTTATTGTGTATATTGTGTAGTGCACATTTGCTATATCTCGGTGGGACATTTGAAGATTCTACGCTGAGAAGAATCTAAAAAAGGAACACTTTAGTCAGGTGCTCACGATCGCTGTAAAGTTTCATTAATCAAACGTTAAAGTTGCGATATGTCACTGCCATTGGCACGGATGCCACAACTCATATCATACATCAGGTCTAGATTCCCGCGAACGACCAACTGCATTTGGGAATGTGAAATTAAATTCACTAACTTAATGAAACGTTTCAGTTATTTTAAGCTGTTCTGTTTCATTAAGTTCATCAACTAATTCGCCGGAATCTTGAATCTCAAGCGATCACACTTGTCTCAAAATGCCATGTCAAATAAGATAACCGACTTCCAAGTTGAGCATCTCGAGATCCCACGGGAGTAATCCCCCCTCGCGTTCCCTGGCGTCCCCTCACAGCCCTATTGACCGAATCGATGTCAAATTGGTCGGCCGAATGCCTTCCTTTGTGCCCGGCGCTGACCAACGCCGGTGACAAAGTGGGCCCAGCACCCTTCCGCGGGCCGGACATCATTCAGCCTACACACGCACAAGGACTCGCGCAACGAGGAAACGAGGACACGGGAAATAATGAACCAATATTTTTTTTGAAAAAGAACTCTGTAAGAACTCTTCAATGGGCGTCGCTGAAAGCCAAAACCTGGATCACTTGAGTGCCTTGCTCGCAAATAAGTCCAGCATTTCGCGTGGCTTTTAGCCCTAGTCTATAGCCCGGGGTTTACTCTAGTTTTCTCTCTACTGTAATGCCCGTGGTAAATCGCTGCTATCTTGCAACATGCTATACTTATCTTTATCAACCCCTGCCGTAGATATACTGTTACCTAATGGCAATATGGCATGCAACAAATACATTTACTAACAAACAGGAATTTCACAACTGTTAATGTAGAATGTGATCTCACCCACCCCAGAGCACCACCATTGCAAGCGAACCTGATTGTGGTATGAATACATTAATGCTTGGGTAGAAACTAGGCCCGTTTGGGAGTCTGACGCACCCTTGAGAACGCATATGACATGTTTTTTTGTGTGTGCATTGTTTTCCCAGATAAACTCGAATCTAATTTCTAGAATCTAGATGATGGATGTAAATTTAAACGAATCATGTTGTGGGAAATTTAAATTTTCAAAGTGCGACGAGTCCTAGCAGATTTGCACTTTCCCATTGAAGTAACTTGATTCGTTGTCAATCTTAGAAATCTGTTTGTAAAAGTGAGTTGTCTAGCAAGTAACTTAGGTGGGAGCACTTAACCTTTAGTGAAACCCAGGCTTACTAGACGATCTCCACAAGGTAAGGCACACAAAGGGTCTTCTGGCTGTCTGTTCATTCAAACTCTATATGTACCCCTCACAATATAACCAACTTAGCTTCTGCTCGATCTTCCCTATGACTTAGACCGGGGCTTGCGACACCACGGCGACACGAACTCACAACCCTTCGGCACAAAGATGTACAACTACCTCCGAACCATATCTCAGATCTCTTGTTTTCTAAAAACATCTTCTTAACGCTTTTCTCAAATAAATTCGTTTCCATTGAGTAATCAAAAGTCGCGTTGGCGCAGTGGGCTTTAGAGACACTACTTCAAGTGTCCGCAGCCCAAATTCCAAGCGCTTTCATGTGCATTTAGAGCCAAACTGGTATCACACATCAATCACTAGTACATCCACTTCAGTTCAGCAAACTTGTCCCAACGGCCAAGTGTCCCGTCGCCTCGCAAGCCCAGATCGCCCAGCAATAAACCTCCCCCGCAAAGCAATGCACTTCCTCTCTGACGCCTCCTCGTTGGTTCCATTCTCTGTACGGTCCGTATGTTTCTGTGCGCACAGTTTTCATGGTTTCTGCCGCCTCCGCATGCACACGAAGGGGGGGTCACCCGTGGCGTTCGTCGAGTACCAAGACGTACGGTTCGCCGCTCAGGCGTTGGCCACCCTGCAAGGCTCCTTCCTGCTATCCTCCGATCGGGGTGCTATCCGTATCGAGTACGCGAAAAGCAAAATGGCCGAGGTTGGTTCAGGACTGATCGAAACATACTTCATCCACCACAACTCGCCCGTAAATAACAAATATTTTACTATATCTATATATCTATATACATATACTCACTCTTTCATTGGTGTACTGTACTGTACTGTACTGTACTGTACTGCATTTCTGTATGTATTATAGCCTGGTTGAATGTTAGTACGTAAGCTTGTTCTTCACTTTCTGAAATATGCTCAGTATTGCAGTCTAGCGGGGTAACAACAAGTGATCAAAGCCCAAGGTGATTAACAACGTCTAGCTGTGTAAAGAGAAGCCCAGTATAAACCAGCATGAAACAGACCATAGAATTAACGGCGGTCGCTTATTATTTCTCTATGACAAGTAATGGCATCTCTCCCATACGTACAAATAGCGTGCAATATAAATTACAATGCTTTCTCGACCACTTTTATTAGACTAGGTTTATTAAAGATGCATTCACTCGTGAGTAAAACTGGTCCACAGCCTCTTGTCTCAGTGCAGAAACCGTGTCTGCAGACCACGTGGACTAACACGACTGTTGTTACTCATCGGCGACTTGTCGCAAAGGTAACGTATGAGTGGAGACTTCCTCGACGACGTCCACTGACCGACGGCCGCCATTTTGTTTGCAGGGCACAAAGGGAGAAGAAAACGGGCAATCCTAACTGTGCGTACATGCAGTTGAGCACCTGACACGCGCAATGCGTGGTGGCCAGCGCTGCGTGAGGCGACACCTCCGTGAAGACGTTGCCGAGACCAGGGTGGTTGTCGAACGTGGCCGAAGACGTCCGGAGATTTCACTCGGAAGATAGTCGAAGATTTAGGGAATGCAAGTCGGGAGCACAATCAATTGGAGGCAGCGAGCAAGTGACTTGCTTCGAGCTACAGTTTTAAGAGACATCTTTAGGAGAGTTATGATCGCAAGGAAATTGCTAACGCGAGTGATCTTTTGAGTGTATTTATGTTAAATTTATAGAAAAATATGCTGGTCTCCTTTTATTCGGGTGGCTAGCATTAGTATGATATAAGAAGATCATAATAATATTATAACTACCCTTGAGACATGAAACCAAAGGTGCCCTAAAGTGTTATGTTTTAACTACTTTGGAAGAATTCTAGTTGACTAGCTGATGTAATTTTGTTAATGATATCATATACCTAATACAGGAATAGCGAGGGTGGTAAGGGGTGCCCGTCGTTCATGATTCGATGGATGTCCTGGCTTGACCAGAAGGGAAACCGCTTAGCGTTTCGTTCTACCCCCAGCTCCGATCGCTGTTCGGGTTTCGACCCACAATCTCTTGATTTCGTGGTCTCGCCGAAGCTACCGACGAAAGCTAGGACGCTGTTTTAGTCTCGTAAACAAAATGATTTTCACGTGTTATCATTATCATAGCAATAACCAAAAATTTAACATAAAAAAAAAACCAGTGGTACTAACCTATTTGTGGCTAGGAGGAGAGCGTTGCGACTAATATTCATTGAGCGACCCTGGGTGTCGTTACAGAGGGGTCGGAAGCGGAGGGTAGAGTGTGTGGGCGAGCCACGGAAAGCATATCAAACTAACGAATCATATCAAACGTATGTCTTATTACTCCTCCTAGGCCTAAACTCGGCACAACGTACTATTATTATACTGGATTTTCAGGCGCCGGTCTACGCTTTGCTAGTCCGGCGTCGAAGTCGCTGTTTCGTCTATTACAATATTTTAGGTTAGGTTAGGTTCTAGAGGTGAGCGTTTCGTCGAAACAGTTTTAGAGGGATGAGGAGTACTTAATAATAATACAATTATTTATATATATATAAAACATAACATACAGCTAAATAATACTAAGAATATGTAATATAATTTGTTTCAAGTTTTTTGAAATCAGTGTTAACTGTAACGATCATTCCGACGAGCAGTTGATGGATTGTCTGTAGACTTAGAATGGAAACCAGCGTCAAAATGCTGGACATTTTTTTAACACTAGATTTTCAAATCGAGTTTTTTCGGCGACGATAACAGTTTCTGTAGTCGAGAGGAATTTGATAGGTGTTGTTGTTGTTTGCGTAGCGATCCTGTATTAGTGTAAAACATTGACTAATGTGTACATATCTTTGGTCACGTTGTTTAGTTGACCTCGGAGGCCAAGTCTTCGGGGCATAGTTATTAAACGTATATTGTTCATGTAGAGACTGATCGCTTCAGGGGTCGTCACAGACAATCGGCTAGGAGTACATCGTCTTAGAGTTACAGCTACCAGCTACTTTCTGCAGAAGGGAGATTCTTTGAGAACTAGAAACCAATTTTAGTAGCCTGCTTTCAGTGTGAGGTTGATGTGATATAAGTTATCCACAAAAGCCGGCTCGGAGGAGGTCTGCACAATCGACACCGGCACTGCAGCACTGTTTAATCATCCTTCATCGAGAAAGGAACACGCATTTTAGTGCAAAGAAATTATCTAGGCAAAATTGGCGACCGAATTTGGGGCCACGCAGAACTTGAAAAAAAGATGCACCCAGAATGTCGATCCCAGAATCTCCTCCAGAAGGCTGCGCGTTTTGTACACAGATTTAGAGGCTTGTCCCGAAAGTGTGCGCAACCTTTTGGCAAGTACCGCAAGATGGCACCAGCGAGGCCAAGCCAAGAAAGCGCTTGCCATTGCGGTCGGCCACACATTTCGGTGCAAGATTGTCTGGAAACTCTCCGTCCATATTGTCTTGTTGTATTTCAAAAGACAATTAATCTACGCGTGGCTCGATGCTACCCTGCACACATGTCACGCCGCCCGTGCCTGCGTGCGTGGGTGCGTGCGCGGGTGCGTGCGTGGTGCGTGGGGCATGTGTGTTTACGAGTGAGTGTGAGCTAATCATCCAGCACTTTGAGTGCAGACAACATATCAAACGTAGCAACGTATTACTGTTGGTGTGTTAAGAGGTCACCCACTACCTTTCACTGTTGTAATATTATTGTTCCAGTGTTCTAAATGATATAAAAACAAAGAAATTACCAGCTAAAAACAATGGGCTATTTAACATATATATACAGTGTATTGCATACAAGAGTGTCGATGGTACTGGATGAATGTTTTAAAATGTATCTTCATTTCCGAAATTGTCACAATTGAGGTTGCAAAACTATTTCGTTGTTGCTAAGCAAAAAAAAGGGGCTCATTTGATTTTCGAACTACTGTGCAGAACTGTTTTTTTTTTTTTTTCTGGTCATTACGTCGGCTACTGTTTCGTGCCGGCGTCAGTTTGGATTCAATGAGACCAACAGAATAATATTGAAACTTATGCCGAACTCTAAGAGTAATTGCAGCGATCCTTTTATTCTGGTTTCCCTGGCTGAGCCGGGACGCGATGGCCGCTGACCAACTAGATCGGTCCTCATGAGCCACGCGTCCAGCTCTGGGCATATTGATCGGTGTTAGATGTGTGTGTGTGTTTGAGTGTGTGAGTTATATGATTCAATGCCTTATTGTACTCGAGCTTTCCTCGAGACTATTCAAGAAGTTAGCGTTTTTAACCAAGATAATATAGCATTCAATTCATGCTGCACATTGTTCATCTCACGATTACCTATATTAGATAAATCCAAGTATCGCAATCTTTGTAATTCGTATTACATTTACTTAACGAGGAGCGAAAGAGCATACTCTTTTTCGTTACACAAGAACAACAACAAAAAAAAGAGAAATAAAAATAACGGTACGCGGTGCATTCGATGGAAGGTGTCCAAAGTAAAAATAAAAAATTGATATTGTTATAGTTTTTGCCGTTTCGAGTGCCTGTTGACTATTTATTCTGAATTCAGTAAAAGTAAAAAAATAAAATAACAATTCAAGGAATTCGTTTCGGTCGAGTCCGGCTCGGTGACGATGTAATCGGTGAGCCCCGAAGGTAGCGAGCATTGTGCACGCGACGTGATTGCCGCGTTCGGTGCCGCGGCACGCGCGAAACGATGGGTGAATCCGGTGAAGGTAGCTCTCAAGTGCGCAGCAGGAGTCATGTGATAATTGTATCAACTAGCCATTCTCGCCTTCTCTTACCTGCTTTAGGTCGTAGGAGACAAAACTACGTGTAAAAAAAAACATTTAAAAACATAACAACACCACTTTCAAAAAACATATCATGACCTGTGCCCCCAATTAAGTGACATTCTTAAACAAATCTATAGCAAATAATTATTGTTATTGGAGGAAAGTTTGATATATTTCATAAATACGAATTTTCAAAGGATATCAAATCTTTTTCAATGTATAATAATATTAATATTAAACAAAAAAAAAAAAAACAATTTTAGTAAACCAAATCCTATGTGAATATTATTGGAGATACTTATGGTAAAAATTTACGTTTGTATTATGGAACTTGTCTATGACCACTGGAAAAATATGACGCTGCGCAGGACATGTTCGTCTCTGCGCAGGCAATTAGTGTAACGTGTCGTGAAACCTGTAATAAAATTACTAAACCAAGGACGCTGACGCTCCTGAACGAAATTATCTACCGAATGTGATGTGGAAAAATTAATCAATTCGTTTGAGAAAATAAAACTGTGTCCCACGATCCACGCGTCTCGACGTGAGGCTGTCAAAAATCAATGTTTAGATAATCATATATACTTGTGACAGAAAAAGAGACGACGAGGTGTACCTAATGTCGTCGGAACCTTTGCGACGCGAAATCTGTTTTACAAAATTACTCTGCTTTGAGCCTGGTTGGATGAAACTCGATTGTGGTGCATGTCCCCGTGTCTTCAGAAGTACACGAAGACTCGGGGGGGAGGTACAACCACGTACAGCTCCTCTGCTTTCGCGCGGGACACCAACCGTGAACGTGGATTAGAACCGACTTCAAACGCGCGCGTCGCCTCCAAGCACGCATGACAAGCCAAGCTAATTGTGTTTTACAACAACGCGAATATGTTGGGACCAGAAAGCGAAGAAATGATTAATTATACGCTGTAGAACACAAAAAAAAATAACTTTACTTTCGCGCTCTTTCGTCGACAAAGAAGTGCAAGACAAACAAATTAAATTTAATCATCGTTTCTCATCTCGTTTGTTTATATTATATAAAATAAAGCACACATACAATAGCTCTGCGTTAACTTTCTGTAGGATTGCAACATCGGTCATTGTCGAGGAAACGAAATCACGAATGCCAATCGAGTTTCTACCGAAAGGCATTTACAATGAGATGCTTCAAACAGCAGCTGTCAATAATGAAAACAGTAGAAATTTGCCCAATAGTTAGGACACTGACCCGCGCGTCGTGGTGGCCGAATTGTGGGATGCCCGTCGCGACCATGGGCCCCGGCCACCGGACGACGCGTTCAGAGAATAGGAACGCGAGATGCGATCAATTATGGTTAGCTATCAATTGTATAGGGTCCAATGAATGGGATTAAACATGTATATTAAAATAATGTTGTGTTTCATTGAGTCCGGTGTCCTTTCTCCTCGAGTACTCCACATATCCCTGACCGAAGATGAGCAAGTGCTTTGCTCAGGTGACATCTGCAAATTTGCACGCAGTGAAAGCAATGCAGCATCTGCCAGCCGAGGTTTGGATTGAAGCGCATATGGCAGCCGCAAAGAAAACGAAAGGTAAGCGCAGGGATTTCGAAAAATCAAAGTCATGGTTCACACTTTAAAAATCAGCATAAGGTTTTATTTGGTTCATCAATACAAAAAAACAAAAAATAGTCGTTTAAAACGTACAAGCTATAACAATGACTTAGTGGTCTCTATAATACTATTGCGTCGTACAAAATCACACGTCTTCCGTCCGACCTTCTTGTGAAAGGTGCGACGGAGTAGAGATACAAAACAGAGTAGTGGTGGTGTCGGCGATCAGTGGTATGATCCGTGGCCTCCAGACAACCCTCCGAAGCCGCCTCCGAAAGCATGACCTCCCTCAGATCCTCCGAACGACGCTCCAGACGACGAGCCGCTATCGTGACCGCCCTCCTCGCCGCCTCCATATCCGCCTCCATATCCACCCTCAGCACCTGCAAAAGATGAACCTGCAGAACCTCCATAGGAAGACCCTCCAAAGGAGGCGCCAGAGTACGGCGAACCACCCCCGTAGCTACCACTATAAGCACCTCCATAACCTCCCGAGCCAAATCCTTCAGAGCCATAGCTGCCAAAAGACCCACCTGACGATTCCGAACCGCCCTCCGAGCCTCCGTAGCTTTCCTCGTGGTGACCCTTGACGGGCACCTCAATGGGCACCTTCACTTCATAGGGCACGTGCTTCTCGACGGTGTACGGAACCTTCTTCTCAATCTCCACTTTCACCTCGTACGGCACCCTCTTCTCCACGGTGTAAGGGACTTTCTTCTCGACGACCACCTCGTAGGGCTTGGGCACGTGCACTTCGTAGGGCCTGTCAACGGGTACCTTGACTTCATAGGGCACGTGCTTCTCAACGGTGTAAGGGACCTTCTTCTCAACCGTGTAGGGCACCTGCTTGGGCACGATCACTTCATAGGGCTTGGGCACTTCGACCTTATAGGGCCTGTCAACTGGGACCTTAACCTCATAGGGCACGCGCTTCTCGACAGTGTAGGGCACAGGGCGGTCGACGGGAACGTTATAGGGTTTGGGGTGGTAGACGGGGTAGGGCCTATCGACTGGTACCTTGACGTTCACGCGGTACGGCCTGTCGACGTAGACGTTGTAGGGAACCTTGACGTTAACGGTGTACGGCTGGGGCACGGGCACTTTGACGTGCACGGTGTACGGCTGGGGGACAGAGACCTTCTTCTCGACGTACACGGGGTAGGGCTTGTCGACATGCACGGGGTATGGTTTGTTGACGGGAACCTTGACCTCGTAGGGCACCGGGATGTTCTTGAAGACGGGCACGTGGACGGGCACTGGTCGCTCGACGGGCACCTTCACGGGGTACGGGATCTTCTTCTCGACCGGGTAGGGCACTTCCTTCTCGACGTGGACGGGATACGGCTTGTCGACGGGCACCTTCACCTCGTACGGCACCGGCTTGTCGACATAGTAGGGCACCTTCCTCTCGACCGTCACGTGGACGGGGTAAGGCTGCGGGACGGGCACGTGCACCTTGTGGGTGATGGTCTTCACGTGCTCGTGGTGGTCGCTGCTGCCGCTGAACGAGCCGCCGAAGTCGCCGCCGTAGCCGTGTCCGAAGTCAGATAGTCCGCGCTTGTCCTGTTTCTTGGCGTCGTCTGCGCCCGACGTCGGCGTCTCCTCGACGGCGCTCTCGGCTGTCTTCTGCTCGGGCGCGTCGGCGACCTTGACGTCGGCGGCGTAGGAGAGTGCTGCTAGGGCCAGCACGGCCACTGCGACCTACGATAAGGAGGGCGATGAACGACGTGGGACAGAACGCAAGGCGCTAGCGATAAGAGCGATGCGATGAGTCAGTCTACTGGTTACTGGATTCCGATTTTGACCCGAGCTAGATTTGCCTTCAAGTCTCCTGTGCTATTTCAAACTAAGAACCCTCACGACTTGCAATGTTATGATCCCTAACAAATCTCTCTTAAATATGTGCACCCATTCCCCTATTGAACGCAGATTCTTTAAAATTTTCACTATTATTTTATTTTTAATACCTTCAAATTCTAACTATTTGCAATTTAAAAATTAATAGACACCGAATGTAGCTAGATTTTATGACCGTGATTAATGTAAGTAAAAATGTGTAAGCTTTGCTTTAATTTCTTGTATGTGGACCGCACATATTGGAAAGAAAACTATTAATGCAGCGTTCCACGGAATTCTTTGGCAGTAATTAAGACTCGTCCACTTGGTAATTGATATGAAACATCTAGCCACCACGAGTAATTGCACCGTCGGACAATGAGGCGTCTTGGAGCGTTGGAGATTCCAACGCTGGAATGTAGGTGCTAGGTAAAGATCGACCTACAAGCAACCACTTCTGACTCATCGCAACACTCGAGCTGTCTAATGGTATTAATGTCTTAATTCACAAAATCACAATAAAATCCACTGTTCACTTACCGTGATCCTCATGTTTGCTATGCGTACACTCGTCTGTCTCCCAGTCTCTGCTGAGTACTGGATGCTGTTTGCCGATCGTCTTCGCCTATATATACCCCCCTGTGGGCGGCCACCCCTCGCTCCACTCCCCCACAAGGGGGATACGGCCGGACCTCCGCTGGTCTGAATCACTTTCCCCGGGGCCCCCTGTCTGCCCCTACCACGCTCGGCACTCGCCGTGGATCCCGAGGCAGCCTCGTTAGAAATCAGATCGACAGGCCGCTGTTTCGGTCGCATACTCTAACTTAATTATTACCATCAATGAAAGTTCGCGCACACAATACGTTTTTAATTTTAGATTGTATAAATGTGCATTGAGGAATCCGCGCGAATAAATTAATTAACAGTCGCGTAGTTTCGTTATTGATGCTATAGGGCGTTAGAAACGAGAAAGTAGTGTTGCCAAGAACATGTTAGGAAGTATTCTTAGAGTTTACTTGGTTATTACAAATTTGAGCCGCGAAGTTGTCGGTACTTGATTGCAGGTACCTCCTCGAGGTTTTGCAAAGTGGTCGCCTCTGTTGTCACCTGATCAACGGCAATCATAGAAGTCAGTCTTCAGTTTGACCATCATCTTAAACGCATTCAGATGGCGGGAGCCTGTTTCCAGGAATCATATTCTATTCAAGTAATTGACATTCGAAGGAAGTGCACTTTCATTATCGATCTACAACTTCACATGCAAAGATATGTACATTTTATCCGTGGATACCGGCAGTATTTACAGCAGGAGAAAAACGGAAAGAAACAAATTGACGTAATTTCTCGATCGGATCAAACTTTCAAAACATGTCGCTTAAGCAATCCATCTTAATCTCGCTCGAGCATAAGTACCCAATTCTATAAAACAGTCAGAATGTATGTTTCATTCTCTTTTTAGTAGTCTATGTGCAAGCTTATTGATGTTGTCTATATGGTAGTTATTGTTATTTCTTCAAAAGCTTCCGGCACAATTAGACCGCTAAAATAAAACGTGTTCATGCATAGAGCATTATCCTTTAAAACGCGGCTAAGTACCTCCGAGCTCTGTCCGTAAGGTATTAGTTAATCGACTTTCTTCCCAGCGATCATTAACCATTAAAATGCATTAATTAAATAATCGCGTAAATGTTTATATGGAGGCAATCAAATCCGTGTTACATAATCACTACTCGCACGTTGACTTGGCTTGCATTCGATCGTTTTACACACAAAAAAAAAAACTGCGGAAACGCTGGCGGAAACGCGCGAAATGTGTCTGTCAACTTCCTGGGCAGACCGGTCCTACATGCCGTGAGGAAGTCGAACAAACGTCTCTCGGAGGTGGCCGACTGCCATGTTGTACCTGATCTCTTGCCAGCGCATGTCTCCGTCGATAGGTAACGTTCAGATTGTTGTCTTTGCAGGACGTTGCACCGGTCATGTAGCCCGAGGGGATCTGTGTTCGATCACCGGTGCACGCAGCTAATGTTCAGTCATGTCTAGGCTCACTAGATCCACTAGATCATCTATGTTGGTCGCAATCAATGCGACATTTTTTTTAGATTAAATTTAATTTCGCTTCAAAGATGATCGTACAGGACTTGTCATACAAAGCCAGGTAAATTCTGTGTTGGTCGAGTCCTATGACCGTTCCAGTTTGAAGAAGAATTTCGTGAAATCTCTTACTCTTAGAGGTTTAGTACAGAGATTGGCACAATAAGCTCGGGGTATAATTAGCTTGTAATTAATCTCGGTACGTAATTGTCATTGTGACTCCAAATTATTCGCTGTAATAATGATATCACAGCTGCATGAACAGCAGGATCTAAGACAATGCACATTCATTAATTAGTTTCAATAAAGATGTTATATTCAAGCAATTTAATCAGTGGAAAGCCCGCCGGCGAATGCATAACTTTTTATTTTTAATGAACACAGAATATTACCAGACAAATTAATTTTATCGCCTAGATAACTCCATGTTTTCATTCAAAACAACATTCGGCATTTCAGAAAGTAGTCGAATAAATTTGAATTTGATAACACGTCTACAGCTAAACGCTCTCCTCGGCCGTGCCACCAACAGGTACCCATGGGCAGGTAAAAACAGCTGACTGTGGATTACAACTGCAACGCATTAATTTCGGATAAAAATACACCAGCTAACAGTAATTAGCAAATGTTTTCGGTCGTGGGGCGTTGACCGTGCTAATAGACCCCTTGTAATAAACGGTGCCGACGAAAACTTACACCAAGCTACATCGTTGTAACAATTGTTACTACGATCGACTGCAGTGTTCATTGCCGGAAAGCAGATTTCCAAAAATGTTTTTCACTCATTTAATTGCATTTTTTCGCAAAAATTCACAATGTAACTGTAAAACTTTTATAAGACGGTCATACTTTTCACAAAGTGAATGTTCTGAGACCATATGTTCACATGTGCTAAAAGTTAATGTGTCTAATTGCCCGATTCAGTTCCATTTGATTCGCTCTAAATCTAAAGCGCCAGTCATTTTAACAACGCCATGTTTCGCATCCGAACCTACGCATTACAATCCACATCTAATCAACCGCGAATTATTAGCCGTGAAAGTGCGTATTGTACCAACTACCACTTACGCATGCACGTGCGACAAATTCAAACATGCGGGCAATATTAATCGACTCTGTAACGGTCTCTCCGCCCGCCGCAACGAACGTGGTGGCAGTGAGAATCGATATACGGCGTCACGCGCCGTCGAGCGTCGGTCACCCTCCGACGGCGGCGTCCAGGTGGCAGCGTCGGTCGGCCACGACGTCGGCGTCGGTATCGTGAGGGCAGTGAACGGGCTGGGTCGATAGACGTCGGCCGCTGTCGTCGTTCGTGGCGATAGAAGTTAGTGTGGCCAGCAAGCGTTCGAAATGTCAGTCGAAAAATTTAAATAATTCAAGCAATAATGGTGTCAAAAAGTTTGTGAAAGATGTCCAGCAATAAGGTAACGTTTCGGGCTCAAAATACAATCTTTTTCTGCTCTTAGTCTGTGTATTTTAAAGGCTTTTCACTTTTGTTGTCATGTGGCTATGGAAACAGGTGATTTTCAACGAATGGAATGCGGTCGAGGCCGCACATAACCTAAAAATAACCGTTTCCAGGATGACACAAGCGATAAACGGGAGAACCTGATGGGCGTTCACAGCCATTACGCATTTATCTCGTTTTTAGAGGAACAAAACACGCAACGGGGACGAAAGTGCTTTAATTTATTTTAAAAATAACCGTTATTTATGGATTTTATTGTGACGTCACGACCGTAATTGAATGGCGGCACGACATTAGATTTGTTTTTTGTAGTTTTGAAACACAAATCTCTTGCCCTGTTTGCGTTCGTCCCTTGTTATGTGTACTGTCATTCCTTCACGCATATGTCATGGGTTTTCTAGCGTGAATTTCAATCATTGAACCCTTTTAAACGTCGCCAAGTCTTGCATTGGTCAGGCTATGTTTCCTTTTTTTTATTATTATCAACACTATAACCGTCTCAAAAATTGATACCCAAACGGGCATCAATTTTTGAGACGGTTATAGTGTTGATAATTATAAAATACCCCGCGCATTGCAAGCGTTTGCAATTTAAATACAGATTTCATCCTAATACAGCAACGAATCCAACGTCAAATTGGAGTTATTCGAGTTTGACAGGTTGTGACGTGATATAGCGTCACTAGAATCAGAGTGACTGTGAGTATTCACAGCCTCATGGTTCTACTCCTTGGAGAACTGTCATTCTCATCATTTACACTAAAATCGTCTCAAAAAGCCAGTGTCCAAGTAGCTCAATGGTTTAGAGCAACACCCGCGACAGGTGGAAATCGGGGTTCGTGTCCCCGTTTGGGCATCAATTTTTGAGACGGTTATAGTGTTGATAATAATAAAGTATCCCACGTAATGCAAGCGTTTGCAATTTAAATAAGATTTCATCCTAATACAGCAATGTTTCCTGTTCCTGCTTTGTCCTCGCCGAGAAGAAGACACTCGCCGTCACCTCCAATCAAATTAATTTCAAATCAAATTAAAAAATAACCAACTAAAAGGAACTCATTACCTTTACTTACTACCAATTACTCTATTTTATTCCATAATAACGTTAAATACCACTTGGACCAACAATTCTTAATTACTATTCAGCCACCGGAGTCCTACAATATGCACTTGTATCTGCTCCCAAGCTTTAAATAAATTAAATTAAATTAAATGGAAATCTTTAATCTGACAAAAAGTCTCTGAATATCATTGGTGATATTGTCTTGGCAAAGATGAGACATCAGCGTGAACGGCAACTGCTTCTAACGACGCACTATTTTGACATCTGGCCATGCGGCACCGGTCTAATGGCGTCGGTTCCTTTGTGAGGCAGAGGAGAAGGAGATTATTCCTGTGACCAATTAAAGCTTTGAATCGGGTACTAACTTCTATGCAAAGTCTTGCCTCGTTATCAACGCTAAGTAACTTGTACCAAGAACTCAGTCGACAATGTAGAAGTGTAACAATCAAAAGGGTTGAAACTTTGTTCGCTAAACTTTAAGCCTTGACAACTGGCGCTGGTCTAATGGCGTCGGTGATCGATTGAATGATATTGATAAAAACTGTATGAACTGGGTTTTGAATGCTAAGTAAAGGAAAGTAAGGAAATTTAATTGTCTTTTACTTAGTCTTCAAAACCCATTTCAAATAGTTTTTTTTTAAACTAGTGCTAAGGCTAAATTAAGTAGACAAGAGTCTTAAAACCATTATGGATGATTTTGATGATGCTAATAAATCTAACCTTGCCTAGAAGAAAGTAGAGGACGTCAGGTGCCGGTATTCCTGTCGAAGAGCACCAAGGGGGCCACCGGGTTAACGTCCCTTCCGAAGGACGGTACAACTCGAACAACAGGATTCCTCCACAAATCCATGCTGTCGAGAGGTTGATAAGCAAGGCGAGTGAAGTTGCTGTACTAACTTTCATCCCTCCAACCTCTCTCCCGAACAGAACTGGTCATGTGTATGATGGTCACCCATCCAATACCTGACCCAGCGCAGTGTTGTTTAACTTTCATCCCTCCAACCTCTCTCCCGAACAGAACTGGTCATGTGTATGATGGTCACCCATCCAATACCTGACCCAGCGCAGTGTTGTTTAACTTTCATCCCTCCAACCTCTCTCCCGAACAGAACTGGTCATGTGTATGATGGTCACCCATCCAATACCTGACCCAGCGCAGTGTTGTTTAACTTTCATCCCTCCAACCTCTCTCCCGAACAGAACTGGTCATGTGTATGATGGTCACCCATCCAATACCTGACTCAGCGCAGTGTTGCTCAACTTTCATCCCTCCAACCTCTCTCCCGAACAGAACTTGTCATGTGTATGATGGTCACCCATCCAATACCTGACCCAGCGCAGTGTTGCTTAACTTTCATCCCTCCGACCTCTCTCCCGAACAGAACTGGTCATGTGAATGATGGTCACTCATCCAATACCTGACTCAGCGCAGTGTTGCTTAACTTTCATCCCTCCGACCTCTCTCCCGAACAGAACTGGTCATGTGTATGATGGTCACCCATCCAATACCTGATTCAGCGCAGTGTTGCTGAACTTTCATCCCTCCAACCTCTCTCCTGAACAGAACTGGTCATGTGTATAATGGTCACCCATCCAATACCTGACTCAGCGCTGTGTTGCTTAACTTCATCCCTCCAACCTCTCTCCTGAACAGAACTGGTCATGTGTATGATGGTCACCCGTCCAATACCTGACTCAGCGCTGTGTTGCTTAACTTTCATCCCTCCAACCTCTCTCCCGAACAGAACTGGTCATGTGAATGATGGACACTCATCCAATACCTGACTCAGCGCAGTGTTGCTGAACTTCGGTACATGTAACTGCTTGTTGGTATCTCATCAGACTCATTAAATATTGTAACGTCCAACCCGTCGTGCCCGACTCCAGGGCGCCGTGCGACGCGAGTCCAGCAGGAGCCGATCCGGCGCCGCGACGCTTGATGCCGACGCCCGCGTTCACCGCAGCAAGCGCGAGTCCAGCCGCGACCTTGACGCAGCACACGTCATCGACGTCTCCGTTCCAAGAGTCAAGGCGGGGCGATCAGATGCCACGTCGCGCCCGAGGGACGCCGTCGAGAGGGTCAAGGCGGGGCGATCAGAAGCTACGTCGCGCCCGAGGGACGCCGTCGAGAGGGTGAGGACGGCGAAGACGCTAGACGAGGAAGATGTCAAGCGGCACGTGCGAAAGATGCGAGAGAGCGCGTCGAAAGTCCGGGAGGCGGTGAAAGATGGCCGGACGAAGCTGACGTCGAGGTCGGAGGCTGGCGTCGTCGGGGATAAGGGTGAGTGTTACGCTTGCAATTCAGTTCAAGGCTGTCAGCGTCTTCTTGTATCGGCAACCTTCCATGAAGCCGGGTTCACTGAGTGACCAAACGTTTGTTCCATTTACAAAGATTCCCCGAACAATGCTAGTACGTGAGCAGAACCTAAATGCACTCATCCTTTAATACGTGTTCTCGAAACAAAGTCAGCTTCACCTGGCTTCAAAAGTGTTCATATTTTATAGGATTTTTCTTTGTATAAAATTGAAAACTAGTTTTCAACTTGACCCAACTTTCCCAGTTGTCACCAAACGACGTGTCAAATCAAACAGCCCTCAGCCTGCTTGAATCTTAGTTCCAGAGTCAAAAAAACCTTCGTCGGTAACGAAAACACCGACAAAGTCCACCGAATCCAAACCACATGCGCGCGCATTGCCCCAAAAATCCGTTGAAACGCCCCAACATCGGGCGCGAGAGACGGCGTCGAGGAAGCCAGTAGAGACGTCCAGGAGTAAGTCGAAGGCCGACGCGGGGAGGTCAGAGTCTAAGCCGTCGGAGCAGGCGTCGAGGAGTCAGCGAACTGATGTGAGGGCGTTGAGAGGCGTTGAAGAGAAACATAAGGAGGTGGAGAGGGCGGCAAGGCACAAGAGACACGCCGAGGAGAGAGTGAAGGAGATAACAGGAAGAACGCACAAGAAGAGTGATGACAAGACTAACAGCAAATCGCGGAGAGGCGACGGCGAAGCAGCGGAGAAAGTCACAGAAAGAAGAAAAACAAGTAAAGAAGAGAAGGAACGCAAGCTGCGAGAAGACGGAGACAAGGGGCACAGGGAGATAACGAAAGGCGATCACAAGAGAGAGAAGACTTCTAACACAGGGGGTGAGGTCCGCGTCGACGAGAAGCCCAGGGAGCGAAACAGGACGCGGGTGTTGAGCCCCAGCGAGGTGCGTGTCGCCCGAGATGTCGCCGCCATGGTCGCTACGGAGGGAGGCGCCACACCAGATGGAAGGCGTCGTGGGAGCGACGGCAGGAGGGTGGCAGACGACCGACGCTCGGCGGTGGCGTCGACGTCTAAGGAGCCGGACTACGTCGCGTCGCTCTCGGGAGGCGACGACGAGGTCGACGCCGAAGAAGATTATGAAGACGACTTTGAGGTTGGTATTTTGGGAAATTAAAAGAGTACACTTTTTAAACTAAGACCACATAGTCTCGAGACAACTGAGTCGTTGACGGAAGGTCCGTCCCATAGAAACGATTCTCAGATTCCGGCGCAAAGGTGCGAAGGTATGTACTACTTTGAGTGCTAGGAAATAATTACAGGAACAAACTCAAGAAACCTCCCAGAGTTCGTTGCATTGGGACTCTTAACCCTACATAACAAGTCTTTCCACAGTATCACTATGAAAGATGCCAAAGTCCTCGTTTGGGCATCAATTTTTGAGACGGTCATAGTGTTGTTAATAATAAAATACCCCGCGCATTGCAAGCGTTTGCAATTTAAATAAGATTTCATCCAAACCTAACGACGTTTCTCCCTTAGGATTACGAGTCAGACTTTGAGGAGGACTCTTCCGAGGGCAAAGAGGACAGCGTCGTGCCCGAGTTGACGACGCGGCAACAGCCGGCCGTCGACGAAGAGAAAAAGCTGGACTCGGGAAACTACGACCTGGCCGAGAACCAGAAGAGGAGCAAATACTTGCACGAGATCAAGGTGGCCATGGATCGGGAGAACTTGGCGCTGAACGAGCGGTACGTACCTGTGTTCGGGAGGCAGGTTTGGGACATGGGACATGGGGCATAGGACATGGGACATGGGACATGGGACATGGGACATGGGACATGGGGCATGGGGCATGGGACATGGATGTGGCATGGGACATGGGACATGGGACATGGGACATGGGACATGGGACATGGGACATGGGACATGGGACATGGGACATGGAACATGGATGTGGCATGGGACATGGGAAATGGGACATGGGACATGAGACATGGGATATGGGACATGGGACATAGGACATGGGACGTGGGACATGGGGCATGGGACATGGGACATGGGACATGGGACATGGGACATGGGACATGGGACATGGGACATGGGACATGGGACATAGGACATGGGACGTGGGACATGGGGCATGGGACATGGGACATGGGACATGGGACATGGGACATGGGACATGGGACATGGGACATGGGACATGGGACATGGGACATGGGACATGGGACATGGGGCATGGGGCATGGGGCATGGGACATGGGACATGGGACATGGGACATGGGACATGGGACATGGGACATGGGACATGGGACATGGGACATGGGACATACGACATGGGACATGGGACAAGTATAGGTTTAGAAGAGTAAGAGTCTTAGCTCTTATCTGGTATCACCGTCATTTCCAGTGTTAAGAAAGTGTATTTCTGTATTGCTGGCAGATTTAATCTCATTTAAGACTGGTTTGAAAAACTATCGATGCCAACCTCAACGATTGAGATCAACATGTATCGATATTTTCAGCGGTCATTATGTCATTTTAGAGTTTTGTTAAAAATGCTGCCTGCAAGCCCCGACAGGTATGCACGACCAGTACCACGGGTTGTCGGCTGCAGAGCGTTTACCTGGATAAACCAACATAAAAACATAAAATCTACTTAAAAAAGAGAGAAATCTGCATGCAAACTTTTAAAACTTCGTTCCGTGAATTTGAAACTGGCTTTACGCCTTGAGACCAGTGTATTAGATAATCGAAACGATAAGAAAATGTACCAACTCACTGACATCCAACCACGAATGATGCAAATCATGAATAATAAACACCAACCAACTGCATTTAAATGCATCGGACGCCACGCCGACAAGCACATGGTTGCCCAACTTTTCACAAAGACTTCCTCGCGTTTTGCCCCCTGATTCCTAACCGACGCTTGCCGAGGATCCCGTCGAAGTTTTCACCGCGTCGGGAGCTACCGAGTGTGTAGCCGACAACAAAAGCATCCAGCCGCCGAAGATCGACGCCGATGCATTCGAGTTATTTAACGCCGCGTTGTGCAATCTCCCGACAACGCTTCCTCGTCGAGTACGACAACGACGACGACGACGTTCACTTTTCACACAAAATATACTCGCGTACAAATTTCGCTAGATCATTCGGTAAAATTTTTAATCGCTTAGAAAGCGGCGCAAAATGTTGGTAAACAAATCTGCCATATGCAATAACAATCTTTCCGAGTGTTTTGATGGCATAAAGATATTTCAAAATCGATCTAGTTTCGATACAATAACTTTTGTGTGCGTATCAATGGATATATTCACACAATACGCTTGTTTTGAAATCAGATTATTGCCCAATAAGCATCGAATAGCTGATTTCTCTAATCCTAATTACTGGCACTGGAACAGTACGTGTAACGCGGGTTGATTTCGCTCTCCAGGCGTCGCGACGTCCACGCCAAGGAGACGTCGAGCCTGGTGGACGAGGGCTTCGAGGAGGAGAAATCCGAAGACACGGCCCGAGGGTCGGCGCCGGGGGCGAACAACTTCATCAATTTTGCCAGCGCCCGGAAGCGCCAGAAGGAACAGAAGGTAATCTTCATAATGCGTTGTATACCTTCGTGCCTTGGTTTCCTCAACAGCACCAAGACAAAGCCCATTGGCGATCTTATGTAAGCCACGGTGCTCATTTCACGATGCTTACTGCAAGCATCATGTCACGACTTGAAATAGTACTTCGAGAGACTGATGTACCTACAGATGGCTCTCATTGAACCTTTATTATCCGCACTTATCTCTGAGCCATTGAACCGTGGCAAAAATCAGCGGAAATAATCAAAAAAACATTGCAATGACTGGTTGAGTGGATGTTTTCAGAGCCATAAGTTGATTTTATGATATGTTTTCCGGTTTTGCTTTGCGCTGAAGAGGTTTGTGGCCCTAGAAAGGTTCTCACGTCTTGACTTTTCGACGAGGCATGGCTTGTCATCTTCAGGAGAATGTCCCAACAGAGCAAAACCGGAAAACACATCATAAAATTGTAATGACTTTAAACTTTAGGTTTCATCAGCTTGCTAAAAAATGACAAATCAACGGGATGGTGCCTGCAACCCGTTAACAACTCTGTACCACTAACAACGACCTTGCCCCCGCTCAGCTCACAGCACACTCCCGCCGACGAGGCGACGCGCTCCTCAGCATGATCACGTTGGACGTGGTCAAGTATCGGCTGTTCGAGATGCCGCCCGTCCCGTACGACGCATTCATGTCGCGCTACGGCCGCGCCGGCACAGCGCAGGCGCACGTTCAAACAAACGAAGATCGGCTCGACGAGGAGGTGCAGACAGACGAGATCCGAACCAGAGACTGCTGGACCCAGCGGCCGGCGTCGTGCGGTGGGGCGGTCGACGGCGTCGTCAAGACAACCAGGGAACAAGTGAGCTCTGACAATAACCACATTTACCTAAAAATATTCAACCCCATCTAACCTAACCTAGACAAACTTACCGAACGGTTTGACATGTTGGAAACACCGGTTCTCGTTAGATCACCAAAGTTAAGCAACTCTGCTCTGGGTCAGGTATTGGATGGGTGACCATCATACAGATGACCAGTTCTATTCGGGAGAGAAGTTGGAGGGATGAAAGTTAGTACAGCAACTTCACTCGCCTTGCTTATCAACCTCTCGACAGCATGGATTTGTGGAGGAATCCTATTGTTCGCGTTGTACCGTCCTTCGGAAGGGACGTTAAGCCGGTGATCCCCTTGGTACTCTTCGACAGGAGTAGGCTACGTGCCGGCACCGGGTTTCCCCTCCTCCCTTCTAGGCTAGGTTAGGTTCATCATCATCCTCATCATCATCCACTCATTCACCGACGCCATTAGACCAGTGCCGCATGGCCAGACGTCAAAACAGTACGTCGTTAAACACCACAAATAATAATAACCTAGACAAACTTAAACTATAAGATTTTAGCTGACAGCGATGTCCCATTGTGTGTAATAATGTAATTACAAAGCACGACTGTAGAATCCGTTGGAATAAACATGTATGTGACTTAAATATTAACAACAAAAACAAAAAACTCAGATATCGTTCCACACAACCGCCAAATCCACCTTCTGACAACTTTATCAAACAGAAATTTATAATTACCAAATGGTGCCCCTTACGTTTCTAGCCCCCAAATCCTGACAGCTTTCAATGAAAGCGTTTCCCTGCACATGTTGCTGTCAACGTCCCTATGTTCCCCAGGAACTGCTTGGCATGGGTGTGGTGCTACCCGAGGACGAGAACGTGGTGGACAAACGCAAGCCGTCGAAACCTTCTCGCACCGTCGAGCAGTTCCTCAACTCCGCCTCACCGTTGATGTTGTCAGCGCTCCGCGAAGGACGCTCGCACCGGGCACTGCAGCAGAACATTGCCGACGTTGGCTTCAGCAAGGGGTTCGTCTCCCTGGGCGTCGAGACGCTGCCTTTCCTCGCGAACAGAGCGGTCACCCTCGTCCGTTACCCTCCAGGGCAGCCCAGCAAGCTTCTCACGGTGCATGCTGCCAAACAAGAGGTGAGATTCCCTCGCTTGGTCATTTTGACAGGCACACTTGACTTTTGTTTCACATGCTCTACGCTCAGTGAATTCAAAAAGTCAAAGCTTGTGTATAGCCCCGGGACTTGCGTGGCGTGTTTCGTTCATCGAGTCTGCATTTTTAGGCAAAGTCGATGGATTCTCAGGGAAATTTGTATCGTTTTTCATTGATGAAGTGTCACTTTCCGTCAGAGTCGATTAATGCGCTGGGAATTTCAAAGCACCTTCTTATAGACTGCATTTTTCCTAAGTTAATCTTTTCGTTGTCAAATTTGAAAACTCAGACGTCCGACACCGACGCCGACGCCGACGCCTCGCTGCGCCGCTGCATCGTGTGCGTGTGGAACGTGCTGACGCCCGACGCGCCGCTGCACACGCTGGCGTCGTGGCGTGATGTCACAGCGTCGTGTTTCGAGTCGGAGCGTGCGACGCTCGTGCTCGCCGGGCTCGACGACGGCGCCGTCGTCGTCTGGGACCTGCGCGACGCCGCAACGCACCACGGCGACGTCGAAAAGTGGAGGCTTCGATCGCCCACCTACTCCACTGGTAGGCGATTGGCTGACTGAGGTTAATGCATGGCTAGGTCTGCATAAGACGACCTTGGGCCGAAAGAGCTATAATTTATGAAACCCAGTAGCTTTTCCTGGGGTTGATATCATGAACCAATCATTCAGTGGCGAGGGCCAAACATTCAATCTCCCTCTGTCGATGTCATACCCAGACCAAGATCCTTGAAGCCGGAAATATCAAACTATCAGCACACCATTGAGAACTCTGTTTCGAAATAAGGACCCATACAGACATAGAGCCTATTGGTTCCCCGACCAAGAGTTGCCACTGTCGTATGAAAAGTAATTTCGATATTTCTCGTAGGTTACTCGCTTTTTAATATCGTTACGTGTTTATCAATCGTTGAGGTAAACATTGATGGAGATCTTTTGAGCATGAAAAGTCTCAAAAGCGAGTTAACCTACGAGACATATCAAAATTAAATTTCATAAGATAGTGGCTCCACTTGACGTGATGTTCCGGTACTCTGCATTTTTGTAGGTAAAGTAGTCATTTGGCGGCCATCTTTCACGCAGAATGTTTAATATCAACGTTCTGTCTCTACCTAGAACCTGCACACTCAACGGTTTAACATTAACGTTCTGTCTCTACCTAGAACCTGCACACTCAACAGTTTAACATTAACGTTCTGTCTCTAATTAGAACCTGCACACTCAACAGTTTAACATTAACGTTCTGTCTCTACCTAGAACCTGCACACTCAACAGTTTAACATTAACGTTCTGTCTCTACCCAGAACCTACACATTCAACGGTTTAACATTAACGTTCTGTCTCTACCTAGAACCTACACACTCACCGGTTTAACATTAACGTTCTGTCTCTACCTAGAACCTGCACACTCAACGGTTTAACATTAACGTTCTGTCTCTACCTAGAACCTGCACACTCAACGGTTTAACATTAACGGTCTGTCTCTACCTAGAACCTACACATTCAACGGTTTAACATTAACGTTCTGTCTCTACCTAGAACCTACACACTCACCGGTTTAACATTAACGTTCTGCCTCTACCTATAACCTGCACACTCAACGGTTTAACATTAACGTTCTGTCTTTACCTAGAACCTGCACACTCAACGGTTTAACATTAACGTTCTGTCTCTACCTAGAACCTGCACACTCAACGGTTTAACATTAACGTTCTGTCTCAACCTATAACCTGCACACTCAACGGTTTAACATTAACGTTCTGTCTCTACCTAGAACCTGCACACTCAACGGTTTAACATTAACGTTCTGTCTCCACCTAGAACCTGCACACTCAACGGTTTAACATTAACGTTATGTCTCTACCTAGAACCTGCACACTCAACGGTTTAACATTAACGTTCTGTCTCCACCTAGAACCTGCACACTCAACGGTTTAATATTAACGTTCTGTCTCTACCTAGAACCTGCACACTCAACGGTTTAACAGTAACGTTCTGTCTCTACCTAGAACCTGCATACTCAACAGTTTAACATTAACGTTCTGTCTCTACCTAGAACCTGCACACTCAACGGTTTAACATCAACGTTCTGCCTCTACCTAGAACCTGCACACTCAACGGTTTAACATTAACGTTCTGTCTCTACCCAGAACCTACACACTCAACGGTGCTACTGCATGTTATTGTGATTTGCCTCGACGCTATCGTGCTGATGACGGCGTCCTCCCATGTTCCCAGCTGAGGTTCTGCGGGACGACGGTCACCTCGGCAGGGTCGTCGCTCTGCAGCCGCTCATTGACAAGGACGCAGAGGGGATCGACGACTTCTCACCTACGCAGGTAAACCACGGCGTTGTGGAGGAAGCGAATCAACCTCACGGCGCAGTCGCACTGAGTGGATAGAGGGTTATTTTAACGAGAGTATGGCGAGGCAATTTTTTTTTGTCTTTAAAAAGTCGATTTTGTGCCCATTGACGTGTAGCCAAAGTCTACTTGAAAAATGATATACAAGAACCAGAGCGACGACTGCCTGATCCAATACTGCCAACCTCTAAGCGACTATCATTTTTTTTAAATCTTAATGATAAGTTCACTTTTGCATTTATCGATTAGTAACTTTAAAGTTAATCAAGAACTATTAAATCTATATTTAATTTAAACCCGCTCAAAATTTGTTCTAAAATGTGACATGAAAACCTGCACAAATAAAAAACTACTTTCCTATTTTGTATTGTAAACAACGAAGCTTCTATTCTCTCGAAACGTGCATGCAGTTGAAAAATCCAACCCCAGTCTCAATCTTTCGTGGGTAGAAAACATTAGCACAGAAATACAATAAAGGAGAGTCTGAACTCCAACGCGAAATCTGATTTAAATTTCAAACGCTTGCCATGCGTGGGATATTTTAGAAGAAGTGTTTTTAATAGTAAAAAAAAATAACTGAACTAAACCAATAAACATTATCTCTAAGCCTCCTAGAGCAGTCCTGCTTTTACCTTGAAAAATTAACAGGTACAAGTTACGAAACGTCGGGAAATTTAGTTGTCACTTAGCATTCAAAACCCAGTTGAAATAGTTTTTGTTAAAACTAGTGCTAAGTATACATTAAGTACCTACACGTGAGTCTAAAAACTATCATGGTCATGATTACAATACAAGAACACAGATTATTATTTGTGGTGTTTAACGACGCAATATTTTGACATCTGGCCATGCGGCACTGGTCTAATGACGTCGGTGAATGAGCGGATGATGATGATGATGAACCTAACCTAGATTAGAAGGGAGGAGGGGAAACCCGGTGCCGGCACGTAGCCTACTCCTGTCGAAGAGTACCAAGGGGACCACTGGCTTAACGTCCCTTCCGAAGGACGGTACAACGCGAACAGCAGGATTCCTCCACAAATCCATGCTGTCGAGAGGTTGATAAGCAAGGCGAGTGAAGTTGCTGTACTAACTTTCATCCCTCTAACCTCTCTCCCGAACAGAACTGGTCATGTGTATGATGGTCACCCATCCAATACCTGACTCAGCGCAGTGTTGCTTAACTTTCATCCCTCCAACCTCTCTCCTGAACAGAACTGGTCATGTGTATGATGGTCACCCATCCAATACCTGACTCAGCGCAGTGTTGCTTAACTTTCATCCCTCCAACCTCTCTCCCAAACAGAACTGGTCATGTGTATGATGGTCACCCATCCAATACCTGACTCAGCGCAGTGTTGCTTAACTTCGGTGATCTAACGAGAACCGGTGTTTCCAACACGCCAAACCATAGAGCCCAACAGAACACCCGCTCGGTGCCCGGCGCTCACACGACGCTGTTGATTACAGGTGTGCAGCCTCGAGGAGAGCGGGGTGGCGATCGTGTGGACCGTGATCCACGCCGCCGTCCCAGGAGTCAAGTCTGGCGCCTCTCAACATGACCTTGGACTCGCCTACTGGGGCAGAGTGCGCCTTGTCAAGACCTCCACCTTGTCGCTGGAAGACCTCTTGCCCGAGTAAGACACCCTACTAGTCGCTGTCACGCGGTGACCCAAGGGTGTACCGTACTATGTTTTTAAACTATTGCTTTTAAGATGTAATTCGATAATTTTTAAAATACAAGAAAAAAAAATCACTTTTTAGCAAGAAATTGAGAATATTGAAACAAGATAGAATTTCTAAGGCGGAGAGAATTACTGGAAAGAGCGCTAATTTTGAGAAAGAAGTCAAAATTGTAACAAAACCCATTTCAAATAGTTTTTGTTAAAACTAGTCCTAAGGCTAAATCAAGTAGACATGAGTCTTAAAACCATTATAAAGTCAAAATTGTGACTCAGATTTTTCCAAATGCAGGAACCCAACTTAAAAAACGCTGGAGGCGCTGTTTGAGTAAAAAACGTACTAACGAGGTAGCAGGATATGGTAACCCCAACGTTGTGGAAACGTACTAACGTATTGGATGCCAGAGACAAGCCGAGGTAAAACCCGTCTATTCTTTGCAGGGAGCAATTGTTTCCGAGCCTGCTGTTCTCGGACATGCAGGTCAATGGCCTCGACTGTCACCACCTGTTTGCCAGCGCCGACACCGGCGAGGTGGTTCATGCCCTTACGAGTGGTGCCAAGCCGACGCCAAGAGTCTACCATCCCAAGACGGGTAAGAAACTCACCCCCGAGTAAAAGTAACAGGCGGGTAAAGTAGTTCAGCATATATTTAGTTGTTGCCATCCATCAGGCAGACTGATACATTTCACACGTCCGGCAACACCGCACTCGGTGTACGCATTACGCATTACGCGTACAGCCTCCCACCAGAGCAACAACTAAAAATACAAAAGAGAACCTTATAAAACTAACTATAACTAGCTTTATGACTGTGATACCTGTATTGACGATTCCATATTAGTTCCTAAAAATGTCAGGTAAGTTCGCCAACTGGTAGGTCCATCATAGAGTGCATTATGCTTGTCAACTTGGGTTTGGCATTGAACAAAAGTTCCATCATTATGGTGGTTTTTAGACTCATGTCTACTTGATTTATCCTTAGCACTAGTTTTAACAAAAACTATTTCAACTGGGTTTTGAATGCTAAGTAAAGGACAACTAAATTGCCTGACTTTTCATAACATGTAGAAACTGGTTACTTTATCATGGGTTAGGACTGCTTTAACCCTTGAAGAAGTAACAGGTACAAACTACGAAACGTCGGGAAATTTAGTTGTTCTTTGCTTAGCATTCAAAACCCATTTCAAGTTACTTTTTGTTAAGTTCCATCAGGTTTCACCTCCCAGTTCCTTGTTTTGTCCTTGTCAGAGTCCTGTCACATGATTCAGGTTTAACCTGTTAGTCCAGGAAGCTGGCAGTCCACACGACTGACTCCTAATTCTATTCCAGATGGTCTCACGTTCGCTCAGTGTATCGAAACCTTCCCGTTCGGCAATTCCCTGTTTCTGGTGAGAATCTCTTTTTTAACTCATTTTATAAAATGTATTTCACTTTGTGAACTTTCCTCTCGGTTCAATTGTAAAATGACCGAACGGTTTGCCGTGTAAAATAAAAATATATATATAAAAAGATCACCGAAGTTAAGAAACACTGCGCTGGTTCAGGTATTGGATGGGTGACTATCATGCACATGACCAGTTCTGTTCGGGAGAGAGGTTGGAGGGATGAAAGTTAAGCAACACTGCGCTGGTTCAGGTATTGGATGGGTGACTATCATGCACATGACCAGTTCTGTTCGGGAGAGAGGTTGGAGGGATGAAAGTTAAGCAACACTGCGCTGGGTCAGGTATTGGATGGGTGACCATCATACACATGACTAGTTCTGTTCGGGAGAGAGGTTGGAGGGATGAAAGTTAGTACAGCAACTTCACTCGCCATGCTTATCAACCTCTCGACAGCATGGATTTGTGGAGGAATCCTGTTGTTCGCGTTGTACCGTCCTTCGGAAGGGACGTTAAGCCGGTGGTCCCCTTGGTGCTCTTCGACAAGAGTAGGCTACGTGCCGGCACCGGATTAGGTTAGGCTTAGTTAGGTTCATCAACTTTCTCATCATCATCCACTCATTCACCAATGCCATTAGATCAGTACCGCATGGCCGTATGTCAAAACAGTGCGTCGTTAAACACCACAAATAATAATAATTTTAATTGCAAAATGTAAAGAATGTAAAATTTATTTCTGTCAAAGTAATCCTTTATTTGTGCTCAAAGCGATGTGTTAATTGTCTTTCGTGTTCAAGATCGCAATGTTGATTTGGCAGAAAAAACAAACGGTTTTGGCCGATAAGAGAAAACGGTAGCCAATATCTGTTGATTCTTTCAAATTCAGCGTAGAATTATCGGAGGACTAAAATTGAAAAAATGACATCGCAATTTTGAAACAAGCGCAGAAGTTTGCATGCAATTGTATAGAATAGCACGAAAATTTTATTATTATCAACACTATACCCGTCTCAAAAATTTATGCCCAAACGGGAACTCGAACCCCGATCTCCACCTGTCGCGGGTGTTGCTCTGAACCATTGAGCTACTTGGACACTGACTTTTTAAGACGATTTTAGTGTATTTGATGAGAATGACAGATCTCCAAGGAGTAGAACCAAGAGGCTGTGAATACTCACAGTCACTCTGATTCTAGTGACGCTATATCACGTCATAACCTGTCAAAGTCGAATAACTCTAATTCGACTTTGGATTCGTTGCTGTATTAGGATGAAATCTTATTTAAATTGCAAACGCTTGCAATGCGCGGGGTATTTTATTATTATTAACACTATACACTAAAATCGTCTTAAAAAGCCAGTGTCCAAGTAGCTCAATGGATTACCGCAACATCCGCGACAGGTGGAAATCGGGGTTTGAGTCCCCGTTTGGACATCAATTTTTGAGACGGTTACAGTGTTGATAATAATAAAATATCCCGCGCAATGCAAGCGTTTTCAATTCAAATAAGATTACATCTAAAAATCCTTGAAATCCGTCGCGTGTGGTCTACGAGCGCTTGCCGATCTCTAACGGACTCCAACGCAGGTTGGGTGTGGCGATGGCAGCGTCCGCCTGCACCGCAGAGAGTCTGACAACCCCCTGACCGTCCTGGCGGGGACAGGGGAGGCACCGGGACAGGGACCGGTCATCCGCTGCATACAGTGGTCGCGCTCTAGACCCACCGTGTTCTTCGTACTCGATGACCAGTCCAGGTATTCACACAATCAATGTGGAATTAGTGCGTGTGACAGATGAGTTTTAATTCTCTAGCTCAATTGTAACATTAGCACCTAGTTTCATAGCCGCAGTCTCGACTATGTTTGCTCATTTCATGTTTTTCATTTATATTTTAGCAGCTTTTATTAGTGTTTCTAATAATAAAATACTTTGCGCATTGCAAGCATTTGCAATTTATATCAGATTCCACGTGTCCGACACATTTTTGAAACTCCAAATAACACAACCACTTATGATGGTTTTTAAACTCATGTCTACTTGATTTATCCTTAGCACAAGTTTTAACAAAAACCAGTTGAAATGGGTTTTGAATGCTAAGTAAAGGACAACTACATTTCCCGACGCTTAGTTACATGTACTAGTTACTTCTTCAAGGGTTAGAGCAGTCAAAAGCATTAGTTTTAGCATTCAAAACCCATTGCAAATAGTTTTTGCTAACACAACCACTTGCAATCTCTTCTATATATTATAGTAAGATATCCACAAGTCATTAAAGTTACTTGACCTTAACCATAGCAACGCCAGTCTTTGATTAATGAAGAAGTCATTGACTGTTAATCAACCAAACTCCAGGATCGAGCAGACAGAATATTCGCTTGTACCCCGCACCCTCTAAGTGGTAAAACCGCCCCGTTCGTTGTCACAGGGTGCACGTCTGGGACCTTGGTCTGAGTGATATGTACCCCCGGTTGACGGCGACCCCGTCGAGTGCTGGAGTCTCGGCTATCCAGGTGGCGCCAGATCTGCAAGACGGCAAGACTCGACCCCAGATGGTACGCAATGTAGGAGGTCTATGCGGAGGAACCAGACGCTAGGCTTTGAGCGATGCCAAGGTTTTGTCAGTCAGGTTCTAGCTGGCTGTAAGCTGGTGAATCTGCATTCCCGTCGGTGTCGGGGCACGAATTTGCGGCTTGGAAGACTCATTTGTCAAATATTTGAGTCTATGAAGTACACATATTTGGAAACACATATGCTTTATTCCTAAATGAACCATATGGGTTTTTCTCATCGAAATGTCTAGGTTTATGACTGTGGGAACTATAAAAGTTGCAAAAGCGTGGTTTAACCAAGATAAAATTGATCAATCCTCAAGGAACTAAAATTCTCAGCTCAAGTTTTCGAAAATTTAGCTGCGCTGAATTTTTATAAATACATATCTGCAAGCTACACTGTATTTATTTTCTTCTCGTGATTGTGAGCTGGAATTCTTTGAAATGTTTTTGAACTCGCAAAGTTTCTAAGACGCGTTCCCAGATTCGTCGGGATTCAGTCCAGATTTGCCGGCCACTTCATCGTGCCTTCCCTTCCAGGTGATCGCCTCCAACGACGGCGTCGTCCAGGTGCACGAGCTCAAGGACGAGTACAGATTCCGGAGCGCGGGGGACATGAACAAAGAACTGAACAACTTCATCCGGTTCACCAACATCCTGTGAACTCGGGAAGACTTATTGGGAACCTGGTCACTAGGGGAATATCCCCATCATCTGACGTAGCAACACATATCATACAACTTTTAGCCGTCCAAACTCTCGGTATTGTTCATGTGAAACGCATCTTAAAAGGGGCGTTTGCAGCGAGTGGTTGTATCTTTGATGTAGCATCAGGTATCTAGTGTAAAAACTGATATAATTCTAGTCTAAAATTGGCAAGCGCAAGTAATGTGATTCGACAGGTCCGTCCAAAATAAATGTGTGTGCCTTGAACAGATCTTCGCGTGCATTGGAATTTGTGAACATTCCTGATTTCCTCTCAGATCCATATGCCCTAAAAGTCCATCCCATATCCTCAAGAACCTAAAACAAACGATTCGGATCAAACTCTGCAGCTCGTGAAGCAGGTGAACTGAGCGGAAAATCTTTTGGATTTCCATCTTCAATGGAAAGTGATGAACGAGTTTGCTGTCCCTTTATTTTCGGTACAAAGCTAAACTACATGCTTTAGAGCTGGTTTATTAGCTCTATTATATAGGTAATATATTTTTATTAGTTAGTAAGCAAAGAAGCTTTATTTGCAGTCGACGATCAAATATTCCGGCACATTTTAGAAAGTCTGTAAAATGTGCAGTTGGTTCATCTTGTTGGGTAAGTGAGACTATTTCTGAAGAACTCGTGTTACTTTGGAAAAGTTTTTTTGGAAGGAGAACACCAACGTTCAAGTTTCTATTCGAGTCGATTGATTAGTGTCACGTATTTAATGTTAAATCAGTTTAAAAGTGGAACCATTCAGAACTGGAACCCGATCGTGCAATCATTACGTCCTGAATTAGTTATGTCCCGTTTCTAAAAAAAATAAAATAAAACTGAATTACCTTTTAAAATATTCAAGCCACGGCATAAGTACATCAAATAATTGTTATCCGTAGATCAATAATGATTAGCGTACATTATTCAAACACCCGAATGATGTATTTCTTTGATAACAAATTCCATAAACAAATGTCATCAACTTTACCCCGCGAGCCGCGAACTTCCTCCAGAAAGTCAAAGTCCCGTAGCAAGCGTTACTCAGCAATCTAACCAAACACCACACTCCCCTAAATTAATGATCTCGTGCCCCCGTAAGCATTGACCATCACAGGAAAGCAGCAATTAGCCAGGTGTGATTTCCCTGGCGTCATGACGTGAATATTACATGCACTTCCGGTGTCTTCTTCAGGCGCACCCCGTATTCGTTAGGTAACTGGGGGTAACCGCGGGTCAGTGGGTGGCAAGGTGCATCCCAGAGAGAGAGCGAGAGATAGGGGGAGGGACACACACACAGGTGCAGGTGACTCAGACACGTGGACGAGACAAGTCATGCGTGACACGTGTGTCGAAGTTGAAACGTCAACACGGTTTGCTCGGGGTGCTCGGGGTGATCTCGACGGCCAAGTGCCAATCTGGGGGGCGTCGTTCAGAGCAGTCTAACTTCAATGTAGTTTAGCGGAATGTCTCTTTGTTTGTAAACGCGCTTTCGACTGGCCTGCACCAGGACGGGTTTGAAACTTGCTCTCGATGAAGACATGATCTCGTCCGGGTGTACACTAGCTTCAAGGGAGGCTCCCATCCAAATTATCACCAGTTGCCAGTGCATTTGTTTGTCGAGCAAGGAAAGAGCACCGGGAGTGACTCGAGAGCGAGCAACTCTGCCAGTCGAACTGGCAAACAAACAAGTAGAATTCAGACGAATGTCAATTGTTAAATTGACTATAATTGAACTGTGCATTGTTCACTTGAATGATTTGTGGCATTCAATTTTATTTCTATCATGTTTCATGACCTGGAAACGTACTAATAATACATTACAAAATAAAAAACAATTCATTTAAGGTAATATGTTTTGACGGCAATATTTGTCTACCTGACCAATCCAGCTCTCAATCTCTCTACCTGATAGCAACCCAATGCCGATATGCTTATAAAGGTAGCTTATACCAGTAAATATGATCGAGTGGCCGGGGGCTGTCGGACATTGACGCTGTCATTCCTTCTGTGGATAGCTGCGGAGGAAATGCTTCGTTCTTTGCATTGTACACTCCGTCGAGACGATGACGAAAAGAATCAATCGCCAGTGAATTATTTAACTCGCTGGGGCCGTGGTGAGCCAGTGGTCAGGATGCTTTGTTTGACCATCGAATGCCATGACTGGGATACGATCTAAGTGCCGCGTGACAAATGACAAGTGTGTTTACAGCTCGAGACAGATATAGAGTAACTGGCTGCAAGCACAACGAGGAAACGGATCGAATGAATTGGTAGCTATTTCTGTAGCCAATCAGAGCTATCATCTCGAAGACCTGCGCCATTGGTTTAGTTGCATGCTGGTCTTGAATTGGTGTTTTGCCATACTGCCAGATGTATTAATCCACATCTCATTCGGACGATGGCAAAACAGAGGGTGATTTTAAAAACACCTTCGAAATATTGCTAAATCCGCGCTTAGGGGAGGGTTTGGAAGAAATGTCTCTTCACGGCTTTGCCGATATTTGGAAAGATTTAAAAGAGATTTTAAGAAAAATGCACTTAGAGATCTAAATTTATATTTTAATGTGGTGATGTTTTAAAAAAGATTTTTCTGTTACCTCAAATTAATTTTATTTTGGGGAAGGGGGTTAGCATTTAAAATATATAGCTGACCCCTCCCCCTCCCCCCCCCCTTCTTCACTTCTAGCCGATCATTGAATCCAAATGTCACAAACTGTATCTTCATAAAAATTCGTTGCTCTACTCGCGTGTATTGTCGGTCATAAAGAAATCAGATTGACAAAGTACGAACCTCATTACGGACCTCAAACAAGCCGTCAATTATTCCAAGCGGAAACATTTTAAAAGAGAAATTAAAACATCGTTTCCGCGAAAAGCCGTCGCTCGGGACTTGTTGAACGCGGGCCCCGTGCACCGTGCCCTCGGCCTCGTAGATAGTTCAATGCTACTTGCTAGCAGCCAAGCAGCATAACCAGCATCATCAGCATCATCAGCATCATCAGCATGCAATCAGTACATCTAAGAAAGACGAGGTCCAACCCAGAGCAAGGCTAGGACATGCCAGAGCAGGCGAGGTCCAGGTAAGTTTATGCCAGGCCAGGTAATGCCAGGCCAGGTCGGGCAATGGGACAACGCAGGTCACGATAAATAACATTAAAATGATAATCTCACTCCAGTCAATCGTGTTACACTACAAGGGTCTGGCAACGGAGGCTTACGTGTTCGCGGGGCTGTGCCACCTGCCAGGGTTCGATATTCTCCCACGGCGCTGACGTGAACCCTGATCTTTTACACGTTGCATTCGCCTCGCGTAACAATTGGAAGGCAATTGCGTTAGCCGGACGCACCCGATGTCGGTGCACTTCAATGTCTTTGTGGAGAACCATTTGGGACCGCTCCAGTGTCTTCAGCTTGGACGACTTTCACTGGGTTTATCATGGGACAACAGCGATTCAGAGATTGGTGTGTGTAAAAGTGTATTCACCTTCGGTGAATGCAGCAAAGTTATGATATAAATCTCACGATTTGGGAACAATTACATCATCAGCCAAACCCTTTTCAAGAATATCTAACCATTCCTCGAACTTCTCGGCCCTTCCCGCCTCACGCACGGGAACCTAGCACACGCGTAAAACGCAATCCTGGCCGCCGATCGCGTCGCCCATAATTTGTGACAAATATTTGAGCAGTCGCGATCCTGCGTAGCGATATACGACTCGGCCAATACGCAAACAGACGCCTAATGCACCGATAGTTTGTAACATTACGGCACTTGCAATGTAGGTGGCACCCAACGCTGGCTATTAGCTCACTGAACAAACGCAAAGCACTCAACCCCGGGCGTTACGCATTGGGTCGCGTGGACGGGCAGTGCTGTCATCAAATGGTCATGGTCGGGTAGTACATTGTTAGATGTAAATAGGGGGGTTCAAGCGATTTAAACCATTATAAGGTGTTATAGAAATGGATCATTGACTAGTTTATTAAAAAAAAAATACGGGTACTTTTGACAGTCATGATGAATATCCTGTAAAAGTCAGCAATGATAGCAGCTGTGTCAAGCAGCGAAATTTCAAACATTGATATTTCTGTAATAATCCAATAGATGCGACCAAATTGAGCTTAACGAGTTCACCCCTTAAACAAGAACCAACGACAGGAACGATGAAACAAGCACAAGGCATACTTGTAATTCATCACAAAAGAAAACAACATTATTACCGATCAAAGTTGAAAAATAAATTATTCAACATTTTATTCTCGGCCAGTGGGTGTGTGGGGGGCATAGAATTACCGGGGCGATTTCTCGCGTTGTTTATGCCACTGCAGGGGATCATTGCTCAAGCCTAATCTATCTTGGAAATCATTCGACGGCGACCTCTCTAATGACACAACACGTCAAGTTGTGGACCTATCCAGGCACAGTACGCAACCACGCACGCTCAGCGCGCCGGATCCAACCCCTAACCGCCGGCCCGGCGACCAATCGTGACCGGCTCTGTCGGGAATTACGACACGCGCGCTTACGAGGGCAAAGCTCGGTTACATTGTTGGCTGGATTGCGGTAATAGTGTTGGCGTTTGTTGGCGTTTGTTGGCGTCTACCGGGCAGTGGAGCGAGGGATGGGATCACATCTGCAACACTGCTCTGGCAATATGTCCACATTCTCGGCACTGCATCTCCTCAGGAGCTACAACCATCTTCTGCAGCCGGCAGGTACTGTCACCCAACGACGCATTTCTTTGTTTGCCATTTGAAAAACATTCCAACACTGCTCTTATTCTAGTTTATAATAAAAACAATCTCATCGCGTTTTTCTGAGAAACATAATAAGTGGCATTTCCTGCCGTCATCCTCAAGTTTAAATGCGCAACAATGGAGAAACTAATTTACTGCTTGAGACGCAACAATCGAAATATCGAGTGGCTAAAATATGCATCCAGTTCCGAGCCCTACTTGCAAATGTTCCTTCTCTCTCTAATCCCGTGCGTTGAGGTCTCCTCTGTGTATTGAGGGCCGTGATTTAAAACCTGCCACCTGGATCCCACTAGCTAAACAAACCGTGCTAATAAGTGCCAGATAAAATGGCCGTTTTACTAACTCGAGCGAGGAGTCAGAAACCGAACCGATACGTTCATCAACTAAAGAGTTGCCAAATGTGTACAGCAACTTCACTCGCCTTGCTTATCAACCTCTCGACAGCATGGATTTGTGGAGGAATCCTGTTGTTTGCGTTGTACCGTCCTTCGGAAGGGACGTTAAGCCGGTGGTCTCCTTGGTGCTCTTCGACAGGAGTAGGCTCTGTCAAATTTGTGCACCGCTCTCGCTGAAATGTCTATCTTCATTTACCTCTTCGTCGCACCGTACGTGTTCTAGGGCGAGTATTTCAAGCCAGATGTCGCAGCCAAATAATTCCCACAATAAACTGAAATTGTGCAACAACCCAAGAACAAAATAAAGCCCCCCCACCCAAAGCCCCGTGGATCGCTTCCTTTTCCCCATTTCGAATATCGCATTTCACTTTGCGCCCGACAGCGTCGGCATGTCAGTCCAATCAACGTGACATCACGCCATCCAATCCGCTGTTAGCAATGAGATCACGCATCCACCGCCGTCTTGATTGCCCGTCCCACCTTACCTCAGCCCCCTGCGATCGCATGTCAGGCGTGCGGTGCAAGTTAGTCACATGTTATTCCCATCTGTCTGTCAAAGAAAACAAATCACGTCAAATGTTTGTAACACCGTGTCACGGCCACGCGGTGTAACGAGTCGTTTGTTTCGCGTGTTACGTTTCACCTCGAGGAAGATTAAACGCTTGAAAAGTTAATTAATATAACAGAAAGTTTCTGCAGCCAGCCAAGTGGACGGCAGCCATTAGCAGCCTCTGCAGTTTTTTACTGAACAAAATGGGGGCGACATGAATACGAAAGTTATTTAAATACTTCAAAAAATATGAGTCGAAAATAGCAACGTTTGCAAAAGCACAATTATTCGCAATTTTACCGAAGACCATGCGATTTACACGGATACAGAGAAATAATTCAAGAACTGAGCAAATCAAAATCAGAAATTTCAGAAGACAGGCTGTTAAACAATTGACAAAAATGTTTTTAGTGAACGATGCATTTTATACATTAGACGAATTCGAAGCATCAATTAATTTTATTTGTTACTATACTGAATATTTTATTGCTAGAATGGATGTGACGAAGATTTTAACTGAAAATACCAATGTATATAAATATAACATTTTAGACTTGTCTCCATTCTCTTACAAAATATATCATAATATGTACTATGACTGTTTTCTTCGGAATTCAATTCAATTCAACTTGCGCCTGAATGCAGCCCGCAGAGCATTTCCTAGCCTCTATTTTTGAACAGGCCGCAAAATAAACCCCGACACGTGATACCTGTGTCCCAATCCAGAACGTGCACACTTCCCGTGCCAAGCTTCCCTTTGTCTTGACAATTATGCAACATTGCTGATTTATTATCTCTTGCCGTGCGACAGTCACGTCCCGTGTATTATCTCATGCAAACCTCGCCGTGCCATCTGCAAACGACGCACGACCCAATAGAGTCGCATTCCTCGTGCAAACACCAGCAATTATGAGCCTGAATCGGTTTGTTTTCCATATTATTCATGTGGCATCTAATCACCCTGTAAACTCGGCCCATTAGAAAGTTATCAGTCGCCTGGTAATTGCTTGGTGCTAAGCGACTCGTACCGGAAGTGCTAGGCTGGAAACTCAGGGCGTTCAGATCCCGACATGTCTTCTATTTGACAAAAATAACAGCGCTGAGGGCAGATTTTAACCAACTTCAGGCTCAGGTTTCTCTAAATCATAGACATTTTGCAAACGTCCATAGAGTCAATTTATTATTATTAACACTATAACCGTCTCAAAAATTGATGTCCAAAATTGATGCCCAAACGGGGCATCAATTTTTGAGACGTTTATAGTGTTGATAATAATAAAATACCCCGCGCATTGCAAGCGTTTGAAATTTAAATCAGATTTCATCCGTGTCTAGAGAGTCAGTTTTCTGAAATATAAATGCATAATTCGGTTCATATATGCCTCGTTTATTTTTAACCTCAAAGAGCGATGAAAATGTATGGTAATTGGTAATTGGTTTTAGCTCAAATATTGAATTAACATCACATTTAAATCAAACTCGCATCATTATACATTTTAGTATTCCTGTAATTATCATCTTTTAACCATTGCTATAAAACAAATTCAAAGAAATGTCTATAACTTTAGCTGAACCCCCTTTGCAAACTTGCTCGATGCAGAATTACCAAGGAGATTAGAGCTAGAATAAGCAACAAGCAATTTCATTTGTGCAATATCTAACTTCATTTAAAAAAAAACAAGTTCAATAAACAAATGAAACTCACGGCACCCAACTGGGCGTGACCACATCTAGGCACTTGACTGATCTACAAGTAAAACAACTTCGCAGTCGAATACAAAACTTCCAATCTCATAAATACGCAAAAAAAAAATGACCGCACCATCGTACCACCCAGATATCAGGAAAATAATTGAAAAACTTTGAAAACTCAACCTGCGTAGCAACACATCGTGCGTTTGTTTTGGGATGCGTAGAGAGACACGCACTCGGCAGCAAACGCGGGCCCCCTGGACGCACGACACGGCGTACTCTGTTTCAATCGCACCCTCATTACCAGGTATCGGTCTGTCTCCCTCCCTCTCACGGTCTCCTGGATCGAGTTACAGCCCCCATGATGATTGGTATTATTAGAGAAGGCTATAAAATGATGTACCGTATTAGCATGTATTGTTATTACCCGTGGTTTCTACGGGATATTATAGCACTGCAGCCAGGGACAAGCGTTCGGTTCGGGTTTATGGCATCGCGGGTTGAAACGTGCACGCGATTGCGCATTGATGCCGCGTTGAACAAGTCTGATCGCTGAATGATTAATTAGATTTTGTGGATAAATCCAGATGTTTAACGATGTCCACGGCGACGTTGATTGTTATCGGGCGAACGTAAGTGGCATAAAATGTCGTTCGTTTGTTATTGCGCGGTGACTGCGGTGGACACGTGACTTAACGCGTCGTTAGGGACGTTGTTAACGGTTTCAGTGTTTACTGAAAATGCTCTGTGTTGGGTACCTCACGTAAAGAATATACCACCTTATGGCTTCTAACCAACAAACGTACAAATATTCAATTTGTGAGTCTTTCTGTTACATCACGGTAGCCATGGTGACTGGCGTTTTAGCTAAATCGTGAAACTGTGTCTTAGAAAAGAAAAGAAATTAATTTGATTTACATTTGGTGCAAAACTTGGCGCTGAACTTTCTTATTGTGAAAGTCAGTGGCCAAGCAGCTTTTGAGCGGGCTTTGAGCGAGTTTTTCAGCGATTTAAAGTTCAACACGGCTTTGCATGTGACTCTGTTCCACCCCCGAACTGCCCCCGTGACCCAGGTCCACCCCGAACTGTCCCCCGTGACCCAGGTCCACCCCCGAACTTCCCCCATGACCCAGGTCCACCCCCGACTGATATATTATTGTCTCTCCAGCCTCCGACCTCAGCCACCACTACCATCAGCTACTAATGACACCTCGTTTGCCGTCCTACTCGACGCCCGTCAGCGCTCCTGGTGGTGGAGTTCCCGGCTTCCAGCACCTGGGCAACAGCGCCTTTATGTCGCCACACGGGCTGTTGGGGAACTACCCAGCTTACCCGGCGCTCTTGCCGCTGGGAACTTCGGACAAGATTTGCAGTGAGTACCCGGACACAGCCTACAAGATCCACTTTGTCAGGATCACTACAATATGCTAAAATGGCGTAATCCAAGTACCTACAAGTAGCTAAGCTAAGCGTAGCTAAGCTAGGCGTAGCTATAGCACAAAGCAACATATTTTTCCAACGTTTCTCATCGAGGGTCAATGCTGTTACCATCTCACCTTTGATGATAGCTGATATCACCCTTAAAAAAGTAACATCGGCATAAGTTGGGAAATTTCGGGAAATTTACTTGTTTTTACTCAGAATTAAAATACCGGGTTTTAAAATTCACTTTTGAAAACGAAAACAAAAGTAATATAAAGTAGACACGTTGAATCTAAAAACCATAGTAAAGTGTTTTAGATGAAATCTTATTTAAATTGCAAATGCTTGCAATGCGCGGGTTGTTTTATTATTATGAACATGACCGTCTCAAAAATTGATCCCCAAACGGGGACTCGATATTCATATTCGTATTGTCAGCATACGGATTGTTTAAACAGGCTACAAGAATATTTCGATCCAGCATTGCAGTTTTACAAATAAAACCTGCAATCGAATTTTAGAAATCCTGTCGAGCCTTCGTACATTTCTCTAGCACATCACTCATAGAACAAAAGCAAGGAAAATTCAGGACACTCAACACAGTTGTATCTCCAATACGACGAGGACTATTTTAAGTATGTGATACATCAACTCCTTGAGCACCACTGACGCTTGCAAATGCGTGAACAATCTGATATTTGCATGATGGTCTCCCATCCAATACCTGACCCAGCGCAGTGTCGCTTAACTTCGGTGATCTCACGAGGACCGATGTTTCCAACACGGCAAACCATTCGATGGTCACTCATCCAATACCTGACCCAGCGCAGTGTCGCTCAACTTCGGTGATCTCACGAGGATCGGTGTTTCCAACACGGCAAACCATTCGATGGTCACTCATCCAATACCTGACCCAGCGCAGTGTCGCTCAACTTCGGTGATCTCACGAGGACCGATGTTTCCAACACGGCAAACCATTCGATGGTCACTCATCCAATACCTGACCCAGCGCAGTGTCGCTCAACTTCGGTGATCTCACGAGGACCGATGTTTCCAACACGGCAAACCATTCGATGGTCACTCATCCAATACCTGACCCAGCGCAGTGTCGCTTAACTTCAGTGATCTCACGAGGACCGATGTTTCCAACACGGCAAACCATTCGATGGTCACTCATCCAATACCTGACCCAGCGCAGTGTTGCTCAACTCGGTGATCTCACGAGGACCGATTTTTCCAACACGCCAAACCGTTCGGTGGTCACTCATCCAATACCTGACCCAGCGCAGTGTCGCTTAACTTCGGTGATCTCACGAGGACCGGTGTTTCCAACACGGCAAACCATTCGATGGTCACTCATCCAATACCTGACCCAGCGCAGTGTCGCTCAACTTCGGTGATCTCACGAGGACCGGTGTTTCCAACACATTCATAAAATATGTACAAAAATAACCTTGCCAATTCGCAACGCAGCTAACGCTAACCGGGGTCCACTCGCGTCTTCTTCTACTAAACTAAAATATCAAGTGTTTGTCACTGAAGAAGGGTGCCAAGTCTTTATGGAATGCAAATTGCAATGAGTGGGTTCAGTTTCATAGTTTAATGATGAGCCACAAGTTGATTTGGCTAAATATCCTTGCAAGACGTCGATATCAAAAGGGTGACATGAGACACAGTGAGGTTTAAGTTATAGACACATGAAGAAGCTTCATACCTTGCCGCCTCGTGCGCTGACTCGTATGAGAACGAATCCTCCCCTGCAAGGTTGCACGTGTCTGTCCACCGCTCGGCATCGACCTTGAGACTCGACACACGACACTGGCTCTAATTGGGTCCGCCAGCAAAAATTTTGCAACGAATGGTCAAGGTTGCTGATCTAGTATAAGCCAAAGCCAACAGCTGGGGGGCCCTGATTTTACTACTCAAAGAGCCCGTGCCATTTTAAGTGTTTTCATCGCTAATTTTCGTGGTTTCCCTAGTTTTACTCTGAAGTTAGCATTGAAATCATAGTGACAATTTGACTTTAGCGACACCATACCTGTTGCCAACTATGTATTTCCTGGCTTCAATTTTGATCAGCTGGCTGGATCCTATGCTCTATCCAGGTTATTAGAGATCAGCTGACTGGATCCTATGTTCTATCCAGGTTATTTGTTATCAGCTGGCTGGATCCTATGCACTATCCGGGTTATTTGAGGTCAGCTGGCTGGATCCTATGCTCTATCCAGGTTACTTGAGATCAGCTGGTTGGATCCTATGCTCTATCCAGGTTATTTGTTATCAGCTGGCTGGATCCTATGCTCTATCCAGGTTATTTGTTATCAGCTGGCTGGATCCTATGCACTATCCGGGTTATTTGAGATCAGCTGGCTGGATCCTATGCTCTATCCAGATTATTTGAAATCAGCTGGCTGGACGCTGATATAAGTGGTCAAGGTGTGGGTGGAAATAATTACTTTAAGAGCTACTCTATGAGCTCAGAATGCTCGCAGGTGAATCCATATGATTCACTTCTTATGACAGCTGTTATCATTAGTATCAAATAAAAGTTAGAATATTATACTATGTGGCCATTCTAGATATAACCTTGAAAAGAAATCAGACAAATCAAATTCTAGGCATTTCTAGCTGTAAAATATGTTGGAGTTCAGAAATAATTGTGTAAGAACTATCCATGTAAGAACATGCGAATTAAAAGTGTGTAGGTATCGTGTATCGACAAGGTAAACTGTATTCATATAAGAACTGTACGATAGAAGGCAAGTTCCTCGAGTTATACCTGAGCAAAGCTGGCTAACAACTCGGTGCAAAACTAATGCCGGACCAGACCTTGAAAACATTCAGCACACGCATTGTACCTCGGCACGCATCACTAAAGAATCACACGTTAAACACTCGATTATTCAATTGTTAATCGATTTAAAAACTGATTACTCAACGCCACGCACGATGATGTAAATGAAAACGACGCTTCCACTCCGCCCGGCGTTGGAGGGTGGACTGAAGACTGGACTGCCTAGACCTGGTTAGACCAGTTTGTCTGCGTTGCTCCAGTCCTTGGGTATCGGCAGACTAGTAGATATGCAATGCGAATGTAAACAAACCAAACTATGTCGAAGACAAGTTGCTTTTAGGTTGGCAACCATAACCCATTTAAAGCCCAGTAGTAACCAGGGTCAGGAATGCATAATTTTATAATTGAGAATGACATATTCGACATTTATTGTTCGGAATTTTATGAACATGTTACAGTTGATTGAAATAAATCCACTGGTTTACTTGCAGTCTACGAATGAATTGTAATGTTTATAGACGCGTCCATCTAGTGATCATGATGTACCTGAACCGCCGCTAATTGGACAGCTATTGGCCCTGTCTAACGACTTAGCAAGCAACAATAATTTGACACATCAGGACAATAAGAACAGCCGCGTTCCTTTTCTTCCATGTAATGTGTTAAGAAAGGGAAGGTTATGTTGAAACTTTGTGTTGAAACATGCAATGGAAGGGGAACTAGACTGGCAAAATGTGTAACCAAACCGGGACCTCCCAATTGCCGGTCCCGGGTTCGTAACCCGGTTCGGTTGCAAATTTTTCCAGTCTAGCTCCCCTTCCATCTATCACTTGCTGGTTTCAGCTCTCTAGTGAAGGTCAAGTGAATTTGTAAGAAAACAACTTGTCCTGGTGTCCTTGCAGACCCCAACGTGAGGGGCGGCGACAGAGAATGCAGCAGCATCAACGGTAGCGTCACCTCGAAGCGACCACGAGGGGAAAAGAAGCCCATTCCTGACGACCTCAAGGATGAGCGCTACTTCGAGCGCAGGAAAAGAAACAACCGAGCGGCAAAGAAGTCACGGGACGCTCGGAAGATCCGTGAAGATCAGGCAAGGACCAGCATGACGTTCCTCGCCATCGGCCAGCAAGTGGTAGATCCATTCCAAGGACAGGCACGTTCGGGTGGTACTAGGTTCGATCCTAGAAACCGACTATACTGGCAGTAAAATCTGATTTAAATTGCAAACACTCGTAATGCGCAGAGTATTTTATTATTAGAAACACTAATAACCTCTCAAAAATATCTGAAACGTATGACTGTGGTCTCCTGCGCATTCTGTCCAGTACCAATTAGCTTTAAAAACGCATTCTGATATCTGTTATATGCAGTGCAGCCTGCACATGGCTAGAAATAGGAAACTGCGAAGGCTCTGACCGCTCGGTGGCAAGTGTTCTCAGCTCCAGCAAACGCACAAAATTGCTTCTCTGCACAGCTACATGCTGGTCCTAAGCATTCCTTTCCTTGAAGGTATCTCCTCCTCCCTAAGAACTAATTTGTCAACAGATCGCCATCCACGCGTCGATGCTGGAACGTGAGAACGCCATAATGCGCGCGCAAATCCTGTCTCTGCGCGACGAGGTGTCTTCTTTGCGTCATCTGCTTCTGAAGAAAGCAGACAAGGAGGCTACCGGTCTCCATCACGACCTCCTGGGCGGTGCCAAGACGTAACGGGGCGTGGCACTGACCTTCAATCGATGGAGCCACCAGTGTCTTGATCGTTTTACTCGCGTTTTTGTTTCACACCTCTTTTGTTGAATTGTTTAAGTTTTTTGACATGTGTTAGGTTTGCTTGTAAACGTTATGAAAATAAAACACGACTATATTACTATCCAGTGGCCATCAAAAGCTAAACCAAATTGAGCTAGCACCCAGTTTTTCAGCTGTCTTCCTGGAGTGGGTCGTTCCAACACAATGCTCTGGGTGGTCAACACACCCTACTAGAGTGGTCAACACACTGGGGTGGTCTGCAAAACATTCCCATCACAAATCAGCATGCACTCTCTCCATCTGAGTCTTAGGAAGGGGTTGTTTCGGCGCTAGGATAGAACTAAATTTCACCAAGAATACATTTTTGATCAATTTAATCTTTAACCCCGGCAACACCATCTCAATAAAAGTAGATATTTATTTTTATATAAATACGTCTCGAGAGGATTGGACCAAACTCTCTGCGAAGATTCTAATTAATATTAATTGAAGGTCAGCCCGACCACCTGACAGCTGCACCTTGCACCTCCTCCTGGAGCGTTGTCCCTTTGAAGAAGCAAGACCAGCCGCCAGATCGCCGCGCTGGACGCAAGTATATCATCATACAGAATGTTTCTCAAATTACAATATTGGTCTTTCACTCAGTGTTCACCAGGACCTAGTCAGCTAACACCACGTCTCTTGAAAATACCGCTCTCTGCGACTTGTCAGACAAATTGGATGGACTACATTTCAACCGCAACCCTGCTCGTCTTCTCAGTTTCCCTTCTCGCCCCTGTCTCCTGTCTCGGGACCGTCGGCCATCTTGGCCCACTGCGCCATGTTGTTGGCGGCGCCCTCGGTCATCGCGTTCAGCTTCGGGTTCATCTGGCCCAGCGACTGTAACCAAGAACAAGCCAGTCAGTCCGACATCATTGCACTTACCGTAGCTTGAAGCCATGTCTTCAGCAGCGACCTGCCAGTGAGTGTCAGCTATGCTGCAGTGTCATGTATTTTCAACGAAAGCCAACTCTGAGAGCATGGCTCCTTCTGTGTAAGACCGATCACGACTCTTAAAGTTAATTAGCAAACACTAGTCTAGTTCCCACTCCATCGTCCTCGTGCTGGCTTCGGCTCCCTAGTAGAATAGCCACAAAAAAAACCAAAACCCTGCACCTACAGCAAGGTTTTATTGGATTACCTCTAGAAAACATTGGTTTTGATATTAGCTGGTCTGGTGGCATCTCTCAGTTGTTAAAATATGACTTAGAACTCTTTACTCAACAGCTTTCCTAATATAATTTTAACTCACACTCATGCCAGCTCCGATGCCTTATCACCTAGACCAACTGGAGCGGCAATCTCATTGTCCTGTGAGCTCCTGTCCTGTAAAACGCCTCCCCTACCAACGCACCGAGTACAACGGCAGACAGATATCAGATATCCAGTTCATCTGCAGCTGCGGCAGCTCGTGCTGTCTCTCGCGGTCCATCAGTGCCTGTGGCTGTAGATGCAACTCCTTGCGCTCCTTGTCGCCTTGCACGAGGAACTCGGCGGTCACCAAACGGGCCACCCTCTGCTGCACCAGCCAGGGCTTCGTGGAGGCAGCAAGATCCGAAGCCGTCATCAGCATGGAGCGCAACACCTCGCGGTGGTCCTCCTGGCCCCAGCTGTACTGCCGCGTTTCAACCAGCGAGAAGAATCGGGGACGGAGTCTGCAATGCATACCGGGGGCGTTACACAAGGTCCGAGACAACGGGGTGGGTCCTTGTGGTTGCCACGGTGAGTGGAGGTTAGTGGTAAGCAGCCCGTTGCTTCGCAACGCTTCGTAATGTTAGCCAAACCCGCTGTTTATGCTGAAAATGTTTTCACCTTCGACTATAGGAAGAGGTTGAATATATTTCTTAGCTCGTAGTTACTGTGCGTAAGGTCATTACCAGCCAACAATGTGAAAAGGATCGGTCAATTATTAATATGAGTATATCTGACAGTTGCGCTGATTACCTGTCTAAATCGGGATCACATTGTTAGACTGCAGTGGAAATAACATACATTTCGTTGTTTCATTTCGCCGTGGTCGCAGGTATGAACCAGAGGTCGTGTCAGCATTCGATTGAAGTCGGGCAAGTTCGGATGTCTCCGGCGAGTCCGGCAAGCTAGCTCGCTGCTCGCATTAGTAAGTTTTGGTGAAGGTTACAGTCGCCGGTTTTGTAGTTGCAAGCTTTGTGATCAGAGAAGCAAATTGCAGTCCGGAGAGAAGCTGTGTTCACGTTTTCATTGGCCGCAAAGTGTTGTTGGATTAGTGCAGAAGTTGCTGACTGCATTCCGTGCCACGTCAAGGTATGTTCGTTACTAATTGTTGCCTGATTATTCTCAGGTTTCAAAGAGCTCGAGGCCAGCCAACAATGCAGATTCAACAATCACGTTGAACAACGTTGAAACATCGGCTAGTTGCAGTTTGGCATTTGTTTGTAATCGGGTTGACTCTGTACGCCGGGGGGAGAAACAAGCGCTAGTACCGTGACCGTTGACAGAAATTGTTTCGAACTCGGTAATGACCTTGTTCCACGAGCAGCGAGTGCATTCCGTCTCAACTACCACACGAAGCTGAAATTACGGCGTCACAGAATTTAATAGAATTTAATGAAATTTCTTTTGAAGGCCCCTCGTCAACCAGAGCGATAGATGTGTTCATGACCTTGTTTTCTAGCAAAAATAATTCTCCATTAATCAAGTTTACCATACGGCTGAACTTGCTCGAGACGTATGCAAAACCTATTCATATATTTCAGTGGTTTACTTGACAGTTGCACCGCCATTCAGGGTTCGTTCATTCATCCTCCCTTCTTCTATATTTGCGAAGTTGCTTTAGGCAATAAATCAGCTGTCATCATCCCGAGCCAGCCAGTGTCGCAAAAAGAGTCGCCAGGAAAGAAGCAGCTCGGAATTATGCAAATCCCACGGATGTTATGAATGTTGGAGAATATACCGACAAGTTTTTCAAATGTCAAGTCCCACGGACAATTCAAAATGTTTCTTTGATGATTATTAGGGTTTAACGACGCACTGTTTTGACATCTGGCCATGCGGCACTGGTCTAATGGCGTCGGTGAATGAGCGGATGATTATGAAGATGATGATGAACCTAACCTAGCCTAGAAGGGAGGAGGGGAAAACTCGGTGCCGGCACGTAGCCTACTCCTGTCTTAAAGCACCAAGGGGACCACGGCTTAACGTCCCTTCCGAAGGACGGTACAACGTAAACAGCAGGATTCCTCCAAAAACCTATGCTGTCGAGAAGTTTATAGGCAAGGCGAGTGAAGTTTCATCCCTCCAGCCTCTCTCCCAAACAGAACTGGTCATGTGTATGTTGGTCACCCATCCAATACCTGACTCAGCGCAGTGTTGCTTAACTTCAGTGATCTACCAAAAACCGGTGTTTCCAACACGACAAACCGATCGGTAAGTGTTTCTTTACCGAGACAAAAGTAGGAACAGAATAAAATGCTTTAAAATTAATTACGGATCAGTTCTGGCTGCAAGATAAGTTTGATCAAAGTGGTAAGCTGCAGCTCAGTAATCTCTTGGACGAATCGATCAGATGATTGGGTACAGACAGGGAGGGAGGGGAGGAGGCTGTATCCTAGCAATCTAATGTTCTCCTCCCCGTGGAATATTCTCAGAACTCTGACAAACTTTGCGCCGCATTAGTTTTAAAGATTTCTTTCAGCTGAGTAAAAATATGTCTAAAATTGCAGTAAAAATTGAGCCATCTCTTTCTTGGAACCACCTGAGCCGGAATTGATGAAAACTGACGCATTGTTGTCAGCAAAAACAGATTTAGCATCGAGTCCTTTATCTTGGTATCCTATCGGTACCTTGGTGCCATTAGCCTTCTATCACAGAACTGCACCTAATCGAAGAATGCGTTATTATAATTGAGTTTGCTTTAAAATGAGTACACTTCATTGTTTGAACATAGGAAATCCATAAATGTATGGTCCTAACTTGGGTTCCTGTAATCTTTGGAGATATTGTTACCAAATCAATAAACCGATAATGATAATTTTTGTTATTTCCATCATGATATTGAATTATTTTATATAACTTAGTGGTGCCTTTTTATCTCCTTCACAATGTAAAAAATATAAATCATGCAAATCTTCGACAGAATCATTACCAAATTGTGCAAGAACGGGTATTTTTTTTACAATTTTTGCCAAAGTCGAGAAAATCAAGAAAAATCAATTAAAAATTGTTGTTAATTATTCAATTTGTCATGGAAAGGCATGTGCTCGTTCTAATTGGTTGAAATGTCGGAGAGGAGCACAATGATAGGTCAAACAAATGGTCGGTGGGAACAATCAAATTACGCCGGTTAGAAAATATCTTAATGGTTGGCTTCACGACGAGTCAGGAACGTGGAATTGTTTAGCTTTCTAAGGAAAATATTCCTTGGTACTTAAATGACGTTTCAAATTACTAGTTTGTATAACTTGGGCCAACATTTTTAAAAAACCTGTTTTTGCACAATTTGGTAATTAATCGATCAATATTTCGATGACATCGAAGATTTGCATATTTAATATTTTTTATATTGTGATGAATATATTAACGGCAGTACTGAGAAAATAGTTGAATACCATAATGGAAATAACAAAAGAAACATATTATGAACTTATTAATGCTATCAATATCTCCAAAGATTACGGCAATCCAAACTGTGCCTTCCACTTATGTATTTCTCATATTGAAACAAGTTGGGTGAGCAAATGTTCATGCAGATCTCAAGAACCGCACGTGACGGCAAAGCAACTCACTGAAAGTAGACTGAGAGGTCGGTGGCGAGGATGCTGTGCTTGAGAACCTTCATCACCTTGGAATACTGCTCGGCGGAGAGACCAGAGAAGATATTGTGGCTCTGAAACCCAAACAATTGGCTATCAATCACACCCCTAGACGTCGTCCACAGAGTGATGGATGGCACCGGTCAGGCGCCGGCGTCCTGAGTGGCAGCTGTCCTTTAATCGGGAGCATATCCAGCATCCAGCCAGATTGATGGGATGGCGTTGCATCCCGGTCTGAGGTCGCCTGCGCGGGATCCCAGAGTTTTTTATCTTGACGACTTAATTTGGAGTTGGGAAGTGAAATTCCGTGCAGTACAATGTGTCCAGAGTAGAGTAATTGGGAGACTTCCACAAAGTTGAAGTAGAGAATTGAATTACTTTTTTAACCCACGGGCCTAGCCGGCATTTAGTTTTGAAGTTAAGCAACACTACGCTGAGTCCGGTATTAGATGGGTGATCATCATACACATGACCAGTTCTGTTCGGGAGAGAGGTTGGAGGGATGAAATTTTTTTCAGCAACTTCACTCGCCTTGCTTATCAACCTCTCGACAGCATGGATTTGTGAAGGAATCCAGTTCTTAGCGTTGTACCGTCCTTAGGAAGGGACGTTAAGCCGGTGGTCCCCTTGGTGCTCTACGACAGGAGTAGGCTACGTGCCGGCACCGGGTTTCCTCTCCTCTCTTCTAGTCTCTTTAAGGTTCATCATTATTCTCCCAATGTCAGACGCTATAAAACCAGGACTGCAGGGCCAGTAGTCAAAACAGTGCGTCGTTAAACCACGCTAATTGCCTACTCTCTAGGTCAGCAAATTTTTCAAGATCGTTCTAGAAATGTGTGCAGTTTAATATAAATTTAACGAAATCATTTGAGAAGTGTGAACTAACTGCTCATTATGAAGCAACATTTGCTATTAGATTTCCCAATAATTCCACGAGTTTGCACTTGAAGTGACCTCAAGCCCCTATTGTCCATTGCACCGAACTCATTTCTTGAGCCCCCCTCTAACCATATCGCGTCACCGCTTGACCGTGGCTTCTCCTTCGTCCACCTCAGCGTATGATTGATGTCAGGAAAATGTCGGCAAATTGCCAGCCAATCAACATCCGACCAAGCACATCAATCTTCATCGCAACTGCTTCAAGGGGGGAGATCCCCCCACGCGGGGGGAGATCCCCCCACGCGGGGGGATCACCGTATAACAGGACGCTATCTCACCTCGCTGCTGAGGATCATGACCGCGTGGTTGAAGTGGTGGTGCTCCATTGTGTTGGTCGTCCCGTACAGGAGTACCAGCGCCGAGCCCGCCCTGCATAAATACACCTGGTTGTTACGATTATATCATAGCTAGTGCTGGGGGACTCACACTTCTCCACTGAACTGTCATAGGTTAAAAGAGTTTGAACTGGGAGCTGAACAAAGAGGCGTCTGGTCACTTTGCTAGTTATTGACTTGATAGTTAGTTTGGAGCATAAAACACCGTTCATTGGCATCGCTTTGCCAAGAATCGCATGCAATATTTGACCCCAGACTGTCTAGTGATGACGGATAAACTATCTGCTCTGAAAGCTCCGTGACTCACTTTTCCTGGAATGAATTGTTGGTGCCCCGATGGTCCAGATCGTGACACAGGCACCCGACGAACATTCCCAGGACTTCAAGGTCGCTGAACGTGCCCTTCATCTCACAGCCCTGAAAAACAAAAAGATCCAACTCATTCCCAATAGATTGCAGATGAGAATGTCCACCGGCAACACCACGGCTTTGACGCATGTGACAGACTTGCAAATTGTCACTCATATTTGAGCGATATTTGTGAGACATTGCGTTGATGTTATCGTTCATTTCTTATCATATTCGGGTATACCGACTGTTTCAAATGGTCTGGATTGACATTGAGAAGCTTTGAAGCTAAGACCACCATTTGCTAGTCACTGGGTTTGAGTTCTCTCAAAGAGTCCGAACTATTTTAAGTGTTTTTGTCAGATTCTATCGTTGTTTTCGAAGTCTTCGCCATTTGAAGGGTCAAAATTGGTTAAAAATGTTGCTTTAAAATTAGCATTAATGGTATGTGGAGATCTTGGATTTAGATAATTCGTGAATGTTATAAATGGATGTGAACTTGGAGGAAATGAACACCAACACTCGCTATTGCAAGTAAACGGAAGTCCTCGCCTCTGGACGGAAGTGCGATACCAGACAGCAAATAAAATCGTGTGAAGTATCTTTCCTCACCATGAGTATTGCAAACATGACCTGCGACACGTTGAAAGCGTGCCTCCAATTGTGGTACGGCACGTCACGGTAGTTCCTCTTGACTGTGATCAGGAACCGGTACAGAGTCTGCAAGGAGGACAAAGTGTCAGGCGATGTACAATCTCATCGAGTGTCTGCTCATGAGGGGGAAGTGGTGGGTTGCAATCACCTCGCGCTCGATGTTGAACCGCTTGACCAAACCCATCTCAAGGAACATGCTGACGGCGGCTAGCATCATGCTGTCGGTCGTCAGAGAGAAGTCGTCGAATGTCAACGAGTAGAGGTTGAACTCGTCGGAGCATGGCACCGACTTGCTCTGAAGAAGTTGAGGAAACAAGTTGTGATCAGAGAAAGTATTGCGATCAAGACTTGGTGTGCTTAACACCCTCCGGTCTCCAGGTCTGAACCTTACCATGCTCGTCATGGTGATTAGCAAAACCTGATATCTCCACTTAAAAAAAAAATGGGTTTATGAATGACAAATTTAGGAAAAAATATCACGGATTTTTGTGGCAAAACCTCACACCTTTATGTGAATTACAAAATTGCAAAACCTCAATAGTGGCTATCAAAACCAAACATTTCCCCTAGATTTTATTTAATAGGTGGCAGACCCACACATCTCCATTGCGTTTAGATTATCATTTTATAATTTATAATTTTTATTCGGATATTATTTATGGGTTTTTTGCTGACATTTACATATGTGAGTTTCATTAGTAAGGTTTCATTACTTAATTTTTAAACACTTTTATGTCTCTTCTGAACAATTTCTATTTTGGAGATGTGAGGTTTTGCCATATTACCATCGATATTCTTGGTTAGTGTTTGTAAAGTTGAAACAGCGTCAGCTCGTTGCTGTTGAAAGGTCGGGGTCAGCTTTAAGACATCAAGCGTACACGTGGTCTTGCACTTACTGCGTAGAAAAGTGATATTGCTGCAATTACTTACGAGAATAACGACTCTGTTTTTTATCCCAGAACGGTTTTATAAAGCAATAAAACTCGCCAATAACTGTGCAATGTAGAAATTGCAAGACAGAATAAAAGTGCATTGCGAACAAAACATACGAACGCAATTAGGAGTAATGGAACATCGCTGATTATCACCGAGTGGCTCGGCATGTTTTAGAATCAACAATGTTTTCAGTAGAGTACTACGTTAGAAACAATGCACTCCAATTGAATTCCTCGCGGGAACCTTTCTGTAGTTAAAACTTGAAAACACATATTTGAAATTAAAACATATGGCACGAGATTCCCTGGCGGGGAATTCCCTTGTCTCCTGTCGCATGTTCAACTAGGCGTTGCCGTCCCAGGCGTCGCCGTGCATGACGTCCCAGACATGATAAAGATATCTACGTGGTGCTCCATGAACTTGAGTTCTAGCCTTGATTGATTGTTTAAAACTGGTTTTAACCCTGCTTTGAAAACTGGCCATGCGGCACTGGTCTTATGGCGTCGGTGAAAGAGAGGTTGATGATAAGGATGATGATGAGTCTAACCTAGCCTAGAAGGGAGGAGGGGAAACCTGGTGTCGGCACGTAGCCTACTCCTGTCGAAGAGCACCAAGGGTACCACCGGCTTAACGTCCCTTCCGAAGGACGGTACAACGCGAACAACAGGATTCCACCACAAATCCTCGCTGTCGAGAGGTTGATAAGCAAGGCGAATGAAGTTGCTGTACCAACATTCATTCCTCTAACGTCTCTCCCGAACAGAACTGGTCATGTGTATGATGGTCACCCATCTAATACCTGACTCATCGCAGTGTTGCTTAACTTCGGTGATCTCATGAGAACCGGTGTTTCCAACACGCCAAACCGTTCGGTTTCTAGTTTCGAGGAGATCAAAACAGTGGTGTGCCATTCACCAAGCAGAGATATCTACGGGGGGTTCAAATAATTCCTTTACTTGTTTACGTCATACCCATGAAACCAGACATTTGTTTATCACCTGAATGATTTATGTCCACAAAGAAAAGAAAAAGAACCCCAAGGGCGTTTCTCTAAACAGCACGCGAGTTTTGCATTCATATCTGCGACCAAGCGTACTCCCAGGGGACCGCTCCATTTATAGGCAAGGTGCAACGTGGATTCCGCACGTTGGCAGGTCAATTGTCAGGAACCACGTGGATGAGTGCTGGCAGACACGTACCAGCATCGAGTCCACCTCTTTGTTGGAAGCAGTGGCGTGGTAAGACAGCACCTCGATGGCCACTTTCTGCCGGGCCATCGCCTTCTCCACCTCGCTGTACATCAGGGTGTTGTGGATTCCCAGTCCGCAGAAGATGCTGAAGGCCTGTGAAACAATTCACAAGCGTCAATTGCATAGAACCAGAGCTTCTCTACCGTTCAACACGTAGTTGCTCTACAGGACCTGGCATCTGAGCCATACTCGCTGAAGTCAGCTGAAGTTCCGTAGGAATAATTTGGTTTGCCTAAAGAGAATTTTGAGCAGAATGTATCCACAGTTTTTTTCGGGATTACCGTATAATTTATGAAGCAGAGTTAAAGTACGCATGTTTTATTTTAGCTACTTCAACGAATCAATGGCCACCGCGGCAAGCGCAGTCTAATTATTCTCTTTGTTGGTACTTTCTTCTTCATTACTCACTTCGAAAAGTTGCTCGTCCGTCTCGTCGAACGGCAGATTGCTGAGTTTGTTGATAATGTTCGCGACTCCTGCAGAGAAAGAGAAGAGACTTTCAATAACTTTCCGGCGGCCGATGCAACAATTGTTGTTAAAACAGAATGTCGAACTTTAGCTCAAGTTTGATATTTTTACATAAATAACGAACTCCTATTATTCCTCGACGAAGAATAACACTTGGCTTATTTACGGAACACAGAAACAACAGAAGAGTTTGCTCGGTGTTGCTGCTAGCTTGTAAAGGCTGGTTGCAAGTTGTTGGAAACCATCGAATAATTGTCCAAGTGTTGTAAAGCCACACATCGATTTCTGTCCTGTGAGCGATCGCATTAAGCTTGTAATAATCTTACTGTGCTAGTCACTCTACAAACTAAGATGCCGAGGAAGTCGTGGCAAGACGGGGTAGCGATTTGGAATAAAATCACACCCCCCCCCCCCCCCCCCGTTATTATCAACACTATAACCGTTTCAAAAATTGATGCCCAAACGCGGACTCGAACCCCGATCTCCACCTTTCGCGGGTGTTGCTCTAAATCATTGAGCTACTTGGACACTGGCATTTTGAGACGATTTCAGTGTATTTGATGAGAATGTATTTGAGTGAATTTTTGAGACGGTTATAGTGTTGATAATAATAAAATACCTCGCGCATTGCAAGCGTTCGCAATTTTAATAAGATAATATCCCAATACAACCCGCGATCATCCCTCAATTGTGCCCGATAATCCTCATCGGCCCTCGACCTTCAATCCGACGCCGTGGTCGGCCGACCTCAAGAGCGCTTGCTAGGCGTTGTCGAGCGTTCTTTAGCTCGGAGGCCCAGAGGCTACAAGAGTTTTCCCAGGGTACAAAGCACACGACGGCGTCGATTCAAACTGTACAACTACACGTGGAACTCCGAGCCGATCTAAAGTAGATCAAATGTTCTGAGGTTTTCACCGGAAGCGAAGCGAGGCCATACTTGTATCGCTTCGCTGGATCTAAAACCTAAACGTGAGTACTCACGTGTGTTGGTTGATTTGCTTAATCAATTATTAATGAGTTCCAAAGAAGTTCTTGGTCTCCAATTGCAGACTCGTTTAGTTCAAACCTACGCTTCTGGAAGCCAGACATGTACAAGCATTGACACGAACATTTGTTGCACCGTCACGCCCGAAGTTGATGTAAAACTCAATCACAAGCCGAGGCAGCTCATTACGGCGTTGTCGGTGCTCGCAAATCTAATCTGAAATACAATCTTCACGCCTGGTTTGGACAGAGCACGGCTGTTCATCCCGTGCGTGCAATGCCGGGCGCTTTGTGCCGGACTACCGTGACGTTATCGTCCCTCGGGTAAAGCGGGAAGCTGCGAGGTACTCACCAATGATCTGGAAGTGCCGATTGCGGATGGGCATGGCCAGCAGGGACCGGATGTTGCCCCCGCATCCCTTTTCCACCTCCAGGCACTCGGCTACATTGATGACATCCCCAGACTCGGCTACCCTCTGCGCCAGGCCCAGCATGTACCGTGAGACGTTGCCGCCCTCCACTGGCTTGCGTGGGCTGTTGACATGGACGGGAACTTCAGCGTGAAGAGTCTGCTTAGAGAAGCTGAATTAGCTTGCTCGTTTGCCAATATTTTATTCGCTCCACATTGATGAGCGTCGCGCGCCAGTTGTCAGTAAAATGTCGGTAAAATCTTGCCTACTTGATTTGAAAGCCCTCGTAGGGCAGTATAAATCCATTCCCCGGTGCAAACTGGTCCGACAGAGCATTGCATGGCCTCAAATGCTCTCGATATTGGCAGACATTTATTTTATTTTAATAAGATTCACTCAGTCTGTTGGGGCCTTTCCTTTGAAGGAAAGTCCGCGAAACGCAGGAATATTTCCAAGAGTACTTGAGTTTTTTTTTTTTTTTTTTTTTTTTTCAAAAGTAATACGATTAGGAAAATGTATTTACAAAAGTCCCAGTCTTTTTCCTCAGTGGTAATATAAACAAATTGAAATCGAGTTTTCTTATTCAATATAGAGGTCTGTCGAATAATTCCGAACATGAAAGCAACGACGTCGAGGGCTGCTCACGGGTTTGACTGCATTATCTCATTGCATATCCCCGTCACGAAGCACCGGGATTGCAATACTGCAGCTAAGAAGCGATGATGTGCTTTCCGCTTGACGCAAGCAACGTCGCCTCCACGGCAGTCACCTCGCACTCGAGCAGGGAATCAATTATTGTTGGCTCGGATCGACTCGACTTGAAGGGAGAACGATGCTGGAGTCTCAGCGAGTGAGAGAGAGAGACGCTAGAGATACATGAGATCGCGTCGGGGCTGGGGCAGGCTAATTGGACACTCGTCTATCCTGACGAAGACGACTCATAGAATTTATGGAATTCCCAATAAACCAGGAATTTAATGATTTTGATGGCAATTAAAAGGTTAATCTCATAGGTCATACCTACGACATGGAGCTGGTTTAATCAAATACATTGATCTGCTAGTCCTTGGAGAGTCAAACCGAACGGTTTGTCGTGTTGGAAACACCGGTTCTCGTTAGATCACCGAAGTTAAGCAACACTGCGCTGAGTCAGGTATTGAATGGGTGACCATCACACACATGACCAGTTCTGTTCGGGAGAGAGGTTGGAGGGATGAAAGTTAGTGCAGCAACTTCACTCGCCTTGCTTATCAACCTCTCGACAGCATGGATTTGTGGAGGAATCCTGCTGTTCGAGTTGTTCCGTCCTTCGGAAGGGACGTTAAGCCGGTGGTCCCCTTGGTGCTCTTCGACAGGAGTAGGCTACGTGCCGGCATCGGGTTTCCCCTCCTCCCTTCTAGGCTAGGTTAGGTTCATCATCATCCTCATCATCATCCACTCATTCACCGACGCCATTAGACCAGTGCCGCAGGGCCAGTTGTCAAAACAGTGCGTCGTTAAACACCACAAATAATAATAATAATTGAAGTGTCAACCTATCAGGTCATTCTCAAAGTCTTTCCAGCCGTCACAAACATGTGTCCACACAACCTCCCCGTGCTCGAACCCCGTTGGCTCCGACCAGTCCAGCACTAGCATCCCTAAAGACCTTCCAACGCCTCCATGGATCACTGACCTGGTATGCGCGACGTTACCGTTGCTGGGTGAGGTCAACTCGAACAGCTTCGAGAAGTGCGCATGCTCAGCTCCAGCTTCATCCAATAGCAAGACAGATGCTCGCTCGCACTGAAGAAGTCTCTGGGCACGTTGCATGATCTTCAAGATCACCTGGTCCAGCGACGTCTGCTCCTCGAACAGGTCGTGGACCACCTCCAAAAGGTTCTGCAAGGAAAGACAACCATTTGGGGATCTATAAAACACCCAATGACACAACCGAACCGAAACAACGGCGTGTTGTCGTAGTGGGCAAAGTCCTTTAAAGGGTAAACAAAGACAATCCAAGACATCAAAAAAGAGTAGAGGCAAGCTAAGGTTGCCCAAAGACCACCAAGTTTTGTTAGATGAAATATTTTTTAAGTTGCAAACGATTGCAATGCGCGGTGTATTTTATTATTAACAACACAATAACCATCGCAAAAATTGATTTCCCCGTTTGGGCATCAATTTTTGAGACGGTTATAGTGTTCATAATAATAAAACAACCATCAAGTTTCCTCAAAGAGGTTGTGGACCACCTCTGATCGATTCTTGATGGCACGCAACTGAATCAAATACCACGGGGTTGTCTTGTTGTTGAAAGATCTGCCACTAGAAAGAAAATTGAGGCTCCCAATAAAGAAAACTCAAAGAGACAGCAGAGAGAATAAATAACTGTAGTCTGCCTCAAAGAAAATGCTACTCTAACTGCAAAGGTCTATTTTGTTTCATCTCAGCCAACCGGAAGAGGGTAAGCACGTTCTGTATTGTCGTTGCCACCCAAGACTCACCCTGTTCCTGTCGTACTCTTGACGGGAAGTCTCCATGATCTGTGCGTTTGTGATAGCAATGCCGACAAACTGCAAGTACGTCTTGAACACCTGCAATTAATTACATTAACCGGTCATGAAACTGCAGCGACAAATTACCAAGCGCCAGTCTCGCTGGTAATTATGAGTCGCCGGGTGAAAGCCCAAGTTCAGTTGGATTTGTAATTCGTTTCCAAGGAATGTCCCGTAAAGTTATTAGTAATGCGGATTGCGCCAAATGATCTTCAATTTCATCGGGTGACTGACTTTGTTTACTTTGAAAATAAATAATATCGAGGAATAAAGTTTTAATTAACTTCTCGTTGTAATACTCAAAGTTATTACGAACTGTGCGTTTCCACTCGCCGAGAATTCAGGTAATATCATGTTAATTTAGCACGATCCTAATTTGAAAAAAAAAAAATAATCCAAAAACGTGCAATGAACAGAACGCAATCAAAAGTTTCTCATTATTTTCTTTCCTGGGGAAATTACAAAAGCGATGGGAAAGTTTCGCCGAGCTCGAACCCGGCTCCTCTACGCCACAGCAGGATAGAACCCAAGAACACGACACGGTTCCAGCCAGCTCCAGATCAAAAACACGGTCAATTTGTACACAATTTGAAAATTACTTTCACAGTTTCATCAAGCACCTACTACGTATAGTCCCTTATCTGCACAGAACGGTTTGGCATGTTGGAAACACCGGTCCTCGCGAGATTACTGACGTTAAGCAACACTGCGCTGAGTCAGGTGTTCGATTGGTGACCATCATACACATGACCAGTTCTGTTCGGGAGAGAGGTTGGAGGGATGAAAGTTAGTACAGCAACTTCACTCGCCTTGCTTATCAACCTCTCGATAGCATGGATTTGTGGAGGAATCCTGTTGTTCGCGTTGTACCGTCCTTCGGAAAGGACGTTAAGCCGGTTGTACTCTTGGTGCTCTTCGACAAGAGTAGGCTACGTGCTAACACCAGGCTTCCTCACTTCCCTTCTAGGCTAGGTTCGGTACATGATCAACATCATCCACTCATTGACCGACGTCATTATACCAGTACCACATGGCCAGATGTCAAAACAGCGGGTCAATAAACCCCACAAATCAATAAATCATTCATCTCTACCTACAATATAGCGTTCTAACATCAACGGTTGTACCGATGGTCGGTCTGCAAAGCGTGGTGTTGTCTTGCTCACCTGTTCGTCCTTGTCGGTGAAGTGTCCATTGTCCCGGTCCGGGTTCTTGTTGATCACCTGGGCCACTGCGATGACCTCGTCGTACGCGTTCCTGACTGGCATGCAGAGCAGCGTGTCTGTGTGGTAGCCCGTAATGCGGTCGACCTCATCGTCAAACCGAGGATCCTATAGATAGACCATGCGGCAGCACAAGCAGCAAAGAAAATAATTGTCAGGTTATTTTTAAACTTTAAAAACTTCCCTTCAAGTGGCCGCTTCCAATCTTTAGTTTAAATTCCACCTCGGGCTGGCGTTAAGTTCGTTCAATTATAGTGAAATCTCCTTAAGATTATTATTAAATTCTTATCATTGTGTTCAAATACGCGTTTAAAATAAAATCTGACGTATTTTTTCTTTTTATAATCCGATCATAACTTTTATATTTATATTTGTTTTAAGAATGGCTAAAATATGAATTCTCGTGCCAGGATTAAAACGGGCTCATTTTGGGTCTCATTTGCGTTCGCTTCTGTTTCTTGACGTTTTTTGACGTCATACTGACGTCAGATTTCACTATACTTCGTAAAAAATGGCGACCCTCGTTTTCCGAAACAAGATTGAAACGCAAACATTTTAAACAGGTATATTTTATTCAAAATTGGATTTAGAAGAAAATAAAAAAATACGTGTTCATTATTTTCTCACAAAAAAATTAAATAAAAAAAATAGTTTCAAATTTAAAGAGATTTCTCTATTCCTTAGATTTTGATAACTTCCAATGCAGCCCGTTGCCAGAACGCCTGAACGCGAGTTGAACTTGGCTAAGACTCTTGTCAAGGTCGGGAAGTTGAGTTGTTTGGGATTGTGTAACGTCTGCCGCACACGAGGCCATTAGCAGAGCGGGAAAAAGCGCGTGCTCGAAGAATAATTGAAATGTTTTGTGTATTTGTATTCTTACCACTTGAAAGGAAAGTAGCCTGCCTTAATTTTAAAAGCTTTCCCGGCAAGACGCTGCCGCCGCCGCCGCCACGGGTCGCTGCGTTCTGAAGTCTTTCAAATAACGACAGTCTTACATAAACCCCAGCACGTGCCTTGCCACTCGCTCGAAGGTCACTCGCGTCCTTTCATTCGCGATTTTCCTGCCGAGCCATTTTCCGCCGAGCGAATTTCCCGCAGAAAGCGAGCGCTTGATTGGAAATTTCTTCCCCGCCGGAAAATCGGATGGGAAAAATTCTGTCACAATAAAAGGCGCCGAGTTTGCTGGCTAGAGAATGTGCTGGTTCGTTGCTTTCCCGCAGGAAGAACCGCTAATGAAATCACGTGACGGGAAGTCTTATTTTACGCTTCCTGCGAGTCACATCCAGGGGAAAATCGTTTGGGCATCAATTTTTGAGACGGTTTTAGTGTTGATAATAATAAAATACCCCGCGCATTGCAAGCGTTTGCAATTTAAATAAGATTTCATCTAAATACAACAACGCATCCAACGTCAAATTGGAGTTATTCGAGATTGACAGGTTGTGACGTGATATAGCGTCACTAGAATCAGAGTGACTGTGAGTATTCACAGCCTCATGGTTCTTATTCTTGGAGATCCGTCATTCTCATCAAATGCACTGAAATCGTCTCTAAAAGCCAGTGTCCAAGTAGCTCAATTGGTTAGAGCAACACCCGCGACAGGTGGAGATCGGGGTTCAAGTAGCTCAATTGGTTAGAGCAACACCCGCGACAGGTGGAGATCGGGGTTCGAGTCCCCGTTTGGGCATCAATTTTTGAGACGGTTATAGTGTTGATAATAATAAAATACCCAGCGCATTGCAAGCGTTTGCAATTTAAATACAGATTTCAAATAAAGGCCCAATTAATATCGTTTATCAGATTAACAAAAGGGGAGTTGGTAAAAGCTACTCGATCACCAATTGAAGAGAGAAAATCCTGTTACACCCCATTCAGTCACTCTCACAGCGCTATTTTGTTACAAGCCCCTGAACGCAGCCCGCAGAGCAAGCTTGGACCGGCACCTCCACCCTTCAAAGCACCCTTGCCTTAAAACTAGCCAGGCCAGTCTAGAGAAAGAAATCTCAACCCTGAAGTATCTTAAAATAACTATCAACAGTTTAACAGAAATATCTTAAATGCCGACAGGTCGTCCCAACCCAAAGCGTCAAGTTAGGACAGCTTTTTGACAGCCTTTTGTGCCGATTTAAAAATTTCATGAAAAACTTGATTGTGTTTGCAAAATTACCATCGAAATTATTGAATTAAAATGTGAAATTAATGAACAGTCGACTTAAGGATTTTATTGATTTTATCTTCAATTTTTAACCAATTTTCATCAATCAAATGGAGACAATTTTGTGCGCATGAGCCTTAAAGCTAGCTACAAGAACATCACGAGACGATGAAGTGGGGCGTTTCACTCACATCGCAAGCGATCTGCAGGTTGACAGTCTCCCCGGTCTCGGCCACGTGTCCAAGCACTCCACTGCCCCACTGCACTTGGACCTCGTTGTCAGCTGCTGCTCCCACCATGCCCGGCAGCATGAACTTGCTGACTCCACTGTGCACGTCGAACACCTGCCAGACACCGACAGAACGCTCGACAAACGCCTCTAAACCTCGTTTAAACCGGGACTCCCAGCTTGTTTGCTTTGAATTCCCTGGACAATTCTTAGCACTTTGCTGCAATGGTAGGCCGACTCTCAAATGGGCCTAGGACTGTGCAAACAAAACTCGGCAAATTAAAGTCTGACAGAAACACAAATTGAATGGGAGTTGAAGTCTTTGACCCGTGATAACATAAGCTCTGTCAAGCAGCATCTCCATGGCTACCAAACGTTAAATCTACCATTGAACCTCCTAAGCTAGGCCATGATATACCCGTGGTAACATAAGCTCTGTCAAGCAGCATCTCCATCAGCATCTCCATGGCTACCAAACGTTGAATATATCATTGAACCTCCTATGCTAGGCCATGATATACCCGTGGTAACATAAGATAGCAGAATTGAGAAGCTCTTTCAGGCAATCTCATCATCTCCATGGCTACCAAACGTTGAATCTACCATTGAACCTCCTATGCTAGGCCATGATATACCCGTGGTAACATAAGATAGCAGAATTGAGAAGCTCTGTCGGGCGATCTCATCATCTCCATGGCTACCAAACGTTGAATCTACCATTGAACCTCCTATGCTAGGCCATGATATACCCGTGGTAACATAAGATAGCAGAATTGAGAAGCTCTGTCAGGCAATCTCATCATCTCCATGGCTACCAAACGTTGAATCAACCATTGAACCTCCTATGCTAGGCCATGATATACCCGTGGTAACATAAGATAGCAGAATTGAGAAGCTCTGTCAGGCAATCTCATCATCTCCATGGCTACCAAACGTTGAATCTACCATTGAGCCTCCTATGCTAGGCCATGATATACCCGTGGTAACATAAGATAGCAGAATTGTGAAGCTCTGTCAGGCGATCTCAGCATCTCCATGGCTACCAAACGTTGAATCTACCATTGAACCTCCTATGCTAGGCCATGATATACCCGTAGTAACATAAGATAGCAGAATTGAGAAGCTCTGTCAGGCGATCTCAGCATCTCCATGGCTACCAAACGTTGAATCTTCCATTGAACCTCCTATGCTAGGCCATGATATACCCGTGGTAACATAAGATAGCAGAATTGAGAAGCTCTGTCAGGCAATCTCATCATCTCCATGGCTACCAAATGTTGAATCTACCATTGAACCTCCTATGCTAGGCCATGATATACCCGTGGTAACATAAGATAGCAGAATTGAGAAGCTCTTTCAGGCGATCTCAGCATCTCCATGGCTACCAACTGTTAAATCTACCATTGATCCTCTTATGCTTATTTTTTTTTTCAAAAATGACAACAAAAAAGACACTGAGGCAAGTCTGCCGACATTTGCATAAGAAGATTAACAAATCGTGAAACCATGAGGCGTAGGGCGGGTCACGGCCCACGAGACGATCTCGGAGTCATTTTCTTTGGAAGACATTCATGGCCACGTGGACTTTTCCGTGATCAGGTTTGCCAACAACGTCAAGGAATTCCAGGGATCGAGGAGGCGGGTGCGCAAATAATAAACCCGCACATACCCGGGGTAGGCAAAGGTTGGCTACCCTTGTTTGTCCATTGAACGTGCTTTGGGAGAACACAATGTTAGCCTTAAAAGCACAGGGCTCTCATCAGGTAGTCATAGGAGGCGTCAGCCTACCTTGGAGACTAGCGTCTGACGGCCACCCCTGGGTCCGTCCACCAAGAACAAGGAGGCGCCGTCAGCGTCCAGCAGCACCGTGAGGTTGTCGACTGTTTTATGTGACAGCGACTTGAGGTCGAGGTCGGTGGCCACGTCACGCACGATGCCCAAGAAGAAGTCTCGCTCGCCCTGCGCGCGCAGCTGCTCGCGCTTGGTCGAGCGATTCGGCGCAGGCGCACACTGGGGCAGTCGGATCTTGGACTCTATCAGCAGCGACAGCATGTTGATGGAGGTTGGTGGCAAGGAGGTGTACCTGTCGCCGAAGAAGTCTACTTAGCGACGCACTTATGGTCACCGTAACATTGGGTCACCAGGACAAAGGTTTGACCATCTTAAGACCAGATCAGTTTTTGGTCGATCAACCTGCCTTGGGAAGATAAGATGAATTCAATATCCGAAGTTAAGCAACACTGCGCTGAGTCAGGTATTGGATGGGTGACCATCATACACATGACCAGTTCTGTTTGGGAGAGAGGTTGGAGGGATGAAATTTAAGCAACATTGCGCTGGGTCAGGTATTGGATGGGTGGCCATCATAACATGACCAGTTCTGTTTGGGAGAGAGGTTGGAGGGATGAAAGTTAAGCAACACTGCGCTGAGTCAGGTATTGGATGGGTGACCATCATACACATGACCAGTTCTGTTCGGGAGAGAGGCTGGAGGGATGAAAGTTAAGCAACACTGCGCTGGGTCAGGTATTGGATGGGTGACCATCATACACACGACCAGTTCTGTTTGGGAGACAGGTTGGAGGGATGAAAGTTAAGCAACACTGTGCTGTGTCAGGTATTGGATGGGTGACCATCATACACATGACCAGTTCTGTTCGGGAGAGAGGTTGGAGGGATGAAAGTTAGTACAGCAACTTCACTCGCCATGCTTATCAACCTCTCGACAGCATGGATTTGTGGAGGAAACCTGTTGTTCGCGTTGTACCGTCCTTCGGAAGGGACGTTAAGCCAGTGGTCCCCTTGGTGCTCTACGACAGGGGTAGGCTAAGTGCAGCACCGGGTTTCCCCTCCTCCCTTCTAGCCTAGGTTAGGTTCATATCATCCTCATCATCGTCCACTCATTCACCGACGCTATAAGACCAGTGCCGCAGGGCCAGTTGTCAACACAGTGCGTCGTTACACACCAAAAATATCATAATAATGATGATAATAATAATAAGAAGAATTAATTCAATTTGTTTAATTTTTTGTGTTTAACGACGCACTGTTTTGACAACCGGCCCAATGGTACTGGTCTAATAAAGCCTGTGAATAAGTTAGTGATGTAGAGGATAATGATGAACCTAACCTAGAAAGGAAGATGGGAAACTGAGCCACGTGCCGGCACGTAGCCTAATCCAGTGAAAGAGCACCAAGGGGACCACCGGCTTAACGCACCTTACGAAGGACGGTACAACGTGAACATCGGGATTCCTCCACGAATCCATGCCGTCGAGAAGCAAGTCGAGTGACGTCACTTGCTCTCAATTCAAGTTCTGACAGTTGCAGCAAATTCAGCGCGACAAGCATGGCGATCTGTCATCTAAGAACTGTCATCTCAGAACTGTCAAAGTGAACAGTTGCTCAACTTGGTTGAGATCACGACCGTATCACTCCACTGATCATTTAGAAGGCTGTGATTTAAACACGGTGCCATGACAACAGCTGTTTGCAATTGCAAATAAGTTCTCAAAAGCGGCGTCGAAAACAGCGGAGAGCGCGCGCTGCGTCTCGCACAGCCTGGTGGGTAATTAACAGCCGCTAATTGCAGATTTCAAATCAGATTCGATGGAAATTCAAACTCATGCATTGATACGCTCACGGTCTATTGGGTTTCTAGTTTGTAAACACCGAGTTTAAATCAAAAGGAAATGTTTTGTAGTTTAGAAATATCACACAAATGTTATTAATTTTGTTTTATGGGACAGACAGAACATGTGTCTTCTTGAAAAAATAACACATTTCCTTTTAACACACACATGTACTTTAAACAAAATCGATCTCGATTTTGTGAAATTGGACATTAGGCAGCCTAACAAAACATCAAAACTGTTCCTTTATTTTGGTCCTTACCTCCTCATATCCTTGAGCGAGTTCCTCCGACTGGACGCCGCGACCCCCGAGTGCTCCTTGGTGCCGAGCACCTCGTAGGTCCTGAACACGCTCCTGCTCTTCGACCTCGCAAAGTCATGCCGAAGACAGCGCCTCGAGTTGGTCCGTCGATGATTGCCGTTTGAGATCGGCGACGGGAGGTTCACTTCACTCGGTGGCGGCTGCAGCAACGTGTCTTCAGGAGTACCGAACTGCGTGCCGCATGGACTACACCCACCTCCACTCCCCCCAATTGACGAGGACCCCGAGCCGCGACGACTGCTGCACTGGATGTAGTCGTGGATTGCAAGGAAGCCGTGTGCCAGTAGCCAAGCGTTGATGGCGGCAAGTTCTGTCTTGCGCACAAAGTAATCCTGACATAGGTCTGGGTGAGAGTCCAGCCATTCTTCCACCTCGCTGAACGATAACTGGGTCATGTTGGGCGGCTGTAAATGTACTTGGGTGGATACGAGGTACATGAGCTTGGAATGCGATTACTTGATCACTGTGTTTAAAATTAGTTGAAACATTGTTCGGTTGTCACTTGTTCTTGACGTGTTCAGTTGTTCAGACACAGAGTGGCTCGTTCTGAAACAAGGAAACACGGAAATCACTCGCTAGAAATCATCTACATGGCCGTTTGAAATCTCTGGGCATGAATTCGTTTTCTCTAGCTCTTATGGAAGAAACGGCTCTAGAGGGCTTTTATTTGTTCTTTTCTCTCAACATTAGAGTGAAAGTCATCTGGATTTGTTTGATTCTGATCTTCGGCAAGTTTCCAGGTGGGTTATGTGAATTATAAATTTTAAATTTTCAAGGAGGCTGATGTCAGATCAATCGTTAGGGTTGAAAAGATGAAGGTAAACATCGCTAGTTGAAAATACCCAGTACACTCGCTGCAAGGTGACCGTTAAAAAAAAAACAATTCAGTAAATTGAAGTCTGTCACGATGACAAGCTTTCTAACTTCAAACGATGCTTCTCTCTTCTCGGGCTAAACTAAAAGATTGACTTCGACTTCGACTATTGTTTTTCTCATAAGCTCAAGAAATCTCGCATTTCTCATCTCAAAGACTTCGCCGCCTGTCACGTGCAGTCATAACTCATCACCCTCTCATCACCCTCTCATCACCCACTCCGACAAGCGCCAGCCGAGCGCTCAAAATATCCACGGAAATGACAAAACACCTCATTTCCCGCGTGGAGCCCGCGTGGTCTGGCATCCGACGCTTCTGTCCCGTCGCCGACGCGGCAATATCCTCTCTCGGTGACACCGACGCCCTCAGCGACGCCTCACCAGAAACGACGCATTCCTCCAAAGAGTTCCACGCCCAGCGCTTTCAATAATAATCTTTCAAACTTGTGTAATATGTACAATAAACCCCCTGTAATAATATGTACATCTCTTAGCGAAAGTATTACAACAAATAGTGTACAGTAACATTGCAATTGATGGTGGGGCCGCGTTCCGCGACTCGGAGCATGGCATTCCAGTTCGAACCAGGCAAACCAGATGTTGTTTTTGAAAGTTCATTGCTCGCGTAACGGCCTCCAAGAAACGAGGTCGTCGTACAGGGCACATGAAACCCAGTTCCGGAACCGGAACCGGAAAGAATCACCCCGTTCCGTCTGCCCCGATTCCTGTCTCTGACTCTCTATGTTGCTTATGAAATATATGTGTTTAGGCCCACTAACCTAACGTTTAGGCTGTCGGCATGCCCGGCAAAGGAGCCTAAAAACTCGCTTTATGTCGCTATTGACGGCCGTAGAACGTATGTTTAGGCTCCTGAAAAACAATGATGACTGACAGGAACTCTTCTGACCGCCATCTTGAAATAATTGAAGTGATCTAACATTGAACTAATGGCTTGCTGGAAAACTCGTGTCCCAATGCCATGGCCACTTGGATCCAAGAAAAGAAGCAGGCACTGCAAGGATTTCCAGTGCGTCGCGGGTTCAAAAGTGTGAAATCTTTGAAAGATTGTTCTGTCATTGGAGAGCGCCAAGATTTTCAAAGCTTCTAAAAAAACGCCGCTTGCTTCGCTGAACTCTGGAAAAAATCGTGCACAATTTTTCGATAAATTTAACGAATCGCTTGAGTTGTGTTAGAACTTGCAAATGGCCGTTTTAACAGCCCGAATGCAGTGGTCGCTAAACGCCTTCCCTCCCCGCCTGCCTGGTTTCTCGTTGCAACCGAACGGTTTGCCGTGTTGGAAACACCGGTTCTCGTGAGATCACCGAAGTTAAGCAACACTGCGCTGGGTCAGGTATTGGATGGGTGACCATCATACACATGACCAGTTCTGTTCGGGAGAGAGGTTGGAGGGATGAAAGTTAAGCAACACTGCGCTGGGTCGCGTATTGGATGGGTGACTGTCATACACATGACCAGTTCTGTTCGGGAGAGAGGTTGGAGGGATGAAAGTTAGTACAGCAACTTCACTCGCCTTGCTCATCAACCTCTCGACAGCATGGATTTGTAGAGGAATCCTGTTGTTCACGTTGTACCGTCCTTCGGACGGGACGTTAAGCCGGTGGTCCCCTTGGTGCTCTTCGACAGAAGCAGGCTCCGTGCCGGCACCGGGTTTCCCCTCCTCCCTTCTAGGCTACATTAGATTCATTATTATCCTTATCATCATGCACTCATTCACCGACGCCATTAGACCAGTGCCGCATTGCCAGATATCAAATCAGTGCGTCGTTAAATACCACAAATAGTAATAATAACTCTCGTCGCATTCTTCGCAACTGAGATTGGCGACAGGAAAGTCGGCCGATGACTTTGTTATCGATCAGCTGCCCCACTCGCCAGCCAGCAGAGCACTTGATAATCCTAAGTGCGCACATTACACTTATCCTGGGATATATTACAAACATCGATATTAAGTACACGTACCGCTAAATTCATGATCCTTGTTTGCACAAGTATTGCATAAAAGCTCTGCAAATCTGGCGCTCAAACTATAAAAGCAAACTTTTACAACGCTTGTCGTATAAAATATTGGCCATTAAAATCCATGGCCCATATTTCGTTCGGGGGGTTCAAAGATGAAGAAAGATGCAGAGACCGTTCACCCCTTTCGTCGTTGTGCTTCTTTTCGGCTTGGCACGGTGCCTGGTCGACGTCTCCACCCATTGGCCGCGCTCACACAATTTGTCGGATCTCTTATCGAACTCGTGGCATTATCTCGAGCTTAGCGAATACAAGCCATTAGGCTGGAAATCCCCGAGCCGAGCTGCGGATTAACTCGTGTCGTTACAGTCTTTCAAAAGATGTCGTCTCAGAGACCAAGCCGTCATTGCCGTCTTCAAGCCAACTTCCGGCAATCGCCACGCTGGCTTGCTCTTAGCTCTTTGAACAAACTGAAGACCTCGACTTAGGTTTATATGTTAGCAAGTTAGGAAGTTAGGATGTTGAAATGTTAAGAATTTACACCCAGACACTCTCTCTATCATTTGCCGCTGTGTGCAGAAGAAAATGAATTTCGTAAGTCACATATTCAATTAGTATTATTATTATTATTATTATTTGTGGTGTTTAACGACGCACTGTTTTGACAACTGGCCGTGCGGCACTGGTCTAATGGCGTCGGTGAATGAGTGGATGATGATGAGGATGATGATGAACCTAACCTAGCCTAGAAGGGAGGAGGGGGAACCTGGTGCCAGCACGTAGCCCACTCCTGTCGAAGAGCACCAAGGAGACCACCAGCTTAACGTCCCTTCCGAAGGACGGTACAACTCGAACAGCAGGATTCCTCCACAAATTCATGCTGTTGAGAGGTTGATAAGCAAGGCGAATGAAGTTGCTGTACTAACTTTCATCCCTCCAACCTCTCTTCCGAACAGAACTGGTCATGTGTATGATGGTCACCCATTCAATACCGTACTCAGCGCAATGTTGCTTAACTTCGGTGATCTAACGAGAACCGGTGTTTCCAACACGCCAAACCGTTCGGTTTCACATATTCAAGATGCTCAACGGTTGTGCGGAGGTGTGTACGGGTGTTTTCTCGGTGAACGGCAACGTCCCTGCGTTAAGAAAGATTTCAAACAAATCAAAACCACTCAATATGGTGGCCGATGCCATCGATGCTTCGAGCATATCCAAGCATATTCTGCAAAACACACGGTAAACATTAGTTGTCCTTGAAGGGCGCCCAACGTCACGGTAAGGGGGAGGAGGACGTCTCGTCTAACGACATCTTGAAACGTGACGTCATCACTGCTCCTGAGATTACATCACGTTTGTAATTCAACCGTCCCGTGAATACAGACGAGGTCTTAGGTCCCGCTGTCGGCGGCCGGCGCTCGAACCGGCGCGTCTCGCGCTCAAAATGCGCCTCCTTGAAGCGGTGGCACGCTCGCGGCCAGGCTAATTAATTGAGAGCGAAGAACGGCATGCCGTCGATCGTCAATTGTTTATCGTCTTGAGGGCTGTTGGTGAATTCACGACCGCCATTTTGCAGAGCTGCGTCTGTCGTGGGATTAGCATATTGATGCGACTTCCGTTTGGCGAGATTTTCTGCTTCGAGGACGCGGCCTTCGGATCGAAGCTACCGAACGGTTTGTCGTGTTGGAAACACCGGTTCTCGTGTGATCACCGAAGTTAAACAACACTGCGCTGAGTCAGGTATTGGATGGGTGACCATCATACACATGACCAGTTCTGTTCGGGAGAGAAGTTGGAGGGATGAAAGTTAAGCAACACTGCGCTGGGTCAGGTATTGGATGTGTGACCATCATACACATGACCAGTTCTGTTTGGGAGAGAGATTGGAGGGATGAAAGTTAAGCAACACTGCGCTGGGTCAGGTATTGGATGGGTGACCATCATACACATGACCAGTTCTGTTCGGGAGAAAGGTTGGAGGGATGAAAGTTAAGCAACACTGCGCTGGGTCAGATATTGGATGGGTGACCACTATACACATGACCAGTTCTGTTCGGGAAAGAGGTTGGAGGGATGAAAGTTAAGCAACACTGCGCTGGGTCAGGTATTAGATGGGTGACCATCATACACATGACCATTCCGGTCCGGGAGAGAGGCTGGAGGGATGAAAGTTAAGCACTACTGCGCTGGGTCAAGTATTGGATAAGTGACCATCATACACATGACCAGTTGTGTTCGGGAGAGAGGTTGGAGGGATGAAAGTTAAGCAACACTGCGCTGGGTCAGGTAATGGATGGGTGACCATCATACACATGACCAGTTCTGTTCGGGAGAGAGGTTGGAGGGATGAAAGTTAAGCAACACTGCGCTGGGTCAGGTATTGGATGGGTAACCATCATACACATGACCAGTTCTGTTCGGGAGAGAGGTTGGAGGGATGAAAGTTAGTACAGCAACTTCACTCGCCTTGCTTATCAACCTCTTAACAGCATGGATTTGTGGAGGAATCCTGTTGTTCGTGCTGTACCGTTCTTCGGGAAGGACGTTAAGCCGGTGGTCCCCTTGGTGCTCTTCGACAGTAGTAGGCTACGTGCCAGCACCGGGTTTCCCCGCCTTCTTTCTAGTTCTAGGTTAGGTTCATCATCATCCACTCATTCACCGACGCCATTAGACCAGATGGCCAGATGTCAAAACAGTGCGTCGTTAAACACCACAAATAATAATAATCGAATCGAAGCTGCAATTTTACAGTCTCGCGTATGAAAAAGTAACAATTCTTGAACTCGTGTTTTATTTATTATTCTGTGTAAAGCTCGATTTGTTTCCTTTGTGTTTCTAAGCGAGACAAGGACAGCCACGAGGCAAGGATGTAAAACCACGAGAACTTTGCGACATCATGGTCCACAGACCCGTGTTACACTAGGTCACAAAAAACAAATTCGAACTGTGGTTTGAATGCTAAGTAAGATCATAAAATTCTCCCATGAAAAATTACTTGCACCAATCCCCGTATACCGACTCCTAATTCCAACATCAGTCCAGTCTCACAAACCTAACAAACTGACCTGCAACCCACCACCAGCTGGAGCAAGGACGCCAACCCAACCTCCAACTCAAACAAGGTCAACCGCACTCATATTTGTTATCCTAGTCCACCCCTAATTATCGACATTAATTTCAAATCACCCGACGCGGTGCTTAATGAGTGTAATCCCTGGCGTCGGGCGGGCGTCGGGGGGGTGGAGGTGCGTCGATCTGTGACGCAAGGCGTCGATGCCAGACTCGTTGCCATGCGACGCCGACTCCCGACACGTCGGTGTGTGTGTGTAGGTGTGTAGGTGTGTAATTAAAATAGGGCTTAAGGCCACTCGGCGCGTTAGGATCCATTGATTAGCCTGGGATGTTATTTGGGGGATTGCCGGCCATCGAGCGGTGTGGCCGTTACAAGCATTACGAGCTGAATTTAAACGATAGACTTGCGAGAAGATTTACCAGAAGATTGGACACCTGGAAAACGCCAATTAATTATGCATTTGGTTTCCTAAATTTTGGTTCCAAGCAAAAAAAAGCGTCAACTTTGATCACTTTGCTCGGGTTTATGAGTCATATCATTTCTCTAAGTAATCTTAAAATGTCTGGCAAGATAAACAAGCAGAGAGATGTTATTATAGAATCAATGATTCACATTAAACCATGGCGATGTGTCCATCTGTCATTTACCCATTTGGGGCCAATATTACAACAACCAGTTAAAACTATAACGACCTGTTAACATGAAAATGAAGACAAGTCTTTAACGAACTTTTATCTTCTTCACCGTGCATTTTAAAACTGGCCCGTTGTCCACAAGGCCTATATTTCAATGAAATTCGCTTGAAACACCCTGCTCATAGCTGCCCATAGCTGCCCATAGCTGCCTATGGCTGCCCATGGCTGCCCATGGCTGCCCATGGCTGCCCATGGCTGCCCATGGCTGCCCATTGCTGTCCATGGCTGCCCATAGCTGTCCATAGCTGCCCATGGCTGCCCATAGCTGCCCATGGCTACCCATGGCTGCCCATGGCTGCCCATAGCTGTCAGAGTCCAGTGTTTCTTGTTGTTTCCGCGCCTTCCGGTCTCACTCGACATAAATGACACAATTGCTTCTCCCACAAAAGTCTTACTCCCCGTAAAAAATACAGTATTCCACTAGTAAGCCGTGAGTATTCCACTAGTAAGCCGTGAGTATTCCACTAGTAAGCCATGAGTATTCCACTAGTAAGCCGTGAGTATTCCACTAGTAAGCCGTGAGTATTCCACTAGTAAGCCGTGAGTATTCCACTAGTAAGCCGTGAGTATTCCACTAGTAAGCCGTGAGTATTCCACTAGTAAGCCGTGTGTATTCCACTAGTAAGCCGTGTGTATTCCACTAGTAAGCCGTGAGTATTCCACTAGTAAGCCGTGAGTATTCCACTAGTAAGCCGTGAGTATTCCACTAGTAAGCCGTGAGTATTCCACTAGTAAGCCGTGAGTATTCCACTAGTAAGCCGTGAGTATTCCACTAGTAAGCCGTGAGTATTCCACTAGTAAGCCGTGAGTATTCCACTAGTAAGCCGTGAGTATTCCACTAGTAAGCCGTGAGTATTCCACTAGTAAGCCGTGAGTATTCCACTAGTAAGCCGTGAGTATTCCACTAGTAAGCCGTGAGTATTCCACTAGTAAGCCGTGAGTATTCCACTAGTAAGCCGTGAGTATTCCACTAGTAAGCCGTGAGTATTCCACTAGTAAGCCGTGAGTATTCCACTAGTAAGCCGTGAGTATTCCACTAGTAAGCCGTGAGTATTCCACTAGTAAGCCGTGAGTATTCCACTAGTAAGCCGTGAGTATTCCACTAGTAAGCCGTGAGTATTCCACTAGTAAGCCGTGAGTATTCCACTAGTAAGCCGTGAGTATTCCACTAGTAAGCCGTGAGTATTCCACTAGTAAGCCGTGAGTTTTTGCTCGCAACGGCCCAATATGTCGTCCTCTTGATGGATTACTCCCGGTTCCAGCTTACTCCCGGTTCCAGCTCACTTCCGGTTCCCGGTTCCCGACTGGTATTTGCTCGGCGCCGGGAACAGCCCCACTGTCCCGTGCAGTGGCCCCGGGAACTCCCGAGATCGCGGTAAACGAATCTTCCTTCGCGCTGGAGAATCGATCTCATCCACGCTGTTGATTCAGTTAGTGCCAATTATTCCATGAAGCCATGACTCGTGAGATCATGACTGCCGTCTGAGTCGAGTCTACTGGATCATAATGTCTTTACCAGGTCACTAAACTGCAGTAAAAACCTCATTTCACATGATTTTATGCGTTTAGTCAGAATCATAGCGCTAACAATAAACTGCCTTTTCAAAAAATACCGACGAAAAAGGTAGTTGCTTGTAGATGGAGCCACCGTCGTTTTGAGTGAATAAAAATTTAATTTTGTTATTCCTCGCAGAGGGGGGGGGGGGGGGGGTAGCCGAGACGAGAACGCTGTCTGTGGCACCAACATTTCCCGCGGTGGCTTTTGTCTCTGAATACTTTCTGCCTCATTGGACCTCGCAAGCCCTGCGTGGATGAACCCACTTCCGGGCTGTTTTTGGAATGAAAATATCAAAGCATTGTCTCAAGTCTAAAGGTGGCGGTGGCGGGGGGTCGGGGAGATCGGAGATTGTTTCATGTTTCATATGATAATGCCGTAACTTTTCAACCTATACCCGTGCGACACGTCGCTTAATTATCTTTTGATAAAGTTTGCATCGACCGCGCCCACGGCCCCCACGAAGCCGTTGTGACAGTGCCACGTCATAATCTTATCAGAGTTGATTTACAAAACAACATGGCGCACGGCGAAACATAATGGAAAGCGGACACACAATGAAAGCGTTTTACTCGTTTTTTCATAATGCCCTGCCCTGGTTGATAGGAATAATACTCTTATAGCAGTAAGCTATTCACCTCCTTGTTGTTTGATGGATACCAAATAATATGGGGAATGAGGGAATGGGGGAGGGAGAGGGAAAGAAGGCCTTGTTATTTATTGCCGAATTCCAGTCCGAACGAACGGCGGGTATGACAGATTCTCTTTGGCTCGTGCGAATCGACGGGACCGTGACAAGGATCGAATGTCATCGGTTTTCGCTCAAAGAAAAAGCTGGGTTCTCGGTGGTTGCCGAGTGCGACCGAAGAAATTCGTTAGTCGAGGAACTTCAAAGGGAAACTTTGGGCTTTGGTAGACCGCAATCGCCGACATGAGCCTGCGAAAAGGGACGTCTCATCCCTTTGGTTCGGGATAAGAACGGGACACTGACAAATGAGAAATAGAGAGTATTTCCTGGAACAACTGGAATAGTTTTAGGAAAAACTATTTCAACTGGGTTTTGAATGCTAAGTAAAGGGCTACTAAATTTTCCGACGTTTCGCAATATATACTAGTTACTTCTTCAGAGGTTAGAGCAGTCCTGACAATTTTCCGATAACAAAAGAACCACATAAAATTATAACAATTACCTAGTTCAAGCTTCCTAAATGCATCTAAAGAAAATAATCAGGGTCAATAACTCAAAAACTAACGTATTTTGTATTTTCTGAAATAAGATCTCGAAAACATTGGCGTTTTTTAACTAACTAATTATGTGTATGGAAAAATTGTGTTATTGGAAAATTGTCAGGACTGCTCAAACCTCTGAAGAATTAACTAGTATATGTTGCGAAACGTCGGGAAATTTAGTAGCCCTTTACTTAGCATTCAAAATCCAGTTGAAATAGTTTTTCTTAAAACTAGTGCTAAGGATAAATCAAGTAGACATGAGTTAAAAAACCATCAGAAACTTGAATAGCGTCCCGACAATGAGGGATTGCACATAATGGGTGATCGAAGCGACAAAAGTTTGACATCAACGTTGTAGCTAAAGGCAGGGGTCAAAGCAATGGTCTCGTGTGGCGATCCATTTTGTCCAAAAAAACCCATGAGTACCAAGAAATCACTGACCAGAGCCTGCATTTCTCCTCAGAAACACGTTGGCATTTCAATTTCATCTTGATTGACAGAAATAAAGTGCACATAAGTGACAAGATGTCTACACGTACAGAACGGAGATAGGTAAAGCATGATATTTGTTGTTCTCTGCTTTGTAGTTAGTTTATATCCTTTCCTCCTGCTGGCAATATGAAATTTGCATGAGACGCCATCTACTTTTAAGAACCATATAAGAAAGAACATGAAAAACTTGCTATTTTACGAAGCACGCATCGCAAAATTGCCAGAAAAGAACAAAATGTACTCCAGGCGCACGGCTTCCAAGAAGTAACACACACCGCGCCGTGGTAAGATTTTCACTCAGTGTTTGTCTCATTTGTTTTGTCCTCGTTTGAGGATTTCTAGACAAGATTGAACGATATGAACGATGAGACAAACGAGTCATCTCGTAAACATGGCGTACGAGTGAGAGAGCGCACACGAGGGCATCTGTCAGCATCTCGCTCCCTCCTTTACGATCTGTGCCAGAATATAAAACTTTTCTTGGCCGAGTTTCTGGACTCAGCGACTCTCAGTTTCTCTGCGCAAGCTGTTTGACGTGGAAATCGCTGTGCAAACTTTCACGAGACCTCGCGGCATTTGCTCGGGACTCGGATCTTGCTCCTCGAAACAATGTTGTCAGGCATTTATTTTGAAATAATCTTGTTTAAATTGATAAAACTTCTGAGGGTTGGCGGGTGGCAGGACTCTAATAAAACCGAGTTGTTAATTCAGTGATTTTAAAACAGAATAACGAAGGTCGCAGCTTGCAAGTAAATTAATACACACAACATAACCTAGCCTAGAAGGGAGGAGGGGAAACTCGGTGCCGTCATGTAGCCTACTCCTGTCGAAGACCAAGGGGACCACCGGCTTAACGTCCCTTCCAAAGGACGGTTCAACTCGAATAACAGGATTCCTCCACAAATCCTTGCTGTCAAGAGGTTGATAAGCAAGGCGAGTGAAGTTGCTGTACTAACTTTCATCCCTCCAACCTCTCTCCCGAACAGAACTGGTCATGTGTATAATGATCACCCATCCAATACCTGACTCAGCGCAGTGTTGCTTAACTTTCATCCCTCCTACCTCTCTCCTGAACAGAACTGGTCATGTGTATGATGGTCACCCATCCAATACCGGACTCAGCGCAATGTTGCTTAACTTCGGTGATCTCACAAAAACCGGTGTTTCCAACATGTTAAACCGTTCGGTCCTAGAGGGCAAAGTCTGATAAAATGGACACAAGTCTTAAAGCCGCAACAGCGACTGATTGTTTCCATGAAATACCCCATTGTTGTGGGTGCAATTTTTTTTTACGAAGAGCTCCCCTCCATGCCCATTGCTCTCGCACGCCACACTTCCGGCGAAACGCCCCTAAAAGAGTAGACGCACAGAGCGCGGTAGCAGCAGGTCGGAAGTGGAATCCAGGCCACCGGCAAACACGGTCATCAATAAGTAAGGGGTTGTCCGCTCTCATGCTTGGACATGGACTGGCATGGAGAGCAATCTTGGGGTGTGTTGACCATCACAGAAGTATTGGCAAACCAGTCTTTCATTTTTGATAAAATCTTTGCCAGGTTTTGCGACAAACCTAAGGCCTAAGTTTTAAAAATTGAGACAATTTATCAATGAAAAAAAAATGTGTGTTGGCGCTCTCACCCGAGCAGAGCTCCGAGTTTCCAAATTATGTTGGCGGTAGATTTTGTGTGTACACACATTCTAGGCCAAATACATTCTGGTCACGTAAATAATGAAAAGCACTCTGGCCGAATTCTGGCTTGATTATGATCACTAGCACATGCGATGAACCTCCCATGTATCATTTGTACTGGTCATGCGCACCAAACATGGGACCTATATTGTGTGAAACAGGCAACACAAAATCACCATGTGTGTATGTGTATTTGTGTCGTGATATTGTGGGACATGGCCATAGTGTCGCGACGCCGTCGGCCATCGATATTAATTAGCAAATTCCACGGCGTGTTTTGATTTGCTAGCGTTTAATTTGGCTGCGATGTGACGGTCACCGACGCTAACCTACATTGCATCGCGGTCGAGTTGGTGCTATCAATTCACTCGGAGGTTATTGGTTCAACTCTATTGTGAGCTCCCATGATATTCCTTTGTTCAGCCAAACACCAAACTGAATCGAACTGATAAATCGATATTTGCCGCCCAACAAATGCAATAGAAAACCTGTCCGATCAGGAACTGAGATATTGCAAATCATCAATCAGTCCGTGTCGATAGCCATTGATATTACTGTGATGCACTCATGCTGTTCGCACGAACAATGTGGTCCCGAGCGTGCAAGCCACGACGCAGTTACTCCCGGCCACCCGAGGACAAGACCCCGAGCACGTGGGGACGACGTCCACGTCGATAGCAAAGAAAGGAGACGGACACAGAGTATGCAAATCACCGGGAACACAACTGCGCAGTTCTCTCGTAGTGCGCACGAAGCGTCCTTTGTGGAATGGATTACAATATTTAGAACGCGCGTTCTGTCCCGAGTAATTGGTGTTTATTTTCAATTCCGAGAGCCGTGGTTTCAGATCCTTTCTCTCGGTTCTGTACGACTTTATTTATTGGAGACATAAGCCCGATACTATCGACAATTCTAAGTGAGTTTCACCGTCACAAGTTTTGTGTTTCGAAGCTAATATCGTTGAGCCGCCACGCAATTGACCGCGGTTTTGTGGGGCTGACTTGAAGTTAATTAACATTGAGCCGTGACGCACAACACGCATGCTCGCAACAATGTGGCTGCGAAATGTCAATCCCGCGCAATCAAGTGAGCGCGTCGAGACAAAGGACAGAGTTCGCTCGACTCAAATCTAATCCCATCACCGGCATTTATTTAATTTTGTCCCGACAGCGATCACGGCGACTTGAGATGGAAGAAAAGACAACGGAAGGCGGCGTGATTGATGAGTCGTGGCTTTGGAGATGAAAGAAAAGCGACAACTTTTCATGCCTCCTTCCCCCTTCCCCCCACACTGGCGAATGGGCGTCGATTAATTCCTTTCCCTTTCTAATTCCATCATTGCTGTTCACGTGAAGGCTAAGCGAGGTCTGAAAGGTGCGCTTTCAATGATGGATTACCGAACTCCCATCGGACCGCTGCTTGCGATATATTGGCTCGATATTTAATCCACGAAAGAAAAGTTTGCCATGCCTTGTAATTCCAGGGGTAATTACCACAGAGTACAGGTTTCCGATGATTCAACGCGGTGTCTGCAGTCCAAGACGCAGTCCAAGATGAAGCATGAATAGTGACATGTTTTTCATGCAAATGTTTAACTTGGTGCCCTTAAAATGGAAGACTGAATCAAGGGGTCTCGCTTATCAAACGAATGGGAACATTTCCTGTCAAATTTCTGGAATGATTTGGGAGACTGACGGCACATGCAGTCTGGATCAATACGACTGCTCCTTGTTGACGAAATCAGAAATTGACGGAAACATTCTGTTCGCTATTTATCTAAGATCTTCGCTCTGAAGATGAAAGGTTCCCTACGCTTTCTGATCAGCACACTGTGTTTACGAATTTTGAGAGGCTCTTTGATAGATCGTGGAAATTGGCCAAGGGGTTCAACGACCCGACAAGATGGAGGAAACAATCTGAGAAAAACAGTCTGGAGCAACTGTAACCTGATCATTCCTCGCTAAAAGCTAATAACACATTCCCTTTCTTCCCGAACGTTTGCCCTGGGAACAAAAAGTGCCACGTGTCCGGGGCCCAGGTCAGTCCACTTTGCCTGTCTATTTTCACGGGACCCGAGTTGAGCCGACAACAAGGACCCAGCGCGTCAGCTGACTCACGTCTCGTTCAGGAAGAAGAGCAGACACTTGGGGATTGTAGGTTAGGTCAAGCGTTCAGCAAACAATTATCATACATGTGGTAACGGTGGCCACACTTTTTTAACACATCTCTACAATTAAATAATGGCCCAATGGCAGGACGTTTGACATTAGCGCTGTGACTTTGACTAAACTTGTAAACCCAATGACTGAACGCTTAACATTAGCGCTGTGACTCTGACTAAACCTGTAAACCCAATGACAGAACGCTTAACATTGGCGCTGTGACTCTGACTAAACCTGTAAACCCAATGGCAGGACGCTTAACATTGGCGCTGTGACTCTGACTAAACCTGTAAACCCAATGACAGGACGTTTAACATTAGCGCTGTGACTCTGACTAAACCTGTAAACCCAATGACAGAACGCTTTACAATGGCGCTGTGACTCTGGCTAAACCTGTAAACCCAATGGCAGGACGTTTAACATTAGCGCTGTGACTCTGACTAAACCTGTAAACCCAATGGCCATACTTTGAAAGACATCGCTTCTACGCACCGTTCATGCAGTGTACATGCATCTAACCCCCCCCCCCCCCCCCCCCTCCAATCACAATGGCATCCCGTGCAGTCCATATTCTTAATTCCCGTCACAACTACAGATACCCGAGACATGAGTTTAATCTTCACCATGAAGTGTAACCTGCTTCGGGAGTTTGTTCCTGAGAGTCAACGTCATTGGTCTGGGTCAAGTCGGGTCTGTCTTATTTTCTGGAACTGTTGGCAAGTTGAATAACCAAACGAAATCCGTAGGAAATTCCCCGAGGATGGACGATTTAGACAATAACATAAATGCCAAGTTTTAAAATGTTTTTTTTTTCAAAATGAATATTGAATCTTAGTCTAGCGCCCGAACCATTGAAAAATTAACTTTCCCATGCTTAGAAAATGTAGGGAAGCGGCTAAACTTAATTTGGTATGTTATGCTTAACCTCCTCCGATGACAGATTTGTGAAACTAGTGCAGTGGTAATGACAAAGGAGAGAGAAGTCAAGGCCAGTGCGAGTCCAACCTTGTGTCTCGACTATGCGTTAAAGCAGGTCCCGACGAAGTGCGTACTTGACATCCAGTGCGTACTTGAACGCTTAATTCAGTCACCCATTGGTCAATATTTGTCTCTCCCGTTTCACTTTGTAGTTCGCTTTCGAGCGAGGTGTTGCTGTTGAATCTATGTACCAACCGCCCGAGAAGATGTGTTATGCCAAATCGCTCGAATTGGGGTGAATGGAAAAGCTTTTAGGACCTATTGAACGAAACCCGTTATGGTGAACAATCGCCCCCGCGTGTAATAATTTCGCGATGATGAATCTTTCCGATGTAGCGTGAGTAATAGAGGTCGACTCCCAGCGTCCTGATAAACGTGCAATCTCCTAATACCCACTAATGACCGATCGGCCGTCACTGATTGGTCAGGACGAAGACGAGGCGATCACCTCGCTGCCAATTAAGTCAACCCGTTTGAGTGGCGGGACTCGAAACATTCGCCGAACTCTTCGCGTTCAGGCACCCACGGTCACGGTCGGTGATTATTACATAAAATTAAATTATAATCATCAACATTAAATGATCCTGTTTCATTCTACTCTACTACATTTTTTTCCCTGTTTTCTATCAACATTTTCTTTAACTTTAACTCAAACATTTCTATGTCTGATTTTCTCCTATCTCCTGGTAAACAACTGTAATCTTTCACTCCTTGAAACGCTCTGCTACTTCTATATTTATTACCTTTAAAATCTTCAATAATTATTTCTCCCCTCTTCTTACTTCTACTTTCTTCTCTGTCGCTTACAGTCATATTTATTCTTTCTAACAAATATTCAGACATCACTCCTTTCTTTAGCTTATGTTTTAGAATTAGCACATTATATTTAGTTGTCTCCCGTACGTTCATTAAGTCTAGTTCTTCTAACAGTTTTTGTATTGGTTTAATTTTTCCTTTGCCTGCAATTGTTCTCATTGATTTCAAAATGTAAGCTCTCCGGGAGTTATACCGTGTTAAATCTGCAAGTACCTATCCCTCGGCAAAGTAGCACGAGTGATACAATTGAACCCCACGCATGGCACCAAATGTAACTGTAAATGTAACTGAGACTCAACATTGACAAAACATGCAGACATTTCTTGCGAGTAATTAGGTAATACGTACAAACATTTGCTGGAACGCATAACACTGTTGTGTGCACTTGCCCGCAGGCAGCTGCATTCTGATTGGCGGGTGAAGTTCAGTGCTGAACAGGTACGCGTCTCGAATACTGGTGACCCACATAGAGCACTGAGAATAGAACAAAGCGGCGACTAAACACGTTCGAAAACAAACGTAATGCCGCGAGTCATTCGATTCAAGTACGAACAAGAAGCTGTCCCCCACCCCTTCACCCGTCACCCTCTTTCCCTCTCCGTCCCACTCACGCACCCGACCTCTCTGTGCTCCTTTCTGTGACATCTGCATCATACTAGGGATTGTTCCCCTATACACGAAATGCATGCACGGCGATATAATCATGTTTGCACAACATTTCTACGGCATAATTGCCGTCCCATGTAACTACCATTCTCAATTCAACAGCAACGATCTTTTCTTCCCTAGCGTCCTTTATATAAACACATTCGCTAAAGAAACTCGTGGAAAGACATTTTCAATTTGCTTAACAACTCAGCGAATTCATCTGATTCGATTTATTTTCGAATTGTAGTTGAATTTGACAACGTTTTAGTAAGAAACAAACATCGCCGCATCGCGTCGTTGTCGTCACCGCCTTCCGAACTATTTCCGAGAAGAATCGCACGTTTCGCCTGTCAGTCGGCTACGTCACTCATCGGCGGGAAGCATCGTGAGTCATGACGCAGTCCGGGCACACACCCTCCCCCCCCCCCCACGCCCCTCCCGCCCTTCCCCTTTCAACGTCGTCCATTTACAACCTGGTTAATATATTTCCTTGCGTCACACGCGCACAGCGTCGCGACGCCTTGAAACGACGCCAGCGACGCACACGTGTTAGGCGATGACATGGCAGTCACTTCGTGCAGGTTAATTCCTGCGTGGTAAAAGTAGAGATTACTTCGCCGCTAAACCGCTAATTACTGATTGCGCCGCATTTGCAGGTCCTCACGAGCAATGTTCTAAATTTGGCTCACTTTAGGAAAACCAGAATCGAAATTTAAGTCAAATTGGGCTTTGAAAAAGCCACAAGGGAATTTGGTTTAGGAAGCCCAATCCGAAGGAAAATGGCGTTAAATTTAAAAATGGAAATGATTTTCTTCCAAAAATAAGCCTGCTTTCTTATAGGAGCTAACCTATCAATCAATACTTTAATTTGTTCTGAAACTCCCTTCATTTTCTAGCTAATCTCTAAGAGTGTCTAAGACCGCTTGTCTTCATTATTACCTCATTTCTTGCAAGTAAAGTCGACCCATAAACTGCAGCGAACTAACCAGGAGATAAACCCTGCCACGGACATTATCTCTCGAAGCTAAACGCCCATCCATTCGGGACAACCCTGTACAGAAACCACCCTGCACCACCCGCTCCAGATCCTCTCGAAGCGTAGGATTCAACACAAAATAAAACCGGGTCTAAAATGATTTCAATCCAAACCTTCCCACGGGACCCTATGCCCGGCTCCTGGTAAGACCTGGCTATTTTCGATTCTATACCGACATGCATTAGCATTCGAAATCAAGATGGACGCTCTCGGCGAGCCCGGGTTCGAACACTGGTCCCGTGATCGGGTTACCATGGTTGCATATTAATCTGAAATTCTAGTTGCTTTGCAAATCGACGCCATGTTTCTATTGCTTTGTTTTTGAGGATTTTATTAATTAGCTAGCGACCATGATTGCACGATTTTGTCAGCTGAAGAAAGCAGCCGTTAGCTTCTTCACTTCGGATAGAGTCGTTGATTTGGAACCCCTCTCTTCCTCTATATATATATATCTATATTATAGGTATATATCTATCTTGACACATTGCTTTGCTGAGGGTCGCCTTCAAAATGATACCAGAAAAACATGTCATCTCCATCAAATCATGTCACGAAATGTTCAGTGCTCTGGTCTCCAACGGTCTTATAACTCACCCTTACAGCCGATGATATTGAGAAGGTGCAAGAAATAAGCAACCTATCAAATTCCCCCTGTTGATAAAGTACTATTAAAGGGTGAAATATCACACTTTCTGCCAGTAAAACTGTGTTCGATATCGTATGGCACCCAACACCAGCACTTGCACAAATCCAACAACAATTTCTTGCCACATTTCACAGAAATGTTTCTCTTTTTTTCGCGCTCTATATTGTCGATCAAACATGCCAAGAAATGGCTATGTCGCAACATTCACTGAATACCAGTCTACTTTTCTTTTTGCCACCAGGAGAAACCTGTGCGCCTCGAAAGAAAAGCATTTTCCGATACCAAATCTCGCGTCGCATCGAAGAGATGGCAAATGCGACCTTCGAGCAGAGTCGCAGGCAATTTCCGGACCGTGGAGCCGAAGATTTCATTTGGAGCCCCAGCATCATTTCCCCAGACAACTAACCGTGGAGCTACACTGCGTTCAAAGTGAGAGATAACATACTTTCCGATAGAGGAGCCACCGGTCATTTTGGGGCACAATGCGAGCCAACTGTCATTCGAAAAAAACACACACATTACAAATCATCTCCACCGATATCAGCTGTTTAACTTTTGCTCTGAAGCGTTAGGCATGCCAAGAATAATTTTTTTAACTTCTTCTACAATGTTTCTAGAAATTATAACGCTCTTGCGATCTTTTTGGGAAGATATAAGTATTTTTTTGAAAGTCAGCCAAGAAAATCACAACTGGTATTTAATTCATGAGTTGGTGGCAACGCAGTGGGCAGTCCTTGGCTGGTATCTTCTCTCACGGGATAAACTGTAGTAATGCAGGGAGCAGTCCATGTGCTGGTATCTTCTCTCACGGGCTAGACTGTAGCAATGCAGGGGACAGTCCTTGTGCTGGTATCTTCTCTCACGGGATAAACTGTAGTAATGCAGGGACAGTCCTTGTGCTGGTATCTTCTCTCACGGGCTAGACTGTAGTAATGCAGGGACAGTCCTTGTGCTGGTATCTTCTCTCACGAGCTAGACTGTAGCAATGCAGGGGACAGTCCTTGTGCTGGTATCTTCTCTCACGGGCTAGACTGTAGTAATGCAGGGACAGTCCTTGTGCTGGTATCTTCTCTCACGGGCTAGATTGTAGCAATGCAGGGGGCAGTCCTTGTGCTGGTATCTTCTCTCACGGGCTAGACTGTAGCAATGCAGGGGGCAGTCCTTGTGCTGGTATCTTCTCTCACGGGCTAGACTGTAGCAATGCAGGGGACAGTCCTTGTGCTGGTATCTTCTCTCACGGGATAAACTGTAGCAATGCAGGGACAGTCCTTGTGCTGGTATCTTCTCTCACTGGCTAGACTGTAGCAATGCAGGGACAGTCCTTGTGTTGGTATCTTCTCTCACGGGCTAGACTGTAGCAATGCAAGGGCCAGTCCTTGTGCTGGTATCTTCTCTCACGGGCTAGACTGTAGCAATGCAGGGGGCAGTCCATGTGCTGGTATCTTCTCTCACGGGCTAGACTGTAGCAATGCAGGGACAGTCCTTGTGCTGGTATCTTCTCTCACGGGCTAGACTGTAGCAATGCAGGGGGCAGTCCTACTTCTGGTAACTTCCGACGGACTGTATCACTCCTTGAACGTAACCTCCATGCCTATCTTTGGCAGCGCCGTTGTGGGTGAAATCCCTAGCATGGCTTACACGGCTTGTGTCGGGGTGATTGCCTTATTTACATACGCGCCATTTGATCTCGAACGCAGACTGGCTCGTTTGTGGTCAATCGATGCTTCCATGGCGTCGTCTTGCGTGTGCCCTTGAGCTTTCGAAGACAGCGGCGTGGATGCTAAGGTCACGGCTAACTCCCGACGAGAACAGTCGAGTGGAAAACGGTAATGGCACCCTATTTCAAGGGTATCCGAGTGCGGCCTTGAAAGTTATCACTTCTGGGAAATTCCACTCGTTTTTTAAATTGCACACGGATTTTGCTCTCAAGAGATTTGTAAAGCGTTTGCGTTGTGGTGTACTCAACGATTCGCTGCTAATGCGGACGTGAGGATTATCAATGTTGCTCTGTGAATGTTGCAACTGTTTAAATGGAAAGCACATAATGTCCGCGAGAGGTGGCGGTCATGCTCTGCGGACAGAGAACCACTGCTGTTCCAGCAAACCAACGGCCTTGCTTCTAATTGGCTGCTCAGTTCATGATGAGTTCGGAATTGAAACAATTGTATTATTGTTGTTGTGTTATTTGACTCCAGCAACGCCTAATCAGGAACAGCGTGAAATTGACAAAACAGTTGAGTTTCATTGTCTATATTTACAAGTCACTGTGAAAATAGATAGCAAGTGCCGAGCCTCGTTGCGAGTCGGCCACGTTAACAAAAACATTCCACTGCACGGAGAGAGTAGCTCTGTTATTACATGAATTACCTCTACTTCCATTCTCGGTTGTATTTGCATAAAGCACCATTATACATTTTGTAATAACGCCATAGTCCTAGTTGACCTCTGGGAGTCTGTCCCCCAAAGTCACTGCGAACAAATTCATCGCTCTTTCTTCATTTACTTAACTTTAACAAAAACCCCCTCCACTTCTGTAGACGTCCAATTAAATGTATAAGAGCTGTTTTCGCTGAGTCGTGTTGACCTCGACCAAGCGACGCCCCAAGCGACGCCCAAATAACCGGTGCCCCAAAGCCCCGGGCGTCGAAACGCGTGGCAATAGAAGACGCCAAATAATGTTGACATAATGAAGGAAATTGAGCGAATTGTCAGATGTGAAAACATCCGCGGGTGTGTTCGGCTAGCCACGGCTTGATTGTGTAGCGTCTGGCCGATATGTCTCTGTAGCTGGATTGCAGACGTGGCCGTGGAAATGTACCGTGAATCCCTGTTTGCGACCAGCGACGAGCAAGTTCTAGTTAGAGGCAGAACGTTAATGTTAAACCGTTGAGTGTGCAGGTTCTAGGTAGAGACAGAACGTAATGTTAAACCGTTGAGTGTGCAGGTTCTAGGTAGAGACAGAACGTTAATGTTAAACCGTTGAGTGCAGGTTCTAGGTTGAGACAGAACGTTAATGTTAAACCGTTGAGTGTGCAGGTTCTAGGTAGAGACAGAACGTAATGTTAAACCGTTGAGTGTGCAGGTTCTAGGTAGAGACAGAACGTTAATGTTAAACCGTTGAGTGCAGGTTCTAGGTTGAGACAGAACGTTAATGTTAAACCGTTGAGTGTGCAGGTTCTAGGTAGAGGCAGAACGTTAATGTTAAACCGTTGAGTGTGCAGGTTCTAGGTAGAGACAGAACGTTAATGTTAAACTGTTGAGTGTGCAGGTTCTAGGTAGAGACAGAACGTTGATGTTAAACCGTTGAGTGTGCAGGTTCTAGGTGGAGACAGAACGTTGATGTTAAACCGTTGAGTGTGCAGGTTCTAGGTAGAGACAGAACGTTAATGTTAAACCGTTGAGTGTGCAGGTTCTAGGTGGAGACAGAACGTTGATGTTAAACCGTTGAGTGTGTAGGTTCTAGGTAGAGACAGAACGTTGATGTTAAACCGTTGAGTGTGCAGGTTCTAGGTGGAGACAGAACGTTGATGTTAAACCGTTGAGTGTGCAGGTTCTAGGTAGAGACAGAACGTTAATGTTAAACCGTTGAGTGTGCAGGTTCTACGTAGAGACAGAACGTTGATGTTAAACCGTTGAGTGTGCAGGTTCTACGTAGAGACAGAACGTTGATGTTAAACCGTTGAGTGTGCAGGTTCAAGGTAGAGACAGAACGTTAATGTTAAACCGTTGAGTGTGCAGGTTCTAGGTAGAGACAGAACGTCAATGTTAAACTGTTGAGTGTGCAGGTTCTAGGTAGAGACAGAACGTTAATGTTATCTACCTAGAGTGCCTCTACCTTGAACCTGCACACTCAACGGTTTAACATCATCGTTCTGCCTCCACCTATAACCTGCACACTCAACGCTAGTAGCCAATGGCCACTGTCGTGAATTAAAATCCATTAAACTTCACCGAGTCATTTAACGGCATCACCTCGAGTTTTATTAGAAGCGGGAACTTTTCTTGCTGTAATGAAACGTGTTGATTCTGGCACAAGAATCGCACGAAACGCATTGAAATTCGATATTCTTGTGATTACATCCCAAGTTTACCATCGTCGTTCCATTTCTTTTCAACTCCCTTTGTTATTTTTTTGCTTCATAGCACCAATTTCTGAATATTACTTTTATACGCACTATGCTCATGTTACTCATTAAGCCGAACCGAGCAAGAACTCAAGGCGGCGATCAGCGTCGTTATAAAAATCCAGCCCTCTTTGTGACAGCACAGCCTCGGCGAGATCACCTCCCACGTGCTTATCTTTATATAAAAAAATAATAAGTGTCAGAGCAAACTATCGCGCTGACCCTTCCCTGGCCAACGATCCAAGTTAATAAAAGTCATACGTGGAGACGTTGGATCTCATTACACTTTTATAGGCCGAGAATGGGACGACCGAAATAATTACGACGCCTGCCGATGGACGGACAACGATGCGACGCCTCTTTACGACGACGACGTCGTCGGAGACTGTAATTATTAGATAAGCGTCGCGGGAATTACGGCGAGTGGAGTCCTCTCGAGTGTTATCGGGAGCGTTGAAGGCGAGGGAACGTCTTCCCTATGTGTTTTTATCTGGAATTCCTGGAAGAAAAATGTCTGCTCGAAGCAAAATGCCTCGTTTGTTTCCGCCGTAGATAAAAAGTGGGAATTGTTAAAGAAAAAAAAGAGAACAAAAATCCACTAACTCGATTTGGAAACAAAACCTAAACAACTTTAAACACCATTTGTTTTTATTTGTTTAGCAAATGACCAACAAACCCATTTGGCTCCACGCGTAGAGTTTAGCTTCCTTTGCAAACGCAAATTATTAATCGCTGGTATTGTCACCGACATCAAATCAGCACAGATTTAACAGACCATCCAACATCACGGAATCAATATTTTGCAAACTATCCGAGCATGGTACACGATTATGTTGGTATGATTGTAATTGCTATTAATGAATCGCACAAAAGGATGAATCGCACATAAAATCGAAACTAAATCAACCCCCCCTTGGTGTTTCGAATCTCTGGCTGGCACCACTCAATCGCCCCCCCCCATACATTGCCACCTGCATTCAGTATTCCAGACCACGGCGCAGATTCGACCCAGATCTAAGACGACGTCGCGACGCTCTCGACGGCCACCCAAAGCGTCGCCGTCGCCAAACATTCGAGACACGACTCGACGACCATTGAGGACGCTTGGCATGCGACAAAGCTCAACCGAGACCACGAAAACAACCGCGAAAAGTGCATCTTTTTGCGATCAAGACCGCGGTGGAGCAGAGAGACAAAGGAAGCGGTGAACACGTTTGACTGCGTCGTGTTCCTGACCTTGCCAGCGTCGAGTTCAAGGATTGAACTAAAGAAATGTAAATAATTCTGTCAAATTTAAAGTTAAAAACCACAAAGAAAACAAAGTAACGCGCTTAAAATTACTGAAATTCTTTCCGTTTGCTGCCTAAGATTTCGGTAGATCTGTCAACGTACAAGAACCTGGCAGGTCGCATGCATGTTTAGAAATTATTTGTCAGCTTACCACGTCAGCTGCCAACTGGCGTCGAGCTCGGCGTCGCGACGTCACTCCTCGTCGGGGTTCAGCGCGTTACTGGCGACTACCGCATCGACGCCGGCGTCCGTCGCTATGCGTCCCGACGCCCGACGTCCCTTAGCAACCGCGCGCGCCGGCGGCATACATGTATGTATGTATGTGTGTGTAGAGAAGGCTGTGGACGATGCTCGCTCGCGATTCCCAAAATCATTTGCATGCGATTGATCGCGGACGTTTTTTAATGTTGTCTATAATTTGCTCGCGTATTGCGTTTTGTTAATTGGAATATTTTTAATAACTTTTCTAGAGTAATCTAAATGTTACCTTGATAGTTTCGCTTATTGAGATTGCCGTTGTTTAGGGGGAAATTACCTTGAAAGTACATTCTGAAATAATGACAGTTTTTAGAGCATGACCCGAGGTTTATCCAATGAAACCAACTGGGACCTCATCAGGTCATTACGGCAATGGAAGATTCTAGTAAATAACTTTTAATAATTGTACCAGAGATGTTTTTGTTTTGTTTTGATGAATTCATCCTTTTTAACCCTCGTTTTAATACGTTAATCCCACGGCTGCAGTATTTTTATTTTTAGTCCTCCATTAGCATTATTATCTTTTGTGCGCTGTCCATATGACAGCGATGTCAGTTGTGTACGGCGTTGGGTTACGCGTTCTCTAATGGCCGGCTATTTTTAATTCCTTTGAAAAAAATGTAGTCGTCGGTACATGCATGTGCACAAAGAGAATATCATTTCTCTCTGAATGTGTTCTGCTTATGACCAGAGCCGATTGACCGCTTGCTTTTTTAATAAGATAATAAACTCGTAATCAAGAAGGCTTCGAAAAGTTGATAGCCGTTCATTTTTTCACCTAAGTTTCATTTTCGTTTTGACAGTTATGAACCATGCGCGAATGACATACGTCGTTATGTGATAACGAGACACAATACCAAAGCTTAAACATGACTACCAATCGTATCTTGCCGTTGTGCGAGAAACTAGGATCTGGTAAATTGAAATTAATGTTTCTCTATAAAACGTAACCCTTCTATTGAAGTCGCGAAACTTATTACGCTTGGCTGAAACCAACTAAGGAAACAACCGTCAGATCAAGTAAGATTAAAAAGAAGCTGGGAAACTACGTGTGAAAACTTATACTTACCCACTTCATGGCAGTTGCACGCTAAAAGGTTTCTCGAGGAACTGAAGTGGCTCGCCAGATGTAGGCCACTCCATCTAGCTGCCAGTGACTCGAGTAGGACATGCTAAACGATGGTGTAACATTATGAAGAGATCCTTATTGCTGAATCGAATAAGAACACATCATTCGGTCAAAAGAAACGGTCAAAATTAAGCGGGGAACACGTGAAATGTCAAAAACACATTGGCCATTTCGCTCATACGATGCTGACGACTTTAATATCACAGCCAAGGGATGGCAAAAGGCAAACTTTTTCAATATAAGAGTTTTGGCTCAGAAGTTCAAACTGTGATCTCTACTAGTGGCAAAACTTATTGTCAAAAGCAAGCTTATGGCAATAGAAGGTATGATTGATTGCATTTTCATTTATTTTCTTTCATTTCTTGCAGCATTGGAGAAGATCTTAAAGTGTGCCTGCCCCTGTGTGCATTGCCTTCTCTTCTCCGCAACGAATCAGTACCGGATTTTCAAAGCCGTCGCCGGATTTCTTTATGGAATCGCTTTGGGAATCGGTAAAGTTAAAAACATGTGGTAACAGGAGCAACTCGTCTCGTTGTTCTGTTTCATGGTAACATGTGTGATTTCCCTGATTGCAGTGTTCTATGAGCTAATCCTGGTCGACCTCCAGCTGACTCCCCCGACCTGTCTCATCATCGGCGCGATCATCTCCCTGATGCTCGGTGTGGGGAACGCGATGTCAATCCAGGTGAGAGGCACCGGTTGGGTTTCACCCGTCGAGCGCTTAGATAGAGTTCACAAAGGAGTGTCATTCTTCGCCTTCTACGTACCTGCCGAACGTTTAACCACGTTCCTGTGATATCAAATGCTGTCAACCCACACACGTTTTACAGTTTATTCATTTTTTCATTTTATTCAATCTTTTATTAAAAAAGACTCGAAAGCGTGTACAAAAAATAAAACGTGAAACACCCACGTATTCACGGGCTTGTTTGTGGGATAGGAAAATATCGGTATTTCTCTTTGGTTTTACTTTGAAGATGTTTTTGCTGATTTCCCCGCGAAAGCGCGTTGGCAAATTTAGTGGATTATCGCAGGCCTTGCAAGCTAACCTCGTCCTCGTCGATAGGACTTGACTCTAGCTTGGGTCAGATCCCGTCCAACGCGGTAACCAAGTCCTCCAGTAACCAAGAGCTCCTTATGAGATCAGTGCGCTCCTTCGGGAGGCATCATGCAAGATTGATGGCGATGCCAGTGCCACCACAGAGTGCCAGTGTTTCCCGAACAAGAGGCGAGCGGCCAAAAGACGAACTAAGACGCCGCCAATTGAGGGATTATAGCAACGTACTTAAGCTAATGGACCACAGCCCCCGCCCCTTTCTGAGACCACAGGACTCTGGTCTGAGAGTTTCCGGTAGCCAAAACAAGACATTACAATGATAGAGCGGCTGGAGGAAGGAAACTCCACCAAATATTGTCAGACTAATTTTAAAATTATAGACAATGGGCTCTGATATAAAAATGACCCTCCCCTTGTGAATTCATCGTTCCCAATTCGCTCTAATCAGTGCTGCCTGCAGACAAAGCCACGTGATGGCCTCGTTTTGTGACTGTTATCGCAGAAGTCCTTCCAGGGAGCGAAGCGCAATTGCTGTAATGCGAGTCATTATTTACTCGGTACTTGTGGTTCTCGGTACTTGTACTTACTTGCAATTGCGCGAAACTACGCCGCCGCCGGGACTTGTTCTCCTGCCGAGTGTAAGTGCAAACCAGTGCACTGTGTGAGCGTTGTGATTGGCTGGAATCATTCTGCGATGCTCGTCAAGTTGGTACCTCTGCGGGACCACCGTTTCCCATTATTCCGCGAAGAAAGATCGGCAAGGCGCTCATAATTTGTCTTTACACTGACTTTTAAAAATAACCAACCTTGGTGACGGTGCAGGTAAAACTTGACTCGCGATATTAATCTGGTTTCCCCCAACCCAAGGAAACTTCAATCAAATTTGCTCGGTCGGGTGTCGAATGAACGCGGTATCGAATCCTGGGCGGCACATCTTGCCATCGCCGCGAGCAATCTCGTTTACCGGTGAAAAATGGAGGAACGTCGGATAAAATTCTGTGAAAAATTACATTATTTTTAATATCAATCCGAGCCGGCCCCGACGCGCGATCGGCATCGATTTTCGTCCGATTTTGACATTGGTACCCACCCATCGGCGGCATGGGCGGCGATGAATTACCGAGCCGAGTTTTGGACGTCTTCCAGCGACCTCCAGGCGTCGTGGGCCTTGGCCTTGAGCACGCGGGCCAAATTTTCGGCGACGGCGCCAGCAAAACCCAGCCTCCGTTGGGGGAAACAAACCCAGTCCGGGAAATTACACTTCTCCCCCTCCGTTTGATTGCCGTGCACGATCATTATTAGGTCAAAGTCCATGCAATCGAGGCAAGCTGATGGCCTGGCAAATAAATGGAATTACTTTCTATTTTCCAAGCGATTTCTTACCCTCGTCTCGGCAGCTCAAGGGCGATTCGTGTCCTTCAACTTAGTTAACCGGGGGCATGTGCCAGCACCAGAGTAGGCTACCAACATAATTACAAGTTGGCGTACTACGACCAGTTATTGAACAACATTCACTAGAAGCGTGAAGTTGGCACCCACGGATTGAGGGTGCTCGATAAAAGTCGAAACTTGGAATTCTGTGCCGAAACGCATTTGATATGAAAGTGATTTAATTTGCTCGTGGCATGCACGATACGTTCAGACCTGGCTACGTTTAGCTTCTGTCTCAGGACATAGAGCCTTGTGGCTTCATGCAAGATGTTTGTCCCAGGAAAAATAGATCCACATTCGTGGAATGCAACTCCTTGTGTGATTCAAGGAAACTATCCTGGGGCAAGCACTTGATTTGCAAACAGGTCAGTAGTCTAGAGAATTAAGAATCATTTCTTGGATTTGTTCTTATTCATTTGTCTTATTCTTATCTACTGAGTTACACCAACCTATAAACAATTTTCAGGATTTTCTACAAAATTGCCAAAGAAAAAGTGCTTGCAAAGGATTAGAATGTTCACGAATTATGTTTCCCCCAAACCAAATGTCTACCAAACTTCACGAATCCGTCACATTGCTAAAAAAATGCATCCTATGTGGTTCTTTTAGTTTCATTTTTATACACATTTTCTGACATAAAAAAAATATATATGTTTATAATATCGACTAAAATTAATTTTTAGAAACATTTCTCAATAATTGCCAAAGGGTTCATTATTTGAAGCTTATTCAGCTCTTTATGTTGACTTGTCACCAAGCCCGATTATAAAACTATTAACGGCTCTCCTATTCAACCAAAACCGCGCCCTTGAAACCCAGCCACTCCCTAATGCCAGTGAAACGCCTCCCCCAGATACGGTGTATCTCGGCGCTGACCATGCCAAGCTTCTTGGGGCGATCTGGTCGAGGGGTTCTCAAGGCCGTGGTGTTGGCCTACGTGATCGCCGGACCCGTGCAAAATCTCATCAGCAACGGACGCGAGGTCGTGCGAGTGTTCGCCTGCTGCACCTCCTTGACTTACAACCTCACCAAGACCCGCACTGACCTCATCTTCAAGCCGTTCCAGGAGGCATTACTCAATATGAAGGTACAAATATAGGCTCGTGCCAAATTCCAGTTTTTAGCTGGAAATCTCCATTTGCTTCTGTTCTTTGTAGAGATTTGTTCCAAAAACGATTGCTTTCATTCTTCGACCATGGTGTCTCACCTCGTCCTCATCCTCCAGTAATGCAGGGACTGTTTTTTGATTGCCGTCTTTCATCCACCCACTGCTATTACATTGTTATGAACTGCCCAATGCCGGGCACGGGTTACTTGTTTTAGATTGCCATGACAACCCTTGTTTCACCCACACATTACTATTACATTGCGATGAACTGCCCGATGCCGGGCATGGGTTACTTGTTTTAGATTGCCTTGTCAACTCTTGTTTCACCCACCCATTACTATTACATTGTTATGAACTGCCCAATGCCGGACACGGGTTACTTGTTTTAGATTGCCATGACAACCCTTGTTTCACCCACACATTACTATTACATTGCGATGAACTGCCCGATGCCGGGCACGGGTTACTTGTTTTAGATTGCCATGACAACCCTTGTTTCACCCACACATTACTATTACATTGCGATGAACTGCCCGATGCCGGGCACGGGTCACTTGTTTTTGATCCTCTTTAAGAAGTTTGAACCGTTTTAACTATTGCATTGTACCTTAAATGTGCCTTGAATTGATGAAACTTATTTTGGACGCCCTGACTTTTCAATCTAACTCAAATTGTTATTATTTTTTTTTTAGCCAATCCGTTAAAATGTTTAGTATTTCTACGAGTTTTATTTTGCAAGCGTTCGCTTCGTTTTGAAATATTGCTGAACTGCCGATGATTTGTGAGTTCACATTGCAAATATCCTGAGAAAGGAAATAAGGAAAAGTGTGATTTAAATATTGACAATAACGTTTCCTCCAAGGACATACACCCTCGCGGTTCATTGACGTGGGTTCAGGGGGTTTGAAAGAGACTCAATTACAGTTGGAAGCTCCGAACGCGTAGTCATTGTTCCCCCCGCACCCCGCGCACGCCTTCACCTCCCACTGTCCAAATCCTCCTCCAAAATTCACTTCCTTTTCTACTTCGATCAAGTTCAAGCCACGACGACTCCAAATAACGCGAGGGGAACTTGAACGTGACGGGAACTTGTTGTAAAAACAGAGGATTTAAAAACTCTCTAAGAGTTATGCTGCTCGAATTAGCGTTCTAAAAATAGACTCGACAAAAGTTCTGCGTTTTTTCCGAAGTCAATTTTGTCAACTTTGAGCGTCCGCCCACCCGCTCGGCCGCTGACTGCTGCGACGGCGTCCTATTGAAATACCAGGGTCCGTGTTCGGCCAAATGTAACAACAAGTTTACCAACGGAATTACGAAACACAGCAGAGGAATCGGATGTAAACGAAGAAAGACTCGGCCAGCGCAAAGTGAGTCATTTTAGAGGAAAGAAATTGATCAGGAAGAAGAATCAAAAGTTCGGTTCACCACGTTCAAGAGTTGAGTTAAATTTGTTTGGTTTATGTTGGCCACGATTGTCACACTTGACAGTTTTTGTTGAGTGTTCGACTTTATTTCCACTTTATTGATGACTTTATTGAAATGTATTATACTTTCGAAGGTTCAGTCGATTTAAATTCAGCCAGAACATCTGTGCCCCTAGACGCAACCCTCAGAGCAAGTAGCACGGCGCCTCTACCTCGCCTTGGAAAGGTGTATCAGTATATAAAATGAATTGCTTTGTTTCCCTCCGTGCTCATTTTTGAACAAAATGCCGAGTGGTTCTTTCGTGCGGTGAAAGGGAATGCTTGTAAAAGAGACAGCTACACATTTAGATTCGAAGTTCTCAGAGATATTATTCAAGATGTTCCGCTTGTCGGAACGAAGCAAGCTTTGGTTTCATATTACTTATTACACCACTCAACTCCGATCATACCGTTGCCGTTGCATTAGATCTTCGATAGGGAAATTAACTGCTGGCAAAGTGGTGGCTGCACCAACTCAGTTGAACAACCTCTAACTGCCGAGACGTGCGTGCGTTACCAATGTATCTGTGACTGCCCTGACAAACGAATGGGGCGCAATGAGGGCATCGATGTCAGGGGGACGACGACATATTCATGTTCGCCCGCTTTGTCGAGGATATTATGTGGGACGTGCGGTCCGTGCGGTCCGTGCGGGACGTGCGGGCCGTGAGCCTATTCAGCATGTTAACCAAGACGGGGGCGAAGTCTCGTGGGTGTCACCGTCGAGTGGGTGGTTCTCGTTGAAACTCTAAACGAATGTCAACTTAGCGTCGTTAGTTAAGCGGTTAGCAGTTGGAGCGGATATTTTCGGTTGCATCTCTCCTCGTACGTCCGCACTTGCTTGCCAGGAGTTGGTGCATATCGAAGTACCTGTGTCATGAAGATGCCGTGAAGGATAATAAGACAGACATTGTCTGATGCTGCTTTAGGCTCATCAGTGTGACACATCATAAGTCTGTCTGAGGGTCGTTCTTTGGTTTGTGGGCCAACGTTGAGACGAGTTTAGACGGAATTACATATCTTCAGCGCAGGAACGCACACGTTAAGTGTCTTTTTGTTAAGCTGTTTTTAATGGTAGAATTTTCATTCGTCCACAGAGCAAGCAGCTTTATGCACGTTTTGTTGAAAGCCTGTACAAGTGATGAGGTCGTTTTGCTTTTGGCGTAATTCACAATAAAGTCCCTCGTTCCAGAAAGCTTCTTTCACTTGCAAGAGCACGTTTCAGGCGACTTACGTCCCGGAATTTGCTAATAATTGTTCTACGGCTGGTGCTGGCCATAGATGACGCCCCGTTAGTCGTCTTTAGCATGAGATGCTCTGATTATTTTCTTAGTTTTAATATTAGACTTCCATAATAAAAGTTCGATACTTTGCTATTTTCAGCTCTTAAAGATAATTGGAAATGATTTTGGCGCTGGCATGCGACGCAAGTAACGGATAGTTCAACATCGACACTGCGCGCGTAGCGTCGGAATTCCGAAACCATTTGACGTATATGCTCTCTGTACTTATGCCTTGCACCCGATGTTGCCTCTGAAAGCAATGCAAATAAATGAAATGTTGTCATCCGGTTTAAATTCAAACGTCACTTTATATGTTCTGAAAATCCTGTCCTTCAACTCATGCAATTGTTCTTGGATTATGCATCCTCTTTGTCTTCTAATAAATTCCTTGCAGCTTTGATGGTGAACATCTCGAGGAAATAAAAATGCGTTACTTGGACTCTATGAAAAAACACGAGTAACTAATCTTTGCAGTGATATTTTTATAGCTTTATTTTTGAATATCAATGTTAAGGTTATCTAAAGTAGATATGCATATAACAATATTCCTTAGTTGTGATGACCAAGAAAGAATTGTTAATTCAACAGCACTCTTGTAACAACAATAGCATTGTCAATTGAACCAAAAGTTTTACTGTGCCTATGTTAACCAAAACTTTTTGTTAAAATAACCATTTTTTTATTTGTTTCAACTTTTCTTTCTCTCCGTGTGAGTCTAAAAATCATAATATTTCAGTGCATCATAACAGCAAACCCTGAGATGTGATTTCAAATGACCTAGCAAGGTTGAGCAGCGTTGAGCATGGTTGAGCAAGGTTGAGCAGCGTTGAGCATGGTTGAGCAGGGTTGAGCAGGGTTGAGCAGGGTTGAGCAGGGTTGAGCAGGGTTGAGCAGGGTTGAGCAAGGTTGAGTAGGGTTGAGCAGGGTTGATCAGTAAAGTGATCGGTACATGGTTGCAGGCCGATACCAGCGAGGTGAAGGAAACGTTTCACTCTTTCCGTGACGTGGTGCTCCCTATCGCCGAAGAGATCGAGGGCGAGGACGAGTTGACGCGACTCCGTGAGGACAACGACTACATAGACGAGCTACAGAATGACACGCGACGCTCGGAGGAGATCGCCAAGAAGTATGCGCGGCCAGGGAAAGGAAAGCGCGACGAGACGGAGGGGGAGCGATACGAGCGAGAGTTCAAGATGAAGATGGAGCTACGCTGTGAAGGTGGGTGACAATAGGGTGGGGTTGTGTGGGCGTATGATAATTTCCAGTCGCAAGGCCATGAGCTACATATTCATAGCGGAAAAATACTGATCTTCAGACTGGGTGTTCTGCGTGAAAATTCATAACGTCGAAAAATAACGCGCCCAAGCTACGCCCAGTAAATCACACGGGCACACATTTCTGTGTTTGCTTGAAAGATTTCAGCAAAACTGACAATGTTTCCATTTGTTCACTAGATTTTTAATGAAGTACCGTGGTAGTCGAACGTAGCTGTTTCACGTTTTATTTTCGGCTAACCACATTATGAAATCCGATACGAGGCCATCTGTCACGGACACGAACCCACGTCCCATTTAATGCTGTCGCCCGTGTCGCTCGTACGGAGCAACAAATTAAAATTTCATCATCATAGGTAATAACGTCGGTCGCCACCCTGAACTTGAAACTGCACCTGCACCCAATAACAGCGCCACCTTTCAGCGAAATAAACATTATTTGTTGACACGTCTCTAAATAACTAACCAGTTCGTATCCCGGTCGAGGCTGTTACTTATTCACGAGGCATGAAATCTGCAAGTCTGTACCACCAACAACGCGGCCCCTTTGCAACTATTTGCTCTGTACAAGGCCCCCCTCGTAACGTCAATGCGCAATACGTTCACACTGTTTGCTGTCAGGCGATATGCGTCGAGACTGGTGTCCGGTAGTTAGGAAGAAGGTCCGCACCAGTCAGTGATGTAGTCCTACATTTTTTTTTGGGTATACGCTGGGTTATCAGGCTGTGAGTTCTAAATGCTGTGGTCATCACTAGGTTAGGTACTGGATGGGGGGGTGTTTCTAATTCTTTACCTTTAGTCTATTCACTAGTTATAGTTCATAGATAGTTAATTCCTATCAACACTAAAACTACTACTTGGTGTTGGGGTAGCTGCAATCGTGCTTTCCTCGGGTGGGTTGAATGAGTACGTTGACTGCTTGGAAAAACCATTGCATACCCATCCAGATCATACGAACCCCTACTATACACGGACTACCCACTTTTCAGAATAAACTTTGCTTTTCGAGTTTGTATAGTGCAGGTTAAAGGGAGATTAAGAATTGTCGTTGCAAAACGCATTTTAAAGTTTTGCAAAGAGCATTTATTGGGCGTATACCCTGTATATATTTTTTGGGTATACGCTCGGTGTCAACAAGTTTTTTGGGTATACGGCGTGTACCCGCGTATACCCTCGACTACACCACTGGCACCAGTGCAGTTTCATTGGAACCAAAACTTTTTGCTTTGGTCACTTTTTATACTGCTACGACTTTGGATTTGAATGAATCCGTTGACAAGACAGATAGCTAATATGCCTGTAATACCATTACAGTTATCACAGCAAAAGAATCTAACTACAACAATAATTTTAAGGAAAACCTAGTAAAACCTAGTGTTAAACCAGTGGTATAATCAACCGAACGGTTTGGCGTGTTGGAAACACCGGTCCTCGAGAGATCACCGAAGTTAAGCAACACTGCGCTGAGTCAGGTATTGGATGGGTGACCATTATACACATGACCAGTTCTGTTCGGGAGAGAAGTTGGAGGGATGAAAGTTAGAACAGCAACTTCACTCGCCTTGCTTATCAACCTCTCGACAGCATGGATTTGTGAAGGAATCCTGCTGTTCGAGTTGTACCGTCCTTCGGAAGGGATGTGAAGCCGGTGGTCCCCTTGGTGCACTTCGACAGGAGTAGGCTACGTGCCGGCACCGGGTTTTCCCTCCTCCCTTCTAGGCTAGGTTAGGTTCATCATCATTCTCATCATCATCCACTCATTCACCGACGCCATTAGACCAGTGCCGCAGGGCCAGTTGTCAAAACAGTGCGTCGTTAAACACCACAAATAATAGTAATAATAATAGTGGTAAAATCAATGATATTATAAATGCTCTTAAATGGATCTGACACATCACACTTTCTTGAGTACCACTTGATGCTTTCAGAGTAGCCACCAAAGCATTGTTCAACAACTTTGTCCCACTGCCGACGGCCATCCTTCCATTCCAGACATGATGAGCAAGGGATCTGCGAAATGCAGGGGCATGTTCGACTCAGCGTACGACAACTGCTTCGAGCGGGTGTCCTTCCTGGCCGCATGGCTTCTCTGCTGGCCAATGAAACTGACGTTCGTCTGCAACCTGATCGGAGGTTAATACGATTACAACCCCGAGCGACGACCGGAGGGCATTTCACTGCGTTGGCTAATTTGGAAAATCAACATAATTTTGTCACCGCAGTGTCACCGGCACGTCCGAACTCAAAGAGCAAAATTCATTAGAGCCGCGCTTTTTGGGGTTGTTTTTGAAAAGTAACTTTCACCGAGTGCAAACTTTGTGTTTGCTTGCACCCCTAGCTTCTCGTCTCACTTCACCCCCTGATACAACCTCGCTCTGGTACATACTTTTCTCTTTGAAAATAATAGTAGGTACTAGTTACAACCTTCCATCTTTCGATGGATTTGCACTTCACTTACACGAACAATTCTGACAGTACTTGGCAGCCTTCATTACATTTCAGTTAGATTAAAGTCGTCAGTTGGATCATGGTCTTATAGTTCAGAGTCCTAACGCTGCTTTAAACTGTCTTCTCGGTAATCGCCGGACATCTGCAGTACCGAAAAAAACCGTGGTCTACCAAAGTTGGATAGAGTTACCGTCGTTTCGAGTGTTAAGAAATTTCATTTCGATATTCATTACAGATTACTTGCATTTGAAACTGGTTTACGCTCTTTGAATCTGCACTGAACGATTTATTTAAATTTATCGATATTTTGACTATTTTACTGTAGGATTTTTGTTGAAAAGGACGATCTCGCTTTAGAGTGGCACCTACCGTTACCACGTACGTGTTGGGAGGCTCGTTTGCCCGGCAGAAAGTTTAACATTAGCGCTGTGACTCTCGCTTTGTTGAAAAAACTAAGGTTACACAAAGAGCACCGGCTCCACCACTTGGCTCCCCGTGCCAAGCTACTTGCCCAAGCAACGCCCCTGTCTCGGCTTGCAGTGCTGGGAGGGGAAGACGCCTGCGACCCCAGCGACGGCGTCGAGCCAGGCTTTGGCGAGACATACGCCAGTCTAAAGCAGTCCGAGAACCGCTTGACCGGGCAGTTCCAGCAGATGACGATCCAGTATGAGGTGCCCCGTATCAAACCCCCGGTAGGAACTAAACGTAGATTTAAACGGTCTCAGAGGATGCTTGATGTTGTTTTATGAGGTACTTGACCCATTGCAACCAGCGTTTGGCACCTTAACTCACGACGGTTCCGCTCCATTATACCTGCTAGTGCTTTTAATTGGTTCCGGGCAATTTTATGACACTTTGGTCCCGAGGAACACTGGTTTTAAATGGTTATAACGGGTCTAAGACGGTTCCGTTTCCTTGTTGTTTAACTACCTTTTGTTCGCTGCCGCAAGAGTGTATTACCAACTACCACGCGCGTGTGATTGTAACGATACGCAGCTGGACGTGCGTGACGCCACTGACACGGCCAGGTCGGTGCTGAACGAGTTTCAGCAGAAGAGGATCGTCCTGGACCTGGTCCTGCTAGTCATCAAGCGGCTGCTGGCGTTCATCTTCATCAAGATCATTCTCGGGTAAGTTTGTCAACCTGCAACACGCTTCTCTCTTGAAAGCGAGGAGCAAACGTTCGTCCTGTAAGGGAAAGTGAGTCGGCAAATCTTCTCACAATCCCCTGGCTTGAGCTCGAAGACTTGCCTTGTTGTTTCAACTTTCTAGTCTCCTATCTCTTGACCTGCCGCAGTGCAGTATCGTAGCCTCGTTCTTAAACATTGGCAAGTCATAAAGTCTGGACAGCGAAAGTGAAGATAAGCAAGGAGCCAAGAGATTACGTAGATGCACATTGGAGCCTGTTTTTTAAAGCGCAGTGCCGAGCAGACACTCGATTTCAAACCAAAACGAAATTTCACTGAATACAATTTTACGTTTTTCTTGCGTTGGAAATTGTTTCGCGCGTTTTGCCTCCTCTGATGTTTTGTTCTATCAAACGCCGAACGTTTAATCATGCGTCGATGAACTCTTGCGTACGCCGTGCGTTTGTTGGGAGGGTGGGGGGGGGGGGGGAGAAGTTTGGCGCTTCCTGTTTGGCGTGCAGATATTATCCGCCCACCCACCCATACCACCCAGCGCCCGGTGCGATGACCGTCAGTCCGAGAATAGGAGACAACAACTCCGGTTGAAACGCGTGGGTGGCTAATTAAAATGGCCAGGTCCGCTTGGAACAGGATTTCCATGCGGAAAGGCAATCGGACTGAAATTAAAACATGGAGCAAACACATCCGGGCGGAGCACAAAAACGTTATTCACATTACGTTGCGAAACTACCACTATTACATACACCTGGATTTCATGCTCGCTAATTAATAAATATTGCAAAATACTTTTCAATAAATTTCAGGTTTTGAATCCATAATTGATGATTTAATTCCACTGTAACAATGTTTCTCCCCTGATTGAACACGAGTTACTACCAACACAACCATTTGAACCATGCACGGGACCAGCGGTTTTAATATCTGAGTTCACTCGCTGGTTCACAATGAATAGCAGCGGGGATGCACGATTTCACCAACTTTGGGTTAAACTAGTTTTAAACTCGGTTTAAAAGTCTTATTCAGTTTTACTAATTTTTTGATATTTTTATGGGTTTAAAAACAGGACACAAATGCTCATTGAAAGGTGGTATTTATTCAAAAAGGCACTGTCTTGTGTCACATCAAACAAAATAAATTGTGTAGTTGTCAATATATTTCTAGTGCTTTTGTGCTCCGTTTAAAATGCTAACCTAGATCAACGGAGGTTTAAATTTTAAACCGCTCTTCGAGATCAAAGAAAATCGTGGCAGACAAAACCGTAACGGTAACAGGTATTGTATGGGTGACCATCATACACATGACCAGTTCTGTTCGGGAGAGAGGTTGGAGGGATGAAAGTTAGTACAGCAACTTCACTCGCCTTGCTTATCAACTTCTCGACAGCATGGATTTGTGGAGAAATCCTGTTGTTCGCGTTGTACCGTCTTTCGGAAGAGACGTTAAGCCGGTGGTCCCCTTGGTGCTCTTCGACAGGAGTAGGCTACGTGCCGGCACCGGGTTTCCCCTCCTCCCTTCTATTCTAGGTCAAAACACTGCTTCTTTGAACCCCAATAATCAAACTCTGTGTTAAAAACCATACTTTTCTCGTTTTAAGTGTTATGCCTAAATTTATTGGCTAGACGTTTGCAAAATATTGATTTAGTGAATATAAAATACCGAGGTCAGCTAGCGATACTGAGCTAGCGAGGTGTAATTACACCTCGCCCAGTTAAAACCCGGGCTTAATTACCTTTAATTACTCTTCCTTTCATGTAATATTGAATGTTTTCATATCCGCCGGACTGTTCGGGGAAATGTGAGGGGCAAGGGGTGGACACATGCTTTTATAGCAGAAAAACTCGTGCTATTTTTGTAGGAAGAAAACTTGGTAAACGCGTTGAATCAACACGTCACAGCTTTCCCTATCCATGTCTCTACAGCCGCTCATTACGAGAGCGAACCTGAATACCAGAATACCTGAATACATGAATAATGGAGTACCTGTATATCGTAACGCACTTTGCTCGCATGAACGTTGTACTTGGGGTAAAACACACGACCACGTTGTTGCCCTGGCGTCGCGAGAAACGCAAGGTTTCCCCGGTTTTCCCAGAGAGGAAACAGAAACTTTTGTCGGCGTCGCGCGAATATTGCGCTGGGACCACAACGGTGCTCGTAACTTTTGTTGCCTCCCAGCATGGAGTCGGGATATCGATATCAGCATTCTGCTCTTTGTGTGAGCGAATCATCCGTTCTAGGCTCCTTATTGAGTCAAACCTCTTCATGGTTTCTTAAATCATCGGTACCATTGGGTATATAGTTGTCGTCAGAGTCACAATGCTCATTTGAAACGTTCTGCTAAGCAACTGGCTGGCGCTTGCAGCCGTCCTTTTTAACAAACCTTTACATTTAAATAATTAATATCTATGCAAGTAAATTAGTTACTTTAGCATTACTAAACATTATTTGAGCGTCAAATGCGAGAAACCTGATAACGAAATGAAGTTTCTTAACATTGAAAACTAAGGTGGTTTCATCTCTAAGCGACCATCATTTTTCAGCTGTTGTCTGTTCTTTTCGCGAAGTCAGTTTAACATAGGCGCAGAGACTCTCGACATCTTCTTCTAACCTTGCATGCGCGTGCCTCCAGTGCGCAGAGCTACCACGACAAGTATCTGACAGACATCGAGTTCGACAACGTGTACATCACGCGGTACTTCCGCAAGATCGATGCTCGACGGAAGCGTCGGGGGAGGTCGTCGATCCTGCCGCTAAAGAAAGTGGAGCGGTCGACCATGGTGGACCCCTGTTCGGTGAAGCCCGGTGCCTCGGAGAAGACGAATCTGGTAAGCGTGGAGCACGTTTAGGTCCGAAAGTGTGGGCGTCGAGCCAGTCCGCAGGATAGCCTCGGCGATGTGGCTAGGAATCCACGATTTCCATTTAATTCACTTGGGGTGGCTTTATTTTACATTTGCAGGCAACTTGATGGTTTTAGGCCCCGGATGCTGCCGTCATTCTCTCGTGGTCGTGCCCCAAGCGACGTCACTGTTGTCTGTTTACCATCTCACCGGTAAACAGTCGCACAAAGTGAATGAGAACGCTACAGACCTGATCAGTATGCAAGACGGGGTGCGGCCGCGGGGGTGGCAGATTAAAAAGTGGGGCGATCTCCCCGAATCGAGCTAAAAGTAACTCGTGCCGCGGGGGTCATGTACTTTGGGGCAGCAAGCCCCCTCCCCTTCCCACACCCCCCTCCCACACACACAAAGTTTACCAAGAGATACAAAAATCCAACACGGGCCTTGTAAGGCGATTCTGCCCCAGGTGGAGAGTTAAAGCCATTTTAAAGCCAGTTTAGGGTCAGTTTTACAATCTCCAGTTGAGATGAGTTGAGGTGAAAATGAAGGTATATGGTTGGCTACGATCGTGGAGGTGAGAAGGACTGACAGTTTTCTTTAATCATGCGCTTTAGAATACATTTTCCGTCGCGTCGTAAAGAAACTTGCGGAGATTCGCTAAGTTTTTTCTTCGTAATAAAATCCTGTCGAAATCACATGTAAATTAAATTGAGCGACTTTGTCAGCATATTTTGTCACGGAGGCCTCGAGTAACCGAGTACCGTTCCTGTACAATAATCTACTACTTTCGACCTTTTATTTGTTCAATTCGTGAATCTTTCTCTGGCCCTAGGCTAGGTCCGGCATACTTAAATACATCCCTGGAATCCTATCCCTGTCCCTGGAATATCTGGCAGACTTGCATATGTCCCTGGAAACCTACCCTGGCAGGTCTGGTAGACTTTAATATGCCCCTGGCATTCTATACCTGTCCCTGGCAGGTCTAGCAGACTCGAATATATCCCTGGCATCCTATCCCTGACAGGTCTGGCAGACTTAAATATGTCCCTGGCATCCTATCCCTGGCAGGTCTGGCAGACTTAAATATGTCCCTGGCATCCTATCCCTGGCAGGTCTGGCAGACTTAAATATATCCCTGGCATCCTATCCCTGGCAGGTCCGGCAGGCGGTTAAGCTTGTTCTTGAGGTAGTAACTGCCACCACTATCGTGATGACCGACCGGCTGTTCTACGAGACCCTGGATCTGGTGCAGAGACACGCGCACGTTGACTACACGCAGGAAGGTGCGTGCACCGACGTGGGCAGCCGGCACATGCGTTGACTTGCAAGAAATGGTCTGAACTCACGCGTATACACAATTTAAAATGACAAACATCATAACTCTACACCGTCACAAGGATCATTTAACAACAAAGCAGTTTGAATTCATTCTGTTGGTTGTGAACCTGAGTACCACAACAAGGATACCGAGCACCAAACACGGTGTTGTTACCGGATGCTCGAAACTGTAGACATAATGATTACAAATCACTGGGATTTCTCACTTTATTTTCACAAAAATCAATAAAAGCAGTCCAATTAATGATGCGCTGTTGAAACTCGATGAAATAGTTCACTGGAAAACTGACTCAACTTGCAATTAGAGCGAACTACCACTGCACATACCTGACGGCCGATGTCACCAGCGCCGTTTCAAGAGAGACTTGAGCGCCCATTAGTTTAGCTCCGTCTAGTCAACATTTATTAATATTAAATGAGGGTTTTTAGACCAATAAAAACGCAAAAGAGATGCAAATCAAAGGCTACATACAAGGCTTGTTACATAAACTAATTTTTATTTGGCAACCGTCACTATTGACTACTTTTGACTACTGTTGACTAACAAACCTACCTAACGCATCTGCCCACATACACACAGAAACACATTCTTTGCTTGCTTTGCCCGCAAAATGAAGGATTCCAACAAAACATTCGGTTGTAAGTTTGCCAAGATTCGTTCACTAGTCGCATCATTTTGTTCTTGTGCAACTGTTGACAATAACAACGAGTGGTCTTTGTTTGACTGCAGGTTCACACGAGATGTCGATGACCGTGAAGGGGACGGGGCTGATCGCGAATATCGTGCGCTCCATCGTTGGGGGCTTCAACGTGAAGAATAAGGTGCACAACGTACAAAGCAATCGAGGTAAGCCGGCACCGAGAGGTGCAGACACCGTGACCCACAGAACAGGGACATATTGGTGAAACTTGTATGCAGATTTCCTGGCTGGAAATAGGACGATGGACACGTTTCAAAGACTGCAAGGTCAGAGTCACAGCAACAAGCGAGCCTCCAGCGCGTGTTGTAAACGTCTAAATCTAATGAAGCCGCTTGCTGGTATTCTGAAGAAAAAAAAACCTATAATGGTATAATTACATACATACATCAAAACAATAATACTGTGTTCTAATCATTGGTGTTAGTCTTAATCAAGATTAATTGAGCGTAATGGAATGCAATGTCTTTTCAATCCGAATAGCGACCTCACACTACCTTTGATCGACCACCTTTTTTGTGAGTTTTTAGTCGCTTATTTTCACATAAACCGTTTACATTAAGAGCAGGGACTCCTTGACTAAGAAAAATTGGGGTAGAGCTGTTTAAAAATACTTACCTTTGTACGCAATGTGAATCAAGACCCTTGAAGAGCACCTAGTTATGAAAACTCGCGTGGAAGTACGTCCAAGAAGCCATGAAGTAGGAGTAGGTAAGCTTCATCACCTGCAGACAGAAAGCCCGATGAGTCTCCCACTCGGACAAGAAGGTGGCTGACGCTCGCAAGGCTCACGCTGTAAAACGTCTCGACGGAGAGCGCGATGAAGCCAGCGACTCGGATCACGACGGGCTGGTTGGCACGTGACATGATGATGCGCAGGGAGCGCTTGGCGCCCTCCGACGCTAGCAGCCAGTCGCTGCCGAAGACGGCGTCGCGTACCAGCTCACTCTGGAGGCAAACCAAAGCACCAGGAAACTGTGCCGAGGCTCTTTGAAAGTATTGTTGTCGTGCTGGTTTCTGAGATATCGTCTTGCCTTCGAGTCTTACACTGCTCTACCATCTCTATTCGGTGGACGGCAAGTGACCAAAACGCTACTCCAAACGTGCAAATTACTGTGGCGTTAATGCAAGCGTAACCATGTTTTGATTTTTGATCAATTCACAAAAAGCAATTGCACTTCGATTACCTCCTCGGTGACCTTGTCAGACAGCCAGCAGAAGAGGCCAGTAGCCACGTAGCCACCCAAGACCAGAATGATGTACGTGATGGTCCTGGTCTCGATATTGTCGGCCTGGAATCACAGTGGGCGTTAGCACCGAGGCATCTCGTTGCAGGGAGTCAACGAGGATGTTGAAAGATACGAGGATCACGCACGTAGATGACTAAAATCACACCCAGGCCAGAGGGGACGAGCGAGCAGAGCAGTTGTTGGAACAGTGTCACGTTGAAGGTGGCGTGGATTTCACGGACAAAGCTGGAATCGAGGAAAAAAAACAGTTAAACCATCAGCAGCTAGGGGAACTCTCGTTTGTTACCTACTCGAGTATGGCATAGTGGTGGCGAACGCATATCCTCAGCGTGTCTGCATTGATTTTCATGCAGATGACATGGTCCCAGTGGTCGACGTCCGGGCCAGTCCCACCCGGGACACCACGACCAGGACAGGGCTGTCGGAACATGTTTCGCAGGTTGTAGCTAAGAAGTCGGAAGTGTCCGATGACTTGCACTAGGAGTTCCATCAGCATCGCGTTGACGAGAACCAAAACCATCAGTGCCTGCGCGTGGTTTACGAACAAAAGCACGAAAATAACTTCAAAGTACGGAGACATCTGCTGGTCGACAGGAAACCACGTCCTGTAAGAGACAAGACCAGCATTATTCCCGATTCTGACCCAAACTACTTGAAAGCTGTTGGTGTTTTGCCCGCGTCGACGGCGTCCTCACCTGTACATGAAGGACCTGGTAGCGATGAGGTGTGGCACCGACAGGAAGCTGACAAGGAGTCCAGTTACGCTCACAATCACGTAGAGCAAAGCGAGTTCAGACCAGCGCCTGGTTTGCTCCAGGATTTCACGGGACTGGAGGGGAAGCTGGTCGGAGCAACGCTTCATCTCTGTCATCGCTAGGAACAGACGCTCGGTGCGTTCCCGTTGGTAGAAGAAGCAGCGGATGTGCACGAAAACCAGCGAGCCAACAAAAGCGGCAGAGACTCCTTCGACTGCAAGGTGGAGATCTTGGCCCCATGCGTGGTACGCCAGCATGGGGTGGCCGACAAAGAGTGTGTACCCATTTGCGTAACGCAGCAGTCCGCGCATCAGGGTCCGCGCAACCACTGCGACGCCGCGCGCGCCCGGAGGTTCGAACCAAAGACCTGCAAGGAACGACTGGCATCTAGAGTCGTGCTACCCCTGGTCTGTTAGGGTTTAGACGGCCACGCGCCTCCGGCTCAAACAAAGTCCTGCAAAGTCTGCAAAGCATACCCGTACCTAGATGAAAGAGCTGCGCCTGGCAGAAGTAAATGCAGTTAAACTCTGTGTACCTCCAGGCGTTGATCCTGGCTTTGAAGTCAGCTAAGTACTTGTTCATTGCAGATGCTGATAACCAATAACGCTCGAGTATGATAGAGTATGATAGGTTATGAGATTTTCCTTCACTGGATATTGACGATACAAAATGAAGAAATTTCCATAATAGCAGTGATTAAATATAAAAAAAAAACTCTCTCTGTTTCCCAGAATCGCGTTTGTATGAGTCCAGAAAAAAACGTTTTTGTTTAATAAATTATGCTCGGTTTAGAGTGGAAAAGTATAATTTGATCAATTTACTCCCATCACTAGAAAACTTTGCCCTATGCCGCCACAGCGGTCAGCGCGGCAGGAAGTTTAATGTTTTCTACAATCCACTTTGTTTTCAACTAAAATTTGTTAATCGATTCTATTTATTTCATTTGTTCGTGTTTCATGTTTGTTTTTATTCATTGACAGACTTTTTCGACCAAAGCCATTGATTGTTTCAAGTACCTACCCGAGACAAAGTTGAATCCTTGTTTTGCCTCCGAATTAATTTAGAAGTTTTTATGTTCATTTTTATTTATGAGATGAATAACATCTCAAACCTCGAAAATGTACTAGACTTAATTTTTGTTTGTTTCGTAAATGATTAAAACAAGATAGAATGTGTGTACTTATCAATTATGTATTGTGCAATGGAAAATACAAATACAATTCCAACGCTTACTTTGAAGGCAGCCAATAAAACTTGCTCCCAGATTGATTAGGGATAAGTCAACTTTTGACTTCATTCTTTTCATATAATTCTTTTCATATGCCAGAAAAATATTTTCAATCTATTGACCAATATTTTGCTAAACTTATCAACCGCAGAAAAGTAAACAAATACAAAACGCAGCTTTATCGTGTTGCAGCCTGTCTCCCCAACCCACGCATGGTGGACAAGTATTACCTACGCAAGATCTATTTCACCTACCTCGCCGTCGGGCTGCTCATTTTGGGAGATGCGTACACGCAACGTTTGCGTAGATCCATCTGCGCGTACTTCTATCCTAAGGTGCGTACCCAAAAACGAAACATTTGAGATAGGAATCGGACAGGTTCTTTCTTGATTTGGGAAGAAGACTGGCTTGCCATTACGGGAAGCTTTTCCTGGAAGGGGAAGCCCGGAAACCCACTGCCTTGCAATCCGGTGGAACAGGGGAGGTTCAAGTCGACATGAGCATGTGCTTCTAGCTTCAATTGTGCTCTGAACCTGGTGGTTACCGATTTGCACATCGCTGACCCGGCATCTTATATGTGCCCCTCGCAGCGTGAGAAGCGTCGTGTGCTCTTCGTATACAACGAGACTTTGAAACGGCGTCGAGGGATGCTCAAATTCATGATCGGCCAGGTGCAGAGCAAAGTGCGGGAACATCGTCTCTCGGTGAGCAATTAGCCCTCCGTAATCACAGGTGCATGCAAATACATCAACCGCCAGCCCACTGCAAGGCTAGGGAAGTTAAGACATTCTGCTAGCAAGGTGCCCTTGCGAAATCCACTCAACGATCAAATCGATTGAAAGTAGAGGAAGTGGATTTATAGGACCGTTAACTCCACACGGAATTTGAAAGCGGCACATTGTTGTATTTATTTTCACAAGCGATAAAATTCCCTTCAATAGTATGGCATGTCGTCAAAACCACCCGAAATAGAGGCTGCTCGCTATCTCATCATTTAACCTTCGCAAGAAAACAAGACCACCAAGGTTTGCCATCATTCCCAACACCCGTGCACCACCAGCTGGACGCTGGGATGTTCCTCGCACTGCGTCTGCGCTACCCAGGCGCCTGCGCGTGGCTGCGGCTGTTCGGCAGCGCGCGCCGGAAGTGCCTGCTGTGCGGCGAGACTGAGCCTCGGAAGACGCGTGCGCGGGGGTCGATCGGCTGCCAGAACCCGAGCTGTCACTTCTACCACTGCGCCGAGTGCTGGCGGGATGTGCGCGGAGTCTGCCACGCCTGCACGACGCCGCCGTCCGACGTGGACACCGACGCCGAAACGCGCTGACGTTGGCCGCGTCGGCTGCCTGAACGACGCCTCACACCGTGTCGAGTGCTGGAACGCTTTGAATCCGCCAAGGCTGAATACCGGAGGTTCTCAAGGCAAGGGATTTGTTCATTGAAACCCTTAATGTTACTTCATGTAGCTAGTAATTATACTCATGCATTTGACAAGCTGCGTCCAAAGCTGCAAACAGAACTCTGCTAACTTCTTCTGGCTGGTGTGAAGTGGTTCAATTGGCGATCTTCCAACGCGGAGCAACGCGCTCCTTCGAGATGATCTTGCATGGCGTATAGGCACCACGTAGGCGATCGTACGCTTTGATTCCCACGGGAACACATGTCCCGCGTCGACGGCATGTTGCCTGACAGGACTTGCGAATCAATGCGTGCATGTTATTCTCTCTTTGCTGTTAACTTCAGGAAGGTTTTACTAAAGTCTGACCATAGAATCAATTTATTGTTTCTCGTGCTGGTTGAAGTAAGTCCACGAAGCCATGAAGTAGGAGTAGGTAAGCTTCATCACCTGCAGACAGAAAGCCCGATGAGTCTCCCACTCGGACAAGAAGGTGGCTGACGCTCGCGAGGCTCACGCTGTAAAACGTCTCGACGGAGAGCGCGATGAAGCCAGCGACTCTGATCACGAAAGGGCTGGTTGGCACGTGACATGATGATGCGCAGGGAGCGCTTGGCGCCCTCCGACGCTAGCAGCCAGTCGCTGCCGAAGACAGCGTCGCGTACCAGCTCGCTCTGGAGGCAAACCAAAGCACCTGCATTGTCGCTCCATTACTTCGGCCTCGACTGGTGAATCTTAAAGGAAGGTCTCCGAAAATTGCTAACGAATATGCAATACTGAATAAGAGATAGGGTCTGCTATTTAGTGTTCAATTGTAAACTGTTTTTTTTTTTTGGTTTTATATTTCCAACTAACAGCCAGGAAGTTAGTTACAACATCGTGTGATTTCCACGTTCAAGAATTCAGTGTTAATGCCAAGACCACAGCACAGAAAGCTCTGACCTGGTTTACTTTTCTGAGAGGCAGCCAAGAGTGCTTCTTCTCTGTGATTATCTTCATTACCTCCTCAGTGATTTTGCTGGAGAGCCAGCAGAAGAGTCCTGTACCAGCGTATCCTGCTACAGCCAATGTTATGTAGGTCATCTGCCTGGAATCGTTTTCAGCCTGGAAAACAACGTGGTATGGATCTAGGTCTCGCTGGCACACGATGAATGTTAACTAGAGTCGCTAGAATTGCGTACTTTTTCTACTAGAATGACACTGAGGGCAGCAGGCACAAGCGAGCAAACCAACTGCAGAAACAAAATCGCGTTGAAGGTCGTCTGGATTGCATTGACGAAGCTGAAATCATTGAGACCTGACTTAAATTCTTGCAGAAACCACGGCGAATAATTGGCACCGAGCAACTCGATGACAAGACGACGTGTGGGATTTCTGCATATGCTTACTCCAATATAGCATGATGGTAATGCATGCAAGCCCTTAGAGAGTCAGAGGCATCTTTCGTCCTCCTTTGCTTCATGGTTTCCCTGCTGATGGCTCGTTCCCTGTAGTTCATGTCCAGGACGACCGTTCCTCTGCAGAAATCTGTGCGTCCAACACCTTGAGACGCGCCTAGCTTCCATCTCGTGGCCATCTCATAGACTCTGTCGCAGACAATGGGCCTCATCGTAGACGGCTTGACATGGAAAATGTCTTGCAGGTTGCAGCGAAGAAGACGAAAGTAACAGATGGCTTGCACGAGGAGCGCCATGAAGAGTGAGTTGAAAAAGGTCATTGTCAAGATCGACTGCGAGTGGTTGATGCACACCAAGGCGAAAAGTACTTCGTAATACGGCGACTGTTGGTCGTCGATCGGAAACCAGGCGCTGAAAATGAACGTGTCCTCGTTTGGGTGCGGTCCCCTTAGGATTATTTCGGGTGCATTTAAAAAAAAAATTTCTGCCTATTCTTAGTTTCCCTAACGTAGTTTCCCTTGGCAAACACTCAGTGTTCCCTCACCTGAACATGAACGACCTCGAGGCTAAGAGATGAGGCACGGACACGTAGCAACTAGCCAGACCTACCACACAGGCGAGAGCGTAGAGCAAAGTGTATTCAGACCAGCGCCTGGTTTGCTCCAGGATTACACGGGATTGGAGGGGAAGTTGGTCAGCCCGCCTTTTCATCTCTTTCATAGCTCGGAACACTCCTGCTATGCGTTCTCTCCCATACATGGCGATGTAAATTTGGGTGAAGATCAGCGCCGAGATGAAGATGGAGGCTATTGACTCGACCGCTATGTGGAGGTCCTTGCCCCAGATGTGTATTATCAAAACCGGGTGGCCGATTAACATCGTGTACAATGTCTGGAATAGTATCATTCTGAGCATGGCTCTCCGCGTCGCAAACCCGACACCACTGGCGCCTTCCTCCTCGAACCATAGACCTGCACACAAAAGAAGGTACTACCAGAGTGCTTTTTGCCAACATAGGTATCTAGCAATCTAGGTTCTAGCAATCTACGCTCAGGGTTCAGACTTAGTGCGCTTGCAGCATGCTTCCAAAGTCATTTAGACGAGGTAATAAGAAGTAAGCCATAGAAGGCGGTGTAGTTTTAAATTATCAATAAGCTCAGACAATGAGGTGTCGCTATGAGTGCACCAATCACTGGCATACAAGACTAATTGTTGAAAGTGGCGACCGTGCGGAATATTCCACGGGCTTGTTCTCTAACACCGCTGAGGAAGTACCCACCCCTACCTAGGTAATAGAGTTGTGTCTTGCTGAAGTTGATGCAGTGAAACTCCGTGGACCTCCAGGCTTTGATCCTGGCTTTGATCCTGGCTTTGAAGTCAGCTAAATATTGCTTCATTATAGCAGCTGGCAACCAATGTCTTCGCAACTCCCTGCCAGTCTTTCTACTTAACAGCGTGTTTAACGAAACGAGGCAAAGTATTTTCGGTAACGACGGTGGCAATAAAATATCATTCTTTTTCTTCGTTCAGCACCTTTGTATTACTTGGTACTTTTACGATTAGAGGAAATAACATTTTCAATAAATGATGCTGACATGCGAAACTTTTGTTCTGATCACTTACACTTGCTTTTCTTTAACAGAAAACAGCAAGAATAAATAATGAATAATGAGCTGGCATTTCTTTCAGTACTCCTTGTTTCATTTCTTGTCTTGCCTTGACCTTCTAGTTCCCAGTAACACATCACGTCCACAAAAGTCGGAGTTCATCGGCCTCGGCACGCTTTTCTTTTCCAAGACCTCATTTGTTTGAAGGAAACAATTAAATTTGCTGACCAGTCCTCAAAATTTTCATGTGGTCGCGTTTAAGTTGTCTTTTTCCGATTCCAGGAAATCCAGGAAATATTACATTTATATTATTGTGTAATCTTTACCGTATTTTGAACAAAGGTGCACAGCCGCTGGAACTTTTCATTCCTTAAGCTATCAAAACACAAATAATAATGAGAATAACAATTCAACTGTCTCGAAATGTGTCAAAATAAATAGTTAGGATAAAAATAAACTAATTATGGGAAGGAAACACACTTTAGCCACACACTGTAGTTAGCTGCTATACTCGGGCTCCATAACCAACAAGTTATTGATATTACATAGAAGCATTAGCACCTTGGCCCCATAACTTGCCAAGAAATTTAACCCGAGTATTTGCAAAGTATCAATATAGCTGTGTGATCGGTTAATCCACAGAATTAATTTATTGTTTCTCGCGCTGGTTGAAGTACGTCCAAGAAGCCATGAAGTAGGAGTAGGTAAGCTTCATCACCTGCAGACAGAAAGCCCGATGAGTCTCCCACTCGGACAAGAAGGTGGCTGACGCTCGCGAGGCTCACGCTGTAAAACGTCTCGACGGAGAGCGCGATGAAGCCAGCGACTCGGATCACGACGGGCTGGTTGGCACGTGACATGATGATGCGCAGGGAGCGCTTGGCGCCCTCCGACGCTAGCAGCCAGTCGCTGCCGAAGACGGCGTCGCGTACCAGCTCGCTCTGGAGGCAAACCAAAGCACCAGCTCACTCTAGGGATGATAAATCTCCTGTCGCACTCTCTTCTGAGCAAGAAGTTAGTCAAGAAAGTGAGCAGAGCGTTTGAAACATTTTGGCTCATGTCTTTGTTTAGCGAGATCTGTGGTCGTGATCTTGGTGCAACTGATCCTAACTAAGCGGCGTCCTCGGACAGGGTTACCTCCTCGGTGACTTGGTTCGCCAGCCAGCAGAAGATTCCTGTACCAGCAAAGCCTGCAGTGGCCAACGTTAGGTACGTCACCGTCCTGGTTTCGAAGTTCTCTGCCTGGAAAGCACCAGGGTGTTGAAGGTCAAGCTCTAATGCTGACAATTCAGAATGTATTTTAGTATTTTAGCCAGAAATAACTTACGAAGATGACTAGACTGATGGCCAGGCTTGTCGGCACAAGGGTCGCAAGAAACTGGACAAATAAAATCAAGTTGAACGTTGTGTTAATTTCGTTGACGAAGCTGGAATCAAAGACAAATACAATGATTTTCTATATAATTATATCCGTTGCAATCACTTATCTGGTATATTTATGATACAGTTGTGAGCTACTTACTTCAATATAGCATGGTGGTGACGCACGCAAATCCTCAGAAAATCAGACGCATCTTTCGCCCTCCTCTGCTTCATGGTTTCCCTGCTGATGGCTCGTTCCCTGTAGTTCATGTCCAGGACGACCGTTCCTCTGCAAAAATCTGTGCGTCCAACACCTTGAGACGCGCCTAGCTTCCATCTCATGGCAATCTCATGGACTCTGTTGCTGACAATGGGCCTCATCGCAGACGGCTTGACTTGGAAAATTTCTTGCAGGTTGCAGCGAAGAAGACGGAAGTGACCGATTAGTTGCACGAGGAGCGCCATAAACAGGAAGTTAAAGGTCACCATTACCAGAAATGCCAGCGCGTGATTGATGAACACCAGGATGAAAAATATTTCGTAATACGGAGACTTCTGTTCGTCGACTGGATACCATAATCTGCAAGCAAACGCAAACAAAACAACTTGCAACTCCCTATCTCTCCTTCAGCACTCCAATCCGCATTGACGGCGTCCTCACCTGTACATGAAGGACCTGGTAGCGATGAGGTGTGGCACCGACTGGAAGCTGACCAGGAGTCCAGTGACGCTCACAATCACGTAGAGCAAAGCGTGTTCAGACCAACGCCTGGTTTGCTCCAGGATTGCACGGGACTGCAGGGGAAGCTGGTCGGAGCAACGCTTCATCTCTTTCATCGCTAGGAACAGACGCTCGGTGCGCTCACTCCCATACAACAAGCAGCGAATTTGGGTAAACACCAGTGAGGCGTAGAATACAGAAGCAATTTCTTCGACAGCTAGATGGAGGTCTTTTCCCAAGCTGCGGTAAGCCAGGATGGTATGGCCGATGAACAGGGAGTATGCAGTAACGGAGTGTACCAAGCTGCGTATGGCTGTGCGCGCAGCAACTCCCACTCCACGCGCTCCTGCCTTCTCTGACCAGAGTCCTGCAAAGCAATGCATGTCATCAGGACCGATCCAGTCAAGAACCGGGGGATATTGTCGGAGATCTTTAGACGTTTAGATCTTTAGACATCAAATACACTAAAATCGTCTCAAAAAGCCAGTGTCCAGATAGCTCTATGGTTCAGAGCAACACCCGCGATAGGTGGAGATCGGGGTTCGAGTCCGCGTTTGGGCATCAATTTTTGAGACGGTTATGGTGTTGTTAATGATTAAAAAAAAAAAATCTTTAGACGAATTTAGTAACTTTATGTCATCATTAAATGACAATCTAAACGCAATGGAAAACACAAGTGGTAGGCTGCCTTGCCTTGAAATTGTCTGACAGTTTCTCTGTGGCTCGAATGCAGGATGATACTCAAAGTAAGGGAAATGTTATTGTATTTCCTTCTCGGGTTCCACTTGCTCATATTTTGGCCGCACAAGAGTTCGGCCCGGTATGCTCACCTAAATAGAAGAGCTGAGTCTTGCAGAGGTAAATGCAGTGAAACTCCGTGGACCTCCAACCGTCGACCTTGGCTTTGACGTCAGCTAAGAACTTCTTCATTGAAGATACTGCCAACCGATAGTCTTCTTTCGACGGTAAATTGTAGTAAGTTTTGGCTGCGAGTTTTAAATGATTATTGATTTTACATCACTTAGTAATGAGTATTCTTTAAAAACATTATCCGCTTTATCGGAGTTGGTAAGTTGGTAAACATATTAAGCGTTGAAGCAAACTATGAACTCGAGAATGATTAGAAGACAGTGAAATTAAAATAATGTCTAACGTGAGCTTTCAACTTTTATCACGTACAGTTGGGCTCATACGAAAAAAAAACAATTGTACCTACTACTCAAATTATCAGTGAAATGTTGACAACGTGCAGCCTCGTACGCAGCTTGATAATGACAAAAACACACAGAAAAGACAAGAAAAATGTTTTTCCATCATCATTCAACAAACTCTATTATTCCATTCCATCTTATTTTATCATATCATCGTCAATCATCATTCATTTCATCTCCCAATGTCGTCATCAATTATAGTTGTTTTAAATGACTGATAGGTAGGCAGCCAGTGGTACACACAAGCACGCGTGGAAGTAAACCCGTTAGGCGAGGAAAGCGCGAAAATTTCGCTCAAAGCTTGTCTGAAATTCTGAGATAATTGAGCTCGTTGCTACCAGGAGCGCAGACGACCGAGTAGTAACCAGTTCTTGTCACGTTCTTGTGACGTCACAGTTTGCAAAATGGCCGTCTGTCACAGCTGAGCTGTGCGAAGTGGAATCGTATTTTTGACTTAAAATGTAAATTACGTCTTGCTTCACTAGAATTTCGCTATTGAAAGTAATTAAAGGATGAAGAACACTTATCAAGTTAATAATTTTGTTCTTGATGTTTGGTACAAGAGATCTAATAGAAGATAGCATGGTACTGGTTCTAAAATATAATTTTTTATTCTATGGTCATAGTTACTTTCTCTTGATTACATATAAAATGTATATAAATTCATTTGTTCTCCTCACCAGGTTACCTGCTCATGTTTAAGCGTTCAACAAGGACGCGGCATTGGGTGGGAACAACGTTGTAGTGACTCGGTTCAAGATCTCATCGGAGGCAAGTGTCGGCGTTCTGGGCTGAATGTTTGATATCGGCATTAGGAAGAAGTTTCAATCCAACCTTGAGAGGCTTGCGTAGCTTGATTCCCCCGCCTTCGAAAGTTGCTGCCCAAGATAAAAATTTGAAGCTTACTGACACTGCAAGAAAAACACAGGAAATTGACAAAACTCAGTGTAATTTTGTTTTCTGCAATGTTGGGATTTGTTGAGGTTTGTTGGGATTGAAACATGTTTCATGATTTCTGTTAGGTATGTTAGTCTACGATGATGAGATTATAATTGATTCTAATGTACGTAGTCGAAGACCTATTTATAGTCTTTGGTCGAAGGATAGAAGCAATCTACAGATTGAAAATCTTTTGCATATCTAGTATAACAATTATAACAAGGTAGGTATAACAATTTTGTAATGCAGATAGCATGAGGGGCAGCTCAAGAATATGCCCCATACAAAAAGTGTTGCCTGATATCAGCTAGCTCCATTTTCAAACCTTTTGGCTTCTCTTTTGCAATCAAAATCAGTTTGCCCAGCTTTCAATTTCATTGGCATGAACAGTTCTTGTGGTAGAAATGAAGGTACTGAAGTTTGACGCATATTTTTAAGAAGTGCATCGCTCTCTCCACCACAATCGCGTTGGTAACTAATTGCAGGTGGTTATTAATTAATATATGAAGAGATTGTAAAAGAAGTAAATGTCAGCCATTTATCTTATTGCTACTTATTCCCTTTTCAGTACATCAAAAGTTGCTGTATGCCTGTGCATTCAAACTTGAAAGTTGTTTTATTAAAACTCTATATAAAGCAATCATTGGCAAACAGTTTCTCAGGAAAATTCAGTATTACCTTTTAGTTTTATAATTTTTTTTTTTTATTTACTTATTCAAGATTTTTCTCTAACTTTTTGGTTTGTTAATCTGTCAGATGCACCAACAATTGACACGGAGCATTATGGAGGGTTTGATTTCTTTTTATGTCGCTACTACAGGTCGATGGAACTGTCAACAAGAGCATCGACGTGATCTCCCTGCAACATGAACACATAGCGTGAAGTCACCTGCTGGCTTCTAGTTCAGTACATCACGGCCCTTCCATTGGTACCACTCAATCAGTGGTTAATTTGTAACAAAGAAGGTGGGTACGCTCTCAATTGAATTCAGGTGCTGTTCTAGATTGTGTGTTTTCTGTGGTGCTGTGCTGGGGAGCTGTGCTTTCAGAATTATAAGATTCTACGAATATACCTACGTTCTGCTGAATACCATTTCCAACCTATATTTTCACCAACACATGAAAATGGCACATGTCTCTTGAATTTAAATGGAGAGCAGACCAAACTTTTCCCGAAATGAGTGGTCGACGTACACTAAATTGGAAGAATAGGTGGGTATGTGGCGCGTACGTGAGCGTACTCCCAAAATAACCACTGCACACAATGATAGTACGCACGTAACACTTCAAATAGGATTGTAGGCTGGATTTGTTGGAAGTTGGAATAAAAGTTATTAGGTAGACCAGTTCTTGTACAAGCCCTTGCTATTTCCTCTCAGATTGTTGTCCCACAAATGTCAGGTGTGCGAAGTGTAACCCAGGTTAACTTTGATCCAAGCTCGGGCAGATCTGACTCCTGTAGACCCGTGACGTGCAGGTCTGACACCTGTAGACCCGTGACATGCAGGTCTGACTCCTGTAGACCCGTGACGTGCAGGTATGACACCTGTAGACCCGTGACGTGCAGGTATGACACCTGTAGACCCGTGACATGCAGGTCTGACACCTGTAGACCCGTGACATGCAGGTCTGACACCTGTAGACCCGTGACATGCAGGTCTGACACCTGTAGACCCGTGACATGCAGGTCTGACACCTGTAGACCCGTGACATGCAGGTCTGACACCTGTAGACCCGTGACATGCAGGTCTGACTCCTGTAGACCCGTGACATGCAGGTCTGACACCTGTAGACCTGTGACATGCAGGTCTGACACCTGTAGACCTGTGACATGCAGGTCTGACACCTGTAGACCCGTGACGTGCAGGTCTGACACCTGTAGACCCGTGACGTGCAGGTCTGACACCTGTAGACCCGTGACATGTAGTGCTGGGACGTTACGATGCTCAGTCTTACGTTGCTTGCAGACAACGTCACTGACCGAGACTGCTTTCTTGTTGCCAACGACAACGTGGCCAGCGCTAATGATGATGAAGACGATGATGACGGCGCCAAGAATGATGACGGCGCCGGGAACGATGACCTCGCCTCAATGTCCGACTCGGATTCCAGTCTTCGGTCGCTCTCAGAGGGAGCCGACTCGGATGCATACGAAGCTTTGTTCTTTCATTGAAGTTTGCATCGGTCTCCATTCGATGGGCACGTGCTGTTGTTTGCTCCCAGAGGTCAACAGGGTACACAAGCTGGTGTCATGTGTAGAAATACAAATATAAAAACATTGTCTTAAGTAATTCTGGAGTTATACAAAGTTATTCTGCAAGTTCTACTAAGTTTTGTTACCTGTCTTGAAGTTTGTCCTGAAATCTACTGAGATTTACTTTATTTAATTTATTAATAATTAGAACCAGATTGATGACATTATTGAAATATTGGTTGTTGTTTGTTGACAAATTCTTGTTCAGAGTTAAAGCGGTTTTTTGTTAAAATCTTGTCAGTTCCATTGAAAAACTAGTTTCTCTAACCCTTGACTTGAAAGTGCTTGTAAGTTTATTGAACATTCGGTACTGATTGGTCGCGTCATTCCTTCTTGAAATATCATCACAGGTTTCTACATGCAAGTTGACATTCTTATTTCTCAGCACAACAATAATTGTGTTATAAATATACATGCAGGGTTATGCCTGGATATTATATTTGCTAAACAGAGGCCTGCATGAGTCTTGGTAATAAAACCCCGGACTGGTAAGGTCATAGTTTGCCTGTGCCAGGTGTTGGACTGCTTGATTTTAGAGAGTGAATAGTTTTGATGCATGTGGGGAGTGACCCAAAAGGTCAATGATATAGTTTAATTGTGAAGGGACACATGCAAAGTAAACAGTCTTGGCCGAATTGAAATTACAAATGTTTATGATTCTGTTTACAAGAAAACAATCTGATGCAATTGCAAGAGCAGTTTAATTAATATGTACATCTCATTTTAGATTGTCATCCATTCTCACACCAAGGAATTTTGTAAAACTTACCACTTGAATGCTTTTCCCATCTTGATAGAGTTGAGGGCATTTTAGGCGATTGTCAGAGGAGTTTACTTTTGATTTAAAATGAACTATCACAGTTTTGTTTGGCTTTAAGTTTCAGTCTGTTCGATGAACTCCAATTGGACATTTGTGATAAAGCCTCTTAACATTGAATGTTTATGTATGTGTTATTCTCACAGATAAGTTGGGTGATATCGTCAGCATCTGTCATAAGGGTTCCATTTGTGATTGTTTTGGTGAGATTGTTGGTAAAAAGGATGAACAGTCATGGAAAGATGGGTGCTCCTTTATTTTTAAAACCATTCCGTGGGGGAACGTGATCTGCATAATCTTGAATTGTGGCAGTTTTATTTCTGTTGTTTGTGTGTATAAAAGATGGGACAAGGGGTATTACAAGGGGGAAATACAATGACATCGAGTGAAGATTCCAACATCGTCTTTTTCACTCTGGCAAGAATTTTCTCATTTGGTACCATTCCAACATTCATGTTTTTAGTAGTATTAAATTACTAGTGTTTGTTTTCTATCAAAATGTAGTGTAAATAATAAGTTAAAACTCCACCAAGATATGTCCAGTGTGAGATTGAAGACCACATAGACCTGGCAGTAGACATCATGACTACAAGAAGCTTGGTTGAAGTCGGCATTACTGCTTTGAAAATCAAGTTTCCCCGTAAATATGTTTACATAGTTGAATAAAAACTCACCAAAAAAGACAGCTGCATCGATTTTAAACTTGCAATTTAATCTGGATGGCATAAATGATGAAATAACTTTAAAAGCTGATCTTTCAAATATCTTACGTACAAATGTTATGATGTGTTTTTCGGATATGCTCTGCGTTGAAGAAGTTTGCGGCCCTTGAATAGGTCTCATGTCTCGACGTTGTCTTCAGGATTCTCCTAAAGAGGACGAAGTGAAGATAAGAGATGAGATGTGAAACCCTTTCGAGGGCTGCAAACCTCTTCAACGCAGAGCAAATCCAAAGGACACGTCGTAACATCAAACCATGGCTCTAAAAACAATCACTCCACAATAACATACAAATGTACATGCTTACATACACACATTACTAAGCTTTTTTACAGTACTAAGCTGATTTAATCATTATTAACTTCCTCATTTACAGTTTAAGAATGAAGAATGTGACTTTACTGAACTCTACGTAAAGTTTAACCCCCATTAGCACCCCTTGTGGTGTGAAAACCATCCATCCCTATAAGAGTGAAACGTTCACGGGCTGGCTGGCACGGCCAGCTGGCAGCTGACGTCCAGCTGCTAAAACTAGCTTCGAAATCCCCGTCTTGTACCAGGCGAGCAGAAGTTGGTGTAGCATTTAGTAGTTCGCGAGCAGAGAGCTTCTCATGTTTCAAGTATTTGTTATTTACACTCATAGCATAGCGAGTCTCCACGGCTGGTTGGAGAGATCGCCACTCTGTGAAGCAGACAGCTCGGGTTCGAATTCCGATCGGGTAGCTTTTTGTTTATCAAAGTGGGCAACTGGAATGTATTATGACGAATGACATCAAGTGTTTATCTGGAAATCCACCCACAATGCAAGGGTCCATGTGGCTCAGTTGAATGATCAACTGCTTCAGTCCGAGGGGTCCCCGGTTCGATCCCCGTCGTATGCAAGGATTGGATTTACATTCGCACAGCAATGAGGTGAGTAGTATGCTAACATATCTTGGGTGAAAATGACTTGACTGTCTATTGTTCGTTTCATATCAACAGGTCTCCCCTAGCAACAGCCCCTGACCGCCTCGTTGATAAGCAAGTGTCTAATAATTCTTCACATTCTTCCCTCGTCTCCACGGCTGGTTGGAAAATTTCTTGATCAGTATTCTCTGGGTTTGACTTCGAATCCCGAGTGAACTGATTTTTGTTCTTCAGAGAGTGGCGACTGCAATGCATTATAAGAAAAAATGACATCACCTGTTTGATAATTAATCGTCATACAGCAGTGAGTCCAAGTGGCTCAGTGTGATGGTCGGGGATTTCAATCCGTGAGGTCTGCAGTTCGATCCCCGGCGCCGCAATATTTTGAGAGTTGAAGTTTTCCACCCGAAATATATTCCTGTTGAAGGGATGGCAAAAAAATATTTCAAAGTATTTATTTTTTTATTTTTTTTACTAAGTCCAAAATCGATGGTACAGATACGACCTAAACCCCATCATTATTATCAGGGCAGCGTAGCTCGGTGGTAACGTGCTAGCTTCGTGGCTGGGCGAGGAATTATATTCCTGGGTTCGAATCCGGTTGAACATAAACTCTTTTTGAACAGGGTTTGGGACTTTTTTTTTTTTTTTTTTTTTTTTTTTTTTTTTTCGCGGACAAAGTAAGGGATAAACGTTTTCTGATATTTAAACAATTGTGTAATTGAATAATAGTTTTTTATTGTAAGTCATTGCAATACATGTCATAATCACGAGCAGCAACAAAGTCATATGTTCTAGATTACATCTTTGCCCTCCCAGCTCAAGATGGAATGTGTGCAGGGGGGAGGGGGGGGGGGGTCATTGTTGGTCTTCAGTGACCCTAGCCCTCACAATACACAACACCAGGGACCAAACATTTGGATATCAATTTTCGAGACGGTTATAGTGTTGATAATAATAAAATACCCTGCGCATTGCAAGCGTTTGCAATTTAAATACAGATTTCATCCAACGTCAATTTGGAGTTATTCGAGATTGACAGGTTGTGACGTGATATAGCGTCACTAGAATCAGAGTGACTGTGGGTATTCACAGCCTCTTGGTTCTACTCCTTGGAGATCTGACATGCTCATCAAATACACTAAAATCGTCTCAAAAAGCCAGTGTCCAAGTACCTCAATTGGTTAGAGCAACACCTGCGACAGGTGGAGATCGGGGTTCGAGTCCCCGTTTGGGCACCAATTTTTGAGACGGTTATACACAATACACAACACCAGGGACTTGCCATCTTGTCCCAGTTGCTGTTGTTATGGAGGAAAACTTTAAATGGAATAAACCTGTGTTGATCAACTTCTCTGAAAAGCTACATTCCTTATGTTCAATGTTGATAGTTTAAGTAATATTGTTAATAATACACGTATTAGAACTTTGTACAAAGCAATGACACGAGCTTTACTTCAATAAGGCATAATTAGTTGGATGGACGTCGCAAAAATATAATCTCAATAATATTAGTGGCACAAAAAGAATGCTAAAAGTTGGTCTGAAACGAATAACAAGTTTTTTACGCAATTTGATAGGAAAATAAAAGATGCAGGCTACGTCTTGGGGCAAGAACACGAGTCACCGTTTGAAAACAATTGCCTCGGACAAAGCCATGGGCAGACTTTTTAGCTACACAATTTCATAACATCCCACGCCAACAAATTGCCTCACAAAAATATGTTACTCGACAAAATAAATAAATAAAAGAATGGCTTTGTAAGAATGGAAGACACTTCTATGATGTCATGAATAAGAAATTATAATTTATTTACATTTATAGCTAATCTTGGAAAAAATTATTTTATGTCATATTTTCTATTGCAGCTTTGTCTTATGTGGGCTTCATTCCTGTTCTTAGTTGGTAAAAATATATATGTAGGTACATTGGAATAAATAAATATGCATTTAAGAAATAAATTTAAATAAAAGCCATGAACCAACAGCAAGAATCAGATGTCAAGTTTAAAACAGAACACAACACTGATTCCAGACGGCCCTGGAAGTTATTGTGTGGCTACGTTCAATGAAGACAATCGAAAGGAGTTTTACATTCCCGTTGTGTGGTGCTTTTGTTTGGAAGAAACATTTGATTTTGACAGCCGACTGATTCCAGAAAGCTCTGTATCAGTAGACACTTTGGTTCACATCCTGCAATTGTTTTATTCCTAACGACACATCATGTTTTCTCCATTGCAGCCAAGAATCCATGACGTTGATGAAATAAAAACCTTGCTTTTCTCCCCGAGTGATGGAAAGTGTAAAACGCGGATGGTTTTTCTGATCTTCTATCGACGTTGAATAAAGTTTCCCGAGTCGATGTTGATTGTTGATGTCGCTGGGTGCTGCCGGTCGAAGTGCTGGGTCAAGCCAGGAGGGAATACCAACCTGCAAAATAAGGGAAGCATTTAGACGCGCCGGGATAGCCAACTGCGCTACGTGACCGTCTCTAATATTACCCAAGTGCAAAACAAAAAAAAATTAACCTTAAATAAAAAGCTTTCAATTGGCGATGTTCAACTTTTTAGTTTGTATCTGGAGACCAGCTGACCAGCTGACCGACCAGCTGGCCGACCAGCTGGGGTAACATTTTTTCTGTACATGTTGATAGAAATTGCGAAATTTTGTTAAAAACGTGTGCAATTGGGTTATATTTGTTCAAAATTCAAATTTCTATCCTATTTAGATACTTTGAGAGAGATTTAAAAGCGTTTTTTTGGTGAAATATTGATAATTGTGTTTGCATCGTGGCTGGCGAGGCGATTTAAAGCCATGTCTGGCAGCTCGATTTTTATTTGATTTAAAACTTTCCTTTAAATGACCTGCAGCATCTCGGTTATAATGTTCATGCATGCCCATGGAAGTTGTTGAAGAAATTGAGCACAAACGCTGTTATTAAAGGTTTGTTTTACGTGAAATATAAATAATTTTGCAAAAAGTTTGACAGATGCATTCATTTGTTTGGTTTTTTAACCACAGCAAGGTGAACGAATTATTAAACTTATCTTTGCGGCAGTGCATTCAGGATATTTAAACGTCAATGTCAATGTCAACGTCAATGTCAAATTCTTTTCAAAATCTCTAAAACTGAAGGGAAATAAATGACAGAACTGAAATATTGTTGGTGTCTTGGCTAGCAAGATGACAAAGAGCCAATTGTTTTATCTACATTTTTAATTGATGCAAAACTTGCCTCTTACTGACCTGCAGTAATTTAATAATACTTGGCATGCATGCCTATTTAAGTTATTGAAGAAACTGAGTGCAAACACTTTTATTCGCTATCGGTTACGTAAAATAGAAATAATTTTGTCAAAAGGGTAACAGATGTAATCATTTGTTTGGTTTTTTTTTAACACTGCAAGGTGAACGATTTCTTGAATTTATCTTGACGGCAGTACATGGAGGTCATTTACAAGTCAAAAAGGATAGGAAAGTTAAACAATCTATTACACCCCTATTGGATTTTCATAATTTTTCGGAATTATTTTCTACAAAAACGAGCTTAAAGTATCGTCAGCATGAGCACGTTGTCTTTACGGTCACATAGGTACTAAGAAAATACCGATTTAATGCTTGAAAGGCGAAAAAATTGTCAAAATACGACGATTTTTCTCCATCTCCAGCCTAGAGAAGATCCCGCAGTTAATTCCAAGCGATCATTGATATTTGCGACAATATTGCGAATCACCAAAAATCTTAACTTACTTTGTAGGCTTCTAAGACGTTAAAGAGTTTTTTTTAACAATCAAAACACACTTTATTAGTTTATTATCGATAATTTTGCCAAAACTAGATTGTGAGTGACAGATCAAAGCTTAAAATTTGACAGGGAAGGTTGGCGGATAGTTTGCCTCTTATGAAGTGGTTTACTTCAAAATATTTCTTATTTCATTTCATTTCATTTCATTTTTAATCTAAATTAAACATAAAATAATAGCGTTCTATGAGTTAAAATCCAATAAGACCGCTTTTTGGGGGTAACAATATCAATAATTCTTGAAAAAATACATCGAAATATCTGTTTTTTACAATTTTTCTGTACTTTTCAACAAAAAATGTACTTCAAATGGCATTAAATGAGTGTGGTATTGCTACAGTCATAAAGCTATAAACATCTTGTCGATGTAATGCCTAATTACTGAGAAATTGTTCAAATACGACGCGTTTTATTCAACCCTAGGCTAGACAATATTCCACCACCAATTTCAAACTCGAATGATAATTCTGACTTTTATGTAAATAACATGTGAGTTAACTTACGTTGCTAGCAACGTAAGCATGGAATACGGATTTCTTAACAACCAAACGATACTACATACGTTTTTTAGAGATTATTCCGACTCATCTTGATTTTGAGTGACAGATTGCAAAAACATGTGACAGTTCTTTGACAATTTTTACGAGAATTTGATGGGATTTTCGTGCTACATTTCATTTCATTCAAACTGGCTGGCAAGTGAAGATTCTAACAGTTATCAAACAATGCCAAACAATTAAACTATTGAAGAAACATACCTTTTTATCTATTTTTCAATTTTGTAACTCAGCTTTACAGAAATAAATCTTACTTTTACTAATTGTCATGTTTTAATGCGTCAGTTAAATGAGTTTTAAATTATATGAGTAAAGATTCATACCGTACTAAATTATCTTATTTCTCAACGATAGAATATAAAAATTACTGACTGCAATATTTTCACAGCTACCGTCAAAATACACATTAGAAATACCAATTTAGATTTTTTTATTTATATTTTTAATTTTTTTATGTATATATATATTTTTATTAAAAACGAAGTCTCCATTAAAGTGTTCTGGAGGTCTCCACGTGATGCTGCAACGAAAAAATATTTGCTTACATCAATATGGAAAGGTAATATAATTCATATACTATACAATGTCTGTTGAAGATCTTCAGTACTTACTCAATTTTTGTAGGAGCTCCGAGTCCTGTGGCGGATGGGGTGATGGTGGCGGGGGTGATGGTGGCGGGGGTGATGGTGGTGGGGGGGTTGGGTGGGATGGTGGTGGGGGCCATTTTCGACGATGTCGTCTTCATCTCTGAAACAATAAACACTAATCAAGGCTTTCTGCTTTCGCTAATAATAATGTCACTCAATTCTCCCATATGTGAACTTGGAGTTCAGGAAGTGCTAAGTTATCCGTACCTACTGGCTTTTGCGACATATATTTACATATTTTTGCATATATAATATTATTATGTACTATATTAACATGTAATGTCGTTACCTTTTCGGCGCCGCCGGTGCCGCCGCCGTTTCTTTTTAGAATCGAAAACCTCTTTTATTATTATCGACGGCGGCGGTGGAGGCGACGGCGGCGGCAGCGCAAACGCCCCGCCTAAGCGATAGAAAACGCTGACACGTTTTTGATCCATTCTGAAAATGAAAAAAAGCTTTTTTCAACTCAATTTGTTACTAATATAGAGTTTATACAATAATAATAATATAAATAAGAAGATAATGTTAATATAGTATAGTATTGACCTTATATAAAAGCTTTAAATTGCGATGTTCAACTTTTTAGTTTGTCTCTGGCTGCTGGCTGCTGGCTGGGGTAACATTTTTTTCTGTACATGTTGATGGAAATTGCGAAATTTGGTTAAAATCGTGTGCAATTGGGTTATAATTGTTCAAAATTCAAATCTCAACACTATTGTGACACTTTGAGGGTGATTTGAAAGCGTTTTTTTTGGTGAAATATTGATAATTATGTTTGAAATTTCCTGCCTAGGAAAATTGGAGCCATGTCTCACAGCTCGATTTTTATTTGATTCAAAACTTGCCTTTTACTCACCCGCAGCAGCTCGGTAATACTGTTCATGCATGCCTATGAAAGTTATTGAAAAAGTTGAGCCCAAACGCTGTTCTTTATGTTCGTTTTACGTGAAATAGAAATAATTTTGCAAAAAGAGTGACATGTGCATTCATTTGTTTGGTTTTTTGACCACTGCAGGGTGAACGAATTCTTAAACTTATCTTTGTGGCAGTGCATTCAGGATATTTAAACGTCAATGTCAATGTCAACGTCAATGTCAAATTCTTTTCAAAATCTCTAGAACTGAAGGGAAATAAATGACAGAACTGAAATATTGTTGGTGTCTTGGCTAGCAAGATTGGCTAGCCCAGATTGTAAAAGGTATTTCACAAGTTTCACTCTCTAGGAAATATTTTAAGAAACCATGCACGAAAATCTTTTGACAGCCAACGTCTTTTGTTTTTGAAATTGTCATCGTGGTCACTTTGGAATTCACAGAGTTTCCACAATGCAGTGACCCCGAGTGACATAAGCGGCAAATTTCAAACAAAATAAACGGGGGTACTGTATGGTATTGCATGGTACTTTTGGTTGTGGTCCCATTAAAACCAAAATGCCCACTCCCTCAAAATCGTAAGCGGCCGTAGGCAGCGGGTACTGCTAGTTAACCTTATATAAAAGCTTTAAAATGGCGATGTTCAACTTTTTAGTTTGTATCTGACCAGCTGACCAGCTGACCAGCTGGGGTAACATTTTTCTGTACATGTTGATGGAAATTGCGAAATTTGGTTGAAAACGTGTGCAATTGGGTTATAATTGTTCAAAATTAAAATCTCAACACTATTGTGACACTTTGAGGGAGATTTGAAAACGTTTTTTTGGTGCAATATCGATAAATATGTTTGAAATTTCCTGCCTAGGAAAATTGGAGCCATGTCTCACAGTTCGATTTTTATTTGATTCAAAACTTGCCTTTTACTCACCCGCAGCAGCTCGGTAATACTTTTCATGCATGCCTATGAAAGTTATTGAAGAAATTGAGCCCAAAAGCTGTTATTTACGTTCGTTTTACGTGAAATAGAAATAATTTTGCAAAAAGGGTGACAGATGCATTCATTTGTTTGGTTTTTTGACCACTGCAGGGTGAACGAATTCTTAAACTTATCTTTGTGGCAGTGCATTCAGGATATTTAAACGTCAAAAAGGATTAGAACGTCAAATACTTTAAAGAAATCGGTCAAAAATTGCTGGAAATAATTTTAAATTATACATGACTTCAGAGCACGACCCAACGCAAAATTTCTACGGTGATTTGATGGGATTTTCGTAATGAATTTCATTTAAAACTGGGTGGCAAGGAAAGATTTTGACAGATGTCAAACAACTTACTTTCCAAAGAAACTTACATTTTGTCAATTTTAGGTGCTTATCAGTTCATTAAACATGTTTTTAGTAAGATCTGGTGGAGATGTCAAAGGTATTTCACAAGTTTCACTCTCTTAGAAATATTTCACGAAATCATGCACGAAAACCTTTTGACAGCCAATGTCGTTTGTTTTCAAAATTGTCATCGTGGTCACTTTGGAATTCACAGAGTTTCCACAATGCAGTGATCCCGAGTGATATAAGCGGCAAATTTCAAATTCAATTAATGGGGGTGCTTTTGGTTGTGGTCCCATTAGAGGCTTTACATTTAAACCAAAATGCCCACTTTCTCAAAATATAAAGCGGCCGTAGGCAGCGGGTACTGCTAGTTGACCTTATATAAAAGCCTTAATCCGTTGCCATCCGTTGCCAAGGGGCGGAATTGGTTTGCGTCTGTACATCTTTATAGAAATCGTGAAATTTCGTCTAGAAAGCCGGCGCTTGCGCTAGATCGGTTCGTAATTCGGGATTACACACTATTGTGCCATTTTCACGGTGATTGAATCGGGTTTTGCCGGTGAAATGCTGAAAATTAACAAAAAAAATCAACGGAAGAAGTCCGACAACAATGCACTTTTTCAACATCGAAATCGTACCGCGTAGCAACGGAATGATTCGTAGCGTGGCAACGGAAATCTATATTTTATTTCAACCTTAAGCTCTGAATTTCCGTTGCTACGATACGAAAAGGCTGGCAAAAAGATCTTTTCTAGGTATTGAAATATTGTTGAAATCGATTCAAATCTACACACCACTCTTAACTGTCACCCAACACATGGCAGCTGCGCACGCAGCGGGTGCACTGCTTCTATTTAATAATCCTCTAAATTAAAAATAAAAGTCATGAACTAACACCAAGAATCAGATCTCGAATTCAAAGCAGAACTCAAAGCAGATTCCAGACGGCCCTGGAAGTTATTGGGTGGCTCCGTCCAATGAACACAATCGAAAAGAGTTTTACATTCTGGTTCATTCTGGTAAATTTACACGCTGATAAAATAAAAACCTTGCTTTTCTCCCCGAGAGACGGAAAGTGTTCAACGCGGATGGTTTTCCTGATCTTCTATCGACGTAGAATGAAGTTTCCCGAGTAGATGTTGATTGCCGATATTGCTGGGTGCTGCCAGTCGAATGCTGGGTCAAGCGAGGAAGGAATACCAACCTACAAAATAAGGGAAGCATTTAGACACACCAGGATAGCCAACTGTGCTAAGTGACCGTCTCTAATTCAGTGGTTTTAAAGATGATCATTACTCAAGTGCAAAACAAAAAAGAATTTGTTCATTAAAATGCAAAAAGTTTTTTATCGCAGCCAAATTTTATTTTAAAGCCAGCAATATTTTCTCTGTAAGTGATATTAATTGTAATATTGTAATATGATTGTAATGAATATCGTAATATTTGGATCTAAGCTGACAGAGATTTCACACTCAAATAAATTAGTGACAGTGAAAACATAACAGTAACATGATTGTTTTTAGACTCATGTCTACTTGATGTAAACTTAGCACTAGTTTAAACAAAAACTATTTCTACTGGGTTTTGAATGCTAAGTGAAAAACAACTAAATTTGCCATCGTTTCGTAACTTGTACCTGTTACTTCTTCAAGGGTAAGAGCAGTCCTGACAATTTTCCGATAACAAAAGAACGTGCATTAGCTTGTGCGACTACATGGCAATACTGAGCTTGCCAAAGTTCCTGACTTGACCCACGCTGATAAAAAAGATCTCCAGAAAACTCCTTGAATGCTGGAAATCTGCCTCAAGCATTTTGAAACTCCAGATCGAAGACCATCTCGCAACTTCCGAATGAGATGGAGGTGATGCGACTAGCAGCTAGTTGAACGAATTGAAGATTGGTTAAGGCATAAGAACAAATCCTTCTTGGCTTTCCTCTAGGAAAATAATTTGAAATTAGCCAAAAATCCAGTGGTTTGTTACAAGCAACCAGCCTGTCGCCAAATCTATGATTAGATGTTTAACCTCACTTGCCAGTAAATGTTGATCCCGATTTTCACGACAATTGATGTCCATAAAGTCTGCTCGAAGATCTGCATCTCAAGATGTTTCATGCTCTCGAGTTGATTTCTAAAAAACAGAATAAACTTCTTCCTTAAAAATCATCGGTCTTTTAATGTTAGTGAGAATAATCAATTGAATACTAGCTCTGATACTAGTTAACAAAATGCACTGAGAATTTCAACTGATTGGGAAGTAAGAACATAAACTTCTACATGTAACAACTGAACTATTTTAAGGGAAGCTTTGTCAGCATATGATACAAAATTCCTTGGTCTTACCCTGACACACTCCTGCAAGTCAAGTTGATTCTTGTGGGTCCACCGATACTTCGCCAAGAGAAACCGCACCGATGGCACATTGTCATGGCAGCGACAGGCATAGTTCATAGCACTAGACATTAGTTGTCAGACTACTCGATTATCATCATCCAGCGTTGTTGTCTCATTCTACGCTTTAACAGATGCACTGTGAAGTAAATAAAATACATTTCATGACTTATAAAGCAAAGTAGTGGCCACGTGCAAAAGGAACTTTGTCGGCATTCCTTTACCGTGGCGGGATTTAAAGATTTCCACTTTGCTTACCTGTTCACATATGGTTTCTGGACATTCCGGATAATGTGCTAGCCTTCCTCGACGTGTATCGACTTTGATTTCGATACATTCGGCGTCTTTTCCACATTACTTTTCGTCTGTCGTCTTTTCGTCGGAGAGGATGCAGCCATTTTTGTAACAATGACGTGGGGCTCGAACAGTAAGGACGCCGTGTAGCCACCGTGTAACTGTGACTCTTCTGACTTCTGCTAGCCTGGTACAAATCTGCCTTATTTCAACTCACTCGACATGACATTGCAGAGAGGAGATTCACTGCAGCGGGAAGTCTCCTGTAGGAAATCTCCCCACGGTAAGATATATATATATTTTTTTTTTGTATAGCTGGGACTGCTTCAGTTAGTCTAGCCACAAACATTTAAAAAAGTGCTTGTCAATTACTCGTTCTCACTTTTTATTTATTTGTGCTGCGAAACGTACAGATTTGTATGTACCAGTTATGAACTCTCATGGCCCACCTAGTTCTGGTGATACCCAGGCCCGATTCTTAGCAATCCATGAGAAGAAAAGTGAAAATGAGTCTGTAAAGATAAACAAGTGCACCTGCAACCAAGGGCGACAACGATCCATTCTAAAACTTAGGACCCACTTCCTACTCTTGTGGAGCCGCGTTTTATTCCTGAAGGTTAGCAGGGAAGCTGCAACGCATTGATCATTGTGAAACTAGGAGAACATCCGTTATTTCACGAATTAACTGGTCACGAATCACGAGCAAGGAGATGTGGGAAAATAAACCATACCTACTTTAAATTGTCTAAATGTTGAGAAGGAGAAAGACGACTGAATTACCTTTATCAATAATAAGCTGTTTCTGGAGACGAAGACATCCAGACAGCTGGATTGCAGACAACTTGAATTTGTCGGAAGAAAATTTACCAAGGAACGGATGTAACTCGGCCTCTCTGAGCGCCACACTCGAGGTAGCATCTGTTTCTGTCACCTAGGTCGTGAAATCCTCACACCTCTGTTCAAATACTACTCACTTGTTGCTTCACGACGCCGACGCCCCTAGAAATGTCACGTGCTGCCACCTCTTTTCGTCCCGGACAACGTCGCCGTTTCCTCGGGCAACTTCGTTCCCTGCCGGGCCTGGAGATCCAAACACAGGCGGGAAAACTGCCTCTGTTCCCTTGTGACACACTTGCTTGTCCGCGACTCCACCAAGCGAGCTATCTCGTCAATGCAGTCCAGAAAATGCTGGGTTCCCTGCGTTGCACTTGGTGGTTAAGATCGGTCAACCTTCATCTCGTTTGAACACATTCAAAAGCTCCCCAGTCCGTCGACCAGTCGGGATCAATTCGAGCGCCAGCCGGGATCGAAAGAATGCCCCATAGGAGCTCACAAAAAACACCGAAGACCACGTAATTGTTTAAAAGTCACACACTCCAAGAGCTGTCAAGAGGGGTGCGGGTAAAAAACACTCCTCTGCGTTCTGCACTAATTGATTAAAACATTAATTATTCGGCAGCTACACGCGTGCGTGGCACCGATGGCCGCGGCCAGAGCCATCTTTATCGCCGCCGACGCGCCAGCGAGGTGACTATTGATTCGAGCGCCGCGACGCGACGCCCCGTCGACGTCGGTTGCACTCAGATAGAAGGCGGCCGGCAGACCTGGCAGACGCAGGTAGGGCGAGAAGACAGCGACATTTGAGGCGATCATTAATAACCAGAGCAGCAGAGATGACAAGTGGGGACAGAGTAACTCGATCACAAGATCAACAGCACCTGCACATCAATCACTGCACCCAACAGCACTGCACAGCACTCGACAGCTATCAACAGCACGCAGGGCTTGCACCTTGGAAGACACTCACACTTGTAGTTTGGTAAAATAGGACGGGGATTCGCGTCGCTTTGCAAGCTTGTATTTATGTTTCATTCGACATGCCTCTGTTATTTTTATGTCTGCTATGTTTCATACTTCCGTTTGAAGGCACCCATCTTACAGCACTGCACTCATCATCTCACTTATGTTTTCAAACCGCTATGCAAACTGTGCAATGCACGACGCACGGAGGGGGCCACACAACACTCAATGCAAAATACACAGCACACACACCGGGAGTCGACGAGGGGACGTTTGCCCGGCGACCAGCGAGAGAGTGATTTTGAAAAACTGGTGAACAAAGACGAGTGTTTTGTTGGTTTCGCACCTCGTCGCCGTGAGCGGGCGAGCTCGTGAAAGTAGGCGCTGCGTTGCGATTGTTGGAAAGAAATGTACCTACGCATAAACTAGCTCATTAAAAATGGTTGTGACGAAAATGTAACTATTGCATTTTGCTAGCATTATAATAAAAAAGGTAAGACAATATGTAGAATTCAGTAAAACCTATAGAGTTGCGTAGCGAATCGAAGATGGATACAGAATTATCATCGTTATCTTCTTGTAAACATTTTGTATTTTAGTAGAAATAATATGTTGCTATTTTATTATGATTCATTTTTTATTCTTATTATCCGTAAGGCATTGGTGTCCACTGCACGCACGTAATACCCAAGCAAATAACTGTACAAATACTTGACTATTGTAGGCCTAGAGAGGTACAGGAGCAGTGTTTGAAAAGCTAGATGGCCAGGTGGTGGGTGCATATTTCTTATCATAGAACAATGCACGCTTGAGTCTGTGAATAAAGTAAACATATTTTATTGACTTTTCAGTGAGTTTATACGCATGGTCGTCATTCACAATTACTCCCCAACCGACACCTTTCTCCTGCCTACCTACGCACTAGTTTCGAACAACAATTACAGCACAAAATGTAGATTACTTTATTATCATTGTTGAACAGTTTTGTTTGTTACTAGGCATTCGTTAAATTTATTTCGTAGCTAGCTGATTGAGAAGAAGACGTGACGGGAACGACTGCACATTTCTACAGGTAACCGATCTTGGATTACATATACATTGTGTGCTCCTGTAAATGTGTTTAACAGTCCCACTCGCTAACGCGTATTTGTCTTAACTGTCACATGGAAGAGCCCCTGAGTGAAGGAACGGGTCGTGCAAATTTTCAAAAACATGGTAGCATTGATCTTAGTCTACCCAGTTTGGTCAATCAGCGGGAAAATATCTCCAAGCGAGTCAATCATTTATTCTCGAGTTGAAATTTAATTCTAATGGGGGAGAATGTGAACGAAATGCCAACTCGTGTCCTGTTTGCCGGTGTTTGACTCGGATTGTGTAGCGTTGCCACAAACGTATCAATGCCGAGCGACATCAAAGGAGCCGAACACAAAGGAAAATGTAGTTAACAACTTAACATAGCGTTGAGCGTTCCAGTGAAGAATGCGGAGCGTGCACGCCTAACTTTCCTGAGCTGAGGTTGCCATTTAATCAGAGCCCGGGCACGGGACGATGTTAATCCAACCCCTTTCAAACAGATACTAGAAAGAGAAGGCGGTGTGATTCTTGAGTCTTGACACAGGTGATAAGACGCCCGTGGTATCGAGAGGCAGGCATACATCAAATACAGATCAATACCTCGCAGCTCCCACAGCCCACGATCATCTTTCTTTGTCGCTATTGCCGCTAGGCTCGGCACCTCCACCCGAGCTGTTGAATCGACCCTCGCGGCGACGAGCGGACGAGCCAGCTGATTCGCAAAGACATTTAATTAGGGGTAGCCTTGACAAATGAAAGAGATTTCTGCAGAAGCGCCCGGCCTTCTTTTCTATTTCACCTTCTAAAGTCAAAGAGCCTGTGATAGCAACGAATCAATTGATTGAAACGCCCGCGTTTTCCACCAGTAGGCATTCTGCGCTAACTAACGTCACACAGTCTTGCCTCCTGTTAGAGCGGGACGCCGGCGCCGCCTCGGCCTTCTGGCCGCACGAGAGCATACATGCACAAACAACTGAGCACTTTGCCTAATGATTGCGTTCCTAGGTTCGTTTCCCCGAGGGAGCACTGACGGTCTGATATATAGCGCCATTTCTCAGTGCGTGGCGGCGCAACGCACGACACTTGCTCGGTCGCAGGGCACACCCACATGCGTAGTCCGACGCCGTTGTGAACGCTCTGACTTGCAAGGACATTGAACAGTCCTCGCAGGGGCGACATTTCGCACAAACTCGGGCCGAACTTGGCTTTTAAGCCGAACGATCACGTTCCTGATAGAAATGGAGTTCACATGATTCCGCCAATTAAAATAGCCATTACATTTTTAGCTGCTATGTTTGCGTTATCGGCTCGGAATTTGCAATGCAAATGAGGTGGGTGGTCACTGCACAGAAAGTCGACAATCGTATTCAATTTCGTGCAAAGCAAAGAAAGACGCACGTTACACGGCGGTGGTGGGACATTTGCGTACCTACTCAAAATTAGGCACGAGCGATCTCGCTTTTTGATCTAAGAATGGAAAATGCGGAGAAAATGGTAATGCCAGCTTAATGGGCTCTAAGGTCACAATTGCGCGAAGGCATACTTCTTTCAAACTACCCCCCCCCCCCCCCCTCCCCCCACCAAAGTATCGTAGCGGGTTTGTCAAGAAAGGGGAAAGAGTGATTTAAAAAGTGTCTAATTGCGATTGATTGCTTGCAGCTCCAACATGGGTCACGGCAAATACGGATACTTCGGCGTGACGGGGACCAACCAGTGGGGCAACGTCCTGACGTGGACGTTGATCAAGAAGGAGTATGCGGTACGTACCTGTTTCGGCAATACGTACATGGTCCACCAGAAGGGACCGGCACGCTGCAGCCTGCAGAGTGCCCCAGTAGATGTGTTTGGTAGCTCTAGGTCAAGACGTCTCGCCTTGTAGTATCATTGCAGGGACTTACAGAGATACCTCTCAAGATGCTTGAATCTGTTCGAAATAAAGCTGCGTTCTTAGTTCAGCGTTCTTAGTTCAGCGTTCTTGCGGGCACCGGATGTGTCAGCGTAGTTTGTCCTAATTGGAAACCTCTCTGCCCGAGGCGTGTAATTTCCGCAAGGATGCGAGGCAGGGCTCGAGTCTCCCAAACTGGGCCAAGGATAGCAAGAGGGTGGCCGAGGCTGGGCGTACAGGTGGTTTCGTCGCCTGCTCCTCGTCAGATATTGATCGGGGTCGGACATTGTTGGCCGCCCGCCGCTCGCCGTCTGTATCAATAATGTATCGCGGCTCAAATAAATGGTGTTCGGCAAAGTTTGCCGAGCAAGCAAAGCGATTAGGCGCGCCGTGGCGGCCGCGAGTCGCACTAGCCGGGACTGCGTCGTCGAGTCGTAGGATCGGGTACACAAAGGACGACGATATTTTCCTTAGACATTTGGTCTCCTTTCCGACATCTCCCTGGCGCCACTCGGGGAAAGGGAAGTTTGCCGAAAAAAGCGGCGAACGCGCGTAGACACTTTCTTTGGTGCCAGCGGGGAAAACTTTCTAACGATGCGTTCGAAATCAAAGGGTTAAATCGGTCTCTAGTCGATTGAACGTGGTTATTGTTGGGCGAGAATGTGGCGACTCTGCGACTTTCCACAACAAGCCGATCAATTATATGCTGGAAGGAATTGCTTAAGCTTAGGATTATGCTACGCAGTTTTGAAAGTTAGCTCGCTTTGCTTCCGTAACCGAAACTTGAAAAGATGAAGCTATACGTTTCTTGCGATAAACGCGGCGCAGTAATTTGCTTATAAAAGCGAGGCTCCAGTTACGGAATCTTGTGTTACCACCTAATTAGATTTGCACCCCTCTGTCCCCCTTGTGAAAGTAGGTAGGTTTATAGGTAGAGTTGAAACATGAGATGCTATCATAAGGCTGGCAGAAAGTAAACCCAGCTGTTGATATCGACAAGTTGAAGCTCCGGGTTCGACCACCCGTCTGTCCTCGAGGGCTGGAAACACATTGATCCAACGTAGCGAGCTGGCATGTCGGAAAACACCTTGGTTTCACCGACTAGGGGAAAACAGCAATTGCCTCCATTGTTAGCTTTTCTTGCGCGGCCACACCCAAAAGCCAATGGCAGGATTTCGTGTTCACCGCTCGGCATGGTCGCCTTCTGTCGCCCGGTCGTGTCAAAGAGGGCAGAGGGTGCCCGTGGACATCATCGCAGGGAGACGGTGCAGTTATTTCGAGTGCAAATTGGTAAATGACCGGGTGAGTGCCGCACGCCCTAGGGCCGGCTTGGACGACTTATAAACGTTCCGAAGTGATTGCCGTTGAGCATGCCTGAAGATTTATTAATCCCCTCTCACACGAGTGAGAACCGCAACAGCTATTACCAACGCGGCGACTGATCAATACTTGGACGCAACGCCAAGAGATATGCTAATGGTTTTTGCGAATCATTGCCATTCCCGGCTCTGGAGTTGTATCAATAAGGGGCAGGTACACGGCATGAACATAAATTAGCGGAATTAGGCAAGGCTCGAACGTTAATTGGAGTGAAATGTACGGGACGCGGTTTTCGCATTGACGAGCTACAAGATTGCAAATTGGACGGGCTGGATCTGTAGCTCGTACATCAAGGACATGGAATCTCATCGGGTAACTTGCTTGCTTATCATGGCCGTCTTAACATATAGTAATATCATCTCTTCGATTGGATATGGAACCCACGGGAAAAGCGCATAAACGATTCGTCCCACACGCGGGTTAAATGCTAATCCGTTGCCTGATAAGATAATAAATGAGGGAAGAATTCGGGACAGCAATCTATCCAGCGAAGTAGGAGGGAGGTATTGATCAGCAGCAGGCAGAGTGTTTCTCTTGCCACTGTGGGTGCGGTCGGTCGGTAGGTAGGACGGGCGCTCGGTGACGGGATTACTGCCCGTGGGAGCTTGAGGGGGGCTCGTGTCCAGCCGACCAGCAAGCGTCCCTAACGGCCTCCTGGTCCGCTCGCCGGAACGCAGCCAGTTCGCGAACACAATGTATTTTATCGATAACTGGACGCGTTGGATTTCTGTCTGCTTAACGAAGCACAATTTTCACTCCGTACTCTAGGAACTGCCTAGTGCTCAGGGTGCTCTAGACCGGGTGGGTTGCTGGTATCATGGGGTACATGGGTTATTGATGGTACGCCTGGCTGTATCCTACTTTCTTTTGCTCCTGAATTCGATGCATAAAAACGTAGCGACACATCAGATTAATGGTCTGCTTACCTCTAGGGAGATATTCCCGGATCCGTGTGCTTGGTTTCCACGGTAACACCAAGCAGTGACATTCTATTTACACAAGGTCTGGGGAAATCTCTTCAATTTTCCACTTCAATCCTTCTCGCCCCGTTTGTACAATAATCTTTTTTAAGTGCAAAGTAAACTCTCGTGGCGGCAGGTACAGTTGTTAGACGACACCATTGTTTGTATCTAATCGACGGCCATTTGACGGGCGATCCAAGTGGAATCGGGAGCTGTAATCGAAATGAAAGTTCGCCAGACGTAGGGTCACTGCTTAAAACGGAACGCCCGAAAGATATTGCTAGCCTAGCGCGCTGGACCCTTCCTGTACCAGGCATACTTGTAATTGACTTACCCTTTGGCCGGCGGGGTAATGGGAGTACAGCAATCTAGCTTCAATAGTGGCGCATAATTAATTGGCAAGGCTGCCTACACTTTGGGAACTCGCCTTTGTCTCGATAATCAATGCCGTGGATTACCAACGGCCCAAGTCACAGGCAGGAGGCCGTCATTAATGTGATTGCCTGCTACATACCGTTCTAGCGTCGTATGATTCCCACCTAGAGGACGGCGTTGTCAACGCCATGTCCAACGCTCAATCATTTTAGAAGGGGAAACAGGCAACCAACCTTTGGAAGGCTTACTAAGTATTGATAAAGGGACAAAAATAATGTCACTGCTACAAAAAAAAAAAGGTTACCTTTATATAAAAATTCTTATTTGACATAATTTATTCTTTAATGTTCTGACGAGATCATAAGTTGAGCAACATTATTATCATTTGATATAGAACATTAGTTTGACATCAAATTTAATTATTATGATAATAATCGTTGAAGTTCACACAGGTAGTTTAAAAATAATAAAGACAGGTAGTTACATCATCAGGCTCGCCCGCCTGCATTTTGACGAGCAGCTGCTAGAAAACATTGTAATCAGTTCTAGTGAAGGCCATCACGTTTGATTGATAAGCTATGAGTCAGGTACTCGACCCGGAATTCAAAGGGTCTGGGATCAGGATGATGGTCCCTACTTAGTACGGCGGCCGCAGGTATCGCCGCCGCCGCTCAGACAAAGTTTGCAGGAAGACAGGAAGACAGTTTCTTGCTCGCGTCAATGTGGGGGGAAGGTCACACCGAGTTGGCCAAGTTTGAAACACGGGTTTGCCTCCTAGCTAGACAGAGTGGCGTTTGTACACGACAGGTTTGGATGTCCGAGCTCGCCGAGAAACGCACGTCACGCCGGGATCAGCAACTGATTTATTGATAAATTAAGGCGAATTTGCGACCGATCTGAGCGGGTGCGTTTGTCGGCGATGCAGGACGGGACGGGACGGGACGGGACGGGATAGGGAGGTGGTCGATCGGGAAGGGGAATCAAAATATCTACACTCATATTTACCTACTTGCTTACCTAGCTACGTCCTACGAATGAGTTACATCACAAGACAGCAAGGCTACCCATTGTCTTATAACGACTACATAGACTATTCTATAACAACGGATAACGATCAAAGTCGCTGCTATTGAACCAACAGGGCACTTTCGATGGGTTAACTGGTTCACTAGAAATACGAGTAATATTGTTAGGAGGTACTTGTTAGAGTTAGACTTGTAACAGAAGACAGCTTGTTAGGGGATCAGCTGCTAAGAGGAGAGCTGGGATATGTGCCTGTGAACCACAAAACGTATTAACGCCAATGACTAGGATTAGCGGCTCCAGGCAGGTGGAAAGATTGATTGTCCTCCAATTAATCCAGGTCCCAGCCTTCAGGCAACTACCCCCGACAAGGCCTAACTATGGGAAAGCAAAACACATCGACTAAAGCCTACTGGAAACAATAATGCCTTGCTTAATAAGCACACCCATTCTATAAATTACTCGCGCTAAATGATACGATCACATTTTATTGGTTAGAAATGCACTTATTCTCTGGTGGGAAATGAGATCATTTACCACCCACAGCTGCAACCTTTCAAAATTGGTGCAAAGAGGAATGCCTCTCCATTCAGAAAACGCGATGCGTCCAGACATGGTGAATCCTATTCCCAGGAATTCATAACCCAAGAGGAGCCACTCAGGGATCCAGATCTGTATCAGGTAAACGTCATTTAGGCCGTCTCTCGAACTCGCCGGGGCGGTATGCAAAGGCACTGAACTACTTTAGGCTGTTAATTCCTACTGAAATCCGACCCCCACTAAGCCACGTATTAGATAAAATACAAGAATAATGTAATATACACAATCGTGCAGTTATTATGCAGGTGAGTGTTAATGAAATAATCGTTTAAAAATATCACAGAAAATAAGCGGTGTTTAGTTAATTGAAAAAACAGGTCAGCAACAACGTTGTCCAGATCCTTTTGCCCGGGTAGGAAGCTGAAAAACAATCAGGGTTCAGGCCGATCAAGCATATACGTAGTAATAAGGAATAGTAATAAGTTACCATATCAATCAAGCGTAAAAATCAGCTGTCTACTATGAAACTACTTTATTGAGAACTGGTCTACAGGTGCAAGCTCGGATGACGAACGCTAAGTGTGTAGCGCCACCGAGAAATTACACGCTAAGCTACACAACACAGAGAGTAACTACAAAAACATCTATAGATACTAAGGAACAGCTAGCCAAGTGTAATACGTCGTAGGTATTAGCTACAATCAATCACTGCATTTGTTACAAACCACCAAAAAACAGAACCAATTTCTATAAGTAGTATGAAGTAGTGAGGATACAGGATAAGTACATATACAGTAAGAATAGTAGTCCACTTTTCCAAATGCCTGCTTCGTAATTAGCAATTATCGTTTGTTCTTGCAGCAAATGCTTTCAAATCAACCCTCTCTAAAATATTAATTATTAGTACAAGATATTTGATCGTGTTATTCGTTTAGTGTTATTCGGTGGTGCCGTCACTAGAGCTACCCACTTATTAAACTGGTCAAAGAAAAATACAAATTTATTTGCTCCTTAATAATTTTTTTGTTAACTATTAAATAGAAAAATAGAGGGTTTCATCTTTCTCTCACTGAAACACTTATTGCTGTTCTTATTTGATGAGGGATGCTAGTGCTCGCACCCTTTATAGCCAAAGGAAACACGTTTTCTGACGAGAACTATCAAACGATTAGAATACTACGTTACGTTAATGAAAGATCAGTTGGCAAAACTAAATGCAGAGAGAAATATTTGGCACCAATCGACGTAGCTTCTATAGAAACACAAACAAGGTGGGAGTCGAATTAATAGAAAAATTGAAATTGAGTTAGTTTAGATAGGAACATAATTGGGGAGTATTCTTATAGTAATGACCCAGACATCCTTCTATTCCTTTTGCGGCCTTATATAAACATACATCGTGTGGGAGTGATTCGACTGCATGTGGCCGATGCAGACTTACCCCCAAGTTTTGGTGAGTGAGGCGAGTGCATCTAAGCTAACGACAATGCCGAAACCTCGAGCTGGTCTAAGACGCAGACCAAACGCTTCCGTTGACAAACCGATGCCCGATTCGATTGCAGATCGCGCTGGGTCTTGCGTTTTAGCCCCAGCCTGAGTCTTCTCACAGGCAATTATGAGTTTAATCATGAAGTGGCATGAGCAAACCTTAAACATCAGGGAAACATTAGAATTAAAGTACATGAATTTAAGAGATGCTATACATTATTATTCTTTAACAGTTTTATCATTTCAAACACTCGCAAATGTATCATTTCTTATTGTAATTTTAGCATAATAATGTATCGTTATTAGTACAGTAAACTACGCTAGTTGAAAGGAACAACAATAAAAATTCTACTTGTGACCTCAGGATGACGAGGTAAAGCACACTTGTGACCTAACGTTGTGACTCGGTGCTCGAGGAAACTAAGAGCATTCGCAAACAAAAAACACAAGAGACAGCAGAAGCGTAACTTCTGTACGCTAAAATTAAATGCCGAGAACGGCAGTCACAAAATATCAACGGTCTGGCCCGCACTTTTATACAATCACTTAAATCAACACATAGGAGATACACAACGCAACGTAAGAATTAGATTAATAAATAAGAAACATCTCGCCCGAAGGAAACGAAAGAAATGCGAATGTGTTCGCTGGTATTTGGGGAGGCAAAGGGTTTGCTCTTAGTTTCTCGTTAGCGCAGCCGAAAGATTTAAAGTCATTTGGTCCGCAATTTCTCACATATAAATACTCGATGCATATTTCGTTTTTTCTTTATATAATTAACAAGTGAACTATGGAATGTTGGCTGACAAAGTGAACAAACTAATGTGAAATTTAACAAGTTACTTATTTTCAAAAAAATAACTTCTCGTTAGCCTCGTAGCATTTGAATTAGGTAGGATTCTCTAACCGAGCTATGACATAACTTTTGTCACGATTTTGATAAAACATTATTAAACATCAAAGACGACGAAAGTGTTGACAATACGCAAGCGCTTTGACTAGAACATCTGAGAGAATTGTTGCCCTCTTCGGGGTTTGCGTTCGGGCTAAACCTAACATATGACAATCGATATCGCAAGATATCTAACCACATTATTATCTTGGTATCTTGGTTTTAAGTACATTGCGTAATTGCTTCGTTTAGCTGACATAAACAGGCTAAATAAAGTGACAAACAAAAGAATAATATCGATTGCGATCTAGTACACTGTTTCTATAATTTAGCGATGAGATCTAGAAATACTTGCTTAAAAATCGACTGCAAATTTCATCGACTTGTTACTGCGACGAAGTGATCGCGGGTCTGCCCTTGCCTCGATTAGCAATCGAGTCGATGCCGTGCCACACAATTGCCAATCCAACGAACATCGGTCGTCCAAAAAGTTACCACCTCGAGCCGCGTGTAAAAAATATATCCCATGGTAATCTCTAACAACCCGACAACAAGGCATACATCTCGAGAGAATCCCTCGACTTGTCCAAAATATCCACCCCTGTCACCTAAAGGATGCAACGATTGATGTTCTTTCTTTCGTAAAAATGGAAGATGCGTGATGTCTCGAATTATGTTTTAATACTGCTTATTGCGAGTTTATTGCTTAAGGCTAGAGGCAAGTATGTAAAAACGTTATGCCGTGAGCAAAAGCAGCTAATTCCATGAGATGACCGATATGGCTCTTGTTTTCAAACATTATTATTTTACACGACGGTACACTACACCAACGTTAGAACCTCGACTCGAATGAAAAGCTCCTCGGTGCTGAGGCTTGCAAACAGCCAGCCGTTGTGACTGGATGGCCGTTTCAAAGTAAAAGATTCAATCTCGTAAACCACGGCAGCGTTTACGCCGGTTGCATTTGCATCGCTCTGGGAAAACCACCGGCACCTCGGTCGCGAGAGACCGCATCTCCGACACGTTGGAAAAACTATTTACAGCAGTACACGACATGGTTTACGATCAACGACACAGTTTTATGTATTCGTAATGCATATTTAATTTAACTGAATAAGTTACTAAATTACTAGTTTGCCTCAAACTGAGTTATGGAATTGGTTGGAAGTCCCTTGCGCGAGCTTGCTGCGCTCAAACGTACATGCCCATGCCGTACATGGAGCCCCAGTCTACGCCTTGGAAGCTTGACATGTCGACGTTGGTCAGGCTGTATCCCTGGTACGGGTTCTGCACGGGCATCGCCTGTCCCAGCCCAGACGCAGCCACTGCCGCGCCTTGTCCAGCTCCGGGGTTGGCTCCCACCTGCGGAGAGACCCCGCCCACTTGACCGGGCATTGGGTACGGGGCGTACCGATAGTTGGCCAGTGTTGGGTACGCGCCGAACAGCTTTCCATAGCCGGCCAGCGCTGCGTTCTGCGCCTGGGCTGCTGCAGCTGCCGATGCTGCCGCCTGCACGTGTGCCTGCGCCTGCGCAGCAGCGATCTGCGATGCCGCCGACATGGGCTGTGGGGCGCCCATACGCACGCCCAGTGAACTCAGCTGGACCATGCGCTTGTTTAACAAGGCGCCGGTTTGCACCGCCTCCTTGGGCTGCGCCTTCTTGGTCTCTACCTTCTTGTTCTTGATCGTGTGGAAGTGGATCTCGCACACGCGGTCCACCACGTCCTCGCTCTCGAACGTGACGAACCCGAAGCCGCGGTGACGTTTTGTCTGTTGGTCCATCAGCATCACGGTCTCCTCGACCTTGCCGAACTGCCCGAAGTAAGCCTTCACCTCGTCCGAAGACGTGTCTTGGCTGACGCCGCCGACGAAGATCTTCTTGGTCCGGTTGCCGACCTTGGCCCGGTTCTTGGGTGTCGCGTACTTGGGGTCGATCTTCTTGCCGTCCAGGGTGTGGATCGGCACCTTGAGTACCTTCTCGACCGTGTCTGGCTCGGAGAATGTGATGAAGCCGAAGCCACGGCTCCTCTGTAAAAACATTGAGCAGTGTTAGACCTCCGAGGGACCTCTCCTGGCTCATTGCTCCCCAAAAAATGTCCCAACGACAGGATGTGTCTTATGACGACCCTTACTCAAGGCCACAAAGCACAAGACTGCATAACACGGGCTATGACGGCTGGAAAAGAAAATGGTCAACCGTGCGTGCTGTGATCCTACCTGTGTGACTGGATCCTTCATGATGAGGACGTCGGTGACCGTGCCAAACATGCCGAAGTACTCCTTGAGCTTGTCGGAAGATGTCTGCCAACTGAGCCCACCGACGAAGAGCTTGCCCGGCGCCGGGTCGCTACCGCTCGGCGTCGATCTGCCCGAAGAACCGTTCTGACTCCCGTTCATCGTCGTGGCTGTCATCAACCCGTTGAGCGGCACCTCATGCTCCATCATCTGGTCGGGCTTCATCAAGCCGTTGCTGTCCATGGCCAAGCTGTAATCAAACAAGATAATACCGGTTACAACTTGCTCTTTAATCACGGTCCGTTTGTCTGCAGGTGATGCCACTAGTGCTCATCATCGGCGGCGGCTGCATTGGTATCGCCGGCTTCTGCTGCTATGCGGCCTGCTCTAAGGACTTCCAGTAAGTAGCGTTTTGTCTATCACCTTATGTGACCATCTCATGAATAGCTCGTGACCATCTCATGAATAGCTCGTGACTAGCTCATGACTCACTCACGATTGGTGGAGACACGCGATACCGGCGTTGACCATCGCTAGTTGACGACTTCTACTCCTGACCTCTCAGATTCCCGGCAGACGCATCACGCAAACAACGCTACAGAGCTCGGGAACAGCAGCTTAGACACCGAGATCGCGGCTAGCACATTGTTTGTTGTTTATTACGACTGGCTCTAGGGGGCCGGGGTCGGAATCGCGACGCATGCGTGCCGAGCTCGGTCCGGGCCACCCCTCGCCAGCTGGTCGGCGTGGGCGGGGTGGGGGGAAGGGGGTCGATAACACTGGGTGCGCGCGGCACGCCTCACTTTCCCTATCGCCGAAGGTCGACCTGATGCACACCCCGCCCCATGGAAACGTCTCTTGTTTCAGATTCTGGCGCGACAAGCCGCCGGTGCACGAGCAGATGAACCTTCGGAAGCCGCATGCTCGTAAGGTAAGCCCGAAGCCGCGCGCCTTGCATTGCAACCCCTTCCCCCCTCCCTTCCCAACCCCTCGTGTCCTGTCAGCTGCCGCCGCCGCGAGATCTCGAGATCAATACCGCACGGCGTCGGCGTCGGTCGTCCTACGGGAGGCACGGCGGCTCCCACCTGACCCTTGCCTGAGTCTGTCGCCTCACGTGCTCGTGGAGGGTCGCGGCAGGTCTCCTACGTAGGGCTCAGCATCCAACGCGGGGAGTGCGTCAACGCGGGGAGTGTGTGCCAGTGGCAGTTCGCTGGCTTGACGGCGTGAGGGGTGCTCGGCAGAGGGGTGACTACGCCGTTGCCATGGCTCCCAGGAAGGAAGGAAGGGTCACTGCGAGCCAGGCCATTGCTATAGCGCATAGCACGTTCGCTCTCCGTGCAGCCTAGGTGTTCGCGTGTGACTCTCCCGACGACAGCGACGGCGGCGACGCCTGTGATATTGTCCTGTCACAGCAGTACTAACTTTGAGCCTACTGCTGTCTCGGGACAACGTCCCAGTCTAAGTCTGCACAAGCAACATCGGCCCGCCTTTGGGATTATTTCGTAGGGCGCATTATCGCCACCGTGAAGTGTGCATGACGGTACTACTCTGTCATAAAATCAATGTGTACTAGACAGAGTCTAGTTGAACGCTCTGCTGTAGAGACGGAGGCATGATTTAAAGCTTAGTAGAAAACTCGGTAGAGTTGCCGGTACATCATCCGATGCCGGAACTTTTCTCTCTGTAGCTATATATCATTGTAGACTACTTGTTCCTGTATAGATGTCCTAGTAATTCCCTCCGATCCCTTCGATCAGTAGAGGCATTGAAAGCCAAGTGTATTAGTATGCTGTTTATCTCTCTTGTACGGTAGTTGCTGCTATTAAATATCAGATGATAATTATTTTTATGTGTTTGGCAACTGTTCGATTTTCTTTACCGCTGCCACCCTCTAGAATTGATCCCGAACCAATAAAATACGACTCCCAACCCCAACATGTCCAACGCCTCCCTGTTGGGAATTAGCACTGCAGCTCGCATGATGGACTGCCCAATTATTGCATTCGTTGTCGCACCTAACGCTGGTAGTCTGCTGGCTGAATTCCGAACCGACGCCTCGCGAGGGCATGGGCGTCGTGCAGAAGTGTTTGTTGGCTCGCACGAAATTATTCACCGAGTTAAAATTAGGTTCGCATTCGGCGAATTTCATAACTGTCACCTCCAGCCGTGCGGAATTAGCTCTGGCCGAATTTCGGTGGCTGGCTGGCGGATAATTAAAAATGCTAATTAAGAGTGAGGTGAGACGAGGTCCAGCACGTACGGGACAGCTGTTCTCGTGTCTCAGATCTCCACGGAGAGATGGGTGCTCATTCATGACTGACCTCGTGAAGCACCCAACACGACCTCCGCTCAGGATTAGACTTTTCCCGGAAAGGAAATTCCGTATTCACGGGTAAAGTTCGTCAATAGCGAAGCGAAACTAAGTTAAAGCTGAGAAGCAGCGCGCGTTGATATTATCGACCATGGAGAGCACATGGCGTAAGACAATCGCAACGGAGGACGAACCCAATTGCTCTTGTAAACTGTTTTGTCTGCAGAAAGTGTATTGTTTCTCGAAGACGTCCCTAGTTTAAGTACCAAGACCGGCACAAAGCTACCAGGCGCACTCAAACCACGCGGCGGGCTCGGTGCTGAAGGTTCGTTCCAACTAGCGACGGGTTTGGCAAACCCGTTGGCAAAGCTGACATTGGATTTGTGTAAGCGGCCGGCTCGGCATGCCGCTGCGAATCAATAGCAGGAGGGACCCCGTCAACGCCGTGGCCCAGCGAGGGTATTCGGGTATCGTTATCTTGCACGGCATGAGCGTCCACGATGAACGTGATCGGAACGACAGGAAACCGTGGCCAGGGCGAATCGACCGATTCCGCGGAAAACACTTTATTAATAGCTTTAATCACTAGGCCATGAACGGGAAATCGTTCGGGCAGAATCACTTTATTATTGATTGAGTCGTGTCATCTCGCGGGGCTATTTTTGTGGCAAATATTTGGATGAGCTGCTATCATAACGAGGGTGTAAAAATAGAAATAACGATTGGTGAGGAGGAGGATGAGGAGGAGATGGTGGTGGTGGTGGAGATGTTGTATTATAGCGTCTGCGATGGCAGCGTTAGATTCAGATCAAAATCAAATCAGCTCGTCGTCATCGTCGTCGTCTTCGCCGCTTCTTTGTGCCGCGGAAATCCGCGCTCGCAGCCCAAGAGGGAGTCGTCTTTAACGCAGGAACGCCGGACCCGAGTTCAGGGGCGGGCAGGCGGGGTGCACAAGAAAATGATTAATTCCTGGCAAATAAATAACAAGGGGGTGCAGCTAAAGACGAGGAAGCGCTCGTAAAAGTTTCATTACAAGCAAAGCGACCCACCTCTTGCCCCCACTCCAACTTCCATGGCATGTTGCCTGAACAACGAAGGCAGGTCATTCATATTTCATGGTCGTCAATCAAGTTGAGTCCAGCCGATTTCACTCGGCGGCAGTTTGTAGAGGCGTCTCATCGGTTAGGTAAGTAAAATGCAGCAAATATCCCTGCTCGGCTCACTGCGTTTTATACCAAGACAAACAAGGCTTGCTGCTTCTTGTCGTGCCTTCGTTTAGCTGCATTTCCTGATCGTGGTGCCGGGATTTTGGGAATCCTGTGCTAGTCGGGCTTCGGTTAGTTCTCGCACTAGCTGCTAGAAAGCGCTCGACCTCCATCGTGGACGAGCTGCGGGCCGACTGGCGTCTATCGACCATTAGTAAGCCAGCACCGGCCAGCCAATGGGAAGCCAGTACGGAGGCCATCGGCGCTGCGACGCATGGTAACCCGGCACCTCCACCGACGCGCAGGGGATTGACTTGTTTGCAGGCTAGCGGTAAGGATTCGAATAAGAACCAAGCGTGATTTCACGGGGAGGTTTTGAAACAGGTCCCTCCAATACATAATGAATTATCCACACTATTTCTCTCTCGTGCGCCTCCAGTATTGATAAATCTTCTCGTCGGGGTCTGGAAGTAATTCGTTTGGCAAACGCCCTTCCTCTTGATGATCCACGCACTAAACAGGGCGCCTCTCGATAGTCATGAGGAGGAAAATCGTTGCCGGGTCGGCGAGAGGAAGGTTCTTTTGTCCTCCGCCGTGAAGAGCGCTGTGCTCGTAGGGCGCTGATTGACTCGAGTAGCTGACGCACCACAAAGGGAGACTTTTCCCTCCCATGAGTCATTACAATACCCCTCGACGGCGACAAAAAGCGCGACAGGGCGCACCCCGTTTAGGCGCAGGGGTGCGGGGAGGAGGGTGGGAAACCAATCCGATGCATGCAGAAGCACGAAGCCGATTTGCACGTGCATTGACTGTTCCGGTGTAAAGGTGCAAGTGCAGGCTGAGAGGAAGCGGCAAGAGTGCCCGCGAGGAGGGGAGGAAGGATTAAAAAAAATCACCCCTTGCGATGGTGGCGGATACCTAATAGCAAGACAGCACTTATTTCGGAGCGTGCTCTATGGTTTCCCGGCATTTCCGGTTCACGAGAACTTGGATGGCATCTCTTCTACGCCTTGCTGACTTTCTATGTCGCGGTGGTGAATGGTTTCTCGGAGTTTTACCCGTTTGAAGTTATGGTTATAAATATGTCGTCTAAATATATGAACAGTTTGCGAGACTGAGAGTAGGGAGTATAGGAACATGGGATGTCTACGCGAATGGAATGGGTCGAGTAGCAATTAGGTGCTGGGGAAGGGGAACTCAACGTGGTTACTTTATTCGAGTAAATCCACATCTCGACTGCAATTGAATGACGTTTCGGTCGTGCAGTCCGACTGGTGATTAAAGCGTCTGCAATTCATGTTGAAAACATGAAGGGTTTAGACGTCTCTAGTTTAATGAAACACGACAATTTCAAAGAGATTCTCTTATGGAGAAAAAGGACACGCAAGGAAATGCGAAATTTACATTTTTAACCAGAATTTGATTTGAACTTGCACAGTACTTCTCATATTCATATGCGCAAACTTGTTCTGTATTATATGCGATTAAGTGGCGTCGCTGCATTTTCCTCCACAAACCGTGAAAATCCTGAAACTAATCCGGCTTTATTGGTGTACGATTCTTTCATGAATTATGCAACACAAATGATCAGGCAGACGTGGCGTCTGCATTTGCATGCCATGCCAGTCGCTCGATATACGGAACGGGTATTGTTGTAAATCAAACGTGAATCACATTATGTCCTGGCTGCTTAAAACGCGGTCTTTATTGCTTGATCACAGAATCCCGTGCCGTTACCCCTTCTGATCGCACTCGATTTCAGTGATCCGAATCTCTGATCAAAGAAAAACAAATCAAAACAAAGACGAAAACAGACTTTTCCCCTAAAACCACACAACCGAGAAGCTCTTTGTGCTGCTAGAAAAATGCCCGAAAGATGATTTGTATTATCATCCTGATGATCCCCAACTCAAACCTAGGAACAAATCGAGTCCTCGCCGAGCTTAAGGAGTTAGTTACCTTCACGGATAGAAAATTAACAAAGTCCACGCTGCGAAACTTTGCTGCAGGGATTCTAACACCGACAGAAACTCGATGCTGCCACCCGATCTCTCTCAAACTTCTGCCTCGTCTAGTTTCCGTCGTGCACCCCCAATGTCCGTCCAAGCAAACAAAACGCCCTCCGAGCGTTGGTACCTATACCAGAACGTATCGAATTCATCTCAAAGTCGCACGCAAAGCAAACCCAATCGTCCACAAGTCGCGTAGCTCGCCATTCGACTAACGAGGTGCGATTGATTATCGGTGATTCGTGCATCGTCCACGCCGACCTTTCGCTGTCACCCGGGACGCCGGTCAACGCTCCCCCTCCCCTACTCCACCCCCCCCCCCCCCCCCCCCTGCTCGTCGATTCATTAGTCTTGCTCTGACACGTCCGTCATTTATCTTGGCACCATCTTCCCGTCATTGGCAGGCGGCGCACCACGAGGACGTCCAGGCAACCAACGCTGACACGACCCCCCCACCCCCCCCCCCTTCCCCATCGGACGATTTGACATTGATTCGCTAGCTCCGAAATCGACACGGCCACATGGCAACACTTGGTTTCCAGAGGAATTCGCTAGCGTTATACCAACAGAGTCTATCATTTTTTACTACGACCTAGTTGTGGACTTGTGGAAGATAAAAAAGAAAACAAAGAGATACAAAACTTTATACCGCGTCGTCCATTTTCTTAATAGCTTGTAACCACAGCAAAAAGGTCTTGACAATTTGTTGTGAACCGAGTCGCTCCGCTGGTTTTGTAACTCCTAGGTTGTGCTGGCATGGAATCCGCCGGAATGCAAATCAGCCGCCATGCCATCCTCCTTCTCGACCGGCTCCTATACCTGTCCTCCTTCCCGATAAGTTTAGTCGATATTGAAAAGCAAAGCGTTATTCCAGGCTTTCGCCCCCCGAAGAGTCCTGTGGCACACGCCAGGTACTCCAACTCGTCGACGAGGAGATAACTCATCATGCACAACTTCATTAACTTTGCCCGACACGCCATACCAGGCAAACTTTATCAAAAGACAACCACCGGCAAGAATCCTCGAGAAACCCGTCCACGTCAGCGAGTAGCAAAGAGAGTAGGGCAAGCGACCAGAGTGTAATATTCAAGGAGGAGGTACACAGCACGTTCCCTCGTTACGCGGTGCAGGGTGCAGGAAGTGCAGCGTCGAGCTAGGCTAGCTGGCGGTCATGTAATGTTCGTTATTAGTTTCAAAAGAAGTCTGTCATACACACCGCCGCTTGCTTGTCCTACTACTGCGACTGGTGGTGATATATCGTCGACATTTAACGCGCCTTGTAACAGCCAATTACGATAAGCAACCAGCGGGAGAGGAAACTTATCGCCCGGCAAGTGATGCATATCATCAAAACATTTAGAAAAGCAAACACCGCGTCGTCAACTCAGAGGCGCACGCGTGAAATTGCGAATGAATGTATACCAGCGAGCGAGCGTCATTTGATTGTCGTGTTAGAGTTGTTATCGAAATGGATCGCGGCGATGTCTGCATCCTGCCGTGCTCTTATCGCGCTCACCGCGAGGTGCTTCTCGTCGCCGACTCGTGTACTACACGTCCGGACATAAAAGTGTGATTGTACTTGGGAGCCTTCGTCGCCCGCATCCTGCCTCGAGCACCGCGAAACACAGAGACCGTCGTCGAAACCTCCAAGCGAGCTCTCATGCACGGGGTTAAGCTTTCAAATCGCATCATTAACATTTCAGTGTCTACATAAGGAGTTGAAAGATATATATACATCATCGTCAGAGTTACTGTGACTAACAGAGGTGGTGGCTCAACGCAGGATTAGGAGGCTACTCAATTGAAATGAGAGCGTCGGGTGGTGCAGCTCTAAGCGACTATCACGGTGACGTCGCGACGCCTTAGCGTCACCCACGTCCACGTGACAGGCGTTCATTCATCACTACGCACGCCCCACGCGAAGGGTTGGGTGGGCAGCAAACAGATTTCACCGGCCGCGAAACTAACGGGCGCCAGCAGAAGCTTGGCGACGCCGCTAATGCAGAAGCAACCGACTCATCGTGGGACAATGCAAATACACATTTATTTGCCTCGTGACTCGCAAACTTTGCCGGGGTGACGCATTCGGAACTTTTAGTTTCCCTGGACAAACAGTCGTCAAGCTGCTTTTGTGCAGAGACTTTCAAGGAGATCGTTTCCGTTTCGTGGTCGATTCGCCCCGCAATTTAATTGCCCCACAAAACGCTGATTTATCTCGAATTTTCCGACCATGATATTTCCAACGATATTCGCTACTAGCGCCCGATTAACAGCATTAGCGCGAATAGCGGTGGCATCATAACCTGCAACTGCAACATGATATCGGAATGTAGACGTGAGGTTCGCTATCTGAGCACCGCGAGAGCAGAAAGGTCAGCTATCCGATATCCCGCGACGCCCCCGGTCCCACGGACCCACATCTCAACCTGTCTGCCCCCACCGCCCCCACCACCACCCGCGGAAACTTCTCACGGCTAATCTCATTTCCTGTCGCGCTTCCGCGAGCTGGAAATTAATTAACAATCGATCGACATCGCTAGTAAGAAGCTGTTTAATACCATCCCTGCCCTTCCCACCCCCGAAGTGATTTATTGCATTCCCGGGACACTCTTTGAGCCGGCGTCGTCAGAGTCCTCTGGTATTGACGTGCTCCGCGTTTTGCCACGGTGTAAGCCCTCAGTTTGCCACCGGTGTCCCTCAAGGATTAGTCTTGGGCTCCCATATAGCCAGCTCCCATATGCTGCGGACCGCGCGGATAGTTATTACACAGATAGAACCTGCTACCACATAAAGGCTCTGTTGGGTTCAGAACAAACTGCCACAGGTGTGAGAGTAGTGCGGCTGGAAAAACATTTGTCACTGTTATTATGCGTGGTGTTAGCCGTACCTACTTATTTCCCAAAATCCTGGTCTTCTTCTCGAAGAACTATAAATTGTAGCGCACGGACACTCGTAGATTAGTTTGGGATGACAATGGCCGCGTGATGGAGGGGTTGGGTGGGAGGAGGGGGGGGGGGGGACGAAATTATGAATTTATAAACAGTACGGGACAAAGTTAACGGGCGGTGATTAATTACCGCGAAACCGCGACGCTACGTTTTAATCCAAACTGTCCGGCGGCATAGAGACTGATGATAATTAATAATTCTCGAATTAATCTATCACGATATCATCTAAATGCACCATAAATAAAATACTCTGCTAACAGACAGCAATGGGTCCGCGTCATCCACGACAATGGCCTTGTCATAATTTCCTGCCGCAATCGCAACGATGGGACGGACGCCTGCCACCCGGCGCCTCCACTTTACCTTTAGCCAGAGGAGAGCACGCACATTTGCACGCACATTTGCACGCACATTTGCTAATAGCGCGAGGCGAACTAACTCGGCGTGACTTGGCTATTTAGTGATCGGTCCAGGATCCGCGCGTCGTATCGGTAAAGATTTGGCCGATCTGATGTATTGATTGAAAACGCGGGGGCGGAAAACTCTCGACTCGTTTTGTCGGATATTTTGGCTGAAATAAAGCATGTCGACGGGCACAATTCATTGATCGTATCACTGAACCAGAACAGAAAAAAAAAAAACACACAGCAAATCAAGTGTTCTACGAAAGTTGACGGAAAGTGTTCTAATTAACAAAAGTCGCACGGGATATAATCTAGTTCTAACTGAATCCGATCTGTCCAGGTAATGCGGTTTACCTAAATAGCAACACCAACAATCGCACACGATAGCTATCATTTGGCAGAAAAGTCACAGAGATCAGCCAAGTCAACATTACTTCTCTATCAGAACTTGAGTTCCAACGTCATTAAAGCCTAGTGTCTAAGAACTGCACAGATATACCAAGGTGGTTAGTTGAAGTTACACGTGTACAGAGTAGGTACTTGTTAAACGCATCAATCGCTTGTAATTACCTTTATACACACAAAGAAACTATCATCACAGATAGGTACGTCTAGTGTCTACGAAGTTTGTCTAGAAACTTGTTTACTTAACAAAACCAATGAGTATACAACTGTCTAGGAGGCTGCAACAGAAATGGCCGAGTTCGAGACCATGTGGGCACCATGCCCATCCGCCACTCAAACAGCGTGAGTGTTATGAGAGTGAGGTACGTGTGTTAGAGGGCACATACTGTCCCAGAAGAAGACGGGGCAGGCTAAGCTACGGGACACGGAGCATGCAGCCCAATCGTAACGACCAACGCGTAGGTTAGGTGGTTGACATTCCAGTCGAATCGGGATCGTACTGGACAAAGGGGGAACCGAATGTTGCAACCTGCACGGCATGACGCTACAATACATCCAGAAAAGAATGTGCTCGGATACACAAAACTAGCTCTTCGGTAGAAACAAGTAATACCAACCAACTAAGAAACTAACCAAAGACCGACTGACAAGTAGACACAAAAATAACTAAACAGAAGAAAACGTATATTGTGCGTAAAATGCGATCAGCGTTTGTTCAACTTCTACTTTTGTTTGTTTTATAAGTTTGCGTAAATAAGTAGATAGGAGATAAGAGCGTTAAATGTTATGATCAAAATAACCTCCAGCTAGGAGTAGTTTGTATATAGTACCTATTTAATTAAGTAAATTTAATAGTAGCAATGAGTATATTATTCAATCAACCAACAGCTAGTTCAAGTGACAACCATTAATGTAGGATAGCAACCCGGTGGGTGACAGCTACGTCCGACTACAGTATGGAAAGATGGGCACGAACGCTCCTGGGTGCGTTTTACGTACACGGCCGAAGACGCCGCCGCCGACGACGACGACAGTTACCTTCAAACGACGTCGACACTGTACGCCGTCGATTCGCCGACGCGACGCGAGGCCAAACATTGACGCACTCCCCTGCATAGCGTCCACCGAGCAAACGCTTTCGCAAAGTCTGCTGGAAGGATTCAAATAGATTCTGCAGTGTAATAGAAAAAAAAACGTCGTTATTAGGTAATAGGCAAACTCATTTTTGAAAAGCATAGTTAACAAAGAAAGTAATGCGATTGAATCCTGTAAAAGATATGCAAAATTTCCCTTCGATTTATGAGAAACAGCAAAAAGAGTTAGAAAAAATATCAAATCTACTTGGTGATGAGAGAGATTTATTACGTGTGTTTACAATAAGGTAACGCACCATGATTGCTAGATTCTACGTCAACTACCACTACCTGATAAGTATTGTTGCAATCCGTCTACAAACTCTACTGGCACGGTCCATGACCCAGACCAACACGAAGCACCCTCGAGGGACGGAGCATCTCGCCCTCGCGGGACGGCACCACTGCGATGTTAGATCAACTTAGCGTGCAACTTTTACTCAGTTAATACGTGTACACTTTGTAATTTCTCTGCTAACTTGAAACCTACTGAATAAGTTAACATGGCATCAAAACATAATTGCACTAAGTTTTATAACGAGCTGATTATCTTGACCAGCCCTTACATGCGTGTATTAGTTAAATGTTTCAAATTTAGAGAGAAAGGTTCTATGGAAGGGAAGACAACGAAGACAGCGCGATGTGTAAGGAGTTTCACAATAGGAGCAAGCGACTGCCATTTATCCAATACTACACACTTACAGAAACAACATCGGTAATTAAGTGACATTTCACCGAGAAATGCGTTTAAAATCTGCTTGAGTTGCCGATAGGTTTAAATGTTGGCAGACGACCTGAGAGCAGTCCTAGCCAACAAACTTAGGCCGTCGTTCTAGACAGGAAGAGGTTGTAGCAACCCCGGGTACCCACGCATCGTTCACAGCTTTTTTTTTCTTGTTTTCATTCTCCACCAGGATGATCCACCGTTGTGTCCATTAATACTGTACTCATACGAGGACGCGTCGGATGCCACGGTGGCAAAGAGCAATGCATGGGACGGTATGCACCACGCCAGGCAACCCCGAACGAAAGACTGGAACCAGATTCGCGATCCAGACCAGTCGGGGAAATGATTGGCAATTTTCCAGGCATCAATCAAGTTCAGTTTCGCATTCGCAACGGATCTCTCGACACAATACGCTTGTTTCTGATAGGCAATGGGTTACTGCATGTCTCCGCATGGCCGCCCCCGCGTTATGAAAGCTTATTGATGCCATGTTATCTTGGCATCATTTTCCTGGATGTGTAATGCACCCGGATGTGTCAGTCGCAGCTGAGTCCGATTTATATAATATATCAAAAACATTCGGATTTTTAAAAGCCTAAATATCTTGGCAAGAATGCGGTACAGCTATGATTGATTGAGTATTCAAGTCATATGCTTTAGTCGGGAGAACCACACGGGCAGAAGCGGCATTTCTTTTTCCATCTATATCTACTTCCATTCGTAGAGGGATATAAAACAAAAAATTAAAAGAATATTACTTCCATCAATTTTTATGGCCGGTGGCTCGCAGAATTTGAACGGTTTTTCATGGCCTGCTGAAAAAGCGTTTCGCTTTCCTCCCCAAGCCGGCCAACGCACAATGGCTTTGTAAAACAGCCTGTTAAAGTGTGTACATAAACTAGTGAGCTGATAACTTTCCGCTTGCACAAGAAAACTTGAACGAAACCAACTAATTTCTCGGATAACCGTCCATAACTTGTGAGAATTTCATAATGTATCGAAAGCCCAAACTTTGACGACACCAGATATGAAATGCGACCGCTATAAAAACAAGTTCGTGAGGAACTTAATCCATCAAAGAGTACGACAAGAATTGTCGGCCGCATGTTGCTCTAGCGGGCACGTGCTGGGATACGACGCGGACGCGCCGATCTAAGCGATTGCGTCGTCGATTGAAGTCCAGGTGCACACTCGGCCAGGAGACTTGAATGCAGATCGCGGACAAAGAGGGGCAACCCGAGCCCGAACAGCTGGTACCCGCTTGTGCCCCAGGGCCACTGCTTTGTCCACGACCACCACACGGCAAGATGCAGCAGCCACTCGCCAAACTTGGGGTCTGCTTCTCCATAGCACTGCGACGATCGAGTGCAAATTTGCATCAAAAACTCGTTCTTTTCTTCTTTACTGTTGGAAAAAGTAGCCCAAGTCTTGGCATTCTCGTCAAAAGCCCTGGTTTTACGGCGCAGAAGGGTTGAGAATATATTATCTGTACCTCCCCTTGCTTGAGTAGTTACAGATGCGCGTCAAAGAAGTTGTTTTGATTTCTTCCTAAGGAAGCTCTGGCTATGAGGACATCCTTCAGTGATCATGTTCCGCGTGAGCGACGCAAGGCGCCGATCATGGTATGCAAATTGTCGTGATTTCAACGCAATGTCCGTGTGTTTCAGTTGCTGACGATCCAACAGCAGTATGAACCGTTGCCTGAGCTGGCCGATCTACTCGAAGAGATCTGCGACTGCAAGTCTCCCCACAAGAAGTAAACAGCTCACCTCCCGAGCACAGACAGATATTCTCCAGACGACGTCGATTATGCCGACCTCAAAATTCAGAGTGCCGACTCCTGGGCCACAAACGTCGCCACCAAAACTAACCATTAAGATATAATCATATTCTTTTACGCGCCGGCGGCATTGTATTTTTGGAAATAAAAGATAAATCTCAAGTAAGCTCCCTCAGTTTTTTAAAACAGTCTTAATTTTATTTTTAGTACCGAGCTATTTTAAAGTTAGCTCAGACTGCACTTTATTTCAAAGGATAAGTTGCGACTCGGTAAGCAAAAAAGTATCCACCTATTAAGAAACATCCCCTCAGAGTTGAGATTCACAGGCCCTAATGCCTGGCGAAGATATGACAACACTGCGTTGTATAAATTGCCCTAAGTGCATGGATTTTCTGGGGGTGTGAGGCGAGTTTTCGCGGCACCCTCCACGCAGGCAATCTCAAAGCACGGCAGAGAGCGCCAGAGGTCGAAGTTTATTGATGAAACGACGTCATTATCTTAAACTCAGCAGCCTTGTGCTCATCGGGAGGCATTGGGTTTGTCGGCCGGTCGGTCGGTCGGTCGGTCGAACGAGCACCAATCTCCGCCAACACCACTAATGTATTGCTCGCCTGCTATTGGAAACGAATTATTTCGCCGCCACTTGACTGACTTAGTTAACGTCCTAATGGAGATCGATGCAGTGAAATGCTTAGTAAAACAATCTCACTCTCGGAGAGAGAAAAAGCCCCCCGGAAAGTTTTAAACTTCCATTCTGATGTTTGATTTCTAGTTTTTGTTGCTGGCTACTGCAGCTTTCCGCTTATTACTATATTTAGACCTTTTTGTCTTGTTTATTCATTTTTAGGTCAGCCCAGCTCAGCCCATGTTATTGGCAGCACATCCTTTATCCGTTCTCGTCTGATCGATCCCGACGGCCTGCAAAAATGACGACATCTCCGAGGTACCGAGACGAAACTTTATGAAAGAAGCTATGAAACCAACGGAGAACTTTCTCGAAAATCGATATTCTTTTATATGATTTTGACAATGATAGATTTGCAGCCCGAGCGAGCGGTTTCGGTGACAAACAAGAGAGTTCCACGGGTTGTGTACTCGTAACAAACACACAGAGTTTTCCAAGGTCGGATCATGCCTGCAGGTAGCTCGAACCCTGCGACGACCCACCTCAACAATAAGAAACGCGAGTACCCAAGAGGAGAACAGACCCAAGTCCACGGCCTCCGGACCCAGGTCACACTGAGCCGGTGCCAGCGATATGCTGGGATAGTGTTACCATAGCGGCCAGTTCCCATCGAAATCAATCTATTGCGATAACTCTCTCGATCCGCGCCTTCTTAGAGTACCGGTACATATTCCCAGGAGTCTCTCTCTTTCCTCGCTTCCTTTTTTGCTCAGACCGCACCGTAAGTTCTCGTCGGTAGAATCTACCGAGCACCCATAAATCGTGGCAGCGGCGAGCTCGGCACATCGATTGTAACTAATGGAGGCGATAGCCACACATCGTATCTTGGTGAATGGCTGGATTTGCAGCAAATCCACACCCCGGTCGGAGCAGAAGGGAAACCGTGGTCTGCCGAGAGACCCATGCGATCGGTGCTCGCCACTCGGGTGGCTATTGACAAAGAGTGTGCAGCTTAAAAAGTACTCCGCAAATAGATTGAAGGGATGAGCAGACGACAGGCGTAACGTTTACCTGCCCACGACCCGCACATTTTTAGCAACCCTCGTCGCCGCTTCTACGTCCCATCACAAGGTAGAATAAATCCCAGCGATGCCCAGGGCTACACCGAAAAACGCATTTCTATACACGTACAGACTAAGCTACCATACAGCATCCATGCCCCACTTTTCAAAAATACTATTTATCCAGACAATAATCTGTTGACAAATAATGGCAGCACCAGATTTCCAACACGAGCATAATGTACCTACTCTAAATGAATACTCGACGCGTATCGATCGGACAGTTAAATATCGTGTAGTAACTCACCCCACGGGCAGAAATGAACTGCAGGGAAACAGTTTCAAGCCGGTAAAAAACCACACGAAGAATTGAAATGAAAATCACACACACAATCGCACACTCGAGAGACAGGCGATGCAACTTTTTCCCGGTTGGTTTAACGTGGAGTGGGACGCAACGAAGGAGACGAAGTTTCCTTGTGGAGTTCCCGTGGTCTACTGTTCTCTGATCTGCCTCCTCGCCTCGTCGGTCGGTCGGTCGGTTGGTTGGTCTACTGGTCGGGCGAGCACGCACTACCTTCTGTCGCCGCGGCCGTTGTTTGGGTGCTGTTTGGTTGGCGGCTCGGTCGGATGTTGCCAGCGAGGGCCGCGACAAAAATGCACACTACCAAGCAACCCCTCTACGTCGCGCTCTTTCGACTCGACGCGGCAACGCGAGTCACCCCAACGTGCGGATCCAAGCCCAGATCCAAGCCATACAAAATGCCAGCCAGGGGCTATTCAAGCCATAGAAAAGCAAACCCTCTACCCTCTCTCTCACTCAACGGGCTTCGACATACAGCTCAGCTAGATGCTGGCTTGCACAACTTCTGGATGCATTACCGGTCACATGGTTTCGTTCGATGAGGATTCACTTCACTCTGGTTACTGGGCTTTTAACATAATCCACGTGACGTTACTAACTGATGGTGTGTGCTGTGACAAGGTTAAGCCATTTAACATAATGCAGCAAGAATATAGGGGATAATGTGGTAATAAATTTAAATTATTGCGTTTATGGTGGATTTTAAACGTTTTGGCAAATACATTTAGAAAGTCATTTTAATGGCGCACCAGCAATTACGAGATGTAAGTGTGGAACTGGTGCGGATATTCGTGTATTCGGGGCAAATCGACGCAGCCTTGCTGACAGCTTTGCGTGCTGCTAGCTGCGATTTACATTTTCGCGAACGCGGAACGTTTTGTCGCGTCCCCTTCGTCTATCCGGCGTAATTCGCCACGGGCCGCGGCTGGGCGTGGGGGGGGGGGGGGGGGGGGGGGGGGGGGGGGGGGGAGTGTGGGGTCAAACTTGGAACTCTTGGGGAGGGTCAGGGTGAGGGACTAGGCGGGCGGGGTGACATCCAGCTCGGCGTCTGTCAAGGGATTAGTCGCTATGGTGACAGTGATTCTGCCAGCAGTAGAAACGCATTTGAGGAAGAAGTCGGGGTTTTAAAGAAATTGGAGAGGCGGCTAAAACTTCAGAGTTAATATTGCAAACCAGTCGCTCCCATGGGATAAGAGGTATTAATTTCCTTGTTTTAAACGGTGGTACGGATTAATATTATATCACTTTTTTCAGTTCAATGCAACCTGGATCAGCGAAGTAGAAAGTTGAAAAGACTCCACTCTATGAAATATCGAATTCGCTTGGCTCGCGAGGCGAATGCATTCAAATCAGACAACAAAAAGAATTCTACGAAATAATCAGAGCTTGAACTTTGAAATGTAAAATCGATGATGGCGCAGGCATGGACAGAAAAACAACGCACGCCGCGTTGTGTTTCTTCAGTCGACATATATGCCGTTGACTGCGACACCAAGCGCGATTGCATTTCTCCAAAAACTGTGAGCCGACGGCCGATTCGTCTCGGACATTGTCTTGCAGAGGCTGTGGATTAATAGGTCCAACACCCGACCAGTGTCGCCCGAACCACTCCAAGTTATTCATCCCGGCATCGCATTTAATGGAGGACCAAAGCACGCCAGTAGGGTAGGCATGAAGAGCGAGTTAGACGGCAATCGAATCAATTTGCAACTCCGTCAATTGCTTTTCGTTGCTTTCCGTCTCACTTCCTACCTTCGGCCCACCTACTCTACTGACGTGACTGGCAAGACGTATCTCTAAATAAATCAAATCAATGATCATACGTTCCTCACACGAGGAACGGCAAGCAGCGTTCGCACCAATAAATCGCGGTGTATTATGTGTACACCCCGCTGTACATAAACAATAGGAGAGAGCGGTGCCGGGTACCAGTGTCCCAATCGATATGCCACCAACCCTTACCCTAAAAACCCGCGAAAACACGTTACCAACTGGCAACGGCACATGCACGGACCGGCGCGTCGTGGCTCGTCGCGACGAGAACTAAATTGAACATAAATAAAGATTCCGTTGGTGCGACGGCGTCTGTGCGTGCGGAAGACTGATAAAACAAAATCAATCGGTTTGTCACTACTTTCAGCGAGTCTCATCGTCCTCGCATCGTCCTCGCATCGGGATAACGAACAGGCAATACACAACAATTCCATCTCACGCATCTCGAACAGCGAGGAATAAAATCCACGCGCTCCCTGCCGAGTGATGCCAGCCGAATTGTGCTCATAAAAAATGCAATTTCCAGGGACGGCGCACACCGCAAAACTTTTAAAATAGAATTTTAGGAATCCATTTTCACCGCGCATTGCATTTCAACAACCACGGGCGACGCGCTGGGTTTTTGATCCCCTCCCCCTCTACTTTCCCCCCATTGCTCCAGTGTTTTTTTATCTCGTTCAGCTTCCCTGCAGTTAGTACGGTCCGTACTGACACAAGCCGGCGCAGCTGACTTCCACGTGAAATGTACGCACTTCCGGGCAGGTGCGTAGCTCGGCCAGGCTCAGTGGCGTGCGCCGTGATCAACTGCTGGGCGTGCGGCGAGGGCACATTGGCACGGGTGCCGGCACGAGACTGCCAATAGGTCAAGGCTACCCGAAACAATTTAACCGCAAGGCGCAATGTTTTTGCATTTCTACCAATTTGTATGAGAAGCTTGACATGCAATGCCAGTAAGAGATGCTGACTTCTGTAGCCAGCTTCTGTTTTGAATGTTACCATGTTTTCTGCAGAATTACAAAACAGAAACTGTAAAGTTCAGATAGACCTTTTAGTTGAGTCGAGTCGACCCTAGTGTATGCAATGTTCCCCATCCCATGCTTCGTGAGGTTCAGCCCCTGTTGCAACGCGACCTGTCAGTACGCCACTGACGGGCCTGCGGTGGCTGCTAATTGCAAGGCTGACGCACTCCCGAGGGACACGTGGTCCAGTGGTGGAGTGCCCTAAATACAGCTGTGGGCAACTCACGACTAGTAGGCACCGAGGAGGCTCTGGAGTGCGATCCTCTAAATATTTCTCAGTGAAATGAGATGAGATGAGATCGCCAATTTTTTACAATGGAAAAGAATTAGGGCTTCTCATCTCGTTTCACTTGAAAAAATTTCCTATTCGTGCTCCTAAAGCAAAGGTCATGTGGCGCTCGGTTTTGTTTGTGGACGCCACTGCAAAAGTTTTGTAACTGATTGTTTGGTGAAGGTGTAAGAGAGTACGAGCGTAAATTAATATTTAGTTGCTGGCATCACCTCCTGGTATTAATTAAAGCTAAAGCTTTTTGAAGTTTCAACTTTATCATCAAGGCATATGGGGTGATAAAGTTTCCCTCTTCACCACATGGCACGTGAATGGATGTCAGGGCGATTTGTTTCAATTTCCGGCTCAAATCTTCTCCGAGCTTAGCGTGGGATTGGAGAATAAAACGAGGTTCCTCCTCATGAATCCAAACTCTGTTCGCTTGAGGATTTCAGAAGACTGCAGTTTGGAACGCCGATGCGTTTGTCCTATTTGCAAAAAGATTGCAACTTTTCACTTTGCAGGGCTGAGCGATCAAGAGCGGTGCCACACAAAGGGCAGATTTGCACAAACGTAAGCCTGGCAAAACTAGCTGTTTGCTTTCAAGTGATTCAACTATTCCTTGGTATACAACAACCTCGACTATACACTGCGATGGCCGTTGAGAACGCCATGCTTGCCATGCTTTCCTATGAAATGCAGTCATTATAATTGCATTGTCCGCTCCATCTTGGTAAGCGAAAATATAGATCATGTTTCAACAACTTGGATCCTGCACTCGGAAAACCGCGGCTCGTACTCGAAGCATTGTACAGCGCAGAGGCCGAAAACATTTCCCGATTTTCAGTAAAGCTATTTTTCAAATCCACATGAAAACTGCCGGACCATTAATAAATTAGCAACCACCCGTAGAGGAGGTGCTCGGTATGTGGTGACTGCCATTGCAGTAAATGCCAGGGCGATCAACATCGAGTTGACCGATTGGTTATTGAACCAAGCAGGGAATGACAATGTTGCACTCCATGATACGTGAGGGCCGCGGGTCAATTGCCCATGCCATATTGCAGTCTGAAACTGGCCACTAAAAGCAAACAAATGTTGCATTTTTTATAACATCCAATAGTGAACTATATGCCAGAAGCACAATAAAAACTGTTGGCTGCGAGGGTAAAAATAGAGTTACTGTTCAGTTTGTTTGTAGCCGGATGACGTTGTTATCGTGCAGTTTAATTTGCAAGTGAAATGACATGAAATTGTCGGGGATGTTTACCTGTGGGCCGTCGATTTAGCAATTTGTAATCAACCAGGGCAATGTCACATTTGATTAGTTAATAAAAATACGATGTATATGCGCATGCATTTATGTTCGTGCGTACGCCACGTTTATTTTTATTTCTTACATTTACCACCGAAAGTTGGGTTGGGAAAGTTGGGTATTGAACGAGACTTTTCATTGGCTGCAACGGGTTTGAAGGTCAGAGCATGGCAGTGATCCACCAATCAGGGAGCAGATACAATGCACCACGAGGTTGCACTCATTTTACAAGGGGTAAGTCTTGCGGTGCAGGCAGAGTTACAACTACAGAGGAGTAATATTGCGTAGACAGCAGTAAAGGTAGGATACCTCGGCAGATGCTGCTTCGATACGAAAACAAGTCCATCACCTGCAGCCGTGCACTCGACTGGCAGGGGCGGGGGCGGTACTGGGGGGCGGGGAGGTCGAAAGTCTGGACCTACCTGCCTCTCGGGCACAGATCGATCGACCGATTCGCAAGCTTGATTGATTCCAAGATAGCCGTGCAACGTAAGTAGGCGCCATATGATTTGCATCGGCCCAGTCGGAAGCAGCCACGGATGAAATCGCGAATAGCGGGAAGGATTTACCCGAAATCATATCAAAGTCGTGGTTTTGGAAACTCATTCGACAACTCTTGTGTACGTCACGCAATAACTGAGACAGAATGACTCGCGCCATCTGAACCTGCATCGTGTCTGTCTGTGTGTTTGTGTTTGTGCTTGTTGCAGATAAGAGTCGGCAGGGAATTACCTTTGAAAGGTCTAAATCATGTTGTTCAGCCAAGAATAATTCGCCTATAAAAAAAAGCACACAAAACAAGATTGCAGTTGAATGTACTACATGGACTCGGGGCCGAGCGAATACACATCAACAAGATTGCAGTTGAATGTACTACATGGACTCGGGGCCGAGCGAATACACATCAACAAGATTGCAGTTGAATGTACTACATGGACTCGGGGCCGAGCGAATACACATCAACAAGATTGCAGTTGAATGTACTACATGGACTCGGGGCCGAGCGAATACACATCAACAAGATTGCAGTTGAATGTACTACATGGACTCGGGGCCGAGCGAATACACATCAACAAGATTGCAGTTGAATGTACTACATGGACTCGGGGCCGAGCGAATACACATCAACAAGATTGCAGTTGAATGTACTACATGGACTCGGGGCCGAGCGAATACACATCAACAAGTTTGACGACAGCGACACCGTCACCAGAGCACGTATGAGCAAAAATCCATCCATTAGCTCTTTCGCTCTTTCGCTCTTTCGCTCTTTCGCTCTTTCGCTCGTTCGCTCGTTCGCTCGCGGCCAGATAAAATTAAGCCCGCTACGAGCTCGAGGCAAAGATGTCTAGCATCCCTCGCCTTTGTCGATCGTTAAACCTCCGTTCAGCTCGACTGTCATCTGTCATTACGCACAGCGAGGAAAGTGCGTACACGCACCGGAGATGATTAATGCACTGACACAACACACGCACTGCTCATGCGTGGCAGCCGATGCGTGCGCGAGCGTGCGTATCGTCTCGAGGAGATCGATACACTATCGTGTGCAAACAAACCACTCTGCTTACAATAGGTCCAAGGTGTACGCCACTGACCGAAGGGATGCGGTTTTGTCACAGATTTTCAGCCGCAGCGCCACTGCATGGAAAAATACCGCGTTTATAATTTAGAAGAACAAGACGGAAATTACTCGATGGACTGTACTTTATTTTGGCTGCATTTTTTTTTAATTGAATTTCGATTATCGACTGTTCACGTGGAGGAAGCTTGACGAAAACTGAAAGTCTGCAAAGAATGTTAACGAACAAACGAAACGAAAGGTGCTGATGGTCCTTTCTTTCCAGTTTTTGTGCAAACTGTATAACTTTTTCTCTGATGAAGACAAAGACGTAGAATGGGTGCCCGTGGATACAGCGTGCTGCACTTTAGTCTAAAAGTGAGAGTGCATTTCTTTGTTACCCGACTGGCTGCTCTAGATGCAGTTCATCTGAACTCAACGCAAAGCAACATCGGGGGCCGGACACCCGAACCAGTGCAAGTCACTCAAGACAGATTTCTCCTGTCGGTGAACCTACATCAGTATCACCAGCAGAAGCGCTGTTAGTCGAGGCGTTTGTCAAGCTTTGAAAGACTTCGGCCGAGGAGGACATGGTGCATAATTACCCGTGCATCTCGGGTAAAAAAGTCTGCACCGGGCCATCGTGTCGCCAAGGTCCGGCAGAAGAGGTGACGGGCTAAACGGGTTACCCAACTTAAACCGGCACTAGACGGCAAGCTGTGACAGCCATGCAACCAATATTTGGAGCATTGAACTGTGCCAAGGATTTCAGTAGTTCCTTTCTTTATCGAGGAAGTGTCTAGTGGTCTGTACCAGGTTACGTAGTGGGCGTAACACGGGCGGGGTGGACGTTTCACCGGGAATATCAGAATTAAGATAGAGTGGCGAGAAATGCAAAGACGAGCGACGGTTTATCAGCCTCTTTCACAGGAAGATGCAACACACTTTTTGAAATGACAAACTTTCGCCTGGTGTGGAACTCAATTGTAAGGGACTCTTTGTGGGAAGGGCGATGTTAGCACCGCAAACAATACCCCGTCCTGACTCTACCCGAGCTGCAAAAGACAAGGGGTGTCACCGCTGTTGGGCGCGATGATGATAAACGGGCACGCATTACTTCCACACATCCACGGCCATTACGTCGACATCGACTGTGCCAACATCCATCTGCATAACGACCCGGTCCTATGACCCTATAGCGGAGGGAGGCGGCGAACACAGCGTTCAATTGGCGCCTCGGCACCCTGGACACCATGGTCCATGGTATATCCACTGTGTAGAAGGGTGCCACGCCACGTATTGATATACAAGTACCATCGCCTCCGCCGTGTCGTGCCAAATGCAGGACTCCCACTAATTCGATCATGTTTTGTGGTCACAAGGGCCAGCCTCCGTCCATGGCTAGATGAATTAGCTGCGTCCACTGGAGTGTGGTATATGCAGCATAGTGCTAGTAAACTCATGGCAATTGCTATCACATATCGACCGTGTCCCGTGCCGAGTCTTGCGGGGGGCAAACGAACACAGGTCTGTCGAATTCATAGACTTGTGGTGTTTGGGGAAAATTGGAGGCCATGCGCGTGTAGGTATTGGTGGAAAACAACTTGGCAATCCGAATTTCAATCAATCTCTGAACCATTCTGAATCCACTTTGACCGTCACTGGCGGAAATAACCTCTCTCTCTCATATACCTATAGATGCCATGACAGTCGAGTTGCTCGGATAAATTGATTTCGAGTGCCATGAACCAAGTACCACGAAAACGGTAACATGTATATTCCCATGGCAATTCAGAGAGTCATATTAATATAGAGTGCTACCTAATTATCTTCGAGCTCTATCCGCTAATAGCAAGCTTGAAGCTAGAGTGCGTAGCGCGCCGTACGCACAGACGCCGCCTCCGATTCATAGAGAGACTCCTGTTTCAAACTTGATCGCTTTGACATCCTGCCGGTGCTGAGAAACGTGGCTGCCAAGGCTGTCAGCTTGCACAGTTCGCTCAAGCGTCGCGCGAGTTCGAGGCACGAGGTATAGGTACCGGTGCCGTCAGTCGAGACAGTCGATGCAAACTCCCGAAGACAATGGATCGACGCTAACGACATTCGGAAAGTTGAAGAGAAACACGCCACGCCAGACGATCACATTTCAAGGAAACGCTAGACTCGATTACCAATAAGAATGATGGGTTTGGCTGATTGAGAAATAAATAATTCGTCGCTAGAATGGTCTGCCGCACGGCATGCACGTGGCCGGGTGGACGGCGTCGGTCACGATCGCGTGCTTGGGGTGGGACGTCGGCAGGCAAGACGCTAGGGGGTGGGTGTACGGTGTGGCGAGGGGCGTTGGAGATGGGATGCTGATGCTGGCTGCACGGTCGTGCACGACGGAAACGGATATCAGTGGGGAGAAATCGGTCCTCGCGTCTTGCGCTTCCATCAGTGCAATAGCAAAGCACAACGACAAGAAATGAAAGTCCATTAACGGTGTAGGTGTAGTCCCCGAGCTGACTTATTGTCCGTTGCTTTATTATGATTTCATTTCCTTGCAGACCACACGAAGCTCTCCGACCAGAGCACAAAACGTCGCATGCCAATCGTTTATAGTAGCGTTATTTTTCATCGCGAATTGCGCCAGCCGTGATTCAACCGCGTTTTAGAGGAATGCAAGTTATGTTCGGCCATCATTGTGGTGAATAAAGAAAAAATATGTTGAAGAATGTAGAACATGTCGTGTCGAGATCTATGTAAGTAACTACGTGCCGAATGCCGAAATGATAGGCGAGTGCAGCGTGCAGAAAGCATGTCAAGAAAGTCAAGGAACAAGTTAAGAGACTGATGCCAGCGGTGGGATTTGCGATCATTGGTCGCAGATGAAACCACAGGCTATGATTTGCAGAGCTCGGCCAGCCTGAATATCACGCATGTTTTTACGGAATCTCTCCGAGCAGTAGCACCGGAGCAGCGAAGACTCCCGAGGACATAATTAGACCAGACCAGTGTACCTCTGCACCGATCGCAGAGGTACCCTACCATGAGCTGTTGGCTCGAGGACGAGACTGCAACTTCGACAGTCGGACATTGCGCTCAGTTCCTTGTGAAAGAGCGACAATCCTACGCCCATGTAAGCGTCGGGGCAGACAACGCGGCGTCGTACCTCCAATCTATCGATCAGCCGCTCACTAAATCACAATCTCGTTAGATGTATGCCGCCGGGCGCCGCTCCAGGGTAACGCAAACAAGTCGCGCCCCTTGCCCTGCTCGGTGCATGCCGCTATGCGCACACTCGAACGGGATAAATATCGGTTCGCGGACGAAAGAAAACGAAAACAAATTAAACGAGAAGAGTTGAAAAATAAACGAGTGCACATCACGAACGTACCAAACAAAATTAGACTAGTCTATTTTTAAGATGGTAAGAGCGAGGGAGAGGGGTGAGAGGGGGCAGGGGAGAATGAAGCCGTTCCGATGAAAGGACGGCGAAGTGGAACGAGACCTGCGACATTGGATTCGTAAAGGTTTCACCAATACCTCTGCGATCGAGCCGGCCGGCGCAGCGAGCTTAGCACGCCAAAAACTCATGCAAGAAGCAGCACAGCCAAGACAATCGCAGCCAAGACAATCGCAGCCAAGACAACCACAGCCAAGATGCAGCGCAGCGAAGTCAAGCGCAGACAAGATGCAACGCAGCCGAGGCAAGCGCAGCCACAACACATCGCAGCCAAGACGTAGCGTAGGACCAAGAGACTCGGGACAATTAACCTGGTAATAACAGATGGTAATGACAGAAAGCACGTGCTGGGTGTTATTGGCAGCTTGTGACTAGAGCCGATTAAACCCTCGCCATGTAGAGGAGAAAATGTGAAATCGAACTGAACGATCGGAACTACTTGGCGTCGGATAAGATATATTTTATTTTCTTGCAGCTGTGGAAAACTCGGAAATCCTGGAAAAACTTGAGCCCTGCTGGCGAAGTCTATGTGCTAGAAGCATGTGCATTCAAATAGAATGAAAGGGGATCTGGTGCATTTTCCGGGTTGTTGCAGATAAATGCAATGCAGGGCTGGGAAGATAATATCGCCCGATCTTGGAATTCATCCAAGCGCAACCTCGTGTAGTTATTCCAACCAAGAAAATACTTCATTTGTAGTTTAATATCAGTCTTTATAACGGATTTCAAGGACTAACTAAGTATTATAAACTAAGCATTCTATTTGGGGTGTGAGGTTTCTATTTGATCTCAACCTTATAGACGTCCCATCTCTGAATAGGTCAGAGTACCAACATACGGGAAAAAAGTCCCTGGATAGGAGTAGGACGGACTGGACGCTGTAAATGGGTCACTTTGTAGAAGGATGGAGAAGTCGCTACCAGCTGACGTTGAAGCCATGATTTTGCTGGCAACTACGGCACAGTCACAAGATTATGGGATGGGATCACTTCCAGGAAATCGTTCCACCCTCTACTTTTTGAATAACTTCGTTGCACATTTCTTGCATCGCCCGTGGTTTGAGTGGTCAAAGAGCTGACGCCGTGTATTTGAAACGGACACGCCCCATTATTCTCGGGGATGCTGGCGATCCGATCTGATCTCGTAAGATTTTAATCCTATCAGATTCCCCATCGGTATAGTCTTGGCTAAAATCACACGGCGCTCACCAAAGCTGCGAATAAACCGCGTTGCAGCGAAGGTCGTTAAGACTTCTTGCAGTTGCCGTTACAAATGCAAGTGCAATTTACACGGAAAAACTTTCAAGTTGCAAAAACGCGGCGACCGTTGATAGCTTTGCTCGAGTCCCGGGGAAAAGATTTGCTACTCTCTTTTCTCGAGACACTCACTCGATTGGCAAACAAAAAAGCGCCTGCTACTGGAGAGCGTGAAGCCGTTCCTTGGCCATCAACATGAGCTTCCTGGCACCGTTTCATCAACATGAGCTTCCTGGCACCGTTTCATCAACATGAGCTTCCTGACACCGTTTCATCAACATGAGCTTCCTGGCACCGTTTCATCAACATGAGCTTCCTGGCACCGTTTCATCAACATGAGCTTCCTGGCACCGTTTCATCAACATGAGCTTCCTAACACCGTTTCATCAACATGAGCTTCCTGGCACCGTTTCATCAACATGAGCTTCCTGGCACCGTTTCATCAACATGAGCTTCCTGGCACCGTTTCATCAACATGAGCTTCCTGAGACCGTTTCATCAACATGAGCTTCCTGGCACCGTTTCATCAACATGAGCTTACTGGCACCGTTTCATCAACATGAGCTTCCTGGCACCGTTTCATCAACATGAGCTTCCTGGCACCGTTTCATCAACATGAGCTTCCTGGCACCGTTTCATCAACATGAGCTTCCTGGCACCGTTTCATCAACATGAGCTTCCTGGCACCGTTTCATCAACATGAGCTTCCTGGCACCGTTTCATCAACATGAGCTTCCTGGCACCGTTTCATCAACATGAGCTTCCTGGCACCGTTTCATCAACATGAGCTTCCTGGCACCGTTTCATCAACATGAGCTTCCTGACACCGTTTCATCAACATGAGCTTACTGGCACCGTTTCATCAACATGAGCTTCCTGACACCGTTTCATCAACATGAGCTTCCTGGCACCGTTTCATCAACATGAGCTTACTGGCACCGTTTCATCAACATGAGCTTCCTGGCACCGTTTCATCAACATGAGCTTCCTGACACCGTTTCATCAACATGAGCTTCCTGGCACCGTTTCATCAACATGAGCTTCCTAACACCGTTTCATCAACATGAGCTTCCTGGCACCGTTTCATCAACATGAGCTTCCTGGCACCGTTTCATCAACATGAGCTTCCTGGCAGCCTGGAAGCAGTGGATATCTGCAGCTCTAATGGCGGTAATGCCGGGCGTTGGGTCGAGCGGCCCTCAAAGCCTCACGATAAAATACACGCCGAACTTTTCAAAACAGAATTACCGAATTCATAATTGTTTCAACGAGGTTTGAACATAACATCCCGTCCCAGCGCACGCAGCGACGAAAAACAAAACTAGCAATTAATATGACATTTTCTTCGCGGTCGTGACGGGTTTTGGATTGACGATAGATTGCGCGATATTGTTCTGTTCACTTGTGGCAAGCTGCGCTGGGAAAATAATTCGTTCAGTAATGAAATGCTAATGAACGAATTCATTCCGTTTTCGAGCCAAACCAAAATACTAATTGGAGGAGAACCACGAACGCATTTGTGGCTAGCTGATCAGGACGTGTGCAGCATATTAGCTAGGACATGCCAGGACATGCCAGGACATGCTAGCTAGGACATGCTAGCCAGGACATGCCAGGACATGCTAGCCAGGACATGCCAGGACATGCCAGGACATGTTAGCCGGGACATGCCAGGACATGCCAGGACATGCTAGCCAGGACATGCCAGGACATGCCAGCCAGGACATGCCAGGACATGCCAGCCAGGACATGCCAGGACATGCCAGCCAGGACATGCTAGCCAGGACATGCCAGGACATGCCAGCCAGGACATGCCAGCCAGGACATGCCAGGACATGCTAGCCAGGACATGCTAGCCAGGACATGCCAGGACATGCTAGCCAGGACATGCCAGGACATGCCAGCCAGGACATGCTAGCCAGGACATGCCAGGACATGCCAGCCAGGACATGCCAGCCAGGACATGCCAGGACATGCTAGCCAGGACATGCCAGGACATGCCAGGACATGCCAGGACATGCTAGCCAGGGCTGGGTCCGGGCCAAGGTTTGGGAATGGCTGCCGAGTGGGAATGTACGCAAGGTAAACGAGGCAATGCAAGGTGCTGGGTTCAGAGAGTGGGTGTCAAAGGGGCCCTGGGAATTTCTGCATGCCAAACGCCGCGCGTGGGACGTCGAACGGCGGCTTCTTAAAGAAAAAAAATAAGAAAGACGGAGTACGTTTCCAAGGGCTGTCTTTACTTTTGCTCGCGTGGAACTTTGTCTCTGCCATCTGAAAGGTGGTCGCAGAAAAGCTCAGCAAGACGAGGCACACTTTGCTTTGATAGTCGCTCGCCGCGCTATCGGGGGGGAACAGGATTTCGAGTCCGATTAGCAAAATTACAGCATGGAAAACAATTTTCTCAAAAGAAAATGCGAAGTTGTTCCCTGCGAGCGGAGGAGGGAATTGGTAAATTATATTTCAATTATGTACACCCCCGTCTATATTTAATACCGTATTACACGGAAAGACAGGCTCTAGGGGTCTTTCTTTTTCTCGATAAATTTGAATATTTCGGTTTACTTTCCGGTAATTTCCTCCCCCGCCCCCCCCCCCCCCCCCCCCCCCATCTCCCCGCAGCACGGTCGGTCGGCAGACGTTTTAGAAAATAACCACGAGAGACACGGAATTCTGGAAGATCCCAACTAAATACAATATTAACTTGGGATACCGAGCCAGCCACCTACTGCACAACTCGGAGCGTTCAAATTTCGATCATAAATTCCGCGACGGATTCCACTCGGCAGCGGATCGGAGTTTGAATTGTATATTTCCCAGATATCTCCGCCGTCGCCTCCGCCGCCTCCGCCTCCGCACGCCTGGCACGCGGCAATTCGGAATTTGTAGACACGAGTATAGAAGTTACTTTTTAAATAAACTATAATATGGAGATTATTCTAAACAAGATTTTCTGCGGCGGATGGATGAGGTAGGGGAAGGGGCAGTCGGGGGTGGAAGCCAGCTGCGACCCAAAATCGATGCTAGCGCTCGGGGCTTGCGACGGGCGGAAGGGGAGAATGCCCGCCCACCAACCCACCCACCCACCCACCCACCCACCCAACCGCCCGTGCACAGTCTCGACGTCACGGGGTATTCATTATCATCTTCTCATGCTTGCACAGATTCCTTGTACAATTAGATTCCGGCTTATCCCGTACTCCTTCCTCTAGCACACAACGGCGTCGGCGTCGGTGTCGGCGTCAGCGTCGCCGCCAGGTTGAAAGAGCAAACAAGTCGAGCCCGATCCAATCTAATCACCGAGTCAGACATGAATACAGGTAGGTCTTTCGAGCCACGTATTGAACACGACCGAGGATTTAATCCAGGCGAACTCGTACAATACGCACTAAGCAGTATCCAGTAGAAATACGCACGTCATAAATACTACGATTTCCCGAAATATTTTGGTTGCAGTTAGAAGGAGAGAGCCCGCTAGACGCAGAGACCACCCATCCAATGCCCGACTCAGGGCAGTGTTGCTTAACTCAGTGACCACCCATCCAATGCCCGACTCAGCGCAGTGTTGCTTAACTCAGTGACCACCCATCCAATGCCCGACTCAGCGCAGTGTTGCTTAACTCAGTGACCACCTATCCAATGCCCGACTCAGCGCAAAGTTGCTTAACCCAGTGACCACCCATCCAATGCCCGACTCAGCGCAGTGTTGCTTAACTCAGTGACCACCCATCCAATGCCCGACTCAGCGCAGTGTTGCTTAACTCAGTGACCACCCATCCAATGCCCGACTCGGCGCAGTGTTGCTTAATGCAGTGACCATCCATCCAATGCCCGACTCAGCGCAGTGTTGCTTAACCTAGAGACCACCCATCCATGCCCGACTCAGCGCAGTGGTGCTTAACCTAGTGACCACCCATCCATGCCCGACTCAGCGCAGTGTTGCTTAACCCACTGACCACCCATCCAATGCCCGACTCGGCGCAGTGTTGCTTAATACAGTGAACACCCATCCAATGCCCGACTCAGCGCAGTGTTGCTTAACCTAGTGACCACCCATCCATGCCCGACTCAGCGCAGTGTTGCTTAACCCAGTGACCACCCATCCAATGCCCGACTCGGCGCAGTGTTGCTTAATGCAGTGACCACCCATCCAATGTCCGACTCAGCGCAGTGTTGCTTAACGAGTGTTGCGTGGAGGGGATTGGTTCACGACGCTTGAATTGCAACGGCGCTAGCTTACACCCACCCAATGCACCTCTAACCCGTGGAGCTGCTAATCAGTCACGTTGATCGAGCAGCTGGCACGGCGTGCACTCTCACACAAACTAGGCCAAGCAACAATGCGTTCGATTATTAAGTTTCCTCGACTCCTGGCCCAGGACTTTGTGCAGAATCATAAAAATCCACGCCAACTGCACCGTGTCAGTGTGCACGTGACATCGATATTACCAACCAAGGAAGCAGAAACCGAAGACATTTCAACTTCCAAGATAAGATGGGAGATAATACTGCAAGCGAGGCGCGGAAAGAAGTTTCGATTAGTCTGTGTATAGATGAATGCTGTACTTCTTACCAGCAGTAACCGTTCCAGCCTCCCCGACTCAAATAAAGTGCCCCAAAAATAGGGAACAACTCGTCTTGCCCACGACACGTCGTTTGGTCGGTATATTTAGTGCTGGTACCACGCGTGTTCCCGTGCGATCAAACCGTTTACACGAAAATACCATCATTACTCGTGAGTAAATAATTAAAAACCATGTGCGCTCGCTCTGTACAGGGGCAGGGGGGGGGGGGGGAGAGGTCGAACGCGTGCCATCGCCGTGCGTGCTTTTATCGAATTTAAAACGACCGTGTGCTAGCGAGCGAGCAGCGTAATCGCAGGCATTACTGTCACTACACTCTTTTCAGGCAGAGTAACGGTCATAAGTAATACCTTTCAAGTCGATTTGCGTTTAAAGTGAAAAGTGTAAACGACTTCAGCCTACAATACCATCACTGCGTACCATCACTGCGGACCATCACTCGGGACCATCACTGCGTACCATCACTGCGGACCATCACTCGGGACCATCACTGCGTACCATCATTGCGTACCATCACTGCGTACCATCACTGCGGTCCATCGCAATAATTTTCCCCCAGCCTTGGCAGTAACACTGGAACGATCTTCTCATTTGATCCTCTAGTCACGGTAATCGATGCATCTCCCAGACTACATAACCTCTGTCGTACACAAGTTCTCGCTCAACTTCTCGGTGGGCATCGTTTAAATAGGCTCGCTCGGTCGTTTCGCCCATCTAGCGACCCGACAAACTATAATCTCTACAATTACCCTACATAGAGCGACCAAGCTTTTACCCGTCGGCTGGGGTGGTATGCAACCCATGCGAGCGTGTCACCAGCCAAACTTTGCAGGGCATACAACCCGATGTACAACCCGATGTACAACCCAACGGGGCCTTTACAACCTCTCCCCTTTACACTAGTACAAGCCTGTACACGTAGCACTGTGTACACCGGGACAATGCTACGGCGTCGAAACAACAGATTCGTGGGACAATGTACGTACTCGTGTAAGCAAACCACCTAGACTATCCCTGGCTGCTCGCCAGACAAGGCATAGGCGTGGGACCCTATGCATAGCCAGGCAAGTAGTCACCCCCCTTGAATTACCTGGCCAGACCCATGCAATGTGATAGATGGTGGCTGTGGTCTTGGCACGAGATATTCTGTCAAATTTTGAACTCATAGCACCCGAAACTGTTGCAACCCCCAGGTTTCTTTCCCTTAGGTCGACTGTCATTTTCATGCACAGCTAAGAAGAGGCTAGAGACAACACAACATCTTGAAGTGGAAATCTTGGCATGCCAGGAATCCCAGCCAACGTCCGTCTGGCACTCGTCAATCCAACACAAAGCAGTCAAGATTTGAATGTTCCTGAGCGTCGCAACGCTTAAAGCGGTGGCGTCGTCGACCGTAAACGTGGCAACCGCGCGGGGGCAGCGTCGGGACGCGTGCTGGCCGCGACGCGCCCGCCGGAGGGCACCGAGTTCGGGTATTTCGGCGTGGGTCGCGCGCGTCAGACAGGCCACGTTCGCCGACGCCGACTACCCCATGCGCTACTCGTTTATTGACGTTTGCTCTCCTCGTCTCGTCCGACGCGCTCGCTCGCAGCGTGGAAGCTTGTACGCGAGCGACGCTGAAGGTTATGTGTATGCATGTCTTGAGACGTCTCGGCCACGCTCTGTCGCCGGCGTCGCACGTCGATAGGGCGTCGCGAGCACGTGGTCGGCATCGACAGCGCAGTCGTCCCAAGCATAGGCTCAGATGCAACGTCATGGTCAAATATCGACACAGGAAGAAACTTAGTTTTAACCGAGAGTTTTAGCCGAGGGTTTCAACCGAGGGACAATAACACTCGATTGAATCTCACAGAGCAGACTCAATGCGTGCTAGCAATGCTCGCTCTCATCTGGAACAGTGAACACCCAACTTCCCTCGTCTCGGTACCAACACAATGCTTGCATTTGATGACAATGCCATGTAATGCAGAGCGCAAGGAACAACCGCAAGCCGCGACTCAACGCTACCGTCTTGAAGCCTGGCTGCTAGACTAACAATACGATCGTTGAAACAGAGAACCCCTTTTGTTGTCCGCCAGCCGGTCGAGCCTAGCGAAAACATCTCTCTGGGAAAAAGCAGACTTATTATTTCATGTCAAATCGAATGCTTCCTTCATGCGATCTTCCCGCTCGGCTTGCTATCCAATTTCTGACCCACCCGAGTTTTGTTTGTCACATCTAAGAGAGCTTTACTGCCTCCCCGTCTAGGACGTCATCCCGATATAATGCCATTAAACGGCCTAGTCCCTAGTTCGATCGCTTTGATGATTAGCTCCGAGTCTGGTTCTTTGCAGCCTCCGACCGCTTTGGGGAGCTGGACTACACGGCCGAAAATAATACAGCAATTATCGGGGATATAAATGATAACGGCGGTCCTGAGATGAGGTGAAATGACATACATACCGGGGGCACCGCGCTTTATTAGAATCTATTTTAACATTTCTAAAGCCTATTATGCTTCATGAGGCTTCATCCTATAATTTCATGTCAGGTAGCCAAGCTGGTCGCAGTGACGTCACTAGTCAATTCAACAGGCCTGACGTTCAATTATCCACCGTGCAGGACACAATTGCCAATTGTAGGTGACGTTGCTAATTGAAGGCGACGTTGATTTCGGCGACCGAGGTAGGGAGAACATAAAAATCGGCGACGATAGCGCCGAGGGACTCATGCGTGTTCGGCCAGATAATACCCTATGGGGTAGCACACGCAATGTCGCGTCACAGACGACATGTCACGCACTAATTGGGCCCGCGTTTTGGCGTCACGCATGTGCACCCTTGAAAACAATTTACAGACAATTGTACACGCGCAATTAAAATAGAAATTGTTGTGATGCAATGCACGAGATTTGTCTCCACGCATGAACGGGTTCCATTACCAACTCGAGGCAGACTTCTTAAAATATGGTTTGTGGGAAGACTCTTCCTATAAGATGGCAAACAAGGCAACGTCTTGGACAAAACCAGGCCTGGTGAGTCTAGTAGCTACATAGTTACATCCAACGCGTACACAATGTCAGTCACATTTTAGTGCATGTTGATGCGGCGCTTACCGCTCGTAAATACAAATGTTTGGCGTTTTGTGGCCCAATAAACGTCAGTAGCTGCGTTAATTTGAGATTGACAGCTAGCTAGCGTCGCCACGTGCTCGGCGTCGCTGTCGGTGGAGGTGGCCCGTGTTGAGATGCAGGTAGAGGCTGAAGCCACGAGCTTCATGTACGCACTGTTGCTTTTGTAGAGAAAGTAAACACAGATTGCAGCCCCCGGGGATTCTCTTGCTACCAAGATGGCGGCGCTAAATGCAAGTCAGTGTGTCAGTTGGTAATGTGATTGACAGTGTCGGTTTGTAGCTGTTGCAAGGAGATGTAAAAAAAAAAACATCTTTAATAATCTTAAGTTGGAAGAAATCAAGGGCGACACTTTTCGAGGGCAGCTCTACTTGTGTTCGCAACTTCTCTCTCCTCCAAGCGAGGATTTTTGCCTACATCTCCCACAATATCTTAGCCGTGGTCTGCAACTTCAACTCAAAGGCAGGAGAAGCAGATCTTGGAAGCCGCCAGTCTCAGAACTCGCTAAGAAATATCAGCCCCATATTTGGAAGTCGCAACAAAGCGGGCCGCCGCCCGCGATGGGCTAGCATAGGAATCTTTCCGTTCGGCGAACGAAGGTCGGACCCTTGAAATGTTGCAAATCGGTGAGATTCATAGTCATCCAGTGCACAACTTCTCGGTAATAAAACTAAAAAACTAGCTGCTGAGCAACAACTTTCCGATTCCTCGAGGAAAGGACTTTCCCTTACGCCCGACGCTTGCGACTTTTCCGTCATAAATGCACCCAGCAAACGCCGGCGTCATGCCACAGGGAAGCAATTATAGGTAGAAACAAATCGTGAGATTACTTAAGATAGCCGGAAGCAGGAGACAGTCTGCAATTACTAATTTGCTAATTAGTGAGTCGCAAATTAGTTTGACTAGCTCGCGCGACGGGCACAGTTTGGGAATGCACGAGCAGCGCCTGGCTGGCTGCTGGCTGGAGGGGCAACTACTAACTTAATTAGAATTGATCCTTTCCTGGCGCGGGCTTAAAACAATATAAATTAGCAGTGCATTTTCCACGACTTCCATCATAAAGGAGGGAAACTCAGATGGCCACGTTTTCCCCTGGATGCCGGGCCCAGTGGCCGTCGCCAGATATTGGATTACACTGGACCCACCCTGTCCAGGTCAGAGCGCTAATTACAACGGCAAGCGAACGGCTTAAAGGGACGAGAATGTGCATCAAGAATTTTCCACAAACCAGAAAACCCTTTCATCAGATTTGCTGGTCATTAGCTCGGAGAAAGGAGCGTCGATTGCCACAGTAAAAATAAATCTAGCAGAGATGGAGGCTAAATATCAGCCGAGACACATGGCAGGAAGCATGGCTGCTGCACTGGCATTGCATCGGCAGAATGGATAGGATTCAGCACAACTCGACAGTCACTTCTGCGGTCGATTCCATCTCGCGCTCGCCGATTCGGAAGTTTCGTTTATTTATAGCCGACGGTGGATCGCACACACGCACACTGGCCCGTCCTGTTCTAAATCTAAACGCACACGGATTAACGCTTTAGTCACACAAGCCCACGGTCCACGCTGCGATTCGATGCGATGCACAGCTTGCATCTCGCCAGGACGTGGACTGGCCCATGCTCTGTCGTGTCTTGACCGCGGCGTGGATGGCAAACTCCCCCGTCAAACCCGTCGTTGCCGAGTACAACGCTTGCCGAAGAGCAAAGAGATTATCATTTTCCAGTGCACAGGCAGCAAACTGAAATGCCACGTTCAATGTTTCATGTAAAACGTGCTGCATAGTGGGTCGAGTATAAATAGTTAACAATCATGCACCCGGCTTTACGGATATGGTTCTGTCGGGGAGTGGGTGCGACGGAGTAACCTTTAGCGCCACCGTCGACCGTCGACAGTAGACAGTCGCGGGATGAGCACGAACATGAAAAAAACATTTTCAACGCGCGCGCTTTGCGTTGGCGGAACAGATTTTTGTTATTTATTTAGCTGGGGAATAGAGAGGCGAGCGAGACCAGCAGTAATTTACTTCGGCACGCATGGCGCAAATCAGTTTTCTGCATGCGAATCAAAAAACAACGAGCGAGCGACTGCCGGGAAAAGGGTTGGATATGTGTCCCCGTTGGGTGGGCATTTGCTGCTGTTGAAGTCACGTTAAGTTAACTCCAGTCCACGTTCTACAGGCAGGGGATCGTCGACCAACAGGCATGGGGTCCAGGAAGAAACGTCCCAGTCATCCTGCCATCGATGCTCGCCCTCTACCGGGTCGGTCTGCGCAAGAAAGCAACGTGAGGTACTCGTGACCTTTCAGGGCCTCGATGGTAAACGTTTCCTACACCTTTGCATCGACAAATTTCCCACAGATTGTGGCCAAAAGCAGTTCGGACGCGTGGTGCTAATGCCAAAGGCAGCCGCGCGTCGTGAGTCGCGGGCGTCGCTCAAAGGGCGGCGACACTTTCACGCGTCAGCGTCGCGACGCACTCTGCGTCGGCGTCGGTCTCTGTCCCCGCAGGACGTTCACACAAATCAGTTTGTCTGGCGTTCCATTTGTGTTCCTCAACCGGGATTGTGGAGGGGGGGTGGGGATACGGGGGAGGGAGAGGGGTAAACGTTATTATCGAACTGGATTATCCGGTGGTTGCCCTTGAAAGAATCGTTAACCGCGAACCTAGTTTGATCGGAACGAGAACTCGATGTGTATCAATAAAAGCCAACACAGAGACCAGGGAGTATGTAGTTCAGTATGACCAGCCTCTCTCTCTCTCTACGTGAGCCGGTCTTCCTTCTCTTTCCCCCCACAGTAGCATTACAATCGATATCTAAGTCATCATTGATTACCTTCAACCATGCAGAACGAGGTACTGAAAAACTGCATAATTATAAGTCATAATAACGGCAATAAACCATCTCTGTTTGTCATCATCGTGGACCCAATTGAGGGAACGAAAACATCGGTGTATACCCATTCACTAACATTGCAAACCCAATAATACCTCAATTGATAACTACCCGCGACTTATTAAGTTGTGTACCATTACGCAATGGTTTGTTTTGTACGCAATGCGTTCCGTCCGAGTTCTAAACATCCTACCACTGAACGACGATTCAAATCCAACCCGTCATCCTGGTCAGTGCGCTTATCGTTCAGTGCCGTATCGAGTTCCCCGTCTGCCAACGGACACCCAAGCCTTCATGTTCCCGTGCAAGCAACATGACAATGCCTATTGAATATCGGACACAGATCTCTTGGAACTGATCGAGTGACCGTCTCGCTCAGAGCCTGGCTTTAAGACAATAAGATAATAGGTTCCCAGGTCCTACGTGGACTCGAGCGCCTTGGTGGGATCTCTGCTGCAGGCGAGCTGATCGAAGGCGAACAATTAATTGCAGGAAACGCCACGATAGTTTCGAATCACAAAGGTATATAGCGTGGCTCAAAACGGTGCTCGTAGGAGGCAGCCTTGCCCACGGGCACGGGGACTATCGGGCTGATAAGCCGTATTCGCAGTTCGCAGTCTGTGATGAGAATAAAGAGTACCAACCGAGTGTTACGTCTCAACAACTCGGCCACGTGGCCAGGTGGGCGCTACACGGCGCTACGCGGCGATGAGACGTCGTCAGTCGAAGCAGCCTTGACAGTGAGACGCGTTGCCGGCCGCCGACCGGCGAGGGTCTGTGAGTCAGTCTTTGGCGTAGGACGGTCGCTGGGCTCGCTGGAGTCGCCTGCAGCTTGCATCCTCCTCATGGCGGGGGACCCGTGCAAGGAGCAAGGCCACCTGGCAACTCTTTGTTCCGTTCCAGCACAACAAACATACGGCATACAACATCGCGCATGTCAGCCGGGCTGGTCAATCTACGGCGGTCATTCTCGTCTGCACCGGCATCTGGCATCGTCGGGCCGGGCCGACGCGCCACCAGGACTAAGAGATAAATTGCGACGCTCGGATTAGTACCCGGCAAGCCGCTAATTCGGGGCAACATCTCCGTCTCGCGTGGGAGATGTCAGTCTGTCAATTAGAAAGAGAATTCATCTGGCGTCTGCCGTACAAGGCATCAAGTTAGAAAGTGGCGCGACGGTGCACGGAAAGGCTTACCAAGTCGCACATGAAAGCGCAAGGCGGTGTTGAGCGACAGACCGCCGTTTAAGGTTGGCATTTGATATTCCGCGAGTTGTACTGGTCCTGTGCTGCCCTTTGTGCCCTGATACTTCCGAGATATTTCAAGAGCTTGCTCGCAGATTGGCCGTGTCTGGCATTTATGGGATTTTAACGAAATTAATGTGTTCATCAACCCCTTCCGATCCATTGTTGAACCCCCCGCAGTATGATTTTCGAGAACACAATGAGGTGGAATCCTTAGATTGGCCCGTCGCCTGCCTCCCACCTCCCGTCGAACGCAAGTTAAATCACGCGGAATTAATGAAAACGCTGCGACGCCCGAACCCACCCCTCGGCTCGGCGCCATAGCAAGTGCCAAGATAACTACCCAAGGGGAAATTTGACTCGATTTATCGCAATTTTGATAATAACTGTTATCTAGGGTGAATTTTCTTATATTGAAAATGAGGTATCACTTCCCACGTCATGATGCTGGTACGATTGCCATTTATTTCCATCCAGGCATGGAGATTTACTTGTCCTGTTCTTCCATGTTTTCTCTTTCCATTCTGCTGAAGAGATTTCTTATCGAAAGCAAATTCCCAAGTAAAAGCAGCTTCGAACATTCGAAGACACCAAGAGTATTGTCATCCCATAAACTGTAGTCAAAGCAATCTCGCTGTCGAAAACTCAATCCACCAGAACAAGCAGCGGCAAGAACGCCAGACAGACAATACTGACAATACTGACTATCCGATTAGTATCAATGTTGTTACAGTCTAAGTTACTCTAGCACGTTACGCCCAGATACAGGTACTTGAAGTGCGGCAAAATATAGCAATACATAAACATTGGCATTATTTCGAGTATTCGAGCATCCATCACCTTTAATTACGGTCAGAAGAGAGACACAGAGTTACAAAGTACACCGACTAATTGGCTCTAGTTGGCAATCTGCACAAATCGATGCTACTCGTGTGCTAAGCATGCGGGAAGCGAGACTACATCATGTAGTCCATGGACCCCGACGAGTGCACCTCTATTAGGCACTGTATGTTCCATTTTGCTACCTGAACTAACTCTACACATTGAACAATGTCAGGTGATATTCTATTTACACATGTTATGCCATGGAGAGCGAACAGTTCAATGTCTGTGTAGAATGTGATGAAAAGCAATAAATAATACATTGCAACGTGAGTGAGATTATAAAAGCAATTGAATTGAAACTTACCGAAGTTACATGCACCTCGAAACAGGAACAATCCCAAACGCGGATGTCACGCCGCAGGGACCAGCGGTCCAGACAAACGCAGGCTTCCAGAGATTGGAAAAACAGTCCTTGTTCACTTAGAATTGCCACTTTTGACCTAAGAAAACGGGAAAGAAACGTCTTGAATCAGTTCAATCGCCGACACAAGCTAAAAACGCGCACTCGCAGCACAAAGTTTAGTATTTAACAACGGTAACAACTTCGATTTGTTTGTCGAGGGAGTTGATCGAGAAGCACGTGACGCGACAACAGCTGTCGCCCGCGTGTGGAGTCCAAGCGTGGTAAGAAGCAGGTGAGTGGTTCTTGTGTTAAGGTACTGCTCGAGTGATTGGTCTGCTAGATACGAGGGTATGGTGCGACGGTACGGTGCGGCGAGATGATACGAGATGGAGAGAACGACTGACTGGCCCAACCGCTCGCGTCGGAGATCGGACTGGGTATGCGCGAGTCGCTCGTCGCTCCGATCAACTCGCTCCGAGCACCGTACGTACCGCGCTGCCGACGCCGACGCCGACGCCGACGCTCGTGTGTTTGGGGCAGAAACTTTGCGACTAAATATTGACACCGCAGTTTCATTTTACCAAACGCTTGTGCGTTACGGAGAATTATCGCTTTTGAATAAGCGTGCAGGCGGCTGCTTTGTTGACTTACAACCGCATTTCCTCCAGATAATTCACATGCCTATTTCAATTTTTGGGGAGAAAAAGAAATTTTAAATATACATTATTATTGTCTTTTCTTACTAAAATTTTATTATTTGTTAAGGTGCTACCGTAATCGCAAGTACGAACACCGAAGGGAAATGTAACAATCAATGTGTTTATCTCATAAAGCAAACAGAAGCAAGATTTCAAGTTTAAAACGGCAATCTCATCTGTATTCCATTACAAAGTCCCATCACATAAAAGCATTAACTTTTCCAGTCCAGAGACTACAGAGCAGGCAGTGTGACAATAGGATGACAATTTCCAATGACATTGTCAAGTTTTATTGAAATTCAGGTCGAACCTTAGCCCCCCCCGACCCCCCCCCCCCTTCCCGATCCGATCTAAACGCGGCGCTATTGTTTCGATACAGATCGATAATTCCGTTCAATTCACCGCGCGTTCGTTGGGCAAATCAAGCATAAAGTACACCACGACGATACAATATTAACGTGATGATTGCATGGTAGTCGCCGTCCCACCATCCCACCATCCCCCGTCCACCGTCCCACCATCCCACCATCCCACCATCCCACCATCCCACCGTCCCACCATCCCACCATCCCACCATCCCACCATCCCACCATCCCACCATCCCACCGTCCCACCATCCCACCATCCCACCATCCCACCATCCCACCATCCCACCATCCCACCATCCCACCATCCCACCATCCCACCATCCCACCATCCCACCGTCCCACCATCCCACCGTCCCACCATCCCACCATCCCACCATCCCACCATCCCACCATCCCACCATCCCACCATCCCACCATCCCACCGTCCCACCATCCCACCATCCCACCATCCCACCATCCCACCGTCCCACCATCCCACCATCCCACCATCCCACCGTCCCACCGTCCCACCTTCACGACCGATCCGAGCACTGATCATCACCGCTACCGGCACCCATCACATATTTAGCGAGCGCTCCTGCCGGACAATACTGAATGATTCAATGACGAGACATGGCCGACGTCGACGCCGGCGTCCCGACGCCCAAGGATTTCACAAATCCGACGTCACCGGATTCCCCCCGACGTAATTGCGTGGGCGGTGGTCAAGATGAGCTACGGGGAAATTTGCTCAGTGCGTCGAAATAAACAAAGCCACAGGAATTCAGCGAGATTTTGCCAACCACGCGGAACGGAGGCGAAATAAAAAGCATTCAATTTCAGAAATGTTTCAGCGGTAGACAAAAAAGAAAGTGTGTAAACGCACTTTGTGACGTGTGCTGGATTTCAGAGGAGGTCCAGACAAAATCTGTTGGGGCTGCAGAATACAAAAGCTCGTGGGGGCAATGGGTAGAGGTTAATCTTCTTACAGTTTCGGTGCTGTTCAGGCAGGAAGGTCAAAGTACCAACCGAGTGTAGGCCCCATAACAACTTGCTTTATATTTAACAACCATAAAATTAAGTAAGGTGCAAGATTCGCGGCACTCGGCGAGCTAAAAGAAGCAACGGTTGGTGTAAAGACGAGGCGGGTTGAAACAGGGACGCGATATAACAGCTAAGTGCAACCGAGTTTTAGAAGGCAGTGAACGAGAAGTCGTTGTTCAGTGAGGTGAAACTTTGCCACGGTAAACGTTCGAGATTTTCACCGTGAAACACAGGGTGGCCACCTCCAGAGGGCAACGACGGTGAGGTCAAAGCGACGAGCCAAGAATTTCATCTGGGTACTGAAAATGCAGACGGCCGGTACTTGGAGCACGCCACCGCTCGTTTCATGTGCACACTCAATTAGAAGCCGCCGACAGTAGCGACAGCAGCGACAGATCGACGGAACGCGTCGGGTTGGGAGATCCCCACCCACTCCTCTGTGCGGTCCAGCACCAGCCGAGATCGGGGACGCTTTACAGTGTCAAAGCAGCTCATTCTCAATCAACGCGGGAAGCTGCAGGGAACTTTGGAAATCAAAGCTTGACTTTAGACGAAATGATCATCACAGCGCACGGATCACAGAAGATCATTGAATGTCAGATTACTGTGGAGTTGATATTAAATCAGAGATAACTATTAAATACTCACCAAGTGCATAATAACGAAGGACGATGCCAATTTCCTCAGCCGTGCTACGCTTTGCCGTAGGATCAGTTTTACGATTTTCTCTGCACCGACTTTAAGTGCATGTCCGGGCGAAATGCAATTATAACGCAGCAAGATGCATTCGTTATTAGTGTCAGATGACCCTGTTAGTGTTGCAATTGTTTGATCGGCGATCAACTCGAGTGAATCTTTGAATTGTGTGCCGAGTCACTCGACTTTCCGACAAGTTGGCGATGTGCCTCGTGAGAAACACACATCCGCCCACACCTCACAACAACTTCTAGCCATGAGTGAAACCAGGCGTCGCTATAATAAACACACCGCGACGCCGACGCCGACGCCGACGCCACTACGTTGTTTACTCCCTCGCGATTCATTCACGCGCCGCACGCACCTAACCGCTTAGGCGATGCCAGGCGAACAACACTTCACTCTCATGCATCGTTCAAAGATGCAAACAATCGAGACAAGAATTTAGGATCGTTGGTCAGAGAGCCGTGTTTTTGATGAAACCACGTTCCTGCAGAAGGCTTGACAAGAAGGAGAAGAAGTAACTAGTATATGTTGCGAAACGTCGGGAAATTTAGTAGCCCTTTACTAAGCATTCAAAACCCAGTTCAAATAGTTTTTCTTAAAACTAGTGCTAAGGATAAATCAAGTAGACATGAGTCTAAAAACCATCATAAAGGAGAAATGCTTTTTAAATTTAGATGAAATCTGATTTAAATTGCAAACGCTTGTAAAGCGCGGGGTATTTTATTATTATCAACACTATAACCGTCTCAAAAATTGATACCTAAACGGAGACTAAAATTCTCAGCGACATGGGAGAATGTTTTTTTCAAAATAAAAGAACATGAGCGTGATAACAATCCGATTATAAATTACCCAAATATTATGCCAAATGAGATGTCCTCACTGCCCCATGTAATGAGTGATCCTCAATCCTCGTCATTTATCAACGACACGCAGCTGACGAGAGCAAAGACAGTCTGTTTATCGACTTACAAGCCGTTAAATGTGGAGGCAACAGACAGCGAGCACGTGACATAGCGAGTTGTAGTCTTCAACAAGCAGTAAACACAACATAGACACCTACCTCCATACATATTTTCTGCGGCAAGTCCGTGGGAACCTTGCAAATGCCAATACTTAGCATGCTTTAAATTCGTGTTTGAAAACACTACGGTGCTACGTATGATAATATTCGCTCCATAAACCGCAGAATCCATAACAAGATTAGCGTGGAAGTGCGTTAGAGTTCGGTAACACCGGGAGTCGAACTTGGGTGTGAAACTTACATAATGACGATGAGATTATGAGTAGGAATGAGCTACAACTTGTAATAAATTAGTACAATCAGCCTTCAGTCTTGCACAAAGCTCCCAGAATCCGCGACTGCTGCAAGAAGTGCGCGTGGAGTGCAATAAGATGCACTAAGTAACGAGGGATTTGCGACCGTCGCGTGCTCCAAGATCTTGACTCGATTTCAAACGTTTCAACTGCCGGATGCACTGATTTCTTTACGGTTGGTTATAAATTGCAAGGAGCGGGCACAAATCTGGAGACTGGCTGCTCCAGTTAACCTAAGTGACGAACGTTCTCGACTCGTCGTGAAATTAACGGGAATGGACTGCGGCGTTGCGGGAACATATGGAAGATTGTATGGTAGCATGTTGGTAGCACTGTTGGTAGCTCTGTTGGTAGCTCTGTTGGTGTTTGTGAGTTGGTATTAAAGCCGTCAACTTTGACAGCTCGGGAAGATGGCTGTCAATGCAACTTACTGCAACTAAAGTTTCTAAACTCGATGGAAATCCCTCTACGACATCTTTATTGTTGAACAAAACCATTTCAACTCCGGACGAGGAGCACAAACTATCGGCCGGCTTTTGTTTTGTTTTTGTCAAGAAAACACAGATACTGGAACTCGCAATAAGAATTCTAGACCGCGAGTGCAATTGAAGATGACGTTGAGGTTTCAGCACAGGTCCTAGCGACGGTACGCAAATAGTTTGATGGGTGATGCTAGGGTGGGAGCGGTGAGCTTTGAAAGCTCTGCGGAGGAAGCGTTATGAACAACGAAGAATGGAAGACGACGGCCATTTCAAGTGCAGATCCCCGAGTTACGTCGAGGGGCGCACTAAATTTAGAGCGACAAGCAGGCGACAATGTGTCAAAGATCGAGCCGGCTTGATCGCCGTAATGAGCGTCGCGACGCCGTTGAAATACGTCTCGACGTCGGCACGTGCCAAAGAGAGTGAGGTGCATCAAAGTAAGGGAAGGCTGGCCGACAAATTTGACATGTGAAAGTATATGATAATCAGGAAGAGGATCGTTTGGTAGGGTCCGGATTCGGACGATCTGAACCCCGTTTTTTCCCAGCCTAGTTGTCTTTGAATTTAACACCAAGAGTTGGAATGGTAATAAACTAAGCGACTTCTTACTTCTAACTTCTAAAACTGGCAATTATAACTTCTCACAACTCAGGTCTGCGGTGTTTCAAGCGGCCGACTGGTTTTCCAGAGACAATATTTTTACAGCATGACATCTCAATTATTTATCAAAGTGTGAATCAAGAAATGATCAATGAAAAAGCAAGCCACATATAAATGAAAGACGCACGCACCCACAGCTAATAAAAAAGGCAACAGAAAAATCTACCGAAATAAATTCCCATCATCAAAGTTTCGAAATCCATTAAAACCGCAAAAAGTGGCCTCACACGAGACGCTATAAATAGCATGCGCGACATTTGCCGAATTACCGACATATATCATCACTTCCGGCCAAAAAACGGCTCGATCCCGGCGACCTCCCCCGTCCCCCACTTGTCATAACTCACTCGACAGCGAGAGAACCAAGCAAGCAACGACCCAGCAGTTGGAATGCTAGGTTGACACAGGAAACCACGTGGACTAGCACGGGGTTGCAAGCAACGACCCAGCAGTTGGAATGCTAGGTTGACACAGGAAACCACGTGGACTAGCACGGTTTCGTAGTTGGGATGGAGTTGATTGGTCGTCGCCGTCACCTGCGACCGCGATGTCAGCTCCGTGGCAGGCAATTAATCAGAGAAGATCCTCATGGAGCGGCTTGCGTTCCGTCAGCCTGGCCGATTGAATTCCCCTTAAATAAGCGGGACCTGGACCCAGAACTTGGTCTAAAGTTACATCCTCAAGGAACATGCGATAGAACGTCTTAAATCGCAATTCACATTGCAAGCATTCCTCTTTTCCAATTAGGAAATGCATTTCGTCAAACAGACAGAATCAAACAGAACCTTAGATTATTGAGTACCCAATACCAGCTGTGATTCGACACAGCCAGGGATAATCACACGCTGAAACAGATTCTTGACAATGAGGGACTGAAAAGCTGGTGTCGGACTAAGACGGCCATATCTCTTCTACATCGGCGTCAAATGCAACTGCAAGGACCTTACAAGTGCGCCGTCGGCGTCGGCGTCGCGAGCGCAGCGTCGCAATTAATCAGCGTGAATCTGAGCCGACGCCGCAGCCGCGACCGAGACTCGCATTAAATCGTGCCAGCCATCTATTCGGACGAGTGACGATCATGCGGGACAGAAATAGGCGGGCCGAATTCCGAACGTCCTGTGCCCACCTCGACATACACAGAACCAGCCAGCCGCGGGCCATGTCAGCACGACGTCCGTGTGAATAGACTGGTTCTAGACTAGCAAGACGTTGTCCTGGCAGCCACGGGCCATGTCTGCACGACGTCCGTGTGAATAGACTGGTTCTATAGACTAGCAAGACGTTGTCCTGGCAGCCACGGGCCATGTCTGCACGACGTCCGTGTGAATAGACTGGTTCTAGACTAGCGAGACGTTGTCCTGGCAGCCACGGGCCATGTCTGCACGACGTCCGTGTGAATAGACTGGTTCTAGACTAGCGAGACGTTGTCCTGCCAGCCACGGGCCATGTCTGCACGACGTCCGTGTGAATAGACTGGTTCTAGACTAGCAAGACGTTGTCCTGGCAGCCACGGGCCATGTCTGCACGACGTCCGTGTGAATAGACTGGTTCTATAGACTAGCGAGACGTTGTCCTGGCAGCCACGGGCCATGTCTGCACGACGTCCGTGTGAATAGACTGGTTCTATAGACTAGCGAGACGTTGTCCTGGCAGCCACGGGCCATGTCTGCACGACGTCCGTGTGAATAGACTGGTTCTAGACTAGCGAGACGTTGTCCTGGCAGCCGCGGGCCATGTCTGCACGACGTCCGTGTGAATAGACTGGTTCTAGACTAGCGAGACGTTGTCCTGGCAGCCACGGGCCATGTCTGCACGACGTCCGTGTGAATAGACTGGTTCTAGACTAGCGAGACGTTGTCCTGGCAGCCGCGGGCCATGTCTGCACGACGTCCGTGTGAATAGACTGGTTCTAGACTAGCGAGACGCTGTCCTGCCAGCCACGGGCCATGTCTGCACGACGTCCGTGTGAATAGACTGGTTCTAGACTAGCAAGACGCTGTCCTATAGCGACCAAGAGCGTGCCCCGAACGAAATGTTTCTAAAGATAGCACTCGCACGTGGCCAATGGGAAGAATTTGACATTACGCATCTTGCCAGAGGGATACACGCATGTGTGCGGTCTTTACAAGTAGACTTACGCACGGCACTCCATCTATAGTGCGTGATCAAAGTGTCTACTAAAGAATGACGCGACATTTCTCATGCGCTTCCTTCCCCCTCCCCTGCTCCTACACCTACCTGACTACACTCTCGTGTGTACAGGTATTGCCACGAGACATTTGCTCATCGATAAGGGAGATCTTCACTCGTTAAATTTGAGTGAAACATCACTCACGCTCTTGCGAATGTGCGAAAATTGCGTGCAGCTACTGGTTACAACGCAAAACTGGTGAAGTAATTTATTCGGAAACAAATCTAATGCAGCTTTGCTTGGAATCAAATCGTGCCTCGTTTCATGGGAGCGCTGATGTTCCCCTGTGAGTCAGTCGATGCGATGCAGAATACTGATGATACTGGAGTTCGAACATGGAGTGAATTATTCTTGCGTAGCTTATCAAGTTTAGTCCGTGAGGAGCACCGAAGATTCTTAAAGTCCCAAATCTTGAGTAAATCAGAGTTCATCCCTATTGACTTTTAGGCAGGTAAAGATAAGCAATGCGTGAGGGGGTGAGATAATAGTCACTCATTTGCTACTTTATGTTACTCACGGGCACTTTGAGTGAATGTCTTGAGCCGTTACTTGAGTGAATCAAAATGAGAATGTAAACGAAATAGATATAGGATTTCCGTGCCTATGCTTTGAGCCAAGTCTATATGGAGGTAGAAATGGGCAAATATCTGGTCGCTGGTATGATGGTCTTGCTTGGCCACGGGGCTGACGGCTGTTGCGTCGAGTTTGTCATGCCATCGGACCAAGACACTTGGAAATTGATATTGCGGGTCATGGGAGAGGAGAGTTCTTTGAGCGCGAGGGAAGTCGGGTCAAACATTGACCCGAAGCGTCCGGAAATGACGAGCGCGGTTCCGGATGAATGCCACGGAGAGAAAATCGCAATAAAATTCGAGAAATCCACTTCCTGGATGCGCTGGAAATCATATTTCTCAGCCAACAATTTTAACATGTCGTTTTGTAACGCGCCAAGTGGACAGAAGCCAATTGGAGGACGCGAATTGAAACATGTTTTTGAAATTCGAGTAAAAGTAGCTGCGATGTCGAATGTACGGGAGCAAATTTTTATGGAAATTAAATATAATTAGGTGGTTTGCTAGATTTGTGAGAGGTTGTCCATGATTTTACATTTCCGGACCGTACAGTTTTAATTGGCACATCGCACCCATGCGTGGGTGCTGGGTGTCCCCAACAAGAGCACTCTCCGGAGTCCCCGCGGTGAACGGGTCCAGGTAGTTCTGTTGATCAGGATTAAGAGGAGAGCTTTCCTGAAGTCACCGAATAAGTGGGTACCTACGATTATTCAGCTGCCATCTGCTTTGTCGACCACTGGGAGGTCGACAGCATGATAGGTCGTGACCTCGCTTCCAGGATTACAGGACTAAGCACGGCGTCCTGACGGGAGACTATCGCGTACCAGTCTGGAAAGGGTTGGGATAGGGCGAGGGGGAAAAGAGGGATTAGCGATTATTCAAAGGAAAATGAGTTTTACTGGACTTTGAGGGTAGTGACCTTTGAGGCTTTGACGTAAAGGCCGACTCGGTAGCGAAGTGAAAACGATGTTTAAATCTGTTATCTATAAAAACGAGCTTTTTGCCAAGCGGATTTTCGGCTCTTTTAACGATGTGGTCGTAATAGTTTCATGAGGCAAGGTTTCTCAGCGTCACGTCATGTCAGACTCTAGGATAGACTGAGACCGAGTTCAGTGCAAGGATGTAACCCAATCACTGAAGCTCGAAATAAGAGATCCGACACTTTTCAACATTTTTCAACTTTACAACTTTACAATAGGGAGTGATGAAAAAGACGCGGCAATTCATATTTTTGAAACTCGTCGACTTCATTACGGTTTACCTCAGGCTTTTCCGGCAGTGAAGTCAGATAATTTGTTTTTCACGCTCACGTGCAGACACGTCCAAGTGACAGCAACACCATGCTTGTGAAACGCGCCGACCCCGCGCGGAAAACAAATGCTCTACAACGTGTACTCTCATAACTTAAACATGCGAACGCAAAAAAGAATGAGTTGCTCAGTTTTTTGTGAATACCGCCAGAGCTAGTGCTCACTTTTTCCAGCATAAATAATGCGTCACGCCTGACCGTGCAAAGTGGGGGTTGGTCTGGGGTGGTCTGGGGTGGTCTGGGGTGGTCTCGGGGGTCTGGGGGGTGGTCTGGGGTTGATGGAGCTTGTGATATGCTATGATGACCCACAGCAGTTCGAAACAGTTTCGTTCAACGGGCACCGACACGGATCACCGTCCCTGAGTCCGCCATCGCTCCAAACGACCGACCACTCAAAGGGAAATATCGCACATTTTTTTTAGGGGAGATTTATCGCGTTCTACGTTTTTCTGCTGGGTCAAAATTTCCACGCGGGCCAGGTGTAATTGGTAACCAAAACGACATTTTCAACACTTTTTAATGAAATCATAAGGAATTCATACAAATTTTGGTTAACACAGCGTGAGGACTTGTTTGTTATCCCTGCGTTTCAGAGCAAAATCTCGGTTTCTCTCTTCCAGATCTTTTCCCAGGGAAATGTGTTTGTCTATGTTTGCCCGAGGGAGATGCTTCTTGTCTTGTGACCCTTGCACCAATATCAATGGGTAGCTGGAGTCCATTAGCTGGCCACTGCCTCGTCTGGAGACGCTAGCCTTGCCTGGAGGGGATGACTTCAATGCTATCTGGGGCCGGCTATTTGCTTGAAGAGGTCTCACAGCTGCTGTCCTATTGCCAACATTTGGGTTGGTGATTGCCAAGAAGCCTCGGGCAATGTTGTGTTTCCCACAAATAATGTGTCTGAAATTGCGAATAATGTGAGGTTCAACCTTTAACATTGGCAATTGCAAAGTACATTACACGATGCAGTAAACATTATCATTATCTGGGTCCAATTGTACAGTTTGTAACCTTGTCTATCTTCAGAACCGACAGGCTAGAGCTGCCTTCCAGTAATATTTCATTCGACTCGCCGAGAAAATGCAGGGCTTTCTGTTCTCACACATTTTCCAACGAGGTTTTCCATCGCGAAATCGTTTTATTTCTGTCGTTTCGTTACAACTTATACGCCTCCCTTATGCGCCAAGTAAAATTGACTTTCATATCTCTGGGACTCATTTCGAACTCGAGCTTAATGTGCAGCTCGACGCCCGCTCCATGTCTTTCATTTTATACAGGTGCTATCATAAAAGCATCGCGGTATAAAGAGAAGTGCGACGAAGCATACCTTAGAAAGGTAAACAAAGAGTTCCTGAGGCGGAGCGATCGATTCTGTAGAAGTTCTCTCAGGGAAGATAGCAATATACATATGCCCCGTGTATGCAGGTCACTTTCGTTAGGTACCCCCGGGCCAATTCATCTTCCTATACTGCAATGATATTAAAATCTTCCACCGCTTTGCATCTAGGTCATACTCGCTACAATTCAGCAAAACACGGGAACAAACGTAACTAAGCCATGCAACAACTAAAGCCCAATTGCTTGCATTCGAAATCGATTCTAAACAGCGAATTATCGATGCATTGTTGATTTTAATAACAGAGGAGTACGCAAACCAAGCGCCGTTTTCCGTGAAGACCACTCAACAATGAAACCGCGAAAGACGAAGCTTCATCTTGCAGTTGCGACAACAATGAGCACTTATCGATCGAACGAAACATAAAATCACACATAAATATCTGATAAAAACTCGTTGGAAGCGTTGGACCGGTTGGACTGACGCGACTTCAGAGCTTCACGAAATCGTGAAACAAGATTAATTGAATTACTGGCGGCCTGTGTACTTCGCCCGCCTGGCGTTTATCTTGATGGACGATGTTTAATAATAATATTGATATACCTATACACGGAGCATATGCCTTGGATGCTTGAATATGTTGGCTGCAGACGCCCGTTGGGCTCATTTAAAAGCTTTCGCTGCCAGGTTCGCAATACAATTCAAAAAGACATCGAGAAAGATGCTAGCAATGTTTGCAGCGAATGATCAGACCCGTCGCCCACAAGCCTGCATTTGATGTTTTTTCAACTAAATGAACAGCAAAGAGCGTGGGTAGCACAAGCCAGGTAGTACACGACTTTCCGTGAGACGAAAAGGATATCAGGTTAATTACCTTACCTAGCTGCGAGTGCGATCAACTGTGCGAGGCAGGTAGAGCTTTGATCGTCGCAAATATTATGACAACAACTTCAGAGTAATTAATTGGCCATCATTAAAAGACCGATCTTATAGAAACAGAAAGAACTTCATCAGAGAATTAATTCATTGCAATAACGACAGTATATTTCTTAAGTCCAAATGCTAAATTATTACAGTTTAATCTCAGTGTTCTAGTCTCGGTTTTAAGGCAAATTAGAATTAATTTGCAAAAAAACCTGGCAAAATGAAACTAAACGAAGTCTTACGTCCCCTGTCTTAATTGCCTTTTTTTTCTTCGTTAAGTCGTTCGTCGCTTGGAGCAGATTTTGGGAGGATTTTCTGGCAAGGCGATGACAGTCTATATTATCATAACACAAATAAAAAGAAAAACTTGGGTCGGAAAAATATCATCACGCTTCCCGAAAATCTTGTCATCAAGAAGAAGTCACGTGGCCAGCATGGTGGTGAGTGAACTGCCTTGGGAGTAATTAAGAACAGAGGAATATTAATGAGCAAAAAAGCTGGGAGCTGTGAACACCCGGCAGCCGGCAGCCTGGCTGCTCCTTGGTGCGAATCTTGAATAAACAAGTCTATACACGACGCCCTTCTGGCTCATTCGACGCCAGGCGTCGCGGCCGTTCTGAACCAGGCCATGAATGAAATTGAAAAATACCGACTTGAAGAAGCGAACGGAAGCCACAGGCTAGCGGCGTTTGGCTTCTCTCTAGCCAATTATAACCCCAAGAAATTAGGGACGACAGCGGACATGAGTATTATTTTTAACTCATTGATACAGATTTTGATTCGAATGTTTGGCTAGAAGTCGCTCACAAGCACTAAACGCAGCGCAGAGCAGAGAAGAGAAGAGCATTGGAGATCATTGCATGGCATTGCAGAGCATTGGAGAGCATTGCATGGCATTGCAGAGCATTAGAGAGCATTGCATGGCATTGCAGAGCATTGCAGAGCATTGGAGAGCATTGCAGAGCATTGCAGGGCATTGCAGAGCATTGTAGAGCATTGCAGGGCCGTAGCGAACCAAGATAAATTACTTGGCAAGATGCAACAACATAACAAGCTCGGCCAAAATGGGAATATTAGCCCGACACTCGCCGAAGTAAAAGAGGTATATTTAACTCACCTTTTGTTGCGACCGGTGAGTTGGAATCTTTCTCAAGCACAGCTAAGTACAGCATTTACTTTCTCAACTGTTTTATCACGCGAAAATACGAGCAAAGATGTCGAGCTTCTTGGCGGCGAACTGCGAGCTGCGATCGTCTGGCAAGAACGGAAAGAACAAGATTACAAAGATGGCCGACAACAATAGGAACTCAACGGGGCCGGTGAATCTGGTATCGGAGCCGTTTCGAGATAATCGAAATTGAACTGTCGCCTGCTTGACTATTGTTATCGATATTGCCAGCAGATTTACGAAGCATTCAGCGTCGTGTTTTTAAATCAGCTTCTCTTGATGTTTCTAGTTTCAAACAAATGATAGGAATCTGCTAAAATCACAAGCACATCGTTAGGGGCTTGAAATCAATTGAAATAAAGGCAATCATTTGTATTCTTTACCGCTAATTTCTACCTAAACACACAGAAAATAACACCATTATTTCATAAATGATAGCTCTTTAGGACACAGAAGAGTATAGGTACAATTTTAAACCAGACTGCAGCGATTTCCTGAATTGTTACATGGGTATAGGGGAACCATAAAGATGACACTTCTTTATGATGGTTTTTAGACTCATGTCTACTTGATTTATTCTTAGCACTAGTTTTAACAAAAACTATTTCAAATGGGTTTTGAATGCTAAGTGAAGAACAACTAAATTTCCCGACGTTTCGTAACATGTACTAGCTACTTCTTCAAGGGTTAGAGAAGTACTAACAATTTTCCGATAACAAAAGAACCACATAAAATTATAACAATTACCAAGTTCAAAAGCATCCAAAATGCATCTAAATAAAATATTTATAAAATATTTAGATGCTTTTAGGAAGCTTGAACTAGGTAATTGTTATAATTTTATGCGGTTCTTTTGTTATTGGAAAATTGTCAGGACTGCTCTAACCCTTGAAGAAGTAACTAGTATATGTTACGAAACGTTGGGAAATTTAGTAGCCCTTTACTTAGCATTCAAAACCCAGTTCAAATAGTTTTTGTTATAACAAACTTCTTGTACATGTATTACTCGCTCTTCCTTCTCATAAGCCGACGAGATGGGAGCTGTGGGTGGGAGCTTTGGGTGGGAGCTTTGGGTGGGAGCTGTGGGTGGGAGTACAGGTTTTGAAAGGTGCCACGATATTTTGTACATCTTCACCCGTCGAATCGACAATTGACAAGACGTCATCGGAACACGGATGGTCTGAAACTCGATTGGTGTCTTGAACCTCGAGTGTCAGATTCTGTACAAGTCGGTAAAGTAGAGTCCTGTCTTTCCATGGGAAGATCGTCACGAGTCGTGAGCCTGAATGGCGTGTGTTTGATGTATGCCAGCAACGCATCGGCGTACAATCTCGAAATAAAACGCGGTATCGCAGCAGTCGGTCGGTCGGGGGCAAGATGTTGGTCGGTCGGTCGCTCGGTCGGTCGGTCGCTCGGTCGGTCGTTGCAGCGATGACTAATGCGTCGAGCGGTGCAAGATGCCCGATGGGTGACAGATGACAGCAGCACCTGTTAGTGCTCGATACCGCTCACTGATTAATTCGAGTCTACGATTCGCCGCGGTGAAAATAATCAGTGGCCCGTGCTAGCGTTTGCGCTTCCAAAGTAAAAACACGGCCGTGTCGAAATGTCCGGGCTCCGCGAGGCTCCGACTCGATGCGTGTTCTGATGCAATTACTGCTGGAAATATAAATCTAATGGATTTCGCCCCAGAAACAAACTAAAACATATTAAAATCTAATTCGATATATGAACTGCACATTTGCCTCGAACTAGTCCCGGGGAAATACTTCACAGATGGCTGACAACAACCTACAACTACTGCCAACCTGATTTGTTGCTCAAATAATATTTCCCTGCAAAGCTGAACTGTGATTCTCCATTCGATCAACTAACTCTTTATACCCCTTCTGAAACAAGACGACCGAACGGTTTCTCGTGTTGGTAACACTGGTTCTCGTTACATCACCGAAGTTAAACATCACTGCGCTGGGTCAGGTATTGGATGGGTGACCATCATACACATGACCAGTTCTGTTCGGGAGAGAGGTTGGAGGGATGAAAGTTAAGCAACACTGCGCTGGGTCAGGTATTGGATGGGTGACCATCATACACATGACCAGTTCTGTTCGGGAGAGAGGTTGGAGGGATGAAAGTTAAGCAACACTGCGCTGGGTCAGCTATTGGATGGGTGACCATCATACACATGACCAGTTCTGTTCGGGAGAGAGGTTGGAGGGATGAAAAAATTAGACCAGTGCCGCATGGCCAGATGTCAAAACAGTGCGTCGTTAAACACCACAAAATAAATAATGAAACAAGACGTCAAACGTTCTCATGTCGTTCTAGTTGTCTGGCATGCCGATAGATTTGTTGTCCAGTTCTCCAACCAAACGCCAGGGTCGTCACGGTCACAGTACCAAGTCCACGGGACCAGCCACCGACTGCCGTCCAGTCCCTTCTGGTGCCGCTGCAAAGTTTGCATGACCCAAATCCAGATGCCGACACGCCTAAACTTAGCGAATTCCCTATCAAAATTGAATTTGACAGAGCGGCATCCAAGTTGTGGCATTGGCCATTAATTAGCTTCATATCTGTGCAGCTAGAGTCGCCACGAGCGCCGCCTCTAATCAGGGTGGTGTGCAAGTTGAAGCATCACCCCCTAGGGACACACCTATACACTCTGGTAAAACAGAAGACATAGTTTAGAGATTATACCTCCTTCAAGAAGCTTTCACACAGCAATACGAAGACAGCGAGGATACGTTCAACCAATGACCAAATTGCTTGCTTTGATAACTCAGAATTTAATAATTTCTCAAACACCGAATTTTAGAGTGCTGCTATAAATTATTCACCAGATTTTCTCATTCTTTTCGCAGAGAATGGATTGTCGGGAGGGACCCGGGGTAAGGAGGACCGTAGGGAACCGAGAGAATGCAGGGAACTGAAGATTGAAAACCAGGAAGTTAGAACCGGGAGCAGGATCGGACCCCAAAACCATGACAAGGATGTATTTACCGGACAATTTCACAAGTTGCTTCCAATTCCGTGCAAGTTGACAAGAACACGAGAGAGCGACAAGCCAACTTTTGAAACAGCATTAAGAAGTGTGTGTGAAAAGTAAATGAAGTTGCCATGACAACCACGGAGACAAACAATGTCGCTGCAGCGAATTCAAACGTTGCAATTGCAGCTAGCGCTAGTAGTGGATGGAAACCACAACACCGACCCAAACAATAGCACCCATGCGACACTATGTACCACTATGTCGATCTCTATTCAGGCATTTTAAAATTCTGACACTTTTTAGCTTAAATGTTTTCAATGTAATCATGTGTGCATGTAAAGATGGTATGGAAAGAAATAAAGGATGTACAAGACAAAACACACATTTTAAGCTAGGAAAACCGAAACTAACAATTTTTAAAAAAGGATCATCTTACGCAGGAGGCTTACTTTATAATAACCTCCCAAGAGTCATCCAAGAGAGAGAAAATGAAGATTTTAAAAAATGTCTTCATTCATTCTTTTTTTTTTTTTATTATTAACAACACTATAACCGTCTCAAAAATTGATGTCTCAAAATTGATTGGGCATCAATTTTTGAGACGGTTTTAGTGTTGTTAATAATAAAATACCCCGCGCATTGCAAGCGTTTGCAATTTAAATAAGAGTTCATCCTAAAATGTCTTCATTCTGATCTGATCGAAGGATGTTTGTATAATATTGATGAATTCCTTGCAACAAAAATGTGTAACTAGTTAGTAGTACCTATTATAAAGTGTATTTACGTATTATATATTATTTTCACAATCTTGACTTTCCTGTAAGACACAGTGTGTTATTTATAGAATAAAAACCTATTACAATTACTATACGACATGGTAGACAATGCGACCGTTGAGTGCAGGTTCTAGGTAGAGAAACAACGTTAATGTTACAGTCTCTGCGTGAAAGATGGCCACCAAATGTCTACCTTTCCGACAAAAATGCAGAGTACCGGAACATCACGTTAAGTGGAGCCACTGTCGTATGAAATTTAATTTCGATATTTATAGTAGGTTACTCGCTTTTTAATATCGTTACGTATTTATCAATCGTTGAGGTAAACATTGATGGAGTTTTTTTTAGCATGAAAAGTCTCAAAAGCGAGTTAACTTACGAGAAATATCGAAATTAAATTTCATACGACAGTGGCTCCACTTAACGTGATGTTCCTGTACTCTGCATTTTTGTCGGTATGGTAGTCATTTGGCGGCCATCTTTCACGCAGAGACTGTAACATTGACGTTGTTTCTCTACCTAGAACCTACACTCAACGGTTTAACATCAACGTTCTGTCTCTACCTAGAACCTGCACACTCAACGGTTTAACATTAACGTTCTGTCTCTACCTAGAACCTGCACACTCAACGGTTTAACATTAACGTTGTTTCTCTACCTAGAACCTGCACACTCAACGGTTTAACATCAACGTTCTGTCTCTACCTAGAACCTACACACTCAACGGTTTAACATTAACGTTGTTTCTCTACCTAGAACCTGCACACTCAACGGTTTAACATTAACGTTCTGTCTCCACCTAGAACCTGCACACTCAACGGTTTAACACTAACGTTCTGTCTCTACCTAGAACCTGCACACTCAACGGTTTAACACTAACGTTCTGTCTCTACCTAGAACCTGTACACTCAACAATGCGACACTATGAACCACTATACGGTATGGTATCGATTTGCGACAACACATTATACAACGTTCCGGTCATCGGTTCGAGTGGACGTCATTCCCTCGACGCCGAGAGGACGACGCCGAGGGGTTCGTCGTCAGTCGGTGAAAATAATCTGCTCCATGTCCCGTGCCAGATCAGTGAGCCAATGACGCGATCATAACTCGGCGCACGAAATAATGGGCGCTCTTGTCCTGGCGCTGACAGGACCCAAAGTGGAGTAATTTGTTGCTGGTCACCAGTCGAACGAACTTTGCGAGGATGTCGAGACGCTGATTGGCTAGCGTTGCCAGGCACGGCGACTCTGGGACACAGTTTGGAAAAGAGAGACTTGGTTTGCCGGGAATTGAATTGTACTGTATTTATCTAACGATAGCTGTCGACCAGGTGGAAATTAACGCTGGAAAAGTTACAGCGCGTGCGCTCCGCGGAAAATGGGATTGTTTTTCCTGCCGCACAAAAAGTTTTGCAAAGCAAATATGCGAATGTTTTCATTAGTTTGGGAAAAATGAAATCCTTTGCGTATGCGTGCGCTCTCTTGGCATTTTTGGACTGGCTATTTTATAGGACATATGTGTTAAGCTGAAAAGACAACACGGATGAACAAGGTTCCATTTCAACTGTTGGAGGTTGGTACACCAATTCCCTTTCAGAAATGTCTATCCGCGCAGGGAACCGAACCTGGGCCCGCAGGGCAGCCATAGGCAATGTTTGCAGCTGAGTACTTTGGTTCAATTTAGAAAGGTCCTTGCGAAAACTTGGGCAACTGGAATATAGCTGTTATTTCAAAAAGATTTAAGCACCGACTTATCATTTCCTCTTCCTGTTCTGATAATTTCGACCATGTTAGTTCTACCAATGCTAGTTCTACCAATGCCGAACAGTTTATCGTGTTGGAAACCCCGGTCCTCGTGAGATCACTGAAGTTAAGCAACACTGCGCTGGGTCAGGTATTGGATGGGTGACCATCATACACATGACCAGTTCTGTTCGGGAGAGAGGTTGAAGGGATGAAAGTTAGTACAGCAACTTCACTCTCCTTGCTTATCAACCTCTCGACAGCATGGATTTGTGAAGGAATCCTGCTTTTCGAGCTGTACCGTCCTTCGGAAGGGACGTTAAGCCGGTGGTCCCCTTGGTGCTCTTCGACAGGAGTAGGCTACGTGCCGACACCGGGTTTCCCCTCCTCCCTTCTAGGGTAGGCTCATCATCATCCTTTTTATCATCCACTCATTCACCGACGCCATTAGACCAGTGCCGCATGGCCAGATGTCAAAACAGTGCGTCGTTAAACACCACAAAGAAATAAAATAGTTCTACCAATGCTAGTTGCTGTTACTGAGAACCACCCTGGATATCCGATATATCCGATATTCGAGCTGTACCAGGATGCAAGCATGGGTTCCAGTTCTCACCCACTCAACAATGAAGCTGTACTCCCAGCAGCCTCTTAGTACTAGGTCTGGAACAATCTGCCATACATTGAGAGTGCGTCATGTTCCTGTAAATTGTAGATGGTGTTGAATGAATCAGGTTCACTGCTCGCAACGGGACGTCGTCGCGATGAGGGATGTCGTGCATGGGACGGGAGCCGAGTCTATTTCCAAGTTGCGATCCGTCTCCGTGCACGGCAGGTGCTCGGGATCGATCACGAGGATTGACGGCTGCCGTCAGAACGAGTTGACTTGCACATTTACTTGAAGCTTAGAAATATTGCTCTGCATTTCCTTCAATTAGTTTCGAGGCTGCGTTTGCAGCGAAGTGTACATCTTTGGAAGCTGCGCCCGTGTTTATTAGGTCGAGGCTATAACGCGATGAGTTACGATTCGTGGACGCGAGTCAGAAACCAAAAACCCGTGTGTGCGGCGTAACGCGTGCCAAAATTCTTCCCGGATTTCATGCAATAAATATGCAAATGAGACTCATCAGCTGTGTATGCAAATTGCAACGCAGCGCTGTCGACCGTGGACACTTATTTGATGAGAAATGTACAGACACAGCGAATTCTGTGCGAAAATCTCACAAAACTAGCGAACACTCAATGGGATAGTCGCTTGACCAAGGAAATGATTGCAGAAGAAAACTTCGGACGTCGGCGCTTAGGTCAGATCTCGGGGCCATACCGGAAAATGCGGAAAATCTGATAGCAAGTGAGAGGTTTCCACCACCGCACTAGCGCCTATAGGGCGCCGAGGCAAGCGCCGTGACGGCCCCAACTGGAGGCTTGTCGTCGTCTCGCTTATCTCTCCGAACAGAAACTCTTCAAACCTCGCCTCGTACTCGCTTCGAATTAAATGCAAGTTGTTTCGCAGCGTTAACGGCCACGTGGGGCGTTTTCTTTCCGCCGCGTTGTCACGGCCGGTGTGCCTTGTCTCGTCGAGTCATCGCAGGCAAGTTGCAAAAGAAAAGCGCTCAGGAAAACTCTCTTCGCGCGGGAAATGGTTGTCAGACGTGACGTCAGCCCGAGGCGACACGTGTGCAAACAAACAGACTGCACGTGGGTTGAACGTTGCTAAGGAGACAAACGAGGCGTTAACATGTGCAGGGGCCGTGATATACACGCCTCACTAGTAACCGATGAGTTATTTACAACCTGCAAGTGTATGTCCGTTCTCTTCCATGGTTTACTAAAAAATAATGCTTGGATGGCAATGATCTTCCTGGATTGACATTAACAAATTGCTTTAGAACTAACAGTACATGAGCTTGAATATCATCCACAAGCTTCCATGCCATGTCCCAGCCCCACTGCGTATGAAGTGCTCGTCTTAACTCCAGACGGGAATCTTATGGATTGAGAATCAATCGTCCAATCGAGCTGCCGCTGATTTGCACCCGAGCATAAAGCACCCAGTTTCTCGCGGGCTGAACGGCGCACGCGCCCGACGGGCGACTCCCGAGTACATTTCCACTCCATCAACCCGAGGCCCTTTCAAGTCGACGTTACCATCGTACCGCAAACACTGCGGACCACTCACGACAGATGACGCCGACACTCGATGCCAACCAGCGACACTACCGATCAATCGATCAAACTTTCACACACAAACCCAGTCGTCTCTGCTTCGACGCCTTCCCAGCGCCGCGACGCTCGCAAAGTCGACGACGTAGTCGCACATGTTGCAGACTCGACGGCGACCCGCCGCGCTGTTTCGAATACATTAGTCGCGTTATAAAAAGTTTGCTATTTTTTTGGTCTGCGGAAGGAAGGGCTTCGCACATTAACACTTAGTGTGGCTGTGAAATAACAATTTGCGGACTCGCGACTCCATTAGCGGGACGTCGCGGGGAGCACAAGAAGCCGCTCGAGCTGCTGTTGATTAATTGAAGGCAATTAAGAAACTTGCAGCAAACACGTCTTTGTATCTCGCGCGGTCGCAGAGATTGCGCCTTGCAAACCGGGCTCAGCCAACTTACATTACACCTGTCAAAATCAGTTGGGAACAAAAGTAAAACTGAGCGTGTGTGCGTGCGTGTGCGTACGTTTGCTTGAAATAACAAGTGTTTTAGTTGAAACCTCGTCTCATGGTGTTCGTAAGAAACGGGAAATCGATGCAATCGTTTCTTGCCGCGTAACTCCAGGAATACCTCAGATGGTAACAAAAAGGTCATTAAACGCCGTATGTCGGTGCAGGTCTTCGCCCGTCAACGTCGCCTCGTTCCGCCCCGGCCCCGAGGAAGCCTCCGGTCTGTGATTGAAGACGTGGGAGAGGAAAGAGCTCGAAGCGCGCGTGCAACTCGGCCGTATTTTCCAGCGGCGGCACTCGTCAGACATTAAATCGCCCCCCCCCCCCCCCCCCCCCCTCGTCACGTAAACATGTCTGAAGGTAACATCCTTGCGGTGTTGGGCTTTGGGTCTCAGCTCGAGGCCGAGACAAGAAACAATCCGATGCTGCTGATAAATCTTACGGCTCAACGCGACGCAATGATCCTCGCTGATCTTGTTGCTCATATGTGCAGGTGTCGACTTCTCAGATTGGAAACCTGGCTGAGGTTGTTTGTCGCACGGCTCTGGAGTCGGGAGTCGGGAGTCAGGAGTCAGGTACAAATCACCGGGGGAGGTAAGACGGGGAGGATTCGGGAGAAAGATATACGCCGGGATAAATGAAATCAGTTTACTAGATATATAAACAGCGAAACGTTACGACTCGACGTGTTCAATTCATGGTTTACCTATTGCCGAGGAGATTTGGTTCCTTGCGATAAACCTTCCGATGTAAATTCTTGGCTTTTGAAACGATGGTAGATGCAACAGAAGTAGCTGCAAATATTTTGTCGATGAGTGTCAATTTAGTAAAGTTATTTGTTGGGCGGGATAAAGTGGTCAACAGCGAGTGACCGCCCATCTTAAGTCGCTGAAGATGGCGATCTGAAGTCCTAAACGTTGCTCGGCGGTTTCATCTCATTTCAACTTCAATATGAATGGCACAAGAAACTGCCGCCGAGCGAGATAATGCCGCGAATGCTGATATTAAAATGACACGCAAAAGTGTCTCAAACAAAGTAAATGTTAGAAAGTTTAATTAAAAATTTCTTCTCTGCAGCGCTTGTTTCGAATCGTCTTATCTCACTTTTTGCTAGACGTTTTTTTTTCGCTTGTAGAAAAACTGCTGATGGAGGAGGGAAATAAATGAGTTCGCGAGCTTGTCGTGGTTCTTGCGAGGACCACTTGCCGTTTCGAAACTGCGTTCTCACCTTCTCAAAAGTAACGACCAATTATGTATACGCAGCGCCGAGTCGGTCTCGTCAGTCTCTTCGAAGATTTACTTTCTGAGGGCAACGCGATGATTTCTTGGCATTCATAGAATAGGTAAAACTTGACTTGTGATCGACTGATAAACAATGTCTACAATGCGCTTTGTTTTGATCTCATTGTTAAAAAGTGAGAGTGACGGTGATATTCTTGGTGGTCGTCAGAGAACTAGAAAAACTCCAGCCGAGCATTTATTTTGCTCCACGGGCAGAAAAAGTAACTGGAAAGAAATGATTGGAAGTCAACGTTGCATGATGCAAGATTTCCGCACCGTTTCACGCGGCGTCGCGGCGGCGACAGAAACAGAACGCCAACCACTTGACGAGACGCCCACTTTCCACCGCTTTGTTTTTTTTTTTTTGTTTTCTGCTCCCTCCGATCCACATGGGCACGGGGTGGTTTGATGGGTGACGGCCAACAGTGTGTGGGTCATTTAACAGGAAGTCCTTCAATCACATCTCAAGTACATCACTGCCGAGCTACGCTTTTGTACAAAGCGACCCATGATCGGTCAGGGTGCATCAAGACTTATTTCCGTTTCTCTTCTGGTAATTTGAGACAATATTCCAATCTCTTCAAATAAACGGATAATCCGAGTGCATTGGTAAAATACAGTCGATGCTTCACGTATGACATGCCATTATAAAAGTGAATACCTGAACGAATCAGCGACGACAGCATCTGCAAGAAAGTCTGGAGTCTTGAAGCGCGTGCCTCACGACGCCGACGCTGCGAGTGACAAGCGTCGGGACGTCGCTGCTCGCCCAACTGTGAGAGAACGCGTCGCGAGTGAATTACAAAGTAGGCCACCAGAGAGCGAGATCGTCGCCGAGCGGTGCAAGAAACCGAGACCACTTTCAGAGAAGCGAAAACATATTTTTATATTAAAAAATGTGGCCGAGCAAATTATAAAAAAACGTTCGTGACCAGCGCTGCGATGCCAGCGCTGCGATGCGGCGTGTAAACGCACTAGTTGCCGGTGGATGCCGAAATATTTTCACAGCCCTGCGACAAAAGAGTTTAAAGACTGAGAGTTTAATTTTTCTTTCCTCTTAAATAAATAATTTTAAGGGTGGATTATGAAAGCACGAGCAAAGATGAAGTGGCTTGATAGAATTATGCTCGGGCAAAACTATTTGAAGAAATTACGACAGTTTGTTTTCAAAGCTAAACTTCTCTAAGTGACAAAGATGAGAGTGCACTGGAGCGACTTCCCAGACTCTAGCATTAAACTTGAATTAACACTAATTGCTTGAGCTAACGATCGCAAGTCATTCTGTTCGTTAACTTTGCGACAGAACTGCAGTTAGCTTGGTTAGCACGAGGTGCTTGTAATGCGATCCTTTGATTCGTTGAAATCCCTTCGACGCCACGAATAGCAAAAGCCATCGAGTTGTCATGACAGAAAATAATATTTCTAACTCTAAATAAATTGCATCGAATTGATCAAGCTCTTTGCTGCACCGGCAACAACGGCTTCCTGATTCCTGCAGTTTGTCTGAGAGCTCATTAGCACGTGACATCAGGCCACCCATCAACTACGTGCAAACCACGACGGCACGTAATCCATCTCAACTCGACTCGACATGGCAAGCAATGACACGCCGAGAGAAATGATAACTTTTAGCATAAATTCTCGGTACTCACATATATCTATATCTGTATAAATTCTGGCATTATTCATTTATTGAAAGTATCCTTTCAAATAGAATTACAGCAAAGTCTACATTGCATGACTGCATTATCGGAAACGTCTCATTGATGTCAAATAAAAGTTTCCTATTCAGGGCAAACCTTTGACTCTTCACTTTAATGTGCACGCTCCGATTGCCGGATCCCTATTACTTATGTATTTAACCTGAGTTGAAAATCATACCGACTCCTGATTCGCCCGCCAGCTATCTATGTGATTCGCCGATGCCAGTGGTGCAAAAGCAAGGTTCACCCTCCACCCCACCCTCCCTTATCTCACAGTTCTCACACAATTAGGCACGAGATTCATAATTAATGATTCCTTGCATGCAGCGAGCGCAAATCGCATCCACCTCACAGTTGACTGGAGCCAAGCAAAATATTCCGACAAGATAGAGCGTGCCAAAGGAAGGTGGGAGGGAAATTGACACGTCCACACGAATTATCGTAACGTGTTTGCAGCACACGAGAGAACACGCTTTGGTTGATGTGCGATTGTCGGTGTATTTGTGAGACGATAAGGAGCTGATCCACGATATTATGATACCACGATATTATGATACCACGATACCACGATACCACGATACCATGAGGATGGACCAGCGGGAGAGATGCGCTCATGTGATCACCCATCAGATAGCTCGGCACATAGCAATCAATCCTGTCCGATGATTCGATGGCGATGATGCTGTGAACTCTGGACCCGCGCCGGGCTGGAGATGAACTTGGCTATCAGGCGATACAAGCCAATAGCGAGATGCCGTGTGGCCAACTTGAACATAGCTAGTTGTCCCAACACGTTGGGTGCTTGCTAAACATCTGCTGTTAGAGGCAAAGTCTCCATTCGATACGCCGTTTGGCTGGTGGAAAAATCTTCCCGGGAAAACGCACGTTTCTTTCTGGAGATAAGACACGAATTTTCCCTTAAATTTACTATCCTAGGAAAACACTGGCGGGCAAAAAATGTGATTGCATCATAAACACGTTTCATGCAAAGAAGCGCGGTGCTTGGCAAATAATAGCGTCGCTTCAACTCGGGTTGAAGTTTCCTTGGAAAGCACCGAGAAGAGAGTTGGGAACTGGACGACAAACAGGGGCAGAAGACGTGAACCGATCTGTCATCGGTCCTCGGACGTCTTTGACTGCTGAAGATAGATCATTTGACAAGAGTTGCCACAAGGGTTGCGTTTAATTGCGACATTCCTAGCGGAAGAACTTGCAACTATGCCCCCTGCCCGGTGAGCGTAGCGCATTCTTCGGGGAACCTGAGGCAACAATGTCCCCGTCGTGGCGATGTCATATTGCAGTCGGTCCCCGTAGCGACAAATCGGTCGACGTCGAGTACCTCACAGGAACCCGTCATAGAATGCAATTAAAACCACGTCGCCTTGGGACGGCTGACAGGTGGTATAAGGAACGATGCAGTGACAGTTAAGAACGGGACGAGACTCCCTGCCAGGTGCTACAATCGAAAATACCTATGATTACATTTAGCAATCTTCTGCAACCTCATAGACTTTGTCTACTTTGAAATTGTCTTCAAATGTTTGGGGGAATTCCACGGGTGCAGCAACGCGCTCGGGTTTCGGTCTTGTAGAAACAAAATGACGGCAACTTGTGAATTTCTACGACAATCGCTTGCTGCTAGATTGAGATTTTGAATATCGCGACGCCCGCGGAAAACGCATTCCTCGAGTCGCTCGACTCCCACCGCCGATCAAATTGATTTACCACCGCACGGCCATCGCCAAAGCAAACAAACCAATCCGAGGCCGTGGAATGTACACGTCATTACACTCTAGACAAGAAGAACGACTGCAATAATAAACTGTAATGCTAAACGAGTCGACTAGTGCGATGACCAGTCCGTTGCCAGGGTGCTTTGGGTGCCCTGAAAAGAATGGCACTGCATTGTTAAGTTCACGGCTAAAGATAAAAGGAGGGCTTGTGTTCATTGTGGTCTCTACGATCGGAACAGATCCTAATTTTTACAGAGTTCGCCTTCTTTGCGGCAAATGATTTATTCACGAGGCTCGTGAATACCAACTGACGTAAAGACATTTAATAGCACATTCTGTGGCCGCCTCGCAAAGGTTGCAATCCTTCCGAGAGAAAAAAGACTTTAACATTTTGTGGTGGAGATAAAGGTGTGGAAACGTTGCTTCTCAAACTTGCACGAGCTACCGATAAGTAACTTCTAGATAATTCATGAAGAATTATCAGTCGCTAGTCGGGTAATTAGGAAACATAAGGATTATCTCAGCCCAAAGGTTTACACGATAGCTGCCAACTCAACAAGAAATGGAGAACGCACACATTGCTACAAAATATCGCGTTAAACAACTTAAAGAATGGTGAGAATCAATGAAACATCTGATACCTCCATCAAGACACGGCCCCCCTGTGATGAGTGCCTTCGTCTGAAGGTGTGACCCATGTTTGGGCGAATCGAGATTGTCAAGCGCAAGAACAAATGACAAAAAGTGTCATTTGACCTCCTATCTCAGCGCCACTGGTCATTAGGGGATACAGTTCGAGTGGTGGGCGCCGACAAAGACAGAGGGGGGGGGGCGACGAAGCAAGGCGGCGGGAGGTCGGGGTCAAATGCCAATCAGGCTGAGTAACGGCAAGCACCTAGCAGAGGTCGATGCCAGCCAGTAATCTCGGAGAGTAATCCGAGGTGGGACAGTAGTGCGTTGAAAGTAAGTTATACGGTCGTTTGATTGGGCTATTTGACAACGCGCTTCGTGGCAATTCGAGGATATCTTTCAATCTTTTTCTAGCGTCTAGTGCGAAAAGAAAGGGCGGCGAAAGAGAGGACAAAAAGTCGTTGATTGTAACCAAACGAATGCGGTCAATTGAAAGATATGACGCTAGGCGCTGACTTCATTTCGAGCAATTATTTACCATTTATAAGTGCGGGGCTTTGTAAGCGATCGCACGGTAGAACTCGTACACTAGGTTTAATTTCAGTTTGCTACTTTCTAGGCTTCTCATACCAACCTAGAAAATATGACACCATGATGCTACTGTTAACTATCCGATTTAAGGCAACAAAATAATGTTTTTCTTTGGTTGAAACATTTAATGATTGCAGTAAAAAAATAAATGTTAATCAATCAAAGTTCAAATGAATATATTTTGGGTTACTTTTAACTTTTATCAGGTTGGCATGCACCCAAGCTTGCAAACCGCTCTTTGGCAGCCATTGCTAGAATCCGCTGGTGTACGGCAGGCATTTAGCAGAAGTCATTAGGACTTTTAGTTTTGTATTTAAGTTCTTAGTTTTCAATAGATTTAATTTCACGTAAATAAACTGATAAATTCAGAAAGAATTAAAATGCGTGATGTATGGTTTCTTCATAATTTCCTGGTTAATTTTCAAACTCCCTGGTGAAGACTGGCTTTATTTTGCATTCTAAAGTTGGCAATGTAGTCAGAGTCCACCAGGTTGTGGCAAGGTTAGACTAACACAACTGTAGTCAGAGTCCACAAGGCTGTGGCAAGGTTAGGGTAACACAACTGTAGTCAGAGTCCACCAGGCTGTGGCAAGGTTAGGCTAACACAACTGTAGTCAGAGTCCACCAGGCTGTGGCAAGGTTAGGCTAACACAACTGTAGTCAGAGTCCACCAGGCTGTGGCAAGGTTAGGCTAACACAACTGTAGTCAGAGTCCACCAGGCTGTGGCAAGGTTAGGGTAACACAACTGTAGTCAGAGTCCACCAGGTTGTGGCAAGGTAAGGCTAACACAATTGTAGTCAGAGTCCACCAGGTTGTGGCAAGGTTAGGCTATCACAACTGTAGCCAGAGTCCACCAGGTTGTGGCAAGGTAAGGCTAACACAACTGTAGCCAGAGTCCACCAGGTTGTGGCAAGGTAAGGCTAACACAACTGTAGTCAGAGTCCACCAGGTTGTGGCAAGGTAAGGCTATCACAACTGTAGCCAGAGTCCACCAGGTTGTGGCAAGGTAAGGCTAACACAACTGTAGCCAGAGTCCACCAGGTTGTGGCAAGGTAAGGCTATCACAACTGTAGTCAGAGTCCACCAGGTTGTGGCAAGGTTAGGCTAACACAACTGTAGTCAGAGTCCACCAGGTTGTGGCAAGGTAAGGCTAACACAACTGTAGTCAGAGTCCACCAGGTTGTGGCAAGGTAAGACTAACACAACTGTAGCCAGAGTCCACCAGGTTGTGGCAAGGTAAGGCTATCACAACTGTAGCCAGAGTCCACCAGGTTGTGGCAAGGTAAGGCTATCACAACTGTAGCCATGCAAGGCTAGCTGGACAGACCTAGAGGCAGCACACAAGAATAACCGCTCTACATTCATAGAGCTGAATTCACTAGATTCGTCTTCATGACCGTCTTTTCGTTTAAAAACACTCCAACAAATTGCTGTTATTATTATTAAGAAAATACCCGCCATCGCACAGCTTATCTTCACATCTGATACCAGTTACTTCTTTTGTAAACTTTCCTAAGCCAAGCCATTTGTTTTGCATGACACTAAACTCCACTTTGCAGTGGAGCAAGTCTCTCTGTGACCGACCGCCTGAGCGAGCTGTTCATGTACATATTGTCTCCGACAACATTTTCAACGCACACCGATATACCCAGTGCAGCGCTGTTCAGCGGAATGCGAAGCAACCAGCCAGAAATATCGTTTTCTTTTGAGAGATCGTCTTCCTATTGCTCACTTTTCACCGTGATCGATAACGCGGCATGAATTCTCGGTGTTCATATTTGTGTCAACATCTATTACGTCACGTCGTCTTCCTCCCGGTGCTAGCGAAACGCCCACACCTTGGAGGGAATGACGTGGTTAAACTTGCCGGGGAACATAATCTTCATCGGCCGGCGAATTGGTTGTGCGGTCATCGGGAAGCTTTAACCACAATCAACTCTCACTTAAAGTTATCTAATTGCGCTTCTCAAGTACTTTCACTGCAAGAAGTACGCGTTATTGAAGCATGTTTTGTACAAACCTGTACAATGGTCAGTTATAGACAAGTTTTTTTGATAAGTCTCTTTTAGTTAGTAGTTTGTAGTTCTTAGTAAATGTGTGAATTTACTATTTTAGTTGCACTTATGAAGCGTATTGCGGTCTCACCTGATATAAGGCACTAAAATAACTGGAATGTTTTGTGATCTGGGCTAAACGGGCTAAAATTAAATGTAATTATTTAATATTTAATTATTTTTACACAGTTGAAATGACGAGCTGCCCAAGCTCGGAGAAGTGGCCTCGAAAGTTGACCTTGCCACTGGGCACCTCTCATTGGTCAAACGCTAAGCTGAAGCGGCCAATCACAAGAGTGCTATGTGTCCCTAGCTGCACGTGACACGTGTAATCATCATCGCTGGACCACGAGGCGTGTACGGGATTGAACACGACAGGGTGCTTGCTCTAAGTCAGCCGCCTTGGGGTAGGACAGGTCGTGCAGGTCTTTTTAAATCTTTTTCTGGGAGATTTCGTGCCGAACGTTTCGCGTGCCGTCGACTTGACGGGGGAGGTTGGGCACAAAAATCAGCACGCTCCACAGGTGACGGCGTTCCCAGGGCCGTGACAGAGTGTTAGAATTAACTGTCAAGAAATGACTGTCGCTGGGAATCCGTTGTGTCTTTAGGCACACAGTTTAGGATGATCCGGCTCTAATGCTTGAATAAACAATGGAAGCAAACTAAATAATCCTGCACGCCGAGCCACCCAAAGAGGAGAGTTTTGTTTTGTCGTCTTCTACAAAGGATAGCGCACAAGGGGGTGGTAATATAATCGCAGGGGAAGGCAGGGGGTGGGCTCTTGTTTCTGGCGTCGATCTGCTAGAAACTCAATTCCCGACTCGGCGAAGCGCAGGCAAGCCTTGCCTTTTTTTCTCTCTGGCTCGCGACTAGCAAAGGCATTTGCTGGGAGTAGGTAATTCTGTAAACTCTGAGAATTTTGTCGGCATTATCGAAGGGAAATACACGAGAAGAGGCGGCGGTGGCGGCGGCTTGTTTTTCCTGACGCAACATGGGCATATTGTGAAAGCAGGAATAAGTTTATCGCAACTTTCGGCGTCCCGTTCCTTTCCTCGCGCGCATTCTCCAGTCTGCCGGAGAACACTTTTTTGTTGGAACGCAATCCAATCGAAGTCTCGGGAAAATTCTCATGACAGTAATCGTTCCAAGCGACTACGGATAAGTTTCAAAGTACACAACGTCAACTCCCATTGTGCTTTATTGCCAGCGAAAACTGCAGCTGCATTTTCTCCAAACTATTTTCTGCGGGAAACTCTGGTGAAAAATTAGTTTGTCAAATGGGCTCATCATCGCCATCGATCACGCAACGGTGCAAATGCCCCCCCCCCCCCCCTCTCCCCTACCCAAATACTCTTAAATAAAATGTAGAGTTCTCAGTTTCTGCCTCAATACAAAGCGTCGACACAAAGGCGAGGTAGATGCTGGAGTCAGTAGCAGCTCTTACCGCACTTCGATTGCTCTTCGGTAGTCAATGGATAGAGGGGGTCACGCCACTATTGCCTACCTGTGCGAAAACCTCGTCCTTTACCTGGTTAAGAAGGAATCGAGTGACCCTCCATAGTGGGGTGACCTCTTCCAGAGATACCCGTCGACCAGTTCGGCAGTCCCAATACATACTCCAGAAACAAATGTCTTGCGCTCTGCTGTCGCCAAACGCCGCCAGATTGCGGAAGCTTGACGATGCGATCTCATCTCTGCTAGATGCAAGACGACTTTGAATTCATTCCACTTGATACTCATTCAAAAGCGGTGAAAAATTTGTGTTTTCTAGATAAATTTCGAGGTAAAGTGAATGTCATAGCAAGTTCCTGTACCTGTTGTTGCCGAGGAAAAGGTACCCCCAAGAAGACACAGCTGAAGGACATGCATCAAATCTTGATGAATAGCAACAGCACGAGAGTCAAGCTTATCAAAGACCACTTCCAACCCATCCCAGACTTACCAGAGGCAATGTAGCACACCGACAGTCACCTGCTGTAAGCTTGACAGTTCTAGGGGTGGCCAAGCCAGGTGTGCATTGTGGTCTCTGGTAGATGACCCCCTTCTGCAAACAAACCCCTACTAAGTCCAATGAGAATCGCAAGAAAATGAAATCACAGCATGCTGGATGCATGCTTTGATTGGTTCTCGTGGGTCGTGACCCCGTTGTCAGCCTCCTAGAGTTATTGCTGTCATCTTCAGAGCGAGCTGGTGCTTTGTGTCGGAGGGCGCTAAGCGTTTTGTATTATTATTATTTGTGGTGTTTAACGACGCACTGTTTTGACAACGGGCCCTGCGGCACTGGTCTAATGGCGTCGGTGAATGAGTGGATGATGATGAGGATGATGATGAACCTAACCTAGCCTAGAAGGGAGGAGGGGAAACCCGGTGCCGGCACGTAGCCTACTCCTGTCGAAGAGCACCAAGGGGTCCACCGGCTTAACGTCCCTTCCGAAGGACGGTACAACGCGAACAGCAGGATTCCTCCACAAATCCATGCTTTCGAGAGGTTGATAAGCAAGGCGAGTGAAGTTGTTGTACTAACTTTCATCCCTCCAACCTCTCTCCCGAACAGAACTGGTCATGTGTATGATGGTCACCCATCCAATACCTGACCCAGCGCAGTGTTGCTTAACTTTCATCCCTCCAACCTCTCTCCCGAACAGAACTGGTCATGTGAATGATGGTCACCCATCCAATACCTGACCCAGCGCAGTGTTGCTTAACTTTCATCCCTCCAACCTCTCTCCCGAACAGAACTGGTCATGTGTATGATGGTCACCCATCCAATACCTGACCCAGCGCAGTGTTGCTTAACTTTCATCCCTCCAACCTCTCTCCCGAACAGAACTGGTCATGTGAATGATGGTCACCCATCCAATACCTGACCCAGCGCAGTGTTGCTTAACTTTCATCCCTCCAACCTCTCTCCCGAACAGAACTGGTCATGTGTATGATGGTCACCCATCCAATACCTGACCCAGCGCAGTGTTGCTTAACTTTCATCCTTCCAACCTCTCTCCCAAACAGAACTGGTCATGTGTATGATGGTCACCCATCCAATACCTGACTCAGCGCAGTGTTGCTTAACTTTCATCCCTCCAACCTCTCGCGCCAACACGCCAGACCGTTCGGTGCCAAGCGTTTTGTCGTAACCATGCTGGGGCTTCGAGTAGCTCTCGATGGATACGTTTTACATCGCAGTTTGGCACGTCAAAGCCACGCGGTTCATCCTCACTGTATTTTCAGGTGACTAAGATGACCTGTCTAAGTAGAACTACATCAAGAAGAATTAGCTAGCCGCCTGAACGTGGACAAGGGGGGGGCGTTGAGAGGGTTTACAAGCACTCTGAAACATCCATTAGACGGCGCGTGTTTGCGTCGAGTCGTTGGTCCAAATGAATCGATTGCCGAGGTTTGCTTAATACGTCGCGGTGTCCCCTCGACTGCAGACAAGACGCCGGTAAGCAAATAGCAATGATCAAGATCTGAATCTCAAGTCCCTGGCGACTTGAGCGTTGACGCCGCTTTGCAGGCCCAACGTCTTGCCGCGATCCCCCAGGGGGACGACGACGTTGTCGCAGCAAACCTGCAGACAATGCAGCCTCCACCCTCCTTGTGCCGTCACGGAATGCACCCTCCCCCGAGGAACGCGTTGTGGCCGGCTAGAGTGCAGGCATGGCGTCGCCTACCATTGAACGTTTGGGGTATGCACATTTTGAAATTAGGACATTTGTCATTCGCTTGTCAGTGTGGATATGCGGTGTTATAATATGCGCTTTTGTTTGAATAGCCGAGAGCAGAGTGGAAATACCGGACATTTTAACTCGATTCAATGTTCAATGTTAATGTCCGGTGAGAACAGCATTTATTAGTTGCCAGTTCGAATTGTGAATTGTTGGCCACGGCATAATGGACCGAGTCGTACTTCACCACGGCCGGTCGGTGTAATTCGGTGAAACAATTGTAACAACGTACAAACCCACACACACATCCTTCATCGTTGTCCGCCGCATTCCACGGGTGGTGCATGCAAGGGCCGAATACCGACACGTATGTGTTGGAATTAATCGCCCATTTGTATCAATACTGTCGATGGTCTTAGCAACACAACCCGAGCATTTATTACATTACAGAGTGGTTCGTTTGTTTGCATGAATACCTTAGTTTTCCTCGAGCAGAATGTCCGGTTAGTGTGTAATCAGCTCTGTGAGGCTACATAGCAACCAAGGCTACATAGCAACTAAGGCTACATAGCAACCAAGGCTACATAGCAACCAAGGCTCCATGGCAACCAAGGCTACATAGCAACCAAGGCTCCATAGCAACCAAGGCTACATAGCAACCAAGGCTGCATGGCAACCAAGGCTCCATGGCAACCAAGGCTCCATAGCAACCAAGGCTACATAGCAACCAAGGCTACATGACAACCAAGACTCCATGGCAACCAAGGCTACATAGCAACCAAGGCTACATGACAACCAAGGCTACATGACAACCAAGGCTACATAGCAACCAAGGCTACATAGCAACTAAGGCTACATAGCAACCAAGGCTACATAGCAACCAAGGCTACATAGCAACCAAGGCTACATGGCAACCAAGGCTACATGACAACCAAGACTCCATGGCAACCAAGGCTACATAGCAACCAAGGCTACATGACAACCAAGGCTACATGACAACCAAGGCTACATGACAACCAAGGCTACATAGCAACCAAGGCTACATAGCAACTAAGGCTACATAGCAACCAAGGCTACATAGCAACCAAGGCTACATAGCAACCAAGGCTACATGGCAACCAAGGCTCCATGACAACCAAGGCTACATGACAACCAAGGCTACATAGCAACCAAGGCTACATAGCAACCAAGGCTACATGGCAACCAAGGGTGCATGGTTAGGTGAGGTTATGTTTATGCAGGTCAATATAGCAGGCTGCTAGTTTTCTACGCTATAGACAGCGTTCCTCGTGGCAGGGCGCAGAACGACACGCGCTGGAGGTAGTTGTTCCACTTCTATCCACTCGTTGAAACTGTCCTGAACAGAGGAAAAGCGTTGGGAAACCGCGCGTGCCTAATGGAAATGTAACGTCGTTGCCGAGTGCGGCGGGCGGCCGACAAATTCCTTGAGATTTGATAATCTGCCGTCGAGGCGGAGGCAGGCGAAATGTCAAGCAAGTTTGATAGATTGCATGTAATTTGCCGTCTCTCCACGCATGGCTTTCATATATTTGAAAGAAACAAAATGGTACCCGTCATGCCGAACCAACCATATCCGTTCTAGATTGGATCGCTTGTGAACCTAGATTGATATTACGGTACATATTCATTTTATTGCATGGATATATTTAGACAAGTTTATATTTATTCCAACTCGTATTTCTCAACGTCTCAGATCCAGTCACAATGCAAAAACTGTTTCATGAACTGTGACCTGCATCTTAAAAAAAGTGATTATGAGCTGTTTTGACATCTGGCCATGCGGCACTGGTCTAATGGCGGCGGTGAATGAGTGGATGATGATGAACCTAACCTAACATAGCCTAGAAGGGAGGAGGGGAAACCCGGTGCCGGCACGTAGCCTACTCCTGTCGAAGACCAAGGGGACCACCGGCTTAACGTCCCTTCCGAAGGACGGTACAACGCGAACAACAGGATTCCTCCACAAATCCATGCTGACGAGAGGTTGATAAGCAAGGCGAGTGAAGTTGCTGTACTAACTTTTATCCCTCCAACCTCTCTCCCGAACAGAACTGGTCATGTGTATGATGGTCACCCATCCAATACCTGACTCAGCGCAGTGTTGCTTAACTTTCATCCCTTCAACCTCTCTCCCGAACAGAACTGGTCATGTGTATGATGGTCACCCATCCAAAACCTGACTCAGCGCAGTGTTGCTTAACTGCGGTGATCTCACAAGGACCGGTGTTTCCAACACGCCAAACCGTTCGGTGGTCACCCATCCTTGCCGAGAAATCATACCCCAGACCATCGAAGCAAGGTCAGATCGTGCTCGCATGGAGTATACAGGATCCAGGGCACGTCCAGCTCGGGATTAGGGTCAGCATCTGCTCTCCAGGACCCTACAGACTCAACCCATGCAGCTGAGCCACTCCCTCGGGGGAGATGCCGGGCAGGATAATTGCTAGCTGCTAATGCTAATGAGCACTACCACGACTCTATCGCTTGATGCATGGACCAAATTGCCGGGGGCGTCGCGAAATTATTCCTAATTTGTAGCTCTCTGAAAGGTGTTTGCAAGTTAAAGCATCAAGAAAGACGACGCAGTCCGTTGGGAACTTTGTGTGAATGTGACTTTCAGTATTAGCTACCTTTTTAGCTTGGAGCGCCTGAATTGGGTGCCAACCACTCCCCACTCGTTTCGCATCTTCTGGCTCAACTACTCGCTACAAAGCCTGGTTTTGCTCGGGTTAAGCCTGCTAATCACAACAGATGCAACGCCATGAGCCCGCGGTAATCTTCAGAGGCGTCTAGCACCTGGGAACACCGCTGCAGTCTCGTCATAAATCAACCTGGGCAATTGCAGTCGGCGCGTCGTCCAGCGCCGCGGTAAGATCGGCTTAGCCGTCGTCAACCTCAGCCCCTCGACGCCCACATCGACGCAATCTCATCTGCTGCTTTACGACGCGCTCTGGAGATTTCCTCGGCGGCCAATGCATGGGTGATGCGTCTGATGCTATGAAGAGCGCGCAAAGTGGACACGATTCCGGTGGGAGCAAGCAGGATTCAAAGATTGCACCATTGCATTGCATGAAAAGGGGAAAAAAATCCATAAACATTAATATTTGAACGTGACCTGACTTACCCTTTAACCTATCGAAATCATGGCATGGTCTGTATGAATCAATAATTGCTTGTTTCAATTCACTCGCCCGTCGTTGGATATCCTCTCGACGCGGTCTCTGTAATTCTCCAAATTGAACTTCAAACTTGACGGTTCGTTGGGTCACACCGCAGGGGATCGAACCCAAACCCAAACAAATTCCAGGGCGATTGTGTGGCAGTGGCAGACCAGCCCCGACGCCCCGACGCACTGTTTATCGACGCAGAGAAAAGTGACAGACGCCCACGTGTGCTTGCGAGTAAGTTCGCCGCGATGATGAATTTCCTTGTCCGGGTGCCGAGGCGAACGGAAAAGATGTAATTATCGACTGTATGTACGCAACGCAGCAAGAAGATTGCTCTCATCGCCTCGCCCCCATGTGCCAAACTTTTCCACGTGTTGCCTTTACATAAAAGTACACCGCAAGGCGAAGAATATCGATAACACCCTTTGTCCCACCCTTCAGCCAAGCCCGTACCAGCCTGCTAGCTGATTATTATAAACAAAATACAGGTTCACCTGTGAACTCTATGAACGAATTCGCCGGGAAAACAGAGGCGAAGAGGACGTCAAATCAAAGTTCCATATCGAGCTGGAACTATTTGAATGCGGAGTTTTAAAAGCCGATAGAGCGCGACCGACGGAGGAATGTGCCGACCCGAGCAGCTCAAAGCGTGGACATTGCGCAGCTAATTCCCAAAAACTGCGACCGAGGTTTACGGGTGGTGTCGGGGTGAGAGGGGAATGGGGATAATTGTATAAGTTGCCGCGCTAAAAGCGCCTGGACTGCGGATTAGTTAAAGCGTTGTGGAGCTGCAAATCGAGCCCGTTAGAGTGCGCCTGGCAAATAATTCCACGGGTGGGATAAAAAAAAACCTCACAGCTTAGCGCGGGACATAATATTTGCGGTGTGTCGATCGAGAGCCCGGGCACATCGGCCGCTATTCATTATTCTGGGAAATTAGTGCGAACTGGCTCGGCTTGGAAATTGATTTCAACTCCACGCGAGGCAGATTCCCCAGTGCGCCATTGTGAGCTGCTGGAAGTGCCGAACCGAACGGTTAGACGTGTTGGAAACACTGGTCCTCGTGAGATCACTGAAGTTAAGCAATACTGCGCTGAGTCAGGTATTGGATGGGTGACTATCATATTCATGTCCAGTTCTGTTCGGGAGAGAGGTTGCAGGGATGAAAGTTAAGCAACACTGCGCTGGGTCAGGTATTGGTTGGGTGACCATCATACACATGACCAGTTCTGTGCAGGAGAGAGGTTGGAGGGATGAAAGTTAAGCAACACTGCGCTGGGTCAGGTATTGGATGGGTGACCATCATACACATGACCAGTTCTGTTCGGGAGAGAGGTTGGAGGGATGAAAGTTAGTACAGCAACTTCACTCGCCTTGCTTATCAACCTCTCGACAGCATGGATTTGTGGAGGAATCCTGTTGTTCGAGTTGTACCGTCCTTCGGACGTTAAGCCGATGGTCCCCTTGGTCTTCGACAGGAGTAGGCTACGAGCCGGCACCTTCTTTCCCCTCCTCCCTTCTGGGCTAGGCTAGGTTCATCATCATCCACTAATTCACCGACGCTAAAAGACCAGTGCCGCATGGCCAGTTGTCATAAAAGTGCGTCGTGAAACAGAATAATCAATCAAGGAAGTGATCTAGCCCCGTGGGTCTAAGCGGCGTGAAACTAGAGCTACCCGAGGATTGGTGCCATCTTCTTGGTAGTTGAAAGCGGTGAAAGAGAGAGACACGAAGAGGGAAGCGCAGTCACAGAGTTCCTCTCATGAATCACATTTGATTAGGTTTGTTTAGGTACTTTTATACAAATATTGTTTTTCAGATGCGTATTTGTTATATTTGAATTGTGTATGTTCAGAAGGAGGCACTGGTGGTCACTGGCCTCTGTTACAAATATAACTCTAATAAAAATAAATAAAATCTTAGAAAGAATCAAATACTTGAGCCTTCCATTGAAGAATCTCCCAGTTACATGTCTTGTCAACCACTCGACTGATCCAGTTTTCAATTATCTCCAACAATTCACTGCGAACAAAGCGATCAAAATGCGGGCCATCGATTTTCCGTCCATTGTAAAAAGTCCTCGGATCGACCCACGCGTCCCGACGCATTGTCAGTGAGTAATGGATCATCTGATCGCATGCGTTACGCAAAACAGAGGCGCGTGTATCGACGAGGGGCGTCGATCTAGTCACATGCCAGCGTCGCGACGCCGAATTTCTCGAGAAATCGTGAAGCAAAACTTCGCTATTCGACTTTGTGTTTAAAGAGTTTCAGAAGATACCGGCCTGCCAAACAAAGATTGAAGAAAGACAAAGCTGTTTTGTTAGGTAAGCAGTGCACACGTGTTGGCTGGTACACATCGCCGCCGGCCGCCCATTGTCCGGTGCTTCCATCTTTATAAAGCACAAGAAAACACAATGAATTAAGAAATATTCCACGAAGAATCGCAGTTAATGGCCGCCGGGGAAAAGAAATAAACGGCGAAAGAAGAATAACGCCGAGTTTTACTCGCCGCGAATCGCAGCACGCCGCGATTAGCGTTTTATTAACTTCTCTAATCTAATTTTCGTTCTCATTACCAACCGCGGCCAAAGCTCGAGACCAAGAAAAGTGTGCCGTGAGTTTTGCAGAGGAAAAGCTATCGGCCAGGCTCCCATGTCGTCCCCAGAGAAAGCATTTTCCTTGCAGATTCAAGCATAGCTTTTCCCGACTTTCAAATAAAACTGAACACCCTTGACTTCGGCAAATCGTAACAGACACATGGCATTCGTCGCCAACACCAGTCTTCTTCGCATGATACCTCTGAAGGATCGCCCTGTGTTTCAAGGTAAAGTCTTTCTCTGTAAACAAATGCTAATCCATCTACCAGTCGATACAATCGACCGAACTCACGTATCAAACCATCCACTCGGTAAACAGTTACTGAGAAGAGACGAAGTGGACGTGTCCCGTGGTCTCCGTTGCAGACGAAGCAAAGAAGGAATCAACAGAAGAAGTATACGATGGAGTATATTGCATATGTAAGTCAAGGCAGTCTAAAGAGCCCTCTGTACCTATCTACCTCCCTTTCTATCTACCCTTCTATCCGTCTCTTACCCGCCCTTCTACCCTTCTATCCGTCACCTACCTGTCCACCTTCCAACTTACCTACCAACCAACATTGGCCAAAGAGAACATATTATGCAAGGTCACTAACGATTATCTTGTTTTATGTTTTTTAGTTCTGATTACCCTTTTCTTGTTGAAACACTGCCATCGTTTTCAGATTTACTGTTTTGAATATGTAAACGTTTTCGTGATCGAATAAAAACCAAACAAACAAACAACCCTACTTCCCAACCTACCTGCTTACTAACCAACCAACCAACCTACTTCCCAACCTACTTCCCAACCTACCTTTCCTTCCACCCGTCTCCTGTACCTACCCCCGTGCACCTGAAATGTGCTTTGTGAACATGGGTAATACGGCTGGGTAATCACTTCAGGGAAAATGTATGGAGAAAAACTGGGACATGAGATATTTCTTTTGTCAAATGAAATTCCACTTTCTTTGTACGGATGAGGGATTTGTTTTATGTTTATGTAAATAACTTGGGGCAAAGTTTGTGTCTTCTGTGGTTTCTTATTAATTCTCCGTTGTAAGTTAGGACCAATCTGCGCGTTACGTTTCGAACGACTTGAATCGTAGGATGGATGAAGGATGGAGTGCCATGGAAAGTGGGAAGGTCGGCCAACCTTTCGACACGTCCTAATTATTGTATTTTGGCAACCAAGAGGCAGGCGATTCATCACTCCCCATTCACTAATTCGCTCGCGCAGAAGAAAGCAAAACACGAATGGGAAGATTATTTGTCTTTGGAAACCATCTACTTTCAAGACAAACAAAGAAATGCAAAAGAAATGCGACAGAAACCCGTTTAAACTCTCAGTCATAAGTAATATTATTATGATTAATGTATTTTTTTTTATTTTCCTTGTCCAAATAACGGCGTGGTTTGCAGCGAGCGGTGTTTTGTAGCTTGGAATGAGAGCAAGTCTTGGGTCTTCGAGGTCTTACTTGAGTTTCAAACATAATTTGCCATAACTGGAGAAGAGATGGGTCTACCTTCCAGTTCCAGCTCTCAAGAGGAGTTTAGACTTTAAAGAAACAAATTCAGCAAAAAATCCAACTGGTGCACATGCATTTGAAAGCTACATCGCCATTGGTTAACAAGCTACGCAGTTTTCTTTGCTGTCCTCAACTTTGGTGCAGAATAACTTGATATTTAAGTTAATTTTATGGCCAACAAAGTTTTACTTAAGTTTCCTAACAATTACGTTCACCCCAACCAAACTCTAACTTATAATAAGACTGTTATTTTTTTGCATTTCTTTTTCTGAAACCGAGGAGAAGAAATTCGTTTTGTCGACCAAGAATCGCCATTTAATTTGATCGCCTCGGCCAAGTTTAGCCGACTCGACAGATTGCATTTATCTCTGCGTGTGACTCGACCAGGCAGCCGTCAGGAATAAGTTAAACGCATCCAAAGTCCTTGGTACCAGCGAGCCAGCAATTCATTTCAAACCAATTCACGCCTAATAAAACCGATTCACAGCCAATTCACACCAAACCAAACCAATTCATAGCCATTTCAAGACATTTCAAGCCAATTCCAGTAATTTCGATCAATTTAGAACCATTTCATGCCAATTCAAGCCTGTTTACAGCCTAGAACAACACATCTTGGCACTCACAATGACACTCCCTCCTGGCAACCAGGCTTGCTCCCCACATATCACTCTCATCGGCCCAGGAACTAGATCCGAGCGTAGCGCGCGAGTGCATGTGCATCTCCCACCGGAAGTGTGCATTATTAAAGCGTTGCAATCTTGTGCCGCACGGCAAACATGCATCTTTCAAAGCTCACGATGAAATATCATCCAATCTCTGAGCCACGCTATGGATTTCCAATAATAACTAGACGTGCGGTATTTGCTCGGTGCACATATTGACTTGAGATTAGTACAATGTACGCTCAGAGATTCGGATGAAACTATGTTCAAATGCACGTCTTTCACTCGTTGTTGATGTTTGACAAATCTCGTTTAAAACCTTTGCCTTGTTAAGGTTAACCCATGGCAGTTAGAATATATCTTTCTCTCTCACCTAGCGCCCATTTAGTCGCTGGACCAATCAAATCCCTGGCTCTATCTCGCTCTTTTGCACATGCATACAATACTTTCATAGATTTGCATTATTTACCATTTAAATTCTCACTGAATCCACGAGGGAAAACGAAATATTTCCAACAGTTTGACAAAAACAATACATCTCCATTAAATATGCTGCCACTTTTGCATCGCGTTATATGTATTCAAAGCAGGCGTGCAATGGACTGCACTTTTACAGCAGCAAACAGTTCAATTGAAACGAACAATAATTGAATTGTAGCCGATTCCGTGACGTGAATTTTGTTTCGCGACATTACGCTGAATTATTGGAAGTACGATCAGCAACTGCAGAGCTTGAGCCAACTGCATCGCCGGGTTTATCCGTTGCGTGTAGATGTTCTGCCTGTCAGTACAGGACGTGGGCGTGCGTTCGAGCAAAACTAGAAGCTTTCTATTGTCGGCTACGTGCACCCACAAGCATCGGGTGCTCGTCCCGGCCACGCTCCGAGCAGGAACGTGCCTGTGTTGGCGCTAATGAAAACTGAGCCAGCAAAAAGAGTCTGTCAAAGCGGCAGGCAAAGAGACCGCGAGGCACGGGCCAAGGGCTCCTAGATCTCAAGGTCGATGCGACATTGCGAAGTCTCGTCTCGTGGCTTCTGGTATTGAAATGACATCAGCAGACCAAGATTACTTAAGTACAACGCGCTACTTTGAATCTCTTCCAAGGAGTTTATCAGTCCAGCAGACCCAAGTCTGACAGTGCTTCATCCCTCTACAAAAATAATCGACCAAAGTTGTTCGAATTTCAAAATATAACAAGCTTTAGTTGCGAAACACTCAATTTCGGCCGGAGATAAAATTTCGCTTTGTTAATACACAAGATAAAAGAGAAGCTACGGATTTTAAAAACACTTGAAATGAGCCCCAGGCAGCAGTTTGCAAAGTGGAAGCTGTTCGCGTTGCAGAAGCAAGGTTTTGTTCCCACTCTTTCGCTGTGCACGCACTTTTTTCACAAGTTTCGGACCAAATTAAGATGGCCTATTTTGTGTAGGCAAAATATCAACATATAATCAGCAGCGAGGCAAGATAATGTATTGATCCTAAACTTTCGATGTAAACCTACTATCGAAGCGTCTAGTAAAACTTTAAATTGATATCTGACTTCTGTGATTGAACATCGGTAAGAATCGGCATTCAAAATTCAAAATCGTAAAATCACGAGTTTTTTTTTAATTTGTTCTTACTAATGTGTGGTACTGACTTGGCACTATTAATTAAACATGTTTCAAGATAATTCCCAGTGACATTCTCCCAGATGTAGGATTTGTTATCAAAGCTATCATCACTAGTTCAGATAAAGGGATTAACTGGCAAGATAACTTGGCATCGATCGCTGAACAGGAATGCAACGGGAATTCCACACGCGGTCTTCGGGAATCTCGCCGAGCTTCTTATCCTAGACTTTAAACTACGTCACAATGAAACATTGTCTATTGACTAAACCCGAGAAGGGCTGTCAAATTGTGTGCTCACCAATCAACCCAAGTCTCGTGCAGAGAAAAGCAACTAGAAAGATTACTTTGCCAAGTCAATTTGCAAACTAATTTTTTGAAAATCAAAGTACAAAGACTGGGAAGTCTTTGGATTGGCCCGTGTAAAAAAACTATGCTGTTCTCGAAGCTCCCTTTTCCTCATGAAACCCATTTGTTATAGAAAGTTTGTGGCGGCTTGATTTGAAAGAGAAATAAATTTGACAGGTAATTACTCTGTTTGCAATATCATGTGCAAGTTTTGTGCTCCCCTGAACAAAGGGACGCGCAGAGAATTCATATCTGCGAGAAGAATCGAACAAATTGCGGTCCATGAGCTGGATTGAAACTTTGTGAAAAAATGCGAAGTTCAATTAAATTAACAAGTTTCGCTGGGTGAAAAATCTGCTGCCACAGCCTACGAATGGCAGAGCAAGTCAAGCGGCTGCAGATTTCACCAACCTGACCAGGGAAGCGTTCACGTTTCATAACTTTGACTTCATTGCGGAAACACGAATAGCAAAGACGGGGGTAGTCAGCTCAAGAACAATGTCAACACACAATTGAAATGAAATAAAAAGAACTGGAGGAGCGGAGGACCGGATAGTTTAATATGAAACCGCTGGGATTTGCAATTCAACAAACATCAGCATTCAGTTATGACCGACCGGGTCCATGGTAAGCTGCTCATAGAAGAACGCAGTCAGCGCTGTTGACAGACCCAGAGATTTAATATGGGAAAAATGGGAAGCCAAGCCATTGTTCGGCACGCTTAACAGACAGCGCTTCAAGTGACTCACATCCGTCGCACTTGGAAAGTCATTTCCAGTTGACTCCAATACATAATGAAGAACTCTTCGAGGCCATTCAGGATCCAAAACACGGTGGCCTTGAAACACGTGTTAGCTGCATGGTAAGTGTCTCCTTTCCGACGCCCTGACCCCCCCCCCCCCCCCCCTCACGAAGCAGCGAGTGAAATCAGACCGACGCCTCTCCCGGTTAAAGATTCATATCCTCGCAGATCGTCTCTGCGCAGATTTGTTGCGTCACTACTCAGACCTCACTACCCTCTTCAAGTGTTGCCTCTCAGACTGCACACGGCGCGAACCTTCCCGGCAGAGTTAAGCGCCACGTTGGCCCTTCTCTTGCAAGGCTGCCCCGAAGGGACCGGCGACCCTTGAACAAGGAGGTTGCAACTTGTCGCTCTCGCTCGGGCGACGTCTGGAAGTCGGTCCAGTCAACCATGTCGGGTTGGAGAAGCAAACAGCGAGGCGATTTCGAAACGCAGCCTACGCAGTATTATTATTATTATTTGTGGAGTTTAGCGAGGCACTGTTTTGACATCTGGCCATGCGGCACTGGTCTAATGGGGTCGGTGAATGAGTGGATGATGATGAACCGGACCTAGCATAGAAGGGAGGAGGGGAAAAACGGTGCCGGCACGTAGCCTACTCCTGTCGAAGAGCACGAAGGGGACCACCGGCTTAACGTCCCTTGCGAAGGACAGTACAACGCGAACAACAGGATTCCTCCACAAATCCATGCTGTCGAGAGGTTGATAAGCAAGGCGAGTGAAGTTCCTGTCAAGAGATTGATAAGCAAGGCGAGTGAAGTTGCTGTCGAGAGGTTGATAAGCAAGGCGAGTGAAGTTGCTGTCAAGAGATTGATAAGCAAGGCGAGTGAAGTTGCTGTCGAGAGGTTGATGAGCAAGGCGAGTGAAGTTGCTGTCGAGAGGTTGATGAGCAAGGCGAGTGAAGTTGCTGTCGAGAGGTTGATGAGCAAGGCTAGCAAGCCAACATGCTCCTATAAAGCGCTGCACTGTGAGCGTTCATCGAACCCGCGTCCCCCGGACCAGCGTCTCCTCATCAGAAGCGTGGGCGGAGAGCGAACTCGGCTCATTCCGAGCGAGCGAGCGTCAAGCGCTCAGATAAAGAACAATTAAATATTGATAATCACGTCGGGCGTAAATCCGTCGCTCATAAATGATTCCGCGAACACGAAATAATTAGTTTTGCAAAAGAGCGACGTAAGTGGCGTATTAGTCTCGCGCGGAAAATGGCGGAGAAGATTTCCCGGGATAAGTGGTGCTAACTCTGGGCAAGGCAAGAGCGGGGAAAATGAATGCAGCGCTTGATTTTGTAGCCCGAGGCCCGGCAATCGTTCTTCATAATTAATTTAGCAATTAAAAACGCGTTGTTCGACGCGTGTAGCTTACCGTCTGCGTCATGGGGAGTCGAGATTCGGCTGATTGTTCACGGGTCGGGTCCGGGAAATCTGGAAAAAGAGTTTACATTTTAGGATGAAATCTTATTTAAATTGCAAACGCTTGCAATGCGCAGGGTATTTTATTATTATAATCACTATAACCGTCTCAAAAATTGATGCCCAAACGGGGACACGAACCCCGATCTCCACCTGTCGCGGGTGTTGCTCTAACCAATTGAGCTACTTGGACCCCGATCTCCATCTGTCGCTGGTGTTGCTCTAACCAATTGAGCTACTTAAACACTGGCTTTTTGAGATGATTTTAGTGTATTTGATGAGATTGACAGATCTCCAAGGAGTAGAACCAAGAGGCTGTGAATACTCACAGTCACTCTGATTCTAGTGACGCTATATCACGTCACAACCTGTCAAACTCGAGTAACTCCAATTTGACGTAGGATTCGTTGTTCCCATTCCGGCATCAATTTTTGAGACGGTTCTAGTGTTGATAATAATTTTAAAATGTTACATTTTTTTCTCATTATTTTTTTAGTCGAGACGCCATTGTAAAGTCGCCTGCTAGATTTGTTTGGCTTCACTCTGCGGGTTGCGTGTACTTAATGTATATGATATTGAGCATAGAACTGAGTTAAACCGGTTCCACCTGTTGTTAGCTGCTGAGTTAAACCGGTTCCATCTGCTGTCAGCTGCTGAGTTAAACCGGTTCCACCTGTTGTCAGCTGCTGAGTTAAACCGGTTCCACCTGTTGTTAGTTGCTGAGTTAAACCGGTTCCACTGGTTGTTATATGCAGAGTTAAACCGGTTCCATGCATTGTAAGCTTGGAACCGGGCCGGGCTGGGCATACACCTGCTCAATTATTCGCTGATTAAACCGTAGCTGGTCTGCTACATTTTGTCCAAGACTCCAAATTAAGTAGAGTGGTGATTGTTCATTAATTATATGCCGGCCGCCTCATGCGTCCCTCGGGGACTGATGTTTGCGAGCATCGGTGCGTGAGAATGCGTGTGTAGCCCCAGCTTCTTCTTGCCACACGCATGCGTGGGTACAACGTTGTATGCCTTCTCCCTGACGCAATATCTTGCTTGAAAAACACGGCTTGTATTTTGTTCTCGGAAAAAGCCTCAAGCTCTGTTACGGGCAACTCGTGAAACATGCTAAGTTAGGTAAGACTCGCTTTCAGATGTTCTAACCGAAGAACTTTCACTAAATTGCTGATTGACGTTTATAAAAAGGAATTCAAATTTTGCATTTCTTGTAAATTGAGTGACATATGTAATGTTGTAAAGGTGTGTAGTTAGTATGGGATGAATCAGAGACGCCCCTCGCTGCGTCTTTACATACAACAACATCTTGTACGCATCAACCCACAATACGCATGCACCGAACGCATCAACCCACAATACGCATGCACCGAACGCATCAACACACGAAACAAAACTCTCTACGCTCGGCCCAACTGTAATATACCACTTTATCAGGGACAAGTACTTTTAATGACATCCCACAATCTTTCAAAGCACTCCAAGGAACAAACCACTTCAAGACTGAATTCAAAATATTTCTCTGCAAGATATGTCCATATTGATTATCATTCACATGTAGAAAACAGACTCTGTATTTCCTATGCTATTCTATTCTATTCTATGCCATTCTACTGCTGCTTCTCTCATTTTATGTATTCTGACATATTCTATAACAAACCTTACTTACTCTGTAATCTATTGTTCATAGAATAAAAGATATTTTATTATTATTACTAGCATAACGGTCCTGGTCCCATAACTAGTCCGCTGCCTGACGGCCGCTGTTGATGTTGAGGTAGTTGGCATTTTTGTTGAATAGTCTCCGAGTTTTGTCCGATGGCCTTTCCAAAGCCTCTAATGGGACCGCAACCAAAAGTACTAAAAAAATGCTTAGAAAATATAGTGTTTTGCCCTTAAGACTTGAAGAAGCCTTTTGCCTCTTTGCCATTGCCCTATGCCTTAAGGCCCCGACGGCCAGGCGATCCGATGGTCAGGTCATAACTCAAATATGGCCCTAGGCAACCAAAAGGACATTCGGACAACCTTCGGACATACGTTCGAAGACCCGGTAACGAACCTGAGCAAAAAAGGAGTCGCTTTATAACATATATCAGTACCCGCTGCCTGATGACCGCAGTTGATGTTGAGGGGCAAGACTTTTTATTCTGGTTATTGTAAAAAAAAAATTTTTTTTTTAAGTTTCTCGAGTTTTATCCAGCTCCTTTTTCCAAAGCAAGTAAAAGATCACAAAGAATAAAATATATTTTATTATTATTATTATTATTATCAAATTCTTGCAAATATCACGACTTTCACGGTACCTGCATTAAAAACCACTCCGATCCGAACCAATATAAGTCAACGCCCGTGTGTGAAATGTTTCTACCTCTGCAGAACGTACTCAATAGTTTCTCAACATCCAAGTCGGCCGATCTAAGTTGTGCGCTGAAACACCACTCTGACTTTCTAGAGCTCTGCGGAAATAAAACTGAACAATATTTCGCCGCCGCTGGCACGTAACGTTACGAGCTTTTCATGCGGCTTGACGGCGGTTTCCTGCCCGAGATCCCGGTTCGCGGTCCAGACGTCGCGGTCCAGACGTCGCGGTCCAGACGTGGGCCGCGCCACAAACTCAAGGAGATCACTTTTAATTCGAATGCGGCTTGCGAACTCTAAGCGCTGTTAAATAAAAATAACCGCGGACAAAGCGTTCCCAGGTTCGTGTGAGAGACCATGGTTTGAACCTAACAGGTCAAGTCTGCAACGCTTTGTCGAATGTGTTGGAGCAATGCCGGATCTGATGGTCATACCAATCTGAGCTGGCTAACTGCTTGACCAAACCTCGAGATCTAATTGTTCTTCTGCATGTGTGCAAGTTGAATTAATGAGCACCGCGACGACCAGCGCGCTAGTAATTGCAGTAACTCGTTTGAAAACTTCTTGCATGAATGGAAATATCGTCTCTCTCATCGGTGAGAATTACTTGCCTCTCTACCGAGTCGCGCTGGTGCAACGGATTGACCCACATTTCACGGCACGTCACTAGCTAAAAGGAGCAGAGGAAAATAACGATCAAACGCACTCAACTAACGCCGCGCTAAAAGGTAGCAAAATTCCTGCAAGCTGATTGGTTGACCTTGCGACCAAGCGCCAACGAATCGCATGTCGGTGTTTGCAATTCACGCTGCAACATTGAGTTTCCGCCACGGTTTGTTTTCAATATAAAGACCGAGCTCGCTTATTGGTTGGCAATAACTCAGAAACAAGTGCACGCTCTGCTCGTGGCGGAACCAATGAAGCGGGAAACATGTTGCTGGGGGCAGTTGATCCGTCGCCAAGACTTGCCAGGGGGGGGGGGGCAGAAAGGGGGGGGCGACTTTATTCCCTATTAACCTTATATGCGCTAGCCGCACCCGAAGCCAATTGCCCGGTATAGGGCGGTGGGGGGGGGGGGTCGTAACGCAGCGACGTCGAATGGGTCTACTCGATGTTGCCAATCGCTCTGATCGGTGTTTGGCGCTGAAAACTAGTGACCCCCGATGTGAGTTTGAGCTTGCGGGGGCGAGCGCGATTAACGGCGGCCGTATAACCCGAATTAAATACTTAACAGACTCGTTAAACTGGCTCGCACTCTCGCCTGCTCTTACACTAATTTCGTGTGACTGCAGTAATCGACAGGGAATCAGTGGTGGCTCCAGGTTCGAGGCAGCTGGGACTTTGAGTGGGTTTCCAAGCAGGATGTCTGCAAGGCCAAGAGGTCGGTGCTTGTTCTGCGACCGGGTTTTGCCACCCCACGAGTAAAATCTCTTCCGCGACGACGAGAAAACTTTCTTTTTTTTTACGACTTATGTTTCAGTGCGCTAGAGAAATTTAATTTCACTCGTATATTTTACGATGTACTTTCTGAGAGCACTTTGAGCATCTCAATGAGGATTTTACAATTAAAATGTCGACTTTGCAATTTAGTCGGCGCTCGAGATCTCGTTGGACGCTGTGTCCATTTAAAGGTGTTTTCAGTTGAGTCCCCAGGACCTGGCCATGCGGACATCACACAAGCTTTAACAAAAACTATTTCAACTGGGTTTTGAATGCTAAGTGAAGAACAACTTAATTTCCCAACGTTTCGTAACTTGTACCTGTTACTTTATCAAGGGTAAGAGCAGTCCTGACAATTTTCCGATAACAAAAGAACCACATAAAATTATAACAATTAATTAGTTTAAGCTTCCTTAATGCATCTAAACAAAATAATCAGGGTCAATAACTAAAAAACTAATGTATTTTGTATTTTCTGAAATAAAATCCCGAACACAATGGCGTTTTTTACTAACTTACCAATTATGTGTATGGAAAAAACCCTTGAAGAAGTAACTAGTACATGTTACGAAACGTCGGGAAATTTAGTTGTCCTTCACTAGGCATTGAAAACCCATTTCAAATAGTTTTTGTTAAAACTAGTGCTAAGTTTACATCAAGAAGACATGAGTCTAAAAACCAGGTGTGTCAACTGTGAGACTGCAAGGAGCTCGCCAGCGCACAACCCTTTGACAGATTTTGACACAGAAACCAGGAAAAACGCACGCTATATTTTTCCACCAAAGCGTGCGCATTTTCTACAAGAATTAGAACAAAACGTAGCGAGGCAATACCAAACCCTGCTCAACATTTCATGAGTAGTAAATGCCAGGTTCGCTGTGACAGAAACAGCAGCGGTTTATAAACAATGCATAGTTCGCGACAAGCTGTTTTCACTCATAACTAATTTAATAATAAGTCTCTTTGTTCTTGCCGTTCTTGCGCTGAAACATTCAGTGATCGTAGGTACTCCTCGCAAGGGGAGGTACTCCTAGCCAAGTGGGTAGGTACTTATTTCAGCTAAAAAATTTAAAAATTGCTTACGAAACCAAAGCAAACGTCGTACAAAGCGAACCTAACCCCGCCGTGCCTCATTCAAACGATTTTAATTGTTTTCAGAAATGAAGGTTCGTGGAAAAAGTCGCTGGAAAGTTGTTCTCAGGTGTGGCTTTACGCTCTCCCACATTTCAACTGGTTAAAACTGGTTAAAACTGGTTGGAACTGGTTGAAACTGGTTCAAACTGGTTGAAACTGACAACGACGGGTCCCCCTTCATGTCCGTCTTATACCATCTTGGAGTTTCAACAAATGAGTCAGGCACGAAGCACACGCGTGGGCATCTTGCGTCCCTACCGTCGGGTTCTGTCGGGTCCTGTCGGGTCCTGTCGGGTCCTGTCGGGTCCTGTCGGGTCCTGTCGGGTCCTGACGGGTCCTGTCGGGTCCCGGTCAGATCCGGCAGCCAAACGGCAACCATCAAGCACACTCCATCATCGCAGCCAACGCTGCACTCGACGTTGCAGTAGTCGGCATAGAGCGCGCTTTCTGTCAGGGGGATGCACCTCACGTTGTCAATACACGGCCGCCATGTTGGAATGGTGGACGGGATTGACGTCTCTCCGGTATAGGAGAGCTTGATCGGGATTTAAAGACGCTTAAGACGAATGTTTCTGCTTTGGAAAGGAACGCAAAGTTCCAAAATACCGCAAGGCTGAAACCTACACACTCTATATTATCTCATATCTGTAGCCTTGGTCTCGGTATGCGATCCACAAATCAAGAAAGCTCATCTTTTCCTCGCTTCTCTTCTCTGGTTTTACCATCCAGCTAGCAAGGTCACATGGCCGACAACTGTTGAGGAAAGTAGGTTATCTTGGAACTGAGGTGAAAAGCATCTAGAGGATCTGACCTTCCTCTTCCAATGTACCTTTTTACTCGTGTACAGGCTGGCTGCGGTGAGGTATGGGCTGGGGGGGGGGGGGTGGTAGGGGTGTGTGTGTGGATTGCATAACCTCATTCAGCCAATCAACAACTAGATGTAAGCGTCAGCTGCACTGGCCGCTGGTTATCAAGGAGACGCTGGCTAAACGCGACATAATCCATGGAATTACCAGGTGATCGCATTAAAACGCTGGGGGGCAGCGACCCCCCCCCCCCCCCCCCTCTCTCATAACAACACACGGCGCATGCCCCGACGCGGCCAAATTCGCCGGCACGGTTCGAGTCCCGGGCTGTATCATTTCAACTACAGTGACCGTACAGCGCAGTTATCAATTATTGCCGGTAGACGCTGGGAGAGCGCATGTGCGCGCGGTCTCTCTCTTGTACAAAGCAATTTAGTTAAATCCTCGTGGGTAATTGAGTAAACATTTCGCATGGAATGCGATTAAACGACGATAGTTAATGTTGTTAATGCGCACACCGTTTTAGTTTATTGTAGCCATGGCTGTCGGTGTGATATTGACAGGGGTCGCAGGTTCGAGGCCAAGTCTGAATCCCCTGAATTTATAGTCTATCTACCTCGCTGTATTGAGGTCCCTTGCTAACATCTTGAGCTTCGTTGTAGCAGATGAAAAGAGCACGCAGTCTTAAGCATGTGAATAAAACGAAGACTCCAAGAAAACCTTCTGCTTCTTATTTGCACGCCTTGTTGAAAGCGATCGCCCTGATAGGACAGCCGGCACCTCCACTTCAAGCGGACAAACCTTCCCGAGGGCAGCTTCAAGAGAGCCCCATGTGACCTCATGTGAGGGTGTTTATTTTTAGCAAGTGATTCCTTGGTACCATCCTGTTACCTGGATTGATTCAAGATCGATAGCATTGCCCATCGCGCTTGAATAAATAACGCGACTTGATCCCGTGCCGCGTTGCAAACCGGAGATCGCACAGATTGGAACTTAGATCCGGTCGACCGAGGAAGAAAAACTCGTGAAAATCCGAGCCCGCCTCGGCTACATTATGACTCTCAATTTAGATTCAACGCGTGCATCCACGGCGAGAGCTTAGCATTCTGTACATGGCCGCAATGGAGAGGCAACACATGATGTAAAACGGGCGATGCACTGGAATTACATCGGGGATAATGTGTGTCTAGGTGTGGGTGTAATTTTAATTTATTCATCGCCGTGAGATATGGCCGGTCTTCGTCAGCGGTTTCGTCGGCCAGGCTCGCTGCGGTCGTAGCCTCTTCAATATTCAAATCGCGTTCCGGGCACGACGCCGATTGAAAGCGATCGCTGCCGTTAAAGGAGCTTCGTCGGGTAGGGCTGGCCTGGAACGGGCTCGAAATTGCCTCACAGTTAACATATTTGACATAATAGGGATCGAGGTCGCATTAATCCAAGAGGTGGCTGGCATATTTAGCAAGTGGCAGACAATTTGCTGGTCGGATAGCGAAGAAGACTGAGGATTACAGCGAAAAAGGGGAAGTAAATTAGGACAAATTTTTTCGTGCTAAAATAGCACCAGTCACTGAATTTTAAAAAGAGACCAGATGAGGACAGTTTCTAGGATCCAGAGAAAAGTGTTATCGTCTTGAAGGTGAAATACATGCAGAGCCACGTTAGGAAGACATAGACACGGTAAATCCGGAAGCGGAGACAGTTTCGCGAATGATATTACCTTTAAATAGGGGCGCTAGCGACACAGATATAGCTTGAGGTAGAGGCGATATGGCCGGTGATATCATTAATGAGCCCGAGGGCATTGAGATGTCGCCCTTCGTGCCAGTAGACAAACACCCGACTTGTCCCGACGCTGTCAAACGCCCTCGTGTCGTGAGATGGTACGCGTTGTACCGTGCCAGTAAGCGAGTTAGAGACAGTAATAGGCCCTTACAAGGCTCGTGATAGAGACAGGCTTGCAATGAATCAGATAGACGATGAATGCAATGCAACATTGCGTCGCTGCAATCACCCAGAGCAAGATGATCTCGTTACAGACCCGGAACTCGAAAAGCAAAACAAAATTGCAAACAATCCTCGTGGATGTAGTGAACCAGCGGAAAATAAACCGGGTTTTTTTTGTGCGCTCTCTGTTTAAAAATATTAAATGACGTACAACTGCAGGATTTGATTAATAATAAATGAAGCCCGGCAAAGCGTTTCAATTCCTCGGCGGCATTCCATTACCTTGTTTTCTAGTTTATCAGGTTACAATCCATACTCCAGGAACAACATTTTCCACTCAAGTACTGGACTCTAGTACCTGAACCGGATTCTACACGCCTAGAACCGGATTATACACGCCTAGAACCGGACTTTGCACGTCTGGAACCGGATTCTACACGCCTAGAACCGGATTCTACACGCCTAGAACCGGATTCTACACGCCTAGAACCGGACTTTGCAAACCCTGAACCGGATTCTACACGCCTAGGACCGGATTCTACACGCCTAGAACCGGATTTACACGCCTAGAACCGGATTCTACACGCAACAGTCTGCATCGAATGTAGGGTTGTTCAACGTGACACGCGAATAGCGATGCGGTGATCAGCCGACCACGTGGCCGTGAGACTCGACGCAGAGCCATTATAATTCCGACGCTCGCCGATATTGAATGCAGTGAACGCCGCCCTCGGCGTCGGCGTCGGCGTCGTTGTCGCGTGGAAAATGAGCGCGATGATATATTGCACGCCGTTCAATGACGACGGCCGCTCTCGTCGGTGACGTCATACATTCATAGCGCATTTTTGTTTGCGTTTTCAAAAGCAGACTTTCTCATCAAAGCTGATTCCGAATAAACTTTGTTACTTTATCTACAACATTGGACGACGCACGCGCCGACAAACACGAGGACAGGTTTCAAGATGAAGTTAATGGACTTGTGCTTATTAATTTGTGAATTAATTTTTGGATTAATTAATTAGTTAAAGGACTTGATAAAGTAACAGGTACAAGTTACGAAACGTCCGGGAAATTTAGTTGTTCTTCACTTAGCATTCAAAACCCATTTCAAATAGTTTTTGTTAAAGCTAGTGCTAAGGATGAATCAAGTAGACATGAGTCTAAAAACCATCATAAACCAATCTGTTGTTAATTTCGCTGATTTCTACTGGAAATTATGTCGGTCACACCGACGCGTTCAAAAACTTTCATCATCTTTTCACGGTCTTTGGTCGAAAATCTGGCGCTACATTTTGTGCCCAAGGAAATAAGTAGCAAAGATTCCATCAATAGCACGATGTATGATATATGATAGCACCTATATGCGTCCACATATGAGAGTTGTGCCTCGATTGAGGACAGCTGTCTGCCTCGCAGCTCTCCCTTCTACCAACTCAACAGCGGTCTTGAAACTCAAAGAGAATAATCGATCTTGCTGCATCTTCCTACTCGAATGTCCAATTAGTAGCAGTCCATGCAGCAGCATTGTCTATCGCCTAGCGCGCACTCAATGGAAATGATCTTCCATACAGATTTTTTTAGCTCCAGCGAAAAAAAAAACACATACACACAGCTTTGTGCTTTATTGATTCGAAAACTCTCGTGGACGTGCAAGTTTGCAGCTCGTTTATAGACGCCCGTGGAAACTTTGCGCTAGCACTTGGAAAATGCATGTAGAAGCTATCGACAATTTTCCGACGCTGGCTTTTCGACTTTTTCACATGCACGGTCAGACTATTTCGAGGCGATTTCTGTTTCAGAAATGAGATGTATATTGCGCTGGTGTTTCTTGAATTGACTGGTGTATTACTCTCACCGAAGTTAAGCAACACTGCGCTGGGTCAGGTATTGGATAGGTGACCATCATACACATGACCAGTTCTGTTCGTGAGAGAGGTTGGAGGGATGAAAGTTAAGCAACACTGCGCTGGGTCAGGTATTGGATAGGTGACCATCATACACATGACCAGTTCTGTTCGGGAGAGAGGTTGGAGGGATGAAGCAACACTGCGCTGGGTCAGGTATTGGATGGGTGACCATCATACACATGACCAGTTCTGTTCGGGAGAGAGGTTGGAGGGATGAAAGTTAAGCAACACTGCGCTGGGTCAGATTTGGATGGGTGACGATCATACACATGACCAGTTCTGTTCGGGAGAGAAGTTGGAGGGATGAAAGTTAAGCAACATTGCGCTGGGTCAGGTATTGGATGGGTGACGATCATACACATGACCAGTTCTGTTCGGGAGAGAAGTTGGAGGGATGAAAGTTAAGCAACATTGCGCTGGGTCAGGTATTGGATGGGTGACCATTATACACATGACCAGTTCTGTTCGGGAGAGAGGTTGGGGGGATGAAAGTTAGTACAGCAACTTCACTCGCCTTGCTTATCAACCTCTCGACAGCATGGATTTGTGGAGGAATCCTGTTGTTCGCGTTGTACCGTCCTTCGGAAGGGACGTTAAGCCGGTGGTCCCCTTGGTCTTCGACAGGAGTAGGCTACGTGCTAACACCAGATTTCCCCTCCTCCCTTCTAGGCTAGGTTAGGTTCATCATAATCCACTCATTCACAGGCGGCGTAAGACCAGTACCACAAGTCAAGTTGCCATAACATTGCGTCGTTAAACACAACAAATGAATCAATAAATTCATCATCAGAATCATGTTTGAGTGATTTTATCGAATCGAATAAAAGCAAGAATCTCGACGTGGCCGGGAAACACAACGCAAGAGACCGTGGCCTTAAAGAGTGCCATTGTTTTAAGATATAGATTTCGAGGCAATTCAATGTAATCATCCACGACCACTGACTTGAACCGGATTCTCTCAAAGTCAGGTCATATTTGCATAACGCCATCACCAACAGATACCTAAATGCAGCAGATGCATTTCCAGCAGATATTAACGGGCAAAGCGTGCCGTACAACGAAGCGATCCTCGTCGTGATTAACGTACATCGGGCTTACCTAGATCCGGTTATTCAAAACTTCCACGTAACGCGCCTTGTATTTGCTTCATTTACATTTGCATATTTCATTTTAGAAAAAGCAATAAAGTAACTTAAGACAATTCGTTGTGCGCCGGCCATCGTTCATCTTGGTCCATCTAAGCCCAAGCCAGGCCCGCCGAACCAGAGAGTAGCTTTGCCGGGAAGACAGAGATAAAGTCCCCGTCCCCTGAGCGCTCCAGACAGAGAAGACGACTAACATGCAGACTTATTGATGGTAAAACGCTCCACCTGAGAAGGGCTCGCCGTGTGGTAGGGAGGCGTTTCACCGTTACCAGGAATCTCGTGTCTCCAAACGGTTCTATAACCTCCATGGCGAAGATTTCAATTATGTTTGGAACTAACTCTCATTTATCCTGTAAATCTCTGGCATTAGTCGGGTCTGCTCTGCGGGCTGCGTTCAGGTGCAAGAGGTGGAGGAGCCGAGTCTGCTCTGCGGGTGGCGTTCAGGGGCACTAGGTGGAGGAGCCGAGTCTGCTCTGCGGGCTGCGTTCAGGGGCAAGAGGTGGAGGAGCCGAGTCTGCTCTGCGGGTGGCGTTCAGGGGCACTAGGTGGAGGAGCCGAGTCTGCTCTGCGGGCTGCGTTCAGGGGCACTAGGTGGAGGAGCTGAGTCTGCTCTGCGGGCTGTGTTCAGGGGCAAGAGGTGGAGGAGCCGAGTCTGCTCTGCGGGCTGCGTTCAGGGGCACTAGGTGGAGGAGCCGGGTTTGTACTGCGGGCTGCGTTTAGGGGCACGCAACTATAATCTCGCTGCCTCCTAGATGTACAAGAACAGAGCTTCTCGCATTCTTCACAAAACATCTGACATCTGGCAGATGGCTTGACAGCACCCTCTGCATGCGTCTCTTTAAAACAACTGCTAGACTAAGCCATGCCGTGTCGGGTCAGCATCCATGGCCCAGACATGAAGATTAACTCGACCAAATGCGCGGGGTTTAACAGTCCCTTAGATGCATTCCATGAGTAATTTAACAGGCCGAAGAAGGTGTTTCCTGTCAGGGTAACTGGAGCCGGAAGCGGGATATGGTACGAGCTCAGCAACCGGAAGCGTTCACCTTGGCGAGATATCGCGTTATTGGTTGGAAGCGATGCATGAAAGCCAAGGCCGGTGACCTCAGACTACCATAGACAACTTTCAAGTTGTTGACAAACAAATAACTTCGATAACTATCGCCGAGCCACTGTAGTGGTAACTAGTTACAGGAACTATTCAAACTAATGCGCATGAGCAAAGCAGATAATAGCCAAGATAAGATGGCAAGGTCCGTTGGGTCATAGACTCCGTCTAGTGTGCTCAGCGGGTTGCATTCAGGGGCTCTTTTTGGCTTCCTCTCCACTTGCCCGTCTGAGTTTTCTAACAATTTGGAAGTCTGATTCGGGAACATGGCTTGGTGAGGTGTCGGATTTCCAGGACAACTTTCTTCAAACTAAGAAAGTGTTAACTTAGCAGTCAAAGCATTGTTCAAGCAACTCAACGCATCGGACACTTCTTCTGCAGTGCGGGCTTTTCTTGAGGGACACTGGCAAACTAAAGTCAGACTAAACAATGTTTGTCAACGGAGACAATTTGCAGGAACACCCAGGTGACACCGGTCCTCGTGAGATCACAGAAGTTAAGCAACACTGCGCTGAGTCAGGTATTGGATGGGTGACCATCATACACATGACCAGTTCCGTTCGGGAGAAAGGTTGGAGGGATGAAAGTTAAGTAACACTGCGCTGGGTCAGGTATTGGATGGGTGACCATCATACACATGACCAGTTCTGTTCGGGAGAGAGGTTGGAGGGATGAAGCAACACTGCGCTGGGTCAGGTATTGGATGGGTGACCATCATACACATGACCAGTTCTGTTCGAGAGAGAGGTTGGAGGGATGAAAGTTAAGTAACACTGCGCTGGGTCAGGTATTGGATGGGTGACCATCATACACAAGACCAGTTCTGTTCGGGAGAGAGGTTGGAGGGATGAAAGTTAGTACAGCAACTTCACTCGCCTTGCTTATCAACCTCTCGACAGCATGGATTTGTGGAGAAAGCCTGATTTTAAATGAAATCTTATTTAAATTGCAAACGCTCGCGATGCGCGGGTTTTTTTTTATTATTACCAACACTATAACCGTCTCAGAAATTTATGTTCATATTAATAAAATACACCGCGCATTGCAAGCGTTTGCAATTTAAATAAGATTTCATCCTAATACAGCAACGCATCCAACGTCAAAATTGGAGTTATTCGAGTTTGACAGGTTGTGACGTGATATAGCGTCACTAGAATCAGAGCGACTGTGAGTATTCACAGCCTCTTGGTTCTACTCCTTGGAGATCCGTCATTCTCATCAAATACACTAAAATCGTCTCAAAAAGCCAGTGTCCAAGTAGCTCAATTGGTTAGAGCAACACCCGCGACAGGTGGAAATCGGGGTCCAAGTAGCTCAATTGGTTAGAGCAACACCCGCGACAGGTGGAGATCGGGGTCCAAGTAGCTCAATTGGTTAGAGCAACACCCGCGACAGGTGGAGATCGGGGTCCAAGTAGCTCAATTCGAAGAGCAACACTCGCTACAGGTGGAGATCGGGGTCCAAGTAGCTCAATTGGTTAGAGCAACACCCGCGACAGGTGGAAATCGGGGTCCAAGTAGCTCAATTGGTTAGAGCAACACCCGCGACAGGTGGAGATCGGGGTCCAAGTAGCTCAATTGGTTAGAGCAACACCCGCGACAGGTGGAGATCGGGGTCCAAGTAGTTCAATTGGTTAGAGCAACACTCGCTACAGGTGGAGATCGGGGTCCAAGTAGCTCAATTGGTTAGAGCAACACCCGCGACAGGTGGAAATCGGGGTCCAAGTAGCTCAATTGGTTAGAGCAACACCCGCGACAGGTGGAGATCGGGATCCAAGTAGCTCAATTGGTTAGAGCAACACCCGCGACAGGTGGAGATCGGGGTTCGAGTCCACGTTTGGATATCAAGTTTTGAGACGTTTATTGTGTTGAAAATAATAAAAAAAGGAAACCTGTTGTTCGCGTTGTACCGTCCTTCGGAAGGGACGTTAAGCCGGTGGTCCCCTTGGTCTTCGACAGGAGTAGGCTACGTGCCGGCACCGGGTTTCCCCTCCTCCCTTCTAGGCTAGGTTAATACCATCAAAATCCTGATCATCAGCTGCTCAGATCACTAGCTCGGGATATGCGTTGTCAAAACAGTGCGTCGTTAAACACAACAAATCAATAAATTGAGAAACAGAGTGTGAACCAAGATTGTTTTAGACTCATGTCTACTTGATGTAAACTTAGCACTAGTTTATTCAAAAACTATTCAACTGGGTTTTGAATGCTAAGTAAAGAACAACTTAATCCCCCAACGTTTCATAACTCGTGCTAGTTACTTGTTCAAGGGTAAGAGCAGTCACAGTTAGAACTACGTCACTGTCAGATCACAGCGTTTCCTTCAAAGATGAAATCAAAGTCGTCATGAAACCCGACTCTCAGCTGGGCATTTCTCCGAAAACAAGTAATCTAGGCACGGAACACCGGATCACACCACAGCAATAATGTCCCAGATAACGCGCGTCCATTGTTCGCGTAGACAAAAGACGGCTCGACGTCGCCTCTGTGGTGAAACGACGCTTGCTCTCTACTCTATTGATTCAACGCCGGCACCGGCACACTCCCTTTGCCCCACCGTTGCGCGGCGGCCTTCCGACTTCTTTCTCGCCGAACTGAGCTCGTTATTGCAACGCCATGACCTAGAATCTGGGCATCCAGATTATCACCCAGAGCTTTTCACGATTTTCCTCATTTCCTGCGCTCCATGAAAAGTCGTATTCACTGAAAAGACGCACTTTTTCTAAACGCAAAAACAAGAAATTCAATAGCAACGGCATGAGATATTATTAAAAATAACAAAAAAATATAAAACATGCTCCGGGTAGGTTGTTTATGATTTGTTCGGCTCCTTGATCCTGGCAAGGATCTCGATGTTGTCTTCAACAACAGGAGCTGATCGATGCCTGTCACCCGCGTCGATCTTTCATCCCGATTCACAGTCAATTTATCACCAGAACGTTCCCAGACGCTGACCACAGCTCGTCGTTTTGTTACACTTTCCACGGCGCTGAAGATATGGGATCAGCTCGCTGATCACAAATATCCTGGACAGACGTTGCCATGGAGATACTTTGAAGCCGAGGTCGCCATCTTGAAAGTTACTGATTTGAGTTCTCTCGAAGTGTTCGCGCTATTTTAAGTGTTTTCATTGGTAGTTTTTGTAGTTTTTACAACTTTCATAGTAAATATATGAATAACTAATAAAAGGTACACTATAACATTAGCATTGAAATCAAAGGGACTCTTAGAATTTAAGGACGTCAACCTGTTGCCAACAATGGATTGCCTGACTTCAATTTTGATCAGCTGGCTGGATTCTATGTTCTATCCAGGTTATTTCAGATCAGCTGGCTGGATCCTATGTTCTATCCAGGTTATTTGAGATCAGCTGGTTGGATTCTATGCTCTATCCAGGTTATTTCAGATCAGCTGGCTGGATCCTATGCTCTATCCAGGTTATTTGAGATCAGCTGGCTGGATCCTATGCTCTATCCAGGTTATTTGAGATCAGCTGGTTGGATCCTATGTTCTATCCAGGTTATTTGAGATCAGCTGGCTGGATCCTATGCTCTATCCAGGTTATTTGAGATCAGCTGGCTGGATCCTATGTTCTATCCAGGTTATTTAAGATCAGCTGACTGGATCCTATGCTCTATCCAGGTTATTTGAGATCAGCTGGCTGGATCCTATGCTCTATCCAGATTATTTGAGATCAGCTGGCTGGATCCTATGCTCTATCCAGGTTATTTGAGATCAGCTGGTTGGATCCTATGTTCTATCCAGGTTATTTGAGATCAGCTGGTTGGATCCTATGCTCTATCCAGGTTATTTGTGATCAGCTGGCTGGATCCTATGTTCTATCCAGGTTATTTGAAATCAGCTGGCTGGATCCTATACTCTATCCAGGTTATTAGAGATCAGCTGGCTGGATCCTATGCTCTATCCAGGTTATTTAAGATCAGCTGGCTGGATCCTATGCTCTATCCAGGTTATTTGAGATCAGCTGGCTGGATCCTATGCTCTATCCAGGTTATTTAAGATCAGCTGGCTGGATCCTATGCTCTATCCAGGTTATTTGAGATCAGCTGGCTGGATCCTATGCTCTATCCAGGTTATTTAAGATCAGCTGGCTGGATCCTATGCTCTATCCAGGTTATTTGAGATCAGCTGGCTGGATCCTATGCTCTATCCAGGTTATTTGAGATCAGCTGGCTGGATCCTATGCTCTATCCAGATTATTTGAGATCAGCTGGCTGGATCCTTTGCTCTATCCAGGTTATTTGAGATCAGCTGGTTGGATCCTATGTTCTATCCAGGTTATTTGAGATCAGCTGGTTGGATCCTATGCTCTATCCAGGTTATTTGTGATCAGCTGGCTGGATCCTATGTTCTATCCAGGTTATTTGAAATCAGCTGGCTGGATCCTATACTCTATCCAGGTTATTAGAGATCAGCTGGCTGGATCCTATGCTCTATCCAGGTTATTTAAGATCAGCTGGCTGGATCCTATGCTCTATCCAGGTTATTTGAGATCAGCTGGCTGGATCCTATGCTCTATCCAGGTTATTTAAGATCAGCTGGCTGGATCCTATGCTCTATCCAGGTTATTTGAGATCAGCTGGCTGGATCCTATGCTCTATCCAGGTTATTTAGATCAGCTGGCTGGATCCTATGTTCTATCCAGGTTATTTGAGATCAGCTGGCTGGATCCTATACTCTATCCAGGTTATTAGAGATCAGCTGGCTGGATCCTATGCTCTATCCAGGTTATTTAAGATCAGCTGGCTGGATCCTATGCTCTATCCAGGTTATTTGAGATCAGCTGGCTGGATCCTATGCTCTATCCAGGTTATTTAAGATCAGCTGGCTGGATCCTATGCTCTATCCAGGTTATTTGAGATCAGCTGGCTGGATCCTATGCTCTATCCAGGTTATTTAGATCAGCTGGCTGGATCCTATGTTCTATCCAGGTTATTTGAGATCAGCTGGCTGGATCCTATGCTCTATCCAGGTTATTTGAGATCAGCTGGCTGGATCCTATGCTCTATCCTCGTTATTTGAGATCAATGAGGTCCAGAACATGAGATAAAACACCATTTCAAGGCCCTCTGTATGAATTTTTTTCCATTTGTTCTCGCAAAAAGAAGGAATTTTCTAAGAGTTAGGATTTCTTTGCTAACACGGCTCGGCGTTCGAAAAATAACGAGATAAAAAGCGTCCCACTCTTCCCGTTTCCATAAAGTCGTAACGTAAAGTCAGGTCGTGGCTGCAGATTACGCCGGTCCAAGTCCCGAAATAGTCTCCCAAGAACTGCGCTGGACTTTGTGCTACTGCATGGATACCACTCCCAGGCGCACTTGTTCGACTTTCACCACACGAGCTTGAAACTTTAAAACATGAACAGAAACCGCGCAGCCGCGTGATTTGAAGTTATTATAACGACCCTCCATCGCGTCCCTCGGCCACCTCCTGACCGTAACACATGTGTTTATACTCGTACCTTCACTTACATACACGTTTACATTCGCTTACCTCCAGTTTTCTTCATATAAGAAATCTTTCAAATACATTTTCAATAATATACCTAATTCTTCAGGATAACACCACTCAATATGGCTACGAAGCAAATGCACTATTTTAACCACTAGTTTTCATGCATTCATGCAGCCCCAGGGTCCAATGCCTCTGTCAACGTCTCTCAAAAAGACCACCCGTGCGCCTCTAATTGCAGTCCGTGCCGAAGAAGATTTCCGATTTCCGATCCGATTTCGAACGCGTTTCGAATATGCGCCTTGAAAACAGGAAATTAGAATCTTTGCTTAAATTGGAAAACTCAATGAGAAGTATACTGCGAGCGGAATATTGAAGTGATAGTTTATCATTCCTATAACTTCGCACTCGGGGTAAGAAAGAAAGAATCGAAACAGCTTTCTGTTCGAGTATAAAGAATCTCTTTTGAACATTACAGCCGTAACAGAGTAACGCCTCACCCCAACGTCGATCCCAGCAGCTCGTAGACACGACCATACAAAGGGGTTACACGCTGAACGACTCCTCTTCCCAAACCCCGACATCCGCCTGCTCGTGTTCCAGGTGGGAGACCGCGAACAAGCAGGTGCTCGGCAAATCCCGGCCTTCCATCATTATCAAGCCATCGGCGTGCACATTAAGCTAGACCGGGGCGTTTGCCGAGCTCTGACACCAGACAGCGCGCACTCCGGAAGATTACAACGATGCCTCCTCGTACACCCCGGACGGCGCGCCGTCTAAATAACAACACTTTATGCGGGCTTAAAAATAATAATTACCCCCGCTCCGTCTTAGGCTTGTAGAAACGCCTCGTGGGGCTTAGAGGGTGAGTTATTTCTGGAAGGCCGTGCTTCGTGAAGATTCGATCAGCGTGCGCGGGAAACACTCGTGCACTTCGCGGTGATGAAGTACCGACTGCCGATATAATAAGTGAGAGAGATATCGTCGGCCATGCGCGGCGAGGTGAGCAAAAAGATTTTAGCATATTGCTAAGTCGCGAATGTGGGCAGCGTCTTGGTGGCCGTGCCGGTGAGAAGAAATCTCTCACTGGCCAGTGACCACGAATAACCAGATTGTAAAATTGATTGATTTGTGGTGTTTTACGACGCACTGTTTTGACATCTGGCCATGCAGCACTGGTCTAATGGCGTCAGTGCATGAGTGGATGATGATGAACCTAACCTAGCCTAGAAGGAAGGAGGGGAAACCTGGTGCCGGCACGTAGCCTACTCCTGTCGAAGACGACCAAGGGGACCACCGGCTTAACGTCCCTTCCGAAGGACGGTACAACGCGAACAGCAGGATTCCTCCACAAATCCATGCTGTCAAGAGGTTGATAAGCAAGGCGAGTGAAGTTGCTGTACTAACTTTCATCCCTCCAACCTCTCTCCTGAACAGAACTGGTCATGTGTATGATAGTCACCCATCCAATATCTGACCCAGCGCAGTGTTGTTTAACTATCATCCCTCCAACCTCTCTCCCGAACAGAACTGGTCATGTGTATGATGGTCACCCACCCAATACCTGACTCAGCGCAGTGCTGCTTAACTTTCATCCCTCCAACCTCTCTCCCGAACAGAACTGGTCATGTGTATGATGGTCACCCACCCAATACCTGACTCAGCGCAGTGTTGCTTAACTTTCATCCCTCCAACCTCTCTCCCGAAAAGAACTGGTCTTGTGTATGATGGTCACCCATCCAACCTGACTCAGCGCAGTATTTCTTAACTTCGGTGATCTCACGAGAACCGGTGTTTCCAACACGGCAAACCATTCGGTCCCATTGTAAAAGACATGGCCCCACCTTCACAGAGCCAATGTTAACATCTGTTCTCGTCACCGAGTGACGTCACGTATGCACGCGCTGGCTTACATGTCGTTACCCCAACTCACCGCTAGTCGCCGGCCATTTTTAATTAAAACGTACGAATCGCTTTCACTGAGGAAGATAGGACACCCGCGCGCACCTAGCGGCCGGTCTCGCAACTCATCGCCACCCGTATATGTGTCTAATCTAGCGCCGGCGATCGGTTGTTCCGAGCTGGGAACGTGCTTCGTGCAGCGCTACTGGCGACAGGACTTGCCACTTAACACCGTGTTGCTAGCTTTTTAATCTTTATCTGTGACCGTTTTAAAAGTCGCCGTTTCGTCGCGCTCTCGAATCAACCACTCTACAAAAAATGATAATGGTTTTACTTTACGGCGCGGCTGTTTATTAAACGAGAACATTTACACACGAGAGCGCGCTTTGCAAACGAGAAACTTAATTGAAAGATAGGCTAGCGCGGCGACCGACAAAAGTTAGTGTTATTTCTCAGAGTGCATGTTTGCCCCCCCCGCCGCCGCCGCACACCCGCGCGCTGTCGATGAACACAAAAGCTGGTCCGTTCGTAGCTAAGTTGAGTTTCATTAGTAGAAGACGACCGCGTTCTGAGTCGACATCATCCGTAAGCATGCCAACTTCAAGCGACGACGATGACGTGGGGGGTAAAAACTAGCAAGAAACTCAAGTTCGGGAAACTATCCGGCAAGTTTCCAGCCACGCTATATCGGTTCTGGTCGCGTTGTTTCCAAGCTGCCGTGCAGTATTTATAGCGCCGTGGCTACGATATGCTGAGAAATTATGTTATTGCGAATAAATACGCCCGCTGTTGGTGTTGCTGTTTCGTGCTGATGCTTGTGTAAACGCCAAGTGAACGTCAAGCGCGACCGGAGAATGCTCACTAACTTTAGCAGCTGTTTTCTGCTTGTCTGACTGCATACACGAAGAATTCGCGCTCTTGGGCTATAATTAACGACGATCACAGAAAAGGGTTGTAAAATTAAGGGAGGCGTGGAATTTGCATTGCGGGTTGCGTTCAGGGGCACGAGGTGGAGGAGCCGGGTTTGCTTTGCGGGCTGCGTTCAGGGACACTAGGTGGAGGAGCCGGGTTTGTTCTGCGGGTTGCGTTCAGGCGCACGAGGTGGAGGAGCCGGGTTTGTGCTGTAGGTTGCGTTCAGGGGCACTAGGTGGAGGAGCCGGGTTTGCTCTGCGGGCTGCGTTCAGAGGCACTAGGTGGAGGAGCCGGGTTTGCTCTGTGGGCTGCGTTCAGGGGCACTAGGTGGAGGAGCCGGATTTGCATTGTGGGTTGCGTTCAAGGGGTACGGTAACATCTGATTGGTTGATAAAACAAGATTAAATAAAGTCATAGATAGGTACAATCACACACAAAGAATCTAAGTACATGAAGGTTTTCACTATGCAAGTTTTTTTGTGATCTGATACTCGTATGTGGGCTACGCAATGTGCAACGACGCAAAGAAGTCATCCGAAGCTCGTAGCAATTATACAATGTCAACTCCAAAACACGGCGATACCATTTTTAACTGATCTGTACGCCAGAGTTGATAAACTTGCAGACATTTCCCACATGTCAACGTTTTGTTAGTTCCATTGCGTGCCTGGGGAGCGCCACGCACGACAGCCACAAGTTCAGAACAGCGCCTGTCGATATCGCGTACAAACACAATACCAGGATCCCACTCAATGCGCCGTCAAACTTTCCTAATTTCCCATCAACACATTGTTAGCGTTGCTTAGTGACAGACAGAATCCAGCCGGCGCTGGAACAGAAGCAACACGTATCGGCCGTGAAATCGGGGCTCCGTACGAAGTTAAATGTCAATCAATTAGTCAGCTGTTACTAGCGCCGTGCGGCGGACGGTGGACGAACTGATAAACCGGGCACAATGAACGTTTCAAACGGGCTGTGCTTTTTAATTCGACAGCTTAGCGTACTGGCTGTGTATTGACAGTTGCGTGGTTGGTTAACACATATCAGACTTCAATTTCGTCAAGTTGGCAGAGGCTGGACGCCGCGTAAATGTGTAACGCCCCGTGGGATGACACGATTCGGGTCACAGGTCATTTTGACTTTAATTAAGTGACTTTTTTTTTTTTAACTTTTGGTAGTTGCCCCACAGGAGAAGGGCAGTGTTGTTCGAGCTTTTTTAATTTTTAGTTCTCATTTTTGTTTGAATTTTAAAAACGCGTGCGTCATTTTCACTTGCTGCGTGGATCCCATGCAATGTGTTAGCGACGCAGTGCGTGGATCCTATGCAATGTGTTAGCGACGCAGTGCGTGAATGCACGCATGTTAGCGACGCAGTGCGTGAATGCACGCATGTTCTCTGATTATCGATGGAATAAAAACACAATCATATGACATAACCCCAACAAACAATGAGTGTTTTCTGCTGAAAAGAAACTCATAAAGCAAGCGGAGCAGGTCGGATTAGCGCTAGGACATCGAATGCCAGGCAAACGTCTCTCAAACGTCAGACCCCAAACATTCCTGGAGCGTTGCGACCCAACAAATCTCCCGGCACAAGCGTCTTGCGGCCGCCTTCCTTCTTTCCCGACCACAGTCCCACGACTCGCGACCGTTTGTTTTACTCCCGGCGTTGTGGCGGTGAGCGTTGTTTCGTGGTCGGATGCCGAGCACGGGTAGGTTAATAATCAACGATGCGTTTTCATTACCGGTTAATAGGCAGTTAGGGGTCAGGGGAGAAGGGGAGGCAAGGGGTGGTCGGGACGCGGTTTTCGAGACACAGAGGTCAGCGGTTTCCCCGCGGCTAGCCGCGCGTCCCCGAGCCCCGGGTTCGACCTCCGTCCCTTACGACACCGCGGTAGCGGTAGCGGCTCGTTCATTAATAACGAATCCGCGTCTAGAGTTATAAACCCACTATAAATTGTAATTGAATGGGAAATAAGAAGTAGGTAGACTCGGCTGGTAGCACGGCTGGTAGCGGCACAAGATAAATAAGTTTAGTTTGGAGAGAGCGGTCTTCCGATGTGCATTATGCAGCGCTGAGATCGCCCATCTTTGAAGCTACTTGCACGAAACGAGGCTTTATGAAGTGAATCCTGGGAGAGACGCCCACCCACGGGTAGGCGTCTGCACCCAAAGTGTGAGCTACCATCGCATTACGTGGGTCGCGTTCAATACTCGCTGCGTATAACGTGGCAGTATACAAATCTCAATGCATTTGAACTCGCATTTGTTTTTGGCCTTTGGTTCAAGTCATAGATTTCATAATGGTAAACGCATTTTCTAGAAGCTTTGAAAATGTGCAAATCCATGCGGTAACCACGACAGTGTACTTAACTATTCGTTTCAAAGCCGTATGTGGTAGTATGCAAGGTAACTGGAAGTTACCTAAGTTTAAGCATTCAGTAGATTCGTGCTGGAGCCAGGGCATCGAACCCGAACCCGAACCCGAACCCGTAACCCGAAAAAACCGCAATTATGTGTGGAACCCGAACCCGAACCCGAACCAGAATCCGGAAAATTTGGAAACCCGAACCCGAACCGGAAACTGTATTTTAATTATGAAAAACCTGAACCCGAACCCGAACCGGTATTATTTCTCGGGTTTTTTCGGGTTTTTGCACATATTGCTTTTTATTTAAAATTGTGCAGATATCCTTCCAGGATAGATGCAAGATATTTTTGTTTAGAGGAACTTTATCAAACCTTTATCTTACCCACCCATTTTCTGTGGGTAAGCACACTTACGCAGACGTCTCATTGCGCAGTCGGGCTCAAGAAAAATACATATTTTATACGGTTTACATCGGTGACTGAGAAATCTTTTGAAATTTCTGCAGAATACTCAGCCTGCAAGAGCTGTAACCTGCAAAGTTAGCGTGGCTATCAGCGAACTCGTAGATTCTCTTGAATATCAACAGTGGTCCTACCAACAACTCGCTTTCATATCGCGCCGCTACCCTTTGTCGGGCAGCGCCGACGAAGCAATGCGACAGTATGGTACAAAAACAAAGACAAACTGGGTTGGGGATCAAGTGAATTGTTTCTAGTTATGCATCGTTTTTAATTTAAGGCTTACCCGCTTATTTTGTTACAAATTAACCACTTTCATACCATTTCAAGGGAAACGGACAAAATGTAGGGAACTGGGAAGGGATTATCTTCTATTTTAAGAAGTAGCAAGTTTGCACTTTACCAACTTACAACCAAATGTGTTGCTTGCTTTGGCTTGTTCGGTCAGTGTCAGTCTTTTTTCATTTGTCATAGGAGGTGGCCGTATTACGCTCTTGTGTTTTATGTATACCTTTAAATCATGGGGCGCAAACAAGAAAGCAAAATCAGAAAATATTTTAGTTAAAGCTACGTCAAAAAGGAATCAAGTTGCAGAATAGACGGCTGTAACGTGATTATGAAAGTACATTTGCAAATGTATTTATGAGTACATTGTATCGACTGTCGAGACCCAGTTTACAGTCTGCAGTTCGTATCTATTTCAAACCTATTTCGTAGGACATATTAGTTATTAGTATTATAACCACTTAAAACTATAATATTATGCCATAACTTAGTTGATATTTTTATACCACCTAATCAAAATTTAACATCGATCCAAATGTACCATTTTCATCCAGTACATTATTGCAAACATTTAAATGCCTATCACTTTATTGTTGGAAAAATACAATAAACAAAATTTGCGTACCCCTTTGGAATCCGATCCCAAGCAGACCGAAGGGAAAAAAACCTGAACCTGAACCCGAACCCGAACGAACCCGAACCCGAACCTGAAAACGTACCGAACCCGAACCCGAACCCGAACCGGAATAAGCAAACTTAAAAAAACCCGAACCCGAACCCGAACCGAAATTTCACATTTACCGAACCTGAAACTGAACCCGAACCGATATTAATTTCGGTTCGATGCCCTGGCTGGAGCCAGTAAATCCAGTATTATTATTATTATTTGTGGTGTTTAACGACGCACTGTTTTGACATCTGGCCATGCGGCACTGGTCTAATGGCGTCGGTGAATGAGTGGATGATGATGAGGATGATGCTGAACCTAACCTAGGTTAGAAGGGAGGAGGGGAAACCCGGTGCCGGCACGTAGCCTACTCCTGTCGAAGACCAAGGGGACCACCGGCTTAACTTCCCTTCCGAAGGACGGTACAACGCGAACAACAGGATTCCTCCACAAATCCATGCTGTCGAGAGGTTGATAAGCAAGGCGAGTGAAGTTGCTGTACTTACTTTCATCCCTCCAACCTCTCTCCCGAACAGAACTGGTCATGTGTATGATAGTCACCCACTCAATACCTGACTCAGCGCAGTGTTGCTTAACTTCGGTGATCTGACGAGAACCGGTGTTTCCAACACGCCAAACCGTTCGGTAGTAAATCCAGTAGGTTCCAGAACCAAACCAAATCCAGAAGCAAACTTCCCCCCGAAATATTTTGAAATCAAACGCATGCCGCCCAAGTTCAGACCTAAATGCAAATGTTTTGTAGAAGAACACATGTGTGCCCGAGCGTGTGACGTGCTAAAAATGACTGAATCGCTGGCTGACTACTAAAAATGCTCGTTAATGTTGATTTAAATGTGATGTCCATGCGTTGAAACTCGTTACGCATGTGTGTGTGCGTGCGTGTGCGTGTGTCGGGGTGGTCCAGTTAATTGCTGCTTCCCCTAATGACAGGAATCAAGTCCAGGACGCCGCACGTTGTCTCCCTACTAATGACCCTAATTCCAGACTTGATATAGAAAAGTTACTGGATTTTATGCCGCTCTTAAAAAAAATATGTATATACAAATATATAATTAACAAAAACTATTTGAAATGGGTTTTGTATGCTAAGTAAAGGACAAGTAAATTTCCTGGAAAATTAGTGATAGTTATAGTGATGATTAGTGATAGCAAGGCAGAAAATTAGTGATTAGGGAAATTTAGTTGTCCTTTACTTAGCATTCAAAACCCATTTGAAATAGTTTTTGTTAAAACTAGCGCTAAGGATAAATCAAGTAGACATGAGTCTAAAAACCATCATAAATATCTAATTTGTTTCAGTTATGAAAGTTTGAAACCTTGTGTTCACTAATAATGTGTAAAGTAATTCACTCGAACTGCACGTGGCAAGTATTTTAGGAACAAGTGTACCTAGAGGAGATCAAAGTGCTCGATGATTAGATTCAGTACGACCAGGCATTATCTTAGTTTTAATTATTTTAACCCCTTGACTACAAAATATCAAGTGTTTATAAGAAAATAAAACGAGACGTTTTGTTTCACCGACAGAAATGTAGCTCTGCTGGTAACGGGAAGATAAGCGCTGAGTGGGTTCATAATCCTGGCAGCGAGCAGAAAATCTCTGCTCGCATAGAGGATAATATCATTCCAGACGCTTTTCTCGGGAAGATGCGAGCTCCTTAAAGCGTCTGGATCATAGCTGGGAAAGAATCTTAAAAGAAAAAAAAATAATTTTTAAAATTGTAAAGTAGATTTTTTTAGTGGTCTTTGAACTGATTGATATCTTTTTATTCGATCGCGATCGAATTTTCCACGATCTTTATAAAAAGATTGTTTTAAAAGATCACAAGATCGTTTGCACAGTCGTTCCTCTTTTGGTGTTTGTTGTTGTACATCACTTGACAATTGAAATTTGAAAGTAGCAAATGGAAATATTTTCCATAGCTTTCAGTTTCCTTCAAAGACTTGAAAGGTTTTCCAGGATTCCAAATGGTCATTAGCTTTTGATTGTTTTTAGACTCATGTCTACTTGATTTATCTTTAGCACTAGTTTTAAGAAAAACTATTTGAACTGGGTTTGAAATGGACTGCTCCAACCCTTGAAGAAGTAACTAGTATATGTTACGAAACGTCGGGAAACTTAGTTGCCCTTTACTTAGCATTCAAAACCCAGTTCAAATAGTTTTTCTTAGTTATAAGTTTAACTTTAATTAGTTTTATTAATGCGTGCAAATGCTGCCTAGTATGTCCGCCGTGCCTGTCCACGACCACAACTTTTCTCAACTTGGGTCATCGAGATTCGAGGCCCACTTTCTGCCAAGTTCCACTGACCACTGTCCGTTGTAGACAACATGCAAGGCATTTTTGTTCCTGTTAAGTGTTAACAGGCTGTTAAGTGTTAACAGGCTGTTAATTATCTTCTTGTATTCTTGACTATAAGTCATAGTCCTCGTCGCATTGTGTTCCTACTATTTCTATATTAATATTGCATTTCCCAGGACCTTTAGGTGCTTAAAAATACGTTTTTTTCCAGAGATCACATGATTTTTATTTCGAAAACGATCTTTTAAATGAACTTGATCTTTTATTGAAACTAATTTGAATTTGATCTTAAAAAAAAAAAGCGTTGGCGAACTTAGATCTTTTTAAAATATCGTTTTTCTACGACGATCTTGATCTTTTTGAAAGATCGACTTCAAACGATCTTCCCCAACTATGGCCTGGATGAAGGTAACGGGAAGAAGAACGGCGGCCTGAGATGCATCGCGATATTAACATTTTGTAACGCAGTGTGATCTTGGGTTGTAGGTTGTAGTGCATCTATCTTGGGGGATTCATCGAGCTGAACGTGTATCTAGGTTACTGTTTAATATCGGTGATCCATTACAACAGGTAATAAATAAGTACCTGTCAGTACTGCGCTAAAAAAAAACAGAACAAACAAACAACCGAGTGCAGCGTTCAGTTTTCTTAACAGCCAAAATAGGGGAAGGGGGGGAAGGGGGGGGGGGGGGGGGGGGGGGGGGGGGAAGGGGGGAAGGGGGGAAGGGGGGGGGGGGGGGAGGGGGGAAGGGGGGAAGGGGGGGAAGGGGGGAAGGGGGGGAAGGGGGGAAGGGGGGGAAGGGGGGAAGGGGGGGCTGACAAAATTGTAATCAGTATATACAACGAATATAAATCATTTGTTTAATTTCTGAAAGTGCTCGCCTGCGTGTACCATGTGTTAGTGTAGGAAAGCGAGGGACACAAATGAGTTTCAATTTCCTGTTTCCAACTTATAACGTTAAGCGTTTGCACAGACGCAAGAATATTGTGTATAAAGTTACATCGAAGTAGTAACTCCATGCGTTGGACTCCATGCGTTGCGACTCCATGCGTTGGACTCCATGCGTTGCGACTCCATGCGTTGCGACTCCATATCATCTGGATTGAGCTCTGAGGTGTTGCTAGTTTTGAAAGCTTGTTGGATTACTGCCAGTTTATCTAGAGGTAGCATGAAGCTAAATTACCTTACCGCGGTAGGAACTTCCGGTTGCCAAACAGTTCAGTATTCAAATGTTTCTGGTTTTATTGCCTGTATCGACGTCATGGCAAGGTGTAAACCAAGTCTTGAGATCCACCTGGCCGCGATTGCAGTGCCTATAATCGTATAAACCATCTTAAACATGAAGCATTCCTGCAACAATCATTTATGTGCTAACACAAGTACATTCCTATTCAAACGCTTTCATGTTCATTTTTATACTTTTACCTTGCTACGCCTAAAATTCCAGATATTGATATCATTTTTTTTTTCGCCAAAAAAAAACAAATTAAAACTTTTCCGGGTAAAATTATTTTGATAATGCATCCTGGCGCGTCCTGGCATTCCATTATTCGTTTGAAATAATGTCCTAAAAGAGCGCGGCGCAGGATCTGTGCAGGACGAAATGTGTATCAATTACCATCCCCGGCAAGTCCATTGTGTGGGAGACCGCGGGTTGGGAAGCGGGAATTCCTGGCTCGCAGTTCGGGACGCGGTCCCCGTTGCAAAGGACGGCCGAGTTCAAGAGAAACAAAGCGTGGTCGTGCTAAGCCCTACCACGGTACGGTGGGAAAACTTGGCTGGAAACGACATGAAAATAGCAAATAGGAACCATTCTAAGCTGTCATTGGTGCAGCAATGTCTTATTCTGGTCTAAGTCTGCCGATAGAAATCACTGCTATGTGATTCTAACTTTGAAATTATAGTCATGCACAAAGTGCAGAATATAAGTTGGAAAAGTAGGAAAGTTTTTTTTATAAAAAATATGCCAAGATAAAGTATTCTGCAGTCACTCAGACCAAACAGTTCATGGCAGTGACATGAAATATTGCCCAAGTATAGTTGTATGTACATCATAATTGTAACTACTGTGAGTTTTTGTGTGATAGTTTTAGATACGGGAGATCATTTAGGTGGCAAAGAGGTATCAGATGTAAGAAAAACTATTTGAAATGGGTTTTGAATGCTATGTAAAGGGCTACTAAATTACTAAGGATAATTACTAAGGATAAATCAAGCAGACATGAGTCTAAAAACCATCATAAAGGTATCACGAGGTATCACGAGCCAGCTGACTGGACGGCAAAGAGCCTGGACCTTGAGGACTCAGATTAGGAGGAAAGGACGCCGTCGAGTTCTTGAGGTCGACGACGCCGACGCGCGCCGCACTGCGTCGCGTTGTGCAATGAGTTACGACGAGAATAGGACACAATCTCACACATCGCGTCGACGCCGGCGAATTCAGAGACTCCAAGAAAACTGGCAACGTCCGGGACCCGGGACCGGGACCGGGACCGGGACCCGGGACCGGGACCCGGGATACTAGATCTACATCGAGTGATGCTTCGCTGGACCAATGGTTCCACGCCGTACCGCCAAGCTTTGACTCTCAGAGTGCAAGTTGCAAATTTGTTTAAAACCCGGGTTTTAATTATTTGTGCTCAAAGTTAGTGTCAAGTTTGGATAAAGTGGAAATGAGTGGAACCGGAGACAAGTTACATGCAAACGGAAAGATGCGTCAATTGAAATCCATAGTGAACTAGTCGCGTTTAAACAGGTGCGTGAACGCATGCGTGTGCGTTTGATTGATCACTTTATAACCCGAATCCCGAATATTCTTCCAATAAAATGCGTTCTTCAAACATAAATCCCAATGTTGACCAATAAATGCCGTCCAATCGAAGAGATCGCACCGGTATTATCTTAATGTTGATTAAAATCGACTCCCAGGACATTGAAGATGTCGGCATCATCCACATGCCGGGTTCCGCGACGCTGACATGCGACGCCGACGCTGTGCAGGAAGCGACGGCGACGTCTCCACGCAGTGACGTCGATGTCACGGCTTAGAGCGTGCTACGACGTGCCGTGTTCTCAGAAAACTGTCGTGCCTATGTTGTTTTATTTGTTTAGAATCTTTGCAAGGTTTATCAGGAAATATTCTGATGTTTCTTTTCATTTAATTGTGCATATATTATTATTATTGCTATTACAAACGAATGTATAATAATTGTTACTCATACACACGGTGAAAAAACGATAAAAAGTTGTCCAAATGGCTCTTGTGAAACATGGACCAATCCAGGAGCTCAAGAATAAATGCCCTTCTTATTATTAGAAACACATATTAGATCTCTCAAAAAATTGATGCCCTAACGGGGACTCGAACCCCGATCTCCTCCTGTCACGGGTGTTGCTTTAACCCATTGAGCTACTTGGACACACAAGTTTTTTGAGATGATTTTAGTGTATTTGATGAGAATGACAGATCTCCAAGGAGTAGAACCAAGAGGCTGTGAATAATCACAGTCACTCTGATTCTATAGTGACGCTATATCACGTCACAACCTGTCAATCTCAAGTAACTACAATTTCTAAGAGAATATTAGTATTCCTAACATTGCAAGCGAATAAGCGGGCTCCGTTATAGAAGTGAAGGGGGAGGGATGGAAGCGACTCAAATATCTGAAAAAATGCTCTATAAAATTGCGATCGAATGTTGAACTTGCATGTTGCAAGAGAATTTTATAAATAGACAACGTTCGAGCGCTTTTTTTTTAAGTAGATCAATAAAGAATTCAAGACGTCAGTGAGTCGCACAGAAACACTTTGACATTTCGAGAAGATTTTCCCTGGAAAACAAATCGACTTCAAACAACCCAAAACTTTGCTAACGAGAGTCGAGAGATTTAAATGTGTATACCATTTCCAGCAGTTGCCTTCATCTTTGTCTATCACTGCTAAAACGCCTGACATCAGTTAGAACATCTTGTCGAAGATATGAACAATACCATGCCAAGCAATTAGCAGCCTCCTAGCGGGCAAATCAACTGAATTCACCCACACAAACATCCCGCCCGTGTATGTGCCCGTGCTAATTAAGCAATTACTGCAGCTAATCTGTATCTATTTGGCATCGATTACATCATAGCAGCACATTGCCCAGAGGTCCTCGGTTCGAGCCTCGCTCGACGCGATTAACAAGACACGAGAAATAGAATAACTGACACCAAAAGATAATCAAAATATATTTTAAAGAAAAATCCTATTTAATTGGGGATAAAACTGTGCCACACGCCTTACCAAATGATAGAAAAGACCGCAAGAATAGTAATTTCAAAACGAAGCTTACAGTTGTGTTAGCCTTACCTTGCCACAGGCTGGTGGACTCTGATTACACATTGCCAACTTTAGAATGCAAAATAAAGCCAGTCTTCACCGGGGAGTTTGAAATAAACCAGAAAATTATGACCAAACAATGCATCATGCACTTAAATTCTTTGTGAATTTATCAGTTTATGTACGTGAAATTAATTCTATTAAAAAATAAGAACTTAAATACAAAACTAAAAGTCCTAATGACTTCTGCTAAATACCTATCGTACACTAGCGGATTCTAGCAATGGCTGCCAAAAAGCAGTTTGCAAGCTTGGTTTCCTGCCTAAACCTGATAAAAGTTAAAAGTAATCCAAAATATATTAATTTTAACTTTGGTCAATAAACATTTATTGGTTTTCATTCAATATTCTATTTTCCTGAAATTATTAAATGTTTCAACCAAAGAAAAACATTATTTTGTTGCTTTTAAATCGGATAGTTAACAGTAGCATCATGGTGTCATGTTTTCTAGGTTGGTACAAGCAGCCCAGAAAGTGGCAAACTCAAATTAATCCTAGTGTAAGACCTACTTATTAGTTATTACTTAATCCTAGTTTCGGTTTTGCTCTGCGTTGAAAAGGTTTGTGGCCCTAGCAGAGTCGAATAAGCTATAAGCTATGAGCTACCAGAAAGCAGAGGCAATGTATTGCAAAACGATATCCAGGACGGACTGCGAGGGGGCACTGGAATTTTCATGACAAAACACAAACAATATAATTCTACTAACAGATGACGAGACGTGCCTCGTCGAAACTTCGAGACGTGAGATCCTTTCGAGGGCCGCAAACCTTTTCAACGCAGAGCAAAACCGAAGAACAAATCGTAACATCGAACCTTGGCTCTGAAAACAACCACTCAACTAATAGAGACATGTTTTTATAATGTTAAACAACTTCGTGATAGCCTGTATGTATTATGTGGTAAAGTTTAAGAAATTTACTGTCATAAATATCATGTAATTTGATCACATTGACAATAAAATAAATTATTATTATTATAAGTCGCTGCGTTTTACAGCCGGTAAGAAATCGCCCCCCGAATCGGAGCCAATCGAAACGAAGAATTACCGAACACAGATTTATAGACGCAACTTGTTCCCCCAGAACTAAGTTCTTTGTTGACTGAAACAGCGACTGAAACAGCGACAACGCTCCAAGGAAATCAGAGCGCAACGGCAGAGAGGTGCCAAGTGGTCAAGGTCAAGAGGCGCTAGAGAATCGCCTCCGTTTTCTCAGAGCGAAGCTGAATGAGAAACATCACTGCTTTGACGGCTAGCGAGGGTCGGCGCCAAAACATAGCCTTAATGGAGGCGCCAGTTCAAGGTAGAGGCGCCCCACCAACCCCCTATTGTCCTCGCCGCCAACAGACGACGCCGACTTCATTGCAGTCACGTTCCCAATGACCACCGCCCCCCGGCTGAACGACAAAACGCGGGCCTCGCGTTGAATTCAGAAGGCCGCGTTCGCCCACAAAAACTAACATACGGCGTCGACCGCAGCGCACCCTGCGGGCCGTGTTCTCATTTCACTCGACGCCACGCTCGGAAGCGTCGCGACGCCAACTTTTCGACGCCGACGTCGTGGCTCGTAAATAATACCTGGGCGCTAATCAGGTGTGCGAGGAAAATGCGTGGGAATATCGATTAGTGCGTGCGAGACGCACCGAGCGCTGCGACGGACTACACGCACAATTAGACGGACCTCTTCTCCCATCCGCTGGAAGGACAACTCCTTCAGCTTACAAAAAAATAAAACTAATTGTAACACTTTTTTCTCAGATGCTTTAGCAGGGCTAAAGAAGGCCGTGCGATTAAGGCTTGCCGTATTTTCACGGGTCGCGTTAATGCCAACCGGAAATCGGAAGTCCCACTTTCCATCAAATTCCTCTCATTTAAATGCTCTGAGTAATTCACTCGACAATAACTTCGTTTTCATCGCCCAAGAATTGTGTATTCCCGACGCACCACCTGCCGCCCGACCCACCCAACTAATTACAATTCTTTCACGGGCCACAACGCCGTGCCCGCCCACCCAAACCACGCGAGGGGGTCGGGTCGCAATCATGCCCAGACTTTGTCGGGATTGACGACGACGCTGTAATAACCTAAACGTCCATCAACTTGACTTTCGGGACCCGTTTTCAGCGTCGTTCTAAATAAACCCTTTGACGCCCTGCCATACCTGGCTCGTAGTCAGCCAACCCTTGACGGCGGCAACGACGCAAAAAGCAATAGGCGAATTAGAATGAGCAACGGCACCCGATCAGCTAGCAACGCTACGTGCTAGAGGTGGCACCATACCATGGGACCGCGTTCACGAAATTGTTTACGATTGTGCATTAAGAGCGCAATAAATAGCTGGAAAATATTCTAATTCGCGTTGGTATAATGGGGCGACATGAACAATCGCCCGGCGCTACCCGCGTTTGCTTTCTCTGCGTAAATTAGTGGCTGTTTGACAGACACTCAACATTTCGATTCTCGGTGCGGCACGTACTCTACCGACTGCATATTTGATCGGCGAAAGCCTGTCGACTCGGTCCGGGAGTGAGGGTGGGAGAGGGACAAAGTCGGGAACTAGGTCCGGGAGTGAGGGTGGGAGAGGGACAAAGTCGGGAACTAGGTCCGGGAGTGAGGGTGGGACCGGCACAAAATCAGGAATTAAAAACGGTGTGTCTGCATCGAGCCAGACAATCGAAGATGATTTATTCAATTTCCATGCTATCTGTAATGGCGTGCTTGGATCGGTCGCGTTTTACTTTGAGAGGATTTCTTCAAAAATTCATCAGACTGACTGACATTTTAGCTTCCATTTTATTCTCTGTTAACCAGGAATCTCTTCTAACTCTCTACATCTCAAATTGATTCTTTATAATAGACTAGAACAAAACATTGGTTAGGTACCAACCATTTGACACACTGTGTTGGCTGCTCCTGTCCAACAGCACCAAGGACCGGTCACCGCTTAGCCTTGTCACTTTGACACACTGTATTGGCTGCTCCTGTCCAACAGCACCAAGGACCGGCTTCCGCTTAGCCTTGTCACTTTGACACACTGTGTTGGCTGCTCCTGTCCAACAACACCAAGGACCGGCTTCCGCTTAGCCTTGTCACTTTGACACACTGTGTTGGCTGCTCCTGTCCAACAGCACCAAGAACCGGCCACCGCTAAGTCTTGTCACTTTGACACACTGTGGTGGCTGCTCCTGTCCAACAGCACCAAGAACCGGCCACCGCTAAGTCTTGTCACTTTGACACGCTGTGTTGGCTGCTCCTGTCCAACAGCACCAAGAACAGGCCACCGCTAAGTCTTGTCACTTTGACACACTGTGTTGGCTGCTCCTGTCCAACAGCACCAAGAACAGGCCACCGCTAAGCCTTGTCACTTTGACACACTGTGTTGGCTGCTCCTGTCCAGCAGCACCAAGAACAGGCCACCGCTAAGCCTTGTCACTTTGACACACTGTGTTGGCTGCTCCTGCCCAACAGCACCAAGGACCGGCCACCGCTTAGCCTTGTCACTTTGACACACTGTGTTGGCTGCTCCTGTCCAACAGCACCAAGGACCGGCCACCGCTTAGCCTTGTCACTTTGACACACTGTGTTGGCTGCTCATGTGCAACAGCACCAAGGACCGGCCACCGCTTAGCCTTGTCACTTTGACACACTGTGTTGGCTGCTCCTGTCCAACAGCACCAAGGACCGGCCACCGCTTAGCCTTGTCACTTTGACACACTGTGTTGGCTGCTCCTGTCCAACAGCACCAAGAACAGGCCACTGCTAAGTCTTGTCGCTTTGACACACTGTGTTGGCTGCTCCTGTCCAACAGCACCAAGAACCGGCCACCGCTTAGCCTTGTCACTTTGACACACTGTGTTGGCTGCTCCTGTCTAACAGCACCAAGAACCGGCCACCGCTTAGTCTTGTCACTGCGACACACTGTGTTGGCTGCTCCTGTCCAACAGCACCAAGGACCGGCCACCGCTTAGCCTTGCCACTTTGACACACTGTGTTGGCTGATCCTGTCCAACAGCACCAAGAACAGGCCACTGCTAAGTCTTGTCACTTTGACACACTGTGTTGGCTGCTCCTGTCCAACAGCACCAAGAACCGGCCACCGCTAAATCTTGTCACTTTGACACACTGTGTTGGCTGCTCCTGTCCAACAGCACCAAGAACCGGCCACCGCTAAGTCTTGTCACTTTGACACACTGTGTTGGCTGATCCTGTCCAACAGCACCAAGAACCGGCCACCGCTAAGTCTTGTCACTTTGACACACTGTGTTGGCTGCTTCTGTCCAACAGCACCAAGAACAGGCCACCGCTAAGTCTTGTCACTTTGACACACTGTGTTGGCTGCTCCTGTCCAACAGCACCAAGAACAGGCCACCGCTAAGTCTTGTCACTTTGACACACTGTGTTGGCTGCTCCTGTCCAACAGCACCAAGAACAGGCCACTGCTAAGTCTTGTCGCTTTGACACACTGTGTTGGCTGCTCCTGTCCAATAGCACCAAGGACCGGCCACCGCTTAGCCTTGTCACTTTGACACACTGTGTTGGCTGCTCCTGTCCAATAGCACTAAGGACCGGCCACTGCTTAGCCTTGTCACTTTGACACACTGTGTTGGCTGCTCCTGTCCAACAGCACCAAGAACCGGCCACCGCTAAGTCTTGTCACTTTGACACACTGTGTTGGCTGCTCCTGTCCAACAGCACCAAGGACCGGCCACCGCTAAGTCTTGTCACTTTGACACACTGTGTTGGCTGCTCATGTCCAACAGCACCAAGAACCAGCCACCGCTTAGTCTTGTCACTTTGACACACTGTGTTGGCTGCTCATGTCCAACAGCACCAAGAACCGGCCACCGCTTAGCCTTGTCACTTTGACACACTGTGTTGGCTGCTTCTATCCAACAGCACCAAGGACCGGCCACCGCTTAGTCTTGTCACTTTGACACACTGTGTTGGCTGCTCATGTCCAACAGCACCAAGAACCGGCCACCGCTAAGTCTTGTCACTTTGACACACTGTGTTGGCTGCTCATGTCCAACAGCACCAAGAACCGGCCACCGCTTAGCCTTGTCACTTTGACACAGTGTGTTGGCTGCTCCTGTCCAACAGCACCAAGAACCGGCCACCGCTAAGTCTTGTCACTTTGACACACTGTGTTGGCTGCTCCTGTCCAACAGCACCAAGAACCGGCCACCGCTAAGTCTTGTCACTTTGACACACTGTGTTGGCTGCTCCTGTCCAACAGCACCAAGAACCGGCCACCGCTAAGTCTTGTCACTTTGACACACTGTGTTGGCTGCTCCTGTCCAACAGCACCAAGAACCAGCCACCGCTTAGCCTTGTCACTTTGACACACTGTGTTGGCTGCTCCTGTCCAACAGCACCAAGAACCGGCCACCGCTAAGTCTTGTCACTTTGACACACTGTGTTGGCTGCTCCTGTCCAACAGCACCAAGGACCGGCCACCGCTTAGCCTTGTCACTTTGACACACTGTGTTGGCTGCTCCTGACCAACAGCACCAAGGACCGGCCACCGCTTAGCCTTGTCACTTTGACACACTGTGTTGGCTGCTCCTGTTCAACAGCACCAAGGACCGGTCACCGCTTAGCCTTGTCACTTTGACACACTGTGTTGGCTGCTCCTGTCCAACAGCACCAAGGACCAACCACCGCTAAGTCTTGTCACTTTGACACACTGTGTTGGCTGCTCCTGTCCAACAGCACCAAGGACTGGCCACCGCTTAGCCTTGTCACTTTGACACACTGTGTTGGCTGCTCCTGTCCAACAGCACCAAGGACTGGCCACCGCTTAGCCTTGTCTCTTTGACACACTGTGTTGGCTGCTCCTGTCCAACAGCACCAAGAACAGGCCACCGCTAAGTCTTGTCACTTTGACACACTGTGTTGGCTGCTCCTGTCCAACAGCACCAAGGACCGGCCACCGCTTAGCCTTGTCACTTTGACACACTGTGTTGGCTGCTCCTGACCAACAGCACCAAGGACCGGCCACCGCTTAGCCTTGTCACTTTGACACACTGTGTTGGCTGCTCCTGTCCAACAGCACCAAGGACCGGTCACCGCTTAGCCTTGTCACTTTGACACACTGTGTTGGCTGTTCCTGTCCAACAGCACCAAGAACAGGCCACCGCTAAGTCTTGTCACTTTGACACACTGTGTTGGCTGCTCCTGTCCAACAGCACCAAGGACCGGTCACCGCTTAGCCTTGTCACTTTGACACACTGTGTTGGCTGCTCCTGTCCAACAGCACCAAGGACCGGTCACCGCTTAGCCTTGTCACTTTGACACACTGTGTTGGCTGTTCCTGTCCAACAGCACCAAGAACAGGCCACCGCTAAGTCTTGTCACTTTGACACACTGTGTTGGCTGCTCCTGTCCAACAGCACCAAGGACCGGTCACCGCTTAGCCTTGTCACTTTGACTCACTGTGTTGGCTGCTCATGTCCAACAGCACCAAGAACAGGCCACCGCTATGTCTTGTCACTTTGACACACTGTGTTGGCTGCTCCTGTCCAACAGCACCAAGAACAGGCCACCGCTAAGTCTTGTCACTTTGACACAGTTCGATTGGCCAAAGACCCCGCTTATCTCTTCCGCAGAGTGTCAAGACTCAAGTGGGCCGGGAAGCAATAGTGTGAACGCCCGCGTTTCGCGAGGCTGGTAAAGATCTTAACCTTGACGGCTGATCTCTTTCTCCAGCTACCGCGTATCTTTGTCACTGCAAACACACCGAGCAAATGGCCCATCTTGAGAGTGTCGCTCAAAGGCAAATATGTAGACGATCACAGAGGGGGTCTATGTAAGGCTAGGCTGGGCGCGGCTGATCTGGGACTCGGCGGAAGCAATTCAATTCCCGGACAACGTCGTCGAGACAGCATGGTGCCTCTCTGTGCTCTAGTCTGCCTCTGCCTGGTCGCCGTCAACGCGTTCCCTGCCGGTGAGTACGAGAAGCGTCGGCTCTCGAAACGATCGGTTAATGAATTGCTGTGTTTAACGACGCACTTTTTTGACTACGTGTCGTGTGGTACTGGTCTTTAGGCGTTAGTGAATGAGTCGGTGATGATGAACTTAGCCGAGTCTAGAAGGCAGGAGGGGAAATCCGGTGCCGGCACGTAGCCTACTCCTGTAGAAAAGCACCAAGGGAACCACCGGCTTAACGTCCCTTCCGAAGGACGGTATAACTCGAACAGCAGGATTCCTCCACAAATCCATGCTGTCGAGAGGTTGATAAGCAAGGCGAGTGAAGTTGCTGTACTAACTTTCATCCCTCCAACCTCTCTCCCGAACAGAACTGGTCATGTGTATGATGGTCACCCATCCAATACCTGACACAGCACAGTGTTGCTTAACTTTCATCCCTCAAACCTCTCTCCCAAACAGAACTGGTCATGTGTATGATGGTCACCCATCCAATACCTGACACAGCACAGTGTTGCTTAACTTTCATCCCTCCAACCTCTCTCCCGAACAGAACTGGTCATGTGTATGATGGTCACCCATCCAATACCTGACACAGCACAGTGTTGCTTAACTTTCATCCCTCCAACCTCTCTCCCGAACAGAACTGGTCATGTGTATGATGGTCACCCATCCAATACCTGACACAGCACAGTGTTGCTTAACTTTCATCCCTCAAACCTCTCTCCCAAACAGAACTGGTCATGTGTATGATGGTCACCCATCCAATACCTGACACAGCACAGTGTTGCTTAACTTTCATCCCTCCAACCTCTCTCCCGAACAGAACTGGTCATGTGTATGATGGTCACCCATCCAATACCTGACCCAGCACAGTGTTGCTTAACTTTGGTGATCTCACGAGGACCGGTGTTTCCAACACGCTAATATCACAGCTAATATCTTGCAACCATAGCAGCTATTCTAACAAACTGCTCCATCGAAGGCTAGGGAGGTTTTAAAAAAGGGTTAAGAAATGTGGCGTCATCGATGCGGCCTCGGAGACTGATGATAAGGATTATCAATCGCGCCGACCATAAAGCCATAAATAAATTTTTGTTATCAATAACCCATGTGTGGTTTGCACACATTGACAAGGGGGGTGGGGGGACGAGAAGGGGGGGTCTTCCGGTTGATAAGCTCGCTGACAGGTTGCATCGTGTTCCAGACCGAGTGGACCCGCGGGTACGAAGAAACGTCAACGGACCCTGGTGGCCTCAGGAATCACTCCAGCATTACCCATGGCAAACTGGAGTACCAGACCAAGAGACACCCTGGTGGCCCCAAGAACCGGTTTCCGATACACCATGGTGGCCCCAAGAACCGGTTCACGAAACACCCTTGTGGCCCCAAGAACCGGTTCACGAAACACCCTGGTGGCCCCAAGAACCGGTTGCCGAGACACCCTGGTGGCCCCAAGAACCGGTTCACGAAACACCCTGGTGGCCCCAAGAACCGGTTCACGAAACACCCTGGTGGCCCCAAGAACCGGTTCACGAAACACCCTGGTGGCCCCAAGAACCGGTTCACGAAACACCCTGGTTGCCCCAAGAACCGGTTCACGAAACACCCTGGTTGCCCCAAGAACCGGTTCACGAAACACCCTGGTGGCCTGAAGAACCGGTTGCCGAGACACCTTGGTGGCCTCAAGAACCGGTTCAGCCTGAAACTTGGCGATCACAAGAACCGGTGGAACCGGCTTTTCCAGGACCTTACTGGCCTCCCTCGTGGTCGCCTGAGCTACCGGCAGAACCTGCGAAGTATCCCACCTACCTTCCTAGCTCCCTATACGACTCATTGTACGACCCATATCGCGGTCCATATCAAGGTCCTTTGTACGACGTACTCTACGACTCCGCGGACTGCGACGACGGCGTAGATCTGAACCCCACCTACACGGTGGGTACTGTGCCAACCATTACCAAGAAACCTCAAGCGACCAACGAACCGGAGACCGACGAACCTGAAGCGACCGACGAACCTGAGACCGAGGAACCTGAGACCGAGGAACCTGAGACCGAGGAACCTGAGACCGAGGAACCTGAGACCGAGGAACCTGAGACCGAGGAACCTGAGACCGAGGAACCTGAGACCGAGGAACCTGAGACCGACGAACCTGAGACCGACGAACCTGAGACCGAGGAACCTGAGACCGAGGAACCTGAGACCGAGGAACCTGAGACCGAGGAACCTGAGACCGAGGAACCTGAGACCGAGGATCCTGAGACCGAGGAACCTGAGACCGAGGAACCTGAGACCGAGGAACCTGAGACCGAGGAATCTGAGACCGAGGAACCTGAGACCGAGGAACCTGAGACCGAGGAACCTGAGACCGAGGAACCTGAGACCGAGGAACCTGAGACCGAGGAATCTGAGACCGAGGAACCTGAGACCGAGGAACCTGAGACCGAGGAATCTGAGACCGAGGAACCTGAGACCGAGGAACCTGAGACCGAGGAACCTGAGACCGAGGAATCTGAGACCGAGGAACCTGAGACCGAGGAATCTGAGACCGAGGAACCTGAGACCGAGGAACCTGAGACCGAGGAATCTGAAGAGACAGACGAACCTGATTATATAGAACCTCCGAATGAGCCAGTGGATCCAGTGAAAGGGAGTGGTGACGGCGCCGGTGGTGACGACGAAGATTAAAAGAAGGATAATTGAAAGATTTGATCGTGGGGTCGAGACGGCAACTATCAGACCGGGCTTTCATAGAATCACAGCGCTGTTCCACCTCAAAACAGACTACCTGCCACCAACCACGCCGCTCTTCTAGGCGTGGCAGGCGATCTTTAAAGGCTCGAGGAGTCCTCTGTTTTCTAGAGCAGCTTCGTCGATGCACAATCTCACAATGCATTTTTTTTCAGCTCGAAGTTAACTCATTTTGTGCACCTTTTTGAATGAAGTAAAGACCAGAGGATGAAGATCTGCGTCTCGAGGCGATATAGAAGACCAGAAACTTTCTGGCCGACCACTTATTTCATATTTGCTTGGCATGTGTTGAATTTTGATGTGTAGTTACAAGTTAGTTATGGTAGATGTAATATCTCTTTGTTTAACGCATAATGTTTCAGAATAATGGTCTACCCGATTGCTGATTAAAAGGGTTATGACCGACTTCATCAACTAGGTTCAAGCTACAGATTTTAGATTCCTGAAATCTGTGACATTTTGCAAACGTTAGGAAAGTAGATTTAGGCAACACACAAATTTAGCACGAATTTTAAATCAAATGCGACACAGAATTACGTTACAATTTTGCCTGGAAGTATTTTCTTTGACTTCGGATGGCGGCTTTATTTGAATTTCCGTAGATCTAGGTTTAAATTTTCAACGAAGATAAAATATTGGCAACTAAAAATTGATTTTTTTTTTGATGTGACAGAACAGCGTATTCTTGAAAAATTACCAAATTGCAATGTAAATTTTTTTTTCAGTGTTTTTGTAATTATCTTCAATTAAACCTCTCGAAATATCGGAAAATCAGTAAAATTAATTCTACATTAAAACCATGGTTAGCTCGATGTTGGTGAAATAGGGCAGGGGCAGGGTAATTAGTAATTGAGAAATCAATAAAAACCAATTAAAACAGGGAACTGAAAACTACCAGTTTTCCTGAAAAGTTCGAAATAATGCGACTGACGCACGACGCCGAGAGTATACTTGAATATATTCTTGTGAAACTTTTAACACCCACATATGACTTGTAAATAATTTCGATACATGTCATTTTGACGGCAGAAATCATTTCGCAAGCTCGTCAATAAAGCGCGTTTGATAAGATATTGTTGCGTTTATTTTGATGTTACTGTTTGTTAGAAAACAACAGGTCCACTCCTAAGCGGCTGCAGCGGGACCCCGATACAACTTAGAGTGGTAAGATAGTTGATCCTGGAAGACGTTGTACTTGATCCTGTTCACATCCTGCTTGCTTGTAAGTCGCCTTGTTACTCGCCACGATGCCAAGCCAAAGTGAACGCTACCCAAGAGAAGACAGCCGAGAAGTTATGGGTGGAACTAATCCAAAACAATATTGTTTCAATTCACGACCTGTTTCATTTAAACAACGGAAAGAGAGAGAGAGAACGGACGACTGCCATGTTGTTTCGCTGTCGGCTGGGGGTGGGTGAGGGGTTGGGGTGGGATGGGGGTGGGTGGGACATGAATACGTTATGAATGTGATGGCAGTGTCAAATTCCACTACAGATGCAAATATTTAAAGAGCACGATACCACGCAGTGACGGGACCACAGTCGACGAGCACAATGTAAGGAGCTCGGGTCAATGCCTTTTCCAGAATTGAAAGCCGATCCTTTTCAGCGACGTTACTCCCATCTCCGGCAGGAAGAGAATATTGAAATGGGAGTCCCGGTTTCAGAAAAGCTATGGCATCACTTAAAAGTATTGAATAATTGAATGCTACGAGTACCGTAAAAAGGTATCTTTCTCACGCATGTCCACGCACTTTTCACAGTGACACAACACGGTGTGTTTTTGCACGCATTGATTGTCCAGGCCCCTGTCAGACAAGAATGATTTGATGGTACCAACCCAGCGTCCATAGGGGACCATCTCACCATCTGAACATTTCCGTAGCAGTGCCAGTCAAAATGGCGATACATTTAATAGCAGCAATATTACTCGAGTCGCACTTTTAGGCAAGGCTATCTTTTTACCGGAGCTATCTCATGTGAGAGCAGCCAGCCACCTGTTCCACGTGACGTCGATTCAATTGATGAAGCACGTCAGTGCAAGTCGACAAAAGCACACAATCAATAACATAGCGCCATCTAGTGAAAACCTCAAGCAAACAACGGTTTCTCCTGGGGTGTAATCACAGCTTGGCAAGGATCGCGATTATCTTACAAGCCCAGAGCCGCCACTCATAGCCTGCGTCCAGAAAGCAGAGGAAATAATCTTGGCAGACGACCAGTCTAATCTTCAGCCGGCCAGCGAATAACTTAGCTCCATGGACCACAAGACCTCGGATATACAAAGCATTCCTTGTCGCGGCGTGGCGAGGTTGCAAGAAGACCACCGACCCGTGATCGTAATATTCAACGCCGTTTGCTGGCCGGTGTTTTTTTTAATTAAATTACGTGCCATAAATATTTCCGCAGTGCGCGTTGCGATATTGTCCGCAGACTTGCCCTCGACCCCGCGCTTTGGCCGCACTTGCAATGAGCACTTGCAATGAGTACTTGCAATGAGTACTTGCAATGAGTACTTGCAATGAGCACTTGCAAAGAGTACTTGCAATGAGTACTTGCAATGAGTACTTGCACCTATAGTTAGCTTAGCTTGTATAGCATCGTGCGCTCGGCCAGTTTAAAGCGTGGGTCCACGGTTGCTGGGGTGCAAGGTGGACTCCGTCGACACCGGGGCGTTACACCTGCTAGGGTTTCTAATGCGGAGCACGACTTGATTCGGTCGGACCGTGCTCTGCATTCAGATGGCGCTGCTAAGATGCTGATTATGAAATTAATATCGGTAGTAATATCATCAAGTACACCTAGACGAACTAATTAAAACTTGTTTCAACGATCGGTGTAGAACATTCGACGTCCAAATTAACAGTTCTACCACAGGTTCTACGGCTCGATTATGGAACTTTTTCCGCTAGAGATAGCGAAAATTATCGCGGTAAAATGCTAGGCTATGTTATCTACCGAGATCTCTAACGAAAAGGTTACATGATCGATACCCTAGACAGTTATCGGCAAAGTTAGCAAGTTTTCCGACGCTCCAAGCGTATTCAGAGACCGTCCACTCAACGAAATTGGCTGCGAGAAAAAATAGCAAAACATAGCGCTAATTCCAAGTATGAATTCTCGAGTGCGAGCACCCAATAAAGCACGAAAAACAAGAGCAGAACGGTTTGCATGACCGCCATGACATGAAAATAGAATGCACTCACAGCCCACTAGATTCCATTCCTCTCCATCAAACCCAGCATTCAAGCGATCTACATCAAGGAATGTCGGCCATGTCTCGACAACAATAGCACCGACAACATCCAGATAGCGACGCCGACGCCTATGTTAATGCGCCCCGACGCCGCCTGTCATTTAGACGTATCCCCAGTATTGTTTCTGCGTTACTCGTGTGTCAAAACAAGCGTCCGTCTCACTCTCTCCAGTGCGTGGAGTCGCATTGTGTTTCTCAACGCTGCGTTTAGGCACCGCCATCTTTGATGACGTCTTGAAACGTTGGTTCACGATCAACGGCTTGATATGAATCTGAATGATAGACGCAGGGAGTGTGCCAAGAAGACAGAACAACTCCTTACCAAATCGTGATATGTCACAGGTATCTACATTATGTCAAAGTCTGCAAGTTATAGACAATTTGAAAGGAGCTGAATGAAAAATAGACAGTACCAACTTTGCCTCACATACAAATCCTGGCTTGTCACGTGCCTCGCAATAATTCTCCTGCAGTGCTCGCCTTTACATGGTCTCCAGTTTCTTCTCGTTCCCTTCCCGTTCCCTTCCCGTTCCCTTCCTTGCCTCGCTCCTTGTCCCTTGAAATAATCGGCAAGCAGCCATTACTCAGATTTCGACGTACCGGCAGCGACGTAAGTTGGCAGTTGTACAAAAGATATGTCACATCTTTCCGTTCTATGCACGTTATTCTATACACCAACCAAGGGGCAGAAATAAGGGGACGGGTCTCTGGCCTATTTATGTATGTGAAATAATAGAAGACGCATACAAAGTATATAATTTTCGCCAAGACAGTTGTTTGGCTCGGCTCGAAATACTGCACATTACCCGCAATGGCGCTAAAGAATGTCTGCCAAAAATGGCGATATTTCTTGGGGCGTAAGAGCGGCCGGCCATCTATCCTAGTTCCATGTATGTAGAACATAAGAACAAGGAATCTGAAAGTGGCCGACTTTCATCCAACCCATCATCGAGTTTTGTTGGCAGCGTGGATCGATTTGTGCAGACCCACTGGGCTGGGGGACGGCGGAGTGCGGATGCCAACAACAAAAGGCACGCACTTTTTGGTGCCAGGCGCGGGCGCCGCCAATCGCATAGCGTGACCTCGCGATGCGCGGTCGCGTCGTTTCGCTCTTTCGATACAAACTATTTCGGGGGGCATTGAAAGGGTTGAGTACGGTGCATCTATAATCGATCAAATTAACCAGCTGGCATTCTAGGGGATTGTGGGGCATGGCCCGGTGTTGTTGAGGGTTTGATATCGAAACAGAGACGGATGTTACTTCGGGGCTCGAGACCAGCTCTGATCAGATTAGTCGCTTGCTCTTCGACTGTTTTGCCGACTCAAGCAAAGCAAATGGTCGAAGCCCAGATGTCGCTGCAAGGGAAATGTAAGATGCTACGGCGTCTACGGCACCTCCATGCTACAACGCATACCAAGAGGTTGGGTGTGGAAAGAATTCCTTTCACTTCGACGATCAACGTGAAACTCTCGGGTGCTTGTTACTGCATAAGTACTAAACAGTTCCATCAATAACGCAAAGAGTAAACACATACTTTTAGAGTTCTGCCCTGGAACCTGTTGGTGGGTTTTCATTTCAACATCAGTAACAGGTACAGTACAGCTTTTCTACACAAACTCCCAGCTTTAATGGCGTAAGAGTCTGATTTATCATCGTCTGGCATCAGCTTCAGGGATTCATGTCATTCGTTTGAACTATTCTGACCAAACTACAAAATCCATGACGATACAAAATCTTTACCAGTGTTGTGTGGGGGGGGGGGGGGGGGGGTCTTGCAGTATTTGTGAAACTCCCAGATGTTTGGGGAATGCTTGTGAAACCCATCCGAGTAATGGTGCAATGCATATGTACGCCATTTCAGTTGCCAGTTTTTCTATGTAAATTCATACTGACCTATGAGCGATGTCCGATGAAAACTACCAACAGGTTTCAAGTTGCTACTCATCGACTCTGGATGCACGAACTGCGTTTCCAAGGCCCGTTTCTTGGCCTGATTTCAAGCTAATCACTCCTTCACAGAATTAACCCACACATTTTCACCACTAATTCTTGTAGCAGAGGCAATAATGTTGACTAATTCAGCACTGATTTTCAAGGGTGTATCGCTGAGCCTCACCGTGGCGAGCTGTATTCAAGGGCCGATGAGTGCGCAGGTTTTCAGAGGGTCACTCGAAGTGCCCCCACTTGACCGACCGTTATGAGACCAAAATCATGTTTCGAAGGCAATTAATGAAATCGATTGATAATAGTTCGCTGACCACAATATCTCTATTGGCAATTAGTTAGTATTGGCAATTAGTTAGTATTGCCTCGTGCTGCAATTGTGTTGGTAATTCTCAATGAAAATGTATGAAAGCACCAGAAATGACTACATGCAAAGGTTACCAAAAACGTAGTAAAATAATTACTCGTGGTTGAAATTAGCCGGGACATATTTCACGGAACCAGAAGGTGTCTAAACTTTCCTGCAGCATTCCATTCCGCTTCGAGTTTCAAAGCGAAAAAGCGACCGAGAGAAACCGGGACAAACCTTCGCTGACAAACGCCATTGTTCGGGAACTCCCCCGCTGAGAGCGCTGAAGGCAATCTGGCAATTAATAGCCGAGCAATTGCGTGGCCCGTGTTTTCCCTGCAAGTCGCGGTCAAGTGGTAAAGAGTACCTGCCTGCTTACACCAGACTGCGTCGGTTCGGGGCGGCGGGGGAAGACGCGTCTTTGTGTGCTTAGAAGCGTCGCGGCGTCGGCGAACAATAACTCCGATAAACGACGCCTCCATGGAAACGAATAATAATGTGTTCCCCTCTTCTCATTCACCAAGTGTAAATCATTCGTGAGTTCCATACATTTGTGAATTAATTTGTGGGCAAGCCACCGGCTTCTCTTTCGGGTTCTAATGGGTTTCAGTACTTACCATTTGTTTAATGGGTTCTCGGTATCAGAGAACACCATGCCTGTGTATGCATTCAGCAAAGAGGCTATGGATATTTGTTCTCATACCTCTTGTCCTCTCCAGTATCCGATATGACTCAGAATCAACAAGGGAATTTCTTCCCTACCCACTGGTCGTTGGTCACCGAGGTGTATCTGAGGTTTTCTGGGGCATAATACACTTTACTCTATAAATAAGTATGATTGACTTTTCCATAGATTCACCACAATTGGAACTCAGATGGAAGAAGTATATTTATATTGTAGGTTTACATATGGGTAGGTATATAGATACATTGCATTACCTATCAATACACGCCATGGCTGTACCTATTCCCAAGTATGGCATAGCTATGTGCTTATTTCCAATTTCCATCAAACCCACCCGGAATTCCACGAACACAATCAACCCACGCGACCTAGAAGTGAGTTCTCTACCCTGCTGTTAACCCGCATGACGCAACCCAATGCAGACAAAACCAAAGCTAGCACTATATTACAACGAATTATGAAAGCATGTGACCCGCTCCACTTCCAAAACGGTCGCTGCCCGATTGCCTCCCGTTGTTGCATCAATTTCGGCTTCCGTCGAGGAAATTAATGTCACAGGTAGGTTTAAAGATTAACAGTTCATGAATTGCAGGCAAGTGGATAGTTACCACCATTTAGGTAACGTACCGGCAAATAAGATCGATGGAAGGTAATCGTGTGACAAACAAACCTTTCTCGTGACTGGCTGCTTTGCCTCGATGAATGATTCGATCGTCTCGCGAAGACTGGGCAGGAATTAAAGACACTCATGACACAATTTGTCCACAGATTCTAACATAAATTAACATAGCACGCGAACTGTCAGCTACACTAACGGTCAATGGAAATGGAACGAAATCAAACTGGTGGCCAATGCTAAGTACCAACCCAACTCAGGAAAACGAAACTACCCCCAAATAAGTCCCCAGATTTTACTAAGGAATGTAAAAAAAACAAATTTATAATCGATGTAATCATTTGCATGTGCTTGGTAAAAGTTGTACCAGACGATTAATTCTCATAAAATCATGCACTACATAATCAGAAACCATTCAATACCTAGGAATCAACTTTAATCAAAAAAATTATATTCTACCAGCTGATGCACAATATGAAGTTCAAATTGAAAGAACTTACTAAATTGTTGTTATTACTCATGCTTGACCAAAAATAACCAATCAATACATATTCCCCGTTTTGGTAAAAAATTCTCCATTTAAAAATTACCCTCGACATTCCTGCAAGACCTTAACAAATAGATTAAGAGCAGTATTCAAGATATTTTAGTCCTCCAATCAAAACACCTTGATCCATGTTGTGATCAACTTGTAGACAGAAGAATTAAATGTCTTCAGATCACACTTGGAATCCCTTAACTCAGAAAAACAATATCAGCAATATTCGAGAAGGAGCGAAGAGTCCTTACCTACATGCTAAAAACCAGAAATTTGAATATTTAAATTAAGCAAATGCTAGAAAAGCTTAAAGCAGACATGGCCCACATTTACTAAACAATGTCCCAGCAAACTGAATACCATTACAGCTCAAACAACCTCACCAAGTGAATTTTTTAAATGATGCAAGAAGAAGTAGCGACACTGCGACAACGAGATCAAGATCCTGGCCCACGCTCTTAATTGCATGGGAAACTCTTTAGAAATACAAGACATCACAGCATTCAGTCTACAATTACAAAGCTATTAGCAATTTAAAGCTGGGAGGTACGAAGAGATCCTCGTAATATTAACTGATGGCAGCAATCATCGTGCAAATGTCGTTGTAATGCACCAGCTGTTCGTAAAACCTACATCATCGTCGCCTCTAGAAGATTCCAAGAGCAGTACCACATTGACCGGCCAGGAGACGTTAATAACGAGAAGCAAAATCATTTTAAATCCCAACATTAATTACCAAAACAAACTCAGGAAAAGAAGTTTTTCTTCACAACAAAAATTTAACTGAAAAATAACTTAGTTATTGTTTAAGTCGGGAATCTTGAAGAGCTCCATCGCTATCCTGTAAAACCACTTACCTACCCGGCAATATGTTGATCAAGTTGATGTTGATCATGTTTTGTATTTCATTTTTGTTAAATTTTTAGAATAACTTGGCATATTTCTTATGCTTACTTAATCAGTTTCTATTTTCTTTTTTAAATATTTCACATATTAGCATAATAATTAATATATTTGCTTTCTAGCAATCACTATGGTGGCGGAGGAGATATCCCCTCTGCCGATTTAAGCAAATTAAAGTTATCGGCTTGATTGTTTAGTTTTCATTAAAAAATTCAGACCAATCTTTGGCCCACTTGGCCCAAAATTATATAGTCCGCAATACTCTTTCCTTGGGGATGTCACCTATTTCGTCCTGCCACGTTCAACTCTTTCTCTCGTTATTTTCTCCAAATCATCTGGGCTTTTAGCACCCGCACCCAAGTATCCTACGCTTACCTAATTAACAGAAGATTATGCATACAAAACAGTCACTAAATTTTTAATCATTTATTGTATACCAAAAGCATAAAAGCATTCCTCACATCACTCTCTTGAACTGAATTGAAAGATCAAAGTAATAAATGTAAAATCTACGAGGCATTGGCCAAGTGATCTTTGATAGCAGATGGATCGAGTCGCTTGAACCCACTAGCATCACAGATTCCGATCTCGATGTTGTCGCAGGTCATCTGGCCCTCGAACCCCTCCTTGAGGGTGAGAATAGCCGTGTGCACGACATCGTCCAGCTCCAGCTCATCGCTGTAGCGCTTCTCCAAGAACGTTTTACCATTGACGTAGTTCTTTCCCATCGCGGTCGCCTTCCAAGCAAAGTACGCGCCCGACGGGTCGCACTGGTACAGGTGTGGTTTGCCATCGTCCCAGCCGCAGATCAGCAGGGAGACACCGAACGGACGGACACCGCTGCAATTGTAGAGGACAGGGGATTAGGCTTGTAGACAACGACGTTGTGGGTCTTTTAACTAACTTTGCAGCTAGAGACAAACTCTAGTATCAAGACAAAAATCAACTTTAGCTGGCAACAAAAAACAAAGTCTATAATCAGCTAAATAAATTTCCCAATATTTAGTTATATGCACTAGTTCTGCAGTAGCCCAGGTTCTTCCAGACAAGTAAAATGAGTTTCAACAGTTTTCCTCTATCTTTTCACATACCACTTGTCCATCCCTTGAACTCAGCAGAACTCAATTAAGAGTGTGCGCTGCATGCTACGAACGAGAAACGACTAGTGCAAGTAACATGGTGAACTTGTGCAATTCAAACTCTGTTCATGAACACAGAGCGGTTTACTTCTACTAACATACTTACGGAACCCAAGACAACTAAATAATTGCAAGGTAAGCTCCTTCCGTAAGTGATAACCTTCCAACTTAACTAATCTTTCATCTATAATACTATGATCCAAACATTTAGTCCTACAGGCAAAAATGTGAAATGCTATTCACCAAGTTGGCTATTTTGGGTGCACCTAAATCTAGATTTACTGAGATATGTGTTCGAATTAAAATTATATTCAAATTCCCGCTAAGGGCCACTAGGTTAGTGAGAGACCTAGCAGGGAGTGAGAGGCCTGCTAGACTAGATAGAGGAGGAAGAGACATGCTGCAAGATTCGTAGAGTGAAGTCGAGTGTTGGGTGTGACCCATCTTCAAAAGACTGTTGTTTTGTGTTGTGAGAAATAAAGCAATTAGACAAGATAATACTTTGTTGACGAGAGTTAAATTACGAGTAGCTGACATGTGCATTGGTAAATCAATGCTTCTGGTCGTTGTTTGTTTGGACTAAGGACAACAAAAGCTAAGAAACTAGAATCAAGTAACAAGTAGTCTTACTGCGCCACAAACTGAACCGAGAGAAGCAGGCAAAGTTTGACAGCCAATGAACGATGCACAGGCGGCTTCAAAGTCCGAGTGGTGACCAGACTCAATGTAATATGGGCAATTATGGGGTTTTCCATGATTTAAAAAGTGTCGTCACTTCACAATTGTTCTTTGCAAAATTTTTCCCTTGATCACCAGCCTATTTTAGTGCTTTAGTATTACAAGACCAAAAAAGCAGCCAAAAGAGATGTTTTTCTGTATGTTAATTAAACCAAAAATGTTGCTGCCAACTTGGGAAAAAATGAAGCATTGGAGATTTTATGGTAGATTCAAATTTTTGTAGCCATAGTACCCATAGTTTACGTTGCCTGCAAGGGCTTAGCTATCCTGATGTCTTATGTGATCGTAGATATAGTTCCACAACTGAGGTTGACCTGTTCCATACCCAGATTGTGTGTATTCTTGCATCACAGTGGCAACTCGCTGTACGAGCTGTGCTGTCGGAATAGGCTCTTGGTAGATGAGGAAGTATTGCTGAGCCATCTTCCGAGCACTCTTAACCAAAAGTCGGTAGTCGGGTCCCATGCCACTGTAGACCATTCCTATGTGTTCAGTGATTTGTTCCACCTTGTTCACGCTGTGCTCTTCGTAGAGAATGGTTTTGTGCTTGTTCTCTGTGGCAAGTACTATACCATTGCAAGCTTTAATTCCCACAGAGGGTGCACCGGCTGCAACTGCAGCTAATGCATACTCAATCTGCACTAGCTTTCCCGAGGGACTGGAACGAAACCGAGAAAAATTAGATCTAAACTTAATTGAATCCTTACTTCGCATGCAAACTTATCATTATGTATTGGTACAAACCTAAATGTGGTCAAAGAAAAACTATATCGTTCAGAAGCCATGGTTAAGTCCTCGGGGTACAAACAGCACTGTCAGCGTCGTAGGCCACAAAATGACGGACGCTTCTAAACAGCTGAGGTCCATGGCAGCCAACCTCACCTTCATAATCTCAATGTATTGACGATCAATTTAAATCCTTGGTTTCATTGATATGATTTTATAAAAATGATTAGCATTCTGTCTGTTAAAGACACCTTTTGGTAATTATTACGAAATTTCCCAGAGTCACTAGTGCTTCTATTATTATTCTGTAAAATGTGAATTTATTGACCCCATTAACTTTCCCACTTCCCGGAAAGTTACCTGCTGATTTTCCAGGAGAGAAGGTGCGAATATTGACACATTTTGCTCATGGCAAATTTCGAGAGTTCCAGAGCGTCGCCAATGTCTGACGAAGCATCCGAAAGTGGCTTTAGTACACTCTCTTTGAGAGACAAAGCTTTGATCAAGAGAAACATAAATAAACAGCACAACAACAATTTTAGAGCTGGGTATGTGCCAGTACATGAACAGTCATTGCACAAAACTGGTCTTCGGGGCAGAAAAACATATGCTTTTTGGACCCTAGTAATGCTTCTGTTCTTTCTTGCCATGGCTAATCTGTTACTTACTTTCATCATCCTTGGCGTACTGCGACTCGGCCAAGGGATGGAAAGTCTTGAACTTGTACCAGACGAGTCCCTTGTGATGTTTTACGGGAACACCGACTTGGATCGTCTTTATAAACGTGACGGAAAACTTGAGGGGTTCAACGAGTGTCCGATGGAAATAATCGGTGACGAAGGACAGGTCAAAATCTCACTTGTTGGAAAAGATAGCAAGCACGAATCAAAGATCACCGTCGATCCAAATCGCACCGAAATCTCCGGCGTCGACTCATTCGAAGTGCGTGACCCTGAAACGGGAAATCTCATCTTCACAACCAAATTCCCCAACTTTGGTCTTCCTTCAGGTGTTGAAAAATTGAGTGTGAAGATGGCTCGGACAAAACGAGTTACGAGTCCTGTCGGCAAAAAGCTCACACTGCACGCGGATACCTACGCTCTTCTCAGAGGCAATGAAGGAACTCACATCGACGGAAAGGAAATCATCTGGTCAGCAGATCAAGACATCTTTCTGAAGAGTCTTAATGGCAGTGTAATACTGAACGGCAAAGAGGGGGTGGAAATAAACACAAAGAACATCCCGATTGCTGACATCGTTGATGAAGGGTCGTCGGTCACTGCTCATTACAAGCTCTGCGTTTGTATGCCCGGGGGAAAACTGTTCAGAGTCGCCGTTTCGAAAGACATGCAGAACTACATCGGGTGCAGCCACGTGAATTTGTCGCCAAATTCAAATCCTTGCATTTAATTAGAGAAATCCCCAAATACGTGTGAGGGGCGGTACAATTTTGAGTCGGCAGAATTTCTAGTCTTGGTTGCACCAAAGTATGCTTTTGTGAAGAATTTTAAGCAATTAATTAGAAGAAACTTGACATTGTTTTAAGGATGATTAATACTCAGTAATATACATATCCAGCTGCAACTACATTTACGTTAAACCACTTTTTACAAAACGTACAAAGATCACTCTATTGAAAAAGAGATGGAGAGAAAATATCTTTGATGTTGTACAGGAACTTCCTTCGTTTGTTACGAATACAATTGATATTATTGTTATGAAAACTAGTCTCGCAATGCTGTTTATTGTACAATGTTTCTTATTTATTTATTTGTTTGTGAGAAAAAGATTATAATGAAGGTTTATACCCTAAAGTAGATAGAACTCAATTACATGTCGATTTGTACAAACAAGGTCACACATAATCTTCTAGTCAAATCGATAAAATAAATACTCGACTGACTTGAGACAAGAATTAATGTATACCGATAATTGTGTTGCATTTCTCTAATAAGTAACAAATAGTATTAAAGACATCAATGTTTACTGACACTGGTACTTGGAAAGACAAGTGTGCATATAACACCACGAAGACGACACAAATACTTGACGTAGCAATAAAAAAAACACAGCGAAGCAAATCAATTCTCTACGGTCTCCATGGCCTCGTCCCCGCCATCAGCTTCCATGTCGTCCTCGTCCTCTCCTTCCTTCTTCTCCGGTGGCTTCTCGTAAGCCTTCTCTAGCGGGGTGACCACCAGGCCATCCCACACAGACATCTCCGTCGTGATGTTCTGCAGCAAAGAAGTCAAGCATTGAGTTAAATTCTTCCACACAATCAAAGAAATTCAGTAAAAATTTTGGACTGTGGAAAATTCATCAGTTTTCTTTTGCTATCTAAATAGGTACAGGTGACTTCTAAAAGCAAGGCTCATTTGGTCAAGGAGTACAATTCTGTAACATTTTTTCAGTAAAATGAGATAATAAGCCTTCATTCCTTTGTTAGAATTGCAAACAAAACTGGTCGTCTCATTTCACTAGTAAAGGTCACAGAATCATACTCTCAGGTCCAATTGAAGTATTTCATTCATTCGTGAATGTGTGATTTCAAACTTCCCTTAGCTTTAAAGAGCGTGGTCAAAAATTGCTCAACTTTGCTATATAGGAGCACAGCTTCTTCAAAGTTAGGAGAACAGAAATTGCAAAGGTAATTAGCATTTTGATTAGTTCCTAATAAATCCAACAGTTACAGGATCAAAGGTCTTTCCACTTCACAACTAAAAAGCATTCAGTTTGATCATCTTGCACCTGTACTTACTTCTTCCCAAACTCACTTCTCCAACCTTTTGGCATCGCACCATATGACTAGGCTCACAAATGTATAGTGATATTCATTAGATTTTCATTGATATTCATTGATATTCATTGTATAGTGTTATTGCCTCCTATAACCTATTCACAGTTATGTGCAGAAGGTTTTCTTAAGGCAAAAGGAGGAAGTAATTGTCGAACCCTTTGATCACTTGAATCCAATTGACCTAGCCAAGGCAGACTTCTACAGTTCAGTTACTTTCCATGAGGCTCTAATTAGGAAAGCAACGGGATAAACAATACCTGCTTTACAGGTCTACTCTAAACATCTTTCCGACAGCTTCACTTATCGAGGTCTGCTCTAAATCCTTGGACTTTCTTGACACTAAGACCAACGCATGTCCAACACATTTACTTTGTGGGACTTGTCTTAGTAGTTGCTTTTGTCATCTAACATCGAATCTAACCTCCCATCATACCTAACAGATAACAAATATCGTTAGAGAAGTAACATCATAAACCACGACAGCTCTAACAATGACAGACGCAATAAACAGAAACGTCAAAATTCGAGACATTTCTCAACTAGTGCCAATTTTTTCCTCCTTCCTCTCCTTCCTCCTTCACCATAACAAATATCCAGCCTCTTGACACCCTATTCACAATTTCCAGCCTTTTGGCACCCTATTCACAATATCCAGCCTCTTGGCATCCTATTCACAATATCCAGTCTCTTGGCATCCTATTCACAATATCCAGTCTCTTGGCATCCTATTCACAATTTCCAGTCTCTTGGCACCCTATTCACAATATCCAGCTTCTTGGCACCCTATTATAATATCCAGCCTCTTGGCACCCTATTCACAATATCCAGTCTCTTGACATCCTATTCACAATATCCAGCCTCTTGGCATCCTATTCACAATATCCGGCCTCTTGACACCCGATTCACAATATCCAGCCTCTTGGCCCCCTATTCACAATATCCAGCCTCTTGGCATCCTAATCACAATATCCAGCCTCTTGGCATCCTATTCACAATATCCAGCCTCTTGGCCCCCTATTCACAATATCCAGCCTCTTGACACCCGATTCACAATATCCAGCCTCTTGGCCCCCTATTCACAATATCCAGCCTCTTGGTACCCTATTCACATGCCAACTCGCTTTGGTTGCTCACCCCGCCCTCCTCGAGACCAAGGATCCGCTTGTAGCCGCCGTGCGAGAGAATCCGCAGCAGTGTTTGAGCGGTGAGACAGACAACATCCTGCTGCTCGAGACTCATGCCAGTGTGGACGCGAATGTTACCGCCCTCGCAAGGATCGTTGATGCCAGCTGAGCCGGGCAGGAATAGTCCTGACGCCAGCAACTGCATGACTCTGTAGACACCAAGGATCACATGTTAACAGGATGTCGAGTCTGAGGACTTTCAGGGAGAAAACATCATTACAATAGAATCCTGTAAATTCCTTTTGTTACTAATTAAGAACTAAACAAGCAAAAAACCCGGGTGTAGCTGTATCTTATTGACACGGCCGATATTTAAGCGTGACTACGTTCAACTACCGCGTAGGCACGTACGTCAACTACCGTACTGACCATACTTCACATGCAAGAAACCATAAAACTATAAAAGATCTTCATCTGAGATGATTCTTCTCAAATGATCTTTCATACGGTTCTGCCGCCAAACGTAAGCTGTAGGGCTTGTTGCACATTTGCCGTTTTGCGTAATTTAACATTGGTCTTATGGAGAGCATTAAAAACGCCAACCCCTCTAACGCCTCCAATATTTAGTTTATCAAAAATAAAAAAAAGTACTTCTAGAGAATTATCTGAACTATTGAATGATAATAAATTGCATTCTGTCCTTTGTTTCCTGTAGGCTGTAGGGGTTGTTACACATTTGCCATTTTGGAGAGCAAATCCGTACATGCCTCCCTATGTAATGCGCTTTAAGACGTAGTCACGTCAAAAAACACTGAAACTTAAAATGCATCCAGTTTTGTTTAGGCTGGAACATTAAGAAAAAAAGGGAATGATTGACTCAAATTCCAGCCAATTTTCATTTATATAACATGTTTTATAGTGGGTGATACACAACTGGCAATATATATATCTCTCAACTTAACAGTTAATTAAATCTTTAGAAGTGATATCTTTAAAAAAGAAATTAATGGTGGACTGATTAAACTGATAGCCTGTAGGATATTTACCTGCGATACGCTTGGTTAATAGGCAGTGCCTGCCTGCTGGGATTGTTCATGATTGAGCTGTGTGCAAGCAGATCTAGCATCCAGGGAGAAAGTGGTTCAAACCCATCAAATCTACACCTTAAATCTCGAAGAAGTCGTATCAACACTTTGATCGACGAATGGTGTGCATTCTCCTCGAACCATCTTATGTGCCTGATTGCTGCCAAGTGGCTCTGCAGTATCTTTTGGTCCAAATGCAACTCTGGGTCGAGCTTACGCAAGTTGTGATGAACAGTGGTCATCAGAACACGAACTTTAGCGTCAGCGTTGATAACATCAAAGCCACGCTCGTTTGTTTGAACGGTAGTTAGTTCACTTGGAGTCTGGGCCTTAAGATCCTCGTGTACTTTAACGCCGAGAGCTTCCACAGCTTCACAGGTAGGCAGGGTTTTGAGTATGACCACAATGTCTGCTACATTGTGTCCACTCATCATGGTACCTTTTTTGAACGAACCCACTTGTCGTACTTCTTCCAATTGCTGTTTAGACACAAGTCAAGTATTATTATGACTAAAACTATAGCTTTAATTATGCAATTCAAAAGAGTACTGCAGTTCTGCAAAACATCTTAGGTTAGGTCACACAACTTACACAGGCATCAAACATCCCTGGCGCAACGACCAAATTGTCCATTACGGTCTGGATTTTCGTAACCAGGTTCAAGATAGCTGTCTGTTCTTGAGGAGATGGCGACAAATCCGCATTTCGTTTCAATAGGGCCTGGGTGAAAGGCCCTTCGTCGGGAATCGGTTTGACTCGAGGAAATGCTGATTCGCACAATGCGAGATCGAAAGGGTGGCGAGGAACGAAGGGTTTGACTTTAAATATTCCTGGCCCACGTCCCATACCTCTCCCCATTCCTCCCCTGCCTCGTCCACGAACCATACTATGATTGAAAATGATTGTGTAATTTTTACCGGCCGATATCACAAATAAAAACGGTGGCACGCTCACCGGCAACAAATTTGACAATTGTGAGAGAACGCACAGCACCACAGCACGATAGAGCTAGCCGGTAGGGCCAACTGATAAAAAATAAATCCACTGACTTTTTGAACTGGTAACTCGACCAAAAATAAGATCACACTCAACGATACTACCGTTGATACTAGTACTACCATCGATAAGGATTTAAAATAAGAATAAGGTTATCCTTATTCTGTGTTAATAGCATAGAAAAATATATTCGTTAGTTACAAATATGGGCAAAATCAACATTAATTAGAGTGAGACTTGCTATTCAGTGAGGCTATTCAAGCAAAGAATAAAATTCTTGCAAAAATCAGGATCAGTACATCTAATCTACCCAGTTGATTATACCTCTTCTCTGCTCCCTTAGAAGAAAGATCTAATCTGAATTATTTGCTGTTACTTTACAGGAACGACTCGGCACAGTTTAGCTTACAGCGGATTATTAAAAGTTCAGAATTGCATTCGACGTAAGAAAACGACTTTTCCTGCAAAGAACTTTGTATTTAGCATCCACGAATGCTATCTGTAGTAACATGAACTTACTGGACAAACCCGATTACAAATACTTTGTGGTCGTCGTCCATAAATAAATAAGGATACCCTCGGTACCTTGAAGGATTTGTGGTTTTCCTGGTGTTTTTAGAATCTGAAACCAGCAAGCATTAAATGGAAGTGTTTGCTCAGCACGTTTCCAACACCAAATTCTGGTAGAAATATGAAAAGAATGTGGAAGGGAGCCAGCACGAACCAAAACATTGAGCATGTGAATCAAGCAACTCTGAGCAACTCTCAGTTTAAACTCAAACTCCAACAATTCCTTTTCTTCCAGGCATTCTCATCAAATGACACCTTTATCAATTTGGTTTAACTTATTTATATGATACAACAAAATAAAAACAATTTAATATTAAAACCATCAAATACACATGAAATGTTTAACAAAAACTGAATTTTATCTTTATTTTTATGTTTACGTAAATCCGCTTGTTGTGAAAGTGAGTTAATGTCGCCGAGAATGTTTGTTCTGTAAGGCCATTAATCACAGACAGTTTAGTCACCTGCATTAGCTTGTGTTACAGAAGGAAACCACGCAGTCATTTTCAAGTGTCAAATTATCTCAGATCAACATTGGGGACGAGCTCTGGAGAAAACGTTTCAAGAAATAGAAACGTACTTGAAAATGCAAAGGAGTGTGACAATAACTCAATTAGACATCAGAAAATGGTTAAATATGGACTCACAGGAATATTTTATATCACAAATCAGTTGAATTCCAACGACATTTGAGTTAAATGTCTATATATCTAAAACAGGTGAACGGCAGAAAGTCACCTCAGGGTTTTTATTACTACTTAGTGCCAGTGTGGACTCACCAAGGTAACATTGTTACTTCTCATTATCTTTGCTTTGCAGGCTTCTAATATCGGCAGCTGTTGTCTTGGCGATATTCACAGCAGTAACAATTATTGCTGAATAAACATAATATACCAATTACGATTCTTTTGCCAGGGCTCGTAATTCAAATCGTGTTAAGAACGGAGTGAAAAATCCAGGCTCAAAATCCTGCTGCACATAACCGACGTACCAATTCCCAACGTACTTAGTGGATAATTTAATTAAGGGACTTTGGTTGCATATTCCCATCTATTTTGTACTACATGAATATCGTTGTAATTTTATTGCCCCCATCTCCCTTCCTTCCACCCATAAAGAATGAGGATATTATCTAACCGAATATTCAACTGGCTGCTTTACCAGCCGATAGCAAACTGATAGCATTTTAATTTACGAGGTGTTACCGTAAGTTGACAGTCCGCAGTGTCAACCAACTGGTGCCTAACATTTCTGGGCCCATTTAATTTTTAATCAGTCATTTTTATAGCATGACAATTCTAGATTCTGTTAAAACTATACTTGTGGAGAATTAAAAAGTAAATCTAAACGACAGATTATTTTATCCAATTATTTATTTGGTGCATATCGGATCATTGTATACAATAGGACACATGGTCACAATTCAATAGGTAGTTAGTACGTTACAAAATTTGACAGTAGTCAGAAAAATATCACCACAAAGAAAACATTGACTCAAGCCAGGCAAACATGAATAAATGTTCATAATTAACGTGTAGGTAACAGGCTAGACAACAAGCCTCAACTACGATATATAAATTGCAATGTCTTTCCGAGTTCCTAAAATTTAAGTCTCAATGGTCATTTTAGGGTGCTTAATTTATTATTACACACGTCATACAAGTTTACATTTTTAACAATAAAGGCTGAAAATATTCATTCTTGATGCTGTTTAGAATTGCTATTTGACACAGGAGAATTGAGCTGGTCAATAGTTTCATCTTCTTGGCTAAGATGCTTTGCTAAGAAGTAAATTTCTGCAAGTGCAATAACTAGTGCAGCTATCACTCCTAAGATAAGGCGAAACCCAAAATCTAGATTGCCAACAATAAGTTCGACACCGAGGAATCCAAACAAAAATCCTGCGGCTACAGAGACAATGAAAGAACCTACCGCAATCAGTTGTCTGTTTATTTGCCTCATTTCATACGAAAGTGATTTTTCTGGCTCCAATCTACGAGCATTGTCAACAGATTTTGTCATAGCTCTGTACTCCCTCGTGGTTTGTTGAGCTTTGAGCAGCAAAATTCTAGCTTCCAACTCGGGATTTCTCGGTGCTACTACAGGTTCTGGCAAAACTACATCAGTACCTTCCATTAACTCATGAAAATGTACTGAGCTGCAGACATCAGGAGAATGTTGCTCTTCAATTGAAGCCATATAATCCTTTAACCACTTGATGTCAGGCAATGTAAGGTAAAAAACTGTCTTGTCATTTTGTTTTTGATTCTTTAGCTGCTGAAAATTATCAGGTATGTCGTTACAATCGTTTAGGTTATAATAAAGATATTCTTTCAACTTTTTCGATGGTTTTAGTTTCAAACCAACAGTGTTAGCTTCTGAGAGATCCATGTTCATGGATGGTTGAAATCTAATCGCGAAGGTGCAGCTTCTTCTCGAGATCCGAGTAAAATTTTACAAGCTCAGCTTCCTTCTCTTCAAACGTTTTGTCGACCTGCGTGCACTTTCTTGACATGTCCTCAACGAATGCTTCCCATTCCACCTTCCTGATTTCCCGTTTTGCAACGATTGAATTATCGGAGCGATAGGCTTCTTCCTTTTCCAAAATTCTGTTGCACATAGAAACAGTCACCTCTAAACTTGCATTCAGCGTTGGCAAGTGGGTGTCTGCGGCTAATTTTACGCACTCAATCTGAGTGTGGCGTGTTTCAATAGCTTTCTCAAATATTTGAAGTAATTTAACTATTTCTCCATCAGACCGTTTTTTTTCAAATTCTTGAAGAAAGAATTTTATCTCACCACTCAAAAAAGGTCGGTGGTCAAATAATCTGGTCCAAATATCCCCTATGTCACAGATAAAGTCATCAGCTGACATATTGACGAAAACATATCACGAGGAATGCAAAGGACTCACGCCTTCTTTTTCAGCTTTCAGCAGCCATTTTACTCCATCAACACCCGCGTACAATTCAAAAGACTTATTTCACAACAAGACTTTATCTCATCTATCCAACAATTGAGAATGGTTTGCCGTAAAGGTTATTAAAAGCTTTCTGCCATTATAATTTTGGAACATCTTATTGCAAATAAAAAACTAAGATCTCAGTTTTTCCCAACTTTTGACATTAGCTCCAGCTGTTTTCACAATCATACTTTACAATGCTGCTCTAATGGCCCGCTTTCGCAATAAAAACCATTCAATTTGCGTGGAGCAGAGTAGCTAACGAACCAAGAGCTCTTAGTGAAGGTGTAGCTTCTCAATTCTCTAATACGAGACATAGAGTGGGCGGCAAAAGAAAATTTTAAAATGTGTCGTTACTTTTTTGTTCCCCTCGCCGGTTTTTACTGAAACCGAGTGTTGCGGTCTTCGTCGCCTTGTTAGAGGGAGACACCCTGCTCCTCCTTCATCTCTTTGTCCTAAATAATACTTAACATACGCGCTTTCCTTGAGACGTGAAACGGGTTTGCAATAATAATTGCACTGTCGCAACAACTGCATTCCCCGTCTATAATGTCACTTCTTTAATTTTTCTTCTACCAAAATAGCAACATGATAACAGACGATCGTAAACAGGTTCATTCGATTTCCCATACCAAACCCAGAACGTGTGTCACCAAAGTCCACGCCGACTTATCATAAAAGACCGATTTATTTATGCAGATCATCGCGGACTAACCCACCTTTTTTCGGGATTTCCACACCGTTACGTACGCAGGCAGAACGAACATCTCGCCGACCGCATTGCGGCTTCCTTGTCCGGACCTTCGCAGACTTGTTGCCAAGAAGCTCGATCCCTCCTCCAAGGCAGACCGACGATCTGTTGGTCAGTTCTTCGTCGGTTGCTGAGTTTTATCGTAAGGCGAACAAGATCCCCGGCCAGTGCGTCTTCTGACAGCGTCCGCAAAGCACCTTGATGCAGAGCCGTGGTGGTCGCCCACATGATGGCTACAATGCAGATCATCTTGAGCGTCGTCTTGGGATTAGTCGCCGTGCAGGGCCAGCTCTTTGAAGGTAATAAGGACTTCTGGACTCGGATTACCGCGTGGATTACCGCGTCGGTGCATCTTATGCACCGACTGGGCGATTTCGGTGACTTTACCGACTCTAGCGACATTGAGTTGCATGCTTGCGAAGACATTTTGCTGTATAATAATGTCACAAAGTGCAAACCTTCCTCTATGCGCATGTTTTTAAGCGTTCTAAACTGCTCGTGGTAAAATCAATGACGTGCCAAGAGGGATTTGTTTTAAAGAGTGATTTACAATAAATGTCATTATATGAAGCACCCGGGCCGTGAAAACGGTAACATTGATACACTCAGGGGTTTTAACAAAAACTATTTAAAAAAAATGGGTTTTGAATGCTAAGTAAAGGACAACTAAATTTCCCCACGTTTCGTAACTTGTACCTGTTGCTTTATCAAGGGTTAGAGCAGTCCTTCAACCCTTGAAGAAGTAACTAGTACATGTGACGAAAACGTCGGGAAAGTTAGTTGTCCTTCACTTAGCATTCAAAACCCATTTAAAATAGTTTTTGTTAAAACTAGCGCTAAGGATAAATCAAAGACTATGGATAAATCAAGTAGACATGAGTCTAAAAACCATCAACTCAGGGGTTTGTTTCTTCTGGCAGTGTCACTGAACCCACATGAAAGTGGGTAATTGGCTAGTGTTGAATAAACGTGATGTAACATGTCAAATAGGAAAGATAGGATGCATGTTATACCAGGCATGGTCAAGTGAACGTATACTGTGATGCTTTCAGATGGTATTGCATTATGACCCGCCTACTTATATGTATGTAGTACCTGAGAAAATTTCATTTGCGATCGATCATCAAAAATACTGCTTGCACTTTGCAATGCCTGAGAGACCGAACCGGATAACCCAGATTAATCTATTGCGTTTGTATTATTGAAGAGTTATAAATATGACACAATCCGTAGCACATCAAAAGTCTCCGGTGACTTCGGCAATAACACCATTTGCAAGTAAATAGATTGGTAATATTGCAATAAGGTATCGTCGAATGAGATAGATTAATCTTAAATTAAAATTAAACAACTTCCCAGTGCCACATTCAAACCGGCTAATATGTGTCGATTCGCAATCGAGCTACCGCAACCAATTAACAGTCAATCAAGGTTTAGAGGTCCGCAAAGCTCGCGTCGCAACGCTTTGACCAGCCCGAGGATCGAACACCTACCTGACCGACCGACTGGAAGGCTAACCCAAGGCCGACCCACGATTGCGGACATTTCACCGAAACAGATGTAATTTCATTCACGGGCGTAATCGGGTTGCAGTGATCACAAAAACAGTCGAATGATGGTATCAGCTTGCACTTTTTAGAAAGTTTGGCAGTTGGTCTGCCAAAACGGCGGGAAGTCTTAGTAATTGCATTGTGTGCGCTTAGAACCTCCTACCCGTGTTAAAATCTGCAATAGAAACTAATCGGCTTCTCGTGTATCAGTGCTAAAACTAAAAGTAGCACTGAAGTGTGGTAAAAGTGTGGTTGGTAATTGATCTCTTTGTCCCATCCAGGAGAGATGTGTCAGATTCAGTCCGGAGTCCGGGGAGTGTGCAAGCCAGTGCGTCAGTGCCCGTCGGCCCTGAACGCCATCAAGAGTCAGCAAAGGAACCCGCAGATGTGCTCGTTCGTCAACAACTGTCCCATCGTATGCTGCGTCGATGCTCAGGCGTTCGGCAACAATAGGAATTTCCCAGTGGCGCCGCCTCAGTGGCCGCCCTTCGGCGAGGGGCGGCAGATGGCGCAATCGAAGCACTTTGAGGTCGCCACTCCCGAGCCGTCTCAACACTTCGGGCACGCCTCGGGCCAGCAAGGAGCGCCCCCGAAGGACAACTATCTGCCGGCGCCGTGGTCGAATGGGCAATCTGGAAACAGCCATCCTGGCCATGGGCAGTCTGCAGGACATAACGGGAAACAGAATCACCCTGGTGGACAATTTGAGCACCACAATCACCCTGGTGGACAATTTGAGCACCACAATCACCCTGGTGGACAATTTGAGCACCACAATCACCCTGGTGGACAATTTGAGCAACACAATCACCCTGGCGGGTCATTCGGACATCACAATCACCCTGATAAGGGACATTTTGGGCATCATCCCTTCGGTCATTATCCAGACCCTCACCACACCTCAGCGCCGGGATCTCAAGGACAAAAACCATTTGATCAGCCACCCAATGGACAGCAAACATTTGGACAGAAACCATTTGGACAGCAACCCAATGGACAGAAGCCACCTGGAAAACCATTTCATCAACCTCCCATTGGGCAACAACCATGTGATCCACCGCCAAAAGAACAAAAACCCTTTGGACAGCCACCGAATGGGCAGCCACCTAATGGGCAGCAGCCCTTTGGGCAGCCACCTAATGGGCAGCAGCCCTTTGGACAGCCACCTAATGGGCAGCAGCCCTTTGGACGACCACCTAATGGGCAGCAGCCCTTTGGACGACCACCCAATGGGCAGCAGCCCTTTGGACGACCACCTAATGGGCAGCAGCCCTTTGGACAGCCACCGAATGGGCAGCAGCCCTTTGGGCAGTCACCTAATGGGCAGCAACCCTTTGAACAGCCACCGAATGGGCAGCAGCCCTTTGGGCAGTCACCTAATGGGCAGCAACCCTTTGAGCAGTCACCGAATGGGCAGCAGCCCTTTGGACAGCCACCTAATGGGCAGCAGCCCTTTGGACGGCCACCCAATGGGCAGCAGCCCTTTGGGCAGTCACCCAATGGGCAGCAGCCCTTTGGACAGCCACCGAATGGTCAGCAACCCAATGATCAGCAGCCCTTTGGGCAGTCACCGAATGGGCAGCAGCCCTTTGAACGACCTCCCAATGGACAGCAGCCCTTTGGACAGCCACCCAATGGTCAGCAGCCACCTGGAAAACCATTTCATCAACCGCCCATTGGGCAACAACCATGTGATCCACCGCCAAAAGAACAAAAACCCTTTGGACAATCTCCCAATGGTCAGCAACCCTTTGAACGACCACCCAATGGGCAGCAACCTAATGGAAACAAACCCTTGGGAAAGCCCTCTGTTGACCAGCAACCAATCGACCAGCAGCCGGCAGAGGAACAGCCAGACGAGGAACTGGAAAACGAAACCGAGACAGGAGAGCAACCCGCGACAGGAGGGAAACCCGCGACAGGAGGGCAACCCGCCGAAGTACCTCTAAACCAGTCAGAACTGGACTCCATCTTCGGACTAGACAATAGGCAAGGGGCGGGCAACGGTCAAGCGCCAGGGAAGGTCGACAACGTGGTCCCTCTATCAGGGGTCGAGAACGAGGCTGAGAACGAAGCCGAGGAACCCGCGACTTCGACGAGGAAGCCGACCAAGAGGCCACAATGGTGGCATAAGCCCAAGCCGAGATAGACGGTGTTGTAATGGAACGTATCATGTTTACCACAAGAGTAATATTTTGAATGCAGTCAGTCGAGCATGGGTGGAGGTCGGCCAGTTTAAAATCCCTTTGCGGTGAAGAAGTAAGATGTTTTATTCAGGTGAGATTGTGCAGATTCGGGCCTCTTCGGGTCTCATTCGGGCATCGTTTGGGACGCTAAGATGCATCTTTAATGCAGTTGAAGGACGAACAAGGCAAACAAGATACATAAACAACGCGCGCAGGTTTTTGCGCACCATGCAGGGAATGTAATCGTCAAAGGTCAGCAATTGGCGATAACTCTTGGAGTTGCTGTTGTCTTATTTGGTGGCTCGTTCGGTGTGGTCCAGTACTTGTCTGCAGTCCATGGCCACGATGACTGCAATCAGGGTGTCTCTGGTTCTCCTTGGACTTTTCAATTTCTTTGTACATGTCACTTGCGTTGCCCGACCTGAAGGTGAGTTCGCACAAAATGCCCGCGTTCGGCATGTCTCTTTAATTACTGGCTTCTTTTATAATAAGTATCGGACAATGTGTGTGTACCAATACCGTACCTAATTTATTGTCAGAAAATCGTGTATATTCGGTGACTCAGCTGGAAAGCTCGAATTCGAAACGTTTGACTGAATAAAGCTGATTAACAATATGTGAAACATTGTTGTTTATTTCCCCGTCCTTCTAGGCAGTGATTGTTTGATAGCCGGCAAGCCAGGGGTGTGCAAGAAGATCTCAGACTGCTCTTCTGCCTGGACTAGCTTGGTTTGTTACAACGTAAAGCCACTCTACAGGGACGTATGTTGCTTCTCTCTGAAGGAAAAGGTGGTTTGCTGTCCGAAAACAGATCCTCCGAAAACGGCTGGAAAACTGAGCTGCGTCGAGCGGGACGGGGTGGACCCATTGGTCTCAACCGCTACAAAGGCTGTGGCAAAGAGCGTCGAAAGTAAGGCGTGAATGCAGTAAGGTCCCAAACTTTGACAGGCTCAGCTGCTATGTAGATTGAATTTACAAGTGCGAATTGAAACGTTGTACTTTCAAACATTCGATAAGGCCAGAGTAACGTAACACTGACCTAGTTTCACAATTGCCCATCTTCATTTATAATAAATTAATATGCAGTCGCCTGAGGGCAGATCTGGCATGTGTGTGGGATTTCAATATAAGGTGTTATGCGATGCACCCATGCAGCTCGATAAGCAAACGTTCTTTTTTTACAGTGTGCGAAACGTATTCAGGTTTGAAGAGCCAGCTACGAACGTTGCGAGTTGACGGCCAAGGAGAGGTTAGCCAGCACTTGAACAGAGCTGGCCGCAGGTAAACGCGTGCTTTTTTCCCAGCCTCACGCATAGCATGGCGCTCCATTTTCTTTAGAAGTGAGACATGGTAAATTGTGATTGTAATATTCATATGATTTCATGCAATCTCCTGACATTTTTCCAGTTCTAACGACGGTACTGATGCACGATTGTGCTGCTCAAAGTTGCAAAGCTTCTAAGTTGTGAATAACTAGAAACCTAGAATTAAAAAAAAAACACCCACGCAACATCTATCTCGAGTTATCACGACTTTCATATTAAGATCTCGTGAACGAATACGGGTATCGTGCGTTCAGGCTGGAGGGCGACCGAAGTTGTGAAGCGACGTCTGTTATAAGTAGCCAGGTTACAATTTGAAAACGATAACCGTTTAACGAAGCACTTTAGTGTCAGAGCTGTGGACCAGCTCTCTACAGCCATGGAAAGCCGATGAGAAACAAGTTCTTGCATGCTTTAAACAGCACCGGTCCTCGTAATATCACCGTTGTTAAGCAACACTGCGCTGGGTCATGTATTGGATGGGTGACCAATATACTAATGGTCAGTTCTATTCAACAGGCTTTTTGACATGAGTAGGCTACGTGCCGCCACCGGGTTTTACCTCCACCCTTCTAGACTAGGCTAAGTTCATCGCCAACGCCATTAGACCAATCTCAAATGTACCCGCTGTCAAACGTTGCGTCGTCAATTCAAAAAACGTATAAATTAGTTAGGGAGATCATTGCTTGGTTCTAGCCTGAACTCTTCTCCAGCCGGCAATCTTGATGTTGAATTCGACGAGAACCTCATTGACCCGCGGATCACCAATGGTGCACGGGCCGTCGACTCTGAATTCCCTCACATGGTAGGTAGGACTAGTGACCACCATGGGCTAGCATGGGCCGGCATGGGCTTGCATGGGCCGGCATGGGCTTGCATAGGCTATCACGGGCTTGCATAGGCTTGCACGGGCTGAGCACGGTACTCAACTGATGACTACCGAAGAACTGATTGATGCCTCGTCTGCAGGCGGCCATCGGGTTCAACGAGACGGACGGGGAGATCATATGGAGCTGTGGAGGAACCCTGATCAGCGACCAGTACGTCCTCACTGCTGGTCACTGCCTGCAAAATCGCGGCAGGTATCAAATGCCACTCACTTTTCTATTGTCTTGCCAACTTTTCTTTTTCTCACACCGTTTATTTTGTTAGCAAATCCGAGAACTAGATTTGCCTTCTGACTGCGTTTTCTGTTTGGTCATTAGGTAAGGCGGCATAATAGTGAATGTCATGCTGTAATTATGAATTTTTACATAATAAGGTGCATAGAATTGGTATGGTACAATGTAGCGTTACTTATCACTTTTTGCTGAACTGTAAACCATCAAACACAAAAAGCGACAGTAAAAATTAATCATATTTATACCTGCTTATTAAAATAATGTTGACTGGCAAGTTTCAAGCCAAGCGCCGTAAATTCCTTTCAAATTGCTGAACGTCACAACCAATTATAAACATGCACAGATCTTATGCACATAATACGCAGGTTAAACTCAGTCCCCCCGCAGCGCGCAAGCTCTCATGTTGCGTGAGACAAACTAAAGGTCAGGGGTTCATGACTCGTTCGACAGCGTCGCCTCCTGGGTGCAACTGGGGAGCACCAAGCTGAACGTCGACGACCCCACGAACCGCTACCGCGTGGTCGAGCGCATCGCCCACCCCGATTACAAGCCGCCTTCTCTCTACAATGACATCGCGCTACTGCGGCTTGACTTAAAAGTCACCTTTGACCATGCAATTCACCCAGCATGTCTTCAAACACAGAGAGTCAGCACGGGCCTCGCGTGCACGGCCACTGGATGGGGCGTCACAGACTGGGGTGGGTTTACTGTCGATTACTTTATTTGAGATAGATAGATAGATAATTTTATTGTCTTAAAAAACTATTACATAAGAATGCTGGCGTACAGATATATTGAGAGCTGTATCAGTTTCAATTATTATTGGGCCCTCATGGGCACTGTCTTAGAGGAACATTTTACAAGCCAGGGTCGGTGCACCCGCACCTGTGTATCAATTAATTGCAGTTCTTTCTGGTAGATACTAGTTCAAATAAGTGGTTGGCCAAACTAATCGGTTCGCAATGAGCTTTAGATGATAGAGCTGGTTTTTAGAGAGTGAAAATCTGATGGGTGTAATATGATGCCATGGATTGGGTATCTAGCAGACTGGAGAGATGATTTGAAACATGTTGACCCGCTTGGAGGTGGGCGTCTTGCAGACTGCTCAGATGTGTGTACACTTTGGTAGGCGAGTTAATGGGGTCTTATTGAGGTCACTTATTGCTTGTTGTCTAACGCCGGTCGGTCAGACATTCTAGTATTTGACAAGAGATCAAAATTGCGATCCATTCCAGATACCCGAGAGAGAGCAACATTTTTAAATGTCATCCGTCTGAAGTTGGCACCAAAAATCGGCCATCATTGGTGTTATAAATCAAAACAACGCTGTTTTAGTGCCAGCATTAGAGTTCCGCAATCGATTTACAAACTAATTTGAAGCTAACCTTGATAATGACTGGTTTTCACTCTCAATCTGTTTGAACTCCGCCCCAAACAAACCAAATAATTTTTTTAGTCCACATACCGAAATGATTGATTTGCACTTACAACCAGCCCGTTTGATTCAAACTTGGATTTACCCAGTTTGTGCTGTTTATATATTATTATCGCTGATTTTGCAATATTAGCTGCTGACCTATTGAACTTTCATTATCAACTACGAAACGGCTTTTGCACTCGGATTTCCCCAAGCGTTCATACAGTTTACTGCTTGAGTTTAGATCCATTATTCCCGGCCAAATGACTGGGTGGAATAGTGCATGAAAAATAACATAATTTAATAATAATATTAAAAATAACGTTTTATTTCCAGGTATTAGCACATTTACAATCACAGTTTAATAGCGATTTGGCCCGGAAAACAGATTGCTTGAGAAGTAGCTATTGATAAAGCACATTAAAATAATCTGTTCAATTATAGAACATAATCTAAGACCGAATAGGAACGAGTGTCTATGGCTTATGTAATAATTTGGGCGGGTCGCCTCAAATCTACTACTTCTTGTGCTGAGCGCTATCAACATTCAGATGAGGATATTATTTGATTATGCAGACTCTTTCCAACCACATTGCAGAGAACCCTGCTATGAACAAAGACCTGCTCAAGGTGCTACTCAGGGTGCAGCGAGCAGCGCAGTGCAACGATACGTTTCAACCGCTCATAAAAAGCGGCACGAAGCTGGTGCACGGCGTCATAGACGAGTCTACCATTTGTGCCGGAGATCCCGGGGGCGCCAACGACACTTGCCAGGTGAAATTCTTGTCGCAGAACCAAACCCTCTCGGGAAACAATGACGAGGAACTCCCCCCATGGATCCTTGTCATACAGTGATCTTATCCTGGCTACAAGCAAAGTTTCTTCTCTGCCACAGGGCACTTCCGGCGGGTAATCAACGACAATTTGTTGACAAACACTCGCTTACCACAAGACAGAATCTGTGACTTCAATCTTTGTTTACCATTTCTGTTGCCTGGGTTTAACCTCGTTGTTAGTCAATAAAATTCCAATATATCAGAGATTACCACAACTTGCTGGTTTCACAGCTCAAGAGAATATTTAGGTGTTTCGCTTTTGTCCTTAGCATTGCAGCATCTTGGGTTTATTTATGTATTTTTATCCGAACGTTGAATTCAGATCTTTGTCTGCATCTTTGTGTGTCCCGGTTCTCGGCATCGTGCCATTTCATCCCCCCAGCCTGAAGCATCCTGGTTCCCGATAAAGTCTTGTGGGGCCGTCATGACGTCTGGTTCCTCTCTTTCCCGCAGGGCGACTCCGGTGGTCCGATCATGGTTTCGCTGAAAGGCACAGAAGATATGTACGTTGTGATTGGAATTACCTCCTTCGGTAACAAGGCGTGTGGATCTGGCGCCCCGGCTCTATACACGCGAGTCTCCCACTTCGTGCCGTGGATCGTCGGACACGTCTGGCCGCCCCCGCCCCCGCCCCGGACCCAACCCTCGCTGAAGAGCAAGTCTGCCAACATGCAGACAGAACCCTCCGAGGGCACGAATTCTAGTGTGTGGATCTTCACGTGATGAGACCGCAAGCTTGGGAGGGTGCAGCAGAGTGGATCACCGAGTCACAGAGCACAAAGTTTCAACTTTTCAACCCGTTCACCTCGACCATCTAATTTGTGTTACCAACTCACATACCTATCTACATTGCACTGCCTGCATTGCATTACATGCCTGGTAGCATAATGTCGTCAATAGATGCGTTCAAAGGAGGAGACCAAGGAGGCTGGAACCTCGCTCTTCTGTTTTGCTGCCAGCAATGGAGCGGACACTCTCTCTGCCTTCTGAACTAAATTTCCGTTACAGGGTTAATCACATGTGGTGACTACGCGATCGTAGCGCCACTTGCACAAGTAGCCACCAATCGAACTAAGCATGATTATTGGAGGGCCGTGTTTTTTAATTGAAGTCGGATTGTTTTTTCGTTTTCATTTCGGAACTGTCATCGAAAGCAAGTTCGTATAAGCTGGTAACCTTATAATAGTCCCGGTTGAATAAGAAGGTAATCTTTAAAAGCTCTGTCAGGTGATTTCAGCATCTCCATGGCTACCAAAAGTTGAATCTACCATTGAATATCACATGCTTTAAAGTTTTTTTTGTTTTCAAAGTTGGCAATGAAAATTACCTTCCAAGAAAAATTAGGGTATATACAATTTAATAATAGAAAATGTATTCAATTACATTTCCTGACCGTGCACACCTGCAAATTATAATTATATCGTATCAATAAAAATAAGTGCATTGAAAGGGAAATTGCCGCGGGGATGTACCGTGCGACTGCGTCTGGCGATGGCCGTGGATTTGTTTTATTTCTTGTTTTAAGTTTGATATAAATGTATAATATTAATAAACATACTAGCAAGTGTTTTCATTGGCAATTTCACTCGCAACCAATCGTTGCAAGATCCAGTCAAGATGCGGTAAGAAGTCAGAAAGACGACACGACTGTGAAATATGCACTTCTATACAAAATACGAAAAGCAACGCTCATTTAATATGTAATGAACTGTTCAGACTCAATCTTGTTCATCCCTCGTTGAGCCAGAACGACTCCAGTCTTGGATCTTCAAACATTTGTATGAAATTCAAGTGACCACTCGATGAATACGTCGAAATCGTGGAGGAAAGTGTCCAGATATTATAATTTCCAAGGAAACTGAGGAGGTTCTGACCTTTTTCGTTAACTTACCACTAGTTGAATAATTCTGTGTGTTATTTCTAGATAAATAAAATGCATTTTAGGCCCGTGCCTATTCAGATAAAACAGCGTTACTTCTGCTTGTTTTAGACTTGCTTTGGTGAGCTACTTAATTAAGTGCGTTTGCGTACTTGTGCAATTTATTTTAATTGGTCAACACCACCAAGGGTTCCTGCTGAGCGTAGATAAGTTAAGCAAATTTCCAAATGTGACTTTGATTTTCAGAGAAAATTAAAGTTCACACGAGATTAAGACTTCAGTAATCGGGAAATCGACTCTACTTTGTATTTGCGACTTGCCACTGCGCAATCTAAACACCTAATCTCAAATATTTCCGCAATGATTTTCTATAAAAATATTCAAAATAAGCATCCTAATTTTGTTTCATGTACAAAACAACTAAGAGGTAAACTTATTGAGAAAATAAATATATCATAAGCAGTTACCACACTTTTCTCTCATTTATTAATTGTTACGTAGCATTGATATATTTGATGAAATTTAAAATTTAAACTTTAGTTGGTTTGATATTTTACACTGACAGTTATCAAAATTGTCACAGTTTCCACTTTTAGCTTCAATTTCTGGCTACTACTGGGCGCTACGATCGCGTGGTCGCAGAATTAGCGGCCGAGTGTCTCCTCCTTTGGTGGCAGCAAAACAGAAGAGCGAGGTTCCAGCCTCCTTGGTCTCCTCCTTTGCTGGCAGCAAAACAGAAGAGCGAGGTTCCAGCCTCCTTGGTCTCCTCCTTTGCTGACAGCAAAACAGAAGAGCGAGGTTCCAGCCTCCTTGGTCTCCTCCTCCTTTGCTGGCAGCAAAACAGAAGAGCGAGGTTCCAGCCTCCTTGGTCTCCTCCTTTGGTGGCAGCAAAACAGAAGAGCGAGGTCCAGCCTCCTTGGTCTCCTCCTCCTTAGAGGGTGTAAATCTTACATAGCATCTTGTTGATTCTGTCGAACTTTCTGGAAGAATGACACTCACATATTAATCTGGCTAAAATGTTACTAAAACGTACTATCGAGGTAATGTTTTAGCCCGTATTTTACAATGGCTTAATTTACACGCTAAGTTCTCTGTTTATTAACTTTACCAATTTAAACAACTGAAGAGACTTGTAGTTTAAAACCTCAACAATCACAACCAATTAAACAACCAATAAGTAAAAAAAAAAAATTTAAGTTATTGACCCTGATTATTTTATTTAGATGCATTTAGGAAGCTTGAACTTGGTAATTGTTATAATTTTATGTGGTTTTTTTGTTATCAGAAAATTGTCAGGACTGCTTTTACCCTTGATAAAGTAACAGGTACAAGTTACGAAACGTTGGGAAATTTAGTTGTTCTTCACTTAGCATTCAAAACCCAGTTGAAATAGTTTTTGTTAAAACTAGTGCTAAGTTAAAATCAAGTAGTCATGAGTCTAAAAACCATCATAATGCATTATTTCCTTTGTTGAGATATTCCATATGAAACAAACTGCGACGTGCCGGGGCCTGCTTTGAAGATGTTTGTCAGTTGGGTGCAGACTCGAGGCCATCGAGGGCCGAACACACGAGCAGTTGTCCTTCATCTCGCACCCCGAGACCTCAGGAGAAGAGCAAGGACAAGCCGAGGGTCGGCCGAACACACGAGCAGTTTTCCTTCATCTCGCACCCCGAGTCCTCAGGAGAAGAGCAAGGACAAGCCGAGGGTGGGCCGAACACACGAGCAGTTGTCCTTCATCTCGCACCCCGAGTCCTCAGGAGAAGAGCAAGGACAAGCCGAGGGTGGGCCGAACACACGAGCAGTTGTCCTTCATCTCGCACCACGAGTCCTCAGGAGAAGAGCAAGGACAAGCCGAGGGTGGGCCGAACACACGAGCAGTTGTCCTTCATCTCGCACCACGAGTCCTCAGGAGAAGAGCAAGGACAAGCCGAGGGTGGGCCGAACACACGAGCAGTTGTCCTTCATCTCGCACCCCGAGACTTCAGGAGAAGAGCAAGGACAAGCCGAGGGTGGGCCGAACACACGAGCAGTTGTCCTTCATCTCGCACCACGAGTCCTCAGGAGAAGAGCAAGGACAAGCCGAGGGTGGGCCGAACACACGAGCAGTTGTCCTTCATCTCGCACCACGAGACCTCAGGAGAAGAGCAAGGACAAGCCGAGGGTGGGCCGAACACACGAGCAGTTGTCCTTCATCTCGCACCACGTGACATCAGGAGAAGAGCAAGGACAAGCCGAGGGTGGGCCGAACACACGAGCAGTTGTCCTTCATCTCGCACCCCGAGACCTCAGGAGAAGAGCAAGGACAAGCCGAGGGTGGGCCGAACACACGAGCAGTTGTCCTTCATCTCGCACCCCGAGACTTCAGGAGAAGAGCAAGGACAAGCCGAGGGTGGGCCGAACACACGAGCAGTTGTCCTTCATCTCGCACCCCGAGACCTCAGGAGAAGAGCAAGGACAAGCCGAGGGTGGGCCGAACACACGAGCAGTTGTCCTTCATCTCGCACCACGAGTCCTCAGGAGAAGAGCAAGGACAAGCCGAGGGTGGGCCGAACACACTAGCAGTTGTCCTTCATCTCGCACCCCGAGACCTCAGGAGAAGAGCAAGGACAAGCCGAGGGTGGGCCGAACACACGAGCAGTTGTCCTTCATCTCGCACCACGTGACCTCAGGAGAAGAGCAAGGACAAGCCGAGGGTGGGCCGAACACACGAGCAGTTGTCCTTCATCTCGCACCACGAGACCTCAGGAGAAGAGCAAGGACAAGCCGAGGGTGGGCCGAACACACGAGCAGTTGTCCTTCATCTCGCACCACCATCTTCATCTCGCAGAAGAGCAAGGACAAGCCGAGGGTGCAAAGAAATTCCCGACCCCCGACATAGATTATAAAACATCCTTTATTGATTCGCAAATTGAATGAATATTGCAAGACAGCAAGTAATTGACAGCTCCTAGTCTGCCATATCATGCATCACTTTTATCACAGGTGAGAATATGAACGACAATAATATATATTATTTGCTTTTATCAGCTCAGTATATTTAAGAGATTAGATATCTCCTCCATCTTGTATCCCAGCACCAACTATAAGACGTCATCCCATTGTTATCCTCCATTGAATGACTCGAACGCACTGTGACAAGATTGTGGTACATACCCTAATGTCCCAATCATTAAATATTTACCAGAAAAAAGACCGTTTGACCATTTGGTATTTGCATCCAAGTCTCTCCGTTGAATGGATGTGCCCGTACCTCAAAGAAATAAGTAATTTGTCTTTTATTTGCGCGTTACTATTGTCTTGATTGCTTTGACTGAGATTACAAGCATGTAAAATATGACGAGGCAGTCCTGTCCCCGCCTGATATGTTCTTGGTTAGCTTCATGTCCCTAGGGCCAGACAATTCCCTCGATCCAAGGGATGTAGTAGGAGACCCTGGTGTAGACAGCAGGAGAGTTCGACACTCCACATGCTCGGCTTCCGAACGACGTTAGGCCCACGATGGAGTACGTGCAGAACGGTTGGATGAGTGTCATCTGCAGTGGACCTCCTGAGTCACCCTGAGAATAAAGTGCCAATACTTAGTTTCATATTATCAACGCGCTGTCAGAGATTACTTTCACAAGAATTAAGTCGCGAATTTGATATCCTCTCTGAAATCTATGTATTTTATAATGAAAAATTTCCCGAACAAAATTATTCCCGTCAAATACAATCTTTAAATTTAGGATCAAGTAGCCCATTTAATTTTCATAAACATAAACATGTTATGATGTTTTCTTCGGTTTTGCTCTGCTTTGAAAAGGTTTGCGGCCCTAGAAAGGATCTCACGTCTCGAAGTTTCGACGAGGCACGTCTCGTCATCTTCAGGAGAATTATGTAGGTACATTTTTTCTAGGGCCACAAACCTCTTCAACACAAAGTAAAACCAAAGAACATATCATAACATCAAATCTTGGCTCTGAAAACAATCACTCAACCAAAAATAAACATGTTTGAAATTGAAAAAATGTGAGCTTAGAATTTAAGTGTAAATGCCGTTTCGAGATTATTCTATTTCCGAGTGGTAAACACTCTCGGTGCTTTCGAATCTCAAACAGCTGCCAGCGCCTGTCAAAGTGACATTGTTCCACGGCCATCCTCTACGCACCACGCAAGTGTCCCTCATTTTCTCGGGGTCACCGGCACAGATCATCGTGTCGGGAGTAAATCCTCGAACCAGCTTCGTGCTGGACGTTATCAACGACTTGAACGTCTCGTTGCAACGACTCGGAGAGTGGAAGTGCAGCGTGACTTTCCTCAGGTCCTTGCTTAGATCCTCGTTCGCTGCAAAAAAACACGTCTTAGACCCATGTTTTAACGTTGGCTGGCGAAGGTGACAGGCTTTAATCAAAGTCTCGTTGTTTAGAAACCAAATGGAATAAATAAGCCAGGTCTTACTAAATCAAAAGATATCCAGATGAAATGGCAAGGCAAATTCTGAGGCACAGGTCCTCCACTTACACCACTCGGTGACGCCCCATCCCGTGGCGACGGCAGCCTCCCCTGGCGGCGTTGACGCGTTGGTGTGTAGGCAGGCGGGACGCACGAACGCCGTGAACTCTGCCCGAGTCTTGAGTCTCAGCAACGCTATGTCGTGGTAGTGAGACGGCGCCTTGTACTCGGGGTGGGCGATCACATTAGCGATCTCGATCGTCTGAATCATCGCCTCGTCTGTCGTCGTCGCCATGTTCAGGTCTCCAAGACGAACCCACTTCACCTTACCCCTGGAGTAAGGTAGAGACACAGGATGCTAGCTCAAGTCTCCCTTATAGATGGGCATGTACCAAGACTGCGACTTTGAAATGCTACGTGAAGCCCGTTCTCCCAACGGTCCGTGGCGTTTCCTTCATCTAGGTAGGGTTCTTCTAGGTGGGGTTCATCTAGGTGGGATTCTTCTAGGTGGGGTTCTTCTAGGTGGGGTTCTTTTAGGTGAGGTTTATCTAGATGGGCTGCTAGCCAGGGAAACTCAGGCGAGCAGGGAAAACAGTTTTCCTTTCGGTTGATAAAGAGTGACCTCCAGATGCGATAGACGCAGAGCACCAGAGAGACATGTTTCCTTTGTACCCTGGCGTGCACCTGGTCAGTGACAGGGTGGGCAACTTACCTGCCCCTCGCAAACAAGCAGTGAGCTGCCGTCAGCACGTAATTCTCGCTGATCAAGCTTCCTCCACACAGCCAAGCTATCTTCGGTTCATCGCCGAAGCCCAGAGCCGCCTGCAAACATCAAGAATCCTTATTAGGATGAAACCTGATTTAAATTGCAAACGCTTGCAATGCGCGGGGTATTTTATTATTAACAACACAATAACCGTTTCAAAAATTGATGCCCAAACGCGGACACGAACCCCGATATCCACCTGTCGCGGGTGTTGCTCTGAACCATTGAGCTATTTGGACACTGGCTTTTTACCGCGTTTGGGCATCAATTTTTGAGACGGTTATAGTGTTGTTAATAATAAAATACCAAGAATCCTCCATCAGGCTTGACCAGAGAGGCGGCGAGGGGGCATGGTTCAAGGTCATTGGCGACCTCAATTTCCACGGGTTGAATTCATGGGGTGATTTGGGGGAAAGAAACGTGAAAAGGGTCTCGTGTACATCTTTCTTGATAGGAAAATGGCGTCCGGTTAGTTTGTTTTCCTGCTTAGCTTTGGCTTTGTTCGCGAGGACATAGAGCTTCCGTACTACTTGTTGAAAACCGATAGTGAAACCATGAAACGCCAACTGTAAAATGTACCGCTGATGACGCATGCAGATCACTGACCATGTGTGGGAACTCCTTGGGCACGCACAGGACTCCGCCGATAATGAGTTCTTGAGCTGCTTGCGAGCACTCGGGTTCCTCAACGTTCTCGGCCTCGAAGAGCAGGGTGGGCAGATCGACCGGTCGGTACACCTCCTTGCCGTACTCCAGACATTCTACAAGCAACACGGGGGAGTCACTCACTTTGAACAAACAGACGCACCACAGGAAGGAGGACACAAACGATCATCGTGGCTTTCAAAAGTAATTGATTTGATTGTGTTTAACGACGCACTGTTTTGACAAAGGGCCATGCGGCACTGGTCTAATGGCGTCGGTGAATGAGTGGATGGTTATGAGGACGATGATGGACCTAGAAGGGAGGAGGGGAAACCCGGTGCCGGCACGTAGCCTACTCCTGTCGAAGAGCACCAAGGGGACCACCGGCTTAACGTCCCTTCCGAAGGACGGTACAACGCGAACAACAGGATTCCTCCACAAATCCATGCTGTCGAGATGTTGAAAAGCAAGGAGAGTGAAGTTGTAATAACTTTCATTTCGGAAATCTTAGCCTTTTTTAATCAAACCTCATCAAACGTATTTAAAAGCAAACTCTTTGCTATAGACCCTACCAAAACTAAACCAAATGCGTCTTACTATTCCAACTTTTCCCAGTCGAGGCGGGCGAGTTCTGTGGCTTCTTCGGGGTCGTGGCGGGCGCCGACGTCACCCAGGCCGGCGTCGGTCTTGCCACCGTCGGTCTTGCCGGCGTCGGTCTCCGAGTGGACGGCCTGGTCGGTGTGCTAGAGGGGCAGCACACGACTGGCGTGTTGCGGTCAAAGTAGCAAACTTGGGGTCGACCCCCGTTTTTGATCAGCTCCTGCACGTACGGGCAATTCTTCGATCTCTTGCAAGTGCCAACCCCTCCGATATCAAGATTACAGTCGTCACCTGCAAACGTGAAACAAAAGTCAGCATCTTGCACGAGATTGTCTCACTTCTTATTGTTGACAAACACATGTATCCTTCTTTTAGTTGCATAAATAGTACGCTGTCAACTGAATTCAGAAGGAATGTGCTTCTCCTGTTTTCTTGGCGCTAAGTTGTAGCCATCAAATCGGCCGTGACAACTTCCTCCAGTGTCACTCGCAAATACTGCGAAGCAATTTGATGCAATCAAATAAATGAAGGGCGCGAACATCTGCCAGTAAAACTAATTGTCGCAATCTCCTGGTAATTATTCGTCTAAACTGTAAACTAAACCCCGAAACTGCGCATGTCAGAACGGCCGTTCTGCGCGGCCGGGTGATGCTAGACAACTCGGGTCCAGGTTCGGTGAAACATTGCGCCGTCCAGCGACCTTCGCTAGAGGCGGTGACGCAGGTGTATATTAGCATATCGCGCATGCCCGTGACGGAAAGTGGTTGGAGTGCGTAGCAAGGCAGCCTCGGCTGGTACCCAGAGCACGGCGACCTAGAGTCGACCGCGACTACCTCGGTGCTTGCAACCATCTTTGTTGACACCTAGCTAGGAAACAAATGATTTCCGTCTCGAGACTCTATGCTGTAAAGCCTAGTGTTTTTAAAACAAATCGAGACTTCAGAAGGCTGAAAATGTGGAAACTTGGCGAGGAAATGCTTCTGTGTCTAAACTTGTCCGGGAAAACTGGACGCCATCCCACGGGAAGAAGCCAAGCTGACTGATGGGATGATAGATTGGAAATGTCCCATGTAATCTGTCGGGATGTTCCGCTCCTCGACAGTCAAGCCACGACATTCTCAACGGCGTCCGGAAGAGATAACTCGTATCATTCTGATTTGCAGCATCCGCTCAAGTCAAGGCCAGTCAAAGCCAGTGCGAACTGCTCAATGCCAGGGTGTTTGGGGGCCCCGACAGCACGGGGACCGATACCAGGGCTTCGCGTTGTAAGTTGAGCATAGGGATACTTTAGGGTGACAAAATGAGAAGCCAAAAGTCACAAAATTACGTCGGAAATGTGTGAATAAAAAGAGAATTAAAACACAAACGGACTTAAAAAATTCGCAACTATACTTATTTTTTATGTATTTCATATTTTCGCAGAGTTTGGTAATACATGACCAAATTATTTTGGCTATAAAACCTCAAAAAAAGAATACACATTCTGAAAGTTTTCGTAAATTTGAAATAACTCCAAAATTATATGACAGATTTTTCTAAAAAAAAAAATACAGGAGATCTTAGTTCTCTTGAAATGTTGTTGAAATCAGAGCAGACGAAAAGCGCCAATTGAAGTGAGATAAAAACACAAACAAACAAGTGATTTATTTCTGAGTTAAGTGAAACGGAAGATTTCGCTACGCTCGCTTCGCTCCACAACAACGGCCACCTGCCAGCACTGCCAAGCTGTGCCCGAGTCCACCTCGTGTTCAGCTAAACGCTAGAAGCTTTGCTCACCCAAATGTAATTCCTGTGCAGATATCACGGCCACAATAATAGCGAAACACAAGACTAGCGTTAGGCCAGCCATCTTCACTCGCTGCTGCTCCTCCGAGAGATGCTAACTATCTGACATATCTCTCGACTTGGTCCACGCTCAGCTTCCCCGGACGTCGCCCCCCGGCGTCGCGTATGTCAGCGCAAACTGTTGACGGCAAACCGGTTCCTCGCAATGCGCTAGGTTACAACGGTTAGGTTGCATCGTTAAGTTCACGGTGTCAATACCAAGACAGCTTGACCAAGAATAGAGCGTGGGTGCGGACAGAGGTGCGGATGTCGCAGGCTCAAAACTGTCCTCCAAGGGAGGTGAAGACAGAATGGCAAAGCAGAAATAGGGAAAAAAAAAAAAAAAATGTTTAAATGTTTTATTATTAACAACACTATGACCGTCACAAAAACGCGTTTGGGCATCAATTTTTGAGACAGTTATAGTGTTGTTAATAATAAAATACCCCGCGCATTGCAAGCGTTTGCAATTGAAATAAGATTTCATCCAAATTTTTAAATGGTTTGAGTGGCTATGTCTATAATAATCAGTGTTGTCCCATAGCGATTGTCGCAAGCAATGATGGAATGATTCTCGTCTTGGTCGATAACTTCAAACTCTTGCAGGCAAGTCCTTGATGACCAAGAAGTTAGCCCGTTATGCCAACCAGGATGTCAGGAAAAGTGCCAATTCAAACAATTTATTTGGGCAATTTATTAAAATCAGTGAAATAAATATCAATAACTAAAATTAAATTGATGCCAAAATGTTTGGGTAAAATTTTAGTGATCTTTGGAATTATTAACAAACAAAATAAAGCAATATTCAAAAGATTACTTACAAATAAATAATTAATTTCTGTACATACATGAATGTAATAACCGAAATATTTCTTATTTAATTTAAAATTATAGTTTAAGTATGAAAAAGGCGAGGAAAAATTGAAATTTTTGAAAAATAACTCCCAACGTTGACGTTGATTATTCCCTAGAAAAGTAAATTCCAAACAATTTCAGGGATAGCTCGTCCATTTTCATTACGGAGAGGCGTAGAAATCATGCCAAAAAAAATTTAAACAATAGAAAAAAAAATGATCATTTTTAAAACAGATATTAAATGAGTTGGACGTGCCATCAGAGGCTTTACATTTAAACCAAAATGCCCACTCTCTCAAAATCTTAAGCGGCCGTTAGGCAGCGGGTACTGCTAGTTTTAAATTAAAATTACGAACAGTTAAAGCCGAGATTGAAAGCTTGTGAACCCATTTTGAGAGAAACTCATTTAAAAAACCACCGAATTCCAGCTCGCCAAGTTAGGAGACTTACACCTCCAGCTTTAGCTGTTCTCCCCGATCCTCTTCTTCCAGTTTAATCCATCTTCTTAATGACCAGCCAACGACCTCGGAACTATAGCTGCCGGTCTTTCCGATGTCTCATATGGCCAGACCCATGGTGCTAACGATGGCCTCGAGGGTAAGGAAGCCGCTGCTGTAGTTGGACTAGCTGCTGTAGTTGGACTCGCTACTGTAGTTGGACTCGCTGCTGTAGTTGGACTCGCTGCTGTAGTTGGACTAGCTGCTGTAGTTGGACTCGCTGCTGTAGTTGGACTCGCTGCTGTAGTTGGACTCGCTGCTGTAGTTGGACTCGCTGCTGTAGTTGGACTCGCTGCTGTAGTTGGACTCGCTGCTGTAGTTGGACTCGCTGCTGTAGTTGGACTCGCTGCTTTAGTTGGACTCGCTGCTGTAGTTGGACTCGCTGCTGTAGTTGGACTCGCTGCTGTAGTTGGACTCGCTGCTGTAGTTGGACTCGCTGCTGTAGTTGGACTCGCTGCTGTAGTTGGACTCGCTGCTGTAGTTGGACTCGCTGCTGTAGTTGGACTCGCTGCTTTAGTTGGACTCGCTGCTGTAGTTGGACTCGCTGCTGTAGTTGGACTCGCTGCTGTAGTTGGACTCGCTGCTGTAGTTGGACTCGCTGCTGTAGTTGGACTCGCTGCTGTAGTTGGACTCGCTGCTGTAGTTGGACTCGCTGCTGTAGTTGGACTCGCTGCTGTAGTTGGACTAGCTGCTGTAGTTGGACTCGCTGCTGTAGTTGGACTCGCTGCTGTAGCTAGACTCTGAGTTGGAAAGACTACCGTACCATGACAAGGAGCCGGTCCTTGGGTTGGAGCCGGTTCTTGGTGTGGAACCGGTCCTGGGAGTGGAGTCGGTTCTTGGGTTGGAGCCGGTTCTTGGTGTGGAACCGGTCCTGGGAGTAGAGTCGGTTCTTGGGATGGAGCCGGTTCTCGAGCCGGTCCTTGGGTTGAAGCCGGTTCTTGAGCCGGTTCTTCGGTTGGAGCCGGTCCTTGAGCCGGTCCTTTAGTTGATACCGGTCCTTGAGCCTGTCCTTGGGACGGAACCGGTCTTTGTGTTGGAACCGGTTCTTGGTGTGTAACCGGCCCTTGGAATGGAGCCGGTTCTTGGGTTGGAACCGGTCCTTGGGTTGGAACCGGTCCTTGAGCCGGTCCTTGGGTTTGAGCCGGTCCTTGGGTTTGAGCCGGTCCTTGGGTTTGAGCCGGTCCTTGGGTTGGAGCTAGTTCTTGAGCCGGTTCTTGGGTTGGAACCGGTCCTTGAGCCGGTTTTAGGGTCGGAACCGGTCCTTGGGTTTGAGCTGGTTCTTGAGCCGGTTCTTGGGTTGGAGCCGGTCCTTGGGTTGGAGCCGGTCCTTGGGTTGAAGCCGGTCCATGGGTTGAAACCGGTCCATGGGTTGAAGCCGGTTCTTGGGTCGGAACCGGTCCTTGGGTTGGAGTCGGAGCTGGAGGTGGATGTACAACAGCACAGGGCGTTGGCGTTGGCGTTGGCGTTGGCGTTGGCGTTGGCGTTGGCGTTGGCTTTGGCGTTGGCGTTGGACAGTGACACTGCGCAGGCGTTGGACTCTGTGTTGTCAAGACAACGGGCGCTGGCCTCGTCGTTTTCTCTTTGTTCTTATCCAACTCAACTAACTCTGTTTCCTCTTCACTGCCTTCTGGTTCTAACGAGGTCTCCTCTTCACTGTCTTCTGGTTCTAACTTTGTCTCCTCTTCACTGTCTTCTGGTTCTAACGAGGTCTCCTCTTCACTGTCTTCTGGTTCTAACTTTGTCTCCTCTTCACTGTCTTCTGGTTCTAACGAGGTCTCCTCTTCACTGTCTTCTGGTTCTAACTTTGTCTCCTCTTCACTGTCTTCTGGTTCTAACGAGGTCTCCTCTTCACTGTCTTCTGGTTCTAACGAGGTCTCCTCTTCACTGTCTTTTGGTTCTAACTTTGTCTCCTCTTCACTGTCTTCTGGTTCTAACCTTGTCTCCTCTTCGCTCTCTTCTGGTTTTAACGAGGTCTCCTCTTCACTGTCTTCTGGTTTTAACGAGGTCTCCTCTTCACTGTCTTCTGATTTTAGCTCTGTCTCCTTTTTACTATCTTCTGGTTCTAACTTTGTCTCCTCTTTGCTATGTTCTGGTTTTAACGAGGTTTTTTCTATGCTCTCGTTCGGCTCGGTTATCGGCGTTTTCTTTGGTCTCTTCTTTTGCTTTGACCATTTTGACTTTTCGTCAGCTAACCATTGTGACCAACCATGATGTGGTCTAAAGTACCAATCAGTTGCCGACTGGGGCAGCACGTCCCCTGCTCGCGCCTCCACTGCTTCTAAATACGGTCCTACTGGCCTCTTCGGGGGCTGCACGTGCTCCAGAGGACAGCAGTAGGTTACCGGTGTGACGTAAGAGCACACCGCCAGGTGTTTTTTGTGCCCCCTGGAGGGCACTGAGCAATCTTCTCGGTACACGCATAGACCGGGTCCTCCCTTGGGAACTCCCTTCCTGACGGTACATTTGTCTCCTGAAACCAGAATATTAAGCGAGAAAATTTATTGCGGTCGGGTTTGGTTAAATTATTATTATTATTTGTGGTGTTTAACGACGCACTGTTTTGACATCTGGCCATGCGGCACTGGTCTAATGGCGTCGGTGAATGAGTGGATGATGATGATGAACCTAACCTAGCCTAGAAAGAAGGCGGGGAAACCCGGTGCCGGCACGTAGCCTACTCCTGTCGAAGACCAAGGGGACCACCGGCTTAACTTCCTTTCCGAAGGACGGTACAACGCCAACAACAGGATTCTTCCACAAATCCATGCTGACGAGAGGTTGATAAGCAAGGCGAATGAAGTTGCTGTACTAACTTTCATCCCTCCAACCTCTCTCCAAAACAGAACTGGTCATGTGTATGATGGTCACCCATCCAATACCTGACCCAGCGCAGTGTTGCTTAACTTTCATCCCTCCAACCTCTCTCCCGAACAGAACTGGTCATGTGTATGATAGTCACCCATCCAATACCTGACTCAGCGCAGTGTTGCTTAACTTTCATCCCTCCAACCTCTCTCCCAAACAGAACTGGTCATGTGTATGATGGTCACCCATTCAATACCTGACCCAGCGCAGTGTTGCTTAACTTTCATCCCTCCAACCTCTCTCCCGAACAGAACGGGTCATGTGTATGATAGTCACCCATCCAATACCTGACTCAGCGCAGTGTTGCTTAACTTTCATCCCTCCAACCTCTCTCCCGAACAGAACTGGTCACGTGTATGATGGTACGTTCAAAGGTATGCATGATTCCAAAGAGAATAAATCAATAAATCAAAAAAAAAATGCAGTTTTCATTCCAAGAATTCAATTAACGTAATATAACCGACACATCAGTCGAGTTTTTCGGTGGTCATGAAACCCGGGGCTTACAAAGACATACCGACATGTCATGTACATGCTCTTCTACAAATACTTTCAAAGCTTGCTTACCGGCATTCAAAGCAGTGATGCCAACTGCGCAGCTGACGCTAATCACCAGTACCAGCGTCAGCGTTCGTTGTCCCCACGTGCCCATCGTGAAGGACTCGACTTGCTCTAGAGGAGGCGGTGGCCCGAGCTTTATACCGAGCTGCATGCGTACACATTCGATATATAGAGCCATTCGATCGCTGGGATTGCATTCATACCACCGTGACGAACTAAATCTCCTCGATTAATCGCGTGCAAGCGTGGAGTCGAAACAATTAGTCAATTGTTTGATAAGAAATATAATAAAAGCCAATCTCAAATTAAGGTCAGCATTGCTTAAAAATGTCAATATCATTTTATAAAGTAATATACGTGCCTAACACGGCACCTTACTTTTGCGACGCCTATTGGCGTTGTTGATTTTAAAAAGTAAAGTTTGTGAAAGCTTTTCAAAGCAGTGACAGTCTGAAATAAAGACAGGGTTTGTAATGGCGTCGGTATTGACAGATTTAAAGACATCGTCAAAATGCCGCAAGCAAGGTAGTCGTAGATGAAATAAAACTGACAATTTATGATGAAAGAATTTATTGCTAAGTTCTATAACTCGGTACAGTCATATAAAAAGTTTGTATTTTCAAACGACCCAGGTTGTCAAGGCCATACAATAGACTCGATCCAGGGCACGTAGTTTGAGACCCGCGTGTATGCGGCTGGTATGTTGTTGTCTCTGCATTTCTGTGTGCCAAACGAAGATATCCCCAGCACGGCGTGCATGCAGTAGGGTTCTGTCAGCACCTGCTGCAGAGGGTCACCGGAGTTGCCCTGCAAGGATTCACGTTACAAGGCGTACAACGCATGGCTAAGTCAACATAGCCCTGAAACCTGCTCAAAGCGTTGATCCTCGTTGTCATTCAGAGGTCCAAGCTGTCACATTAATCCCTTGACAGTGATTTAAATAAAATTAAATGTATTAAGGGAGAGTGCGGCTATGACTGTCTCTATTACACATTTTGAAAAATTCTGCAGTCTGATGGAATTGCTACGACATCGGCTAGAACGTGCTATCAGGATCGAATCCAATAAGACATATTAATTTACAAAAATTGCAAAATCACGAATGAAATTTGATTAATTTAATTCTTGCTTTTCAAATTTGTTGGCTATGCTTAAGTTATCTTTGTTAAAATCATGAGATTAGCTTTAGAGAGCATTTTCAAGAATACCATGACTCTAGCAATGGGCTTATCAGTGTAAAATTTGACAACGTTAAGTCTGTATATCCCATTGGTTGGGATTTCCACGCCATGCAAGACCATCGCATTCTTACCACACAAGTATCACGCTTATTTCCCGGGTCCCCAACGCACACCATGCTCTTTTCGGCGAAACCTTCGGCGAGCTCCCCACGCGCCGAGATCAAAAACTTGAACGTCTCGTTGCACTTGGCCGGAGAGACAAACTTGAGGCGAAACTTCATCAAGTCTTGGCTCGGCTTCTCACCAGCTGCAAGAAACAGATTCCATCAGAGTTTGAACCACCCGGGCGTCTTGCACCATCGACCTCGCGACACTTACGCCCACTCGAAGCTCCCCAGCCGCTGGCCACGGCCGTCGCCCCCAGGGGCGTCAAGGGGGCTACGTTCAGGCACGCCGGGCGGACGGTCGCGTCGAACTTGACGGCGGTCTTCAGCTTGAGGAGCGCGATGTCGTGGTAGAAAGAGGTTGGCTTGTAACGCGGGTGTGTGATAATCTTCCCCACGCTCTTGGTCTGAGACCGCTTTACGTCCTGCCTGTCGTTCGGGTTCGTGGACCCGAAACGCACCCACTTCACTTGCACTCTGGAAAGAAAACATTGGTGTTAAACGTGAAGTAGCGAGGAAATGACCCATGCATTTGTTTCCGCTCACCGGTCTTTAGAGTAAATGCAGCTTGCAGCTGTCAGGACGAACTGGTCGCTGATAAGGCTGCCCCCGCATAACCAATCGACTTTGGGTGGGTCCCCGTATCCCAAGGCAGCCTGGAAGCGACAACCGAGCCGTTACCCTCCACAGTAAAACTTATGATTAACTTATTCAAGTAACAAACGATGTTTATCAAAATTATGACAATTAGGCAAGAGCCTGTGGCTCGGTACTGGAAGTTAGGACTCTGATGGCTCCATTCCCTCATGCCAAGTGGTTTTGGTAATCGAAACTCCGCCGTCTAGACCGAGTTGCCATCGTTATGGCGCGCATGCATATATTTACCATGTGTGGAAACTCATTCGGCCGACTCCAGCTGCCATCGGCTGCAGGTAGACGGTCGTTGATGGCGCATTGGTCGACCGTCACCGAATCCGGTTCAAAGAGTAGCACCGGATCTTGGACCACTTTGAAGACTGCCTTGGCGTACTCCTTGCACTCTGGAAGAATGCGAGGGCAACAGGTGATTACCTACTGATATTCGGCTTCATTTCACCGAACTCACACGATGCACCGAACGCATCAACACACGAAACAAAACTCTCTACGCTCGGCCCAACTGTAATATACCACTTTATCAGGGACAAGTACTTTTAATGACATCCCACAACCGTTGAAAGCACTCCAAGGAACAAACCACTTCAAGACTGAATTCAAAATATTTCTCTGCAAGATATGCCCATATTGATTATCATTCACATGTAGAAAACAGACTCTGTATTTTGTATTTTGTTATTGGAAAATCGTCAGGACTGCTCTTAACCTTGAAGAAGTAACTAGTATATGTTACAAAACGTCGGGAAATTTAGTTGTCCTTTACTTAGCATTCAAAACCCATTTCAAATAGTTTTTGTTAAGACAGACTCTGTATTTCCTATGCTATTCTATTCTATTCTATTCTATGCCATTCAACTGCTGCTTCTCTCATTTTATGTATTCTGACATATTCTATAACAAACCTTACTTACTCTGTAATCTATTGTTCATAGAATAAAATATATTTTATTATTAATATTATTATTATTACTCTGCCGGCTCTTCCCGTTCGTAGTCGGTCGCGGTATTGGTGCTCTCGTCGGTTTGTATCGTCGTGTCGTGGGCTTCCACATCCAAGGGGCTTTCGTTGTCAAGATCGTCCTCTGCGTTGTCGCCAAGGGAAGCCGTTCTGGAGGCGATTGTACTGTTGGACAGCACACGATGGGCACATTTCGGGAATAGAAGCACATCTTTGGAAGGCGTCCAGGCAACAGTCTGGCTGCGCCCGGACATCCCCGAAGCGTCCTGCAAATGCCGGAAGCACCGGTGTCCAGGACGCATGCGTCGCCTGCGCAGGGAAAGTGGTCAGTGTGAGAGGAGCGACATTTTAATGTGTGTGAGTGAGGTTGGGTGGAAAGTTGGGCCTCACGGCCTACTAAAGTACTTAGAATTATACTAAAGTTATAATTTTATGTGGTTCTTTTGCTATCGGAAAATTGTCCGATAACAAAAGATTGCTCTTACCCTTGATAAAGTAACAGGTACAAGTTACGAAACGTTGGGAAATTCAGTTGTTCTTCACTTAGCATTCAAAACTCAGTTGAAATAGTTTTTGTTAAAACTCTTGGCTATCGAGAGTAATTGATTTTATGGTTTTTTAAGACTCACTGTTTTGACATCTGGCCATGCGGCACTGGTCTAATGGCATTGGTCAATGAGTGGATGATGATGAACCTAACCTAGCCTAGAAGGAAGGACGGGAAACCCGGTGTCGGCACGTAGCCTGCTCCTGTCGAAGAGAACCAAGGGGACCACCGGCCTAACGTCCCTTCCGAAGTACGGTACAACGCGAACAACAGGATTCCTCCACAAATCCATGCTGTCGAGAGGTTGGTAAGCAAGGCGAGTAAATTTGTAATAACTTTCATCCCTCCAACCTCTCTCACGAACAGAACTAATATTGAGTTTTATGGAAACCTTAGCCTTTTTTAAAGCAAACTTTGTTATAGACCCTACCATATTTTAAGGCAGGCGAGTTCTGTGGCTTCTTCGGGGTCGTGGCGGGCGCCACCGTCGGTCTCCGAGTGGACGGCCTGGTCGGTGTGCTAGAGGGGCAGCACACGACTGGCGTGTTGCGGTCAAAGTAGCAAACTTGGGGCCGACCCCCGTTTTTGATCAGCTCCTGCACGTACGGGCAATTCTTCGATATCTTGCAAGTGCCAACCCCTCCGATATCAAGATTACAGTCGTCACCTGCAAACGCGAAACAAAAGTCAGCATCTTGCACGGGATTGTCTCACTTCTTATTATTGACAAACACATGTATTCTTCTTTTAGTTGCATAAATAGTACGCTGTCAACTGAATTCAGAAGGAATGTGCTTCTCCTGTTTTCTTGGCGCTAAGTTGTAGCTTTCAAATCGGCCGTGACATCTTCCTCCAGTATCACTCGCAAATACTGCGAAGCAATTTGATGCAATCAAATAAATGAAGGGCGCGAACATCTGCCAGTAAAACTAATTGTCGCAATCTCCTGGTAATGATTCGTCTAAACTGTAAACTAAACCCCGAAACTGCGCATGTCAGAACGGCCGTTCTGCGCGGCCGGATGATGCTAGACAACTCGGGTCCAGGTTCGAGCCTCACGGCGGACCACGCTGGAGTCATGTGTACAAATCCGCAGCACTCAATCCAGAGTTTGGAGGGAAAAAAATAATATCGCTGTGTATTTTCATCATTTTCCTTCAAATAGCAACGAACCAGCCAGTAGCAGAAGGAAAGTGATTGACGAAGCTAGAGTTTCATGGTCAGATGTAAGATAACTAGTCTTCAAGATGGTAAAAGTTCGAGAATATTTGTCAACATTGCGACTAGAAGATCTTTACCGTCGAAATTCCTCCTCTAGGCGACCACCAAGACAAAGCACTTACCCAACCCGTTGTGTTGACCATCGACTCCAACCAGACAGAGACCAGAGATCGCTATAATCAATGACAGTACGCGCCGTCGAGAGTCCATGTCGCCTGTTGCCTCCGAGAGGAGCTGTCTTTCTGTCCTCTCGTCTTGATCGTCTAACGTCTCGACCCGTCTTAGCGTGACGAACCGGCCAAGTGGGTGATGTCACAATGTCATTTGGGCTCACTCTGATATTTTTTTGCCGAGATTGCGTCATGATTGCCATTATGCCATGAGTTATTTTACTTAATTCACAATTGAGAATGACCCGGCGAAATAACGTTTGACCTTTATTCAATTTAGTTTATTTTTCTAGCCGCTTGTATTCAGCGGAAATGGGTGAAAAAAAAGTGTGGCTATTGCTTTCTGGTAAAGTCGTTTGCCGCTGCGTCTTTGTTTGTTTGGCTCGAAATGAAAGGAGTGAGCAAACTCTGCCAATATCTTCATCGATGACATCTTGTCAATAACTCGCAAGCCGGCCATGGGCTGTCCGCTCCCAGTTCTAGGAAATAAAGAAGGTTTGGGATTTTCAAGAAACTAACAGAGATTTGTATTTTTGCATCTGTGTTTATTTGAGGAGCGTAAAGAACCTCTATATTTCAGAAGTTGTGCACAAAAGGATGCAATGTGTAATTTTAATGAAATCTTTTCTTTCAAACACTGAATTCCCTGAAGTGTTATTGATTATATTTACAACAGAGATGTTTGCCTCGTGCCTGGAAAACTCTGTGCTTGCTGTTGGTTTGAACTGTCATTGAAAACAATAAATATGTGTGGCATCATCTTTGTTTTGTCAAAGAAAGACAAGCCCAAGAAGTGCTTATATTGCCGCTATATGATAGTTTTAAGTTATTTTCCCGAGAATTTGGTCCTGGTTCCTGATTCCTGGTTCTTATTGGTCCCTAGGGCCAGACAATTCTCTCGATCCAAGGGATGTAGTAGGAGACCCTGGTGTAGACAGCAGGAGAGTTGGACTCTCCACATGCCCGGCTTCCGAACGACGTTAGGCCCACGATGGAGTACATGCAGAACGGCTGGGTGAGGGACTGCTGCAGTGGACCTCCTGAGTCACCCTGAGAACAACATGATGCGTGTAAGAGCATGCGTGTAAGAGCATGCGTGTGAGAGCATGCGTGTAAGAGCAAGCGTGTAGAACCATCGTAGCACTTGGCTCAAAAACAACTGACAATCTCACTTGTATTTTGAAACTGACAGCTCGAGCTCAAGCAGCCAGTGTTTGTTGAAATAAGAAGTAAAATGAGTTGGGAAAATGTCATTTGAGATCTTGAGTAGTGTTGCGATCTTGAGGTAGAAATAATCCACTCTAAGAAAAGGGAGAAATTATTGAAAACTAAACTGAACACGCTTTGTACTCATGAAAATAAAACACACATTTTCGAAGATACTTGAACAAAATATTCGGTGCTAGCCCTGGCCCCTCATGTGCCCTGGTCCCTCATGTGCCAGCCCTGGCCCCTCATGTGCTAGCCCTGGCCCCTCATGTTCTAGCCCTGGTCCCTCATGTGCTAGCCCTGGCCCCTCATGTTCTAGCCCTGGTCCCTCATGTGCTAGCCCTGGCCCCTCATGTTCTAGCCCTGGTCCCTCATGTGCTAGCCCTGGCCCCTCATGTGCTAGCACTGGCCCCTCATGTGCCCTGGTCCCTCATGTGCCAGCCCTGGCCCCTCATGTGCTAGCCCTGGCCCCTCATGTTCTAGCCCTGGTCCCTCATGTGCTAGCCCTGGCCCCTCATGTTCTAGCCCTGGTCCCTCATGTGCTAGCCCTGGCCCCTCATGTGTCCTGGCCCCTCATGTGCCCTGGCCCCTCATGTACTAGCCCTGGCCCCTCATGTGCCCTGGTCCCTCATGTGCCCTGGTCCCTCATGTGCCCTGGTCCCTCATGTGCCCTGGTCCCTCATGTGCCCTGGTCCCTCATGTGCCAGCCCTGGCCCCTCATGTGCTAGCCCTGGCCCCTCATGTTCTAGCCCTGGTCCCTCATGTGCTAGCCCTGGCCCCTCATGTGCTAGCCCTGGCCCATCATGTACTAGCCCTGGCCCCTCATGTGCCCTGGCCCCTCATGTGCCCTGGCCCCTCATGTGCTAGCCCTGGCCCCTCATGTGCTAGCCCTGTCCTCTCATGTGCCAGCCCTAGCCTCTCATGTGCTAGCCCTGTCCTCTCATGTGCCAGCCCTGGCCTCTCATGTGCTAGCCCTGGCCCCTCATGTGCTAGCCCTGTCCTCTCATGTGCCAGCCCTGGCCTCTCATGTGCTAGCCCTGGCCCCTCATGTGCTAGCCCTGGCCCCTCATGTGCTAGCCCTGGCCCCTCATGTACTAGCCCTGGCCTCTCATGTGCTAGCCCTGTCCTCTCATGTGCCAGCCCTGGCCTCTCATGTGCCAGCCCTGGCCTCTCATGTGCCAGCCCTGGCCCCTCATGTGCTAGCCCTGGCCTCTCATGTGCTAGCCCTGGCCCCTCATGTGCTAGCCCTGGCCTCTCATGTGCCAGCCCTGGCCCCTCATGTGCTCTGGCCCCTCATGTACTAGCCCTGGCCCCTCATGTGCCAGCCCTGGCCCCTCATGTGCCAGCCCTGGCCCCTCATGTGCTAGCCCTGCCCCCTCATGTGCCAGCCCTGGCCTCTCATGTGCTAGCCCTGGCCCCTCATGTGCTAGCCCTGGCCCCTCATGTGCTAGCCCTGCCCCCTCATGTGCTAGCCCTGGCCTCTCATGTGCTAGCCCTGGCCCCTCATGTGCTAGCTCTGTCCTCTCATGTACTAGCCCTGGCCCCTCAAGTGCTAGCCCTGGCCCCTCATGTGCCCTGGCCCCTCATGTGCTAGCCCTGGCCCCTCATGTGCCAGCCCTGGCCCCTCATGTACCAGCCCTGGCCCCTCGTGTACCAGCCCAGGCCCCTCATGTGCTAGCACTGGCCCCTCATGTGCTAGCCCTGGCCCCTCATGTGCTAGCCCAGGCCCCTCATGTGCTAGTTCTGGCCCCTCATGTGCTAGCCCAGGCCCCTCATGTACTAGCCCTGGCCCCTCATGTGCTAGCCCTGGCCTCTCATGTGCCAGCCCTGGCCTCTCATGTGCCAGCCCTGGCCCCTCATGTGCTAGTTCTGGCCCCTCATGTGCTAGCCCAGGCCCCTCATGTACTACCCCTGGCCTCTCATGTGCCAGCCCTGGCCCTTCATGTGCTAGCCCTGGCCTCTCATGTGCCAGCCCTTGCCCCTCATGTACTAGCCCTGGCCCCTCATGTGTCAGCCCTGGCCCCTCATGTGCTCTGGCCCCTCATGTGCCAGCCCTGGCCCCTTATGTGCTAGCCCTGGCCTCTCATGTGCCAGCCCTGGCCCCTCATGTACTAGCCCTGTCCTCTCATGTGCTAGCCCTGGCCCCTCATGTGCCAGCCCTGGCCCCTCATGTGCTAGCCCTGGCCCCTCATGTGCCAGCCCTGGCCCCTCATGTACCAGCCCTGGCCCCTCATGTGCTAGCCCTGGCCCCTCATGTACCAGCCCTGGCCCCTCATGTGCCAGCCCTGGCCCCTCATGTGCTAGCCCTGGCCCCTCATGTACTAGCCCTGGCCCCTCATGTGCTAGCCCTGGCCCCTCATGTGCCAGCCCTGGCCCCTCATGTGCTAGCCCTGGCCCCTCATGTGCCAGCCCTGGCCCCTCATGTGCCAGCCCTGGCCCCTCATGTGCTAGCCCTGGCCCCTCATGTGCTAGCCCTGGCCCCTCATGTGCCAGCCCTGGCCCCTCATGTGCTAGCACTGGCCCCTCATGTACTAGCCCTGGCCCCTCATGTGCCAGCCCTGGCCCCTCATGTGCCAGCCCTGGCCTCTCATGTGCCAGCCCTGGCCCTTCATGTGCTAGCCCTGGCCTCTCATGTGCTAGCCCTGGCCCCTCATGTGCTAGCCCTGGCCTCTCATGTGCCAGCCCTGGCCCCTCATGTGCTCTGGCCCCTCATGTACTAGCCCTGGCCCCTCATGTGCCAGCCCTGGCCCCTCATGTGCCAGCCCTGGCCCCTCATGTGCTAGCCCTGGCCCCTCATGTGCCAGCCCTGGCCCCTCATGTACCAGCCCTGGCCCCTCATGTGCTAGCCCTGGCCCCTCATGTACCAGCCCTGGCCCCTCATGTGCCAGCCCTGGCCCCTCATGTACCAGCCCTGGCCCCTCATGTGCTAGCCCTGGCCCCTCATGTACCAGCCCTGGCCCCTCATGTGCCAGCCCTGGCCCCTCATGTGCTAGCCCTGGCCTCTCATGTACTAGCCCTGGCCCCTCATGTGCTAGCCCTGGCCCCTCATGTACTAGCCCTGGCCCCTCATGTGCTAGCCCTGGCCCCTCATGTGCTAGCCCTGGCCCCTCATGTGCCAGCCCTGGCCCCTCATGTGCTAGCCCTGGCCCCTCATGTGCCAGCCCTGGCCCCTCATGTGCTAGCCCTGGCCCCTCATGTGCTAGCCCTGGCCCCTCATGTGCCAGCCCTGGCCCCTCATGTGCTAGCACTGGCCCCTCATGTACTAGCCCTGGCCCCTCATGTGCCAGCCCTGGCCCCTCATGTGCTAGCACTGGCCCCTCATGTGCTAGCACTGGCCCCTCATGTGCCAGCCCTGGCCCCTCATGTACTAGCCCTGGCCCCTCATGTGCTAGCCCTGGCCCCTCATGTGCTAGCCCTGGCCCCTCATGTGCCAGCCCTGGAATGCCCCGGTGTCTACCTACCACGCATGTGCCAGCCCAGGCCCCTCATGTGCCAGCCCAGGCCCCTCATGTGCCAGCCCTGGAATGCCCCGGTGTCTACCTACCACGCATGTGTCTCGCTGGTTCTCAGGATCGCCGGCACAGATCATCGTGTCATCAGTAAACCCGCGTTCCAGCTTCTTGCTGGACGTGATCAACGATTTGAACGTCTCGTTGCAACGCTGTGCGGTGTGGAACTTCAGGTCCACCTTCATGAGGTCCTTGCTCAGCTCCTCGTTGGCTGCAAACAAGACATCACTCAACAGTTTGAAGCCAGAGGTCGCACTTCTTTGCCGGCAGGATAGGTTTGTACCAGGTGTTAAAGTCGCGGGTCTTCCTCGCGTTCCCTTCACGGCAATGGGGCGCTCAGAGGCAAGGATAGTGGATAGTGGTAAAAATAATTAGCTTCCTGAGATCCTTGTCTACACTATCTATCCTTGGAAGAAAAGATATTTTCAAACTGCGGTTTGAAAAATAGAGAGACATGAGTTAGTATTCAATATCCCTATGCTGAATGTTATTTTACCCGATGGGTACTTCGATTTCATTTCGCTGATGTGCTATGCTGGTGGTTTGCTCGGAATGATTGAATCTATGTCTTGAATCCTGCCTCCCTTTTAATGGGTTACTGTCTAGTATCATACCCCAGTCCGTGACGCCCCAACCCGTGGCAGTGGCGATCCCCTTGTCCTTCGGCTTCATTAGGTCTACGACCGTGTTGAGGCACGCTGGTCGCACGTACGCGTTGAAAGTAACGTTCGTCTTGAGTCGCAGCAGGGCGATGTCGTTGTAATGGGAGGGCGGCTTGTACCCGGGGTGAGGTGTACTCTCGAGCACTTGCAGGCGCTGGGGCTTAGAGTCGTCGGTCGTCGTCTCGATGTTCAGATCACCCAGCTGCACCCACTTCACCTTGCCCCTGGGGACACGAACATAGCGGCTGGAACGGTGAGGGAATGAGGGGGAACACTTTCTTGGAAGAATCAAACAAGACACAAGCCCGAATTGAATTCAAAGACATCTTGCTGCTTGAAATTGAAAAGAAAACAGTGCTTCCTTGAAGTCAATGCTAATGGAGGTCAGTTTTAACAAGACAAATTATCTGTCAACTCTATTCTGAGCCCGATATCAGGTTGATTATATTATTTTCAGAAAGAATATGCAGTGAAAATGGCTGCCACTCAGCCTACCAGCTTTGAGCTCGTATAGTTATTGTTATTAGCAGGATGTAGACCGACCATTTTAACCGGTGGTTCCAGTTTTAATATCTTATACTTTAGACAGCATTGAGTCCAATCAAGGAGAAAAGTTTCGCAGATAATTGCAAAACGGCCCTGTGTATCCGTGGCCCGTAGCTCACCGTCCCTTGGCGCTGAGGCAGTGTGCAGCTGTCAAAATGAACTGCTCGCTGATCAGACTTCCTCCACACAGCCAAGCTATGTTCGGTTCGTCGCCGAAGCCCAGCGCCACCTGCAACCACCAAACACACTCAGAACAAACATTGACAGGTCTTGACAGGTCTTGACAGGTCCTGACACGTCTTGACAGGTCTTGACAGGTCTTGACAGGTCTTGACAGGTCTTGACAGGTCTTGACAGGTCTTGACAGGTCTTGACAGGTCTTGATAGGTCTTGACAGGTCTTGACAGGTCTTGACAGGTATTGACAGGTCTTGACAGGTCTTGATAGGTCCTGACAGGTCTTGACAGGTCTTGACAGGTCTTGACAGGTATTGACAGGTCTTGACAGGTCTTGACAGGTCTTGACAGGTCTTGACAGGTCTTGACAGGTCTTTACAGGTATTGACAGGTCTTGACAGGTCTTGACAGGTATTGACAGGTATTGACAGGTATTGACAGGTATTGACAGGTCTTGACAGGTCTTGACAGGTCTTGACAGGTCTTGACAGGTCTTGACAGGTCTTGACAGGTCTTGATTGGTCCTGACAGGTCTTGACAGGTCTTGACAGGTATTGACAGGTATTGACAGGTCTTGACAGGTCTTGACAGGTCTTGACAGGTCTTGACAGGTCTTGACAGGTCTTGACAGGTCTTGACAGGTCTTGACAGGTCTTTACAGGTATTGACAGGTCTTGACAGGTCTTGACAGGTCTTGACAGGTCTTGACAGGTTTTGACAGGTTTTGACAGGTCTTGACAGGTATTGACAGGTCTTGACAGGTCTTGACAGGTCTTGACAGGTTTTGACAGGTCTTGACAGCACCTACCATGTGAGGGAACTCCTTGGGCTCGCACCGCTTGCCACCGATGATGAGCTGCTGGGCAGCCTGCGCGCAGTCGGCTTCCTTGACCACCTCGTTCTCGAACGTCAGAGTCGGCACGTAGATCTCACGGTAAACCTCCTTGGCGTACTCCTGGCACTCTGGCAAACAACAGGTCGGCGTTAATGACATCGTCCAATCAGGTATGCCACTTTCCCTCATATCGTAGCAAGATGCAACGTTGGCTTTGCAAGTTGGTTCCTTCATATACTTGATTGACAGCCGTAAGGCCTTACTTTGCCAGCTCTTTCCGGTCACTGGGGCCGGCGTTGGTTTCGGTTTGGACGTCGGTATCGGCGTCGGTTTCAGCGTCTGTTTCGACGGCCGGGGTCTCGGCGTCGTCGGCTTAGGTATCGGCGTGCCATTCGGGGGACAACACACTACCGGTGCGTTACGCTCGTAGTAACACACCTGTGGCCGCCCCCCGTTGGCTACCACCGCCTGGGCGTACGGACACCTGTTGGCACGCTTGCAGATGCCCGTGCCACCGATATTCAGCGGACAATTGTCCCCTGAAACAAGGAGGCGTTGGACTCGCTTGGTGCATTACCTGTATGGGTATGGATGAGGGCACCGGCTGAAGACAAGCTCTGCAGGGCGTGGTTTTGTGTTGGACTTTGGATCGTAAGACTGTGAGCCAGTGAATTTAAGACTGGTGTTGCATTGCAATCTGTATAGGTATGTTTCTTTGAGTCACCGCCCTAGCGTACAAATTATGATGACTCAACAGGATCCTCTGCCTCGTCCACCGGAGACCTTCAAGCAACGAACAGTGAGTAAAACCTCGCCTGACACCTCGGCCAAGGGCTTGGATGCTGTCGCCTCATTCACTCTGTTCCACGCCGAGTTGAGTCGAAGACATCTCACAATCCATTAAGAGTCCTTAGCAACCACCAACTGGTTTCCTATCTGATCTCGAATCTTTATGTCGCCTTATTAAACGACGCGTCAGAGCAGGCCTTGTAAAATGTATGACGTGCGTTCAAGAGACCAGTTACTAAACCAGCGCTACAACAAACATTTCGTGTAATTACCAACTAAGTTAGTTCGATGTTGCATTACTTAACTGCGGATTCCGACCATAACCTGAGCACATTTCAACACCAAGATCCCTGAAAGCTGCGAACAACCTGTTCACAGAATCGTCCTCCAGCACTGGACAAGAAGTAACTCACCTAGAAACAGCTGTTCTTGCGCCGCGGCAGGTAGCAGGACGCCGACGACGACTGTCAGAAGCAGAGCGAGCAGCCTTCGACCTGCCATGTCCGTGCTTGGTGCTTGCAAGACGCGGACCATCTGAGCTGACCCTCTCCCGTCGACGCCTCTACTCGCTCGCACTTGCCCCGGGGGCGCCGGCTGCTACCTAGTACAAACCACTTGCGTTGCGGACGTCGTCGTCGTCGTCGTCGTCGTCGTCGTCGTCGTCGTCGTCGTCGGCGGCTATGAGCTCATTTTAGCGGCTCAATTGGAAGTTATGTGTTTGTTGTTGACACTCGATTGCTGCTTGCGGCTTGGTAAAGGATGTGCGGTCTTTAGTTCGAACAACAGTACGTCCGTTCGTCCGGTGGTCTAGCCGGATAATGCGTATCGTTACTGCGCACAAGTGTCACAAGAGACGTGAGAATCAACTGTACACACATCAATTACTGGCAAATTTAGTGTCTCTTGGGTGAAATAGGACCGCTGCTGGGACGCCAGTCATCTGTTAGCACGGCCCGTGGCTGTCAGGGTAGCCTTGATGGGCTAGATGGTTAGGGGCAGGCTTTGCAAAGGATGGGATCTCCGTATGAATTGCACCACAGCTTCCTTGCAAGACGAAACCAAAGGAGATCTGTGACAACCCCAGGAAAAAGTCATTAGAGGAAGTAACCATGCAATACTTATTGCAAAAAAGAGATAGTTATCACTACAGGAGGAGTGGCTAAAGCAAAGAACATCCGTTACCTGTTCGGGCAGATTTAAATTCATTTATCAAAGCTCACTGACTGCATAGAGGAAAGATTTGCTAAAACTTAACCAGGTGCTAGATTAGGTACGGCGTTGAACAAACATTTGATAGCAGTCTTTCCTCGGGCAGAACAAATGTTAATTATTGTTTCTTTTGGTCATTAGTTGATGTCCAAGATCGGGAAATAACCACTGGTAATGACGCCACTGAGCACGGACGTGAAAACAGAATCGAAGCCACAACTAGACATACAGTTAATAGCTAAGTGCTAATTAATGCTTGCTTACAATTGCCGTGGTCTAAAGATCGGCCCCAGGGAACGTTGTACTGGTCGTTGACTTATGTTATTCCCTCTGAGGTTCTGTACCTGCAGCAAACACCTGACCGAGCTACTGAGGAGACTGGAGATCGTGTCCGAGCATCCGGCACAAGATGATCGACCGCCTTCCACGAAGTTGTATTGCTAAAGGTGCTGAGCTGGGTGATTTTTTCCCGACCCCCATTCAACAGGGTGCCGTCCTCGCAGGAAACGCACTATCGAGGGAATACTACTACTCATTCTCATCGATATTTCTCCTGCATTGCTGGTCTTTAGTTGAAAGCAGCACAAGAAGAAGCCTTCAACTAAGAAGCACCATCTTGATCTGGTAATCTCCGCCTTGGCTAGAAGTGAAAAAAAAACAGATTTCCTAGCACCTTTTCGATAAAAAACAGAAAATAGGGAGTCAAAGAAAAAGTCAAATTATTTAGAAAGTAATTTTATTTGCGTAAAAGAATACATTTCCTATGTTCAATCATTCTCTCATAATGGATGTAGGGAAGCAATTAAGACAAGATTAAGACACGTCACGGCCAAACGGATGAATTACAGCTCTGGTCTGGGCGACGCCTACCAAAGTCTCGGGTGCAAGATCGGCGTCGTCTGGCCGTCACTGCGTGAACGTCAAGGATTTCATGCCCGGCGCATTAATCACCTATGTAATACTCTCAAGCATATTTAGCATAATTAACGCGTAGTTCCCTGCATGGTAATCGATGTTCATCACTCATGAAGTACATTGTAAGTATTCAGTACCAGCCTCGCTTACAATTGAACGAGCATTGAGCTGGTTCTGTGAGGTAGTACCCAGTTACACTCTGCAGAATTGTTTCTACTTCAAACCACACCCCTAGAGAATCACCGCGGTCCAGGTAAAACCTTTGCCAGATTTCGCTTTGCCAAGCCTAGGATTTCGGCGGAAATTCCTTCGTCAATTATTATTATTATTATTATTTGTGGTATTTAACGACGCATTGTTTTGATAACTGGCCCTGCGGCACTGGTCTAATGGCGTCGGTGAATGAGTGGATGATGATGAGGATGATGATGAACCTAACCTAGCCTAGAAGGGAGGAAGGGAAACCCAGTGCTTGCACGTAGCCTAGTCCTGTCGAAGAGCACCAAGGGGACCACCGGCTTAACGTCCCTTCCGAAGGACGGTACAACGCGAACAACAGGATTCCTCCACAAATCCATGCTGTCGAGAGGTTGATAAGCAAGGCGAATGAAGTTGCTGTACTAACTTTCATCCCTCCAACCTCTCTCCCGAACAGAACTGGTCATGTGTATAATGGTCACCCATTCAATATCTGACTCAGCGCAGTGTTGCTTAACTTCGGTGATCACACAAGAACCGGTGTTTCCAACACGCCAAACCGTTCGGTTTCCTTCGTCAAGAAGTGCCCTAAGGGTCCTCCGGTGACTCTGTGTTACCGTCGTCGACTGTGCTAATCGTGGTGGCTTGTCCCACGTCCCCAACGTCAACATCCAGCCGATGCCCGACCCCGGGTCGGATCATCATCGTAGAGGCTCGCAGGGACCTGTTGCCCCGCCAGTGCTCCCATATGATGCCTCGGAAGTGTTCGCGGTCTTCCGAAGGTAGAAAGTAGACGCCGTTCAGGTTCGACTCGAAGCAGCTGCAGGAAGACCAAGGATCAGGCCGACTTCTGGAGTGACATCTAAGAATTCTAAGCAAGAAGCCTCCTATCTAGGTTGTTAGAGACAAGGAGGGCAGTATTGGCGTGGTTTATTGGCCAAGCAAAATAAAAAGAGACATGATGATGTTCGTATTTAGAAGCCCCAACTCCTGTCGATTGGGAATTATTTTTCAGCCTTGTCATTATATTTTGAGGTCAGGGTGTATTGTCTTGTCTGGGTCTTGTCTGGCTCTTGTCTGGCTCTTGCAAGGGTCTTGCAAGGGTCTTGCAAGGGTCTTGCATGGGTCTTGCAAGGGTCTTGCAAGAGTCTTGCATGGGTCTTGCAAGGGTCTTGCAAGGGTCTTGCATGGGTCTTGCATGGGTCTTGTAAAGGTCTTGCATGGGTCTTGCAAGGGTCTTGCCTGTCGAACCACCAGCCTCCACCGTATGCTGGTGCACATGGACAGCACGGAGGTGCGGCGTCGTGCACGCGCTCGCCCGTGCTGAAGGGGACGCCGTCGTGTGCTGACAACGAGTCTGTGGCGATGCCCTTGAAGCCCCCGACACTCAGGCGATACAGTCCCACCTCGCTGGCCACGCTGTTAACACAGGACAGGGTCTGACATGGGGTGACCAGCGAGATGACCGTAGATCAAGGAAAACAAGAAATTAAAGTAGAAAAAATGAAAAAAAAAATTGTTGTAGCAAGTCGTTTGATGCAGCACGCGGGCATTTGGGACACAGCCCGTCAAGCATCTTACTTCTATTACATTTTTTTTAAAGAAAATTATTTATCAGCCCTTAAAACGGCCAATGACCAAAAAATGTCATAAAAACGCTAAAAACTGTTGTTTGAGTTTACATATTTTAAGAAGACCGAGCTACTCTCGACAGCTGTCTGCTCCCTCGTTGAATTACGTGTGAAGTGCTTAACAAAAAGCAGCGCAAAACGCCAGAAATATGACAACTTTGGTCGAAACTTTTATCCTGTAAACATGCCACCGACCCACACCAAGCAACAGCTTGTTGCAGAGAATTAACAAAGATGCAGTACAATTTTACCTGAAGTTAGCGTACTGGGCCCAAACCCGCGACCCTTCAAAGTCTTCGAGCTCCACACGCAAAGTCATCTCCTTCTCCGTTGTCAGTCGATGGATGAAATCGTTACCAAACCAAAACTCCTTCCTCAAGTCGCCAAACCCGTGCTTGTAATGGTCCCACGATATCGAGAAGTTCTGCCTCTCGCCAGGGAAGTCGCCTCTCCGCTGTATGACAGTCCACCCTCCTCGATCGACGCCCATCTGACAGTAGCGCCTCGAAAAGTCGCGTCCCCCCTCGTTGACGTCGTGGTCCCCAAACGAGTACTCCCCACTGAGCGAGTCGGTGCCAGCCAAGTCCTCACAAGAGTTGGCAATCCACGCAGGGAGCCGAGGCTGTACGGTGACCCTCTCTTCGGCATCCTCCACTTCCAGCTTGGCGGACTTGCTAGTGTTCCCACAACGCCCTCCTCCCTGATCGAACAGACTCGTGATATCTGCTATTTGTCTGGCGAACTGTCCGGCCAACGCGTCGCCTCCTCGCAGGGTGTCGACGCCGACCTTGATGGCGTGCAGCGTGGATTGGGAGCTCGCCGTGGAGGTGTCGACGTGCTTGGCCGACTTCTGGCAGCACTCGAGGACCGCGTTGAGCTGGGTCGTGTACTCAGCACGCATGGCTGAAGTGGCGCTCTCGACCGCGTGCACGCTCTTGTCGATCGCTTCCAGGGCGCGCGTCGTTTTCTTGTTGGGCGACGTCAAACGCCTCCACAACCTGCAAAGGGTAGGCGTTGTGAATGCGTCTTCACGCGAGACATGAAGAGCGTTTGACTGGCAGTGATTCCAGACTAGCACAGAAAAGATACCAAGAAATGGAATGTCTTGTGGCTGAATCGTCTGGCTGAGAGCGTACTTTGCGTAATTATGAGGGAAATTAGTTTTCTTCCAACAAAAAGAGAACAAAATCAATCGCTTAGTCATTAAATCGATAGTGGTTGTTGGTAATTTATGAGAAAGTTCAGAACGAAAAGAAGATGAAAATACGTGAACAAATGAACGATGAAGACAATGTGAATTGTTTTAGATGTCAAAATATCAAAATGTCGCGTCCGGGCGCTGAAAAATGTGCTAATATTCAGATAAACGTTTGTCAATATCAGAAAAAGTGTGGCTGAGGCGGAAATTCTTCAAAACTAACGCTGAGGATCAATAGGATCAGCCGCTTGACACGACCTGCAAGCTTAGCTGCAAGGTGCAGTCAAAATTGCTTCTTTGTAGAAGATGTCCCTAACCTTTCCAGCAGTTTAGTCTCTGCATTCTCTTTCTCCGGCTTTTCCATGACCTCGTCTGCCATGAACCCATCGGTGGTCGCCTCCGCCTCTTCGTCCAGCTCCTGTCCGACCTTGTCGAAGATCACGTCCACCTTGGAGGCGACGTCCCTCAACAGTTCTTCGATGGCCGCCGGAGTGTTACACTTGATGACCAGCTTCCCTCGACCCACCGCGGCCTCGTCGCCACCCTCCAGCTCGCTCCTCTCCTCCGAAGTCGACGTCTTAGACCCAGCGCGCCAAGAAGACTTGGCCTCAATGTGGTCCACCTTGCGCTCGATCACCTTAAGGGTGCTCAGTATGCCCCTCGTGGCAAACTCGCCGAAGAGTGGGTCTTCTCGCTGATTGCCCAACGTCTTGACTATCACGGCCAGCTTGGTGTCCACGTCGTCCATCTTGCGTACGAGGCGTTCCACCTTGTAGTCTAGGGTGGTCAACGCGCTCACCTTGCCATCGAGCAGCGCGATCTTCTCGTGGCCTCTGCAGACACGAGGTCATCGACATGGACGGTGTTAACACTTGAAACTAGCAGATCAATCGGTCATTCAAGATCACATGCAAGGTAATAAAGCAGACTCGGGACCCAAGGTGCTTAGGGTTCTTGATCCTCGTAAGGAGCTTGCTTTTAGTCTAGACTAGCAGGCATTATGAAAGTATTATGAAAGTGATACCTGCTGAGAATGTCCACCTTCCGGTCCAGCGTGCTGATCTGCTCGTTCCAAGCTGCGACGTGAAGTTGAAAAGTGTCCCAAACGTGAGCGCGCTCCTGTAGGTTCTTGACGTTGCTGTCTATGTGGCCGAGGAGGGAGGCGACTGACAACAGCCGCGTCTCCAGCTTGTTCAGGTAGTTCGAGTTGAACTTCTCGAGGGCGTCTGCAAAATGGGGGCAGGCGATACGTCAACCTCGGGATACGCCATGCAAGGCGACTCATAGCAACCTGTCTTTGAAAGCCGGAACCACATGGTTTGGCGTGTTGGGAACACCGGTCGTAGTGAGATCACCGAAGTTAAGCAACACTTCGCTGTGTCAGATATTGGATGGGTGACCATCATACACATGACCAGTTCTGTTCGGGAGAGAGGTTGGAGGGATGAAAGTTAAGCAACACTGCGCTGGGTCAGGTATTGGATGGGTGACCATCATACACATGACCAGTTCTGTTCGGGAGAGAGGTTGGAGGGATGAAAGTTAAGCAACACTGCGCTGGGTCAGGTATTGGATGGGTGACCATCATACACATGACCAGTTCTGTTTGGGAGAGAGGTTGGAGGGATGAAAGTTAGTACAGCAACTTCACTCGCCTTGCTTATCAACCTCTCGACAGCATGGATTTGTGAAGGAATCCTGCTGTTCGAGTTGTACCGTCCTTCGGAAGGGACGTTAAGCCGGTGGTCCCCTCGGTGCTTTCGACAGGAGTAGGCTACGTGCCGGCATCGGGTTTCCCCTCCTCCCTTCTAGGCTAGGTTAGGTTCATAATAATCTTCACTAATCACTATCACCTGCTTATTCACCGGCACCATTAAGCCCATGCCTCAAAGCCCGTTGTCAAGGCAGTGCGTCGTTAAGCACGACAATATAAACAATCCCAACCCTTGCAAAGCTTCACATATCTGAAACGATCTATATATACTGATGCTTACAAGTGCAGCAAAGTTGGTCTGGGCCAAAGATACTTTTATAACCTTCGGTCTCGGCTATTCTCGCATGTTAGTGAACGACGAGAAATAACGCCAAACAGCAAAGAGTTTAAGACCTGCGATGGACGCCATCATGATCTTGACGTTGGCGATCTCCTCCCAGAACTTCTCAGTCTGGCTGGCAGGTACTTGATTCGACTCCCGGGCCCCGTGCAGGACGAGCAGCACCGTCGTCAGTCCCTGGAAAAACACTCGGTCTGTATGGCAATGCAGCACCCAATGCAGCGCAGACATTCGCGTGTCGAGACCTAAGTACCTAGCACTAGGTAAGCGAGTACACCGTGACGTTCAGGTGCCGGTAAGTCAGCGGGCTTGCGACAATGAGATCGAAAGTGCAGCTTTATTAGTCTAGACTTGTACAAAGTTGACTTCCTTTGCACCAACCAACAATTGGCGCCGCATTGGCTGTATTCCCAACAGATTGCGTCATCGTGTGATGGTCTTGATTGGTTAGGAATGCAAGAGACTACAATGGTTTAGCCATGTTGCTCCGACGGCTAGATGGATCAAAGATTAGACCATGCCGCTTTCAACGAATTGAATTCCCACATTGACAAAGAAAATAACACAGCCGAATGGAATGTTTGTCAAATAATTTGTCATCTGCTTTTTCTCTTGGTTTTTTTTAATATAGAGTCTAGCAAACCACAAGATATTGTGCTGCGATTTAAGTCTGTTATTTCAGAATCTATAGGTTCTAGCATGCAAGTTTTCATGTCCACGGCAATACAAGATGAGTATATTTACCAACGAGTGAAATATTCGGACCATCTCGAGTTGATTTTCCAGCCGGTAGATCCTTCATGCGAGCTTCATCTTGAAAAGACTCTCTTGCTGTGAATTGAAGGATCCGTTGATGGATGCCAACTGAGCTATTAGTTTTTTACGACTAGCGTCACCGCATCGTCGGATCTATGGTTGGACAATACTTTACTAAATTGTCGCAGAGGCCAGTGTAATCACTTGTTAATTAATTAAATTGTTGCCATATTGCGAATAAAGTTGAGTGCGAATACTTTAAACTTTAAAACTCACGATTGGAATGTTATTCAGTCAGACATTTATGTCAGTGAGTCGCAAATATACTGTTTCTTCCTTGTTTTGACAAAATGTTCGGCTCGATCTATTGCCGGTGAGAATTCTAATGTCAACGTTCGTATTCATTGGCGGGAAAAATGATTGGCTGGTGGAGGCACCACGGGTAACTAAACAGCAAGGCGACGAAAATGGCTGCTCTTGTTTAGGTGGTGAAACCTGTGCACTTTACACGTTTTGACCGCTACGAGTAGTGTAAAGGTCTTAATTATTTTAACTATCGGGATGTTAATAAGCAAAGCTACCTATTTTTTTGGAGCAGGCCTGAAAAGTTGGCAACTGAGTTACACACGGCCCCTTTCTTAGTTGTAACTTTACTAAGCAAGTCATGGGACACTTAGTGCCTAGTTAAGTGATTCAAAGAGCCGCTGCCGACTGCAACATTTTATAATTTCAATCGCTTAATTTGTGTAAAGAAAATCTTGGTGAAATTGCATTAGTTGAACCATAGCAGCCTTAAATATTTTCTATGCTTTTTAGGCAAACGCGGGGAAGTGACCTATGTTATATCTTTGTTGGTCATTTTGTCGTTTGTAGGTTATGTTGATCAATGCATTGCAACTACCGAGTACAGTGTGAATGGTACAGGAATTTTGTTAGCCGGCTTTCAGTGTTCAAGCCTTGTGTGTGAAATTCGACTTAATTTGGGGTCTTTATGTTTCAGATGAGGAGACGAAGACCTAGCATAGATGATAGAGCTTGAGCTCCTTTGCTTTCATCATAGCTTTGTAATATCTTCTACGGATAGACCTTTTGCATTTACAAAGCCATAAGCAGTTGAATTTCCTATTCTGTGTGAAACAGAGGGAACTGCCTATGGTTATAGTTGTGTGCTAAAAATAGGCTTCCTTATGAAGACGTTTGGAAAAAATCTACCTTGCTCACAAAACTACTTTCTAGTCTAGTAGACGAAGAACTGAAAGGTAAGACTGAGACATAATCCAAAATTATTTTCACTATATTCACTTTATCTAATTAGTTTCATTCTTTGCTTGGTAACTACAAATAATTCTTTCATATTCTTATCAACAGCCATGCATTCTCGGAGGGCCGCTACAAAAGCTGCGCAGGCAGCAGAAAGATCTGCCTCATCGCAAGACGAAAAGAAAATAACATTTAACATTGGCAGTAGCAAGAATGGCAGAAAAAAGCCTACCAGCTCTGACCTGCAGCTGGCAACAACAAACAGCGACACTGAGTATCCCAACACCAGCAGCTCAGCGGGAATGAGCAAAGCATCTTCCCTAAATACCACGCTCGCGTGTGAAGTGGACGAGCTACCTTCAAATGTCTCACAGTCCTTGCCTTCCAGTGGCTCGTCCGTTAACTACAGCGTCATGAAAAACTCGCTGACGCAAGAGAGCATATCCGAACCGGAAGTGCTCAGTCTTGACAGCCCCAAGGGAGTTGGACGAGTCTCTAGGACGTCCACACCTCAAAAGAGACGCTCACAGAAAACAGATTCTGACTCGAGACGAACGCTACAGAACATAGCCGAAGAGGAAACTTCTGCCGACCCAGAAAACAACTCTGACGACATCATCCAGAGCTCTCAACCGGACACGGTGCGGATTCTCTCGGAGGTCGTCACTCCCGAGAGCAGAGCGGGGAAACGTAGGCTGCAAGACGCGCTTGCGTCGGACAGCGAGCTTCCGGACACGCTAATTACGCTCCCTCTGAAGAAGTCGCGGCAGAGTGTCGAGATCATAGGCGTACGCAACAAAACTACGTGCGCCACGCCGGTCGTGGACCTCGAGGACGAATCTGATGATGACAGTAACCGTCTCTACCTGTCGCAGAGTCAAACCCAGTCAACGCACAGCCTGAGCCACCTGGAGACATTCGCTCGGCTCAATCAGCTGGCCGCTCCAATCGTAGTCGACGTGGAAGACGAAGCCAAAGACGGTGGCCAGTCTTCGAGCCAGAAATCAAACGGCAAATCCTTCACCGGGCTAAACAACGCCGGCCTGGACATGCTGCCGCTAATGGCTAACCAGACGTTGCTGAAAGACTACCTGCCATTGGGAAGCGCAGAATGCTACGAAGTTCCCAGCTCCCTGCGCACATTCGCTCGCGTCAAAGACAACCTGAACGTCGCGTATCGCGCCGCGATCTCGTCCCCTCGTCTCCTGAGTCGCCTTGGCAACACGCCGCGACAAAATGCAACTCCGACGTCAGCGGAGGTCGTCAACCTCGAGGAAGTTACGCCGGAAAACACGAACGGGACGACGGAAGAGACGACGTTCCACAGCGTTGTCGTGTTGGTGAACTACAGTCTGAGCGTGAACCCGGTGACGCAGGGTTGCCGTCGAGAGGTTGTTGACTTCTGCGTACAGGGCGACGGGGTTGCCAAGGTGATTGCCGCCGAGGATGTTTCGCCGGGCGTGTTGGCAGACGTGTCTGGACACTCCAAGCCAACTTCGCCCGGCAGTGTTACCAGCACCGGGCTGTTTCCCTTGGCAACCGTGAGGCAGTCCATGGTTTCTACAATATCAAGCAGTTCGGCCACCAGCGCAGCCAGCCTCCAGGAGAAGTTGAGTGAGTCACAAGCCTTGTTGATTCCTTACAATCTGCCTTTTAAACCCAAGTGATTTCAATGACGAAAGAAAGGTTTTGTAGCCAATTTAAAATTTCAATATTCACAATTATCTCGGGGCAAATATAAGACAGATACAAGATTAAGGTTCTAATTTTTAATTGAATTGAAACAAAAACATAATTTGAAGTTCATAGTTTGAACCATTTGAAATATCACAAAAAAACCACCAAAACATAACAAAAGAATAAGAAACTTTAATTTTTATCAGTCTCACATTGACCCTGCTTGACTCTTGTTGTGGTAGCACTGGGTATGCAATTTATTGCAACGTATCCATTACGGTCTCTTCACAGAAGCGTCCCGTACTTTCAGATCCTCTAGTTCAAGCATTATTACCGCATTGCGTTTCAATGCAATTGATTCCTAGCTAAGCTAAATTGCTTCTGTTAAATTGAGTGGGAAAAGTTGCTGCCATCAAATACCTGTAGATCCTTGTCCCGGATATTTGGAGACAAATTCCTCGTTTCCGCAAACCACTGACCGGTGTTCCTTGCGTTTGTTTTTCCAGTCATGAAGTCGTACGCGGGTCAAAACTCTCTGCGCCCTCCGCCGAACGCGTTCAACGCATTCAACTCAATCGGTAAAACAGTCGGGAGAGACTTGCGAGTCGACGTCTGCATCTCCGAGAAACAGCTGACCCACTTGGAGAGTATGAGCTCAAAGTTTGACAGCTCGCTGACCTCCAAGTTTCCCGGCAAGACGATGGAGCCGAAAACTAACGGCGAACAGCACGGCTCGACGGAAATATCATCGTCCACGCCCGTTCCCTTTGAACCTCTCCACGAGCGACCCATTCCTCCAGCGCTCGACGAAGTCAAAGTCAACGGCAACGATCATCCAGAACTTCCTTCCCCGGTCTCGCCGTCATCCCTTCCCGCTGCAGCACGTTCCCAAAAGAAAACAAAACCCTCTAAGAAGCCTGCGAAAACATCCGTCAAGAAAGCGGTCGAAGAGCCGTGCTCGGAAACCCCGAAGAGCAGCACGAAGAAACGCGGAGCACGTTCTCGGTCGACCAAGAAGCCGGCGTCAAGCGCTCGGAAGGCCAAGATGACTCCGATAGCGGAGGCAGCTCCGCTGAAAGAACCGACGCCGAAAGAGAGGAAGACGAGAGTGCCCGCTGCTCGTAAGGGTCTCTTGTTGTGCCCGCCTTCTGTAGAGAAACCTACGCGGAGGGCAGTCGTCGAGGAAGTTACGTCCGATGATTTGCTAGAGCCGCTGATAACCCCGGAGCAACCAATGCTGGCGTTCGCGCGATGGAACGACAAGCGGTACTACTCGTGCACGGTCGTAGGACGCACTAAAGACGGGAGGTTCAACATAAAGTTCGATGACGGGAAGTCCAAGTGCCTCACGGAAGAGTTTGTGATTCCGGTCGTGCAGCTGCGGAAGGGGCTGTCTGTGTTTGCCCAGGTCGACGACGACGACTACGAGCCGGGCACTATTTTCGAGCTCAAACTGTACGTAGTCTGGTGGCCGTTGCATTTATTCGCGCTGGAGTTGTTTTGTCTCGTCATTATTATTTGTGGTGTTTAACGACGCACTGTTTTGACATCTGGCCATGCGGCACTGGTCTAATGGCGTCGGTTAATTAGTGGATGATGATGAACTTAACGTAGCCTAGAAGGGAGGAGGGGAAACCCGGTGCCGGCACGTAGCCTATTCCTGTCGAAGAGCACCAAGGGGACCACCGGCTTAACGCCCCTTCCGAAGGACGGTACAACGCGAACAACAGGATTCCTTCACAAATCCATGCTGTCGAGAGGTTGATAAGCAAGGCGAGTGAAGTTGCTGTACTAACTTTCATCCCTCCAACCTCTCTCCCAAACAGAACTGGTCATGTGTATGATGGTCACCCATTCAATACCTGACTCAGCGCAGTGTTGCTTAACTTCGTTGATCTAACGAGAACCGGTGTTTCCAACCTGACAAACTGTTCAGTTTTGTCTTGTAATAACGAACAGAGGGAGATAAGGTAGCGAAGTCTGATGTCACTCTTTGAGGTGTTGAGGTGTTTTTTTATGTTTCATGGCTAGATCGTTTACCTGGGTTATGTTGCCTATAAATTGCTTGAATAATTAAATCAATAGATGTTTCTAGCACTGAAGCACATAAAAGTACTGAAGGATCAAAGGTTTACTCTAAGGTTTTTAACCAAGGTACTTTCTTGTAGTTATAACCATGCAGCTGGCATTGGTATTCCATAATTAACATACTTATTTCCAGCATCAATGGCCGGCCATTACTCCAAGGTAGCAAGGACTTACAAAATAGATTCCTTCCATGACTTGGACCTTGTGAAGAAGTTTTACCTAACGTGAGACATGTCCCTCGGTCCCGCAGCAAGGACGGTGTAGTCACCTACGTGGTCGAGTTGGACTCCTGCAAGAGCGTCTCAATCCCGAGGTCTGCGCTGTTCATGACAGAAGACCAGGCGAGCGTTCTGCAGGAGGAAACGTGGGGCTACTCTTCACCGAGTTGTCCGACCCGCAAAGCTGCTGACGTCTCGCTAGATAACATGGTGGGCGGCACCAGACGACGTTTCGCCTCCGTCATTCGTCGCCTGCCGATATTCAGCGGCGGCAGCCGACCCACGCCGACTCCCACTCCACACAGTGACACGTGAGTGATGATGCTTGTTCGACTTAACTTGTGAGTGGCTTTCCGGCGGGTGAAAGTGGTTGCATGGGGCTGAGATAACTTCGATGAACCGCGCCAAATATTCAATTTCACTAGAACCAAAATTCACTAGCGTCTCCGATTTGTATACTCATTGCATTTTCCCCACGAAATCAATCTTTGAACCGTTACTGGTCTGGCTTTTACCATGCAAATAAGTGTCGGAACAAAAACAGTCGCATCGCTTGATAGGTCAGAGGAAATAACGCGTGTAGACATCAATAACGCATGGTCTTTAGATGTTCTGTGTTTTCTGCATGTGGCTGTTTATGTGCTTGTGCTGTTTGTTATTGTTATTCTGTTGGTCATCATGGTTTGGTTTGTTATCGAATGGGTTTGGTTTTACTGTCTCGTATGATTCTCTGTTGGGATTATTTTATCAGCTCTGTTCATCTTCCTATACCGGCTTTATTCTTTTCGGTGACTGCATTTCCTCTTTCCCTCTTCTCTAGTTTTTGTACCAGCCACTTGAAACCATACTGACATGAACACTGGTATATCTGTACATCTGTAAATTATACTTACAATACTAACATCAACAAAATGTCAACGAATAGTGTAATTAAACTGTAATTACACCAATAGCGTTTTTACTGTACCCAACACGCGGCGACGCCTGGCTTAGCTCTTGGAACCGGTTTCAGGTCGGATGATGTGAATTATGCCAGCGAGGACATTTGCGGGGTGGATGTAGAGTTCTACCCCTTGCCTTATCCTAGTTTGAAAGACGGTGGCTTGAGTAAGCCAGCAGGGAAAGTGAAGGGACGAGGCAAGGACGTGGCCACCGAAAAGACGACCGACTTGCAGCTGAACGAGCTGCTCGGACCGATCCCTGAAAACGGGTGCAAGCTCTTTGCGGGAATGCAGTTCCTTTTCACGTCCGTTTCCGCGGCAAACAACGCCCTCGGCCAGTTGCAGGACACGACTTACGAAGGTGAGCATCTCTCCTCCGCTCTTGTCAGAAATGATTTGTTTATCGTGATATGTGCTTTAATGGTTACTTGCTTTTATGCAAATGGTAGGCAATGCTTTTCCTCGAGTCATGCTTATAAGATCAAATATATTTTCAAACAATTTCCAATGAGAATTCATTGTCAAAACAGTGCGTCGGTTAACACTATAATCAGAACTGTCGCAAATTACTTTTGTGTTTGGAACTGGGAAAAAAAAGAAACACCAGCGTGAACAAGGTATTGGCGTTGTTTTCCAGGCTCGACCTCTGAAGGGGAGTCCATGTGCCAGACCCCGCTGATCAAGGAGCGGCTGGTAGCCCAGCTCGAGGCCGGGGGCGGCGTGGTTTGCGATCGGTTTGAGATGCTCGAAGGCTACACAGATACGTACCTCATTGCAAGCGCTCCGTGCCAGACGGCCAAGTACTTGCTCTGCTTGGCGCACAGAGTGCCAATAATCAGCCATGATTGGGTCATTTCCTCGATCAAAGTGAGTTCGTGTCAATGTTTGGGGCTCACCTCAGCCTCTCGTGATTCTACAGCCAAGCGTGGAAATTCAGACAGCAATCCAGATAATCTGATTCCTGATCTCCGCAGTTCCTAGTTTCACCGACTTTAACAGCTTGGCCTCTAAAGCTCGCTCTGGCTGGCTGTTAGCCAAATTGAGGATAAAGTTTTTAGAAGTCTAAAACCCTATGATGGTTTTTAGACTCATGTCTACTTGATTTATCTTTAGCACTAGTTTAGCATTCAAAACCCAGTTCAAATAGTTTTTCTTGTCTCAAACCCTATTTCTTGGCCAGGGTTTTAGTGAAGAAGTAATTGTTGCTGTCACAGTTAGCATCATTCTTACGTTATGTAATTTCCAAAAGGTCCACAGCATCCCTTACAATTTACTTCAGCAACCTACTGGCATTCACTATGCTCATGATATGTGATGGCAGGAACCCTTTATGTGTAAGCATTAATCCCTGAGGTTGCAGGTCTTAACGATGCAATGTTTGCGGTTTCAGACGATGAAGAAGCAGCCGGTTACCCGCTACCTCCTGCAAGCCGGTCGAGATATCGTTAACGGCAACCGCGTGGACCAGAAGACTCGTTCGGGCCGTGATATGATCCTGCGCAACGTGGACGTGTTGATAGTTAGTGAGGTGGACCACTTTATCGGGTTCTGGACCAAGGTGCTCGAAGCTATGGGAGCTCGAGTCAGTTCCCTGGCCCCCGACTCGGACGAGAGACCCAAGGAGACCGACGTCTACGTTGTCCTCTCCGACAGTAGCATCGTCGGGTCCAAGATGCGGACCTGGGCGTGCAGTTTCAACGTTCGCATCGTAAACCCGGACTGGGTGAAATATTGTCTCATCAAGGGAGCTAAAGGCGACATCAATTTGGAACATTTTTCTTTGGAACTCTATTGATTCCGATGCTCGGGTGAAGCTCTTTTGTTTCATTACTAGGGTGCGTTGTTTTTTTTATGAAAACAAATAGTACAAATTCTCAGGATAAACTATTTTTGTACTTTTGGAATAAAAGAACCTTGGCGCTCCGGGACCACACGAACGAACGAGACGATGTTTTGGAAAGTGTAAACAAACAAACACTTGGAATCCGAACGTCTGATCAAAGCCTCAATCATCATCATTCTTCATCGTCGCCGTAATCTTGTGTAATATATTTACCATTATTTTAAAATGTCAAGTCGAATATTTCAAGGTACGCTGAAGTATCCATCAAGAAAGAAACTAAACAGTAAAATAGCTTTTTATTTGATCAACTTCTACGGCGCAGGCTCTGCTAGATTTCGTCTCTTTGACACCAACGTAGTATACAAAGTATGTGCTGCCTTTCAATTTGAAACCTTTTTAAATAGGACTTCGGTTCTAAACTTGTCTAATTCATCATCATAACGAGATGAAATCAACAATCATCTAAACATTTATCAGTAATCAATATCTTTCTTCCTTGATCATTAAGTTTTATTTAGTATGATTTGTGATCATTTTAAACTAGGCTTTTTTTGTTTCCCAAATCTGCAACCAGTAAATTGTTAACCTGATGGACAAGTTGAAAAGTCTCTGTGTTAAGATCTCTACCAACATAGATTAAGTTCTAGGCATTGGTAGGCCATTTTGAACGTGCACAGAGTGTTTGGTGTGGTGCGTAGGACTATCGCAATGTTGTTAATTCACTTTGCCTTGCACTCATTCTTGAAGAGGAATGAATCCCCGAGATATCAAAGTTGTGCTGGATTTCACGGGGATCCTAGTTTGCCAGCTAAATGCTGTTTCACTTTGGATTGATTTTTGTTTCCTGCAGGTTTGTATAAATGCAAGGTAGAAACCAAAACATGAACCACTGATTCACGCACATTTATGTTTACATGCGAATCGCAGGTACGGTCTACAAATTAAATCCATTAGTCCTACAAAGCTTGTGCTCCTGTAGAACTAATTTCTTTAGCGTTCATCGGTTATGTTAATATTAATATATTGTTAAGCTCCGGTATGAGTGAATGAAACGCTTCATTTTTTTATATATTTTAAAATATTGTTGTCTAAATGTTAGCTGGATGTAGATAGTTGAACATTTTGCATGATGTTTTGTGATGAAAAATGGATCAAACCTCGAGAGTTTTCTGTATTAACAAATAAACTTGGGTTGACTTTATTTTTGACATTTTCTTTAACTTTTTCCACAAATGGTTTGTTTTCCTATTTCTGAACCCTGGCATTTGTGTACTTTGAAATGACCCATTACAACGAATCAGTTATTCGCATTTTGGAGATTTTCTGTCTCTTGCAATGCTAAACTTCTATTTGTGAATAAGGCAACAACCAAAACATCACCCAAAATCCATCTCTCCTGTCCTATATTCTATTCTTCGGTACGTTTTACGACTCTGACATTTATATAAATCAATCGTGACTAGAAGCTGGAGCCTTGCAGTCGAGACAAATACAACCCTACAAGCCCAAAGCCCTGCGTTGCAGTCACAACCCTTAGAGGACGATTAGCTAATTGCTAGATTTTGTTAAAAATAATGCCTTAAACGAAGATTCAACTCGGGCCCAAACAACAACTGCAAGCTGCAGAATCGGTTGATTTTACAACTGACATACCTTTGACTGTCCTGAATTGTTCTATAGTCCCAATTCTATATTTCTGACTGGCAACGTGTTCCAACCTCCCTAGTAAGAAATAGGGTTTTTTGATATGTGCAATGTTTGAAATGACTGCCAGATAACAGATACTGAAGTAAATCCCCTTCGTATACTTGCACATACAATTACAAGAAACTGTTCTCCTTGACTTTAATCGCTAATAAGTATGTGTGGTATTTTATTACTGTAAACCTATACTTGTTGAATTCCGGCCATTAGCTAAGCCAGTAGAGACATTGCTAGGACAGTTGGTGGCTGCTCCTCTCCGAGCCCCTTCCCAACACTTCCTCTCGACCTGAACTAAACATAAATACAAAATTATCATTTCATGCATTATTTTTGTCCAAGTAGAACTCACCAAGTTCTATTTGAGATCTAGAACATAATAGCCACGAACAATATCCATCTTGATTCTTGAAGAGTTCATAACAAAAGAACTCCCAAGGAACCTTTGATACCTCATTATGTCAGGAAAATAAATGGTAAATGCCATCCTGCAGTGTATAGGAACCAATTGGCAATTAGTATATAGTATGTGGCAGAAAACTTTACGATACAAGACTTTATTTGTAGCATGTTTACATAATATAACAAAGCTATACAAGTGCAATTGACAGCAATGACACGATGAAAGTGCAGCTTTGCGTACTTAAAAAGTTAATCATTATACCAATCTAAGAAAAGTAATGAAAATGACATAATCAGGAGGAAGAACAAAACCCACACTCGAAGCCCTGCATTTCTCTGAATGGCTTGTCGTATTTGTTCGTTGGCATCTTTTACATTCTCTGTTGTTCCCACCACAGTCGAGGCAATTCTATCAATATCTGTCTCTTGTTGAAGAACTTTCTCTGTGAATATCTCTTGCAGTTCAGCAATATGAACTACTTTGCTTTCTATCTGTTTCACTTCTTCCGTTAAGCTGTTCATCTCGTTATAAAGCTGATTATTCTCAGATTCAAATAACTGCATCTCTTCGGCCGATAAAAAGTCTTCAGCACGTTGGCTAGTTTCATTCTCGTTTGCTTGTCTAATTGGCGGTGGTGATTTAACTGCATCTTCTCCATTACTATTCAGGTCTGTTCGCTTGCCAATTCCAGAACTTTCTGACTGCTGACCGTGCCTTGGATCAAATTCTAGCTTGGATATTTTTTGCATTTCCATGGACCGTTTCACTCTAATGACGCGTTGTTCAGAGTAAATTTTACAAACACATTTTAAATACGCCTCCATCGAATCTAGCACAGCTTTTCGATGTTCCAGAGGCTGCAAAGGTCCCTCAAACTTTTGGAATTCTCTTTTGAAATCCTGAATTAAATGTGAACATGTTGTCATAATTTGTTGAGCTCCCGAATCTATCTTATCCCTCTCTGCGTCGGACATTTGAGGTGTGTCAGAAAGGTGAGCTGCAAAGTTTAAGTACGCCGTACGATGCTCAAGTAACAGATCTTTTAAGCGTGAAATTTGTCCCAACACTTCTTTAGCTCGCAGAGCAAAATCACTCTTGAGTGCACGCTTCGGAAGAATGTTTCGAGACTTGTCACCACTCTTATCGCCTTCGCCATGGTCACCAAATGCTTTGTTTCTGGTACGTATAGTTTTCACACAAGCCCTGAACAACGGAGTCACATCCATTGTGCGTCCTGAAACCAGATAATAAAACCTATATCTACAGGCCTTTTAAGGGCCTATCACATTCAACAGTTCTTGCTTGGAATACATTCCAACCAGTCATTTAACATTGTGATTGTCAGATTGTGTATGCAATCCAGATCAAATATAACAAACATTTGAAAGATAGGAATAAATATAAAAAAATATTCACAAAGTAAAAAGATACCTAACAATTTTCTAGTTTATACACCGGTTCGTTATCGTGTAGAAGCCTTGACTTGGATTGACCACTTGGATTGACTTATCTTACGTGCCCCGTCGCAACATGACAGCTCGCAGCTGTCTGGCTGTCAGTGAGGTCACTGCCACCCAAGAATTCCTACTGCCTTCTCGACAGAGGCCGGTGACTCTTCCGAGCTCTGCTACATTCAGAAAAGAACTAGGAAGCAACAATCATGAAGATTGGAGCTGTGTTTTGCTGTAGACGATCTGTATTAAAATTAAATCAAAAGATAGCAAACTTTCACAAATGTTTTTAAAATAAGTAATTGTTTTCACCTGAGGTCATTGAGAATTTGCATCTGAAGTTTATTTTAAGACAAGAGGCCTATCCCTGGCAGAAACAGGTAGAAGACCAGATGTCATTTTCAGAGTTGACCCTATGCTGGCATGGGTTTGCTGTAAAGAAATACAAGTGGCGTTCAAGTCACTAGTAGCATAACATTTGAGGCTACTCGCTGTGCTTGGATCTCGTAGCACGGAAAATGGACGGAACGCAGTCAGTACCACCTAACGGTGAAGGGAAACGATCATGGTCAGAGCTAAAATCTGTGGTGTGCGATTTGCGTAGAAAGCTGTCGGTATTGTCGACTATGGTGCCAGGGTCAGTGTCGTTTCGTACTTTACCCGATGGCAGGACACGCATATATTTTTTAAGTACTCCCGCCAACGGCTGGGAGACAACCTTATTGTACGCTGATGTGATAAATGGTGATCACCCTACGGGCCGTCGACTTCAGTGGCAGCAAGTCATAGAAACAATATTTCAAAGCTTATCGGGCATGAATCGGTTTTCACGCGAGGAGCAACTGCAGTGGGAACGAAAACGATTAGCCACTTGGGGTATCACATCGTATGAACTGCACCATGAATCTGGTAAACTTGTCTTCCCTGCTGCCAGCAGTCTCTTTCAATGTCTGGACACAGGCTTTTCGGTGAGAACTTTATGACAGCATTGACACTCTGCTCCTGTTAAACATTTCCTTCTAGGTTACAAATCAATTTATTTATTTGATGTCAATTCATTGGAAGTTGCATTAGATTGAGATTAAAGATCATTAATTCCTTATCAGTAATAGAACTGTGGCTTAGTAACAGGAGTTGATTTTTATCAGTTTCATGTATAATATTTAGTATTATTGCTATTTGATTAGCTCTGCCACTTGCCAACTTAAATTAATCAAGAAAACCAGAACTAAAGCTATAATCTGTGAAGAAAGTGCGCTATTCAAAACACATTGTGTATTTACAGAATGGGCCTCTCTTCCCCGCGGAGCTACGAATGAATTCGTCAGGTGCTAAACTCAACCCGCAAATATGCCCGTCTAATCCCGACCTCGTAGCCTACGTGTGTAATGGCGACATTTGGGTCTCGCACACCCTAACAGGTGCGTACCACAATCAACAAACCAACTGACACAAGAACAATTTTACACCTCAAAGTAATATTCTGATAAGTGCATTGTTTTTCAAACACGGCTCATTTTATTTGGCTGATTTTCAGAAAAATCCCGGATAGCATTTTTAAGGAATCCTGTTATTTCATGCGTCTCCTTAAAACATGTGTCGCAAGGTCCCTGTCCAATAAATCCCCTCTGGAAATGCCCTGAGCGGTCGGGTTAAAACATCATTACTCTTTGTCAACGCATTGAGTGGTTATGATGGCTTTTAGACTCATGTCTACTTGATTTAAACTTAGCACTAGTTTTAACAAAAACTATTTGAAATGGGTTTTGAATGCTAAGTGAAGAACAACTAAATTTCCCGACGTTTCGTAACTTGTACCTGTTACTTTATCAAGGGTAAGAGCAGTCCTGACAATTTTCTGATAACAAAATAACCACACAAAATTATAACAATTACCAAGTTCAAGCTTCCTAAATGCATCTGAATAAAATAATCAGGGTCATTAACTCAAATACTAACGTATTTTGTATTTTCTAAAATAAAATCCTGAACAAATTGGCGTTTTTTACTAACTAACGTGAATTATGGAAAATTGTCAGGACTGCTTTTACCCTTAATAAAGTAACAGATACAAGTTACAAAACGTTGGGAAATTTAGTTGTTCTTTACTTAGCATTCAAAACCCAGTTGAAATAAGTAAGTAAGTAAGTAATTTTTATTGTCTTTAAAATCAAAAATGATGTGCAAGACATGGTTAAACAGAAACATAAAAATAAAGTAAAAATATATATACAATCATTACAAATTAAATACCAAAATGTAATTTAAAATCTTGAATGCTATAAAATATATTTTGAGCAAGAATTTGTCGAAGTTTAGTCTTAAATTGTGACAAATTAAATGTCTTAACCTCCTCAGGTAAGCAATTATATAGCCGTTGTTTGGTATAATGTGCCAGGTTCTAGCATTGTCTGGACGTTTGTTTCTTTGCATAAAGATTGTGCTTTTGTCACGTTTTATACGAATGCGAATAGTTTTTGTCATTGAGTGTTTCACCACCGTTGTGTGTTTTTGCAGGTAGCACCTTACGACTGTCGTTTGCTCACAAAGGAGGACGAAGTCTCAGTGACGACCCGCTGAGCGCTGGTATTCCGTCGTACGTAATGCAGGAGGAGTTCAGTCGATACCAAGGTTACTGGTGGCAGCCGAAATCCGAAGGTTGGTAACGTTGCTGACCTCCACTTGCCAGTGGTTTATTTATTAATTCATTTTTTTTTCCTAGAAAAAACTGCTATTTGCATGTTTCATACAGGTGGCAGAAAAAAATCATATTTACTTAAACTATTTTCTAATACTAATTCTAAAATATTTCTTCTGAAAATGTTTACATTATTTTCGGTCCCTTCCATTGCACATTTCTTCATTTCAATCCAATCGTTCCAATTACTCGTTCTGTTTAAAAAAGAGTATTTTCCTGTGTCTTTCTAAATACTTTATCGCTCTCGTACCACCCACTGACTGTGAATTACGTTTGTTGCAGATGGAATTTATAGGATAGTCTATGAAGAGGTGGATGAGAGTGATGTTAAAATATTTTGCTTTCCGTCGTCTACATCGAATTGTGGAGAGATAGAAGAATTTAGGTGAGACACATTTGATAATTTGCTTTGAAGTGAATGTACGGAGGTATCCCCTCTCCCAACCTATTTTCATTCCACCCCACCCCTGCATCACCCCTACTCCACGGTATGGAACAGGTAGGGACAACAATCAGTCTCTTCTCTCCAGTGAGAAAGACAACAGCCAAAACATTTACAAACAAATATCCATTATCGCGGCCTGCCACTCCCGCTCGGTAAGTTCTGTACTCTCCCTAAAGTTTCCCAATCAACATATTTGTCATCCCAGTCCTTTGGGCCGTTACAAATCAACTGCGCGAAGGTAAACATTTGATGATTTGTCTTGACTTGACTGTACGAGGCTCAATGACTTCAAATTGCACTGACTTACTTGACAAGATTTGTTCGGGCAATGTGTTGAAAAATGAAACCGTTACGTAATGAATCAACTACTTTTCTGTCTTGCCAATGCCTCACAAGCGGCGTTGTTCTCTCGGCAAATAGATGATCACTAAGAAAAACCATTTGAAATGGGTTTTGAATGCTAAGTAAAGGGCTACTAAATTTCCCGACGTTTCGCAACATATGCTAGTTACTTCTTCAGAGGTTTGAGCAGTCCTCAAAATTTACTCAGGGAAAGTTAGTAGACCTTTACTTAGCATTCAAAACCCAGTTCAAATATTTTTTCTTAAAACTAGTGCTAAGGATAAATAAAGCAGACATGAGTCTAAAAACCATCATAGATGATCACTACTTTACGGTCCCCGATGCTGGAAGGTCATGAATTGCCATTAGCCTTGTGTTTATTAGCTCTCAACTTATCTCAGACAAATCTCTCAGAACTTAAATCGCCACGCATTTGACAGGTTCCCGCGGGCGGGCACGCCTAATTCCCGGTCCAACCTGAAGATGGTGCAGTTCCGAGTGAACGATGCCATGCAAGTGGTCGACGTTGACACCCTGGAGCTTCAGTACCCGCTGGTCGCAATGTTCCCGTGGATGGAGTACATGGTCCGAGTGGGCTGGACCCCAAACGCTGACCAGTGAGTACTGCTAACACGTGTTAGCGCTGCCAGAACTTTCTTGACCTCTTCGGAAGGGAAAGCACCGCCCCAGCTCAACCACTTAGGAACAACCTATTCCATAAAGCAATAGAAGCTTTCTCTCTCAGATGATTCCCGTTCCATGTTTCCTGTTCTCGTGGCAAATTGCACCAACATGGATCTAAACTAGATTTAAATGCAGTTTCAAGATACCTTTCATTTTCACTGGTTTTCTGATATTTTTAAAAGCTTAAAAGCTAATCTTTGTATATAATTTGAACCAAGATCAACAGAGGTTTAATTTTTAAACCACGCTTCGAGTTCAATGAAAATATAGCCGGACAAAACTGTAACGTAATTCTATATCACAAAAAATTCCCTTTGATTTTAACTCAGTGCTAAAGACTGCATTTTTCTTTTAAGTGTGTTGCTTAAATTTGCTTTCTTGACGTTTGCAAAATGTCACAGATTTCGAGAATCTAAAATCTGTAGCTTGAACCAAGTTGGTGAATTCGGTCATAACCCTTTTAATCAGCAATCGGGTAGACCATTATTCTGAAACAAAGAGATAATACATGTACCATAACTAACTTGTAACTACACATCAAAATTCAACACATGCCAAGCAAATATGAAATAAGTGATTGGCCAGAAAGTTTTTGTTCTGTTGGTATAATCGTTGAGGTATAATTGATGTGTTTTCGCTCAGTGTGTGGGTGCAGCTCCTGGACCGGCGGCAGCAGCGGCTGGAGCTGGTGCTGCTCTCTGTGGACAACTTCACGGAACCTCCGCCGAACGTTTACAACGTGGACAACTCGATGCCGTCTCCGTCCGCCGCAGTTCAGGTGCTCTACACGCAACACTCGGACGTCTGGATTAACGTGAGTCTCGCTTTATCATATTATGTGCCTCGCAAAACAATTCTCTAGATGATAGTTTTTAGACTCATGTCTACTTTATCTAATCTTAGCACTAGTTTTAACAAAAACTATTTCAACTGGGTTTTGAATGCTATGATGCTCTATCCTATGCAAATGCTCTATCCAGGTTATTTGAGATCAGCTGGCTGGATCCTATGTTCTATCCATGTTATTTAAGATCAGCTGGCTGGATCCTATGCTCTATCCAGCTTATTTGAGATCAGCTGGCTGGATCCTATGCTCTATCTAGGTTATTTGAGATCAGCTGGCTGGATCCTATGCTCTATCCAGGTTATTTGAGATCATCTGGCTGGATCCTACGCTCTATCCAGGTTATTTGAGATCATCTGGCTGGATCCTATGCTCTATCCAGGTTATTTGAGATCATCTGGCTGGATCCTATGCTCTATCCAGGGTATTTGAGATCAGCTGGCTGGATCCTATGCTCTATCCAGGTTATTTGAGATCAGCTGGCTGGATCCTATGCTCTATCCAGGTTATTTGAGATCAGCTGGCTGGATCCTATGCTCTATCCAGGTTATTTGAGATCAGCTGGCTGGATACTATGCTCTATCTAGGTTATTTGAGATCAGCTGGCTGGATCCTATGTTCTATCCAGGTTATTTGAGATCAGCTGGCTGGATCCTATGCTCTATCCAGGTTATTTGAGATCAGCTGGCTGGATACTATGCTCTATCTAGGTTATTTGAGATCAGCTGGCTGGATCCTATGTTCTATCCAGGTTATTTGAGATCAGCTGGCTGGATCCTATGCTCTATCCAGGTTATTTGAAATCAGCTGGCTGGATCCTATGTTCTAGCCCGATTATTTGTGATCAGCTGACTATGCAGCTGATGTATATCTCTGTCCTATATCCCTACATATCGTGCAAAATTTAGTTGTTCTTCACTTAGCATTCAACCCCCTGTTCATATAGTTTTTGTCACTACTCTAGATTGTCATTTCTTACCATTGTTATTGCTTGTAAGATTCAATGTAGGCTACAAAAAAATTAAAATAAAAACAACCCAATAATCATATTTAATTATGGTTTTTGACTTGCGCCTACTTTATCTAACCTTAGCACTAGTTTTAAAAAATATACATATTTACTTACTTAATTACAGCTTTCACCCTTGATAAAGTAACAGGCATGTGTTACGAAAAGTCGGGCAATTTAGTTGTTCTTCACTTAGCATTGAAAACCCAGTTGAAATAGTTTTTGTAAAATCTAGTGCTAAGTTTAGATTAAGTAGACATGAGTCTAGAAACCAGTTTTTTCTAGTAGGTTTTTTAATGCTTAACTAAAAAAAATTAATTATCCAGACTTTTTGTAAGTTATGCTCGTTGGCTCGTTAAGTGTGATAGCAGTTGACATTTCTCTGATAACAAAAGAAGCCCACAAATATGTATCTTGCATAATGTGTTAATGTTTCCTCAATATCTTGACACTTGGATGAAAGGACAAACAACAGACAAACAAATAAACAACGCCACACATGATTTGTTGATAGGTGAACGACCTGTTGTACTTCTTCCCGACGTCCGCGAGCGGGACTTTGCGCTTCTTGTGGGCGAGCGAGGAGACGGGATTCCGTCACCTGCACCTGGTTACCGCGCGGGTGGCCGCCGCTAACGGTTCACTGGCTGACGACGCCGCAGACCGCATGGAAAGTGAGCCGCCACTCTGCAGTACCATTCTCAACACCACCATCGACTTAGTGCGCAGTAAATTGCCGTTTTCATACACTTCTTTTACTACCTTTATTCTAATGCGAATAGGCGGCCAAGAGGCTGGATATTGTGAATAGGGTGCCAAAAGGCTGGATATTGTGAATAGGGTGCCAAGAGACTGGATATTGTGAATAGGGTGCCAAGAGGCTGGATATTGTGAATAGGGTGCCAAGAGGCTGAATATTGTGAATAGGGTGCCAAGAGGCTGGATATTGCGAATAGGGTGCCAAGAGGCTGGATATTGTGAATAGGGTGCCAAGAGGCTGGATATTGTGAATAGGGTGCCAAGAGGCTGGATATTGTGAATAGGGTGCCAAGAGGCTGGATATTGTGAATAGGGTGCCAAGAGGCTGGATATTGTGAATAGGGTGCCAAGAGGCTGGATATTGTGAATAGGGTGCCAAGAGGCTGGATATTGTGAATAGGGTGCCAAGAGGCTGGATATTGTGAATAGGGTGCCAAGAGGCTGGATATTGTGAATAGGGTGCCAAGAGGCTGGATATTGTGAATAGGATGCCAAGAAGCTGGATATTGTGAATAGGATGCCAAGAGGCTGGGTTTTGTGAATAGGGTGCCAAGAGGCTGGATATTGTGAATAGGGTACCAAGAGGCTGGATATTGTGAATAGGGGGCCAAGAGGCTGGATATTGTGAATAGGGGGCCAAGAGGCTGGATATTGTGAATAGGGTGCCAAGAGGCTGGATATTGTGAATAGGGGGCCAAGAGGCTGGATATTGTGAATAGGGGGCCAAGAGGCTGGATATTGTGAATAGGGGGCCAAGAGGCTGGATATTGTGAATAGGATGCCAAGAGGCTGGATATTGTGAATAGGATGCCAAGAGGCTGGATATTGTGAATAGGGTGCCAAGAAGCTGGATATTGTGAATAGGATGCCAAGAGGCTGGATATTGTGAATAGGATGCCAAGAGGCTGGATATTGTGAATAGGGTGCCAAGAAGCTGGATATTGTGAATAGGGTGCCAAGAGGCTTGGAGTACTCCAAGGTTATTTGGGATCAGCTGGCTGGATCCTATGCTCTATCCAGGTTATCTGAGATTAGCTGGCTGGATTCTATGCTCTATCCAGGTTATTTGAGATCAGTTGGCTGGATTCTATGCTCTATCCAGGTTATCTGAGATTAGCTGGCTGGATCCTATGTTCTATCCAGGTTATCTGAGATTAGCTGGCTGGATCCTATGCTCTATCCAGGTTATTTGAGATCAGCTGGCTGGATTCTATGCTCTATCCAGGTTATTTGAGATCAGTTGGCTGGATTCTATGCTCTATCCAGGTTATCTGAGATCAGCTGGCTGGATCCTATGTTCTATCCAGGTTATTTGAGATCAGCTGGCTGGATTCTATGCTCTATCCAGGTTATTTGAGATCAGTTGGCTGGATTCTATGCTCTATCCAGGTTATCTGAGATTAGCTGGCTGGATTCTATGCTCTATCCAGGTTATTTGAGATCAGCTGCCAGGCAACATGTTACGTTATTTCGGCGGTGCTTGAAATAGCTTAACAGCATTTGTTGCAAGCGTTGGTCACCAACCTACCCACTCTTGTGCACATTGTATAAACACTCGCGCAGCCCGTCAACGTGAGATATATTTCATCTGAAACACTCATGTGACTGAGATCACAATCAAGCATTCCGTGACCATCAAGTGACCGTTCCACAGACCTCTAAGTACTTTGAAACAAGATTGCTACAAATATTAAAACGGTGACCAATCATCAGGATCGAATGCATTGTGGTGCGTTCAGTATGACCAACTTCCAGCAACATAAGCCCATGAGAACTAGTTGGCAAGATGGCTGCTTGTCAGCTGTTTTCACTCTTGGTTACTGAAATACTATGTCAATTTGAAAACCACACAAGAGGTTTGTGAAATTCATGAGAAATCATGAAGTCGTCATTTTTGGCTGGCAACTACAACATAATCTAGGAGACGTCAGTAGGAAATATAAACAGAACTTGTTGTAACGGTTGTCCACGAATGGCTTTGCATGCAACAAAGCGACAGCGTTTGACTCAAATTGCCGCGTTGCAGGTGTATTTCTTCAGCCTCGAGCTACGCAGTCCGTGGCTCTCACTGCCGGTGAGTGGGAGGTACTCGGCCGCTCCGTCTGGGTGGACACTCAGCGGCAACTTGTTTACTTCCTCGGTCTGCGCGAGTCGCCGCTTGAGAAGCACCTCTACGTCGTGTCGTTGTCCAGGCCGGAGGAGGTGCGGCTCTTGACGAGGCCGGGCTTCTCGTACACGGTTGACTTCAACAAGGTATCCTGTCAATAATCTAAACAATAGCACAAACAGCACCTGTCTTCACTGAAGAGTTCCTCTTGACTTTCTAGCTATTTAACTTTTAAACTACTTAACTGCTTTAACTTGCTTCTTAGATACCGTAGAACGTAACTATCCTTGCTCTTCTATATTAACTACTCTGTTTTGGGCCTGTCAAACGTTTCAAAGCTTGCGACCCATTCGGTTGTCCAGCTCAAAGCATGACTTGCCAAACAAAGCTTGCAGTCCATGCTGTTGTCCAGCTCAAAGCATGACTTGCCAAACAAAGCTTGTAGTCCAAGCTGTTGTCCAGCTCAAGACATGGCTTGCCAAACAAAGCTTGCAGTCCATGCTGTTGTCCAGCTCAAAGTATGGCTTGCCAAACAAAGCTAGCAGCACATGCTGTTGTCCAGCTCAAGACATGGCTTGCCAAACAAAGCTTGCAGCCCATGCTGTTGTCCAGCTTATGGCACGGCTTGCCAAACAAAGCTTGCTGTCCATGCTGTTGTCCAGCTCAAGACATGGCTTGCCAAACAAAGCTTGCTGTCCATGCTGTTGTCCAGCTCAAGACATGGCTTGCCAAACAAAGCTTGCTGTCCATGCTGTTGTCCAGCTCAAGACATGGCTTGCCAAACAAAGCTTGCTGTCCATGCTGTTGTCCAGCTCAAGACATGGCTTACCAAACAAAGCTTGCTGTCCATGCTGTTGTCCAGCTCAAGACATGGCTTGCCAAACAAAGCTTGCTGTCCATGCTGTTGTCCAGCTCAAGACATGGCTTGCCAAACAAAGCTTGCTGTCCATGCTGTTGTCCAGCTCAAGGCATGGCTTGCCAAACAAAGCTTGCTGTCCATGCTGTTGTCCAGCTCAAGACATGGCTTACCACACATAGCTTGCAGTCCATGCTGTTGTCCAGCTCAAGACATGGCTTACCACACAAAGCTTGCTGCCATGCTGTTGTTTTCCAGCTGAAGACATGGCTTGGTGACAAATTGTAATGTGTTAAGTGGTTGTGTTTGCAGGAGTGTACCATGTTCGCTGCAGTCTACAGCAACATCCAGACGCTGCCTGCTTGCCAGGTGTTCCAGATCACTCACAAAGACTTGACGGTAGATGGGGTGACACTCTCTACAGTCGGCTACTTGCTAGAACCAACAGGTATGCAACCCCGCACTCACCCAACCCATGAGATGGCATTGCGAATCATTGCTCAGGGTAAAAATAGAGGAAATGTCTTTAAAACTTATACTCCAAGAGGAAATTTTGCTTGCAGATATGTTTCTATTGTATTCTCTCAAAACCAAAGTACAATATTAACGGAATTGTTTATATGGAAGACATTTTTCATTATTTTCTGTTTTGGAGGATTGTTTGAATTACCAAAACCAAGCATAATTTTTAGGAACCACCATCAGTGTGATGGTTTTTAGACTCATATCTACTTGATTTATCCTTAGCTCTAGTTTTAAGAAAAACTATTTGAACTGGGTTTTGAATGCTAAGTAAAGGGCTACTAAATCTCCGACGTTTCGCAACATATACTAGTTACTTCTTCAAGGATAAGAGTATAAAGACACCATCAGTGTCTTCTCTACCCTACAATTTTTCCAATTCTTCCCGTGGGCTAACCAAATCCCAAGTTCCCTGAAACCCTGTTCCTATTAACGTGCATATGCTCCGACACTTAAGAGTACAGGATTTTCCGGTTTATTTGACTGCCCCTAAGTTGTGCATCCATTGACCGATCGCCTGACGTTTCCAGCTTCGGAGAGCGAGGCGTTGTGCCCCGAGTTGTACACTCATCAGATCTCTTCCGGGGACCTGCTCTACGCCATGGTCTTCCGACCACACTGCTTCCGCCCCGGACTCAAGTACCCCACCGTGGTCAATGTCTACGGTGGGCCCGAGGTCCAGCTTGTGTCCAACACCTTCAAGGTGCGTGCCCCGAAATGACTGTGTTTTTACCACATTGACAACGTAGTTTGCATGGCTGAGCCATGCACAGCCATCTTATAAATGCCTATACATTTTACCTAAAAACAAGAAATATCAATACTTTTGTTACTTCTTGTCTCATCCATGAACCTGTTCTAGTTCGTAGTCGATACACATATTTCTTATGACATTTGTGTGCAGGAAATCAGGTTGGAAAAAAGCAATACTTTGACACTACTCAGTAGTAATTAGTAAATACATGTAAACCAAAAAGTTGAATACTCTTCTGTTTTATTATACGAGTACATGTGTGTTACTTGTTTCCGAGTTTGATATTCAATATTTGGTATGTGATTAACTTAGTATAGATTAGGAAAAGAAACAGTGTACTTATCTCTGTTTAAAAATGACTGAAGAATCAGTCTCTCTGGCCGAGGGTTACTTCAACCAACGTTAGGAGACTTGGAGACTGTAATTCAGACAACTTGGCAGTGACGTGTTTTTGTTCCGTGCCCAGGGAATGCGCCAACTGCGAATGCACATGCTGGCGGCGCAGGGTTATTGCGTCGTTGCTGTCGACTCGCGCGGTTCCCAACACCGCGGCGTCAACTTTGAGGGACATCTCCGCGGGAAAATGGTTTGTACCAAACAACGAGGCTTGTTCTCTTGTCATGCTGTGATGTAGCCGGTGCTTAAGATAAACCGGTGCTTTTGTCTTGAGTAACTAGTTACGATAGCATTATCGCTGCCACTTACCTAGGAATAAGCTCTTGAGAAATCTGTCGAAATTACGACCCGGCTGTTTGCTTGAAAGTAGGCCGCCCGAGGCAACTCAGATATTGCGGATAAAGTGAAGCGAAACAAAGACGGTCAAACTAGTTATAAGTGGAGATGATAATTTCTTATAACAACTCACATTATGTAGACGAAATTCAACTCGCTCAAGGTCCAAGCTTAGAATGTCCAGACCCTCAATATCAAGTAGCAATTAGAAAGGCAATGTCCTAGATGCACTGCCTCCAAGCACTGACTGGTTCAAGAAACGTGGCTGGGATACTGACCCGCATCGGAATTTAAAAACGGTTTTATTGTTTCAATTATTCCGAAAATTATTAACAATAGAAAACTGTTACGAGGTTAATAGTGATTGGCTCAGTGGAGCCTGAGAGACTGAGAATGTGACTTAAATGTCCATCTAGGAGTTGTGTCTTCTGCGTTTAGAACTTGATAAATGATTACCTACAGAAAGCAACCATACAATGAACACTAAACAGGTGATGCTACTCTTGCAGGGTACGGTGGAGCTGGCAGACCAGGTGGAGGTGCTGCAGTGGCTGGCTGACAGCCTCGGCTTCATCGACATGGACCGTGTGGCTATCCATGGCTGGTCTTACGGCGGCTACCTCAGCCTCATGGGGCTTGCTCAGTACCCAACTGTCTTCAAGGTATTACCGACTAGCATGCCACACTTTCCAACATAGAGACAAGTTCAGATTAATTTTGTTACTATGAACACTATAACTGTCTCAAAAATTGATGCCCAAAAGGGGACTGGAACCCCGATCTCTACCTTTCGCGGGTGTTGCTCTAACCCATTGAGCTACTTGGACCCCGATCTCCACCTTTCGCGGGTGTTGCTCTAACCCATTGAGCTACTTGGACCCCGATCTCCACCTTTCGCGGGTGTTGCTCTAACCAATTGAGCTACTTGGACCCCGATCTCCACCTTTCGCGGGTGTTGCTCTAACCCATTGAGCTACTTGGACACTTGCTTTTTGAGATGATTTCAGTGTATTTGATGAGAATGATGGATCTCCAAGGAGTAGAACAAGAAGTATTCACAGCCTCTTGGTTCTACTCCTTGAAGATTAAATTCCGAGCATCCTTCGGCTTTTTTCCAAAGTTTCCAGCCAAAATTTCTTTAGAAATAATTGTAAGATTTATTTGTTTTTTGCTATTCAATTGGAAAACACCAATTATTAATCAAAGAATATTTTTGTTGGTCTGCGGCGGGAAAAGGCTACGTACCGACACCAGGGTTTGCCCGCCCCTTCTTTTATGCTGGGTTATGTTCATCATTTTCCTCGTCATTATCCACTCATTAGACCTGCGGTTGTCGTTTGGGCAACAATTTTTGAGATGTTTTTAGTGTTCCTTATAATAAAATGCATTTAGTCTGGTTATTTTTTTAGCAAATACGTATGAATTAGCTTTAAATTTTCTTAAAAAACGATGTTGGAGTTCAATAAAAGTTTGAGTTTGGGTTGAAATGGCAAGGTTTGGTTCGACTGAAAAAGTAAGGATTGGACTTGAACCGTGTCTGTGTGTTGTTTGTGATCAGCTTGCGATCGCTGGAGCGCCCGTTACGTCGTGGAGTCTTTACGACACCGGCTACACAGAGCGTTACATGGACTTGCCGGAGAACAACGTGGCCGGCTACAAGAACGGATCCATCCTCAGTTACGTCAGTCGCTTCCCTGACGAGTACGTAACAGACCACCGTGTAATCGAATCAGACTGCACGGTGGAAAAAATGCATGCTCATACTGCAAAGCATGTAGTCAAAAACTTGGGTTCAGGTTGATCCACAATTTAACTCACGATCGACTGGAGCGCAATGTCATAACTCCAAACTGACAGTAACCTTTTGATTGGGTGGCGTTGGCTGACAACAGAATATATCGTATGTATTCGGACATGTACATAGTAATTGCAAGATCGTCAATACAGAGTTAAATACAGAGTTAAATATAAAAATACTGATCAATCGTTGAGTTTAGCAGTGTAAGTCAGTCTTATTAAATCTAAGAAATCTACGAGAAATAACTAATTGAAACGTATTATTACCACTTGAAATCAATCACGTAGACTTTATCTGGAAACAGCAATATCTGTTGCATTATTCACAGTTTAAGATTAGAGCTGCGATGGACTCGATGAATAAACCCAATGTCTAATCTCGTTTGTCCGGCCTTCAGAGAGAATCGGCTGCTGTTGATTCATGGTCTGATGGACGAGAACGTGCACTTCTTCCACACGAGTCAGCTGGTGAGCGCACTTGTGAAGGCTGGGAAGCCATACCAGCTGCAGGTCTACCCCAACGAACGGCACTCACTGCGTCATCTAGACGCCAGCAAGCATTATGAGACCACGCTGCTTTCGTTCTTGCAGAACCACCTCTAGCTGCCGGCCCCCAGGTACAATCAAACTTTTCAAACAACTTGCCTCGCTATGCATCGTGTCGTTGTGAAATCTAAATGGTTTGTCCTTTCTTTATTTTAGATTAGCAACGAGGATGCTCGCAAGCTGACGCTGCGAAATTGCTGTTAGCTAAATTTAAAATTGTTGCTACACGTAATGGTTTTGATAAAACTTTAATTTTTAGTTTAATATTTTTGTTAAAAGCTCCTTTTACAGAGTTTTCTGATGTGATTATAACTTTAAATTAACCTGAAAACAAGGTTTTGTTGTTTTCAAGAATCCTACTGGCCACTACCTTTCCGCACCGTAAGGTAAAAAAACATGCAATATCACAAGTAGGCTTTATCACAAGAGTGTCTTGTCCATAAAGCTACTAACATTCTTCATATGACAATTTCAACTCTCAATTTCAATGTTTGGTTTATTCACAACATGGTAGATGATTACCAAGTATTATTTTCCTTCTTACTCTTCATTTTAATTTAATTCTTATTTCTTGCTCATGCTAGTTAATGTTTACCTGCAAAGGTATCTGTAGTTACAGTTATAGCAAACTCTGTGGTGGAATAAGAACATGAATTCACAAATTGATTAGGTACTTCGATTAAGTATAATAATAATAATAATAATAATAATTAATAATATATATGCTGTGCACATATATTTACATACGTTGTTGTATGCATTGTATTATAAAATTTTACTGGTATATTAATTTAATTTTACATGCCTATTTACAGATGAATTTCAGAATTAAATTGCTAGCAATACGTTTTTCTTTTTGGATTATTTTCTGAACCTGGCTTCTTTCGCGAATCCTTACTTAGCCTCCTCGAGTCCGTGCCCGTATTAATTCAAATTGTAGATCAGGATGTTCATGCAAAGTGGGAATTCTTTGAAAAGCTGTGCAATGTGACCAGATGCTAAGATCAGTCTCTTGTAGATTATTTTTATTGATCTTTGAAATATCAGGGCAAAGTGCTACGTTAATTGATAGTATTATTATTAGTTATTACCAATGCTTAGGTATACAGAGGTCAGCTGGTATGTGACAGTGGATTATCTGATCACTGTTTGCAGGTTGTGGACATTCCATTTAATTTGATCATTGCAGCTCAATTAGGAAGGGAACTGTTCTCAGTTAGGGACATACGTAATATTTCTGATGTTGATACTACATAACTGGTTTATTATGCTTACTTCGAATCAAGAATTAAATATGGTCTGGAATTCTGGGGCAGTACCAGAAAATGCAAAAAAAATTGTCATTCAAAAGAAAGACATGCAAGTTATGTTAAAAAAGGGAAATAGGGTTCCTGCAAGCCCCTTTCCGTTAACTGAAAATATTAAAATTAATTGTTCCTATTTACAATATTCACGTGAGTCATTTATTGGGCTGATGGATTTCTTGGTAGCCAAGGAAAGCCAAGCAAAATTTTTACCAAACAACATTTGGCCAGTGAGAAACTCTCTTTGGTGATTTTGGTATCCAGTTGGGCCAAATTTGGGCTAGGAAGTATTTTATTAATTTTAGGTCACAAAACAGTAGGATGGGTGCACTGAATGACAAAATATTTTTAGGTACATATATTTTATTACAAGTAAATAGCTAACTATGTCAATTATTGAGAAGACATTCCAGTTTTTGTTTTTCTGTTGAGATACCGATATAAATATCCAATTCTTTTCGTCAGTTCTTTCCATTTAGTCGGTCTGGCAATTGGGAACACGCCATGCTTTAACATCTTTTTCTTCCTTAATAACACCTGATATTCATTACCGCTTACACCTCTGAGCCAAGATGGAACGTTGTACAAGATGCGAGTAGGATGTAAATTCTCATTTCCCAGTATGTCGATGTAATCGTTTTGGCCAAAGAGCGCTCGCTTTTCGTTCCACACATCGCGTGGTGCATATGTTGGCATGGGTAATTTTTTACCACTTACAACATGGGGTAAGGTTCCACCCTGTAGAAGGTGTTCCTTGTACCCATAACGGCGTTTCAAGGGCCCAGCTGCAATCTTCTCCGCATGGTAACGAAATCGCACAGTAGTAATTTGAGGACCCCAAGATTGTTGGACAGCTCCCAAAAGAGATCCCATTAGCCGATGCATTTCTTATTTAATGGAGATATCTTGCAAACATCCTGTAGTTGAAGAAATTTTTTAATAATTTTAGCAGTTGTAGGTTATAATTTAAAACAGCATGATAGATAGTAAATTATAGGAGGTAACCAGGCTAACTTGGGTTCCTACCGTTTTATTCCAGAAGTTTGTTCAGTTGCTCAAGAAAAAACTTTGGTAGTTGATCTTTAAGGTTGATAGATTACAGAAAAGCCCTTATAGTCAATCCTCACCTCGTCCATTCACCCACTGTTTAAATGCATCTACAACAGCTGTTTATGAACATGAAATCATCAATCATTTTGATGTAGCTTTTGTTAACAGTGAATAGGCAGCTAGAATTTTGATTTTGAACATTAATAGTACTAGAATCTGGTAAGTTCAAACATCTAGTAAAGCAACATCTAACAAATTAACTATTAATGTGACAAATTACGGCGATCGTTCCATTTTCCTCATTGTTAACAAAAATCTTTTTCTTTGTGACAGGTTGTGCCACTATTCAAAACGGTTAGAGGCATTTAAAATGGGAACAATTAAATATTCTTCTGAACTTGTTAATGCCCCACTAAATCTTCCAGGTGTACCTGAAGATTTTCTTGTTTTGAAATATTTCACTGACGATGAACAAGAAACAATAACCAACCCTCAAGAAACATTTACTATATTTCCTCTGGCAGTAGGGAATATTGTAAAATTACCAATCAAAGATGTCATTTGGTTATCTAAAGGCGATGATGTCAAAGAATCTATTGATATTTCATTCAGTATAAATGAAACAGAATTCAATTTCGAGCCGGGGGATACAGTCGGCATCATTCCTGGCAATCCACCTGTTGAAGTTGAAAGTATACTAAAATGTCTTGGTATTTTGGAAAGTTCACAACATCAATTTAAAATTGAAGTGAAAACAGAAACAAAAAATAAGAAAGCAGCTACACCAGCATTCATCCCTAAAGTCACAAATGCACAACATGTTCTTGAAAACTGCCTGGAAATCAGAACACCTTTAAAAAAGCTCTTTGTACGAGCTCTTGCCACTTACACCACCGAGCCCAAAGAAAAACGCCGTTTGGAAGAATTGTGCAGCAAACAAGGAGCAAAAGAGTTTGCCCAATTCATTACGCAAGCCAGGGCGACATTGCTAGACATCTTGGAGTGTTTTCCGAGTTGCCGTCCACCCTTGGAGAGGCTAATAGAGTTTTTGCCTCGTCTATCCGCTCGACCATATTCCATCTCATCATCTCCTTTGATCGGTCCAGAGTTTCACATTGCACTGTCGTTGCAAAAATTTCCTGCAGCGTTCAGTTCTCAAGAGCGGCAAGGTGTATGCTCTGGCTGGCTATTCCACATCGCTGAACAAATTTCAAAGGAGAAATCTCTTAACAAACAAACCCTGTCCTTGAGCCAACAATTTGAAAATGTATCTCTCCAGGACACTAGAGTCGAGCAAACACTTCCAATAAAGCTTTTCCGCAGAAAGAGCACTGAATTTCATTTGCCTGAAGACGAATCTGTGCCTCTGATTTTGATTGGGCCTGGCACCGGCATCGCTCCATTCGTTGGCTTCTTACAGCACAGGGACTTCCTCCGAAGGAACGACCCAAACCTGAAGCTCGGCGAAACCTGGTTGTTCTTTGGATGTCGCTACAAAGAGAGAGACTTTTTGTATAATGACGTGATTAACGATTACCTGGATAGCGGTGTCCTTTCCAAGCTGTTTGTCTCGTGCTCGCGTGACTCTAACGCAAAGGTGAAGTATGTGCAGGACAATATCAAGCTGCACAGCAAGGAGTTTGTGGACCAATTGCTGAACAAGAATGCCATCGTTTTTGTGTGTGGAGATGCAAGTGGAATGGCCAAGGATGTGCTGCAATCTATTGTCTCTGCTGTCCAAACTGAACAAGGTAGTTACTCAATTTGTATGGGTTTCTTGTATCTTCTCTGGAGGTTGGGTCAAATTTAAAATGTAATATCAATACCTATCATGGTCTTATTTTTTTCAGATATTACTGAGGAAGAAGCATTGCAACAAGTGACTGATTTGAGAAACACTGGTCGATATCTTCAGGATATATGGGCGTGATTGTGTATGTTTTCGATATGCTGGTTATGCTAGCAAGTTTAATTTTAATTTTTCTATCATTGGTGATGTGTTCAATGGTTTTACTCTGTTTAACTTGACTTGCCGTTCTAAAAAGGACCCAAAAAAGTTGACGTTTCGTTGGCATTCATCATTGCACATTTAAAAAAAAACAGCTCATATCCCAGCAGTGATAAGATTATATTATACAGTACAAATAATATTATTTTTTTTTTTAATCTGTCTAATAGTTCTTTATTTTTGTCTAATGTTTTATAATTTTTTCTTTCTTCATACACCTACAAACTAGATGACTCTTGACATATTTTATGTCGACAAAAGTAATAAATTGTGAAATATTTATTATCCAATGTGTGTTGGTGGTGAAACTTACTAACACCTTAAACTGGTGGTAAAATTGCAAATTTTGCATTGTGCAAAGTTCTAGTCAAATGCACCAAGATCCTCTCGAAAATTATATCCAAGTTGCACAATTGGTTAAAGCAACTCCTGCGACAGGTGGGGATCGAGTCCCCATTTAAGCACCAATTTTTTAGAGTTTATCAGTGTTTCTTATAATATAATTGCTTCTTTCTTGTTCAATCCTCATATTAAGTTGTCTATAATAACCATTTCACTCAACTGAAAAAATGCATAGCTCCATGTTCCATTACTGCCTGCACATTGAGTATATTTATCTTTTATTTTGCATATTTATGTAAAGAAATGGGTTTATTGTGAACGCTGCGAAATTTGTGAATGTACATTCACATAATTATATAAACAAATAAATCGATGACATAATCCTTGGCCTAATCATGCTATAAAATGCCATGTAGCATTTCCAATGAATAATTTGAAATGGTACAATTTTGTCAAAATTAGTACACTTTTATATCGCCAGGCGACGCTGGTTGACGCAACACCGACATGTCCTTCGATTTGTATCTCGTTTGTAACGGTCGGTGGTGGTGTGCGTTCTTGTGCAAACTTTTGTAGCGTACGCTGTCAGTTGATATTTTGTTTAGGAGGATAAACGTAATATGCAATCATTTCCGTCGCTCTTCAGCGACGTATTCACCTAAGTAAGTTACTCATGTAAAATCTTTTTTTCACGTGTGAGTTAAATATTGGAAATATGTTTGTGACATTTGAATTATGAAATTTTGACTTAGTAAATTCTGTAAAATTGGCTTTTGTCGGAAGCGCGTGATGATAGTCAATTCGATATTTTACTTGATATCAAGCGCATTCATTGGTTTAATAGAAAATCTGCATATTTAAGTAACCCATTTGCCCTGCGCCTGCCCTTACCTTGCCTCACCCTTACCTATCCTACCTAGCTCTCTGCACTTTTCTATACCTGACCCTGTCAATGTCAATGTTGTCCAGTCAGTCTTTGACCCAGTCATCCATTATGACTTGTGACATCGAAAGATAAAGGAAACTGGCTGATGATAGGCATTAATGGTCAACATGTTAGCTTCATATTTTTATTGCAAGCTATATTTTCGCATTTTCTTCTCACGGCAACAGGTAACCTTACAAACGCTCCCACCCAGCTTCATATTTTAATACTTAGCATCCTTTCTTGCTGGGTTTTTCCACTAGGTTTTGTATTTTGCACCAGCAACTTAAATACAATATGAGTCACGTAACCGGGCACATTGCATGCAAGCCTTTGAAGTACCTACCTATGGCATGTGCAATAATCATTTTCTTCTCTGCTTTTATGGATATCCTTTATCCCATCCTACAATATATTTTTTCTGTGGTGGAAGTCTGTGTTAAGTGGTCTCAAGAGGTCTTGGGTTGATATCCTGGGTCAGTTACACATTGATCCAGCTTTGCTCCCCATCCATCCATCACTTAGGTACTGTCCCCATGCAGGCCACTTGCTCTGTCTGCAATCTTGTTTTGCAAACTGCTTGCATTGCTAAATAAAAACATTGATTGATTTATTTATTTAAGGGCTTTGAAGAAAAATGCTATGTATAAGAATGATCCCAAAAAAATCCACTCATTTTAATCAAATCTAAAAGTTAACAACATTTGCAGAATAGGAATTCTCCAAAAATTCTTTTAAGAAAAATTGCATTCAGTTGACTGCTGTTTTTGGAAATGAAATAAGGTTTTGGATTTCAGCTCTTTACTAGTAGTTATGAGTTGAGATTGGAAAACCAATTGTGCACAGAATATAGCCAACACTTCTCTAGGCTGTGTAGTCAAAGCAAGTTGTTCTGAGCCAAGGGCTGTTCCCTGGAATTATTTCCGTCACCCTCCACATTGTTTTCTTTTTTGTGGGAACCTCTAAAAATGCGGCCTTGGATCGAGATAGAAAATAATTTAATTCTGCAATGCATGTGGAATGTTTTTTGTGCTCCTTATTTCCTTATGTGATTGTATAGCCCCCTATAATACAATACAATCCTCCTGTCAACTACAAACTGTACAAACAGTTTTACACCTGTCTTACATTTACGGTTTAAATTTAATTGCATGCTTTTAAAAAGTGCAATTAATTTGTTAATGACATCTTTGTCTTCATTTTCAACACTCCATTCTAATGAGTTCGTGTTTTAAAAGAGAATTTACCTAAATCTCTTCTCGCTCTCTTCTACGATATCTTCCTTGACTGTTGCTTCCTTCAATCATAATTGCTTTCTTCATATTCAACACTTTCCAACCCGCATACCTCTTAATAATCTAAATAATTCCATAGCTCTGTCTAATTTTCTCTGCTTTCTTTTATCTCATCATGTCTTGTTTGTTTCCAGCCTCGTGCTTTGCATTTCCTATCAATGGAGATGGGAGCACTCGATCAAAAGTGGCCTCTTGACCTGAAAGCATCTGCTAGGAGCGGTGACATATCTTCAGTTCTAATTGACGTCTTGGTAAGATATCCAAGTATAGAATGACCCGTTTTTCCAAGCTTTAATGCATCCGTTACAGTTTTTAACTAGCACATACCCCGTTTTACTTCTGTTCTGCCTAGAGTTTGTTTCATCAATTAGGCCCCGCTCAACAGTTTTTTGCTTTTTCAGAACAAGCTGCGACAAACAGCTACCGCAGCTCTCCGCCACGCTTTCGTCCTAGACGTGACGGCCAAAGTTTCTGTGTTGCTTTGCGATCAAAGTCTCCAGCTCAATCAAGCAGTTCTTGATAACTCGTGTGAAATCATATCGCAATGCTGCCAAGTCACCGACTCATTCGGAGATGAAACGCAAATGTACTCGTTTCTTTGCTCTTTGTTTCATACAATCAAAGTATTTTTACAAAAGGTAATTATTCTCTTTTATACACATTTCTTGACGGTTCCCGAATTCGTTATGTTTCTTTAATAATCTAAATTTTGTATGTTTTTTTGTTTTTTTTAATAGAGTATGATCAAAGAAGTTTTGGAATTACGGGTGCACATAATTAGATTAACAACAAAGGACACGAAATCATCTGAAAAAATAGCTCTGATCATCAGGAAGATATCATCGCTGTACATCACGGAGATATTAAACCCGTTGCGTGAAACTTACGTTCGGAAATGTGACGACGAGTCTTACTTTTCCTTGATCAACGTTTTGGACGACATCGTCGATTTGCTTATGTGCGGAGGAATCCACAATTTGCTGACTGCTATCAACCAGTCGGTAAACAGCTCCATTCTAAAGTCAAAACACACGACAGAGAAGTGTAACGCCAGGCGAATAGATGTTCTGATGAAGATTGTCAACTTAGCAGACTTGTTTCAGAACCGTTCTTGCAAGCTCGTTCAAAATGGGCCAGAGCTCTGTCGCGATTACCTCTTAGTTGTTCATTTTGTTGCTCATCACGAGAAAGGCAACTTCAAGAGTTACAAAGAAGCGCTGTCTAAACTCGACCAGGTCTCGACTTTCTTCGAGTCTGATCAAAATCTTTGTAATTGCATCAAGTTTTACAAGCACTTTTCCGAAGCTTTCACTGATCTCCTTGAGGAAGGTGAGCCCAGTGAAATTGAAGAGAAACTTGAGCTCGGTTTCGATGCTCTCTCGACCATTACTCAGCAATCCGACATCGACGAAGTGACATTCAAGGTGCTACTTAAGACCTGTGACAGCACGAGCCGTTTCATTAGTACAACGTACTCAAAACTGCGTGAAAAGTCGTGCGAATGGTGGAATCAACGGATGAGCATTGGCCTGCTGTCGTCGATAAACAAAGTGATCCTCGAAATGGACAATGTGCTCGATGGAAAGGGACATTCGGACTGCGTGGCCGCCGACTTAACAGCCTGTCCCTTGCAATCGAGCTCCAAGTATGACGTGATCCTGATGTCAATAGTTTCCAAGCTGATCCTGGTCTCGTTGAAACACAAGCTCAAGGACGTGCACCTGATGGTTCCGCAAGCAGTGATTGTGCAGAAGACGAGTCTCAAGCACGTCGAGAGCTTGAAGGAGCTCGGCTGCGTTCAATGGCAGATGCAATGGATGACAGTTGGTTAGTAGCAGCTGATGCTGGATTCATTACTCTTGTCACACAGATATTCCATCCTTGGGTCATTCCATGTGTAATCACTCACTTTTAATTAAATTTCACTTTGACCGACCCAGATTTTGATGAAAATTGGTATACTTGTTAAGTTTGTTGACTTAGGGGCTATTTTTTTTTTTTTTTTTTTTTGGTCCAACCGTTCGGATATTACAAGGGGGGGAAGTTGGGGTCATTTTGCCCCCCGGGCGTGTAGTGACCACCCTTTCTACGCAATATCTAGGGTTCTATGGGAGCTACAGAGCTGGGAAAAAAATCATCTGAAAGGTAATTTCATACCCTACCTGAATATGGAAACAAAAATGACGATATGTTAATACGAATTTAATTGTGATTTTACACATCTGCATTTTCCAAAATGACCATATCGCTGATGAGTCATTTTTGATTTGCCTGATTTTTTTTCTATATATACAGAACATACATATGATCATGTGTTCCAAAAATCAAGATGGGTGTTTTACCACTTTCCAAGAAAAAAAATTTTTTCTATAAAAAAGTGCCTTTTTGCCAGTAGAACAGCATTTTGATCACAATTATTGTGATCAGAGCACTGGCATATATTTTATATTAAAGTTGATTTTTGTTTGCACAGTTGCATGTTCTTGAAATGTTATTCTCTACAATACAAATCGATTGTTTGCCATATTCCTGTAAATCATGGATCAAGTTGAAACAGTTCATAGAAGTCAAAAGTTTGTTCATTTCTTGTCTGGACTTGCATCTACAAGAATCTTAAAATGGTATTCCCTAGAATACAACTATAGATTGTTTGTCATGCTCCTGAATCATGGATCAAGTTGTAACAGGTTACAAGTAAAAAGTTTGGTAATTTCTTGTCTGGACTAAAGCAATCAGTCTCTGGCCTCATGTTGATGAGGATAGAAGCTAATTTGCTCTCAAGCACCTTTTATTTAGAGATTCATAATGTGCTCAATTGGACTGTTCTTTGAAGAAGAATGTGGACCCATCGAAGATCTAGCGATTAAAAGCATTGAAAGTTTCAATAGTGACCAGCAGTTATCATTAGCTCTGCGTACTAAGTGTGATAATGTGAAGACCGTGTGTCATTTACATGAAAAGAAATTCCTTCGTCTGTATAGCTGTCACCACAAGTTATGCTGCGATCCGTTTCAGGCTCACTGTGGAATAGTGAAAGTTAATGGGTTAAGAGAAATTAATGCAGCATCCAGGACGAAATACTTGGAGATTGCCGACCTCATCCCTGGAAAGAAATTATGCTCAACTTGCCGTAAGCTGCTCTCGCTCAGGCTGAAGGAACTAACAACCGTTTCTGTTCTAACGCCAACTAAATCCACTGAACTTGACCTACCTTTCGTGGACATACCCTGTGAAGCAGATGCCGTGAATCAGTCTTTAGCTGCATTTGGTGTGTCACCTATTAATACCACCAAACTAAAGGGTAAATCTATGTTTTATTCGAAAAGAAAGTTCAGCGAAATAACACAAGGTGTAAAGAAGAGATTGGAACTAGTATCTCCCAGTAATGAAGAAATCAGCAAAGAAGATTTGACATCTTCAGAGGAGTGCAAGGACAGCATCCGTGATGGGTCAGAGATAATAGCACAACTGAAAGAAAAGTTTAAGACGAGTACCAGAAGCGAGAAAATAACAATTTTATCTGTGCTTCCAAAAAGTTGGAGCATTAAGAGAATAATGCAAGAGTTCAATGCATCTAACCATTTGGTACGTAAAACCAAACAACTAGTAAAGGCCCAAGGGATACTGCCATCTGCAAATCAAAAAGCAGGAAAAACTCTTTCCCCTGATTGCATTCAACTGATTGAAGAGTTTTATGAAAATGATGATGTAAGCCGTGTCATGCCGGGTAAAAAAGATTTTGTCTCGGTTAAAGTGGGTGACAATCGAGTTCACCGCCAGAAGAGACTAGTGTTAAGCAACTTAAGTGAAGTGTATCGCAGCTTCAAAGATAAATATCCTGACATCAAGGTTGGATTCTCGAAGTTTGCAGAGCTCAGACCCAAACATTGTGTTCTGGCAGGAGCAGCTGGGACACATTCTGTCTGTGTCTGTACGATACACCAAAACGTTAAGTTGATGGCTTTGGGAGCAAAGCTGCCTTTGCTTTCAGACGGTACCATCAAATCATACCAACACTGCCTTGCCAGCCTCATGTGCAACCCCCCGCTTCTCAACTGCTTTGTAGGAAAGTGTGGCAATTGTCCGGGAACCGATGAACTTCGTGAATGGCTAGAAATCTCATTCAGTGAAAATTTCATAGACTCTGTGACTTATAAACAGTGGCTGTCAACAGACAGATGTACCCTAGAGACAATTACGAAACCTACAGATGAGTTTGTTGACTGTTTTATTGAAAAATGCATTTTATTAAGAAATCATGATTTTATTGCACGGCAGCAAGCGGCATTCATGCAGGAGAAGAAAGCCAACCTTAAACCAGGGGAAGTTTTAGTAGTGGGCGACTTCGCTGAGAATTATTCTTTTGTGCTCCAGGATGCTGCACAAGGTTACCATTGGAATAACAGCCAATGCACCCTTCACCCATTTGTGTGTTACTTTAAGCCTGAAGATCGAGACATACAACATTTAAGTTACGTTGTCATTTCTGACTCGCTAACTCATGACACCGTTACTGTGCACACTTTCCAAAAGCACCTGATAAGACACCTGAAACAAAACATTTCGGATGTATCCCATTTAATTTACTTTTCTGATGGAGCGGCAGCCCAATATAAGAATAAGAAGAATTTTTCCAACTTGTGCCATCATGAAGTTGACTTCGAACTAACTGCTGAGTGGCATTTTTTTGCCACATCCCACGGTAAAGGACCATGCGATGGAGTTGGTGGGACTGTAAAACGAAATGCAGCACGGGCAAGTTTACAGAAACCATATGCCGACCAAATAATGACGCCGATAGACTTTTACCGGTGGGCAACAGAAAATGTGTGGACTGTAAATTTTGTGTTTGTAGCCAATGAAGAGATTACAGCAAATGGCATCAAACTTAAAGAACGATTCAAAGAATTAAAAACTATCGTAGGCACAAGAAGCTTTCATGCGTTCTACCCAAAATCGCTAACTTCCTTACATGTGAAACACTTTTCTCTTTCTGAAGAAATCAACATTGTGAAGATTGTTGAGAAAAATGAAGAAGGAGAAGAAGAAGAAGAAGAAGAAGAGGAGGAAGCAACAGCAGCAGAAATACCCGAGTTTGAGTTCAAAGACGTGGGCAGTTTCATCACTGTAGCATACAACGAAGACTGGTGGCTAGCGTGTGTTCTTGAAAAATCATCACAGTCTCTTGAACTTCAAGTCAACTTTCTACACCCTCATGGACCAGCTCCATCATATTTTTATCCCAGTGTACAAGACAAACTAATTGTAGCTTTTGCTGATGTTTTAACACTGGCCGACCCCAACACGGCAACTGGTCGAACATACTTTTTGTCGGCTACAGACACCAACAGGGCAACAGCAGGGCTTATAAAATATGTACCTCAATAAGGTAAACTACATCTCTCTTAAGATATGCAAATTTGTACTTCATAGTAGCTATGATTGTAAGTAATGATCATTTTCTTGAATGTTGTCTTAAATTCAGTTCATATTAATTTATATTATGAATGAATTTGCAGAAAACATTTTTTTTTCTTGGAAAGTAGTAGAACACCCATCTTGATTTTTGGAACACATGATCATATGTATGTTCTGTACATATAGAAAAAAAATCAGGCAAATCAAAAATGACTCATCAGCGATATGGTCATTTTGGAAAATGCAGATGTGTAAAATCACAATTAAATTCGTATTAACATATCGTCATTTTTGTTTCCATATTCAGGTAGGGTATGAAATTACCTTTCAGATGATTTTTTTCCCAGCTCTGTAGCTCCCATAGAACCCTAGATATTGCGTAGAAAGGGTGGTCACTACACGCGCGGGGGGCAAAATGACCCCAACTTCCCCCCCTTGTAATATCCGAACGGTTGGACCAAAAAAAAAAAAATTAAAAAATAGCCCCTAAGTCAACAAACTTAACAAGTATACCAATTTTCATCAAAATCTGGGTCGGTCAAAGTTTGAGGTGAGTGATTACACATGGAATGACCCCCTTATGAGGCAAAGACTACCACATATAAAGCTTGCACAGATATTCCATCCTTATGAGTCAAAGACTGCCACAGATAAAGCTTGCACAGATATTCCATCCTTATGAGGCAAAGACTAGCACAGATAAAGCTTGCACAAATATTCCATCCTTATGAGGCAAAGACTACCACAGATAAAGCTTACACAGATATTACATCCTTATGAGGTAAAGACTACCACTGATAAAGCTTACACAGATATTACATCCTTGTGAGGTAAAGACTACCACAGATAAAGCTTGCACAGATATTTCATTCTTATGGGGCAAGGACTTCCTCTTTGCTGTACTATCGAGTGGTAGTTATTTAATTGCAGAGGTTTGTTAAAAAGGACAGCTGTAAGCGCCATCAAGTGGCTCCTTCCTTTTGTTCTGTATTGTTACCACAAGTTGCCGATTCATTTGCTAATTGAAATTAAACATTTATAATATCTATTATATTTATATATAAATGTACTACAATACATTTTTGGGGCTAGTGAATCGAATACTTCCTATGCTCACCAATAATTTTTTTATCTAACTTATATCACCATTATGTTTCAGCGCGTGCCAGTTACAATCTGGGCTACTTCTGCTCGAAATCGGATTTGAAGAACCACCAGAACGCAGCGTTCTCTGACCTTCTGGACTCGTTCCTACACCTGGAGGACCTGTCCTGCCCCGTGCTGACCTGCTTCAGCGTGTGGGAATGCATCACAGAGCTGTTTCAAAGTTATATGTCAATGCGCAAGCTACGTTGCGCGCTAGTCTTGCTTGTCACAGCGTTGGCAGCCGTGCCTGACAAAAAAAAGGAGATCTTTCAACTCTGGCTGACCGTGAAGAACAATAAACTGGCTGGCAAACTCAAGGTGAGGCCTGCTACAGTCAGGTTTCTATTTGTCTTAAGTTGGAAAACTAGTCTGGTGGCGGATTTCTGTCAATGCGTTTTGTTGGTTGTGTTAAACTTGATGTATCAGTGCTTGACCATTAACTTACATTTCAGTTTGAGCATGAAAAATAATGGGTAATCTTTGTTCGTTAAAAGTATTATACAGCCTTATCTAGACTTAAATAGATGCATATTGTATTTCATTATAATCAGCACCTTGAAGTTTGTAACAGGACAGAAAAGTAACGCTTGAAGTGAATGCTTGGCTGAGCTGTAAAAGCTTGAATAACTTTCTTGTCCGATCTCACCACCAACATGTCCGATCTCTCTCTGTCTCGCGTCTGTCTCTAGTAGGATGGACCATTGGTACAAACTATATAACAAAGGTAGCAATACGAACCTTGGAAAGTACTCCTTCCTATATCCACAGCAACCAAGCTTTGGAATGAGATACCAGATAGTGTAGTTAATCCTTGGCCAACAAATGTAAATAGCTTAAAATTAAGATTGAAAGATGCTTGATGTACGAAATGAAATGTACCTTAGTATAAAGAAACTTTTTTTTTTGTAACCCAACGAAACAAGGGGAACTTTATAATATTTTTACTGTAGGCCACTGTGCGAGAAACAAATAAACTAAACATCAAGAAAAACTATTTGAAATGGGTTTTGAATGCTAAGTAGCATTCAGTAGCATTCAAAACCCAGTTCAAATAGTTTTTGTTAAAACTAGTGCTAAGGATAAATCAAGTAGACATGAGTCTTTAAACCATCATTAACTAAACATCTATCTATCTATCCAACAGGACGTCTCGTTGTGGAAAATTTACAGCAAAGAAAAGTCCCAACTGCAGTCAAAATATTGCCTCGACTACGAGAAGAACGTGGTCGAGGATGAGATCGCTGTCTTGGAGCTGGAAGCTGTGAGTTGCACGAGCGTGACGGGATGCCTGGGCGACGAGGTCCGCGTCTTAGAGAAGTCAACGTTGGACCCGAAGTTGCGGGCCAGGACCGTGGTGGCGCTCTTGAAACGCTCGAGAACTGTCGACGATGCGCCCAGCGAGGCGGTCCTGACGCTGGCAAAGTCGGGGCTGGAACACATTCCAACAGTCTTCGTTGACGACAATCGCGACTTTGGCTTCATTTTGGTTGAGCTGGCGTTCTGGACGTTTTTGTGTCAACTGAAAGCTGATCGAAATAAAATGAAGGTATTGCTTTCGTTTGGTTACGTACAAAATTGATAAAGATTAAGCGCCATCCTAAGCTGCAATTTGCAAAAAACAAACTGCTGTTAGTAGCTGATAGCCACAGAAGTGGATTAGCATTTCGATTGTGAGAGAGAAGGAAAACTGTTCTAGTGATCGGTAGTGCGAGTGAAACAAGAATTTAATTGTAATAACGTCATCCACTGTAAAAGTCCAAGCTATTTTCGGTTGTAGGCAAGAGTAATTCTGTAAAGATACGTATGGAAGTCTAAACCCAGGGTGGATTGAGCATCTGCCCACAAATACATTGTAATGTATGCATTTGCAGGTCATTGAGTGTCTAGTTAAAAATGATACACAATGTTACATCCTGTTCTTATCATCACTAAAGATGCCATGCCTTTTCACATGTATATCTGTGGTAGATTAATTTCTGTAAAAAAGTGAATAGCATCAATGTTTGGAGGTGTGCTTGTGAGTACTAATTGCGTTGCGTCTGACAGGCTGAAATGGACCGCGGCAAGGAGCAACGAATCCCCACGCAGATGGAAGATCTGCAGAGAGGCACGGACGACGTTGTGCCTGCGTACTGCAACTTAGACGTTAGCAACGAGATGCGCCTTCTAGACTTGCTGGGAACAACCGTCACGATAGCTAGTGGCCTTGTCGATAGCTGCAAGCCAGAGGACTTCAAAGTGTAAGCTAAATCACTCTTAAACTGGCCTCTGGAGGACATTCGGTGTTGTAGCAATGTTACCAATGCTGTTGGTGGGAAAAAAGTATGCTCTATAATTTTTTTTGTAGGGTTTTTTAATTTTTTTTCACCTTTTGACATCCAAACGGCTGGGAGCAGTGGAAACGTCAAGTAAACCAAGGGTAAAATAAGCCGAGCGATAAGAACAAGTTTGGTCTCCAGCTCTCATGGGTTCATTTTGCCGCAAGGTTAGGTTAGGTTGCTCATGCCAGGAAATGTTATAGTCTCGGACAAGAGTTGATTAAGTGAAAAGATGTCGAATGGTTGGGTCCGTATCTTTTTCAATGTCCCATCATACCAGAAACGACTGATAACAATTTTTTTAAATACCGCTAACATTCCTCATTGTTGCTGCCCCATCATCATCTTATCTTTCATGTTGACTCCCTCTCCCAACCTATTTTCATTCCACCCCACCCCTGCCTCACCCCTACCCCACGATATGGAACAGGTAGGCACAACAATCAGTCTCTTCTCTCCAGTGATAAAGGCAACAGCCGAAACTTTTACAAACAAGTATCCATTATCGCGGCCTGCCACTCGCGCTCAGTAAGTTCTATACTCTCCCTAAAGTTTCCCAATCAACATATTTGATAACAAATTACACGATTGAACACGTTCACTCTTTTGTTAAACATTCACTACCCAGTTAGTGGCGTAGGGGTCACTGAACTGTTGTCTGTGGAAGATATGGAATCAACCTTTCTACAATTAAGTCAAAGTAATTCTATCCCAGCCTAATTCAGATCCAAACCCTTGTAAAATTAATTTCAAACTTGTTCAAGTCCAGCAGAGCCAATGCGTGACACCAAGAAAAATTTATTCTCACGTAAAACCGTCTGGAATTTGTCGTGTTTCAACCTGTCTCTGTCTTCCGGTAGGTCGGACGGCCGTTGGGACAGTCTGCGGAACAAGGTGGAGGTCTCTGCGCGGATCTTCGAGGCGTTTGGTTACGATCACCGCGCCCTCGGCAGCTGGGCCCTGCTGTCCAAGCTGGCAACCCTCATCGAAGATCAGCCCACCTTACTGCTAGGTTAGGAGCCGCTCGGGGCAGAATCACTGGGAACCAGTGGGATTCCATCATTCATACTACATGGTGTTCCATCATTCCTTCTGGAATAGAACTCCAAATTTGTTTACATTTTAGTGTAAAGAAGTATGTGAGATAAGGTATCGGCAGTCATCCAAACATGAACTTTTCATGTTTGATTGTCACAAAAGTCTCTTGGTAGCTTCTATTATATACAATCTTACATAACTCTGAGATTAACCTGTGAATTCAAAACAATTCAAGTCACCTTTTGTCTATTTTTCTAAAAACCCAGCCCTTGGGTTACTTTAGGCATGCAAATCAACTGACCTAGCGTCTATTGCCGTAATTTTAGTTGCATTAACGATGATATATTCACATATCCGTATTAAACGGTTCTGTTTCCTTTGATCCAGCCCTGGGCCACTTGCTGGCTGAGCTAGACCACGACCCGGCCCGCAGCCTGCTACAGAAAGGAGACCTCCTTGCAGAATCACTTTCAACCAATACCAAGAGGGAAGTGCAAGAGATTGTCATCTCGTACTTCCTGAACAAGGCAGTTGGCTGTCTGAAAAATGAGCGCTATTTGGAGGGCAAGCTTGCGCTGAAGAAGGCATTCTCTTTGCTGGCCACGTGTACGAAAGAGACGGTCCTGCATGCCCAGTCCAGGCTCCTCAGGAGCAAGTTCCAGCTGCTATCGCCAGGGTTGGTGGACGTTGAAGACCTTGGCGAGATGACGCCCCATATATCAATGCTCCAAGCGTTGGTCACTATCAAGGAGTTGGCCAAGATACGAGTGATTCACGGTGGGTTACAGATGACGGGATGGTTTGCGATTGTTCCCAGGGATTTTCAAATGTAGACTTAGTTTTTATAGGATGGGTAATGTGGTTACTGAAGAAAGCTTTCGGTGTTTCTTGCAAGTCTCCCTCGAGGAGCATGCTAGAACTTGAATGTAACTTGCAAGTTATTGGGATATATATTTTGAACTACAGAGTATCGGTGGGAAGTATTTATCCCACTAGTTATTTAACAGTTCTGCTCAATATTGATACAATTATTATATTTTACTATTATTACAATGGTAAAAACATTTTATTCCGAAAAAAATATAAAAAATTTTGAGAAATAATGTAACTCAGCTGTGTGAATGCTAAGTGTGACCCTCTTTGCAGACGACGAGTCTAGGATTGTGTCTGCCCGTCACCCACACTCGCTGGGCCACAGCGGGCAGATCATGAAGGTGTTTTGTGGCGTCACGCTCTGGTACGCCCAGCTCTGTGTCCGGCAAGGCTTTGCCCGGGAGTTTACGCAGAGTACGCCAAGCCTGCTGGTGACGCTTCAGAGACAAGCGCTAGCGCTGCGCTCGGCTCAGCTCATGAGCGTACTGACCTACATGGACCTTGTCTGCGAGTCCCCGAACAGCCAGGTTCGCCACCTGCACTTACACCTGCACTTACACTTCCAAGCAATTGCTTTTGATTTTTTCTTGCATTTTATAAGTGATTGTGGTAAAGAATGAATATCCACAATCAATATCCAGTCTCTTGGCACCCTATTCATATTGTGTATTGAATTCACATTCTGTATGAATGGGTGTATCCACTATGCTAGTTTATTACTTCTTCTGAATTTTAATTAAAGCTACTGTACTGATGAAACTCTTAAGCAAAATGAACTTTTATCCCCGGTAGGTAAATGTATTTGTTCAAAGATTGCGAGATCTCAAAGGTGACCTAAGAATCCAGTTCTTGCTTTGTGTGTCGTAATCTGTGCTGTTACCGCTTGTTTGCTTGACACTGCATTACAAATCGCATTCTTGGTATTTTTTTATTTGTATTTGTAAATTTCATTGTCCCGTTTGCCGGTCCATGCCCTTTCAGTAGTTATTTTTACAAGCTTTGAAAATTGTCATAATGCTTAAAACTAAAATTAAGTAAAAATTAAAATGCAAATTCACAGTCATAATCACAAAATTCCATCATTTGTAGAACAGTCGTCAAGCGTGCATTCTATCTTTTCTAAGAATTCATCAATATTATAAAAACAATGTGTTGCTAAATAATGCTTTGCTTTGATTTTAAAACTTGTTCTGCTTAACTTTGGGCAAGTTTCTGTTGACTTTGCATCTCAGTAATAACAGAAGGTCATGTACGCTACCCAAGTAAGTGGACTCTGTAGACGAGGCCCTAAATTCCAATCGTTGCAGGTGAAAATCAACGCCATGGAAAACATCACGCTTCTTGGAAAGTCCGTCAGCTGGCTGCAATTGGCTCGGAAGACACAGAAGACGGTTGCAAAAACCCCCACACGACTGGAGCTAGCTCGAAGCGCGGCTTACGGTCGCAGGTCCCAGCAGTTGACTCCCATCTTCAAGCCAGTCCCGTTTACTGCCCCGGAATTCATGTCCCACGCCGACGCCTGCCACTGCGTTCACTGCATTAGTCCGGAGATACAAACGGTTGCGTTGGACATCATTAGCCTGCAGGCATGGTGTTACTCTTTGCAAGGCAACAGCAACCAGGCAGTGGAGTTCTTCAAGGGTGCCACATGCGTTCACAAAAGCCTATTCAAGAAGCAGACGATCGTTTTCGACGAGCTGGCAAAGACATTGCAGAATAATTTGAACGAAACGTCGCGTTTGCTGATTAGAAACGGCTCATGGAAGGGCACGTTGTTTAGAATCAAGTTCCAGATCGACCTGTCGTTCGTAGACTTTCACGTGCGCCACGATCTGGTCAAGAAGGCTTTGGAAATGAACTGTGCTCTCCGTGCCGCGCTCAAGAAATTCCCGTCGGTTGATGGCATCTTGTACCCTGAAGTGCTGCACCAGCGAATTTGCTGCGAGTCGCGTTTGAAAATACAGAGAGCGGTTGCGACCGGAACCGTTTGCTCTCCTCGCCTAGTCAAGGTTGGAAGGACATCTATCGGCCAAGCTGTCGCTGAGACACCTCTGGGTCGGGCAATGATCTTAGGCCCAAAAAATGCTCCCAGGCCTTTCAACGTTTTCATAGATCGATATCCGAGCGTCGTACCCAAGGTGATAGACCTGAATACACCGTCGCCTTCTACGCGTCCAGCCAGGAAGCCAGCGATGAGCAGTGCTGCGATATTGCAGCAGGTATTAAAAGATTGCGGGAAACTAGACAGCGACGACTTTGTAGATCCGAGCCCCGAGGTAATTCCTTCGAGCAGGCGGAAAGCGTGGACAGGGTCGCGATTGACAAAACCTGACAGCAGGTCAACGGTAAGGGCAAAAAGTGACTTAGAATTCACGAGTCCAGTCATGCCTGAACCAAAAAAGAAGCTACTCTTTAATATCAAAGAAGAATCCACGAAAAGCTCATCTCTGAAACAGTACGACAAGAACACAAAGCAAGCAAGGGAATTGGATGCACCAGAAAAACCACAAAAGCCAGTGAAAATTGCAACGAGTAGAGCTAAGTTGAGACTAGATGAAATCAAGGCTACCTCAGACGCAACTTCAAAGAAAGAAGGTTCACTGCTGGAGCGTCGGATGAAGAAGCAAGCAGAGAAACAAGCTGGTGATGTGGAAATTTCCAAAGCCGCTAAAAGTAGGAGGGCACAAGTTCCCGTCAAGGTGCGCAAGCCGTCTACGTCCACTGACGATGCACTAATTAGCGAGGATGACGAAACCCACGCGGCCAATTTGTTAAACAAGATGAAAATAGAACCTGATGATAGAATGCAGGAGCCGACAAAATCTAGGGAGAAAAATCGAGAATGTACTTTACCAGATGCCTTGTTGAAGCCGAGGAAGGAAAAGACAGACGACAAGAAAGTCGTTGATGTCAAAACGATGCAAGTGACTCACAAAGTGCAACGAGCTAGAACTGCGAGAAACAAGGAAGTGGATCCTGGCGATGGCTCAAAGAAACAATCTACAGTGGCAAGCGAACGTTCCGAGAGCGTCACTCAAGTCACTGCGATGGTGGAAGGGATTAAGTTAGAGCAGAACGACGGAAATAAAAAAACTCTGGCCAGACAATTGCGTGCGGCTAAACCAACGTTGGCGAAGCCCAAGATTAAGGTTAGCGGCAGTAGCACTTCGAGCAGTGAAAGTTCCAAGGTGAACACATTCCGTAGTCCTTTAAAAGCAGGCCTGGAGAACAAAGTAGACCCTAGCTCACCTGTGATAACTCGCCGTGGACGGAGGGCCTTGCTGTAACACGACTCGTTACTCTTTATTTTCGATATCGCCGGTTTGTGGCCTATCTTTTATTCTTTATACCGTTGGCGCCAGTATAGACTTGTTCAGGCTGGCAACCAATTGATAATAATTAAATGTTATAAATTGGTTCACTCGAGTTGCAGGGACTGATGGTTTAGAGTCGAACAATACTCTTACCACAAGTCTTTGGGGCTGCAGGGGATGTAACTAATGGCAGTCTAGCTTGCCCCTTGCAGTTTTTGTTTTGTAAATAATTGAAGGGATATTTGTGCGAAAGAACTTTTTACTACGTCACCAGGCACGTGCGCAGATTGTGATATGTCGTTCATTTGTCTATATGCATGGAAGTTTTTTAACAAGTAGCAAACAATAAAGACTTGAAATGATATTTTCGCGAAATACACGATAAGTTGACCACTCATATTTATACCCTCGCCAACTGCAATTCATCCTCATAAATCATAACTTCGATCATAACATACGGTTCGGACGCATATTTTCCTAGCATCTCTCCCCTCTCATCCATTGCTTGCTGGCTTGAACTACTGTCAGAAAACATTCTTATATTTGCTTATGTAAAAGAAAAAATTATGCAGACAAACTGCTAATAAATGTTTAAAATATCTTTATTTAAGTCAACATTTTGCCAAGCAAGTCTCGTCACCTCCAGAAAAGCTATATATAGCAATGAAAAACAGTCAAAAATTGGTACAGTTGGATGAAATTATGCTGTGTGCAGGGGTCAACTAACAAGAGTCAATAAATTGTTAGGATTGTGACGTATTTCTTGCAGTCTGACTTCTTGTAACTCTTGGTTCCGAGGTTCAATGGTATTACCGTTGTATTACTTTTTGTGATTGCTGTTGGTTGCTGTTGACATGATCGGGAGAACTTGAATTGATTTGTTGATCGGTCTCCAGGCTGCTGAAAGATGTTGACTGTCATCACTTTTGTTCTCATTGTCATTCGATTTCAACCGAGAATTCTTTCAATCAAGTGGTCCGGTGTTGAAACACGGCCGGTGACTCAACCGTGTGCTTGAATTCTTTTGCATGCTGAGCTAAGTCTGAAGTTGTTTTACAGTTTCTAACAGCTAATCGGTGCTCATCTCAGCACAGCAACATTTTTCTTCCTATTTTGTTCATGTTATTCACGGAGCAGTCGCTCAGGGATGCCATGATGTTAGCTTGGCAAAACGAGGAGTTTGATAAATATATTTAAACCGTTTATCAGCAGTTTCCACAAAAAAAAACAATATGACCTGCAAAAACCTTTTTGAGAATATATCTATATTTGTATAAATAATCATTTTTAAAGCAGGCTTCATAAAGTAGGTATGAGTAAAAAACTGTAATGAGAGAATATAGTGGCCAGGGTGTCAAATAGATTTGGGAAGAAAGGAAAGGAAAGAGGAGCTCGACTTGCTAGAAAAACTTAAGTACACCTAAACTCTGTTCAGCAAGAGAACTTACTTTTCTGACAGAGGTAGTTTCGGTGCGGCATGCATGTCAACTGTCATTTTAAAAATACTACAAATCTTATTAGGATGAAATCTTATTTAAATTGCAAACGCTTGCAATGCGCGGGGTATTTTATTATTATCAACACCATAACCGTCTCAAAAATTGATGCCCAAACGCGGACTCGAACCCCGATCTCCACTAACATCGTTTCAAAAGGCCAGTGTCCAAATAGCTCAATGGTCTAGAGCAACACCCGCGAAAGGTGGAGATCGGGGTTCGAGTCCGCGTTTGGGCATCAATATTTGAGACTGTTATAGTGTTGTTAATTAAAAAAAAAAAAACTACAAATCTTCTTTGCTTATGTCTGCCATCTTCCTTTTGCTCTGATGCAACCCATAAACCCATAAATAAGAGTCAATCCTCATCGGAGCTCCAAGCGTCACGCCTAGTGTTTCTTCGAAGCATCTGTGCAAATTCAAATTCATTCTTCGGATCGGCCTCTTTCTCTTCCAAATCTGATGAAACAAGACTAAAATCTGGGGTCCACACGATAATAACCATATCTTTCCCGGCACTGTACACTTCATGATGATGTTTTTGATAAGCACAACACGTGAGCACGTTGTAGTGTCCCAGCAAAGAGCCGACCTTTGTGCCCGTATGTATCTCGTACACTAGAATAGATGCCTCCGAAGGAACGTACACCAGGCCAGGGTTCGCATCGACCGTCACTGCAATCTCCTTCGAACATCTTTTCATTTTGTTTGGAATCTTGCCATAATTTACCATCTCCTTTCTTCCCGTTAGCGCACTCCACAGCTTTAACTTTCCGTCTGTACCGAAGCTCAAGATGAAAAGGCCGTCTTCTGTAAAAGCAATGCTGTTCACTTGTCCGTCGTGAGCTGTGGCCTCCAGCTTTCGGGATGATCGGTTGTGTTGATCCAAGGAATGCAAACAACTTTTAGCCGCTCGCACGTCCCACAGCATGACTCGATTATCGGCTCCTCCCGTCGCCAGCAGATTATCTTGGTGCGTCGACCACTTGCACGAGATTATGTGATTTGTGTGTCCTCGTAACTCGTGGGTAAAAGACCCTGTCTTCATGTCTACCAATTTCACCTAGAATGAAGTAGGAATGTTGGTACATGTCACTAATAACTATACACCAATAACTCTTATGATGTTGAACAAATCTTCATAATTCCTACCTGCTGAGAAGTGCTTGCTACAGCAATAAGACATCTATCAGATATGTCGTGCTGATATATTTGTGCTTCTAGATTGATTGTGTCTACTGGTTTCAAAAGGTTTGTGTCCCAAATCTTTATTTTAAAGTCCATGCCACTAGAAACAAACATTCCAGTGTCAATCGGGTACCACCGGACACATTCTACGCTGTGCTTGTGGCTATATTCTGTACCAGGTTTCACAATGCCAATTGATTGAGCAGTGAACTTTGGTATTCCTGTGCTGTTGTACAAGTCATGAATGTATATCGAACCATCACCACATCCAGAAAGTAGGTACTGACCATCAATAGGGTCAATACTCATTGTATTTATTCCTGTGGTGTGAACTCTCTCTACATCTCGATGAGCACTCAGTTGCAGTTCATATGACCTTCTTGTTGTTTCCGCAGTCTTGAGTGAGCTGGCCGGACTTATCCCAGCTCTCACATTATCCAAGTAACGTAGCATCCTAATTTATTTATTTATTTATAGGGGTCATTCCATGTGTAATCACTCACTTTTAATTAAATTTCACTTTGACCGACCCAGATTTTGATGAAAATTGGTATACTTGTTAAGTTTGTTGACTTAGGGGCTATTTTTTTTTTTTTTTTTTTTTGGTCCAACCGTTCGGATATTACAAGGGGGGGAAGTTGGGGTCATTTTGCCCCCCGGGCGTGTAGTGACCACCCTTTCTACGCAATATCTAGGGTTCTATGGGAGCTACAGAGCTGGGAAAAAAATCATCTGAAAGGTAATTTCATACCCTACCTGAATATGGAAACAAAAATGACGATATGTTAATACGAATTTAATTGTGATTTTACACATCTGCATTTTCCAAAATGACCATATCGCTGATGAGTCATTTTTGATTTGCCTGATTTTTTTTCTATATATACAGAACATACATATGATCATGTGTTCCAAAAATCAAGATGGGTGTTTTACCACTTTCCAAGAAAAAAAATTTTTTCTATAAAAAAGTGCCTTTTTGCCAGTAGAACAGCATTTTGATCACAATTATTGTGATCAGAGCACTGGCATATATTTTATATTAAAGTTGATTTTTGTTTGCACAGTTGCATGTTCTTGAAATGTTATTCTCTACAATACAAATCGATTGTTTGCCATATTCCTGTAAATCATGGATCAAGTTGAAACAGTTCATAGAAGTCAAAAGTTTGTTCATTTCTTGTCTGGACTTGCATCTACAAGAATCTTAAAATGGTATTCCCTAGAATACAACTATAGATTGTTTGTCATGCTCCTGAATCATGGATCAAGTTGTAACAGGTTACAAGTAAAAAGTTTGGTAATTTCTTGTCTGGACTAAAGCAATCAGTCTCTGGCCTCATGTTGATGAGGATAGAAGCTAATTTGCTCTCAAGCACCTTTTATTTAGAGATTCATAATGTGCTCAATTGGACTGTTCTTTGAAGAAGAATGTGGACCCATCGAAGATCTAGCGATTAAAAGCATTGAAAGTTTCAATAGTGACCAGCAGTTATCATTAGCTCTGCGTACTAAGTGTGATAATGTGAAGACCGTGTGTCATTTACATGAAAAGAAATTCCTTCGTCTGTATAGCTGTCACCACAAGTTATGCTGCGATCCGTTTCAGGCTCACTGTGGAATAGTGAAAGTTAATGGGTTAAGAGAAATTAATGCAGCATCCAGGACGAAATACTTGGAGATTGCCGACCTCATCCCTGGAAAGAAATTATGCTCAACTTGCCGTAAGCTGCTCTCGCTCAGGCTGAAGGAACTAACAACCGTTTCTGTTCTAACGCCAACTAAATCCACTGAACTTGACCTACCTTTCGTGGACATACCCTGTGAAGCAGATGCCGTGAATCAGTCTTTAGCTGCATTTGGTGTGTCACCTATTAATACCACCAAACTAAAGGGTAAATCTATGTTTTATTCGAAAAGAAAGTTCAGCGAAATAACACAAGGTGTAAAGAAGAGATTGGAACTAGTATCTCCCAGTAATGAAGAAATCAGCAAAGAAGATTTGACATCTTCAGAGGAGTGCAAGGACAGCATCCGTGATGGGTCAGAGATAATAGCACAACTGAAAGAAAAGTTTAAGACGAGTACCAGAAGCGAGAAAATAACAATTTTATCTGTGCTTCCAAAAAGTTGGAGCATTAAGAGAATAATGCAAGAGTTCAATGCATCTAACCATTTGGTACGTAAAACCAAACAACTAGTAAAGGCCCAAGGGATACTGCCATCTGCAAATCAAAAAGCAGGAAAAACTCTTTCCCCTGATTGCATTCAACTGATTGAAGAGTTTTATGAAAATGATGATGTAAGCCGTGTCATGCCGGGTAAAAAAGATTTTGTCTCGGTTAAAGTGGGTGACAATCGAGTTCACCGCCAGAAGAGACTAGTGTTAAGCAACTTAAGTGAAGTGTATCGCAGCTTCAAAGATAAATATCCTGACATCAAGGTTGGATTCTCGAAGTTTGCAGAGCTCAGACCCAAACATTGTGTTCTGGCAGGAGCAGCTGGGACACATTCTGTCTGTGTCTGTACGATACACCAAAACGTTAAGTTGATGGCTTTGGGAGCAAAGCTGCCTTTGCTTTCAGACGGTACCATCAAATCATACCAACACTGCCTTGCCAGCCTCATGTGCAACCCCCCGCTTCTCAACTGCTTTGTAGGAAAGTGTGGCAATTGTCCGGGAACCGATGAACTTCGTGAATGGCTAGAAATCTCATTCAGTGAAAATTTCATAGACTCTGTGACTTATAAACAGTGGCTGTCAACAGACAGATGTACCCTAGAGACAATTACGAAACCTACAGATGAGTTTGTTGACTGTTTTATTGAAAAATGCATTTTATTAAGAAATCATGATTTTATTGCACGGCAGCAAGCGGCATTCATGCAGGAGAAGAAAGCCAACCTTAAACCAGGGGAAGTTTTAGTAGTGGGCGACTTCGCTGAGAATTATTCTTTTGTGCTCCAGGATGCTGCACAAGGTTACCATTGGAATAACAGCCAATGCACCCTTCACCCATTTGTGTGTTACTTTAAGCCTGAAGATCGAGACATACAACATTTAAGTTACGTTGTCATTTCTGACTCGCTAACTCATGACACCGTTACTGTGCACACTTTCCAAAAGCACCTGATAAGACACCTGAAACAAAACATTTCGGATGTATCCCATTTAATTTACTTTTCTGATGGAGCGGCAGCCCAATATAAGAATAAGAAGAATTTTTCCAACTTGTGCCATCATGAAGTTGACTTCGAACTAACTGCTGAGTGGCATTTTTTTGCCACATCCCACGGTAAAGGACCATGCGATGGAGTTGGTGGGACTGTAAAACGAAATGCAGCACGGGCAAGTTTACAGAAACCATATGCCGACCAAATAATGACGCCGATAGACTTTTACCGGTGGGCAACAGAAAATGTGTGGACTGTAAATTTTGTGTTTGTAGCCAATGAAGAGATTACAGCAAATGGCATCAAACTTAAAGAACGATTCAAAGAATTAAAAACTATCGTAGGCACAAGAAGCTTTCATGCGTTCTACCCAAAATCGCTAACTTCCTTACATGTGAAACACTTTTCTCTTTCTGAAGAAATCAACATTGTGAAGATTGTTGAGAAAAATGAAGAAGGAGAAGAAGAAGAAGAAGAAGAAGAGGAGGAAGCAACAGCAGCAGAAATACCCGAGTTTGAGTTCAAAGACGTGGGCAGTTTCATCACTGTAGCATACAACGAAGACTGGTGGCTAGCGTGTGTTCTTGAAAAATCATCACAGTCTCTTGAACTTCAAGTCAACTTTCTACACCCTCATGGACCAGCTCCATCATATTTTTATCCCAGTGTACAAGACAAACTAATTGTAGCTTTTGCTGATGTTTTAACACTGGCCGACCCCAACACGGCAACTGGTCGAACATACTTTTTGTCGGCTACAGACACCAACAGGGCAACAGCAGGGCTTATAAAATATGTACCTCAATAAGGTAAACTACATCTCTCTTAAGATATGCAAATTTGTACTTCATAGTAGCTATGATTGTAAGTAATGATCATTTTCTTGAATGTTGTCTTAAATTCAGTTCATATTAATTTATATTATGAATGAATTTGCAGAAAACATTTTTTTTTCTTGGAAAGTAGTAGAACACCCATCTTGATTTTTGGAACACATGATCATATGTATGTTCTGTACATATAGAAAAAAAATCAGGCAAATCAAAAATGACTCATCAGCGATATGGTCATTTTGGAAAATGCAGATGTGTAAAATCACAATTAAATTCGTATTAACATATCGTCATTTTTGTTTCCATATTCAGGTAGGGTATGAAATTACCTTTCAGATGATTTTTTTCCCAGCTCTGTAGCTCCCATAGAACCCTAGATATTGTGTAGAAAGGGTGGTCACTACACGCGCGGGGGGCAAAATGACCCCAACTTCCCCCCCTTGTAATATCCGAACGGTTGGACCAAAAAAAAAAAAATTAAAAAATAGCCCCTAAGTCAACAAACTTAACAAGTATACCAATTTTCATCAAAATCTGGGTCGGTCAAAGTTTGAGGTGAGTGATTACACATGGAATGACCCATAGTGCTAATTACATTTTGCACTTTGAGCGGTGAAGTTGCATTGCGCGTAGATATGCAATGACTATGGTAGCATATGATTTAGAATATTATTTCTCTAAATTGTATGGTTAGGCTCATTTGGATCATTATTGAGGCACCACTGAAGTTAAGGGCGAACATAACCTATTTAAATAGAGAATCACAATCAACAGCTGATCCTGTCATCGGCGACCAGTCATCTAAGCTTGAGTCTCGTAGGTTATTTATTAAAACATCTCCCCCGTGCTCAGCCATAGGACCGAAAAGCAAAGATTCTAGTGTGGCCGGTGTTAAAGTTCTTTCTTCGATGACCTAATTGAACTCAATGAACCCCTTGTACATGACCAGATATAACGCAGCTGCACATTTCATAACGGTTGGATTGGTCTTTGGGTTGGATTCTGGCGCTGATCTGTAGGAAAGTTCCGAATGGTTGCGAACATTTCCGAGTAGCGCCGAGTGCCGAACCAGTTGACAGTAGAGACAAAAAAATCAAAAGTGTGGAAGGCGAAGGAATAATACCGCGTTCATTATCAAATTTTACTTGAAAAGACTTTAGCTAATGGATATTTACGCCATGAAATTACGATATTTCATATTTTTGTTACCAATTTTATTTACTGTCATTCACGGTAAGTTAATCGGGATTTTACATACACTGAAACACTGACGTGTTCTTATCTACCTCATGAGCAATGCAAAACCAATATTTTAAATGCATTGAAAGCAGACGAACCTTGTCTTCTCGTTTATAAGCACATGCATTGCACGATATTTCATTAATTTAAACTTCCATAGGCTTGCCAATGATCTAAATACAACTAACATTTAGTTTCAATGTTTATTCTTCTACCTAGGTTTTATTCTAACAGAACGTAACAAAATAAACACTTGTGACTGACATTTCAGGTGCACGGAATGACAAGATGAAGCTCCATGAAGTTCAGGTGCTAACCCTGAAAGACAATAAAATGACTACAGGTCGACGATCCTCCCCTGTACCTCAACTGTCGTGTGTAGAGAATTGCAACTCTCGACTCCCGCATGTCGTACAGTGCACAAACAAGGGATGGGATGGCAATACTGTGCAGGTATGAAAAATTCACTTGTGTGCTTGTAAGCTTTGAAAGCGTTTGAAGCTTTGTAAGTGTAGTGAAAAAAAAATGTGTTTATTTTTTTATGTCTCTTTCACAATTATGCAGGTAAAGAGGTCTATAACACAAAAATCTGACTGCAGCAACTCTCAAAATAATACCACACATACATAATACCAGTATGTAGTACCGGTAGTACCACACAATCTATTCAAAATGAAACAATTTTCATTTCAGTGGGAGTGTAAAGGTGATTTGGAAGAAGGGGTTGCGTTCAATGACCTCGCTGTTATCTGTGAGGGTTACGATTATCCAGACGACCCTTACATCCTAGCCGGTTCCTGCGGGGTAAGAAATCTTCAATTTAGTTTCATTTTCTATCCACTTGAAATGTTTGCCCTCTGATGCAACTTTGTGTCACAATTATGTAATACAATTACCGCCACCCACAATGTTCCACACCTGAAAGCAAGCTTTCCGATTCCAGCTGGAGTACTCCCTGAGCGGCCACGGTTCTCGAGGCCACGGTGGACAAGAACAGTCCTACGGATGGAACAATAACGTCAACAGCAAGCCGTCGAAAAAATCTGGCTTCGAGTTCCAAGACATTTTTGTATTTCTTGTGATTGCTGGGATTCTCTTCGCTGTCTACAAGACTTGCATTGACACTGGTCGTGGTAACGTTGGTCCTAATGGACAACAAAGGTAATTTCAACTAGCGGAGAGATTCGGCATCTTATTTTCTAACGCCGAAATTCAGTTTGCTAAAGTTCCAGTCCGGGCTTCACAATCTACTTCAATCGTTTTGACCAATAATGATAAGTCACCTCCTTATCTTCCAGCTCGACCAATGGGGACTTCCCTCCCGACGATGGAAGGCGACCTGCTGGATGGAACGTTCCGGGAATGGGGGGCGGTTTCAACCAGGGGGCTGGGGACGGCTACGCTTCCTGTGGGACCCAGGGGCAGCAACAGAGGGGTGGAGCCGGTGGTTTCTGGACTGGCATTGCAACCGGAGGTCTCATGGGATACATGTTTGGGAATAGAAAGTAAGTAAGCCCTTTCCACTGCAGAAAAATGCAAGCAAATTGAATTTAGAATCCATTCCAAGATGTTTGCTGGTGAATTTCCAAGTCTTCAATTTTGTTGAGTCTGCATCAGTGATGTCTTCCGATTCTCCAATTCAGCCTTGGGGCATAATTTCAAACAAATTACCAGCGCATAACAACGTCTTCAAGTAAATATTTGCACCTGGCGACAGGGATTGGAACCAGAGCCGGGAAATCAAACTGAAATGCATAGTCAAGGTTCTATTTCCTTGCCTAAAGTTTTGTTTTTTTTTATTTCAAAATATGAGTTGCCTATCAAAGTTTTCTTCACTAACACATTTCTTAGGGTTTATCAGAATCTGTAAATGGGAAGCAGAATCTTGTGTTACCAGTAAATGGACTTTTGTAGGGCCAATTTCATATTAGGATTTTTTTCTTTGCATCTAATCCAAATAATGTGCATTTCCTTTTCATTTTATTCGATGCATTTTTTTTCATGAACACAGATACTATTGTAACACCAGTGCTTGCAATTTAACAAAAAAAAACAATGAAATTACAATTATTCTTGTCTCTTTGTCCCCAAGACCACACATTCTAGGATCAAGTATTAAAATTTCAACTAACTATTTCTCTTACAAAAAAAGCAGCATTTTCTCCCAAGTTAAAACAGAAAAATGTAGATCTACTGGAATCGACTTGCCATGAGAACCGGAATCGAAACTCTTTGAAGCCAATTTGAACAGGAATGGGAACTGCACTGAGTTAAGGTTCCTATCCCTGCCCAGTAGTTATTTCTAATAAGGTTTTACGTTTCCAGCCAAGGCTACGGTGGGTACGGTCAGACCTACGGCCGTCAGAGGAATTACGGAAGCACGGGCGGTTCTTCGTTCTTCGGCCAATCCCAGCCCTCATCTTCGTTTGGCTCCTCCTCTTCTTCGACACGGTCGTCGACAGGGTTTGCGGGGACCAGAAGAAGATGAAAGCTCTGCATGTTCCGGGTCTCGTGTAATTATAGCGGCGAAAGTGGGGAGCCGTAAAAAATATTGTACCATTTTTACAATTGCAGGATAAATAAGTGCAATTACTTTTGCTTGGTTTGAAACCCAATTTTAAATTGTTGTTGTGGTTGTTGTTAATTGTAACAATCCCCACTTGTTTATTTATCGAATATAGCATCCGGACTGTGCGTGAACTCCCACTCATAACCTGACTGAAACTAGGGTCGTGCTTGTGTTTCTGTGTCCTTTCATTACATCTTTTTCCACACTTCATCGTTTCCACACATCCTTTATTGTTGTGACCAAAGATACCTTTAACCGGTATAACCATCGAGTCACATTCGGTGACCATGAAATGCATTTTAGATAGTAAATACCCTGTCTTGACGTGTAGATTTGTAATATTTCAAATATATATATATTACTGAAAATTGATTCCTATAGGTCTCATTTGTTTTCTTTCCTTTATTTCCCCATCTTTGCAGCCAGCTCTTTTGTTGCAATGGCTATTCCTGTGTAGAGCAATCAGCTTGCAGGATTTCCCACTGGCAGCGTTTCATTATTAGCTGTTCCCAAAAAATTGCTTTGAAGCTAGACCGCATATTCAAATTGAACATGGCAGACATTTAATTTCCTTTAAGAGGCTACAATTGTGCCAAGCAACCGATCATGTGATATGTGACCATCGAGAGCTGTGGTCTTCAAACGCCTTTAAGTGCCATCAAGCAGAGTTATCCTAAGCTGCCCTCCTAGCCACAATCAGGGGAATCGCAAAGAAAATACCTGTCGTATGCATGCATGTCTTAATGTGTGCAAGAGTCGTTATGTAGTTTTGAACGAGCCTAATGTGACTTTATTCTGCTGTCTTCAGGTTCACTCCACGCGCCGCAGTCTTGGATTCCTCTCGTTCAAAACTCCGGGACTGCAGCGACAAGAACTCCGACAAAAACTCTGCACTCGGCTCGGAGACCTTGCATCGAGCACTTGAAATCATTGCAAGGACGCACTGTGAGAGTTTTATCAGGGCTCTGACGGAACATGGGTCACTTTGATTTGTCTGATAACATATTTCATTGGTTGCTTTGCAGGGCTTAACATCACATTAGTTCAGAGGCTGTTTGCATCTGAAGTTCAGGAAATATTAATCATTTTAATTCATTTGTGTGACATCAGAGAAGTCAGGAAATGTTTGGAGATGAGTCTAGTTTTTGTTTTGTAAGTTCTCCTCCAGAAACTTGATTTGTTATAGCAGTTCTCATTGTTGTAGGTTCTCCTAACGAAAGAATTGTTTTGTTGTCGCAGTGGATTGTTGTAGGTTCTCTCTCAGAAGTTTAATTTTTGTCGCAGTGTCTACCATTAGCAGGTTGATCTGTTTCCTAGTTTGCATGTCTCATATTTCTTGTCTTCTCTCATGTTGCACTTTTTCTCTTAGCTTGCATTATGCCAAGAACTCTAACATTGTGGTAAATGAAACCAACATCACGTCATAGCAGATAGAGTCATAAGGGAGAGTAGGGTTTCCTCAGATACTTTAAGATTCATGTGACCAAATTTACAAGCGATAGAACTTAATCGCTTGCCTGCATAATGTTTCTATTTGCACCACTCTCACAGTCAGTAGATTTACGTAAACACAAACACGTAAATTCTAAATTCTAATAATATTTATTTATTTATTTATTTGCTGCGGACAGGTACAATGTATCTGTATGAGCTATATAATATAGTTATATGGTATATGGTAATATAGTAATATGGTAATATGGTATAATATGGTGATTATATTAATACTAATGAAATAATTAAACATTAGACTATCAGTTTAGACTAGAACTGTACAATAGTTCTTCGTAGAGATGGTAGCGATGGTAATGGTACTTATAGTAGAAGTAATAATAATAATAATATTAATACTAATATGGTAGTATTTAATTAGGCTTTAAATTAGGCTGTAAGTTTAGACTAGGTTTAGTTAGACTTCATTGTAGATTAGATTGATTAAAGCATATGATACGTATTTGATGGGTATCAAACTATCAATGATGTGTCCTACTGTAAATATTTACAACCCTAAAGCTATTTGATTGGAATACCCGGCTGAAAAGGTATTTGCTGCGTTTTTGTAGCTTGTAAAACTGAGGACTTCTGTATCTTCCAATCCCCATTCCCTTTGTGTTTGAAGTGGTATTCTGTGTCAGTTAGAAGTACTATATTTATTTAAATGATATCTGGCTTGTTGAGCTTTGAAAAAGGTGGCAATCCAAGCTCATCATACCTCGAGTCCCTTCTGAGCCATGGGGGCTTTGGTGTCGTGCTGAATTTTGTGAACAAACGCTACAAATACACTCGCTACGTGCCAAGGTGATTTTTGCTGAAGTGGCTGATTGAAATGGGCTAGAACATGTGTATAAACAAGCTAATTGCTTTAACATTTGTTGGCATGGATGGAGAGTGTCTAAAACCTTGATTTGAGACAGGAAAGGGGAAAATGAAATAGTTTGATCCATGACTCGGTGATTATTTCACTTGCTGTTACATATGATCTTGCAGATGAGCCAAATGAGTTGATTCAGAAAAGCCGGCCCAAACTTTTCTGTTATCTCAAGATGTGGTTTAAAAATTTACATGGTTTTTGTGTGGTTTGAGTTACTGTGTGTGGTCTGTGATCTACATAAAGTGCTCTTCTGAATTTTTGAATGGATTGGCGGTCCAGTGAGGGTCCAGTCGCGAGCTTGGAGGACTCGGACGTCACTGACTACATATTGCCAACTTTAGAATACAAAATATAGCTAGTCTTGACCGGAAAGTTTGAAAATTAACCAGGAAATTATGAAAGATAATAATGCATTTTAATTCTTTGTGAATTGACCACTTTTTTGACGTAAAACTTAATCTATTGAAAAATAAGAACTTAAATGCGACCGTACCTACCGTATACTAGCGGATTCTCGCAATGGCTACCAAAAAGCGGTTTGCATGCCAAACCCGATAAAAGTTAAAAGTAACCGAAAATAAATACAAATTTGAACTTTGGCTGATGAATTTTGTTTTGTTTTTCATTCAATATTTGTTTTTACTTGAACTATTAAATGTTTCAACCAAAGAAAAAATTTTTTTTTGCTACTTTTAAATCAGATAGTTAACAGAAGAATCATGGTAATATATTTTCTAGGTTGGTGTGAGTTCTTCTGGTACTTTTATATCCTGAATGTGCACCTAGTAGGGGTTTGCTTCTGATCTTTGAATTTGTCTAGGTACATGGGGTCTGAATAGGTTATCTCCGTTTGTAAACCTCTCATCAATTGCCAGGGTCTTAACTGGCTTCTAAAATGTCAAACAACCCCACTGGTGAGTTCTTTAGTGTACTACGCAAAATAGCGTAACGTGTACTATAACCTAAACTTCGTGGGTCGCAATCTTGACAATGCATCCCAACTGGCGATCTCTTGCTACTGCTAACATATCATGGAAGCAGTTTGTACGGGAAGGAACTCCAGACAAACCTCCATTAAAATCTACCCCAGCATGGCATGGAAAAATCAAGGTGTCACCTTTAACAGGCAGTCAAGCAAAGAAGACATATGAAGATGTAGTACTAGGCGCTAGTGAATTTCAGAATGTCCATAATGACTCGAGTATCTTGGTTGACTGTGAGCCTTCTGTCGGACTCAGTCACTTAAATAGAACTATCAAGCAAGAAATACTTGATTCTGATGATGACGTTGAGACTGGTAACCAATCCGGTGTGAATTCGCCTACATCCCCGCATCAGTCAATAACGCAAACTGACATAAATAACCTTATGAAGTGTGCAGAAAATAATGATACTACCAATGTATCTAAGACTTTAGCAAAGGGTGTCAACATCAATGTGACAGACCAATTTGGCTGGACAGCTCTGATGTGCGCTTCGTGTTCTGGAGCTCTCAATGTTGTTCAGCTTCTGATTAATATGGGTGCTGATGTGAGTGTTCGAGACAAAAAGTACAACAGCTGCTTAACTCTGGCCAAGCAAAAGGGACACATATCTATTGTTAATGTGATAAAGAATTGCATTGCTGGGAAAAGAGCAGAGAAAGCATCATCTTCTGGTAGAAAGAAAGCAAATGTAACATTTGAGAAGTTTAACTGTGACGTGTGTAAGCGTGAATTTTGCGACATCACAAGAAAGAAGCACGTAAGCTCTACTGTACACTTATTCAACTCGCGACCTAAACCGTTTGGCACCATCTACGGAATTTCGGAAGCCAACAAAGGATATCAAATACTCTTGAAAAGTGGATGGGATAAAGAATGTGGCCTGGGACGTGATGGAACAGGCCACAAGTTTCCTTGCAAAACCGTTCTGAAAAGAGATCGAACTGGGATCGGCAAGGATCGGGTGGAGCCTCGCATCACTCATTTTGGACCAGGAGAAAAGGCAGCAGTTTTTACTGAACGCAAACCAAGAGAAACGGACAAACGACTACGAAAGAAACATATCTCAGCTGACAAGAAAAAGGACATGGAACTTCGTAGAGAGCTAAGCTAGCATTTTTGAAAAGTCATCGTATTGAGAGTGTGCTCCGGCACTAAAACTATTATAGTAGGTATTTTCACCACCCACTTTAAATCTAGTTATGATCGTTTCTGACTCACATTATCCTCGCTTGTCTTGCAGACTTGGAGTACCTGTCGCAGCTCGAGGAGCTGGGAGGAGAAATAATCTCCGATCGCCAGGAGATTGTCGCTCTGGACGGACGGCGCAACCAGAACCGCGAGGCCATCAGAGCGCTCATCACGTCGGCCCAGCCTCTGAAGAAGACTTGGATAACAGTTGGCGCCATGCTCGTCAAAACCACGCAGAAACGGGCACAAGAGATACTGGAAAAAGGTATTCAACACAGAAATCTGCAATACTCAAAAATGTTATAATTCTGACCATTTTTAGAACTTTCTGAATCTAACAGAAGCTCACCTTATATATTTGTTTGTTTGTATGGTTTTTATTTAGCTTTTTTAGCTATTAAAAGAACAATTTTACATTACATCATCTTCGTCCTCTTTAAATTTCTCGTACAATTTAGTCTTAAATTTATTTACAGTTTTTATATTCCTAATTTCCTTTGACAATTTATTATAATCAATCACTAATTCCTTTAGTTAATACTGTATTTAATTTAGAAGACTTAACAATTATATTATTTATATATATATATATTTTTTTTATTACTCATTATCAAAGTGAGTCAAGAAACTTGTCATCCTGATTCATTGTCTCATTTCTAGTTTGCAACGCTTGTACTGTTCCTGAATTTATTACCTTACCATCGGAACTAAGTTTCCGAATTGAAAACAATGATTGTTTGAAAAGCACGTCAATGTCGCCTTCTTGACTGTTTAGATCAAGTGGTGCTGGACGTGGAGATCAACAAGTTGCGCAGTGAGCTGAAGTTGAAGGTGAACCGATTGCAAGACCTTGAACACAAGCCACCGATCGGAGGCCTGATGCTCACTCCGCTCTCTCGTGCGGAGCTTGGAGCTGTGCACAAAGTAATCGGGATTGAGTCGTCGTAATGGCAGCCGGGAATCATGCTAACAACGTACAGGTGTGTGAACGTTGTTGCTCACCCGTTACTCTCTAGTTGTTCACAGTTTTTTGTTTTATAATTTTATATAATTTGTAGCAGTTGGATCTCGATAGAAGATGCTGTGATAGTACCATAAATATTTTCTGAACTTTAATAGTGTGTTTAATATTCAAAGTCAAGTGAAAATAAATGGTGTTTCTTTATTTTGTTGTACCAATGTAGATTGATTTACACTTCTGGACTTCTCGAGTGCATTAAAACGCACCTGGGTTGTCGATAACAAATTATACTGTTTCTGATTTCTATGTCCATACATGTGTGTATAAAAATATGTATATTATATTTTTAGCTGTAATGTATCGAGAAGAGGAAAGAAACGACCAACGCACTGAACCGAGATTGTATGCGGTGCAACTCACCAATTAAGTTCATATTAACGTATGTAAAAGTTTAGATACCAAACTTCGGTTCCTCGGTTTGTTCAGGGAGACCGTGTTGACATTTTGTTCTCTCGCTGGAAGAGTCCAGACCGCAGATCGCGTGGCACCTGAAATCTCAGGATCTACACAAACGACGGATGCTCACAGAACAATGACGACGATCAGCACCGATGGATTTGTGTGGAGTGAAAGTGCGTAGAGAAAACTAGTTTCGCTGGCTTCCGACTTCTTCGACACGATTTCTATCGGTACAATACATGCTTTTTGGGTTCAGAAGAAACAGTTGCTTCAGGCCAACTCGGAGACCCAGCTCCTTTGCATTCACTTCACTATGACTGTGACATCGTTAACCTAGCAAAGATTATTCAGGCGTCTCGACACCAAGAAATGTAAATGCAGGATTTTCTGTCGAGAAACGTCCAGCGCTAATTTCTTGTTTTCCTTAATGGAATTCCAAATTGTTGAGTTACACTTGCTAAAACTTGTTTGGGGATAAGGACTTCAAGCACTGACTGTTATTAAATAAAAACATAGTTTTTAAACTGAATCCTTTATCAGCCATTTTGACCAATATCTTTAATCCATCCCAAATTAGATACACATATGAAAGATTGTTTTTGCAGCATAAACAAAGGCTTCTTGATTTGGTTGCAGCAATTTCCTGAGCATTTGCCGTAGGATGTCTAAGCTTGATAATGCTGGGCACCAATCTGGTCATGCAGTTGGTTTGATCGGCAAAATGTTGCTTCGTTAGTTCCTTGAAATTGTCAGTGGTTTTAAAGTCTTACTATATATCTATGATAGTATACATTAATGCATGTTTGTAAAGGATTAGCACTTACGCTGTACGTAAATGAGTAAGTAGGCACAATAATGGCCTGGTGGTTGTGCCAGCATCATGGCAAGTCTGAAGACTTTGTGTACCACGGTGGTAAAAACGTGAATTCTGAGGGCCCCGGGACGTGAGCCCATGTGACCCTGTCAGATCCTGGCCCCCTCTCGAATCTCCACACATCAGCGGGGCCCATTTCGACCACTACGCTCTTTGCAAGGGATAGGAAGCTGCTGCAGAAGTTCATGCATACACATGGGTCCCAGTAGCCCTGAGGACAGATGGGAAACTTAGATCCATATCTCCACAAGCAAGAAGCACCAAGAAACTATCATAGCAAACAGTTTACTGGTTTTTAGACTCATGTCTACTTCATCTAACCTAAGCACTAGCTTTTATAAAAACTATTTGAACTGGGGTTTGAATGCTAAGTGAAGAACAACTAAATTTCCCAACATTTTGTAACTTGTACCCGTTACTTTCTTAAGGGTTAAAGTAGTCTTTATTTCTTTACTTATTTCTTGAACCTTGATAAAGTAACAGGTACAAGTTACGAAACGTTGGGAAATTTAGTTGTTCTGCACTTAGCGTTCAAAACCCAGTTCAAATCCTTAGTTTTTGTAGTAATCAACATTGTTCGGCATCTTACTCGAGCCATTTTGGGCATTTCTTTGACAGGGAACTCTTCGAGCTCGTGGACCACGCCATTGTCGTCTCTGAACCCACAAATCACATCCTTGATGCCAACAAGGAAACTTTGGCACCACCACTTCAAAAGTTTATATCTGCAAGGAAACAAAAAAACTACTTGAAATTGTGGAGAGACTTAAGATGAACTGACTCAACGAAATATGGCGCGAGGAAGGATGATGCACCGGCCATTTCGCTTTGCTCCCGTAGTAAAGGAGAACCAACCTAGGTTACTTAAATTCTTTTCTTCTTCACCACTACTACCTAGACTAGTCTTTAGCCATTTGTACTATTGACCCAAAGTAAAAGATTCTTACCTGGGGAACAAAATATGCCCAAGCCCAAATTGAATCTATATGGCATACGCTAAAGATATTTAAATTAATCTATATGACATACTCTAATGATATTGAATTGAATCTAAATGGAAGATATTGAAGATATTGAAGATATCTGAAGATAATTACCTTAAAAAAGAGAAATTTTGTTTTTCAGACTGAATGTGTCTGCTAGTTTTCAATTCAACAAAGACAGCTTTTGACAACTCGTCCAGATCAGTGACTTCACGGTTATCCCGAACACCATCCATTTCAGCTCCAAAAATAATGCTGTGTTCACTCAAACGAGTACGAAATGTAACACACAACTCTTCACACTCGTTGACAGGTTTCCTCGTGTCAGGCATAGAGTCCAAAGTGTCTGAAAAGTGAAAAGTTTGATTGCTGGTAATTACGATGTAGTTTGAGCTACAAACCGGCTTTTGCTGTAGTAGCCTCATTTTCACCTTTGCTCATAAACTGTTCGAATTTGTAGCCCCAAGCCATGCAGCGCTTTTGAAAAGCCGATGCACTCTGTCGATTTTGGCGTTTTTCCTCCGTCTCGAAAGTGCACAAGTAAATGGTGCCCTTCCATTTAGTAGCACAAATGATCCAGTTCTCTTTTTGTTCGTATGGTGTACACAAAAGCAATGTTATAAGCCCGCGGTAACAAAAAAAATCCGTCTGTGTCCTGTAAATAGACATTTGTTAAGTTGTTAATAACTCCTTGCCAAGAATTTGAACTGTCAATTCGAATAAATAATGAAGGTACTTTGAATCATGAATTCTCTGTTGATTTTGATGGGCCCACTGCAATATTATGTCCAAGTGCTCAATCTTCGATTCATCTTTTTTTATTCCTTTCTCGATGCCGTGGTTTAAATCGAATGAGACTCGGCCAAATGCTTTAGGAAGATGAAGGTATTTTATCTGTGAAAGGTTTGGCTGGTATTTTCTATATCCATCCACGCTGAAATATCCTTGAACACTTGGCTGTTGAAAGTTGGGGAAATTCCCAACGTGATCTTCTTGCCTCGTACTTAAAAATTTCTTCCGGTCATGATTGGAGTAACTAGCGCACATTTTAATATACACCAAAATAGTACCATATAGTACCTTCCTCTATATCACCATAGAATAAAGAAACCTGCTCTCAATCTATCTTATGACGATAAAAACTTAATCCTGCTTCAAGATGAAGACACAAAAATTATACTTATCTAACACTTATTTAACGTGCTTTTTAATCTTATTTAGTATTATCAATAGAACTGAACCATAAATTTCGTGCAGGACTATTTCAATTTTCAACGAATTGTTTGAAATAAATCCTTGTACGCCAAACGCATTGCGTGTGTCAATAACAACATAACCTCCTTTCCACAGATCCACAGCGTCTGACATGGCTACGGATATGTTACCGTGCTACTCGTGTGTACCACTGGATGCCTAACTATCAGGGTTTATTTAAGTCCTAAAAATTAATAACTTGGATAGGTTTGGATGATTGGAGACAGTTATCTTTTAAATATAAAAGTGTTTTGGGAAATTTGGAGATATAAAAAAATGTATTTCCAAGTCCAGTCGACAAAGATCTTGCGAACTTTGCGTTCAGAAGCCGTTTTAAGTGTGTTTATTATCGATACAAAATAATAATTCCTACGTGCAATGGCTTAAATGATGGCCTGTGTGAAGATAAAACATGCATTTTAGTGCCCAATCTCTGTTGTTTCCACGGAATTCCTCTTGCTAGCTGTGCGAGGCCTGCATTTTACTCTGTGACAACGTGCAAACACAGACATGACATGCTAGATACAGAAGTCACTCGGCTACTCACGCACTACGCGTAGTACCAACGGTAGTACCATTGAGTTGAAGGTGCATTCCATTTGGTTCCCTAATACCTAGCCACGAAATTCTCACACTTCTTTTACCATTTCTTGTTTGGCCCCTTTTGATCGCCAAACTGGTCAAACTTTACATTTAAAGTTTTGTCAAAATTTTGTGTTAAGTGCAGTTTTTATGTTATTTATTCGCGTATGTTGAATGTAGATGTAGATGAGCCAGGCTGTTTATTGAGGCTATATTCTTTGATATAAAATCAGATTCGGTTTTTTAAAAAACTTCCTTAAACTGTTCTGGTGCTATATAATCATGGTGCTATGCAATCATTTCGTACGGTTCCATGGACCCCAGTTTGACAACCGCTGATTTGAACGAAAGAATACCAAACAATACAGGTGGCAGTAACTTGTCAGTGCCTAAGTTCGAGAGATTTCGGTCATTGGTACTTTTGTAACACTGTTGTTAACCCGAAGAACGTCTTGTATAGGAACCATCCGAAGAGACAGTACAGGAACGCGGCTGTTATCCGGTCCAGCACGTAGAGCCTGGAACAGAGATTAATTGGAACACAGTGAAGATGTTAACGTCAATCGTAACACTCGTGACCAAAAACTTCTACTCGGTAATAGAACGCTTTATTAGACTTAACCATTGGACAGTATGGATTTGTAGAGGAATCCTGTTGTTCGCCTCGTACCCTTCTTCGGAGGGCGTAAGGTTTCCCCTCCGCCCTTCTGGACTAGGTTAGGCTCATCATCCTCATCATCACCCACGGATTCTTCGAAGCCGTTAAGCCAGATAACCCTCATTTCCAAAATATTTTATGAGCTTAAGCGCGGGGAAACCAGCAGTAATGCTTTTGACTGTTCGCACACGTTTACACAAGATTGAAAAAGTCCCATTTATCTCACAAATCGCCTCGATGCAATCCTCTCCATGGTCGGTCAAAGATAGGACTCCCGGCACGGATATTTATTCTTCCCGTGCTTGGTATGGTATTTGTTAGGTTAGGTTAGTTTGGGTACGGTTGGGTACGGTTGGGTTAGGTTATGTTTATTCCTGCGTCAAGCACTGGCAATCAATACTAACATCTTCATGTGGCGCCGCGCCTTGGGCAGCGAGGAGAGCGGCTCCTTCATGCAGTACTGCCTGGCTCCGAGGATGCAGTCCAGCATGTACTTGTTGATGTCGTACTTGGTGTTGGTGATGTAGAAGACCTCCTTGTCTCGTTCGGTCATGTGGTCCTCCACGCTCGCCGCACGCTCGTTCCGGAAGCGCCACTGTCGCATGGTGAAATACTGCAACACCTCGAGTCCCGTGCTGATGCGCTTCTGAACGCGCACCATGCTGTACGCACGAGCAAACAATTGTTGCGTGAGTCTCGTGGGTCGTGTCTCGTTAGACCACTTTTCATGGCGATAGTCGCGTTAGTACGTTTGTATTGTTGGGATGTGGTAGATCAACTAAAGCTGGCGATTAGCGGGTTTTAATGTTCAGATCTAACCTCAATCTGACTGAAAACCTTGTTACTGGAACAAGTTTGCAGCCATGTTTACCAACCCCTGCCAGTAAAACTCACGAAACATTGTGGGAAACCAGTTCGGACACTTCCCAATCATATAAATTTGAATTGTCAGTACTTCCAATGAATGAACGCTATGATTTCCTCAAGCGATTCATCATCTCGCTCTCTAGTTCGACTCTATAGTTCCTGCCGTTCTTAAAGCATCGATTTGCATCTTGTTCAACCATTTATATGAAAACACTTCATAATTACCATGACCATAATCATAAATATTATAATATCATAATCATAAATATTATTAATAAGAAATTGTATTTATAATATAGATCAGTAGGTAAGCTAGACCTTAATGGTCAACCATTTCTTTGGATAGCTGTCGATTGTTTAATAAATTGATTTTCCTCCAAACCGAATGTTATATCGAAAGCTATGGTAACCACGGGGAGGTGATAAACAGTTTGCAGTGTTTTGTTTCCCAGCTGACAGACCCAGTGTGTCACAAGAATAGAGAGGAAATGTTGAAAGTTGCAACTTACAAACGCTTCTGTCTTGCCAGCGTGAGCAGGAAGTCGATAAAGTACGCGGGCAGCGTGTGCAGAAGAACTACCAGCACGTTGTGCACCATGCGATTTGTGCGGATGTTGCCGTCAGGATACCAAGCTGCGCCCTCGAAGGGGTAGTCGTCGATGAACCTGCGACCCAGAGACAGGATCTCGCCCCATGTGATCTTCACGTACGCGTTCTGCGAGATGTTGAATACGGGGGTGCCTTCCGGTCTAGACAGTGGAGGGAGAAGCGATTTACAAGGTGAAATCGCTTGAAAAGCCATCAATTTGCCAAAATGGTTAGATAATGAATGTGAATAACAGTTTAGCTCGGCGTGCAAAAGAGACATTTTGGAAATGGTTTTTTGGTAACTATGTTTTTTGTATTGTTTTTTGTCATTGTAAGCAATGACTTTAAAAAGACAAAGTCATCTAGCAAATGGTACGATGTGCATTTTTAAGCCTTAAAAGCAAGGCTTGAATTTTTATGTTAGAGAAGCCTTAGAGAAGTGTTTTAAAAAACACATGAAAGAACTACAAGTTAAATCGAATAACACTATAGTGCTAACAACGCCCACCCCATCAACTTACTTCTCTGTGCCGATCTTCCAAGCGATGGCAATGATGCAGTTGATGGCGATGTCCACGGGGATCATCTCGGCATCGAAATCAGCCCCGCAAAGCATTGTCCTGATGACTCCCTTGCCACCCCCGACGAGCAGCCCCACGGGACCGTTCAGGGTGTCCACCCAGCCGGGCAGGGGCTCGTGTAGCGTGGGCAGTACTGCACAGATGTGGGGTCAGAACAAGCGCCCTTTGCACGGGGTGTAAGGTACTTGAAGCATCCAGCATAAGGGGTCCTAGTTATTATTATTTGTGGTGTTTAACGACGCACTGTTTTGACATCTGGCAATGCGGCACTGGTCTAATGGCGTCGGTGAATGAGTGGATGATGATGAGGATGATGATGAACCTAACCTAGCCTGTGGGAGGAGGGGAAACCCGGTGCCGGCACGTAGCCTACTCCTGTCGAAGAGGACCAAGGAGACCACCGGCTTAACGTCCCTTCCGAAGGACGGTACAACGCGAACAACAGGATTCCTCCACAAATCCATGCTGTCGAGAGGTTGATAAGCAAGGCGAATGAAGTTGCTGTACTAATTTTCATCCCTCCAACCTCTCTCCCGAACAGAACTGGTCATGTGTATGATGGTCACCCATCGAATACCTGACTCAGTGCAGTGTTGCTTAACTTTCATCCCTCCAACCTTTCTCCCGAACAGAACTGGTCATGTGTATGATGGTCACTCATCCAATACCTGACCCAGCGCAGTGTTGCTGAACTTTCATCCCTCCAACCTCTCTCCCAAACAGAACTGGTCATGTGTATGATGGTCACTCATCCAATACCTGACCCAGCGCAGTGTTGCTTAACTTTCATCCCTCCAGCCTCTCTCCCGAACAGAACTGGTCATGTGTATAAGGGGTCCTAGTACCATGCTGTGAAACTTAACTCTAAACATATGAAGTGTATGTGGGAGCTAAAATATCAAGACAGCTGGTGTCTAGGTTAGCTAGGTTGCGACTTGGTTATGTTGAGATTGCGTTGATCTTACCGATGGAAGGGCGCACGATGGCCGCGTGGATGTCCTTGCCGTACTCGTGAACTAAGGTTTCCGCCAGCCTCTTGGAGTACGTGTAGCTGTTGGGGTGCACGCCTAGCAATCTGCAACGGAGACACGGGACAACTCCCGTCTTGTGTTACTAACGGCACAGGACGAGAGGTCCTGAGAGAATGCAACAGTACTGCGGGTGTCAGTACATTGCCGTGGCTTGCTGTTGCTATACAGGGTGCTTTTGAACTAGGTAATTGTTATAATTTTATGCGGTTCTTTTGTTATCGGAAAATTGTCAGGACTGCTCTAACCCTTGAAGAAGTAACCAGTACATGTAACGTAGCGTCGGGAATTTTAGTTGTCCTTCACTTAGCATTAAAAACCCATTTCAAATAGTTTTTGTTAAAACTAGTGCTAAGGATGAATCAAGTATACATGAGTCTAAAAACCATCATAATGACCCACATGATTGCAACTCTGGCCCGTCTTGTGGGTGTCCGTGCCAAGGAACTTAAAGATTAACAAAATATTCTGAGGTTGCTCAAAATGGCAACCTTGGAAATCCGAGACCTGGAATTGTTTCGCTTGGATTTTTACACCGAGTACATCGACTTTTGTTCTAAAAGGGGCAGAGGCCGCCCAATAGCAGCCAGGAAGTGGCAATTGTTATTTTAATGAATGATATTAGGTTAAATTGTAACACAAAGAGTGAAGGTGTGGTTATGTACTCACTTTGGCGTGAGGAGGTTGACGGATTCCTCGTCGAGGAACTGTACCGTCCTGATGACGTCAAGCGGGTCTTCCTGGGTCGGGTAGTACTTCTCGAAGAGTACTTCCTCCTCGCAGTGGCAAAACGCAGTTGACATGTGGATGAAAGCCTGGATAAACAAACGAAATCACCCTTGGTGAACAACCAGAGATTGATTTGCTGTGTTTAACGACGCACTGTTTTGACGACAGGCTCAGTGGCATCGTTGAAGAAGTGGGTCATGATGAGGATGAAGACGAATCTAACCTAGCGTAGAAGGGAGGAGTTGAATGCCGATGCTGTCACGTAGACTACTCCTGTAAAAGAGTTCTAGGGGGACCACCGGCTTAACATCCCTTCCAAAAACACAGGTTTCCTCGACAAATCTGTGATGTCTAGAGGTTTATAAGCAAGGTAAATTAAGTCGTACTAACTTTCATCCCTCAAAATTCTTTCCCAAACAGTATAGGACTTGAGTATGACAATCACCCATCCAACACCTGACCCAGCGCAGTGTTGCTTAACTTCAGTGATCTCACAAGGACCGGTGTTTCCAACACGACAAACCGTTCGTTGTAAAGAGTATGATCATTATTAGGGGCGATTCTCCGTCAATGTTGGCCCTGGGACACGAAGGATTGTATTGGCAGTGCAATTTTACTTCCGTGCACCAGCGCTGATCGGAACCCGGACGTGCCAGCCGCGACTTGGTCGCTCGACGAAGAGATTACACACCGCAGGGCGCAGTCGCAGATCCGATTAGAAATCTGACGGCGAAACTGGTTCAATGACAAACTGCGATTAATCTTGAGATTCTGAAGTAGATCAAATCGCGACTCGCGGCGTGTCTCGTTGTAAATCAAAAGCATACCGAACAAGCTAGTTAAGAATGAACTTATGGGATGTATGCAAAAAGCTATTTCAATATTTAGGAATGGCAATTTTCTTGTACTTTGCGTAGAATAATAATAATATTTTTTTGGAAATGCACGCAAACTCCGACTAGATCTTTTGTCACCCGAACGGTTTGGCGTGTTGGAAACACTGGTCCTCGTTAGATCACCGAAGTTAAGTAACACTGAGTTGGGTCAGGTATTGGATGGGGTGATGGGATCAATAACTTCACTCGCCTTGCTTAGCAACCTCTCGCCAGCATGAATTTGTGGGGGAATTCTGTTGTTCGTCCTGGTCCGTAGCTTCCTCTCTTTCTTTGTAGGCTTGAATGTATTCATCATCATCATCATCATCATCACAATCATTTACAAGGGCCATTAGACCAGAGCCACAAGGCTTGTTGTCAAAAAAGTGCGTCGTGAATCTCAACAAATCAACCAACCAACTTTAACCTTTGAACTTGATTCAAATAATTCAGGCGCAGCCGCGTGTTGCAGTTTTAAGCTACATTTTAATTGGATAACAACGAGAGCGGTAATTGCCGAGAGTAAGTGCCGAAGAGAGAAAACACGTTGTCATTGAACTACATGCACTTGGTGTTGTACGCAGGTCGGTTGATTGCCAATCGATTAGATCTGGCTCAACTTGTCACGCGCGTTTTATGGAAATAATCGCACTCCATCGCCGGATTTATCAATCGCCGCTCGATGGTGCGATCGTACAGGTGAAGGTCTCGATGTTATGCCACTGGCAAGATCGCCCACCCTACGTTGCTGTCACAGGGAGAACGCTAAGAAGGGGTTCGTCTTCTTGTGTTTCACCTGATTCCAATGTGGAATTACTTGGTTATAAGACGCAACAGAAATTAAACACAGTGAATTATTCTTAAAAACTATGAATTTTTTAGTTGAAAAGTCGGATTAAAATTGCAACTTAGACGAATTGGAGACAAGCTGTCAATTTTTCCAAACACCTTGAGTATGCCACAGTAGCTGGCTTCAGATCGGAATCGAACCGTTTTTGGATGGTGCTTTCGGCTAGCTGTTCCACCGAGGTTCCCTATCTCTCTCAGCCCAGGATAACTGTTCATCAACTCCCAAGTATTTACAAAGTCTTTACTGGCAACAACTCCAACTGACCTGTTCCAAACCAAGTGCTTCGTTCAACACTACCCCAACGTGGACGTACCTCGAGGCGTTTCATCGCCTTAGCCAGTTCGAGGATGCGCTCCGTGGGGACGACGTTGTTGATGACGGCGTCCTTCAGCCCCGCCTCGAGCCGTAGCGACGCCGCGCCATGGAAGACGACGGAGACCTCCTCGATGAGGAGGCGTCTATCCTCCTCGGAAAGGCCCAGGCCCTCCTTGGTGATGTCGCCCTCCATGGGGACGAGTTTGGCGAACGATGCCGGGTTCTCGTTGCGGAGGCGATCAAACAGCTAACAGGTAACACACAGCATGATTTGGTCACCCTGAACCGTCCAGTGGCGGTCTTATTGGAGGAAAGTTCCAACGAAAGCTTTGTTGGAAGAAAGCCGGGCTGCAGTTTAAGACTAATCCATCGACGTGAGCGCAAAGGGGTTGTAAAACAAAATATCCTATCCAGTTTTCAGAGGGCTTAGGAAATGACGGCTCGTTGGAACTAAGGACCCTGATTGGCTATGAAATTATTTTAAGGGCCAATGAAAGACACCCGACACTGCTTGCTAGGGGCGAGGTGTCATGTTGTGCCAGGGTTGCCGACCCTCGGAGGTTCTTACCGGTAGCTGCACCATCTGCTGGATGCGCCGCGAGACGACGTTGCCACGTTTTTGGCGCACCAGCATGTAGATCTTGTCGATACCGGTGCAGCTCCTGAGGAGCTTCTCCAGGAGCACCTTGCCCATGAAGCCGGTGCCTCCAGTCACCAACAGGCATCGTCCGTCGTACCACTCGGCCACCTGAAACACCCGGGGGCGTTTACAATGCTTGGAACCAACAGCTTCGTAGAGGAAAGCTATGCGTTTGTTGGGGTTACCATGGTTGCATTAAGTGGTGGAAAATATCGATGGGGCAGAGAAAGGCCCACCAAGCTGGGACCTTTGTCGAAAAGCTCCAATTCCAATTTTGTCTCTGATGCATATTTTCTAGGATGTTCTCTCTCTAGATTCTATCTCCCCCCCCCCCCCCCCCCCCCCCTTGTGAAAGAATGTCTTTGGTGTAAACTAAAAGTCTAACTTTTCAGAGAACGTTGCAAGAGCGCGAAGGGAATTTTTACGCTTTTTCTACAACAACCTTATTATTACGCGAAGCTACACAATTTTTTGTTCCACTTCGACGCATAGGTTAGGTTACTCATAAAACTGGTTCGTGCGTCGTAAAGTGCATATTAATATCTGCCCGAGAGCAAGGCAATGAAACGTATTGCTCTTATGTACTATAAACTATCAAAATTTCAAAATATCGAAAGCAGCTGATTTGTCATCGACAATGGATTTATAAATAAACGACGCGATCTCGACAGGTTCGATCTAGCGTACACATTTTCAGCTTTTCGAAATACTTTATTTTATGTTATTAAAAAAGCGACATGACGGTTTGAAACCCAAGAATCGGTTGTGCACGCGAATGTGGCCTTCGTACGTGATCTATAACATGTACCGTACGGGGCAAAGTCGCTCGGCGAGCTGGAGGCGGTGATCGGTATCCATACTCCAGTTCAGCTCGAACCTCATCGAGCTCTCGCTACTAACATAGGTAAACTAATCAGAGGAATTCATCATTTAGTGTATACGTTTAATGCACGGCTAGCTAATGTACAGGTAAGTGAGCCTAGCGCATGGAACAATAATACTCTTAGTTACAATGGAGTGGGCGTCAAAGAACACAATGTTTTCTTCAGTTGAAGTTATCCAATCCCAGTTCAACGAGTGGGAGGTCGAAGACAGGTAAACGACGTCTCCTTCTCGTTATTATTTGTGAAAGTTAATTCTAATAATTAATTGTGTGAATGCATCAAACAGTTGGTGCACTCTAATTAAAACATTTTGCATTGTTTACATGCATCTTTAACTAGTCGATGGATTTGAAATGCGCTCGATCTCAGCCTAAATCGATTGCAGTAAAAGTCCTGGATTCCTGAATAAAGGAATCTCTAATAACTGATAACTGAACAAAAGCGGGCTAAGTTAGGGTTGGATAATTACTTCAATACAGTTTTTAAATTGTCACGTACGTAAAGAAATTACCCACTTCGGTACAAACAAAAGACTGTGTTGCGTTTGATTTTGACAGTCTAGTACATAGAGACCCACTTTGCTGATATTTGGGTCCTACTAGAGGGTTGATGGTCAGAGCAATGACTTTATGACATAAGATTATTTCATTCTTGAATGGTTTGAGTGAATCTACTTTTATTATCGGTAAAAAATGCTGATGACGAACACGACGAAGCATCGTGCACGTGGCTCTATGGGTATTGCAATACAGGAATATGGAACTATTTTAAATAAATTTTATTGTCAGCAATTTATGAATCTTAAGAAATCGAATCTTGTCTCAGTGTAAAAAACAGTCATTCTGCCAAAAAATTAATTGTTTTCTTGTCCTCAATGCCATTGTTCATTGTCCTTTCAGACTCATTGTTGGTATTTATGATCTCTTGCCTTGGATTTTGCCCTCAAAGAACAATTGTTGCCGAAAGAAATCGTCATAGCAAACCTATACGCACGACAGCCCAAACCTTATTTTTGACATTTCGTTGTTTTAATTTCCTCCAAATATCTGCTACCAGTGTGAAGTGTCAGTGTTCGTGAGGAACTCATTGGTTCCTCGGTTCCAACGCATGTAATTCTGTGCTTATATTTTAAAATAACAAGTAAAACACACGTGACATTCAGTGACTGGCAGTTGACAGATGATTTTAATTTTGTCTGCAATTGACTAAAACTTTTGAGTGTTTAGATCAAATATTTTGACTTAGGGTAGACTTAAGCAAAATCAGGCTAAACTTAGTTTAAACTCAGTTTAGACCCAAGATTTGATATTGAATCAATGAATCAATGAATCAATGACATTTTGTAAACACGAAAATGAAGGCAACAAACGTAAAACTAGAAAACTACAGTTTTTAGCGCAGAGTTAATGTAATATTTTGTGTTAAAGAAATACGATACGGTTTTTTTCTGGGACTTTTTTCTTTGAACTCGACGAGCGGCCTAAAAATTAAACTTCGGTTGATCTAGGTTCAAATTTGAAGCGGATATTAGCACAAGGAGAAAATATTGGCAGTTAGAAAATAAGTGTTGTTTAATCTGACCAAGTTTAGCTCGACTTTGGTGAAATCGGCAATCGAACCACGAATTATACAAGTATTAGCGCTTCATCGCTAACTTAAACTCTCTGTAACTCTGTAAACATTTCTGGTATTGCTATCCATTGCACATCTTAGCATTCGCTGCAGATCGATCGTTGGGGATAAACTGGATTTCAATGTCGCAATCAATGAATTTGAAACAAATTAACACATTAAGAGTCATTACATTAACAATCTTTATGATGGTTTTTAGACTCATGTCTACTTGATGTAAACTTAGCACTAGTTTTAACAAAAACTATTTCAAATGGGTTTTGATTGCTAAGTAAAGGACAACTAAATTTCCCGGCGTTTTTTAACGGTCGTTATTAACAATCATCTTCTTCACAAGTAACTAAAATCTTCAAACTTAAGCCTCGTTTAGCGCAAACGCTCTCTACTTTTCGCATACGAATATCTGTCATGCGACTACTGGGAAAAATAACTCCAGTTGCTCCAGTAGCTTGTGTCAATGACGGAACGAAAATCCAATAACTGCGAGAAATTACTGAATGGACCCAATACTAACTCACACACAAACAATACTAACAATTTACTAACTCAGTAGCTCCAGTTTGGCTCGAAACGCGACCCATATGTGTACCTACACATTCCACTCTGAAATGGCGTTCAATAAATTGGTCCAATCAGATGTTGACTCCAAGATTCTAAGGAAAGGTCTCAAGACCTCGTCCCTGCTCACGATACACTCTAAGACGAAGCACTTACCGTCATTGTCGGATTAATCCAGGTGCGTCGGCTGAAGTCAGCAACAGACTTGAGGGCATCGCCGTCTTCGCGTTGCTTTTATTGACTAGGTCGCCGCCTTTCCACCGACGCAGCCGTCGTAGTCGTCGTCTTCTTCGTGGTCGGTGCCGACCACTGGTAGCAAGACTCGCTCAGCGTTCTCAAGACCGTGGCATCAGGCGCATAAAGTCGCGACACTCATGCGACAAACTCGTGGAGTGTGTTCGAAAATTTATTTGTTTTAACAAAATCCGAAGCTCGGTTTTCTATGGTGAATCTCGGGGAAGTTAATGAGATTCTTTTCTGAGCTGAAACCTCCAGAGAAGTCCAATTTGAAGTGTTTCGGATCGCATGAATTGTGCCTTGTCCCAAGTACCTACGAAGACATGCATCTGCAAGGCATTGCAAAACGCCCTTCGATCGAGGGTCAGAGTTGAATCGGGCCTGCATGAGTTATGCCAATTGTTGAAAATACCTTTGGTACCGATAATTGCCCACAAACTGGTTTCAGTGAACTTTACATTTGAAAAACTCCTCATGCAGCATTTCCTCGTCTTGGTTTCGGTGCTGCGTTCCTGCGCGCGCGCGCGTGCGCGTGCCCCGGGCACCGTTGTTGCGCAGGTCGTGTCAGAACACGTTTATGATTGCGCGGGTCGGGAACATTGCCCCGCGGTTGGTCCGTGGGTCGGCTCCGATGGAGAAACGGCTTTGAGAATTCGCCGAGTTATTTAATTGGCCCATTGGAGTGAAGCTATGTTGATGAAGACCATGGAATCTACGGTTGTCTTATGTGTAAAGCGTGTAAACCTGTCAGTTTAATTGCTTATCTACTCGAGCATCCCTTTGTTTTAAGAGCAACGGCGCATGATGCTGCATTATCGTCGTCAGGTACATGATTTGTGCGTCATGCCCGGCAACACAAATCAAGTGCAGTGATTTAATTGCACCCGTGTTTTCCTATATCGAGCTGCAGTCTGGAAGAGACCGTCTCGAGTCATATCGGGCATGCGCGAGCCAGCACAAGATTGTCACAGATGTACATATCTCAATCTATAGGCAATCAATTATGATTACCTCACGTCACGTTGACATTTTTACCAAATGCATGAAATAAGAATGACAATTTGTGTGATTGATCGACTCATTGTGTAAGTGAAGTGATGTAAACGCAATCGGCAAAGAGAGAATTAAGTAATCATCAATTTCACGTAAACGAGTACAAAATGGAGTTGACATTTGAACGGAATTAATGCCCGTTAGATCGCAAAGTCTGCCAATGTAGTTTTGTCTTCTTGAATCTATCTGTTGGTTGTGTTTACAACAAAACAACTGATAGTACACTCTCGGTACCCGTGTACCTGCCTTGTATTGTTTCTGTTCAAATTCATTGAGTGTACAGAACAGGCAACTAACAGGTTTAACTCGATGTAAAACATCTGATTTCTGATACGATTCTTTCAAGACGACCTGGCTCTGTTTTAATAGCCACGCTCTGGAGCGGAACAGTAAGAAAAAACGCATTGTTTTTTGGTCTAGCGCTATCTAAGTTTTATCATTGACATGATCTGGGCGCCGTATCAGCTAGGAGATGATCAAGATTGGGTGCTATCTCTCGCTTCGAGCCTCGTCTGTAATTTACAGCGCCCACCACGGAGGACACCTAATAAAATGTCAGCTATGTCCGCACCGTTACATGTGTAAAATGCCGCTAGAAAGGTCGCGGTGCATGTGTAACCATAGGTTCTTGCCAAACAAGTCCCATTGCAAGAACTCCGTCGGTGCCAAGGCTGTGAAACGCCTCAACACCGGACGGTGTAGCACCTCCCATATTTGCCACGACGGCGACCCTTCTTTAATTGCTGGCGAATTTAGGAACTTGCCGGCCGAAATGTTCGGTGTTTGACATATGGGATCTCACAGGCCTTTAAGAACAAGGGTACAGTCAAACCATCACACACCAATACACAGACTCTAAAAGCCACCAGCTTTTGACATTGTTGTACCAATAAAAGTTAATGAGTTTGAAATCGCTTCGAAACGTGCTTCTATAATCTACAATATCGCTCGGTGACTTTGGTCGTCCGGCAAGAGATAAGATTCGATTGCGTTTATTAAGAAGCGATGCCAGGTGGAGGCGTTCAGTGTCAATGATGGGACTCCTGAAGAAGTCGCTAGCTGTGTTGCTCCTAGTCTCGCTGGTCGCAGGTATTTAGATAATTAAACCAATTACCTCGGTACATCGTGCGGTAATGAGCATCGCGCTCGGCGCCCAGCGCTATTACGCTGTGTACGCTACAAATAAATCAATTAAATAAGTGCAATACGTTCGCACTATAGGCTAGGAGCGGAGGAATCGCTGCAAATACTATTTTTGTTACACCCTATTAATTTATCTGTCTTGTGATTAAAATCTATCGTTAAAAAATTAGTGATGCATAACTGCGTGAGTGGATTCTACGCGAACAAACACAGTGAATTCTTTTACTTTCACTGCAGAATATTATTAGATACCCCTGAGATTTCTTTGCCTGCTTTACGTGGAACAATTCACTCCAATATGGCGAAGAAATTTGATCGACACCAGGCAGCGCCTTCTTGAGTCAACTCGCTTGGCAAAGTCATCCTCTAGGATCGCAGAGTCAATCAATTAATTAATCAATTTGTTCGCTTTATCTCCTCCAACATTGTTCTCACTTCTTGCTGCTGCATTTTGCTATGAGCCTGCACCGGGGATCGAAGCCAGCACGCCCCGACGATTATCGGCCAATCATTTGCAGTCTAGCCTGTGAGAGAAGATATGGTGTCAAAGCCCTCTCTAAGCCCTTGTTTCCACTGCGGCACTTATGGAAAAATAGCTCCAGAGGAAGCCGTGCCATAGCAAAGCACGGCACATTATTTTATCCTGGGGGCCAAGTCTAGAAATATTTTGTCCTGGAGATTTTCGGTTTCCCATTTCTTTTATTTAGACACAGGAAACAAAGGATCACTGCAAAGCAATATTTCGCGACGCGTCTGATAAGAGTGAAATGTGATGAAAGCAATTGCCCTAGATCCGGCCACCGCCTTCTAGATGGTGCACTCTGCAAGCTAGGCTTTTGTTTCGTTGCAAGAATGCAAAATGGCGGCTGATTTATAAGATATTATCTCGCTGTTGCAGCATCCGCTTCGAGAGGCAGCTGTCTCGTGAACTATATTTTACATTTTGAGACGCCTAAGGTCTGAGTCTAGATTTCAACCCCTCGCCTCGATGCTAAGGAATACGTGGAACTAAGCTTGTGAATCGCCCTCACCCCTACAGGCAAGCCCGGTGTGGGTCCCGGCGACCAGGACTGGAACTATGTGGAGGTTCGCCCCGGCGCACACATGTTCTACTGGCTTTACAACACCAACGCCAATGTCGCCGACCCCCTGACTCGCCCCCTCGTCATCTGGCTGCAGGGCGGCCCCGGTGCATCCTCCATGTACGGCAACTTCGAGGAGTTCGGCATCGTCGACCTGGACAACGTCGTCAGGGAAAACTCGTGGGTAATGAACGATCAGTGACTGATTAGTAGGGTTTAACGACGCACTGTTTTTGACAACGGGCCATGTGACTCTGGTAAAAACACGTGAACAAATACTTGATCAGTTCTGGGTAAATGAACGCCTTTCTTTAGAAACAACCTAACAAATTGAAGCTTAATATCGAAGTCTTGCAATATAAACCGAGGAAGTTTTTGAGTAAAGTACGGGTTTTCTCCTCAATTCGTGGCAAAATAGTTTGAAAATATGTTGAATTTTCTTCCATTTTTTAAACGAGTTCTTTTATTAGGCAAGGTGGCAGTGGCATTTAGAAAAGAGGCCGTGGAAACTTCTCTCCAATGTCTTCTTGTGGCTGATTACCGTTTTTGCTGGCGGTTTCGCCATGATGCTCAGAGGCTAGCGTGGTATTGATTGATAGCGCTATCAAGGACGTTGTAGTTGGATTAGAAGACGAGGTGGGGCGATAAGAAGTGCATTCACTGCGTCTTCTACCGTTGCTTGATGCAAGTCCTCGTGGGGCACACAGGAAAAATGCGATTGAGGTTTACGACCTGAATATAAAATCATTATTTCTCTTTCACTTTGTCTTCGGTGGTAGATGGCGAAATATCGGACTCTGCCGTTCAAATTGTTTTCCAAGAAAAATGCGCCGATAAAAGACGCTGCAAACACTGGGCATGTAAATTACCATTGCAAAGACGTGCCTGGCAAAAAAACACGGTTGGAAAATTTAAATAACAATTCAATCTTACACCACTATTTAGTTAAATTTCTTGAAACGGTATTTCCTGTCGGAGTTTTGGACACAAGTGCCGCATGATTTCACTCCATTATGTATGAAATACATTCAATTAATGCTCGGTCGTTTTAAATGTGTGTAATTCAAATCTGAAACCGTAATAACATATAAATGCATACATGAGAAATTGCACGTTGCAGCAGATTGCATGCATTTCTTAAACTATTTCAATCTTTTCTGGCACATTTTCTCATAGTCTCGAGCGCACAGCGAGTAATTACAGTCAGGAATGTGTAATTTCCACGCGTCAACGTTCTAACTTAATTCATTTATTTTCGAAAAGCTCGCATTTTTATTAGAAAGTTTGATTTTGTCAAGAAAATCGTTTCTGTGGCTCGGTCACCTCTGTTTTGCGGCATACCGCAGAGTAGCTAAGCCCTTCCAAAGAGTTACCAACTGAAAAGCCCACAGCGGCGAGTTGAGGTTAAAAACTCAGTTGTTAGCGAGCCCAAGCATCCATGGCAATCGCAAAACGATCACGAGGTAATGAGTCTCGATACCCATGTCTTGAGTCGTGATACCGAGATCTCTTCCATCGTACAGTCTTAACTTACCACCAAGCAATTTAAAATATCTTAAGACACTTGACCACCGTTTAGAGTGAATGCAGTCTACTTTGTTCATTATAAGAACAGAAGTTGATGGGCATCTTCTTGAGAGGGTCACACCGTTAATAACAAAACAAGCTTGTACCGTCCTTTGGAAGGGACGTTAAACCGGTAGCCCACTTGGTGCTCTTCGACAGGAGAAGGGATACGTGCTGGCACCAGGTTTTCCTCTCTACCTTCTAGGCTAGATTATGTTCATCATCATCACCCAGTCATTCACCGACGCCAGTATAGCCGTTGTCAAATCAGTGCGTTTTTAAACACAATAAATCAATAAATTAATAATCAATTTCATCATAAGATCAAATTACCGACCGTCTTTCGAGCAGTCATTGAGATTTTCTAGCTCTGGTCAGTGCAGGAAGGGATTTTAGCTGGAGACCAGGTCCCGTCCCGTACCGTATGAGTCCTGCAAGCAACAAACCGTTCCTCCTGTCGCAGGTGAACCACGTGAACGTGCTGTTTATCGACAACCCGGTCGGCACCGGCTGGAGCTACGTCGAGAACCAGAACTCGTTGACCACCACGAACCTGGAGGTCGCCACCGATCTGGTGACTTTCACCGCGGGCTTCTACCAGCAGCACCCCGAGTACCTCGACACCCCGCTCTACATCTTCTGCGAGTCTTACGGAGGCAAGATGGCGCCCGAATTCGCGCTCGAGCTGAACAAGGTATACATCACCCGGGTACCGAACCCGCGCCGAGGGGATTATAGCCCAAGTGGCTCAATCGTATCAACGCCTAAATCCGAAATATGTTTCGTCTCAGATTTTAATATATCTCCAAGAAACTCGTATAGACATTTGAACTTTTCAGCTCCTTGTTGCAGTAATGTCTTGTTTGAACGTCTTTTGATAGCTATTCTGGCAAGATTGGAGCTAATTCCTAGCGTAAGCAATGCACAAAGTTTGAGCAAAGCTTCGGCATGGAATCGAGACCAAGCCTTATCAAACTGTTGACCCTGTTGTCCTTCAGTCATGACCCAAACAACCCCCTCTGAACGCTCCCCCCTAAAGCTGTGCACCGAGCTTTCCTTCTTGTGGTACCCTCAGGCCATCCAAGCCGGCAACTCCGCTGCACCGCTACAAGGAGTCGCCCTCGGCGATCCCTGGACGTCGCCCATCGACTCTGTGCTCACATGGGCGCCGTTCTTGCTGCAAACCGTGAGTCGCGCTGGGCGATTTTAAGAATGACACTTTATTCTGTTTTAAACATTCGGAGCCGTGAAGTGAACAATGGGAAGCAAAGCAGAGAGATTCACAAAAGCAGTGGAAATTAAATTATTAAGAAGTGTGGGTTCGACAAAAATTGAACAAAAATAATAGATGAAAAAAATGGGACTGCATACATTTTTTTCTTTTGTTGTCAAAAATTTGCTATTATTCAAGTAATTTTAAACGTTGCCAGATCTAAGTTATGCTCTTATATGAGGGAAACGTTACCGGTTTTTTATAGAACCTCATCTTTTCAGTTTACCAAAATCACAAGACAGAACGGGGATTTTTTTTTAAATCTCAGATGAATCGTTAAGATAATGCAATCGTTTTGCCGAGATTTAAGATAAAATATCTCACAAATTTTCCAAATGAGTTCCAACTCAGGAAACGATTGAACTCTTGGCTGTTCAGCACTCATTCCATTAAGACTTTGCAGACATGTTCCCTCGGCTATTGAGCTGCGATTGGTGTTTGCAAGCGATATCCCGAGCGTCAGGATTGCTTGATTACCTTCCATGGGCCGGGTGGTTACCACATAGCAAAGTACCAATGCCCTCACTCGACCAATGGCTTGCGCTTCCCAGGGCATGGTCGACCAGGAGGGCTTCGAGAGGATCCGCACCTCAGCAGAAAGCTGCAAGACCGCGCTGGAGGCCGGCAACTTCGAGCTCGCCACCGACCTCTGGGGATCAACCGAGAACGTGATCCTGTCTGTCACCAGGAACATCGACTTCTACAACATCCTCTACAAGGTCAACTGGGGGCTGCAGGAAGAGGAGCAGCGTGAGGCTGACAGGAAGACGATGACCCCGAGAGGTGGGTTTCCGGTCTGAATCTTCCCCCTGGACCCTACAGACGAAGTTGGGGACTGACCGGCCATGCTTTGTGTTTGACTCGCAGAGTTCCTGTACAAGTACATGATCAAACATCCGCGTGCGGCGCGTGCGCTGTCTCTGGAGGACACGATGAACGGACCGGTGCGCGAGGTCCTGGGGGACACCATCCCGTCGGATGTCATCTTTGACTCGCAGGGAGGCGACGTCTTCGGCGCGCTCTACGAAGACTTTATGGTGCCGGCCACGGACATCGGTGAGCAGCCCTCGAGAGTGTTCTGACGTGGTCAAACATTCCCTAAGTCCTCCTTATCATCCTGCTTTACGAACGGATGGGCGGGAAATGAAGCTACAATTTGGTAGCAATGTGTTCAGGAGGAATTGTCAATGTTGCACCTGATATATTCCTTGCGTAAAGAAAGTCCTGCGTAGCTTTTCGTGCATTGCAGAGTTTGAGAGATCTTTAGCACCATAAAGTACCAAACAATTTAAAGAAAAGCAAACATTTTTTAGGTTAGGTTATAGTTTTAAAGGGTTGATTGTGCAAATCGAGATCACCACATTCTTTCTGCAGTAGTTGATGATTGTTTATTCCCTACCGAGCCATGTAACCCTGACAACTCCATGTTTCAAGTCGATTGGGCAGCTGATGTTGGTTGCGTGAGTTACTACCGATGCCAGTACGCATGTTATAAAAACTCTGCGTGCCTGGTTAGCACGCGTCTATCTTGTTTACACACATGCCACGCCGCTATTCAGCGCGGGTCATGACCCAGTGACGCCACTTGCAAGTCGCGTCCCTCTAAAGGGTAGTTGACTCCTGGCGGCGACGCTGCACATTACGACGCTGTTTTTATTTTCGCGTTTGCTCGAATTATTGTCTGTTACGCTGGATTTTTGCCCAGAAACGCGATTGCGTTTGTTTCCTCTGTGAACCAAGATTTCACTCGAAGTAGCAGTGAAAGCACGCGCCATTTTTTTTTTTCTATAAAAGTTTTACATGATTTTGCTAAGCAGTTTATTCCTATTTTTGCAACAAACGTGTAAATTAACAGCAGTAATTTTACTGCTGCTAATTGCAAGTTAACGAAGCGATTGAATTAATTTGTCACATGGCTCGCTTCTGATCCCGCATTGGTTGAAAGCCTTGTTCCTCGTTTCCCGGAAGTCCTATTGTTGTAGTCATGAATAGTGTTAAGCATATCAATAAATATCAATAAATATCAATAAATATCAATAAATATTAATATATTGTCAGCTTGCATCGATTACGGTGCAGGCAATGTGGTGAAATCCTGCGTTCCGAAGAAGTACCAGCCAAAGCGAGTTGCCCGGACAAACCCATCCTCTAATTGCTGCGTTTCTTCTCCCTTACAGTCGAGGAGCTGCTCAACACCACGTCCCTGAAGGTGGTCGTCTTTACAGGACAACTGGACCTGATCGTCGATACCCCCGGTAGGTTACCAACAAACCCCATGTGAATACAGAGTCGTCGCGACGTCCAAGCCAAGGCACGTTGTGGGCAGCTTCTTGGTCATCTGCAAGGAGGTACACTCTTCGCTCTGATACGGTGTGGGGCAAACGTGCGCAGGTTTATTGGCTAATTATGACCTGCAGGAGTTGCGTAAGATGGTCTCTGACAAGAAAACTGTGGTACATCCTTCCCTTGACAGGCATTTGATGCCGATATTCGGGTCATGACCTAATTCACCCTGACTTTTTCGTGAAATCAATTTCGTTCGGGCCTCAGTGCAGGGCTGTTACCACAACACTCTGGTTCTCGTCTCGAGAACTGCTTCAGGTTCACACGAGAATGTTCATGTTAGGGCAATAAGTGGGGTGTTCTGTTTCCTTATTGTTAAAACACACATCTAATTTGTACATTAATTACAAGGATAATTAATTACCGATTACATGACGTTTACCTCAGACTTCTACTGTGAAACAAAGTGCAGTCGGTGACATGCGCAGTCGGCCAGTCACATTCTCGCACATGGGAAGCCGTGTTTTCCTGGCGTGCGCCCGGTGGAAAACAAACGTCAACTCGGCTGAGAATTAATTAGCAGTTACTACAACAAAAGACAAAACTGAGCGCAGAAAAAGTGCAGAATAAATTCTTCTTGTCTCGCTAATGGCGGCGTAAAACTGCGACTGAATGGGCGAAATAATTGCCGCGGCACACACGATTTCTTTCTCCCTCTCTCTCACTCACAATCAACACGTAATTAGCAGCGATAGCAAAAGAAAACAATTACAAAAATGATCCCCATATATGGTCATGTCTGGCGCATGCGTGGGACCAAGTTCGAAATCGAACGTTTTGTCGCCAGCGGTTTTTTCTTAATTGAAATCGACAATTGCGCATTGCGCGACGCGCATCTTGCAATTATCAATCGATGTAATGTATTTAATGTTCTGCAAATGTCACTCGTGCACCGACGTAAAGAGAATGTCTGTCATGCGTACAGTTTATGACTGTTAATTTATACGCACGAGACTGGCGACTTTCGGACTTGAGAGACGCTAGACCCGCGGGTATCGGGTCTGCCCTGGATGGCCCGAAGTGTCCACTGCTAACATAGGACTGTGGTGTCAAAGAAACAAACGTCGTTATGCACCGATATTATCTAAATAGAGGGGAAGGGGGGACAGTTCATTCATTCCCTCCTCTTCTGGATACTTGGATTCCTGCTCCCGACCCTAAGGGCTGAGAGTCCCGCATGTCTGCTCACGCCTGCGTACTTGCAGGCACGTTGGACTGGGTCAACCGACTCAAATGGGCGGGCGCCGCCGCCTGGAAGCGGGCAACCCGCACTCCGCTCACCGTGGACCGCGTCATCGAGGGCTACACCAAGACCAGCGGCAACTTCGCCGTCTACTGGATCCTGCGCGCCGGACACATGGTGAGGAGGGCGTTTACCAGGCTTGGTGCAAGAGACTCCATAGGACACCTCTTTGATGGGTAGCAGGGATTCCATGAATGAGTTTACCAAACGAATCGTTGGGTCCGCCTTTGTAATAAGTTATTTCAACCGCGTATTCTCCTGGGGACGTTGACCACCGCACGGTAGATACATTCTCTTGTATGTTTCAAGCTGATTGACAGCACCGTCACTTGTCTGTCAGATTGACAAGCTTTGCAATCACGCGGTCAGCCTCTCCGGGAAACGAACCAAGGTCCCGTCTCAGACCACGGGTAGAAAGGAAACATGCTCTAGATCAACTACCTCAAGGTGGACCACTCTTTCGAAGCAGTTTCCAGGTGGCGTCGTTGTAATTAGATCCAGGTGTGCATCGCATGCACTTGTCCGTTCTTGCGATGAGCACACTTGATTTCTTCCCCAAGTTGTTTTGAGTGACCGGCGATCAACGCGACATCTTTCAAATGGCGTCTGAACTCGCAAGGCATGCGCAATGACACCGCCCGATTGAAACAATGAGGCATTCCTCGGGCTAAAGTGACCCGAAGATAACTATTCTACAACATATACAAAAACGCCATTCGTTTTGACAACAGATGAATCCGATTTTCTGTTCGGGAGAGAGGTTGGAGGGATGAAAGTTAAGCAACACTGCGCTGAGTCAGGTATTGGATGGGTGACCACCATACACATGACCAGTTCTGTTCGGGAGAGAAGTTGGAGGGATGAAAGTTAGTACAGCAACTTCACTCGCCTTGCTTATCAACCTCTCGACAGCATGGATTTGTGGAGGAATCCTGTTGTTCGCGTTGTTCCGTCCTTCGGAAGGGACGTTAAGCCAGTGGTCCCCTTTGTCTTCAACAGGAGTAGGCTACGTGCCGGCACCGGGTTTTCATTGCTACCTCTTAGGCTAGATTAGATTCAACACGTGCTCATGTGCCACATGGACCGTCGTGAAAACAATGCGTCGTTAAACCCAACAAGTCTTGCCAACCCATGTTTCTGTCCGCAGGTTCCCTATGACAACCCTCTGGCCGGGCTGAAGATGCTGCAGGAAGTGACTAATTACTAAGTGGTCCGCCCATCACTTGCTAGTCACCATCGGGTCAGAGGTGACCAACAACTCTGCGAGCTGTTCTGTAATAACTCTGCGAGCTGAAAGTGATGCTTGTTTTTGTTACGAATTAAAAGCGTGGACAAGACGTCATGTTCTGGGACTAGATTATTTAAACAGATCGTGTTTATGTATCGTACAAACAATGGTCACTGGCGCGCCTGCGTCATTGCTCATGAATTCGTTCATTGTTTCGTCTGAAGTCATAACTGCGCGATGCACATGCACTTGCAGCTGCAATCATTATGCACTCATCGCTCGGACGTCATCACTGTCAGCTCGTGACCCATTTCGCTGGAGCGATGGCATCGGCTTGATGCTCCATGCCGGCTCCTGCATTGTCTCCTGCAGTTCAACTAAAATTACTGACAAAAACAAAGATTTCAAGGCTGTCGCCAAGCTTTTAAACAAGTATATACAAACTTCAAACTAGGGCAAGCTTTGCAGACAAACAATCTTTCCATTCCAGCCGTCGGACAATGAATCCGACACAATTACAAGCCTCAACATCGGCTGCATGGATACACAAAAATGCGCGCACAATTTGTGAAATTTCACGAGTGTCTTTTGTTTCCTCGCATGGGAAAGATCAAGATGTCGGTTGGCCAAGTTAGCCCTCAATGTCTTTGTGGTAAGAACGTCTCGGAGGCAAGTAGCAGCGAGTTGCATCCAGGTTCGCCTCCCGATGGGCTCGCCACGCTAGGCCTCCTCGTTGCTGAACGGCGTCGGTCTGACGGCGTCGTTGTACACCAGACCACGCTCCGTCTCGATGATGAGTGCGCGAACGACCTGGCAGAAGTACTTCGAGGCCGCTGCAAGCACGGAAAGGGACATTGCTCAGCACCGGAGTCTGCGCACTGGTCAAATCAGGCACCTGGTTAGAGTCTCATAAGGAAACGTCATCGCCTTGTCCTGTGGGTTTTCCCCGAGATGGTTGCCAGGAGGAAAAGTGAGCTAGTGGTTATTTACTGCAGTATAGGAGGACGCCGGCGAAGACCATGGCCGCCACCTCGCAGTGGTACGGGTAGCGCACGGCCAAGAAGATGGCTCCTCCCAGACCTAGCACGGCCAGCACTCCCGTCTGGATGGTGTACACCCAGAACCAGGGCTTCAGGAAGCGTGAATTTCCCTGCGAACGTAGAGGATGCCGTTGAAAGAGCCATGCATTGCGCTTGACTGAGGTGCTTCAGTGGTCAATGCACGCGGTAAAACGGTTCATGGAATGTACCAATTTAACCAATTTAATAAAGATTTCTTGAGGAAACCCTTACAAGGAGCTTACAGCAACCCTGGCAGAAATACCATTTGGAATTGTAAATGTTACAAGAATTCAATATCGCTGTGATATTTTCAAAAAATCCACGTATTCTTCCCTTCTTAACCCCTCTGAACCCCTGTTGACAAGAAATTTCCGAGCAACCACATTTGTCACCTCTGTATCAGCAAGTAAATTGCCATGAGTGTGAGTTGCTTGCGATAGAGCACGCTCGGCTAAGTAATTAATTAAACAATGCTTGTTTTATGTCTGGTAGAAGTGGTCGAGATCTGGCTGGGTCTGCTTACATTCTTTGCCCCCGAGTACAGCAACAAGTTGCAGCCGATCTTCACCAGACTGATGACCACCAGCGCTGCCGGTATGAGGGTGTACACTGAAAACAACAAGCTCTTGTGTCAATCCCATCCCTGCCTAGCATCGAACACGTGTTCGTCTGGCACTGGTAGCTAAAATGTCAATAAATAATACACATTTGAAACTTAAAAACTTTTCAAATTGTTGTGTTGGTGCGACGACGAATATGAGTATTGAACGCCTTCCGTTATAAGATGTGTGTTGTTCTCAGAGAATTAATAACCACCGGTAATTTCATATCTGTGGCAGGAAAGACATAACCACACATTGTGTGTTACACTTAGGTCAGGAGCAAGTCGCGTCTTACGGGACTGTATTATTGGACCTTTTAGTGCCAGTTTTAATATCACCATCTCATCAGTGAAGATCCTTCCACTTCCTCTTCCTGGTTCCCCATTTACATACTTTCATCGCCTGGCAAAGCGCGAATAGACTTGAAAGAAGTCTAGCTTTGAAAAGTATAAACACACTTTGACTGTCTCGTCTATTCAGTTTTGATCCACCGGCATTCGATGTCCCATGATTGATGTTTGAAATTGTGACTGACAAGAGGCTTACCAGCGTGGTTGTGGTGGAAAGTAGAGAAGAGGTCGACAGTGAAGATGATAAGAAGTCCAATCGATTTGATCTGAAACAAATTCGACGCAGTGCAATCAGTATAATTAGCCGTGCATTAGACTAACTGTAATATGGGAATAGCTGTGAAGGAGTTGAATCAATTAGAGGTCGTCAGTCTAGCTATCTCTGAACCCGGTCTGCAAGCCACCGAGTTAACCTTTGCCTCGCAAAAGTGCGGCACGATGAAGATTCTGCTAAAAAGATTCTCTGAGCTTGCAACACTTCACGCAGAAGGTTCACTTCACCAATTGCTGCTGCTGCTGTCAGTTGAGGAAGAAAACTGCGATTGGACGAGCGTGCAAAGTGCATGATCCATGAGGCTGGGGTTCGTTCTGAGTGCTATCGAGATGAAATTTTTTCAAGCTGTCAGCCAAGGCAGTCGGTTTTTGTTGTTGTTGTATAGAAGCACATCATTTGTTCGTGTAAAACAGCAATGTGTTTCATATAATAATATCCCGATTAAATGACCTTCAGTTGAAAATAACTAGGGAAACGAGTTATTATGATTGAGTCATACGCAATGAAAAGTGGCACTTCATTGTTGTGGTTTTCAAAGTTTTTTCTTTCTACTCTGTGCCAGTCATGATGACAAAACAGAGGAAGCAATTCGGCGGCGGCGGCGACGGCGGCGGCGTCGCGCGTTTTATAATTTTAGATCGGTGACGCAACGATCATGGCAGGTCCCACTAAAAGTAGTCTCTGCTCCTCGCGTCTTGCCCGTCCTTGGCAATGAGCGTCAATATTGCCAGGAAATCTAATCGACGACGAAAAGTCGAAGATCAACGACACGCCGACTTTCTCCAAGCAGTCGGGCGCTGATCGCGCAATTCCAAGTCGATTCTTTCGCGTTTCCGGCGCACAATTGCGTCTTACGAGCACAGAGATTAACTCGCTGGTAGCTTCTGTCAGAAATAAGATTCAACACAAATCTTTGAAGACTTACCAAACAAAATTCCGCGAGCCTCAAGCAGCCCGATTTGAGCGTCTCTCCGAAGCACGTCGTCGGCGTCGAGAAAAGCATCGTGGCCTGTTATTTAATTCTTTTCCTGCACCTCTTTGGCCGTCTTCCGCGTTCTAAGGCGCTTCAATGTAGACGTCGGAGTTAAGAATGCGTCTGCCAGGCCAACGTGTAGCTAGGAGTCTTGGTTTGCAGTGTCAATGCACTGAGCGCCGGTGCTGAGGGAGATCGCCGACGTCGAACGCGGGGAAGAGGTCGACTGCCGGTTGCTACGGCGGGACTGTGCTCGTGTGATTCTCGCGCATGCGGTCTGATGCCCAGCGCGAAGTGAGCTCATTCGATCTTCGCGCAACACAACGCAAGATGCGTTTGCTTCAGGAGAGAAATTAAGCTTTTTGCTTTAAGATGCATCAATTGAATGACACGGACGCCTGTGTGCAGGGGAGGGGGGCATGTCCCAACTCCTACAATAATTTGTATGTGAGCATCGTAGCTACTGTCTCTGCGCTCTAGGTCATTGTTAACTGTAGATGACTTAAAATAGATTGACGGTCAATCATTTAAATCGCCTCGAAATCAGTGGTAAGGTAACGGCGAGCCAAGCGTCCGAGCTGTCAGTCAAAATCTAGATATTTTGGCCGAAGGATTTTTGCTCGAGCAATCCATGGGTAAGGTTGTTGACAACGTAAAGCAATTACAGCGAGCGCATGGGGAACGCCGTGCAAGAAAGATGATAAACTTGTTGTTTGTGTCATGCGCCCTGCGTGACATGTTTACGGAAGAGTTGTTGGGTCTTTGGTTGTTGGTTTCTGCAGTTTTTGTTCTAGCATCGTGCGTATCGTAAGGCAAGATGCTTCCGCCTGAAATTGTGACCGTGATTAAGCCCCTTGGATCATTCACACGACTCGAGTTCAAGATCTAAACACCTTGCGAGCATCTTCTTATTGAAGATGGCGGACATTTAAATACCCTTGAAGAGACTACAATCGTGCAGGTTAAACTAATAAAAAACTCAGCACAGGACCACCTGACATGTGACCAGAGGCGCAAATTCAAATAATAAGAAAAAAATAAAAATGTAAGAAACTTAAAAAGCCACAAAACGTTTATTATTAAGGTTTAACGACGCACTTTTTTCACAGCTGGCCGTGCGGCACTGGACTTATGGCGTCGGTGAATGAGTGGATGTTGATGAACCTAACCTAGCTTAGAAGGTAGGAGGGGAAACCTGGTGCCGGCACGTAGCCTACTCCTGTTGAAGACCAAGAGGACCACCGGCTTAACGTCCCTTCCGAAGGACGGTACAACGCGAACAACAGGATTCCTCCACAAATCCATGCTGTCGTGAGGTTGATAAGCAAGGCGAGTGAAGTTGCTGTACTAACTTTCATCCCTCCAACCTCTCTCCCAAACAGAACTGGTCATGTGTATGATTGTCACCCGTCCAATACCTGACCCAGCGTAGTGTTGCTTAACTTTCATCCCTCCAACCTCTCTCCCGAACGGAACTGGTCATGTGTATGATGGTCACCCATCCAATACCTGACCCAGCGCAGTGTTGCTTAACTTTCATCTCTCCAACCTCTCTCCCGAACAGAACTGGTCATGTGTATGATGTTCACCCATCCAATACCTGACTCAGCGCAGTGTTGCTTAACTTTCTTCCTTCCAACCTCTCTTCCGAACAGAACTGGTCATGTGTATGATGGTCACCCATCCAATACCTGACCCAGCGCAGTGTTGCTTAACTTCGGCTTGATTTGCAGATGGTGTGTGTGCATCAGAGCCACATGAGAATTTAGTTGAACAGTCCCTTATTTTAGACGCAATAATATTACCTTGAAACGTGAACTTTGCCCGGGGAGATGCACCTCATGAACATGCATAGCTCTGTCTCTTGTATTACTTGCCAACAGCTAAACGGCACTGATCATTCAGAGGTAATATTGAGATCAACATTTAGTCAGCCCGTGCTCAGTGAAGGGCCCACCAAAAAGTCATAACTGATAATCATTGATAATTAGACGAGTTTTTTTATTTTTATGCATTGCACATTTTAACCCCCCCCCCCCCCTCCCCCCTCTCCCCCCCCCCCCCCCCCCCCCTCTCCAACATTGTTGGGATGTTATTAGTTGGAACAGCTGTCTAGGCTCTTGACCAACTCGTCCATTAGAACTGTTTTTTTGGCACCATGGCAATTCTCAACTCACCATCTCTAGGAAATTACCATACATTTTTTATTGCTGCTTTTTGCCGCAGATAACAAATCGTGCTAACTTCAGATCTCCTAGGGTGCAAATAGATAAAAAATTAGCTCCTAATGCAATAAATTGATAGATTTTTGGTGTTTGACGACGCAAGTTATTGCAACATGGTGTGAAAGGCGTGTCTGTGTATCTGTGTGAATAAATGAATCGTAGCAAAGACGCTAGCATGACCTGCGGATCATGACGTGGACTGTTGACAACGCAGACGGGGTTAGGTTCTGTCTCTGTCTAGCCCACATAGACCAGACACAACTTCAGTCAACCCACTCTGCGACTAAACCCAGACATGCACAGTGACACATTCCAGACATAATGCATCTGGAATCAGAGTCCAGAGAGCCATGCATTGCTAGATTCCCTACCGAGCTAATCTGTTGGTCATGTCTATGACAACTCGCCGAGTTCAATCACTGCACTAATAGTACCTACACGTGCAGTAATTTAACATTAGTTACATGTGCTCCCACTATAACTGGGCAGCAAAGTGGTAGACAATTGAAATTGCTAAACGCTATATTAGTCTGTTTCTAGAAAGAAACGAACGCAGTTTTCTACCCCGGGTAATCTTTGAATATATGTAGACCAAAGCGTGCACAGCATGATTACGATTGTTTCTACAGGTAAGAACACCATCAAGCGCATGCTTCTTTGCGGGTGGCCGACAAACGGATTGCATTCATTTAAAACAAGTTGCTGGGCTTATAGATGGTTTACAAATGCGTTCCAGACAATGTAATTCAGGCTGTTCTTATTCGTGGTCAATTATCGTGAATATTATAGAACTGTAGGATATTTTCAATTACTTTATTGAGTATGAAAAAGGCATGGTTAAAAGTACGAAGCGTTAGACAGTGGAGCTGTGACTGGAGTAGGGGCGGTAGTCATCCCTCCCCAGCGAACCATGCAGAAGTCACAGAGCATCTGTTAGTAGGTCAGTATGCCAAACTTTGGCGAGATGTGCGGACGTACGGACTTGGCAAGGACGATACGCACAAGGGTTGCTTTTCAAAACAGCCTGGATTTGGCCAGCTTTGATCGGCAGTGAATTTACAGTGAAATGACTCCAGGGGAATGCTAATGGCGAATAAAACCGTGAGTATGAGACATACTTTTACAAGGAAGGAAGGATATCTTGCAGACATGTCGAGAGTTCAACGAGTTACTACCCGAATAACAAAGCTTATGCTGTGTTAACTGCATTTTTTCAGCGTCAACTAGACTGTTTTCATTTGAAGTATTGCGATTTTATTCCAAGTTTCCATCCAATAGATTTACAACCAAGCCAGAGGTTTGCCAAAGGTTTCAAAACAGCGACAGCAGCAGCTGCAAGAAAATGCAGAGGCTAACATTTGTAAGCGTAGTATTGTCGATGGTGGAGTAAAACTGACACGCAAAGGAAAGTTATATCTTTAGGCCCTTCTGATGGGGAAGCAGCATATTATAATCGACGACGACGATCAGGACCGAGGTGCTGTGCGACTAGAGTTGAGATGGGTTGGTGGAATCGGACAGTAAAATCATACATTTCTTGCCAATGTTGGCTCATTTTGTTGATGTGAATACACATTGAAAGCATTTGCAGTTTTAATTGGATATAACAATGTTTGATTTATTTTGTCAGTTTTTAAATGGACATTATGTTAGTTCCATGCTTGAAATATATGGAACGAAAGACGGATTCCTCGCACAAGCTGCGACGCGATTTGTGGCTAGAGGGCGGTTGATGGCTGCGTGCCGTGGTCACATGTAATAACCTCTCCCACCGCGCCGATGCAAGTCCACAAGTGATCTCTTTTTGTACCAGCGCTATTATCAACAAATAAGTTTTGTCCTGTTCATTTGGGTTCACGATTTTATGTGAACAATATTTTGACCTCGCAGGTCACTGCAATATGCAATGGAAGACTCGAGTGTGTTTGTGCTGATTTGACTTAAGCCATATATAGTTTGGTTTAGTACCCAACCCTTCTCAAGTTTCACACATAAATATTTTGTTTTTGTCATTATCATTATTTTCATTAATTATCATTATGAAACCCTCCAACATTTTTGTTACGAACATTTTTTTTGACTTGACTATAAACATTTGCTGCAAACCGAAAACATCAACTCGGCTTTTAAAACGGCGAAATTTGTGAACCAGTCAAACATTTTAAGAATAATATAATAAAAATAGGTCGAGGAGAAATTTGAAATTCCATACCGAGGCTCCGTATTCCGGTCTCACCAAAGCAAAAGAGGTAAACCATTTCTTTAACTAAACTTCTTCTGGTCACCCGTTTGATTTGATCTTTCCACCCCAGATTATTGCTGAAAACCACTCCTAAGTAGTTGAAATCTTTATAATAATAATATTGTTATTATTTCATAATAATACAACACTCTAAGTACTTGTAATTATTCACTATCGACTTCGAAATGTACTTCTTAAAATTCATTTTGTCTTCCAATTTCTTTCTTTCCATTACCAAAGCTGACTACTTTACACTTCTCAACATTAAATCCCATTCCATTTCTATTAACCTATTCACTTACTGCATTGATATCTTCTTGTAACATTTCTACAGCCACCCTCTTAGAATCTCTTCCCACTCTTAATTCAAACTCAAGTCTCTTCAGCTTTGGAGTCTGTTACATATCAAATACTTGCGCTAATATTAACCCGTCAAAGTTGTTGCTGGCAGACAGTCTAGCGGGAGCCAGAAGAATGCGTCGAATTATTTGCGTTCTCTCATTACATGCAGGTTTTTACCCGGCTGTGGTTTGGATGAAACGTTGTCTACAATACGATTGCTGGTTGCTGGACGCGGAAGGACAGAATCCGATCTACAGCGTCATCGAGACGTAACTCACTACGTGGATAGATGTAAGTCAGCACAAGCCAATATTTAATACATAAAATAATCAAAAATAACTCAAACTTGTCCAAAGTAGCTGAGTTTTAGAAATCAAGTATCTCTTGCTAGGTCTGCCGATCAATGCTATACAATTCTCTCAGCCATAATTGCAAATCATTAACCAGAACAGCTGAAAGATCTCTTTAAGCCTCTGGCATGAATATATTCCGTTTATCATTTGCCCCCCAAGAATAGAACATCTGTGCAAGCATCATATTTGTTGAAATTATTTACGTTAAAATCCATGAGAAAATAGTTCTGTTTGCCAGCTCTGCTGTCTACCAGCGTTAATTTGTGCCGGAGTCGTCATGTAGTTTTGAACGAGCCTAATGTGACTTTATTCTGCTGTCTTCAGGTTCACTCCAGGCGCCGCAGTCTTGGATTCCTCTCGTTCAAAACTCCGGGACTGCAGCGACAAGAACTCCGACAAAAACTCTGCACTCGGCCCGGAGACCTTGCATCGAGCACTTGAAATCATTGCAAGGACGTGCTGTGAGAGTTTTATCAGGGCTCTGACGGAACATGGGTCACTTTGATTTGTCTGATAACATATTTCATTGGTTGCTTTGCAGGGCTTAACATCACATTAGTTCAGAGGCTGTTTGCATCTGAAGTTCAGGAAATATTAATCATTTTAATTCATTTGTGTGAGGAAATATTTGAAGATGAGTCTAGTTTTTATTTTGTAAGTTCTCCTTCAGAAACTTGATTTGTTATAGCAGTTTTCATTGTTGTAGGTTCTCCTAACGAAAGAATTGTTTTGTTGTCGCAGTGGATTGTTGTAGGTTCTCTCTCAGAAGTTTAATTTTTGTCGCAGTGTCTACCATTAGCAGGTTGATCTGTTGCCTAGTTTGCATGTCTCATATTTCTTGTCTTCTCTCATGTTGCACTTTTTCTCTTAGCTTGCATTATGCCAAGAACTCTAACATTGTGGTAAATGAAACCAACATCACGTCATAGCAGATAGAGTCATAAGGGAGAGTAGGGTTTCCTCAGATACTTTAAGATTCATGTGACCAAATTTACAAGCGATAGAACTTAATCGCTTGCCTGCATAATGTTCCTGTTTGCACCCGTCAGGTTTGTTTTTCATGGTTTCCCGACATCATAGCTAAGCAAATGCTGGGCGATTGATTATAATCTTCACATTACATATCTGATTATAATTGGCCATGACCACTGACCTAACGGAACAAACGCTTGTAAATATCAAATGAATCACTCTCACAGTTAGCAGATTTACGTAAACACAAACACATAAATAGTAATTTAGATTTTGTCAAGGATTTGAATTTGAATTAATGGCTCCACTATTGTCATTGTAAATATTCTGTAGTAATATAAATATTTACAACCCTACAGCTATTTGATTGGAATCCTCAGATGAAAAGGAATGTTATAAGTTTGTGGTAACGTCCTGAGAACCGAGAACTTTTACTCCCTTTTCCCTTTGTAAGTAATTCACGTTGACGACGTTGTGCTGGATGTCGAGGACAAACTCTACTTGGATTCACAAAGTGCGAAGGTAATTTTTATGAAGTCTATCTGAAGTGGCTGATCGAAATGGCCTAGAAGCTACGAACAAGCTAATTGCTTTGTCGCTTGTTGGCATGGAAAGTGCCTAAAAACAAGATTTGAGTATAAAACAGAAAAGCCGGCCCTAATTATCCTGTTATCTCATGATGATTTCCGTATTGTTTCAACAATTTACACGGTTTTTATGTGGTTTTGATTTCTATGTATGGTCTGTGTTATACACGAAGTGCTGTGTTTCTGAATTTTTTTAATTTTTCGCGGTGCGGTGAAGGCATGTAGCCTCTTCCAGGGTACTTTTATATCCTCCATGTTCGTTATATCTGTTCGTTGCGAAGATGGTGCACATGGTGACTGAGGAAGCTCAATTGCTTCAAACACAACAATTATTAGACGTAAAACGCGTAGGAGGTGGTAATATTGTACAATATCGTCCGGTGTTTTCCCCTGATTCAGAGTAAGTTATTCAACTGTTTGATTTTTGAACCACTGAACCAGAATTTAAATGATCGAATGATTATTTTGTAGGTTATGTCAATCATTTACACAGATAGTGTGGTTACAGAGCTGCCATTTATATTATTATTCTTTGGAAGAAGAAGAAGCCAACTTTCAGAGCTAGCACATTTATTATTTGTTTCAGAACTATTTTCGTGGTAAAAGGCAGTGTGATTCAAGCATACAATGTCAAAACATCCACTCACCTTCAAGACTACACAGGGCTTACAAGCCCTGCTATTGGTGTGCAGATGCATCCTATACAGGATAAAATCCTTGTGGCTTGCTCGGAGGAAGGAGAGCTTATTTCATGGACAATAAATACCCAAATGTCGGGAAGTATAGTGGTATGTTATCATTGTATAATTCACTGCTTGTCTTGGTACATTTGCACCTCTTTAGCCAAATGAAATTTTAGAGTTATCTAATTTACTTCAAAGTATTGCATTCAATCACTCTTCATTTTCATATGCTTTCAGAAATTGATACTACCTGCCAGCAAAGCAACTTGTAAGTTTCGGGCATTCCAACTGATTTCATCTCCTAGGATCGACAATTCCGAAGTATTTGATGTATTCACCACACTCTCATCAAATTTGGATGATAAGGCTACAGCAGCTACTTTCTCCAGTACCTCTGGACATGTTAAAAAGATGAATCTGGATATTAAGTAAGCCAATTAAGTATAGAAGATACTTATATATTATCTTAAGAATATAAGATTAAGGTATAAGATATGTTAATATCTGGATATTTAGTAAGATAGCAACATTGGGTCGGGTGCAATGTATTGACCACAATATGTTTTCTTATTTCAGAGTGGACAATCATTCTCATAGCATTTCAGTCGGTGGTGAGCGTTCAGAAAGGTTCTTGGCCGCAATTAGCGGCAACTGTCTCACCGTGGTATACACATCATCTCTTATGGAACCAGATTTGTAAGTTTTCACAGGTCAAATTTTAAATTAGATGTGACTATGAACTGGTATAAATGGCTAAAAATGACATTGTTATAAACACAAAATAGGGAAAAAGAAGGAACATTACTTACGAAAGTTACGACCATCTGGTCAGTTGATGCAAAAAGTTGTGAGACATCCATACAACAATCCTTTGGCAACTTCATCAAAAAATAAATCTCTTCATCTTTTGCAAGTTTTCTATCAGTCTTTTTACCCATAGCTGTTGATTAATTATTTCCTCCTCTCCATTGCATACCAGCCTTAGACTCTCTAACCATTGATAATTATAAACATCTAAACTTTTTGGTAACACCCACAATTTCATACATTTTCAGTCACATAGTCGACCCTTCGAAGGCATTCACCTGCGTTATGTGTCATCCAGAGAAAAATATTTTGGCAACTGGCTTGTCTACGGGAATGATCATCATTTGGACCAATTTCATTTACAAGAAACCCAGTCGATCAACCTTCCACTGGCATCAGTTTCCAGTCCAAGACATTGTATTCTCAGACGAAGGTCAGTCACCTGTTTCTTTTTTTGTTATTTATTCTTGAGCAGGAAAACTTGGAAAACTGCATCTCGCGCTTTTGGTTTCCAAAACGTGATGTGGGATCGTAGCATGTAGTTTGAAGTACTCTTTTAAGCTGTCATGACACTTAAACCCTTCCGTGGTTAATGGAAATATGTTTTCACACTATTGTGCAACGTTATTGGAATATATATTTTCGATTACAGAGTATCAGTGGGATTTATTCAACAGGTCTACTCAATATTAATAAGAAAAAATATGTTAAACCAATTGTACAATTGGTACAATTGGAATTATATTTACAAAACAAAGAAAATGAAATTATTGAAAAAAAAGTTAAACCACAAAAGGATTGAAGCAAAGATCTTGGTTTTGTATAATGTCCTGGTCTAATCGGTGGCTTGTTTTGGTCAACTGACAGGCGGACACTTTTACAGTGGAGCGGAGGAATGTGTGCTGGTCAAGTGGGACCTGAACGATCGGAACGTACGAGAGTATGTTCCACGTTTGTCTGCTCCAATCGCCCACGTTGCAATCTCGCCCCACAACTCCTCGGTGTCTGCTAGCACCATTGATAACGGTGAGTTCGTTGGCCTGCGATCGGTGATTCAATGTTGGCGTCAGACCTTGAATGGGATCATATTTTTGTGAGAGTAGCAACACTCGTAGGAGTACAGTTCTCTGCCCTTTGCGAGCGTTTTCAATATAAATATTAATTATTAGCGAATCTTATTGTTTAGAGTCGGGACAAGTGGAGAACCTTTGTTTTTTTTTAATTTTGAGTGACAGGAGGCGTGTCATTTAAGCAAAAAAACGGGTGTAGCTGTATCTTATTGATACGGCCGATATTTAAGCGTGACTACGTTCAACTACCGCGTAGGTACGTAGGTCAACTACCGTACTGACCATACTTCACATGCAAGTTTTACATCTCTCTATATTTGGGTTGTGTTTTCATATCTAATTTACATGCTGAAAGGCTTTACAGATTGGGATGGAAGTGTCATCTTGCGATATATATATTATTTTTTTCCATTAGTCTAATGACGAGTGCCAAAAACGCCGCCTCCTCTCACGCCTCCAATATTTATTTTATCGAAAATTAAAAAAAAATACTTTTAGAGAATTGTCTGAACTATTGAATGATAATAAGTTGCATTCTGTCCTTTGTTTCCTGTAGGCTGTAGGGGTTGTTACACATTTGCCATTTTGCGTAATTTAACATTGGTCTTATGGAGAGCATTAAAAACGCCAACCCCTCTAACGCCTCCAATATTTATTTTATCGAAAATCAAAAAAAAGTACTTTTAGAGAATTGTCTGAACTATTGAATGATAATAAGTCGCATTCTATCCTTTGTTTCCTGTAGGCTATAGGGGTTGTTACACATTTGCCATTTTGCGTAATTTAACATTGGTCTTGTGGAGAGCATTAAAAACGCCAACCCCTCTAACGCCTCCAATATTTATTTTATCGAAAATAAAAAAAAAGTACTTTTAGAGAATTGTCTGAACTATTGAATGATAATAAGTCGCACTCTATACTTAGCTTCCTGTAGGCTGTAGGGGTTGTTACACATTTGCCATTTTGCGTAATTTAACATTGGTCTTATGGAGAGAATTAAAAACGCCAACCCCTCTAACGCCTCCAATATTTATTTTATCGAAAATAAAAAAAAAGTACTTTTAGAGAATTGTCTGAACTATTGAATGATAATAAGTCGCACTCTATACTTAGCTTCCTGTAGGCTATAGGGGTTGTTACACATTTGCCATTTTGCGTAATTTAACATTGGTCTTATGGAGAGAATTAAAAACGCCAACCCCTCTAACGCCTCTAATATTTATTTTATCGAAAATCAAAAAAAAGTACTTTTAGAGAATTGTCTAAACTATTGAATGATAATAAGTCGCATTCTGTCCTTTGTTTCCTGTAGGCTGTAGGCGTTGTTACACATTTGCCATTTTGCGTAATTTAACATTGGTCTTATGGAGAGAATTAAAAACGCTAACCCCTCTAACGCCTCCAATATTTATTTTATCGAAAATAAAAAAAAAGTACTTTTAGAGAATTGTCTGAACTATTGAATGATAATAAGTCGAATTCTGTCCTTTGTTTCCTGTAGGCTGTAGGGGTTGTTACACATTTGCCATTTTTCGTAATTTAACATTGGTCTTATGGAGAGCATTAAAAACGCCAACCTCTCTAACGCCTCCAATATTTATTTTATCGAAAATAAAAAAAAAGTACTTTTAGATAATTGTCTGAACTTTTGAATGATAATAAGTCGCACTCTATACTTAGCTTCCTGTAGGCTGTAGAGCTTGTTACACATTGGCTATTTTGGAGAGCAAATCCGTACATGCCTCCCTATATAATGCGCTTTAAGACGTAGTCACGTCAAAAAGGGCCGAACTGTTGGGTTATCACGTGACTCAAAAACGCCTGCTGATAAGCTACAAAATCAGCGGCACGGCTCAATCAAGCATCTGCTCCAGGAATATCATCGAAAGAAAAAAAATGTGTAGGCTATTTTTGGGGATATAAACGTCTAGTTTCTCAGAAACCTACGCATTAACGCGTTCTTCCGTTACTTATTAAAAAAAAAAAAACGAAAAGGTGGGTAAAAACGTGGCCAAAATTAAGCAAAATGTGTATTTCCAGATTTAACTTATTTAACGGAGCTAAATATGCATCAAATATGGTGATATTGGTATGAGAAGATAACATAATTCATTGGCTGTAAAACTGTAGATCTAACTTTTTAAAAGCCTAACTTTCGTAGCGATGTTTTTCGCTTTTAGTGCCAAGAGGTAAACCGGTGAGCGGACCTTACGTTCCACTGCAACTTCATCGCCAACCATTCGACTGGGCATATAACACATGCTGAGCAAAGATTGATCTCGTCAAATAAGAAATTTTGCTTACTCAACAATATAACTAGCTAAATGTTTGATCAAATCATTACTAGGTGTGTTTTAAGAAAAGAGGAGGAAAAATAACCATCGGAAAAAGACTATAAAATTAAAGAATCCAAACTTTTATAAAAAAAAAAATATATAAATATATTTAGATTTATGTAATTTACTTAGTTTAAGAGTAACAATCTTATAACTGCTTTAAATGAGTTCGGCTTACTCAGTTTTATCTAAAACTCAAATAAAATATTCAATTCTGCCATCATTTCTAGTCGTAAATTGACAATTTGTAGAAAAAATGTATAAAAAAGTTCACCACACAATACTTCCAGAAGTTAACTGACTTATTTAATATCACAGAGACTTTTTATTTTGGCATTAAACAACAAAGCTTGAAGCATTTGCTACAAAATGACAGATATTCAGAAATTTGAAAACGCAAACTTCCCCGCGGACTGTTTTGATTTCCGTGACTAACCGTATGAGCGTAACCCCTTCCTTGTGCGGCAAGCAGAAACCTACCCGCTCCTTTAGTCTTACAAAATCTGACAACAGCAAGCACAAAATTATGTGATAATATTTTACACGGTCGTGGAAAGACTCTTAAAATTAAAAAAACTAATCAGATTTGAAATCTAATTTGGAGAGGACTAGCAAATTTGACATAAAATCGTTTCCCTTTGGCTTGCTGGCATAACACTGTAACTATTATATTGGGTTAATTATATTCTTGGTGTTGAATAGATATTGTGGGAACATGTTATTCAATGTAGTTATTTATCACAAATAACACCGATGTGCTAAACATTACAGGAAATAAACTGATTATGTGTAAGGCGTGTAAAGGCACTAAGACTAAAATGGGCTGACCCTCGGATAAGGTTTGCATCATTGTGCGTAGAAATCGTTTGTTTCCCGGGTGAATTCATGGGCTGCTTTAAGTAAAGATAAGCGTGTTGTTATTCCATCGTGTTTTGTAAATGCAATTCGTAATAAACTCCCTGAAGAAAGGAGAATTTACGTCGGGTTCAATGCTGCAGTTGACGAGGAGCTTGAGTATTTTTCATATTCAATCCTCAGATGCTTTACACTCAATTAGTTAAGTCCGATGACGTGAATCTCGTAATCTTTCAAAAATTGGTGCCCATAGGGTGCCTCAGATAAGTTAGAGCAACACTTGATTGGGGTTTAAGTTCCCATTCGGGCACCAATTTTTGAGAGTTTATTAGTGTTCCTAATAATAAAATGCTTTGTGCATTGCAAGCGTTTGCAATTTAAATCACATTTCACAGATGCCATTACTGTCTCTACAAATGCATCTTGCGGTTTCAGCCCTGACTTTTGTGAGCGCCGAGATGATGGTGAAGTCAACGATCCAGAGCCTGACGTGGGGCGTGCAGACCGGCCTTCACGTGGGACCCCTCGCCGCTGGCATGCTCGTCAACCCTCGCGATGGAACTCTAGTGCTCAACGGTCGCGTGGGACACTTGCAGTTCTTCAATCCGATTCACAACGCGCTGGACTTTAACGTGAGTAGAATGCACAGCACGGAACGCACTCGCAGCAAGGACAAAATCTTGGTTCTTGTCCCGCTACGTTTTTTAAAGTGGTTTGAACTCCAAGTTTTAAGTTCTTATGCAATTAGTGTGCCAAGAGGCTGGATATTGATTGTTGTGACGAAGGAAAGAGAGAAGAAGCAATGATCTGTATGATGGTTTTTAGACTCATGTCTACTTGATTTATCCTTAGCAGTAGTTTTAAGAAAAACTATTTGAAATGGGTTTTGAATGCTAAGTAAAGGACAACTAAATTTCTTTCTTAGCCCTTTACTTAGCATTCAAAACCCATTTCAAATAGTTTTTCTTAAGCGATGATCTTCTTCAACCTTCGAAAGTCTTCAAGTGCTATCTTCTCTGACAATAATGAAGATAGAACGCTAAAACGTACACATTTTTCGTGATTTAAAAAAAATTCTCGTCAAGTGCACCTCACGATGCCAATTTTCTTCTCCTGTAAGTTGCGCTTCCTCTCTCTTCCCTTCTTCACCAAACCAACAATGGAAAGCCTACGTTCAATCGATGCAAATGTCTTCAATGTGTTTCTTCATTAATTGTCTTATCTTATTTTGGTCTCGGTCCTAATTCTTGATGCCGGCAATAGAAGTGCACTTGAAGCCATCGTAGTCCAGACCTCGTGAATAATCGTGGAAATCCTGACAAACGTTCTGCAGTCGACAGCGCTTGAGAGTCGATGCTGAACAGAAGATAGGCTTGTGAGCAAACTTGCAACATGAAAAAAAGATAAACATGAACTTTGGAAAAAGGAACTGAAAATTGGATGATTCCAAAAGCAAGCAAAGATGTGAAAAATGTTTAATTTGAAATGGTATCCAAAAAGGATTGGGGATTGGTAACTGAAGAGGGGACTGGATCTAGCGACTTGAAACTAAATGGATCGTTGTGTTTGCATTTCTTGTGGGTGGTTACAATATTATTTTTACAACCATTGAGAGTTTGAATGCCTGGTACCCAACTCAGCCGTTCCATTGAGATTTTGATTTGAAACCGTTCTGTCGCGATTGCAGCTCGACATCACGTGCCAGAACTACTTGACGCAAGAATCAGATCGCGTGATCGTCAACACCGCCGTCGTTGCCATGGCGATCGACTCTGACGGCACTTGGATGGCGACAGTGGAGGAGCGAGACGACCACGAGACAACGCCCGAGTCACGCACCAAGTTCTGGATGTACGTACTCCTGTCTCCCCTATACTAGGATCGATACTTAAACTTGTACGCCTGGCCATAGAACTCCAAACTTTTTCTATTTCATGTAATTACGGTTTTTAGACTCATGTCTACTTTATCTAATCTTTGTACTAGTTTTGACAAATACTTTTTAAAATGGGTTTTGAATGCTAAGTAAAGAACAGTTAGTTTTTCCAGAAGTTTCGTAACTTGTACACAATGTTTGTTTATTGACAACTTAGGATACAGATTAATGAGGATTAATCCGTTATAAGATGAACTCTGATTTACATTGCAAACGCTTGCAATGCGCGGGGTATTTTATTATTAACAACACTATAACCGTCTCAAAAATTGATGCCCAAACGCGGACTCGAACCCCGATCTCCACCTATCGCGGGTGTTGCTCTGAACCATTGAGCTATCTGGACACTGGCTTTTTGAGACGATTTTAGTGTTTTTATTATTTTTTTCTATCGCAGTTGAGATATTTTAACCTTTTGTTGCCATGGCAGCCACAGCTCTGATTCCTCTATGTCAACCACTAACCTCGTGAATTGCACAGGTACGACTACTCAGCTCAAAACTTTGAGCTGAATACGACGGTGGAACGACCCCACGACGGCATCACAACGGCGGTAGCGTTCCGGCCGGCGGAAGAAGGTTCGAAGCCGCTGGCTGCCACGCTGGGCACAGATCGCAAGTTCCGAGTCTGGGTCCTCGTCACTGTCGAGTCCCCGGGAAGTGAGTGGAACTCTTTACAGACATACTTTACTATGCGTTTCTTACAGTCGATTGTCAAAATGGGGATACGTTTTAAAAATACATTAGCGTTCATAACAAAATGAGTTAGTTTTACCGTTGAGTGTAGGTTATAGGTAGAGTTTCAACGTCAATGTTACAGTCACCGCGTGAAAGATGACTACCTTCCCAACAAAAATGCAGAGTACCTGAACGTCACGTTAAGTGGAGCCACTGTCCTATGAAATTTAATTTCGATATTTATAGTAGGTTACTCGCTTTTTAATATCGTTACGTGTTTATCAATCGTTGAGGTAAACATTGATGGAGGTTTTTTAAGCATGAAAAGTCACAAAAGCGAGTTAACCTACGAGAAATATCGAAATTAAATTTCATACGACAGTGGCTCCACTTAACGTGATGTTCCGGTACTCTGCATTTTTGTCGGTAAGGTAGTCATTTGGCAGCCATCTTTCACGCAGAGACTGTAACATTGACGTTGAAACTCTACCTAGAACCTACACTCAACGGTTTTAGGTTTGGTCAGGCACTGGTTTAAACATTTTGTTTGAAAATTGCTGACAGAATACTTCTACACCAACAAATTTGGTCGGTCATAGGTGAGGTCATCGCCATTTCGAGTGCTAGGAAATCTTTTTCCGTTGTTTCTCGAAGATTACTTGCATGTGAGACTGGTTTACACTCAATCGCATTTCAATTCGCACTCAATTCCACGTTGTATCAAAGGAGCAACTCTAATCGCGGACTGCCAAGAAACGTTTGAAAAGATAATCATTAGTCATCACATGTTTACTGTCCCTAAAATGAGGAAAACTCGGGGTCAATAACACGCAAATTACCTGGAGCCTAAATTATTTAACAGCCTCCCACTCCAAGTCAGTAGGTACTGTTAAAGACTGGAATAAATTCCAAACTAACATTTCTGAATTGATACTCAAAAATGGAAATAATCCTGTCAATTCTATTATTATTATTTATTATTATTATTTTTTTTTTTACTTTATTAGTGATTTTTAATATAAATCAGTCGCCATCAAATTTAATCGGTCGTAGCATCAATATTTATTTTGTGACAAGCCCAAACTCAAGTGTAATTTATGTGGGATTGTTCACAACTTAATTTTTATTTTCTTGGTATGAACCTCAACTTGTATTATGTATATCTTTGTGAGAAATTAAAAGACAAATTAAAAGAATAACTAAAATAAAGTGCCAGCGACCACATACACGCTGGATGCTCTACAACTGTAAACATTAGCGCTGCGACTCTAACCTTCATCTCGGTGCGATCGCAGGACCTTCGTCTCAGATGTGGACGTGCGAGAGCGTCGGCTTCTATAAGTCGCTGCAGCCGGGAACGATGGGGTTCAGTCAGGACGGCTCGCTGCTAGCAGTTGCGTTCAACAGCACCCTGACTGTCTGGACACCCTTAACTTGCGAGACCAAGTGCAGTCTCACGCATCCAACCACCCGATCCACGATATTGTACGTAGCCATTATTATTATTATTATTATTATTATTATGGTTTTATTAGCAACTTAGGATTATATACAATAAGTGAATTGCACTGTCTGGTGGTTACTATACAGTTTTACAATGTTTGGCAAGTTGATTGAATGACAGGCTGTTCCATAGCCTGGTTCCTCTGCCAAGCAGTGAGTGGCGTCCTATGTTTGTCAAGTTGATTGAATGACAGGCTGCTCCATAGCCTGGTTCCTCTGCCAAGCAGTGAGTGGCGTCCTATGTTTGTCAAGTTGATTGAATGACAGGCTGATCATAGCCTGGTTCCTCTGCCAAGCAGTGAGTGGCGTCCTATGTTTGTCAAGTTGATTGAATGACAGCCTGATCATAGCCTGGTTCCTCCGCCAAGCAGTGAGTGGCATCCTATGTTTGTCAAGTTGATTTAATGACGGGCTGTTCCATAGCCTGGTTCCTCTGCCAAGCAGTGAGTGGCGTCCTATGTTTGGCAAGTTGATTTAATGACGGGCTGTTCATAGCCTGGTTCCTCTGCCAAGCAGTGAGTGGCGTCCTATGTTTGTCAAGTTGATTGAATGACAGGCTGTTTCATAGCCTGGTTCCTCTGCCAAGCAGTGAGTGGCGTCCTATGTTTGTACTATACAACTTCAAAAATAGTTTATGTCCATTGTCAGCTCAAACCACTGCCTTGTTTTGGTTATTTTCTACATATTTGGCCAGGTCCTGCCAGGCATAGAGTCCACACACAGCCTTGTTTTGGTTAGTTTCTACATATTTGGCCAGGTCTTGCCAGGCGTAGAGTCCACACACAGCCTTGTTTTGGTTAGTTTCTACATATTTGGCCAGGTCCTGCCAGGCGTAGAGTCCACACACAGCCTTTTTTTGGTTAGTTTCTACATATTTGGCCAGGTCCTGCCAGGCGTTGAGTCCACACACAGCCTTGTTTTGGTTAGTTTCTACATATTTGGCCAGGTCCTGCCAGGCGTTGAGTCCACACACAGCCTTGTTTTGGTTAGTTTCTACATATTTGGCCAGGTCCTGCCAGGCATAGAGTCCACATACAGCCTTGTTTTGGTTAGTTTCTACATATTTGGCCAGGTCCTGCCAGGCGTAGAGTCCACACACCGCCTTGTTTTGGTTAGTTTCTACATGTTTGGCCAGGTCTTGCCAGGCGTAGAGTCCACACACAGCCTTGTTTTGGTTAGTTTCTACATATTTGGCCAGGTCCTGCCAGGCGTAGAGTCCACATACAGCCTTGTTTTGGTTAGTTTCTACATATTTGTCTAGGTCCTGCCAGGCGTAGAGTCCACACACAGCCTTGTTTTGGTTAGTTTCTATATATTTGGCCAGGTCCTGCCAGGCGTAGAGTCCACACACAGCCTTGTTTTGGTTAGTTTCTACATATTTGGCCAGGTCCTGCCAGGCGTAGAGTCCACACACAGCCTTGTAGATCTAGCGTAGACGGACTCTGGAGTGGCGCACTACAAGGCTATCCCACTTTAGTTTTCTGACCAGCTTTGTCATCCTTATGATGCTTTTATTGTTTTCAGTTCATTACACTGGGTTACAATTCATTTATATCAATATCACATATGTCATTCGTATCAAACATATATGTTATATAAACAATATCCAATATTCATATGACAGAGTTACAATGTTGTATCTTTTACAACTGCCCCAATCCTTGTTTTGAAAATCTGTACAGAGTCTGGCCATGGGAAGAGTTCTTTCCATCGCAACTTATTCTACTCCTTTGTTGTATCTCCCAGAAATTAATTTCTTTCCTACATTTGTCTTGTATCTCTCAGGTGCTAGTTTGAATCTGTTGCTACTACGGCCGATGAATTTTGATTTTGTTATTGATGTTTGTAACTCGCTCCAGGCTCTCTCTTCAGACATTATTTTAAACAATACAGTCGGTACAATTTACAACAAACAATAAACTCAGTTGTGCGATGTACACAATTGTTTCCCAAACTTCCAACATCTGTACACCCCTTATATAATTATCAAAACATTCGGTACCCTTTGTAAAACAAAAATAGAAAATGGTTCGTTTTATGTCAAATCAACGCACACAAAACATGTACCTGACCAAATTTACTTCTTAAAAACTGTCAGCAAATAAATAAAGTAGGCCTATGACTGTTTTTTTATGACAGGTTTGTGGACAGTAGCCATTCTAACTAAAGCACTTCCCAGCGATGCTCCTCCATGTTTCATATCCACTCTATGCTAGAGGTACCAATGTGCTGCACGCCAGGCGTTGATCCTTGTTATTTCCCGTCAGGCATGTGGAGTTTGGACGCAAGGAGGCCTGCCATCTGGTGGCCACTGCCAGCGACTCATCCCTCTGCGTCTGGAACCTTTTGTCACTCTCAATGGCCTGGACTGTGGACGTGGGCGTGGCTTTGCTCGTGGCCGACCCGTTATCCAGTGCCATGGCTGTCTTCACGGCTCAGAACGATCGTAAGTTAAGGGCAATCAACGCCAGTGATGTAGTGGTCAATGCACGCGGGTGTACGCAGTCTACCCAGTGATGTAGTGGTCAATGTACGCGGGTGTACGCAGTCCACCCAGTGATTTAGTGGTCAATGCACACGGGTGTACGCAGTCTACCCAGTGATGTAGTGGTCAATGCACGTGGGTGTACGCAGTCCACCCAGTGATGTAGTGGTCAATGCACGCGGGTGTACGCAGTCCATCCAGTGATGTAGTGGTCAATGCACGCGGGTGTACGCAGTCCATCCAGTGATGTAGTGGTCAATGCACGCGGGTGTACGCAGTCTACCCAGTGATGTAGTGGTCAATGCACGCGGGTGTAAGTAGTCCATCCAGTGATGTAGTGGTCAATGCACGCGGGTGTACGCAGTCTACCCAGTGATGTAGTGGTCAATGCACGCGGGTGTACGCAGTCCACCCAGTGATGTAGTGGCCAATGCACGCGGGTGTACGCAGTCCACCCAGTGATGTAGTGGTCAATGCACGCGGGTGTATGCAGTCCACCCAGTGATGTAGTGGTCAATGCACGCGGGTGTACGCAGTCCACCCAGTGATGTAGTGGTCAATGCACGCGGGTGTACGCAGTCCACCCAGTGATGTAGTGGCCAATGCACGCGGGTGTAGTCCACCCAGTGATGTAGTGGTCAATGCACGGGGGTGTACGCAGTCCACCCAGTGATGTAGTTGTCAATGCACGCGGGTGTACGCAGTCCACCCAGTGATGTAGTGGTCAATGCACGCGGGTGTACGCAGTCCACCCAGTGATGTAGTGGTCAATGCACGCGGGTGTACGCAGTCCACCCAGTGATGTAGTGGTCAATGCACGCGGGTGTACGCAGCCCACCTAGTGATGTAGTGGTCAATGCACGCGGGTGTACGCAGTCCACCCAGTGATGTAGTGGTCAATGCATGCGGGTGTAGTCCACCCAGTGATGTAGTGGTCAATGCACGCGGGTGTACGCAGTCCACCCAGTGATGTAGTGGTCAATGCACGCGGGTGTACGCAGTCCACCCAGTGATGTAGTGGTCAATGCACGCGGGTGTACGCAGTCCACCCAGTGATGTAGTGGTCAATGCACGCGGGTGTACGCAGTCCACCCAGTGATGTAGTGGTCAATGCACGCGGGTGTACGCAGTCCAGTACTGATCAATGAAGGGTTACGCCTGCTTTGTTAGCCCTGTGACTCCCACCTATTTTTTTTTAATTTGTAAGTATTTTTTTTTTTTGCCTTTGGATATTTACATGGTAGTACCTTAGAGAAAATAATACGGGTAATAATACCGTATTATTTTCTCTAAGGTAGTACTAGTATAATTTCCCAAACTATTTGTAATAATGCGTCCAGCATACACAGTGTCTAGTGCCATGCACCTAAATTACAGTTTAACTAACTCACCAAGTTTATTAAAACATTCTTTAATTAAAAGTTGTTTTAAAAGGTCTTTAAAATTCCGACCTTCACTTTTCAGCCTGTCCAGTGAAGTGTTGTTAAGTTTTCTACCAGCGTTACATCCTCGTGTTAAATAAGTATTGTATCTGTGAGGTCTTATCTTATTCTATCTCCTATTACATGTTATCTTTCTAAGTTCCTCTGGGTTGTCCCTGCTTTGTGCCGCCAGTGTTCGTGTTCTCGCCGGCTTCGTCTCAGCCGTTGTACCGTCACAACGCGGTCGTTGAGGGCGGAGCCGCAGTCCTACGAGCCGTGTTCCGGCCGCGCAGGGGCGGAGCTTCATCGGAGGCCGGTTGGCAAGCTGCGTCACAGCTGTTCTTCATCTCGGAGAATCAGGTATATAGACAATTCAATCCAAGTTCTTTATTAACAACTTGGAATGCAGACTAATCCGCAATAATTCGATGGTTGGTAGATGATATGTACATTTGATTGACAAGATTAGCAATAAGATGATAAGACAGAGGTCTGAAGATTAGAAAAATATATTTTTTTATTATATATTATAATCATGATATAATAATTATAATAATATGCGTTTAATGCATGATTAAAGTTTTTAATACATGTCAACAGGCATATTAAAAGTCTACCTCTTAATCTCACATTTTGCTGCTCCATGCAACCTTCTTCTATTGACGGACTGTTCTTTACGGACTAAACATCCGATTTCTTGGTCTCTTATAGGGACATTTTTTTCACTTATTTGAATTTTTCTGAAAACCGATCCATCCCTGGTACTGCGACTAATGACGGCCTCTTTTGTCCCCGTCCAGGACGTGCTGAGCCTCGCAGATCCAGGTGCCGAAGATGAAGACGCCGACCTAGCACCGATTCAGCCGTCTGCTAAGCCTCGTTTGACTCCCTTCGCGGCTCTGATGGCCCAGCATTGTGAGAACACCGTCAAGAAGCTACTACCCATTGAACACATACAACATGGGAACCCTGGCGAGGAGGCTGTCACAGAGGTAGGGACAAAGCTTGTCAACTGACTGGTAATTACAGGGAGCTAAGGATGTGAGGGTTAACTTAAGTTCTGTAGATCTGGACCCAGGCGTTTTTATGTACTGGACGAAACCATCTTCCGAGAAAGTGGCTCCTTTTCTTTGAGCCCCCGTTGCTGTTTTAGGCTTTTTACTTCCTTAACCGAAAGCAGAGGTGTGCTAACATGATGACCATTGGTAATATATAAAGGTGAACCGTGCAATTTCTTGAGGACCCAACGTGCAAGGGGAAGTATCATGCCAAGCTTGTTAGGCACTTTTCAAGTTACACCAAGAATGAGTGTGAATATAAGACATATCAAGTCTAAAGTTCCTCACCTTACTTGAGGCAAGGCTGAGCAGAAAGTTCTACCTTTCTGAGGCCCTGAACCTTTTCACACATGTTCTTCCAAAAGCATAAACATGCTTTAGCATTCTTGTCTGTATAAATTACTTCGGCTGCTGAAACCCTATTTTTTCTTCTACGTACTGGCGCAACTAAATGCCACACAAGAGTCGGAGGCAGTGCTATGTAAAAACCGGTTTAAACCAAAGATAGTGAACATACTTTGGCTTAAACGGTCAAGGCCAAAGCGAAGGGTATTACGGAGGTACAAAGGTATTATCAGGGTTTCAGTTGATTGTCACAATGCAGTCAGGACAAAGCAACCAATTGCATGAAGCGTTACTGAAGCCAGAGTCACTGCAAAGTTGATGCTTGATCCAGTGCTTAAAGCCAGAGTGTAATCATCATCACGGTGCCATCGATTTACTGGAGTTAGGAACGGTCAATGACAACCACGTGGAGAAGAAGAATGTGCCACCTGTGAAATCTGATTTAAATTGCAAACGCTTGCAATGCGCGGGGTATTTTATTGTTAGGAACGCTTATAACCTCTCAAAAATTGATGCCCAGTTTTGTTAATCAATGAAAATTGATGCATCAATATTTGAGATGTTATTAGTGTCCCTAATAATAAATAATAAGAATGTGCCACATTTCTCGAGCGAGTTAGTTGCTTATTGGTTGAGCAAGCAAGGCACAAAACCTGGTCTCGCTGGTTCCCGGTAGGATCTCGTTTTAGATCCTCGCGAGATGTTTTGTTTGTTGCTGGAAGGGAAAAGTGACCACTTGCTTGATACGATCTTCGCATGGAGATGGCTGATTCTCGCAACTAAAGAGCAAGCTGTTCCAGCAAATACCTTCAAAGAAGCGTCGCTAACTTGGCATATTTCTTGATTTAAACTTCGGGAATCTCGGGCGTGACATTATTAACACGCTCCGTGGCCGACGAGAGATTGAACAACGGTGGGCGACATCTGACTTGAGCTAAAAATCATTGCTCATCGCAATTGTGCTCAAGTTACTAAATGGAAATAAAATACACAGCATCCACATAAAGAAGCCAATGATAGAAAGTGATTATTGTTACGACAATTTGTTCAACCTTTATTTCATCCATAAATTACATCACTGGTGAAAGATTAAATTCATATGCATCATAAATCACCAAAAATATTTTTTTATAAGTATTAAGTCATTTTCTACATTGGAAAAATTATTCTCAAATTGTCTATTTGAAGCTATAAGTAATCTTTCAAATACCTTCCAAACAAGAATACTACGAGTTGCAACGTTTGCCGTTCTCAACAAGCATTAACATTAAATTCTCATATCAAAGTATTTCCTCGCAATAGAAAACTACGTAACTTAAACACGATTGATAACTTCAACGTTGATCACAGTCGAAAACAGACGAATAATCCCTTGGTTGACTTTCAACCAAACTGCGTGGTTTTCACAAATGAGTATCTCGCTGGTCAGTGTTCGGAGGTTCCGTCAATCTCCCGCCCGCGATTGCGTTATGTCGACGACGCCCCCCTCCAGGCGGCTGCCGTTCCGTGCGTTCCTGGAACTGCCCGCGGGAACGAGCTGTTCAGTGTCTGCGTCCCATCCGATAGTTCCGGCAGCGCCTCATGAGATCCACCCTACGGTAGCGAAGACAGTGCCACTGCGGAATCTGCCGCATGTTCGTGGCGATCTGCTGAGATGGAATGCAATTAAAATTATTTGCCAGTGCATTGGATGATGCGTGCTTGGCTAATGTCGGATACGAATTAGTCCGAGTCAAGAGGCTGCTTTAGACTCGTGGTTCTCAATGCTGTCAGGCAGAGAAAGATTAAAATGTTTGCACAGAAAACAGTGAATATACAATGGTTTTTAAGGCTAAGAAGCCTGCTACTTAGCACTTAGACTATGTGTCTACTTTATCTAACCTTAGCGTTAGTTAAAAAAAAAAATATCAGTTTTCTCGACTAATTTTCGTGACGTTTTGCAACTTTTGCCTGTTCCTTCACCAGGGGCGAGCATATATTCGACTGGATCAAAGCAGGTGAATCGTTCCCCATAAAGAGTGAAATATCGTCCTAACCTTTGACATCCAATAACCATAGAAGAATGCCCCTAACCAGTGCACTTGATAAAGCCTCTGTTACCAAAACACCATGGTATCCTTATACCACTATCCTTATACCATGCCCTTACACCAATAACAAGCCGCGCCGAGAGTTGCCATCTCTGTTAAACAAGCACAGAATATTGTTGACTCTTGACTGCTATTGCTGACTTTGTCTGATGGTAGCCACTTGAAACATGTCTAGTTCACTCGCACGTCAAGCTGCAAGATGTTTCATATGCAAACTCTGTTTTCAGAGCAGGTAGATTCATAAATGCTATCGATTCCTCGCAGATAAAAGCTGTCAACAACAAAGGAATATTTGAGGTCAAGTCCTATTTTGTTTTTGCCGCTGCGCTATCTGTTCAAACGAAGGCCGAAGTTATCGTTTTTTATATTGAAACCAGCCGGCTTTGCTCGCGTGCGAAAACAGACAAAGAAAGCGTGAACCATCGCGGCACTTGCCGTGGCAGTCGCTAAACCCGTGGACATTCAATGTCTCCCTAAATATAGCACGGCCTCTCTGCAGTGGGCAACATTTCGCTACACCTTCTAGTGAATCGATCTCGGTCAGAGAGCACCAGCTTTCATGCTGCTCGGCAACGAAATTTTGAAATTCAAATGTGGCATGTTCAGGTGTCGCGTGCAGCGAGTCGGGCATGACGAGAAACGTCAACAAAGACTGGCGCGTTAAGATATTTGGCGAAGTGGTACGCTGATTCGAGATACGGAGGACATGCAACGCCGTTTTGTTCCATCGGCATCTTGATCTTCAAATCAACCCTCCCCCCCCCCCCCCCTCACCTACCCCGTGGCCTGACAAGTGCAGAGCGTTGTTGCTTGATAGAAAAAAGGAGCTTAACTTTCCCCTACAAAGTTATTTTGGTACGTGCCCTCAAAATATCCCAAATCGCTTTACAATTGCGCGTTTATCCAGCACAAATCGATTCTTCTAAAATGCTGTGGTCTTCAGAATTGTCTTCTCCTTTTCGTCCCTTGGCTGCCAGACGTTCTTGCAAACACAGCACTCGCTGCAATTGTAACTGTAATCAGCAATCCACGCCTTTGCTGTCTTATCCCCAAGTCGGTAATCAACAAAGCTGAGTTAGAAGTCTGAGTAAATCGATTACAAGCATTTGTGCACATTCTTGAAATCAGACATTTCCGCTTGGAATGAAAGATGTCAACTCAGCATACACTCGCTACTCTCTGAAGAAAATAGCGACGCAGACATTCGATTCCTTATTTAAAAAGCGGGAACATTTTGAATTATGGGGGTTTGGTACCATACGCATGTTGCCAGCTGCTTTTCCAAGTGATTTGGTGAAATATAAACGTTTGAATTAATATAAAAATCTTTGTATTTAGCATTAAATACAATGATTTTTATATTAATTTAAAAGTGTACTTCTTCAAGTCAATTGGAAAAGCCAGGTAATATCCGTAATTCAAGGCTTCAACATTATCCAAGCAGAAAACTTCTGTGAAAAATATTTATTGTAACAAAGAATACCAACAAAGAAATAGTTAACAACCAATAAAACAACAATATGTCGAAGATTATTGTCACGTTTCCCACATAATCTAAGCTGGTGGTAGTTGCCGATTCGTGTTAGGTCAGAGTCTGGAACAATCGCAAGCATATCAGAGAGCAAGAATTGGAAGAAGCCATCTTTCTCCAAAATACCTTTCCTCTGGCTCTTTGTTGAACGACCCTCCTGGTCTGCCGCAGAACTTGTAATCTTGGGGTGTAATAGTAGGGATGTGGACTTCGTAGATAAAAACCAAACTGTTTCTGCAACTTGTCAGGAACTTTGGGCTAGCAGCTAATCTGAAACCAGTCTCACTATTCTTGAGAAACCGAGTAAAGGATCAGCTTTACACAATAAGGACTTACGTGACCCACGATTGACGCAAGCGCTAGAATAGTGCACAGAGCAACGTCTAAGAAATTAAAACAGCGCCAATAAAATGGGCACATTTGAGACCGATCAAAATGCAACGCATCAATTTGAGGTTATGTACTAGGTTTGGACTGAGAATATGCGTTGCGCACATGAAATGGCGCAGCTCTCCAACAAGCAACTCACAAACTCATTATACAAAGTTAATTGTCACAACCGTAATTAGTAAAAACACTTGCAACTAATGTGGCCGAGGTAACCTGTAAACATCTCCGATACGCAGTTCAGCTATGACTACTTTGATTCTTAGCTTCTAGTTTGCAGCTTTAATTGATAAGAATTGGGGTCTAACGCAGTGGTCTAACGACACATTGGCAGCTATAATTTGATGTAATAATTTTTTTTCCAATATTGAACTTTCCGTTTGAATTTCAGCGTTGAACTTTCCATTTTGAACTTTCCATTTGGAAAGATACATACACTAGGAAATTTAGATTGACTATGTTTAAAAGAGAAACGCAGTTTTGATTTGCTACCACTTTTCTCAAGTTTATATCTGATTCATTTTGGAACCTAAGAAACCAATTTGGCAGGTTTTAATCATTACCGTAAGCAATTCGTAAGTAGAGATTACAAATAAAACATGCCTAGATCAGATTGCAGGCGAATTGACTATGACCCTCCAGCTTCCAATAGTTTCGCTGTCGTCGATCATCAAATTTGTAATCCCAAATGAAATCTAGAACAAATATTTACACCATTAGAATTGCAGGCTACCGGATGCTAATCATAGTGCGCAGAAAATCCGTAGAAAAATGACAAAAATGGTAATTTTGATATCTTAAGAAAACAAGTCAAGTATACCTATCTACCGTCTTTCTTCAAATGGCAGGGAAATCAGAATCAAGTGTTCTACACCTCGTCGTCCAGGATGAGTTCTGAAGGAGAAACTAATCTAACATGTTCCTTGAAGATTTGAGCAAAGAGAGACGGTAAACAGGTCATTGCCATTTGCAAGTGAACAAGCGATAGAAACTAGTGATTCATTAAAATAGCTCAACACACAATCACACGCCTGAATGTAAACAAACTGAACAAAATACAAGCCGAGGGAAATAAACGTCTACATTACAACGAGAAAGCAATGAAAAACTGTTGTCATTAACTCGCGTCGGCCAAAGGTAGGCTCTTGATAACATTTCAACTCGAGGCTACTTCTACTGAACAACAACTTACAATATTACGAAATCTGTGTTAAATCTACTAAACTATAATAAACAATGTTCTGGTGACAGTAATTGTACTTACTTTGGCTTCGCTAATTTTCTTATTTTTTTTTGCATAACGGTCGAACTTGAGTGGCGTCGCTCTGAATTCGGTCGTATTTGCTAGCACTATTCACTCGATTCCTAGGCCAGCGGGCCAATCAGGTGCACGGAAATATCACATGCAGCGATCGCAGCGCATTCTGCGAGCCGATTCCTCTCATTCACCCCGTCAACGCCTCCTACCAAACTCTAGGCCGTTGCTCGCGGCGCCATGTCTTGAGCTGGACAACAGCATGGGCTGCAAGCTTTGTTTGGCAAGCCATGTCTTGAGCTGGACAACAGCATGTGCTGCAAGCTTTGAAACGTTTGGCAAGCCATGCCTTGAGCTGGACAACAGCATGGGCTGCAAGCTTTGAAACGTTTGGCAAGCCATGTCTTGAGCTGGACAACAGCATGGGCTGCAAGCTTTGTTTGGCAAGCCGTGCCATAAGCTGGACAATAGCATGTGCTGCAAGCTTTGTTTGACAAGCCATGTCTTGAGCTGGACAACAGCATGTGCTGCAAGCTTTGAAACGTTTGGCAAGCCATGTCTTGAGCTGGACAACAGCATGTGCTGCAAGCTTTGAAACGTTTGGCAAGCCATGGCTTGAGCTGGACAACAGCATGGGCTGCAAGCTTTGTTTGGCAAGCCGTGCCATAAGCTGGACAATAGCATGAGCTGCAAGCTTTGTTTGACAAGCCATGCCTTGCGCTGGACAACAGCATGTGCTGCAAGCTTTGTTTGACAAGCCATGTCTTGAGCTGGACAACAGCATAGACTGCAAGCTTTGTTTGGCAAGCCATGTCTTGAGCTGGACAACAGCTTGGACTGCAAGCTTTGTTTGGCAAGCCATGTCTTGAGCTGGACAATAGCATGTGCTACAAGCTTTCAAACGTTTGGCAAGCCATGCCTTGAGCTGGACAACAGCGTGTACTGAAAAACCACCTTTTTTTAAATTCCCGAAACATCGACTTTGCTACTCACAATCTCTGGCTTGGAGACGGGAAACGCGCGCGTCGTGAAGTGCCCCAAGAACGCAACGGCGACGATGAACGCGAAGAAGAACGCATTGCAAAGCGATGCCGCTCTCATCGCTGCTGTCCGCACACTCGTCCGGCACCCTGTTCCACAGAGCACTGACGCCTCGCTTCCCACCGCTCGACGGCGCAACTCGCTGATCTCGCTGACGCGCACCCGTCGAAGGAAAGTTCCGATGGCGTGACAGCGCTCTCTGTTCGCGAAGAGGACGTCGAGGGCGCAGTGCTGGCTGTCACACCTCTTGTCCCCCGTGTTATTTATACACGTGGCATCCACCAGTAAATATCAATCAAGCGCGCGTGATCGTGCGTGGGTCGCCCGCATGAAGGAGGTGGCCTATTTCTGTTTTCTTGCAGCCCGACGGTGCGATTGTGCACTGACCGAGTCGTTATGAAGTCGTAAAAAGTTGATTAGCGTTTGGGAATCGGTGTTATTATTTATGTCCAAACCTCGCGACCCCTTTTTTTTTAAATCGTTTGTAAAGTGTTTTGAAAGACTTGCCATCCCAATCATGCTTCGAGCGATGGCAGATGATTGAAAGACATGCAACTTGTGCCAATGGCGGCATTTTGGGACATCCGTGCTAGCAGTGGTCCACTCATATCCGGGGGGCAGTGTGCATAATGTAAGCAGATTAGCGCCAGCGTAACGCGCCGCACCGAGAAGGTGGTAGGGGGTTACCGTGCTCGGCGCTGGTAATCGCTAGGTAATGGGGCTCTGACCGGCCAGCGGGCACGTTTCATGGATGACGGCAGCTGATGACAGATCACGTAATTGATCGCCGGGTTGCACATCGAATAACACACGCTTGTCACGAGCGATTTGATCCCTTTTGCTCGCTGGATCATCGTCGTCTTCTTTGTAGGTCATCGGAATCCCCGTCCCAATCTAGTCGAGTCATCTGGCCGGTGGTCATTGGATTGGATTTCAGATGTAGTCGAGCGCTACACTATTCAACCCCATCTCGTAATAGACGATGCATGAAGCCGGCCAGTGCCTACATCTGGGATAGTTTGCACGCCGTGACATTGCCGGGAAGTCCCACACTGTCGCCACACATTCAGTCTTGATAAGTGTCACCACTAAACCTCAACAACCTTTGCAAAGAGCTTCCTTGCGACCCTTGTGTGACCCCGCTAAGCGCTCGGTGTTCAACACGGATCGCCACTTGTTGGGATTCACTCCCAAGCGCTCCACAGGACAAGCCAATCCGTCGGGGACTTTATTTCTCAGGTGGCTTTTATCGAATACATGCGGATGACATTCTGCTAAAAACAATCATATTGACAGGCCAACCGCGTGCCGTTTCACCCGTAGTGACGGCTATGAACACGGGGGTCGGGGAGGGCGTTTATCGTTCACTGGCTCGCCTCCTGCCTCGACGCGCGCTCTGCGACTATTGGGCAATGTGTGGCGAGGTCGTTAGTTTTTAAACATGAAACATGCACATCATAATTCATGGGTCCCGTGTGTCAACGACCTAATGGGCCCAGATGGGCGCCGACGCTGACAGAGATTAAAGGTGCACCTTCATCATGTTCGGGATGATTGCAACGCCTGATTGCCATGCTACGTTTTGAAATGCTTGCGACATCCAACGGCTTCTGCACCCACCCTGGCATGCACAGTGAGGTGGACAAAACCCTGTTGTTTCTTTGCCATCCTAGATCCCACTTCCTGTTAATGATATTTTGATGAATCTGAGGCAACTGTGATTTGTTTCATTATTTTTGGTGTATTGTTTATCACAGAGATGATCTGCAAATGTTGCTGCAGTGAAAAGTCACTAAAGTCTTACTTCTGACTTGAAATTATGCATTACACTGCTTTTATGCATTTATTGTTATAGAAAGAAACAGGTGTAGTTCCTCAGGCTTTCCAGATACCTGATGAGAACCCTTTTGTTCTAGTTTTTGGCGACTCCATTCCACACGATGCCGTCGTTGTCACTGCTCTGCGGAGAATTCCTCCGATCATTTGCCGCCAGCAGTGAAAGGTAAGCCAAGAGGCTGTGAGTAGTCTGCATGCACCCATGGTGCTCTGGGTGGAAAGAGAGTAGCAGCACCTGTTGTCTCCCTCCGTCTCACCATTGAGTTTATAGTTAATAATCACACAACTCGTGGTACACTTCCTCCAGAGCAAATGAGTTGCCAAAACTTGGTAACGGTGATGGTGCTCGTTTACCCTACAAAATAAAATAATTATAACTCAAAAAGCAATAAATGTTAACCAATTGTTGCGGTTAGCTTCAACAAAGAGTAATCAAGCATAAGCCAGTCTCAAAAGTGAGACACCTGCGAGATATAACGTAATTCAATTTCTTAACACTTGAAATGTCAGTGGCTCCATCTCTGGCTGACCACCATTTTTGTGGGTTTTGTAGTCTCTGTTGCCATGATTTGGAAAGACAGTTAAACATTAGTGCCGAGGCTCTTACTGTACCATGAACCCAATGCTGGACATTTAGTGCACACAAAGCCAACGTGAGAACATTGTCGTTGCAAAAAATGCCATGTGGATTTCTAAATAACCATTTTCTTATGTTAAAATGTGTCATAGTGATAGTATTTCTTGTTTTTTTGCAAATGGAGGTACAATTACTACTCTTCTGGGTACCTAAAATGTTAAAATATTTAGTATCAAATTTAGTCTGTTTAGCAATTGAGATCATCTCACTGATTTTTCCGATATCAGCATAATTATATCATCGTAATTGCGTATTTTCTCTTCCAGTTACAAGAACGAAGAGAAATCGAATCAGCCCTTGAAAATGGATGTGGATGAAGACATAGAAACGGTCGCAAAGCTCAGCAATAAATTGAAAGAATCTAGCATTTCTGTGCTAGATCCAGTAGCTCTGGACAAACACCTTGAGAAAATACTTCAAGAGGATTTCGGCTGGGTGGATACTTTTGGCATCAACACATAAATTTTATATTACGACTATTGCATTTGTGTTGGTTTATTTTACGCAACATTAAGGCAATTCCATTTCCTCCTTTCATGACTGTCCTTTGAGAACGAGCTATAATTTGAACTGGAACCGCGTAAATGCTGCCAACCCACTCCTACGTCTTGTTTAATTTTTCTTTGTAGGTTGGTTCAACTGTGGTCTTGTACGTTCTGAGCTTTTGACAAGGAAGCTTGAATGACTATCGAATTAATTTCGTTGATTTTGGAAGATATTAGGCATGAAAATGAATTCGAATAATGCCACTGGTGTTACTCGACAAACCGTGTTGGCGCTAATTGAAGAAAAGGAAAGAATAGAGAGTGAGTTAAGCAAGTTGAAAGGAATTCTCGACAAAGTAAGATTTTTTTCTCTAGACCCATAACCTCTCAAATCTAGTTGTGCCATTGCATTGGACTAAGTTTTTTTTGGCAGCGCCATACAAAATAATAACTAGTTGCTTGTTTTGAAAATCTTCAAAATACCCTACATTTATTAACCTATGGAAATTTTTACCTTATTTAAGAATGAAACTGATCTCAGTGAACCGCTGGTTGATGGCAGCGGCTTTCCCCGAAATGACGTGGATGTGTATCAAGTTCGACATGCTAGACATCAAATAATATGCAAGTACCTATATGAGAACGAAATTAATAGCAATTTCAGAATAAGTCTTCATTTAGTTTTTCTTGTATAGGTCTAAAAAATGATCATACAGCCATAATGAAGCAGATAGAAGAAGGACTACATGCCATTCATGCTAATAGTGGCCTTGAATCTATGGATACATCATCTTCGAGTAGACCAACTTCTGAGCCAGCTCTTGAGCCGATCGTACGTGTTAACCTTGTATCGCCGGGATCTCCTGCTGAAGAAGCGGTAAGCCGGCTGAGGCTGACGAAGCAAACAAGCATGAAAATCACAGTCAATCTTTTGCATTTAGGCTGTACCATAAGAGCAGATCTCAGAAAAATTTCTAAGTACCAGCTTTAACTAGGACACATTTCAAGGCATCCTTTATGCCATTAGAATATCATATAAGCGCTATCAAGTTCCAGCAAGGAACTGCAGCACTTTGTTGACTTTTTATATATTTGTTCTTGATATCGATTAAACATAAAGTAAAATTGTATTTTAGAACCTGGTAATGCTGCAAATTACACACTGTATTTGCTTTCTCAGGGCCTCAAAGAAGGCGATCAAATCGTTCAGTTTGGCTCAATAAACGCGAGTAACTTCAAGTCTCTGCAAGACATCGGCGCAGTGGTTCGTGGCTCGCAAGGGCAAGCCGTGCGGATCAGTGTCAAGCGTGACGGGCGAACAACGAGGCTCGTGCTCACGCCGAGACCGTGGTCTGGACAGGGACTTCTGGGCTGCAACATTATCCCCGTGGACTGGGTGGATCGGTAACCTGCCAACCAAACAACTGGGAAAATGCATCCGAGAGTTTGCTTTCAATAATAACAACCCAGAACCAAATGCATTTGTCACTTGGATCTTATTGACATTCTATGAAGCTATGAAATGTATTTGTGGATTCTATGTGATAGATGTGTAACTAACAAGAAGTGTGCTAGCACTGGTGTTAACTTGCCAAGGTATTCTTCTAGAACCCTTTAAGATCCCATCATTGTCAAAAAGATGGTCCAAACAACAAAGGGTCCAGTAGGGTCACTGGCTACTAACACGCAACAGCAATGGAGAAGTTTGAATGGGTCTTGATGTCTTTGTTTTTCATGTAATTATTGTTTGCAACATTGACGAACAATTGCAATGTTTGCAGCATTGGGGTTCCATCGCATATGCTGTAACTGTACGATGCATAGGTGCTGTCCCTCCAAATACAATTTCAAATGAGCTTGTGTTTTGCATTCAGTTCTTCACTTCAGTATTGGCTTGCCTGAAGTTATGGTATTCCTGTAGGGTACTTCGGCCACAGCATCCAAAGAGATTTAATACTAGTGTAATACAGTAATAACTGCTTCTAGTACCGCTTGAGTGTATGGGTAAGTTCTTATGCCCTGTCTTCGATCCCGTTTCATTGATGAGTGTTCCCCATCATTTGCGTTCAGCTCCTTCATCGAGAAATTGTTTGGCGCCTTTTTGTTAGGCAGTCTATCGTGCACTTATGCTGGGCGGGTAGCAAACATTTAGGCGATCTTCTGCACAACTAGCGTAGGCATTCCGTAGACAACCCGTGGTCCGCAGGCCGCTTGGAACGCGGATGCTTTTTATAAATTTCTTTTGTCTAAACTTAACGCGACCAAGAAAAAGCGCGAACAATTATTTCGATTTCTAAATCGAAAAATTGAGAGGCAATTCGTGATCGTTCACTGCTGATACCTGATAGCAGACTTTCAATGACGGTTTCAAGCCATCCAGGGGCCTTGCAAGGGGGTCCTTGCAGGGGGCCAGGGGGTAGGGGGCCCAGCGCTAACTTCCTTTATCCCCGTCCTCAATGGTAATGTTGAAAAGCCGAAGGAACTAACACCCTCATTTTCAAACTCTACGATTTGCAAAATAAATCTCGAACTGTTCCCTGGATGGACAGCCAGTGGCTTGAAAAATATACCCAATTATTCTCGGTCTACGGTGATTTGCGACATCTTTATGGTAACATGGAATTCAAGTGTTTGAAGACATTGGTAATTAATAAGTCGCAACATAACGAGACAACCGAGACATTAACTTTCCTGAAAATTGGGCGAAAAGTCAGCATTCTGCAGCTTCAAATCTCTTCAGGACCATACTTTGTTTACTGTTTAAGACTCTCGGCAAATACAGATCTCTGGAAGCGCACTCTTCCTGTGATTATTTTCTGGGTTGTGTTTGATTTCATTTTCATTTAACTGACCTGTAGAAAATTGAGGGAAATCTCCTGTAAAACAAGAGCAAACTTGTTGTAAAAACATTCCCGTACCCACCCACTCAGCCAGGTACAAACCACCGCGCACGTTGGCCGATCGACCAATCAGCTGTCGAGTTGCGCGTGACGTCACGCCCGTGTACCGCGCGTCGGCGGCGGCTCGGCGAAGCGGCATTCGCGGCTGTCATCTGGCAGGCGTAGGTTGTTCGGGGGCAAGACAGTCAGCTGTGTTGAAAACACGCGAGGCACCACGCTCGATCCCCGCGCGGTGCTCAAGTTACGTTTGACACGGCGTGGTGTGTTCCAAAGGAATATAGCGGCTTTGTGCGAAACAAAGTGAGTTAGTAGTGCGTATTCTAGAGGCCGTGTGTTATTATTATTTTTTTGTTTTATAAACGTGACATAAGCGAGCGAAAACAGTGATTTTTTTTGTGTATGCACTTCGGTGAATTGGAGCGTCTTTCAAAAGATGCAATAGTTGAAAAATTACCTTGGAGATCTCTGTGCACGTTGCACTGGATGTAAATAACAGTGTTCTTGATGTGAAAGTGAGGTGTGTTGTTTCCGCAAGTCGTCGCCGGTGCTCGAGCGATATTCATCAGAGCGAATAGTGCAAGACAGATAGGAAGGAAATTACATCAAGACGCCGTCGAGACGGAAGTACCATTGCTATTTTATAATAACAACGTAGAAAAGCGACAACAGAAATTATAAATGCACGATTATACAACTCTAAATTAATTCGCGCTTTGTCTGTCTATAAACCTGTGCGGAGATAAAGTTATTCACGAACACGAGTCGAAAAAAAAGCGCCGGTGACAAGATAGTTTTCTCTTTCATCAGTTCCGTTCCGTGTTTTTTTTTTTCAACATTTAGCTAGCTTTTATCATGTCGACTTAATTGCTGGTTATGCGGATCGCACGGAAGATTCAGGTGTGATTTTCTTCGCCGAGCTATCTTTCCAGCGTCAGGTAGAACATGGGTGAATACCGTGTGTCGCGAGGGCGTTTGATCACCGATTGTCGCAAGATCGCCTTCGTCGGGGTGATTTTCGCGGTCCTGATTGTGCCGACAAGACAGCAAGGTAAGCAAGCACCCATGGTTACGCACCTTGTTGCGTACGTCACGCATCGGTATGGATCGAGGTGTGCGCAAAGTTTGCTCGATTATAAATGTATTGCGGGGTGGAATATTCGGTAGGCTGCTCTCGCTGAGTCGCATCAAAGAGGCTTGATGAATATAACAACACAAATGCGTGGGTGTTTCGCTCACCTATCAGGAACCAAGGAAGCGGGGAATGAATTACAACCTTGTTAACTGGGATACGCAGCCCTTCAAATAACTCGTTATACTTAACATCGAACAGTAAAGGGCAATAAAGTTTCAGAGGCAATCTAGGTAAAGGACTGTTTTGCAGCAGTACGGGTTAAGTCCCTCAACCTCTGAGAAAGGTCAACAGTATAATGGTAGACAACCCATGTTTAAGTATGAGTATCATTGGTTAGTAGTAACCATGGGTACAACCCGCGTTGAGGTTCACATTTCTGTTGCTTGCCGAAACCTGGGTGTAATCATGTTTTAATGGGAAATGATGACCCAATTTCTGAAATAACTTTGATCCAACTTCTAATTAGTTGGCTATGTAAGCGACATTTCACTCGATAACCGAAAGCTCTGTTGTTCTTGGCCGGCTTCTATCATAACTGAAAGTACTTTGCAAGTATGGAATGCCTCCTTTGTTGTCGATCGAGTGGCTGTACATGGCGTGAGTGCTGTACACGCACGAAATTAACAGTGTGCTTGTAATTAGGCCAGCGGCGGCATGTACTCTCGCGGTCTCGACTAAGTGTTAACCAATCATTTCTTTCGCACTCGAATTTCTTAATAATGACCCACTCGATCTAGACCGTAAATTATTCATCGTGGCCCGACCCTTTTAAAAATACTCTCCACTTAGTTTCACCTGAAAAATCATGAAAATGAAAAAGCCGCATGGACGAGCTGGTATAACATTCAGACAAATAGTTCAATATTTTTAACTATTATATTGCATTTTAAAGATCGCTCCTCGAGTAACTGGACAGTGGTCACTCGCGACTAGAGTTACTTTGGCCCCCGCTTTGTTGTTCGCACGTGCCGCCAAGTATTGGTCTGCTATGCGGATTGGCGATCATTGAGTGAATCGGTCGATTCATTTGGAGCGAAAGCTACCATCGAGGTGGCCATCAAGGAGTGCCATCACGCACCTTGCAGACATGGCTTGGCGTGTGATCACGATGTATACTCTGCAGGTTCCGACGTTGGCGGTGGTATGGTCGGAGTTGTTGTTGTGTTGTTGTAGTTGACGCTTTCCACCGAGCTGTCGTCCCCAGAGGCAGCAGTGGCAAACTTTACTCGGTTCGAGCCTCGCCTCGTGTATTAGTAACGATTTGAGCTGCGGCTCAATGCGGCGGACCTCTCGCTGTGGATTCCAGATCGTTTTGTAGCATGCTCGGAACCTCGGAGGCTGTTTTTACCACAGATCTGGCCCAACTCTCGAAGCGTCGAGTTTTTGCCGATTGCAGTTCATCTCGAAAAGATTGGCTTCATGTTTAACAATCGACCAAAAACTGCAAGCATCGTTCTGGACGCCCATGAGAGACAATACCGCGTCGTGGCCCTTCCTTAGTACCGTTCTACCAGCACGCGAAGGCCGCACGAAGCCAGCCGAGCGAAAGTACACAAATGCACGCGAAAACGAACGACGACCGAGAAGTTGATGCATAAATAATCACCGTGCGGTGGAATTCACTTTAGCGCGATTTTGTCTTTGCGAAGATTTAAGGTGTAGTAATTCGGCGTTTATCTCTGCAAGAAATCCCGCGAAGATGTTAATGTTTGCATCGGTGTGCGGCTCGGAGCGGCAAGGCCGTGGTTCGGCAGTGGGTCACGGATCCTCCTGGCAGAGACGCTCCACGCGGTGCATTGTTTTCGACCCGAAATCTCATAGCTGTCCGTAGCACGTGTGCGGATGCGTACACGCGCAATTTAACCTAGTTTTACAATGCGTTTCCACGCACCGTCTGCTAATTGATGGACCGTCGATGCAGCAATCGTGCTGATTTCGCATTTTCCATGTCCATTGAGACTGCTGCTCTGACACCTGAGTGAACCCTATTCATGGCCTAACCACACATCAGCCACGTCTCTAGGGCTGCTGATGACATAATTCACCTGTCAGGCTTTCGACGGACAGCTCCAATTAACACGGTTCAGGAAACGGGGTTGGGAACAGACGCGTCGTTCTGCGTTTGTCACATCGTTTTCTTGGGGCACGAGGAGAGGGAGGCGTCCGCCCAACAAAACGTCTGGCAAACCCCCAACGCACTCCTTAGGTTAACTCTTGGACTGCGACGCGGCGGCCCGTGGATCCGGGGTGCGCGTCGGCCCGTGGATCCGGGGTGCGCGTCGTCAAGAGGTTGGTCGCACAATGCGGTAGCAATGAGTCACTCGACGGCGACCTTGCCATTTAGACTCGAACTAGAAGAACATCGGTATCATAACAGGATCTTGCCTCCCAGCAGGCGCTGGCTTGGCACGAGGTAATGTTTACGAAATGATTACCAATCGAGAAGTTGCGACACCAACCACCAGGGGAAAATCTCAGCGATGAGTGTCCTGACGCCGCCAATTATTGAACCCAATGCCAGACGTTTAATACCAGGACGCTTTTTGGTCACAGCGAAATTGCTGGCATTTTTAACTGGGAAACATGAAGGGTAAGCGAAGTTAAATGTTTCTATCGCAAGCCGGCCTTGATTTTCCATAACGTTGGCTGAGAAAAGTTCATTTCCATTTTCCCGTTTCTTTAGCATTTATTTTTCCTCGCATGCCAAGCTGCCACTGACAAATGGAGAGCCAATTTTAGAAATGTAATACACCGACCTCGCATGCATTGCATTGCATATTCTAGTGCATTCCTTTTCTAAACAAACACGAGCTAGCAAAATGTGTTTGCTTATTTTGTTTCCTCTGCGCTCACGGCGAGGTGGAAATTTGCGCTGTCACCTGCATTCCGTCAGAGAAATTACAGCAACGAACGCCGATGTTGCATCCACGTGGGAGGCGTTGCATCGTCTTGGAACAAAGCGACGTCTTTCCTGCCTTCATTCCAAATCACTCGGTCCCGTGTGTTCAGATACTCTGTCCACTACGAGTCGGATTCAGCGACCCTGCCTTTGGGAAAGCTTCGAGCAGGCCGGGGCACATGACAGCTCAACTTTTATTGGCAAACTTTGTGCACGAAGAGGTTTTAAAAAACGATTCGCGGTTGGCTTTCAGATAATTTGAAAAGTTTGCAAAGTCCGAGTGGGCAGCGAGCAAATCCCAAGTCCCTGTGGGGTTTTGTTGCGTCTGGCTTGTCTGTCAATTTGCATCGCCTGATCATCCGTCAAATTACGCCACGATTTCATGGCTGCTTTGATATTTTTTCTCTCTCCGTTTTCTAATTTTCCTCCGGGATGATGTGGGTCTCGGAGAGCAGAGACGGCAGAGTTTACTGGATCGATATGAGATCCCATCATGCGGCTTCTTTAGGTGACAAATTGGCACGGAATCGTGTGAACACCTTTCAGAGAGCATCAAAATAACAAGATGAAGACAGGAGGTAAAACCATCGTCTCATTTCCACGTCGCCAGACACTAAACGCAACCACGCACTCTGGTATCTCGCTTGCAGTTCCCAACCCTTCTTATGGAACCCCAGGGACTGACAACGGCGCCAACAAAATCCCAAGTGAATTTCGTTCGGCGAAAAGTTTGCGATCATCGGGACTTAACGATTCGACTCAATCTTAGGTGCTGACTGCTGACTCTTGGAACGACTGTCGATCTTCAAATCGCAGAGACAAACCTTTCAACTTTTGGCGGCGACGCACTTAAAGCTACAGGTTTGCATTATCCTGCGTGTACAGTGCGTTAAGTAGAGGCGTTTGAGTATCGAGTCATTCGTACCCGTTTCAACGACTCTCTGAGCGCCCTCTATCGCAGCTTGGCCTGCACGATGTCCATCCTCTCGTCGGTCACCCGATTAGACTCCCTAGTGGACGTGCTTCAACCCACAGTGTCGATTAGTCCCGGCCTTTCAACCCGCGATCCCGTGGTCGACTCCCGTGCACAACGCGACGATGGAAGGGGGGGTCATCGATCTCTCTCAACGCCTTCCGGGAACACGAGTGGAGGGCTTAGGGACAAAGCCGACGGGAATTTATCAAGATTTGCCGGCGATAATGCCTCGGAGAGGTAATTGTGATGGATATTTGGGCGTGCTGACGACGTGTTTCAAACGCCTCTCCTGTTCTCGGTGTGTTGCAAGGGACAGGAGGTGGCAAAAACCGAATGAAAGTAGCGAACATGTTTTCGTTTGTTTCCTTTATGTTCAGTAAAAGGATTTCATGCTTGAACAGTGTCATCTCTCCTCTCCTCTGCCTGCCAGTGATGTGGCGTTGACGTCGACATCGAACCTCTTGGGGTAGGCGTTGTGAGTGCTAGTGGCTTCTGAAGGGAAGCCGCGCTCTCTCTCAAGTCTCCAGAGATATCGAAAGCAGACCTCGCTTGAGTGCCATTTTTTATTATGCATTTATTTGTGACAGGCTCACATTTTACTCCACCGGCCATTTTAACCGAACGGTTTGCCGTGTTGGAAACACCGGTCCTTGTGAGATCATCAAAGTTAAGTAACACAGCGCTGATTCAGGTTTTGAATGGGTGACCACCGAACGGTTTGGCCTGTTGGAAACACCGGTCCTTGTGAGATCATTAAAGTTAAGCAACACTGCGCTGATTCAGGTTTTGAATGGGTGACCACCGAACGGTTTGGCGTGTTGGAAACACCTTCGACGGCTCAATCAATCAACCGGGGATTTTAGAGTGGATTAATTCCTGGCTTTGCTGTTGGACTCTTTCTGCTTGGCCTAGAAGAGAAAACAAAAGATTGTGGCTCTTTTATTTGCTTGTTGTTTGACCTGCGAAGCAAGAATCAAATCGATATTTGTGTGCAGGAGCCACTCAGTCAACCTGTTGCTCGTCCTCGACATCTCTCGTAAAATGCATCATCCAATGAATGGTTCCAGAATTCCAAGCGACGATTGATTGATTTATGGTGTTTAACGACGCACTGTTTTGACAACGGGCCATGTGGCGCTGGTCTGATGGCTTCGTCTAATGAGTGGATGATGATGAGGATGATGATGATGAGAGAAGGGGAAGCCCGGTGCCGGCACGTAGCTTAGGTAGCTATATGGCATGATTACTCTTCGAGAGAATAAGGAAATGCGGCGTGATTGAAAGGCAAAGACAAAAGAGATCCATCTTCCCAGCGTAACTTGATCCTTGTATCTCGTTTCAAATTATGGCAAAGTGCGCGCTCGAATATTTGGGACGTGAGACGTCGAAGAAGGCCAAAGAAAATTCAGGTCTCAGTTTTCACTTTGAGAGGCATCATCGCGCACGCGCAAACAAATAAATCTACCAAGAAAACCACAGAAACTCGTTAACCCACTGAGCTGCCGTCGAGCGCAGATATGGTAAGGTCGTCGGTGGAGGCGCCGGGTACAAAAGTCACGGTCGCACACGCGCCATCTTGGATCGCCTAATGCACGGCTGTCAATCCTGACCGAATAGAACCGAACGGTTTGCCGTGTTGGAAACACTGGTTCTCGTTAGATGACCGAAGTTAAGCAACACTGCGCTGAGTCAGGTATTGGATGGGTGACCATCATACACATGACCAGTTCTGTTCGGGAGAGAGGTTGGAGGGATGAAAGTTAAGCAACACTGCGCTGAGTCAGGTATTGGATGGGTGACCATCATACACATGACCAGTTCTGTTCGGGAGAGAGGTTGGAGGGATGAAAGTTAAGCAACACTGCACTGGGTCAGGTATTGGATGGGTGACCATCATACACATGACCAGTTCTGTTCGGGAGAGAGGTTGGAGGGATGAAAGTTAGTACAGAAACTTCACTCGCCTTGCTTATCAACCTCTCGACAGCATGGATTTGTGGAGGAATCCTGTTGTTCGCGTTGAACCGTCCTTCGGAAGGGACGTTAAGCCGGTGGTCCCCTTAGTCTTCAACAGGAGTAGGCTACTTGCCAGCACCGGGTTTCCCCTCCTTCCTTCTAGGTTAGGTTAGATTCATCATCATCCTCATCATCATCCACTCCTTTACCGACGCCAATAGACCAGTGCCGCATGACCAAATGTCAAAACAGTGCGTCGTTAAACACCGCAAATAATAATAATGACAGAATAGAAGGCGCTCGGTCCAGTGTTGACAGGCATTTCATTCCTGGCAACCTAACCTCTCTTTGTTGAACGCCCTGCCTCGTGGCGCGAAGGCCGTGGTTTTTAACTCCATGTCTTTGTACTTGCCATTAGCTCGGGTAACCTCGGTTGTTTGACATTTGAAAAAAACATACTTTGTACTCGGTCGAAATCATGGCTTCAAAGATACTTCTTGTTGAATTAACGATAAAATCTTTTTTTTTTTTACTTTTACTCGTTTGTTTCTAAATAAAAAGCCTCGCCGATGCACTGGGCTCGAACTCGGTTCGCTTGCCTCGCTTCGACGGCAACGCGATTGCATTCGAGGGTGAAATCGTTGCTTTACAGAGAAGCGCAAAGCGGTTAGAATGCAACACAGAAAAAAAAGTGCAACTCGGCTATTAACTGCGATTCCGCATCGACGGTTATAATTACACTGATTAACATTTGAATATACAAACTTGATAAGCATTCACAGCGATCAAGAGAATTGTTGCGAAAGCCACGAGCTATTGGAACAGACAAATCCCCCGCGGTGAAGCAAAGAGTTCGGCGTTGGGCAAGACTCGATCGCGTTACACATTTCCCACCGCTTTGTTCACTGCTTTCAGCGGCGACGACTGACGCCTGAACGCCTTGCCAAATCAATTGTAAACACGTGGCTCATGATTTGCTCCAAACGCCAAGCGATCGCATCGGTGAAGGCGTTTGACAGTCTTGCAGTCGGAATTTCTGCGTAGGGCGTGGTTCGCACCCGCACGCACGCACTTCGGCCACGATCTTACGCCTCGATGGCCTCGTTGGCGATAGCAGAGATGACAGTAGACTTTACTCGCCTTGCTTATCAACCTCTCGACAGCAACTTCACTCGCCTTGCTTATCAACCTCTCGACAGCATGGATTTGTGGAGGAATCCTTTTGTTCGAGTTTTACCGTCCTTCGGAAGGGACGTTAAGCCGATGGTCCCCTTGGTCTTCGACAGGAGTAGGCTACGTGGAATTTCTTTTCTACTAGGCTAAGTTCATCATCATCATCACCATTACCAACGCCATTAGACCAGTGCCACATGGCCCGTTGTCAAAATAGTGCGCCTTTAAACACAAAAAATTAATCCATCTGGCTTTCATATTTCGATGACCATTTGTCTGGCACCCAGGAAATGCATCTTGCAACTACCGTGAATCTGACTCAAATGGCAAATGGACGGTGTTTTGTGACTGCATCAAGACAGGATTCCTGTCAGGAGTTGCACTAAGCTTGCAGTGACAAGACTCCTTTGACAGGATCATGTTTCCTCCTTGCAACGAACAGCTGATACCTTGCGATGGGAGCTGTCGGATATCCGGTTGCAATTGCCCCCAAGCTTCTGTCTTTCTTCGCCGTTTTCCAGCGAAACTCTTGTTCCATTTTTCAAGGCCCCCTCGTGATCCGCACAGTTTTCGGTTTGAATTGCGCTGTTCTGTTTTTTTTCTCAGAGCAGGCGGCGAGATCGGTTTACATAAGACGTATCCGAGTGACCGAGGTTGGGTTGAGACGGTGGCGAAAATACGATATGAAATGCTGCAAGGCACTCGAAAGCAATTTTGTTATGCGAAACCTGGCATCTTTAATACACGCCCTTCTCGAGTCTTATCCCACTTTTGACTGGCAGTCGAAGAATAATCAAATTTAGCCAGCGCTCTAGCGGTAATCACATTTTTCCCCTGCCCCGACATCTTTCGGCGACTTTGATAACGCCCCAGTGCGCCAAACAAAATGTAAAACATATTACTTTTTCTCTTTTCAATTCCAATTTTTCCCTGCGCTTGCCTCGAGGCGAGTTCCTTGGCAAAGCGCGCGCGTACACTTGCGACGAGAAGTTAGGCCCTTATTTCACGACAGCCCTAAACTTACAAACACATATCAAACGTCAAATCTATCAACCAGATACGAGGCAGTGCGTCGTTCAACATCTTCAAGCAATCCACCAGCTTTGATTACGACATAGTGCGTCGTTAAACATAGCAAATCAATCGATCGGCCACGACAGACACGGTTAGACGGTTGATACAAAAACTTTTAAAACATTGATTTGTTCAATTTAATCGATGAAATCGTTTGTCATGCAAGAAATTATTCATAACGTCTTTCTAATTGCATTTGAAATGCCAATAATGGGCGAGTAAAATGCAATCTAAGAGCGCGATATTGCCCCAGTCATTGCCACCTAACAGTGTATAGTACCAATCCCCCTTACGAGGAACTCTTTTAGCAAAAGCTAAGTGAGAGGGACACAGAGTTTTAATTATTTGCACCAGTTTTATGGAAACATGCGCAGCGAGAACTACATTTTTCGAAATATTTTTACTTCGCCGTTTGCGTTATCCCGAACTTTGTCAAAAGTGCAACTATAGGGGGTTATTTTGGGCAAGTGGAGAACATTTTGAAAATCATCCTGTTTGTCTATAACATATTCGATTTCCAGACCTCTACTTTCAACGACACACGGTATGATATTACCATGGCCCCGTATTTCTCCTAAGAATTTGATATTTGCTTTTCATAAGTTTATTAAATCTGCTTGATTGGGACGAAGCAAGCAATAAAGAGGATGAAACATTCCGCCTCCCGAGTGGTCGAGATCGAAGCCAGTCATCGCTGACGGCGGCAACCATAGAGCGATTGCCCCTGGTTCTGTAACACTCTTGACTGTCCTACTTTAGAATGCCCGATCCTTTCACTTTCATGCCGTGTGACGGGTGCTCGTTTGTCTCACCTTGGCCTGCCCGGCATACCTCCTGGCTAATAACGCACCTACCAAATATTAACAGCCTGCAAATATCATATTCAAGTGTGTACCTGACCAATCAGCCTGCAAATATCATACTCAAGTGTGGACCTGACCAATTACTGGCCGATTTCTGGAGACTAGCACCTTTGTCTGGCGTTATACAACGCGTCTACCTGTCCTGAGATTTACATTGCTATCAAAATAAGAGGAAAACTCTAAGTAATCCGACATTTTCGAACATAAGAAAGAAAATGTTGGCAAAAATACACGAAAAAACGCAAATTTGAATTTGGCAAGTCTTTAAAAAGGCTTTGTCCTATCACTGAAAATGCATTTTTCTTTCCGTCACTACATTATATCTGTCTTAATTGTCGGAAAGATTAGGGGTTAACTTTTAAAACCTCTTGTTGGAAGTGGTAGTTAGCAGCCATATCAATAGTTAGTTCATATTCCTGTGATAAAGTCGTTCCTAAACGTCGTCTAAGCGGCGTTAGTGAAATCGACCGTTAAACATTTCAAACGGGAAGTAGATAGGGATGAAAGGAGCTCGAATGGTTTGCTAGGTGAGCTACCTAATGCAACATTAATCACGCTTGGAAACTATGCCCGGCTAACGGATCGTGACCTACGTACATAGAGGTAACTGTACCAGACAAATGTGGAAATGATGACTGCTACCGCGGCGCGGTAGATGATTGGCCCGTCCCGTGTGTTGCAAGGCAAGGACGACCGCAAGTCGGCACGGAGTATCTTTCCCAGAGCAACCTGTAGACGTGAGCAATTTGCTTCGATTGCGCTGGTTACAAATTGAATTATTTCAGATCTGAAAATGGTACGCAGTCGCGTCGACCTTGACCTTTTTCAAACGCCTCTCCCATTCTCGGTCGCTTGGATTCCTAGCTGCCTGTCAGTCATAGCGTCACTGTATAAATAACGATACACTGTTTTAATAACTGGTCCCGTCTGGTCGAGTGGGTGATTATGAGAATGATGAACCTAGCCTAGAAGGAAGGAAGGGAATCCTGTTGCGGTAGCCTCTACCTGTCGAAGAGCACCAAGGGACCAACGTCCCTCTCGAAGGACGGTATAACGGGAACAACATGATTCCTCCACAAATCCATGCTGTCGAGAGGTTGATAAGCAAGGCGAGTGAAGCACTAGCTTTCCATCTAAAATTCAAACTGATTCAGCTTAAATGAGCGTCGCTTAAACGTAAAGCTGTTGTTTGTCCCCAAACCGATATTTAGCAATCCACTTTATGCCCCGTTTCCTCGCGCTTTGGTCGCTACAAAGTTTTGGTCGCTGAACGCTTTGAAACGCGAGTGCTGATGAAGGGTGCAAGCCAAGCAATGGGGTCGGCGTCAACATCCCCACCTCCCTGTCGGCTGCCCCGGATATCGAGGCCGTCAAACAAATACTCGGCATTCTCGGGTGTAATCCTTTGACGGCGCAGCCTTCGCTGTGCAATCCTTGGCATGCCTAGAAAATGTCACGCACACTCGCGAACGGTAATACTCTTTTAATTACCCAGCAATTAGGTCCCGTGCTTAGCAAGTGCATTTGTTGCTTGTCAATGAACAAGTTACTCTCACGCGCAAGCCATGTTCGTCAGTGTGCCGTCATTGTGCGCCCATGGGGGACGTTTAACAACAGACGTTATTGCTTTCGGATTCTGGTTTCCTATACGAGACGCCAGCCACATCTAACCTGGGCTCTAAATCTCCCGAGTTGTGTAATTGGCTTGGTCGACCCACGGTCTGGGGCCCACTCGTACCGGCCCAGTGCCGCCCATATGATCGGCGACATTCCGCGTGTCTTGACCCTCTCGGCGCCCACCCCTTTGCGTCTTCAGCTCATAGATTCTTAGCTAAAATCACCACACTTTTAGTTCACAAGATACAGCGCTGCTCTTGACATGCGCTGGAATTTAAATTGCAATCAAGGAAGCAGTGATCGAAAACAAACTTTATCTGTCATAGCCAAGATGTTTCGTTTCTACGCACAGTTTATTATAATAATCGTTACTGGATTATTAATCGAACTCAAAATTACAACTTCACTTAGTTAGCTTTAAAAATGTCTTGACATTTGACGTTCAGATATTTTAGCCTGGTCGCAGTTTCACAATCATTATATTTATCAATAAGACATTTTGACCTATCATGTCGGCCATGTTGTTATTTTAGCCCGAAGATCGACGGAACAAAAAGGGCTTTGAAGTCTAATTGGGATGGCTTGTGATACGAATTTGAGGACTCCATTCATTGCATCATCTAGCCCTATTACCCCACGGGTACATCGCGCGCACGTGGGCCCGGGATTATGTCAGTTTCACCGCGGATAGAAAACGGAGAAATCACGTTGCAACACAACTCGGATATTTCCACCGTTTTATATCCGTCTAGAATTCAAAATCCGAAACTTTGAATTCGACTTCCGCGAGGTCCCTGACCTCACCCGACCAGCAACGTCCTTGCTTTATATAAAGTGGTTTACACCGTGTTTTTACCTAGAAAATGTTGTTATCGAATGTTAACTTTTACTTTATAATGCAGTCCATGTATAATATAAGACTAATATAGTAATAATAATAAAGGCATTATAAAAGTCTCGACGTTGTAGTGCACGGCTCTCGTGCAGAACGCGCAGCTATTGTTGAACCGTGGCCGTCGAGCGATATTGTTTCTGATTGAACACCCAGCCACTGTAGCGCTGAATATATGTAATACCTCCTCGAGATGCTTTCTTTCGAGACGCTAGCGCCGAGGGAAACGTGACGGATAAAGATCCCACCGAAAAACCCGACCAGCGTTTTCCATCACCTCCTGTAATTTTCCAATCGCACGATTTTGTTACGTTAGGAGGAAGAGACTTTCGAGGAAAATGATCTAACAGACATGACTTTGTGAAGAGTACCGTCATCAAGTCGTGGTTTATTTTGAAGTATAGCTGCGCCTATTTTCAAAACCCAGGTCTCAGCTGCGTTCCGCCCATGTGATTAAACGACCGAACTCTAATGCGCCTAATCGACTGGTGTGGCATCTTCGCCGAACATACGAGATGTAATTCCATTGTGACTCTGACCGAGCTGTCCACGGCAAGAGTGTCCACTTTGCGTGGAATTTAAAAACGTTTTCTTCGGCTCATTTCAACAAGAATTCGACCAAAGAAAGTACCGACAGCCTGAGAATGAAACGGCTAGACGTAGGTCGTGAAGCTATATATAAACTTGGGAAGAGTGGCTTTTAAAGCGACATACGATAGCCGAGGATTGTGACATGCGCCAGGCAAGGGTAGGACATCATCAAATTAACTCGCAGAGGGCGATTTCCACGAAGTCAACATTTCCTCGCTCTCTGCTGAGCGATCTGCACGAAAAACCACAGCAGCCGTGCAAAAACAGTCGCTCATCGGCGTAGTCCTCGTTGCCGTGCACCTAGAGGACATAACATCGACACCCATAGCAACCCCAACCCCCTTCTCCTCACCGTCCAGGCCGGGTATTGGCTCATTTAAAATTAGGGACGATTAAGTGCAGTCTAGTGGAAAAAGTCGTCGACGTCGACCTAGGCGTCGGCGTCGGTGGTTGGACGCACCCAGGCTTGGATTTCATCGAGTGGAAGTAGCAGTTCACCGGAAACAATCGCACGAGCTTCGGTCATGTAGAGACAGACATGCCGAGCCACTTAGAGTCTGCGAATGCATCGCCATGTTTCTCGTGGCCGAGCTGAGAGGAATATTGTGTTTCATGGAGACCGAATACCTGGCCGTTGTTTGCGTTCCACTCTCTGATATCGAGCGTTTCGAACATTGTTGTGGAATGCACCCATTTGAAAGGCGTGGCGCCCTGATTTGCGAATGATATATTTTACGAGCCACGAAACTGAGCGTTGTCAGGTTGCGTTTAAAGCTTATTTCAATAAAAAACCGATCCGACTCTCACCAAATTCGGTTGCAAAGCCACATTGAAATTTTTATCGCGTAAACAAATCTGGAACGAGTCTAAAATGTGAATATCGAGGAGCGCGTGAATCGCAGAGTCGATGTGCTTTGTTTCCGCATTTGAAAAGCAGAGTCGCGAGACGCATCCTAATTCGCCCCGTCCCACGATCTCGGTGGCCGTGCATTGCGTTCTTTTGTCCGCTAGGTGGTACGCGCGCTGCAATCAAAACAGGGGCATTTATATTACGCACTTTTTAGCTCACGCACTGGTAGTTGACGCACGAGCGTGAAAACTACACGACGAGTTCGGTGAGCCATCGATAGCGCATGTTGGGCTAGATCAGTTAAGTTAGGTTACCGCGACATATGGCGTGAAAATTCAATGCAAGTTGTGTGGTAAGAAGCATGTGGCACATGCGGCTAGTTATTAGCTCGCATGATATTTCAATTTGAGCGCGCTCGTGGTTACCATTATTAGAGACGGACCACTTTCAGGTGCGCTGCGGCTTCTGACGCGGACTACTGACACAATACGGCGAACATATTGTTCTGGCACGACCCGAAATCTCACTTCGGTCACTTGCTACGTCATATGTGACTACGTCACACCTTCCAGCAATCTGGACGATTCTATCGGCCAGCCCCGGCACTGTTCGCCTCGAGGCCCGATTCGATTGGCCGCTAAAAGAGCTACCAGGCGGACTTCCTAAATGAATTTCCTCAACGACGACACATGAGCGCGTCGCCATGATGGGCCTCGAAATCCATACTCGGCTGGCGACAGACTGGAAACTGGGCCGTGCATGTTGTGGTGGGACAAGGTTCGAACACCAATTTCAAATAATCTGGATCCTGTGCTCTATCCAGGTTATTTGAGATCAGCTGACTGGATCCTATGCTCTATCCAGGTTATTTGAGATCAGCTGGCTGAATCCTATGCTCTATCCAGGTTATTTGAGATCAGCTGGCTGGATCCTATGCTCTATCCAGGTTATTTGAGATCAGTTGGCTGGATCCTATGCTCTATCCAGGTTATTTGAGATCAGCTGACTGGATCCTATGCTCTATCCAGGTTATTTGAGATCAGCTGGATGGATCCTATGTTCTATCCAGGTTATTTGAGATCAGTTGGCTGGATCCTATGCTCTATCCAGGTTATTTGAGATCAGTTGGCTGGATCCTATGCTCTATCCAGGTTATTTGAGATCAGTTGGCTGGATCCTATGCTCTATCCATGTTATTTGAGATCAGCTGGCTGGATCCTATGCTCTATCCAGGTTATTTGAGATCAGCTGGCTGGATCCTATGCTCTATCCAGGTTATTTGAGATCAGCTGGCTGGATCCTATGTTCTATCCAGGTTATTTGAGATCAGCTGGCTGGATCCTATGCTCTATCCAGGTTATTTGAGATCAGCTGGCTGGATCCTATGCTCTATCCAGGTTATTTGAGATCACCTGGCTGGATCCTATGCTCTATCCAGGTTATTTGAGATCACCTGGCTGGATCCTATGTTCTATCCAGGTTATTTGAGATCACCTGGCTGGATCCTATGTTCTATCCAGGTTATTTGAGATCAGCTGGCTGGATTCTATGCTCTATTCAGGTTACTTGAGATCAGCTGGCTGGATCCTATGCTCTATCCAGGTTATTAGAGATCAGCTGACTTATCAGGAGTTGTAGGGTACGCGTGAGCTGCATACGTGGCCAGAAGAAAAGCGAATAGAAACCAGAAGCAGCAGGCACATCGCCGATCGTGAGGTCGCCATTGTGTTGTGACCTTGACGCCGACCTGGATGCGTGACTTTCAAGGGCTAAAACATCCTGCAGTCAAGGATTGCACACATCCTGGTGTCTCCTTGGCCAGGATTCCCGCAGCAAGCTGCATGTGAAGACGCATCCGTTGACCCGACGGCAATGTGGTTCACCCTGAACATGCATTCTTGGAAACTCTAAATTGTAGTGACGCTACCGAAATGAGAGGCGTCGTGCCCTTGTCGGGGCAACCCATCCATCCGCCTCGTGGACAGGCGCAAGGTTGCTTAACCTCGTGGGACAACCAATGGGCCAGCTATTATCAGCATGGAGCATATCTTCTTCTGAAACAGCTCTGAAACACCCTCAGCGTCCTGAAACTGGCGAAATGTGACTCCCCAGTTTTCAATTTCGTTTCGAAAGCAAAGATAATTGCTCTTGGGGCTCAGCGCTCGCAGCGCTCGACGGCAGAATCAGCACTAAGCCGAATTAAGTCACGGCATGAAATGAAATTCAAATCTCGTCCCCGTGTGATCGAGGTGGCGCTTTTGCCAGAGACACGTTGATTGTGTCCGCGGCTGCCTGCGCCGCACAAATCCGTATCCCCCGAGAGGCCGTGAGGAGGTCACCGGATTCGGAAACAGCGCGTTTGTTGCCAAGACAACGACCTTTACGACAAGAGATTCGTGAGTCTTGACCCCTGCGCGGCGGGATTTCCGTTCAGCGACTCAGGAATGCCCTCGTCGCCTTCACTGTGTTCAATGTGTGACCCTAAGAGATGCATCCTCAGCAGCTAATTAGCGTCGAGTTAACTGTGCGCGTCGTCGTTAAACGGCGTCGTCGGACGCGGCTTTCGCCTTCGGTCGGCGCCGGCGTCGGCTTGTTACGCGTGCGTAATTGCACTTGTAGGTACCAGCTAATTACCTCTATGTATACGCGTGACGAGGTACCGAAAGAAAGGGAAATCGAACGGCATTGTACCTCGAGTCGGTACACACGTATTACCGGGAAATCTACGCACCGAGAGTAATTAAAATAATAAAACAAATAATCGTTAAAGAAATTTTTCAACGTGTTTCTGACGTAATTGCACAAAATCGCGTCGCGCCGCGTTGGTTTTTCGGTATTTTTTTAGATTATTCAACGTTTTAAACGTGTGCCGAAAAGAAAGGGGAAATAATTCGAGACTATTGCTCTCTCTGTCTCTCTCGTTTGTCGAGTAGGTACATCATGCTAATTAATCGACGATTAAACCGCGGAAACTCGCGGCACGAGTCGAATGGTCGCGCAGAGTGAAAGTGTCGAGACTGTCGCAATCTCTGCAGGTCGCCGTCGTCGAAGCAGGAGCCCCCCTGGCCCAGGGTGCAGACCTCCGTCACACATCGCCGTCTATCATTCTTGTTTTCCTCCAAGAAAGGTGAAGAACCCACGCGGCTCGAGATGAATTAGTCTGATTTGTACGACGTGGGCTCGGAGTGAACGACCGAACGTCTCCATGAGGACAAAGCTGCCCGATCGCCGTGATCCTCGTCCAAGCGTGACGATCTCACCGGCCGGGCATCACGGCCCGTCGGAGATAACGCGGTCGATTCATGAGCCCTCGCCCGTACGCACGATGCGTGGTGCGTTCGGTGCGTAATGGTCGCGGTCGATCCGCTATGTCTTCGTTTTTATCACCTACAGCATCCCAGATCTGACTTTAATGAGGGAAACATAATACATCTCAAGCTATCGACATTCCCGAGGCCTAGGGGTCGTCTACCTTCCTAGTGCCTCCCCCTTGTGCTGTGGACCACGTACCAATCCAATACCTGACCCAGCGCAGTGCAGCTTAACTTTGGTGAGCTCACGAGGACCGGTGTTTCCAACATGCTAAACCGTTCAGTGGTCACTCATCCTATATCTGACTCAGCGCAGTGTTGCTTAACTTCAGTGATCTCACGAGGACCGGTGTTTCCAACATGCCAAACCGTTCTGTAGCCACCCATCTAATACCTGACTCAGCGCAGGGTTGCTTAACTTCGGTGATCTTACGAGGACCGGTGTTTCCAACACGCCGAACTGTTCCGTGGTCGCCCATCCAATACCTGACCCAGCGCAGTGTTGCTTAACTTCGGAGATCTCACGAGGACCGGTGTTTCCAACACGCCAAACCGTTCTGTGGTCACCCATCTAATGCCTGACTCAGCGCAGTGTTGCTTAACTTCGGAGATCTCACGAAGACCGGTGTTTCCAACACGCCAAACCTTTCCGTAAAAAAATCTGATGACATTTCTGTCAAGCAATTTTCAGAGCCAATCGATGTAAAGCTCAAACAAGACCGAAGGCAGCGTTGTGAGTGAAACTGTTCTCTGAGGGATGCATTAGTTACCTCGTCGAGGAGTCCGTGTAGCTGACACCGCGACCTGAGAGACAACGACCTCACAGCAGCCTGTCAGAAGTCACGAGCACTTCGATGACGGGGTGGGTGGGGGGGGGGGGGGAGCATCGACTCAACGTCGTGAACCATATCGAGGCATGAGATTGTTTCCCGCCCCCGTCTGCACCCACCACCACGCCGCCTCCAGGGACGCCGTCGACGCGGCGCTGACGTGAACCCGAGTAGCACATCGACCGCTGATTAGAATCGAGTTTAACAATGCTTGTACTCTCTGCCCCCGGTTCGGTCGGTCGGTCGACACGCTTGACATTTGCAAAGGATGCGGTAACTTGTAACGCATATGCGAATGAAATCACGCACCTCTCTGTGCGTCAGGATCTGGCGACGCGACGTGACGCAAAGATCTGCCGGTGTCTTGCGTCGCCCATGTCGGGTTGCCATGGTGACGCGTTAGCTGTCAGATTTAAATTTAAATCGCGGCCGTGTACGCGCCAAAGTAAAGCGAGCGATCGATGGGTGGCGTCGTCGATGGAAACAAATCGCGTTGGACGACGACGACGCCGAAGCCGAGGGTGTGTTCCTCTCGATTACCGTAACAATGACGGATCCCGGGCCATTCCGTGGGTGACCTCAGCAAGAGAGCGACCTTGAGGGTCATCGCCGTGAGTCATCGCGAGGTAATTGATCTGGACGGCGGGGCGATTCGCGCGGAGGCGATCCTGTCGCGGCATGGCTTCGTCATCTTCGCGTGAAGAGAGAGGGGGGAGACGTCATCATCAAGGGGCGATTTGCCCAACGCGTCCGATCTCCGGCTCGGTTTGCTCTTTCACGGCATTGCGGTCACGTTTTTTGGTAAACGAATGCATCGAGGATCGAACCACAGACCTCGGGGTCGCCAGGGCACGACGCGATGCCGACGTTACGTCGTTCGTGGACGACTTTCCAATATCAGCCCACGTCGGCGTCTTTCGCAAGGCGTTTGGAAATAAGTCACGGCATTTTTTTCATTCTCGCCGGGAAAAACGCGGGTTTTTTTCTCGATAGGCATTTTCCTGGCTTGCTTTCGATGAGAAAAGAAACGCAGCGCTTTTCACGCGGCGAAGTAAAATTCCTCGGCGACATGCAAAAACACATTTTCTTTTTTCATTTTCTCGCCGCCTTTGAACAGACTCCCGACGGGGATGTCTCTTTTCAACTTTTTCTGAAAAAGTGAACCGATTTATTGATAAAAAAAGCATCTTCTCAATTAAAAAAAAAGCTTCTCTTGGTTTTTTTATCGAGCGTAGAGAAACCACACGCGGGGCAAAAACAAATTCAAGCAAAACACCAAAGAAAGCAACATACGTATAGCATCAAAGCAAAACAGCTTCACGGCCAGTTTAGTTCGGGAGAGAGGTTGTAGGGATTGAAGCTAGTTTAACAACTTCACTGCCATCTTGCTAATCAACCTCGCGACAGGAGAAGGCTACTCTCGATGGAGGTTAAGTTCATCATCACCCACTCATTCACCGACACTTTTAGACTAGTTCGTTGTCAAAACAGTGCGCCTTTGAAAACAACAAATCAATCAACCAATGTCCAGACAAAGCAGACAAACGCCTTCACCACGGAGTCGTCGAGAGGTTCGTCACGCTCGATCGGGGCCCAGTACCGTCCCCCCTGCCCCTGGGTTTCCGGTATGCCTGTCTCGTCGCGTACCTGTCCCAGGTGCGCATGTGCAGGTGCTTCGGACGGTCGGTCTTTGGCGCTTTGGTCAAAGACTAGCGGGGCTTTGAAGGAATAAGTCTGCCATTCGGTTGTTTCCTGGAGATCGTCCCGTCGAGCTCTCGTGTAGATAATCAAATCGCAATTTATAGCCTCGTCCCTATAGCGACGTTCTGCGTTTCATCTCATTGGACCGTCTCCACACGATCGGGACATTATTAACAGCACCCTTCGCTGGCCTGCACCCTTCTTGTCTCGGAGACCACGTGCCAACAGAAAGGACCTCGTCGACATTTCCGCATGTCTTACGTACCAGCGCGGGAGACTCGCTCGCCTTGGGCTGCGCTTTCCATATCATGGCAGTGAGGCGACGTCGGCAACCTCCCAAAGCGCCATGGCATCCCGGGTGTAGGCGGCATTTCGACAAGCAGGGGTCAGGTGCCGCTCCGAGAAAGTTCCCCCCCCCCGTGTGACCTGCGACCCGGACAGCGACATTGACACATCATGTCAAAACGTGGTTCCCACAAGACAAGCATTGTCTGGCAGTCGGATACAGAGGCAGTCGCCGGACGAGCTCGCCGTCCCACGGCTTTCTTTGCAATCGTAACGATTCGAAATGATCGCAATTGTTGGGCACAAGAACGTGATGGTCCCCGATAGCAGCCTGATAGGTGAACGATGCTCCTACTTCATCTACAGGTTTATTACAAGACTCTGTAATTGACCTTAATCTAACCTAAAATGCGCGGCTTTTTGTGTCCGTATTTAACAACAAGGTTTCACTGCATACCGAGTCTCGCTTTGTTGTGCAACTTTTTAAGTGGCTCTCTCTCACTCGCTCTTTCTCTCTGTACTCACTGTGTTCGGCAAATAATTGTCCTAAAGAGCAATTTGTTCTCTGGTTTCCACACATGCCTGCTTGATTGCCGGGAGTTTCGTTCGCCGGGCATTCCTACGAAATCAGGGGGCTGTGATCGTGTCATGACCTGACACGAAATGGCGGCTGACTTCTTCCATCTGCTGCGATGTCTCTTCTGTTTTGTTGTGTGCCGCTAGTCTAGCCGATGTGTCAGACAATGGCACTGATAACAGATGCCATCTTGTGGACTGTTAGCGACAACAATGCGCCGAGGTCAAATCGACGCAGGCATGCACCGCTTCTGCAACGTGTGGTCGATTGCCTGTCATCCCAGTACATCGATTGCCGTGTGCGAGGCACGCATGTCGTTACGTTTTGCGTGCCTTTGTCCGAAGCATCGGCGTGCATCGGCGTGCTCGAAGCAATCCACAGCTGCCTGGAAGCAGATTTTATTCGCTGCAAAAACCCGAGCGCGCGTTTGGTTAACAATTGCTTAGAATGTTTGTGTCGTTCGCAAACTTTTTCATTCGGCGTTGCTCGTCTGTGGTCGTAATCGCTCGCTCGCCACTCGTCCGCGCTTTCAATTAAATAATTTTCGCATACATTTCTGTTTCCCCGATAATGTGATGACCCACACACTCGCTCGGTGTATCTCCATCGCCGTGTGGGTGCAACCCTCCCTAATGGCTGCAACATTGTATTCTTCGTCCGCCAAAGTAATTAGCATGCTAATCCAATTGCTTGATATACATAGTCACTGCCAGTGTGATCCATCAGCCCGTGGTGCGTGGGTTCGAGCCCAGAACTTCCTTACAAGTCTGTTTCGAAGTCGCCCCTCCGCCCGCCCGCGCCACTCACACACTCGATTGTTCTTTTTCTCAAAGTCACTCGGGTTCACTTTATCTCGAGTTTTCTGTGTTTCTTTTAGTTTTCTCGGATAAAAGCATTGTTTTGCGCCGACGCAGTACGCAAATTACTCGCCATGAGGTCTCGGTTATTTACTCCGACCGACCAGAGTGTACGCGAGCGTTCGAACAGATTTTTAAACATTTCAATTGCATTCGCTTTAATCTCGGAAAGTGCACGAAGAGAACGACGTCGCCCCGTCTTGCGCTCTTTCAACGCAGACAGAGAAACGCCTCGGCAACTCATCGCGAAGAGAGAAAAACAAGAGTCGTCACGTGCGCCCCGTTCTTTTTGTCACTGCTTGCTCTATCCACGTTGAGTTGGCTGGCAAAATAGCAGTCGACCGAGAAATGGGCCAGCGGCTCAAGAAGGCACAGAACGTCGTTGTTTTTTTGGTCAGCGCCTCCTTGGCGTCAGCCGACACAGTGCCTATTGGAGCGTGGTGTGGTTTCAAACTTCAAATTGTGCGGCATGCACAGAGGCAATCACCTGAAGTTGTCCAACAATATTAACCCTGGTCGGCGTTCTCCCTGCAGGCGAGGCTGGGTCGTAACGTGGCAGTGCCGTGATGATTCACATTCCAAGCGACAGTAAAACATGGCCGGTGAAGCGTGGGAGCACAACGCTTTTAGAAAAAAAAAAGTTCGATATTTTCTCTGACTTGAATTAATATTCATCAGAAGACAGCCATGACATGTTCTGACCACAAGTGCGCCGAATCGGTTGCTCCCGATTTCAGGCCAGAGAAGATGGATTTGTATATGAAGACCAAGTGAAACGAGGTAATGTGGCTAAACGCGGATTAAAACGGCTCTGTACGTTGATCTAGATCAAACAAGGCATTAATTTGGTCAGCCGTCGTCATGTTCAAGGTGACTCTTTGCTTTCAAGCGCCACAAGAAGGTAACTTCATGGTGGATGTTGAATTAAAAAACAGAAAATAAAAACTCGCTGAAAAGTAAACAGAATTAGATTGGAAGCTCGATCGTTTGTGCTCTTCTCAATTACGTGACACGCCCGCCTCTGACGAATTCGGTTCGTTGATTTTCATTTCGCTTCGATATGGAACAAAAGAAAACACGCGGCGAGGGAGCCGTGCACGGCGAGTGGCTGGCAACAAGTGGGTTGTGAAAAGTCGATAACTGAGCAGATTGGCATCGCGGTGGCAGTGCCTTGATCTGAAGGAGAAGATAACAACGGCGAGTGGCATACGTGCATTGAGAACTTGATGATCGCCAGTCGATCTCTTCTAGCGAACGCAGGCTGAAAACGCTGTTTGACTTGCTGAACGGCCCACTCGATCATTGTTAGCGATAACGCGGCCTCGAGAAAATTTCACGGGCTCTTTTTTTTTTTGTATCCAGTTCTTTGTCCACGATTCAATGGAATGGAAAATCGAATGAAATAATTAAACCATTCGCTCTCTGGTTTAGCGCAAGGAATGTTTGAATTTTAATCAAATGCGAGGGAAATTCAGATAGCCGAAATGTCGAAGAGAAATTTTAGAAAAGCCACTCAAATAATTTTCATACGTCCTCGTCTAATCAGCATGCTTTTATTCTGCTTTTCATTGAGATTTAATTGGATTGGATTTCAATAGAATAACAATTAAGCTCTGCGATTGTCCGGACCCCGACGCAGTTCCCTCGAATTCTTGCCTTCAAAGAACACTTTGCTGAAAAACTGGAAAAGTACAACGTTGACATTCGGGGTCGTTATAAATAAAAGCGACGCCATTTCCTCGTTAACGGCAGAAGCCATTTTGTGTGCCGATCTCAAGGTTTTAGCTCGCGATATATCACCTTATTTATCCAGTTGCAGTGATCGAATGTTACGTAAGACCACCAATTACCCGTTTGATTTATCCACACGGGCCCGAATCAACGTGGCCGTGCAAGGCAAGCTAACTGTGCAAGCAGGTCAATAGAGTCTGCGCAAAGAATGCCATGCCACTTTCACAAGCTGGCTGCCGGTAGTAAACCACGTTGCCCGTACCTCTCTACCAACAACACAGCACTATAGACTCACTTTCCTCTGCAAACCGAACCAGTTAGCGGCCGGTGATGGCTATCTGCCCGTTACTCGCTCTGTTCGGCGTCTTTAATGGCAAGGTGCATGGCAAGCATGCGATAACACGTTGGCATCGAGCAGGAAGTCGGCCAGAGATTCGTAGTTTAGTTCGCTTATCTCGAGCAAGTAATTCATTACAAGAATAAACGTTGCACACTCAATTTCAGAGGTGTATCGTTGCGCCGGACGGCTGCCATGTTAAGTGGCGAGAAAGTAAAGAATTTGCGGCAATTGCATCTCGTTTACCTATTTGCAGACAATTGCGAGTCGGCGCAAATCACGCCCGGCTTTCTTGTGGTCTGCCGTGAAATTTCTGCGACGCTGCTTGGCGCAGGTTTTTGCAAAAGAGTAGCTGAACGTTTGTTGCGACGTTTTCTTCTGCGTCACGCCGCACGACGCCGACAGCCACGTTGACGCTCTCCGTTGTTATTCAATAATACACGCGGATAGATATCGCAGTACTATCATGATAAATTAGACCTTATTGACGCTCCTCGCGAAACAAGTAATGTAAGTTCATTTTGACCCGTCTGAAAAAATTCACACCGTCGACGTTTTTCAAAATATCAACATCTGGAATAGTAGCAAACGCAGGCACACTCTACACACACTGATTTCTTAAAATTAATTTTCGACCACCAAAATTCTGATCGCTTAAATCTCTGCTCGCTCAGGGGTTTAGCTTCAACTTAACTTAAGCCAACTGTGACATACGGGCACGACAGAGGTCAGACATTTTTCCCAAGCTTAAGAATGATTTACAATAAACGAGCAATCTCATAACTCCGAGTCATTATGTTTTCCGTGTAATGGGTCAAGGCCTCTGTGCCGGACAACGCCAGCAATTAGTGAATTAATTCCAAGGAGCGACACAATGTGCAGACAACCCATCGTGCGTCGGATGGTGACGTGAACCGGAGGACTCATGGTTTCTTGAGACGCGTTCCATTGCGTTGCATGCGTTGCGTGTCAGTCGCTACTCATCACGATGTATTGCATGTATTGCTCCACTGAGCGGGAATGCATGGTTCTCATCAAACTTCTTTGCATGCAAGCTAAAGATGACCATCGTTATATGTTTTTTGTCCCATGTTTTAGCCTGTCGACAAGATTCACTCGCAATGGAGGATGTTGTGTAACCGACGCAAAGCGATGACGGCGATGTCCCAGTTTCGATCGGCGTCCCTAAACACGCTGATTTCCAGACCTATTCCAGGCCATTTCACGTGTATTCATCCGAGCGACCGGCGACCGCCTCGTGGAAATTGACAGCTATTGGCCGCTGATATCGCTCGTAGAATTCGACAAGAGCATTGAATTGCGCCCTGGAAATTCCTGGACGGCGACCTCTCGTTTGCAGAGCCGGGGATTGCTGGCCATCCGGACTTAATTACTACATTGTTATGAGAATTAATTGAATTTCAGAACTGTCGGCCGCCAAATGTGAATGCCTGCTCCGACCCTCGTGCTAAAACGCAAAAAGCTCGCGTATCATCCTCCCGCCCTCGCGTTTCGCATGGCTTCGTTCAACGCGGTCATTATTTTCATATTTCAATGTTTAAGCCGTGAGGTGGGGTCTACTAAAGGCTGCAATCTTTACATACAAAACAAAGCTTCCATCAGCCGCATGAGTCGTGCACCTACTCTCATTAACTCACCACAACAATTCAAAATTCAAATACGAAGAAATCTACTCGTGAACTTTGCATACTCTTATGTCACTCTCACTGGTAAACGCAGACAGTTTTTTTGTTTGTTTACGATTTTCATAAAACTATTAGGCAATGCCCTCTAACCTTTGCGGTCTGCCAGTAGGTGACTGTAAGGCATCGTTTTAATGTACCAGAAAAAGTCGCGTTTCTAATACATGCAATGATTCTTACGTAATATCACATACGGACATAACGGCGAAAGGTTGACCGAGTCTTGCGGCGAGATATCCACGCCACCTCACCGCTGCAAAAAGAAGTGCATTCAAGAGACACTCAGCACTGAATGGCGAACCTATAATACCATTAATTACCTGACTTGCCAACTGCGTCGCCGTCCGAGCAGCAATTGTGCTGATTGTCAATGCACGCGATTCGGTCAATGAGACAATAATCAACTTATAATTATTATTATTGACATGCCTGGCGCTGGCCGGATAAACTCCATGGGGTGGTCCGGGGAGATTCCACGGGGTGCTAATTGCTTCGGTTGGTAGCCGCTCTGGCAGCCAGGAATTATTGATTCGACGCAAAGGTGCAGCCAGGGTTGGAGGAGACATTGTAGAGGCGATGTCAGACATTGCTTTCAAGTCACGACGGGTCGGCAACTTCAAAGCGATCAGCTTTTCCGATGTCGGTGGAAAACTGTGAAGTGTGTTACGACTCGATGGGTGCAAACTTCAACTTCGTGCATGTGATTAGCGTGCGCGTGCGCGAGAGAGAAGAGAGAGAAGAGAGAAGAGAGAAAGAGAACGAGACAGCGAAATTAAAACATCGTTATATTCTGTCGACAAGAAGAGATACAAAATATTCCCTACAAAGTCAGGCAGCTCGTCGGGAGAGGTACCTTGTTCCAGTTAATTGATTGTTCCCGGCGAAACGAGCTCAAATTACGCTGCGAAGAGGAACTAAGCTTTGTGGATGAAAGAATGTCTGGAGCTTCCCGTGCTTCATATTCAAATGCTGTTCTTTCAAAGCGAAACATTTCTCGGAACGAAATTTTTCTCCGAATCCTCGCGAATCCGAACTTTTTTTGGACGCGAAACTCCGCGCCATTCCGTCATTCGCCAACCTTTCGTTCCCCGGGAAAACCAGGCTTTCCTTCCAAGGTTAAGCCGGGAAATGTGTGAAAACGTGTTGGCCTTTGATCTCTAGCCACCGCGTCCGGCGGTTGCCATTGGTTACCACTGGTTAAGTGACGCTTCCTCGGCGCTCGTTAGCGGGCAACGTTGTAGGGTTTTTTCCTCCGATTCCCATCAGAGTACTTTTTTTGCTCGCTGAACGCCCCAACTCTGGGCGAGGAGACGGTAGAACTCGACGCTGCTAATCGATAATCGATGCTTTTAAGAAATCGAACAATGCAAGATTCTTCCCTCGGCCGCGTCAAATCGGCGTCCTTGTAGGCTCGAAGACTCCGATGTCACGGCTCACGCCCTGAGACAAAACTTCACTCGCCTTGCTTATCAACCTCTCGACAGCATGGATTTGTGGAGGAATCCTGTTGTTCCCGTTGTACCGTCCTTCGGAAGGGACGTTAAGCCGGTGGTCCCCTTGGTGCTCTTCGACAGGAGTAGGCTACGTGCCGACACCGGGTTTCCCCTCCTCCCTTCTAGGCTAGGTTAGGTGAATCATAATTTACTCATTCACCGACGCCATTAGACCAGTGCCACATGGCCAGATGTCAAAACAGTGCGTCAGGAAACACAACATTTGCAAGTCGGCACGGCGACCTAGTGGATTGCACTCCTAGGTTTGTTTTCGGTATATAATACGACGCCTTCCATGTCGACCGTAGCGTGACGGCGTCACCGAGCACGATGTTGGAACGCGCTCGACAATGGCTCACCTTGGCGAACCGATCGACTTTAGAGACGATTGTCTGCGAATAACTGGATAAACTGGACCACTCCCTTTTGGTTGGCGAGGACACCGAGATTAAGTAACAAGCTCCGTGATCGGCCTTCGTCTGTTGCGAGCCGTCGTCGTCGCTACGTTGTATGGGAGCACACGGGTCCAACCGAGTGACATTCTAGAAGCCTGGGGGCGATTCGCCGGCTTGCAAATCTGCTGCGAGGATAATCTCTGTCACCGGCCGATAGCAATGCGGCAAATCACGATTTCTAACTTATTGTAAATCAATTCATCAGGACTCTTAGAGTCCATTAAACTGACTTTCTCCGGCACCAGATTATCTCCCAGAGCTCCACGTCGAGTCAACCATCTTCAAGCTTGACTAAATGATCATATTTCACGCGTTAATGTTTTCCAAGCTCGATTACAGGGTCAATTAATTACATGCTTTGCGCTCGCCGACATCGATTTTCGGCGCTAGATTACCGTGAAGACCTCCGGAGGACTGATTAATCTTCTGGACAGGGTTGTGACACCACTTCTTGTGCTCCGGCTTTGAGGTGCGCAGAAGGGAACGCGTTTTCACGGCGTTTGCGTTGTTCGTGTCGTTGTCCGTCCCAATAGTCGAGTTCTAACCGGGAATTAAAAGGGATCTTTTTGAAATCCTGGCAGAGGCGTAAAACACAAGCTCTCTGTGGGAAAGTGTTACACGTAGTTCATAAATTCTTTATCTCTGTTGGTAATTTCTTCCCTTGCATACGAGCTACCTATAGCAGGCTTTCCAGAATCCTCTGATCTCACCACAGCCGCTGGTGCTACGACACACATGCACACGGAAGGAAGACATCGCGTACCAGGACGTGTGTTCCGCGAGGAAGTCTGCGTGCGCAACGCCAACCTCTTGTTTTTCACGGGTGCCTGACGACCTTAGCGGCCGCCGAGGAACACCACCGACCGCCAGAACAATGCAAACAATCGAAAGCGTCTATCTCGCTTTGCGATCGACCGGACCTTGGCCGGCGTGTTGCTTCGAGACGATTTCCACGACGCTTCCGTTGAACGCCGACGTCGAGCTCTTTGCCTCCCGGCGACGCCGACCTATGCGAACGTTGGGATGATTTAAACACTGTTATCGCAAACATTGCAAGGCATTTTCTGGGAAAACTACAGCCATCCGCTGGCAAGCTTACTTGAAACCCGCTGCAATATCATTCCTCAACAGTGACAGAGGAATCTTGTATCTAACACAACCAATAAGTGGTTTGCCTTCACGTGCGAAGTGTTAGTTATAGTTATTTGTTTCTGTATCTCCAATCTATTTATAGTAAATCTAGTGATTCATGTCGTTACGATAACACGGCGCGCGGTAATGGGATGTCGTTTGTTGGGCTTGACATGAACACCGCGGTGTGAAACGAGCAAGTCCGGGTGACGGCGTCGTCACCTTGGCCTGAACGGGCTGCCGATCGAGTCACTGCGAGCGGGGCGTCTGCCCGGCGTGAGCTGACCTCTGACCGCGGCGTGCCTTTGTTTTCTACGCTTCTAAACTCCGACCCCTCGCGAAGGTGCGAGCGACTCTAGAACGGGCGCGAAGAAAGTGAGGCCCCATTACGGTCTGAAGACTTGATGAAATGCCGAAAGATATTGTTAGGACTCGTTTTTGGAAACTAATTAACGAGGAAATCACCAATTAAACGCGCCTGCGTCGAAGCGAAGCGACCAATTATCGTAATTGGAGCTTTTCGTCGAGTTCGATGAGTTTTAATCGATATTTCCTTGCAGCCCGCCGTACATTGTTAGGAAGCATTCAGCATTGCTTGCCGTCTCGGCACCGACTTTTCTCGAGTGTTTTCCTTCAGGAAATCGGAGTCCCGTTTAGTCGGTGAAAAGTCTAAGGTGGTTTCTCGTTGACCGTTTGTCAGCTCCCATTCACCAGCCTGCCGCTAGTTTCCCGGGAATTCAAGACCTGACCAAGGAGTCGGGTTACCATCAACGTTCCAATTCAAATGAAATGTCGCTCGAATTTCATTGACAATTCAATTAGTCGATCGTGATTGAAGACAATTTCAAGAAGTGGTTGCCATTCGATCCTCGGTACGTTCAGCGACAGAACAGACAGTGGCAGCTCACGGCTGCAGTGCGGTAAATGCACTTGTGTTGAATAGAAGTGATATACCTGCGGGTTTTCACTTATCATTATTTTTTTTAACTTTTGGAAAAGTGACGTATTTCAATGCTTGAAAACACAGCTGTTGAAATCATTTAACGGCTTGTACCAACCTAGCTACAGTGAAATGTAATTATTTTAAATAACAATGAGGAAATAACATCAACTCAAAAAGACTTGCTACATGCAAACAGCTCGGGGGGTATATTGCACCCTCGGGCTTAAGTCTCAACTAATCTAACAACCGAGTCCCACTATTCAACCTTTCTTCCCTTTCTCTGTGCTGCATTGAGCCCGGTCTTCCCTAAATCCACAGAAACTTGTCTCCCTGGTCGACTCAGACTCAACGATCCCGTGTTTGTTTCCGGGATTAGTTCCATTTCCAAGTGCGACTCTCGAATACAGGCAGGCACCGAACTGTTTGTCGTGTTGGAAACACCGGTTCTCATTAGATCACCGAAGTTAAGTAACACTACGCTGGGTCAGGTATTGGATGGGTGACCATCATACACATGACCAGTTCTGTTCGGGAGAGAGGTTGGAGGGATGAAAGTTAGTACAGCAACTTCATTCGCCTTGCTTATCAACCTCTCGACAGCAGGGATTTGTGGAGAAATCCTGCTGTTCGAGTTGAACCGTCCTTCGGAAGGGACGCTAAGCCGGTGGTCCCCTTGGTCTTCTACAGGAGTAGGCTACGTGCCGGCACCGGGTTTCTCCTCCTCCTTTCTAGGCTATGTTATGTTCATCATCATCCTCCTCATCCACTCATTGACCAATGCCATTAGACCAGTGCCGCATGGCCAGATGTCAAAACAGTGCGTCGTTAAACACCACAAATAAATAAATAAATCGAATACAGGTCGCCGAGACAGTTAAAAATGTCCATACAACTTTGGCGCTAGCGTACATAGGGGACGTTGTCATTGTATTGCCTTTGCATTGACCAGACCGGTACACAACGACGCCTGAATGAGACACATACTAAACCAGCTAAACAGTAGACAAGCATTCTATAATAAAACCACGTTTCACGCAGAGGGGTTTCCAATCACGTTCCAAAACCCTGTGCACGAGCCGTCTAGCCGTACCGAGCACGGCCACGTTGCACATGGATTTTCACCCAAACTGCACTGGAATGCATTGAAAATTACGTTAACATTCACTGAATATGCACTGGGAATTAACTGGAAATGGTCCAAGCTCGATTCATTCTCTGACGTTACTCGTGCAAAACAACCGATCTATGCACAGTCCCGTGGAGAACTGCACAACGCTGGTGCGAGCTGTCAAACTGTTGGGAGTAATATTTGGACAGAACGTGCAGTTGCTGTGGAATGATTGCATGACGATATGGCAGTGCAATTTAAAGCAATAACACTGTGCGCAGGTGAGATGTTTACGAGCTTTTAATATCCAATGCGAATGCTTCACAAGTTTATGATGAGCGCGTACTTTCGAAAGGTGAAACCAACATATTCAATACTATAACTATCTTTGCTGTCGATACATTTTTTTAGCATAAAATACCGCGGCTAATCATAATAAAATACAGAACATCATAATGAACACGGTTAACATCGATAAAGGTGATTACTTTGGTGTCACTTCTTGGCCATAAAGTTGCGGCTGCTTGAAGCTGGTGATCGATACCTACGATAGCACCGTGTTTTGCATCTCGACAATGCTGATAGCTCATCGACAAAGTGGGTGGCCGGCGTCCACCAATCGCTGCAAGGCGATACGCAGAAAGCATTTCGTGCACACGTTTCCCGTCTTTCCGTTTCACAGGAAATCAGTTCGAAATTTTGGCGATTGTTTATAAACTCGGTAACGGTTTGCAAGTAGGGTGTGTCCGTTGGGTCGTGGTCGCTGATATCTATCGGGCCGTGAACTCGGCACTGTAGGCTGCGATTGTTATCATTTTGATGAATCAACGGCGATTTTGAGGTTAAAAGTCACACAAATTGGCCAAATTGAGATCGTACTCAGAGGTATGTTTCTGTGTTTTAAAGCTGGAGAATTTTAATGTCAATGACAGCACAAGGGTATCGTTATACTCCCTTCGAAATGTTTGTGCACGTGGCCGATTTGTTGGTTTTTAGGGTTGGAAGAAGTACTTTATACATCAAATCATACTTATGAATATTTGCAAACAATAGCATTATCTAGTAGTAGCTGTATGTATTTCTCCTCCTCTCTCCTGTCACATTGAATTCAGTGTTGATTGTCTCTGTTGGATCTCTTGATCTGTTTACTGTATTGTTGAGTATTATAGCGAGATTCCAGCAACATTATCTATCCAGCTGTCAGCTCCGACAATAGCAGCAAATCGTATAATAGCGGAGCAGAACAGGTCATGAATAAATAATCTGCATAATGCAAGTAAGCGAGTCCATTTTTCTAGCTAGGCATTCAATCTAGATGATACACGTTATCGAAATTAAATACCCATTAATCAAGTAGCTTTCAGACAATGGTCTCTACCTCTGGGCTGAGAGTAATTTCGCGGGGCTCATGCCTGGCACAATGGCATGCACAACTTTCTTCTGTGCCCGACTCGAGAGACTGGCTGTACTCGAGAAGTCAACAACTCGGTACACCTGTAGGTACCAATGTTTTTCATGGCGCGCCTGCAGTTTCTTTTATTCCCTTTTACAGCAAAACACTGGCAACTCGACGTCATTAGAGAGTTGAGTTGCCAATGATCCTAATAATCTAAGACCTCTTACCGCGAAAATCGCTCGGCGTTATGCACAATTAATTCTTGATATTGCGCACCTTTTACACTTTTATTGCCAGCTCTTAAAAAAACTTTTACTCTCCATCTGGGCAAGAAAAATGGAAATCCGTTGTAAACGAAGAAATGGTTTTCGGTTTTGTAGCTAAATTAGCATAATTATTGCAAGCACTCAATATGACAAATTGATGTGTCATCTGGGCAGACGAAAGTTTTGACACCTAGGTGCTAGAATTCTAACGCAGAGCTATCTAATTGGCAATGCATTTAAACTTTCCACGGCATTTTGTTTTAAGTGTCAATTTCAACCTCTCGCCGTTGTCGATGTACTTTTTTGCTGACGTAAAACGCAGGTAAATTTAAAACGTTGGGTATGTCGTGAAATCACCCAATCAACGGCGTGAACAATTCACTTTCATGCATTCTGCATTTGCCCAATCGCAAGAAACGTTGCTTGTGATTTAGCATCAAGTTACGCCACGCAGTGACGGAAACACCGCATTTGGAATCGTATTGCGCGGTTCACTCGTTGGATTCTGCATTTGTCTACAATTGCATCATCGCGTCGTGATATCAGATGACTTCAATGCAAATACCGCGCGTTGAGAACATTTGCGAATCTCTTCACCTTTCACCTCTGCGGCCGTGATGGCTCAAGATGGGATCCTCTGGCCCAGGCGATGTACAAATAGCGACGGGACGGGAACAGGTGAACAAATCTCTGAGAAACTCTCCAGCGATCTTCAAGAGGAATTGGCTCAGAAGTCGGAATAGAATCGGTGAACTCACACGCGGCCAGAGTGTGCGACTTTTCTCATTTGAAATGATAAACGCAGTGTAATATGTCCCAAGATGAGCACGTGACCACTAGATACCATAAGTAAATAGAACCATAAGAGACTGGAATGGCCTTAACCACTTTATATTTAAGGAGGTAGATAATATAGGACGATTCAAAAGTAATTTAAGGAAAATTGGAGCAGAAAAGGAATGACAGGGCAAACCTAGTTATAGTAAAATCATAGTTCCTAAGATAATTTTATCGTGAATATTAATATTGTTATCAATTATTATTATTGTTATCAATTATTATTTGTATCATCATTAATATAGTTATCATTATAATTAATATTAATTAATTATATTTTACTATCTATATTCTTAATTAAAAAAAAACGTTACCACCTGTATGAATACAAATTGTAACTAATAAATCAAATCAAATCAAGAGTGCATTCAATTGTCATTGATAAAAATAACAATTATGACGACTGTGCTGTTCGAGGAAACCCGAAGTCATGCGTCTGTTGATGGTCTGATGGAACAACAACATTCCACCGTTCCTTTCAGCGCTCGTTAGCGGTTGTTGTTGAGTCGCAAATAGCTCCTAACCCATCCGAAGACTTGGTTGTCTCTCTACAGAACCATTGGTCATTAGTGCCAGAGCCAACCATTCGGGGTCGTTGCCAAACAACGGGCAACTTGACACAACATGATCGGCAATTACTCTTCTATTCGTGTTCACGACCCTCGGTCGCCGACCTGTCGTCGAGTAGAACGCCACCTGGGATCGAACCTGACGTCAGTTGACATTCGTGCGGCCAACCTTTCATTTTCTGAAATTGTCAGTCAAGTTTGGTGAACAAATCTAATTGGATGAGACTAACGTCGTGCTGCGAGCACCTGTAGTCCAATGTCACCGCCGAATTTCTCCATTCTCCTGCGAGAGATCGTGTTTGTCGCACGGCGTTAAGTCCACGGGTCGCGTTCGATGGGATGGCGTCCCCCAAAACGGTGTCCTTAGACCGTCGTAGCTCGACCGTATCTATACCCTTACCCTCTCGACGTCAACTTCTTAAGAGGCGAAAAGCCCAAGTTTTCAGGTGGACTCTGTTTGCTCTGGCGACCACCGGCCCGGGTTTACATGCAAAATCGATCTCGTCCTTGTATCTGTAAAGATTTGTTACTTCTCGCTCGTACCTCCATCATCTGTCACATATGAAGCGACATGTGCTATATTTCTAATACCCATCTAGCGATGTGTTGCGTATCAACATTTTACAATAACGTCGCACTTTTCCGATATTTCTTTGAAATGAAATTCTCGGTTATTTGCTTCTTTTGCGTAGTGACGTTTTGGAAATGGGTCACCGGCTGGTGGATGGTTTCACGAATGCAATTCTCTGCTCGTGATTTCAGATCTGACTCGAGGGGAATATTATTGGTCGGTAGTGAAGAAGGAAAAATGTGACACAAATTGGAAAACATTTCTTGGTGAATTAAGTTATTAGCGTCTATAAGAATTTGATGAAAAAACTTGGATGTTTGTAAAGAAACATAAAACCTTGCAATGGAGGTGAGTCGAGAGTCTGTAAATGAAGTCTGTTAATTGGCACTCGCCCGCCGTTGCGTTTTGACTAGCAGGTCTTGCAGCTACTTGCAAGTACTGTCAAGGTGCCGGTGTATTTGTGCTTGTGCTTGTGCTAGTGCTAGTGCTAGTGCTAGTGCTAGTGCTAGTGCTAGTGCTAGTGCTAGTGCTAGTGCTAGTGCTTGTGCTAGTGCTTGTGCTTGTGCTTGTGCTTGTGCTTGTGCTAGTGCTAGTGCTTGTGCTTGTGCTAGTGCTTGTGCTAGTGCTAGTGCTTGTGCTTGTGCTTGTGCTAGTGCTTGTGCTTGTGCTTGTGCTTGTGCTTGTGCTTGTGCTTGTGCTTGTGCTTGTGCTTGTGCTTGTGCTTGTGCTAGTGCTTGTGCTTGTGCTTGTGCTTGTGCTAGTGCTAGTGCTAGTGCTTGTGCTTTGTGCTTGTGCTTGTGCTTGTGCTTGTGCTTGTGCTAGTGCTTGTGCTTGTGCTTGTGCTTGTGCTAGTGCTTGTGCTTTGTGCTTGTGCTTGTGCTTGTGACTAGCAGGTCTTGCAGCTACTGTGCTTGTGCTAGTGCTTGTGCTTGTGCTTGTGCTTGTGCTTGTGCTTGTGCTTGTGACTAGCAGGTCTTGCAGCTACTGTGCTTGTGCTTGTGCTCATGCTCTCGGTCGACAGTGTCAGCCATGTGTGTTTGTTTGTTTGTAAGCCATGGGAAACGGGTTCTTGCGCGAGAAAGCGCTTTCACGTTAAACCAACGTTACTACATCAATAATAATATTATCACAGCAGCCGTGCGTTCAGGAAGAAGAGTTTTTTTCTGTTTGATGCCAGATTTCGCGGCGCAAATATTTGCTTTTGTCCTCGCCATGCAATCGCGCTCCGACAAACTCGATTAATTCCATCGAAACTCTACTTTAGTTTGCCTTTGTGGAAACGCTACCATGGACTGTGGGAGGGGGGTCAATCATCTGACCCCCCCCCCCCCCCCCCCCCCTGCACTCGCTGCCTAGAACTTGTGTAATTAAAGGATTGGCAAATGCTTAGCATGACGTCAGGACAATTGATTCGCCCGATCAGTTTTATAATTATGAACCTACTACTACTAACCTCTTAAAAATGTGTACCCAACCGATTTAGGAACCTCGATTGGGTTCACATTTGTGATCGGGTAATAACAATTAATGTCCTCTCCATTTCGGCCTTCGCAATGCTAACCTGGTCCGATGACCGCAATGTGACCACCCAACCTGTGAATTAAACGATGCTGTCGGATTATTATTAGACCACGCTCTATGCACAAGGAAAATGGCTGGGTTTTCTCTCAAATCATTTCTGTGCATATTTATCATTTATTTTTTTTGTCAGAACGTAATTTTGTTTCTCCGCCCAAAAGCAAACCGCAAGTGTGCGTGATTTTTAATCTGATATTATTGCACTTTTCCTCTACGGTTACTTAATTATACCAGCTAGGACAGGTACCGATATGCCCGCAGCATTGCAGACCACGGGACAAAGTGGACAGCTTCCAGCAGTTGATTGTCAAACTCTTGTCTGAATCATGACCGCAGAACATGATTTATTGATGCATACGTGAGTTATATCTCTAGTCTGTCGAATGGCAAAAAACTGGACCAAAAAAATCACCAATCAATCATTGTAATCTTCTGAGCAGATATTTCAGCCAGGATTCTTGTAATGCGTCTACCAACTTTGCAAGGGCAGCCGTCTTTCCTATTCAAACTTGCGTGAGTTTCTAAAATTCTAATTGGTGATTATGAGAATAGAAATCAAACTGACCACAGCCCGCACCGTGGAGTCCTCCTGAGGACTGGTAGCTTGAGGCGTGGCGGGTGGAAACTGGTACAACGATTCCACTCTGATGAATTGAGCTGCAGAAAAGCATCCTCGAACTCAACGCGCGTCGGTCGTGGCCTGCTGCGGCCTCCTTGCAGATTCTTGTTTTTAATGACAGATTCGTGACGTGGGATGAAATGTTCGCTTTTCATTGACCAACCTCGCAATTAACCTGCAACCAGAGGCACAGGGGCCTCCACTCGCAACGGTATCCAAAGAGTTCGCGTATCTCAATGCCACTTTCGGTTAATTGTCACGGTTCGAGGAATCAACCAACTCACAATTGAAAGAAAACTAGAATTTCAAGTCTCGTAAAAAGTGAAAAGGTGTAGCGCCGTCCATTTTCAGAAGTCTGTTCTCGCCTAGCTCGGCGATGTGTTTCATTGCAAGCTTTATCCAAAGCCACCAAGTAATAATCACGTGACGGGGTCTTAGATAGGTACGTGCCATGCCAGCACAAACCACTAAGCTAACCACCGATCTTCCTCGTGATAACTCCCTCGTGGAAAATAATAGGCGACGCGAACCCAGAGACTCACAATGAGCTCGAGGCGTTTCAGTGGAGACGAGAAGTAAGAGTAAACCCAGACATGGTCCCGCTTTTCTAAAATTTCCCGAGGGTTTTCCACCCTTGTAAGACGACACCTAATTTCAGATAAATTTCGCATTGTTTCCCCGCTATTGTTGACGTTAATGTTATGCTCAGTGGGTGCGTAATCGCAACACGTATTGTGTATTTTTGCCACCGTGCATGTAGGCTTTGTCAGCATTTGCTGCGCACAGATGCTAAAAGTTAAGCAACACTGCGCTGGGTCAGGTATTGGATGGATGACAATCATACACATGACCAGTTCTGTTCGGGAGAGAGGTTGGAGGGATGAACGTTAAGCAACACTGCGCTGGGTCAGGTATTGGATAGGTGACCATCATACACATGACCAGTTCTGTTCGGGAGAGAGGTTGGAGGGATGAAAGTTAAGCAACACTGCTCTGAGTCAGGAATTGGATGGATGACCATCATACACATGACCAGTTCTGTTCGGGAGAGAGGTTGGAGGGATGAAAGTTAAGCAACACTGCGCTGGGTCAGGTATTGGATAGGTGACCATCATACACATGACCAGTTCTGTTCGGGAGAGAGGCTGGAGGGATGAAAGTTAAGCAACACTGCGCTGAGTCAGGTATTGGATGGATGACCATCATACACATGACCAGTTCTGTTCGGGAGAGAGGCTGGAGGGATGAAAGTTAGTACAGCAACGTCATTCGCCTTGCTTATCAACCTCTCGACAGCATGGATTTGTGGAGGAATCCTGATGTACCGTCCTTCAGTTCTTCAGAAGGGATGTTAAGCCGGTGGTGGTCCCCTTGATGCTCTTCGACAGGAAATGCTACCTACCGCCACCGGGTTTCCCCTCCTCCCTTCTAGGCTAGGTTAGGTTTATCATCATCATCATCCACTCATTCACTGACGCTATCAGACCAGTGCCACATGGCAAGTTGTCAAAACAGTGCATCGTTCGTAAAAAAAATCAATCAGCATCGAATGTGTACCAAAGATAGATAAAAACAGACTGTTGATCCTGACAACAATGGTGCGACTTCTACACCCTAAGCTCTCACTCGCCGACAGACAAAGTGGATTCGGCGGTTCAACTATTTGTCCGAAATTATCCGCGTCTTATCGCAAGAGTATCTCGATGGCGCCATGATAAATAGACCGGTGATGATTAGTTCAACAATTAGCCTGATTAGTGCGTCAAGGTTTGCGTTCCATTCGTAGCGTCCTTTTGCTATCTTCGCTGCCGTGCAACGAAACCGACAACTAACCCCAGACTTCCTTTCCTTTCAGGTCAGCAGTTCTACTTCACCAACGGCCAGCAACCGCGTTTCGCTCCGAGCTACTCGCCCCAGCAACAGCAACAGCAACAACAGTTTCCCGACTACTACCGTCCCGCGCAGTCGCAGACACCGACGCCGTACTCACCGTTCCGACGCCCGCCTGGGGTGCCCGACGATCTGCACACGTCCGACGCGCCGCCTCGCGTTCCCTTCCAGTACCAGCCGTTCGTCCAGTCGTCGCCGACGCCAGCACACTTTCGTTTCCCCGGCAACGACAACAACCAGTTCGGCAACGACAACAATCAGTTCGGCAACAATTTCCAGCCCGTCTCCTCGGCTCATTTCAACTCGTTCCCGAGCCGCGGTTTCCCCAACGACGCCGCGACGGCGACATCGCGTCCGACCGACGCCCGCCAGACGTTTGCGTCGCAGGCGCAGCGACCGTTCGGTCAGCAGTTCTCCGAGTTCCCGAGCGCCAAGAGCCAGTCGTTCGGTAATGTGCCGGTGCAAGGGACACGTCCACGCACGCAGACGTTCGAACAGATCACGCTCAGTCCGCTAGGCTTCGCTAGCGTCGCGTCGCGGGACCCGACGAACCTGCGTCTGCTGCAACAGTCGTACCAACGTCCGCAAGGTCTTGAGGACAGGTTCGGTCCTCCACGGCCACCTGGCAACCACCCCGGAGCGCGCGGGCCACACACGTTCCGCGCCAACGACTTCCCCGTCCACGATGATGACGGTGTTCCCGTCGACCAGCATCTCGGCGCCGAACAGGATCGCGTCAAGGCGCATAACGCCTTCCCGATCACCACTCTCCGACCGCGTGACCATCAGCGCAAGGCGGACGCGAGTCTGCGCAGGAAGCCGGGAACGCGCGCGCAGGCGGGAGCCAAGGGGAACTTCCTATCTGCGCAGACGCAGACTGTGCGTCCTGACAGCGAGGAGCGCAGCACGGTGAGGGGGAGCGCGATGGAGGACGCCGTTGAGCCGTCGACGGCCAGGGGACGAGGTAGGAAGCGGATTACTACCACTACCACGACGACGACGACGACGACGACGGAGCCGCCGACGCGATTCCGCAACAGGTACATTCCGACGCCGAAGACGCCCGGAAGAGTCCGCCAGTTCGTGGCGAGACCTGGGTTCGTGCCCCGACACGGCTCGTCGACCGAGTCACAGGAGCTGACCCAGGAGGCGGAGGAGGACGAAGACGAGGAGGCGCGCCGCGTGCACGACTCGGGCCTCCTGAACGGCTCGGCAGAGCGCGCTGAAGTTGACGAGTACGCCGACAACGTGAGCGCTGCATACGATGAGCAGAACCAACCGGCCGTGAGCAGCGAGGAGACGGCGTCGGAGGAGGCGGCGACCGACGCCTCGCACGAAGCCGACGACGGCGTCACCGAAATGCACGAAGACGTCGCGGCGCACGAAGACGTCGCGGCGCATGAAGACGTCGTGATGCATGGAGACGTCGCGACGCATGAAGACGACGAGGAGCCACGATACGAGGACGACGATCAGAACGCGTCGCGCGAGGAGCACGAGCACGCAGGCGCGAGGAACGCAACGTTCGAGGTGCTTGCCATGGGAGACAGCCACTTGCTCGTCCAGGACGACAACTTCAAGGGCTTCGTGGACAGCGCTCTGATCGACGCCACCGAGAAGGCCGTGACCACGGCCCCTAGCATCGCCAGCTCGCCGCCGCCGGCCAGCGAACAGACGCTGACGCCTCCCCCATCGAACTCGTCGGCGTCGTCTATGGAGGGCGACGGTCTGGCGCACCCCACGGAGAGCTGGGTGATCGTCGCGTCGGTACAGACGAGTCGTAGTGTGTCGGGTGCACGCTTCCTGCCGTCGAGCGCCGTGCGTCAAGAGGAACGCCCGCGCTCTCTGTCGGCCAAAGCGGCGAACGAGCTGGAGTCTGTCGACGACCTCGCCGAGGCGCCGGTCACCGAGGCGTACTCGCCCGAGCCGGTCGAAGAGACGACGACGACGTCGACCACCGCATCGACCGCGTCCCACGAGTCCACCGAGAGTATCATCGACAAACTGGACCGCGTCCAGTCCGAGCTGTCCAGCGGCATCCTGACCGGCTTCCGGGACCAGCTCGAGGTGCTTCAGGAGATGTCCAAGGAGCCCGTCGAGACGACCACCGCTACCACAACCACCGCTGAGACGACCACCGCCACCACGACCACCGGCGAGACGACCACCACCGCCACGACCACCACGACGGCAGAGTACAAGAGCCCGGTGTTCATTCGCAAGTTCTCGCCCCACACGAGCAAACCGGCGCGCACGACGGCGACCCCCAAGAAGCTGTCGGCGCTGCTGGAGGACGCGCCTCAAGATGACCTCGTCGGTCTGCTGCCCGCGGGATTCAAGCCTCGCTTCGCGCCCGCCGGGCGTAGGACGACGACGGCGGCCCCCGAAGACGGCGACCTGCCACAAGGCGACCAGCCGGCCGGCGTCTCCAGCGGTCGCTCTTCGGGACTGAGCAACAAGAACGCCATCAAGGTGCAGGACATCAGCTCACTGCTGCCGCCGGGGTACAAGCACCCTGGTCAAGAGGTGACCACCGAGGTACCGCCAGAGATCGAGCGTCTGCTGGGGAAGATCAAGTTCAACGAGCTGGCCGCGCCGGACTTGCTGCCTCCAGGCTTCTCGGCGGGCAAGAACGACGGTGCCAAAGCTAGTCCGGTGGACATCAAGTCGTTCCTGCCGCCAGGGTTCAAGCCGGAGTCTGAGGAGCAACCGGTCACGCGCAAGAGCAAGCTGCCGAAGACAAGTCCAGTGGATGTCAGCGCGTTCCTTCCTCCAGGGTTCAAACAGGAAACCGAGGAACCCGTCACACACAAGAGCAAGTTGCCAAAGACGAGCCCCGTGGACATCAGCGCGTTCCTCCCTCCCGGCTACAAGCTCGATACGACGACGCCGCCAAAGCCCGAGGCGTCGGACAAGGGACAAGTTGCGACGCCGGTCGACGTTAGCGCGTTCCTGCCGCCCGGTTTCAAGCAGTCTGAGATGCCAAGCGACGAGGGGGCGGCACCGTCCACCACGGCTGCCCCCGCCGCCGGCTTCAAGGTGGTGTTCCCGAGCCGGCCCGGTGGGAAGAAGGCTCCTCTGAGGTCGACCACCACGGAGAAGGTGGTCGAGTTGCACACCACGCCGCAGCCGAAGATCAGCAAGGGCTGGCCAGTCAGGTGAGTTGATACAGGACAAGGGAATGGGATCGGGTTCCTTGCATGTCCGCACATCAAAGATTCCTGTTGCTTGCAACGGGCTGCACAATCTTTGATAGTGTAAGGCAGAGGCGATGTAGTCTGAAGCGATCGCCATGCTGCCGGGGCGGGATGGGGGCTCCGGCAAAAAAGGATCGGGTTGGATTAGAGTAAGGTTGGGGGGAGAGCGCGCACACTAGAGATAGTTGTACCACCGGTTAAAATGGCCGACACGTGGCCTTTTGGGTTAGGTATTCAGGGTGCTGTCTCTGTAGCAGAGAGACTTACGTGGTTTCATTCTGTTCATGGTTTTGAATTATGTTTTGGGTGGAATTTGGAAAAGTGAATGGAAGGCGGGTTATTTCTAACTGTTATGTCCATGTATCGGTATCTCGACATTAGGTAATATGCCGACACATTGATCCTGATTTCCTGATGATAAGACGACGAGACTTAAGTAGGTATAAAGTACTCAAAAAAAAAAATCTGACTGCCCAGTGGCAGGTCTCTGCCCTCTAGCCCTCTAGTTTTAACAAGCGTTTCATCTATGCAGTCAAACGCAGCAACCCATTCGGCCGAACTCATGTGTTTCCCGTCCTCTTGCAGAGCTACCACCCTCTTCACCGGATGGCCCACGGTGCCGACAACTCCACTCTCCGCCGAGAAGCTGCTAGAGCTGGCCAACGCCGCTACCAGCACGACTTCGTCCACGACCACCACAACGACGACCACTACCACGACAACGACGACAACAGCGCGACCCACGACGCCAGGAGTGTGCGGCAGCGATTGTGACCTGGCAGCTACCGTCAAGTTGGTGAGCGGCGCGGTGTGGGTCCCAGAACTACTGGACCACAATACCATCGAGTGGCAAGATCTGGCGGCCAGAGTCAAGGAACAGGTGCGTTATCAGATTCCAGGAGCTGGATTAGAAGATTATATTGGTTTCTGCAGATTAAAGTGGCTACATGTTTCAGTTTGCTGGAACTGCATTCCTCGAAGTTTGGGATTCATTGTTTATTCTTTTGATTTCAGCTTGAAGCCGTTTACAGCAACTCAAATGAGCTGAGCCAATGGTACAAGAAAATAAGGATCGACTCGTTTAGGTTAGAGAACTGAAATACATTTTTTTTTATATATGTATGCACGGTTATCTGAGATAATTGAGATTTGAACAAATTCCTTTTTTGGTATGAATAAAGTAAAAGGAATATCTTTCTGAGCTGAAGTTGCTGAGAGCCGGTCTAACAGCGAATCCGTTTCTTCCCGACAGCGAGGGCAGCGTGCTGGTAGACTACTTCGTGGAGCTCAACGACCAGGTGGACCACGTGGATACGCAGGAGCTCAAGAGGCTCTTCCATGACAGCCTTGTGCAGACAGTCAGCGACTACCGGCCGACCAATGACACGGACCTGCCGGACGAGACGTTCCGGCTGGGACCTTACGCCGTCGACCCCAAGTACACCGACTTTATCGGTGAGCGAAAGCATTCGACTGGAATAGCTTCGACTTACAGAGGCTCGGTCTTGCATGTTGAAATGAACACCAGTGCCTGAAGCATTGGAAGTTTTAATATGACAGACTAGATATCACTCAATATCTCTTAAAACTGTTGGAATATTGGAATACAAACTGGAGTTGTCTTTAAAATCAATCCAAGCACTGACTGATTGGAATTTCAGGCTACCAACATGGTTTTAATGTCTAAGCTAGTTAAGTCAAAAGCAGACTTTAGCATCTTCCATAGCTCATCAGCAGATGGAATGCTGTTGATGCTAACTTCTTTGCTTTCTGATGAACCTTTCATCGAAACCTTGTATCCAGCATATCGAACCGCAAGCTCACAATGACCGATGTTTGTGTTCACCGTTGCAGTGCTGCAGAAGCAGGTGGCGCCAACCGTGGGCTACGCGGAGGAGAATCTGTTCCTTCCGCAATGGGCCATCGCCGGCATCGTCATTGGCCTGGCGTCGCTGCTCTTCGTCATCATATTCGGAGTCATTGTCGTAAGTCCGCGTTCACAATAACCAACGCAGTAAATGAAGAACGGGCAAGCAAGCTAGAAGTGCTTGTTTGAATTTAAATTATTGTAACATCTGGAAGTCAGTCCCTTTTTTTCATGTGTTGGCAAGCTTGGTAGTACTTAATCATATTACAGCTTGGTATGTAAGTAATCCATGCAGGTAAACAAATTTGATTGATTTGTTGTGTTCAGGTGTTTTGCCAACTTGCCCTGTGGAACTGGTTTAATGGCTTCAATCTATAATCGTCTAACTAAGCTAGATGGTGCATAGAGTTTTCCTTGAAAAGTAAAGTGTACATGTTATCACGCAGCTGGTGAATCGACACAAGAATAACCACAAGCGGCAGCCTACGCCGCTCACCGAGGACATGCTAAACGAGCTCAACAAGAATCACATGGGCGGGTTAGAGAACTACGGGGCCGAAGACTTGTACAACATGGAGGACGTTTGGAACGACAAGCCGTATGACAAGCCGCCCAAGAAGGTAGCCGTCAACCACTGGGAAACATGTTTAGCCTTGATTTGATAAAAATTACATACAAAGTTTGAATTCAAACCACTTTGCTTAAATAGTAGGCATTGGTACAAGCTCGTTATGAAATTATTTTATTGTCAAACAATGATCCTTCTTTCCTTCTGGTCGTAAAGCTGAGATGCTACTTAACGGCGCACTTCTAAAAAAATGCGTTTTCAAAACCTTTTCTATTTTATTTTTATTGCACTGAAATTTATTTGACAATTTTTCAGCTAACTTTAACTTGTATAACATTTTGGGTCTTTGCAGGCTAAGCTAGAATCTTGATGATTGCTCGATGATAGTAAACTTACAATAATAGTTATTTATTCCATTGATCCTTGAAAGGATATGAATATGCCATCAGGTATTTGCAAGTATTGTCATTTTACAAAAAAAGTTGTATTATGAGTATTTGCATATGCTACATACTTGCATATTTGCAATTATTCCATAAGGATACAATCATACTTAGTTATCATTCACGAGTTACAATTGTCCTGGAGATATTCCTCTCTGGAGTAACAGCATTTTACCATTCAACAAATCCTTTAATTTCTGTAGAAATATGCCAAGGTGGGAAAGACTTGTGGCAGAAACCCCAGTAAAACGAGCAGTTTTATCGCTTCTCGCTCAAATATCTGACTCGATGCAAACCTTGTGCTTTACAGCGATCGTCCGCCTCACTCCATGACAACAGCATGTCCAACCTGTACGACAGCTGGCGCTCCGAGTGGAACGGCCACTACTACAACGCGTACTACGGCAACACCAACGGAGGCGGCAGCAACAACGGGGGCGGAAGCACTAGCGGCTACGCACGCAGGCGCTCTGATTACGATACCAACTTCTGAAGACCGCCAGTCAATCTGTCGTGTTGTCGTTTTGGATTGTCACGGTCTTCGTTCTCGCAAGGAAGCAAAGTCATATCATTGTCGGTGTATGTTGAACTCTTTTGCTCGATCATTCCGGAGAACGGAACAGAAACGGCGAAGCGGTTTGAAGTAAATTGTTTCTTGGACAGAAACTAATGCCATTGTACAGCCAAGCTTAGGATTTTGAAAAGTTCGACTCCTTTTAACTAACAATCGGAGTCCCTTTCCAATCGTCGAGTCGCTGTTTGATACGATAATTTACTTCGAGGGTTGCCAAACGTGATGCACTTACCGTGAAACTTACCGAATTACTCCGCACTTAGCGCATGTTTGCAGCTTCGATGGCAGACATTAAGCAGACTTGGAGAACTGACCATGACTCACGATGGCTTGATCTAGTCACCCTGTTGCTCCGTAGAGCGTAGAAATTATTACGTAGCTTTGATCGACGCTGTCGGTCGGGGAATGCTACTCGAAGGTAACTGTGATATGAATGAGCCGAGGTTTTATTCATGAATATTTCAACGCTGTCCAATTTTACATGTGGTAGCGTGTTGTCTGAATGTCTTACACAGAAAAAAATGCTCAATATGCATTCAATTAATGTTCTCTATTTAATAGTTAGCGATTTCCATGAGATATTATAAACTTGAAAGAACTGCTTGCATCCGCTCATTCAACGCATCCGCATATATGGTAAGTTCCTTACTCAGCTCCCCTCTACGATTATGTTGGCCACGAATACCATTTTGCGCTTTTTAATAGGTAATTTATTTTGTAACAATTACTTTGATAGATACTTTTTATTCTTAGTGATAGACAATTTAAGCTTAGGCCGAAGAAAATTGTGGGCTCATATTTTCTGTAATGTCCAAAAATTGTTGTAAAATGTAGGTACCTATTTACATAAATTACTCGACTATTTTAAGGTGGTTTTAATAAAGAAACACTCGAAGAAGATTTGCTTGTTAAATTCTAAGCCTAGCTTTCGATTGTGTTGCTAAACGGCTTTGGTATTTCTGACTATTCAAGCGATCAGTACTTATGAGAATTGTGTAGGAGAAATATGTAAATGTATGGAAAACATTATTGTATATTTTTGGTGTTCAATATTTGTTGAAATCCCCTGACTGCAGTATTTCTGAGAGCATATTTTCGTGGCTGTTTCTAAGACATTGACTAGGTTTGGGGGTCAGAGGCTCGGGTCAACTCTAGGAGACAATTACCGAGTTATTAAATGATTACTCCTGGCGTACTCCAAGCTCACACTCAAAGTCCAATATTATAAACAAATTCAATTAATATCAATCGGCCAAAGTTTCAGTGAACGTTGAGTCGAAACATGTATCGTAAGAAGACGTAATAATATGCCAAGATTTAGAAGAATGTTTACTCAGTAGATACTTTATTTTATAACATGTTAGATTGTATAATTAGCAATAAGTACTGTATTTTCAGTAAAAATGTTTTATGTATTAAATATAAAAGGATCATACAATGTTTCTTAATTTTTTTTATTATCAGCCACGTTGATTACTCCCTAGGATTCCTTGCATTTTTACGCTTGATTTTCAAGTTTTTCATTTCCGGTAGCTTTTGCTTGACAATCTCGGTCTTCCCTCGCATGAACGGTTGCAGTGACTTGGGCACTCCCACGCTTCCGTCCGCCCGCTGATGGGTTTCCAAGATAGCGATCAGCATGCGTGGAATTGCACATGCCGTCCCGTTGACGGTGTGGGCATGAAGACTCGATTCCGACCGGCTCGGCCGATACTTGATGCCAAGTCTTCGCGACTGGTAGTCAGTGCAGTCACTGCTGCTGGAGATCTCGCCGAACATGTTGCGACCCGGGAGCCAAGCCTCGATGTCGTACTTCCGAAACGCAGGGGCGCCGAGCTCGTGTGGTGGCATGTCCAGCTTCTTAAAGTGGAGGCCCAGTGATTCAAAGCTTTGCTCCTGGATCTCGCAGAACTCTTCGAGGAGGCCGGCCGATGATTCTTGGTCGGTGACCCCGAACATTTCTACTTTGTTGAACTGATGAACTCTGTCATGGTAAGCACATTATTTTAATTCAACGCTGATATGTTGGTACCCACTGTAAAATCCAATCATACTCATAGGTACTTTAACTCACCTGAATATTCCCCGTTCCTCCGCCAAGCTTGATGTCTCTGCTCGATAACAACGGCTAACTGCGGCTAGTTTGAGAGGTAGTGCCTCGGATGGAAATACTTGGTTAGCAAGATATCCAGCAAGAGCCATTTCTGATGTTCCAGAGAGACATAGATCATTGCCGTAAAGCTTGGGATCCAGCTTGTAAACCTTACAACAAAAAAATCATAATTGAATGTTGAAGTATCAATAAGGTGCAAAGGGCGCCAGTTCTTGATGAGTTAGGTATTGTCTTTATAAGGTGCATCAGTACCTGCGTTCGATCTCCTTTAGTGTTCATTCCACAACTTTCAACGATGTTGCTTGGAAGAATGTCTGGAACAGAAATAAGCTGGAAATTTCTTTCTAATAATCTTTTTACTGTGAACTTTATTAGGGCATGCTCCATTTCTGCCAGATCGCCCAGCAAAAAGTAGCTTCGATGACCGCTCAAGGTGCCAAGATTTTCTGTTCTCAATAGCGACAAGTCTTTTGTGATTTCGCTAAATTCTTTAGGCTTAAAAGCAAAAGTTGCTGATACTCCCACTTCTTTCACAAGGCGTGGTACATCTCCGTACTGCCTCACAATACTGCTAGATTTGTTTGGTATTTGCAATGCTTCCCCGCAGAGTCGTTTCATGCATTCGGAAATACGATCTTGATCACCCAATTTCTTTTCCTTCTGTAGCTGTCTATAAAGTTGGTGAACACCATCGATATCCCCAACTCCTTTCCTTCCTCGTATGTTTGCTTCAATCTCACTTTTGTTGTCCATATTGCACAAATACTCCATATCCAGTTCTGGTTCAGGAAGATTAGGTTGTATCAATTTTATGCCACCCGCCTTTCGGTGTCCGCACACGTGACTGTCGAATGCTGCACGACACCTTACACCGACTCGCATTCTTGTTAAAATAGACATTGCAGCAATGAAACGCAGTGTGTTAATGATATGTTGCTCGATAGCTTATCAAAGAGGGTTTTTAACATATGATAGCAAATAACGCTCCACCACTTTTTCGTTCTGCTATACTTGCACAACTTTCTGACATTTCCCTCAACTAAAGCAGACGGTACGGACGGGAGTCGATCAGAGTACGCTCGACTCGTGAGCTCCGAGCGGCAAAACAGGTCAACACGCTCACCCGCGGATTCTAGTCTGACGCGGTTGAAGTTCGTCACCTTTCTACTAACCGCGAGACTGAATTTTTATGATTTTTGTGGAAGTACTGGTTTCCTGACCATGTAAGTAGTACAGATTCGTTCATTTTAGTCTGCCGGTATATTTACACCGTCAAATTATTGTATTTCAAAATAAACAGTCAGAAACAGTCAAGTCTTGTCAAAAGTATTTTTAGGTTATGGAGCAACCTGTGCGTTATGAATTGACGTTGTTTGTTGCAATGTTATTCTGAAACTTTAAAGATCTTTTTATAAGTTCTAATAATTTCTTATATAATTTTATCTACACTAACAGGAACGGTTCGCAGAGCTTCAGCAGCACCATGCTGGGCGGCGCAGACCGAGGAGTAGTCGTAGACCCTATGCGCTTGCACATGGAGAGCCTCGACCTAGCAGGTCGAATGGTAGAGAAGCAAATCAACGCCGACAACTCTTTTCCATCGCTGGTAGAGCTGACGCAGATTGGCCAGTTAGGGCATCCAACAGTGAGCGGACTTTCGGAGCACGACTATGGGCGACTGAACTTTCCACAGGCAAATCCACCAACTATCAAACAAATCACTTCGGCCAATAAAGTGCCATTACCTCCAGAAGTGGTGGAGAACTTAAGAAGTATCCTTTGTTCAACTGAGTAATTCAGCCATTGACAATCAATGGTTAAGCTTAAATTTGGTATTTTGTAGCTATTATGTAATGTGTAGCTTACTTAGATCTCGGAGGTTGAGTGCTTTTTATGAATTAATCAATGTTCTGTTGGTGTTAGATTTTTTTCTGTAAGTTATTGAACATTTTTTTATTCTGTGTATTTAGTAAACATTTTGCCACTGTTCACTACTGTTGGTTCTATTCCTTGCACGTTTTAGTTAATGGATTGCCACTTTAATACATTTTTTAAATTCAATTGACAACCTTGACTCGCTATAGATATGCAATGTCAATGTACGATGGGGTTGTTTACCGAAATTGATCGTGCGTGGATGACTATCGACAGTGACATCTACATATGGACCTACGAGGGAGGGTAAGCCATCACTACCTATTATTATACATACTAACTAGTTTGCTGTGGTAATATTAGTTAGTAAACGTTGTTCAAAATATTGTTGAATGACTGGCTAGTAATCATGGAGAGTAAAGAAATGAAAAGTTAGTAAAATAAAGAGTTGGAGCTAAATCGTTGCACCGTTGAGTCAACGGTTGCAGATTTACTAGTTCAATGTTCCGGATAAGTCATTCCCGTGTAAGAGTGATGACAGAGGTCATTTATTAGATCTGAAACTTGCAAGTAGAAAAGCGACATGCACATGTAGATTTATGTAGTAAGGGCGAGTAAATGGATTGCATTTTGTCGTGGAATGCAGTCTATTATTGGTGCTTTAGAAATAAGTTAGGGCATTTCATGCTCGGTCAATGGCAAGCGGTCTCAAATCCTCGTCTATTTCAGGTCGGACGTGGCGTTCTACGAAGGTTTGGGCGAGATGATTATCAGTGTAGGACTGGTGAAACCAAAACCAGGCGTCTTCCACAGTTTTGTTGAATACCTTCTCATATTAACCACTGCATCAGAAATAGTCATCCTTGGCGTGACATTTTCAAATATAAATACAGGTAAGATAATAACCAGCTAACGAATTTGGTTGTCAGTGTCAATTAATGTTTGAACTAATTAATGGTTAGTAAATAATTGACAAATTGGGATTTTTTTTTTTGTGTTTCATTGCTTTGCCAAATATATAACAAACTCGATGCAAATAGATTTTTATTTTAGTGCCTTGGATTTGGGTTTCTATCATAGAGTTAGTGGGCAAGTAGTTAAAAAACGTGTCGCAAGAGTCATCGGGACTGGGAGCTTCGGGATTAAGCGATCTAAAAGAAAGACTGGACTGTAAGAGAGGGAAAAGGTCATGTCAGTGAGAACACAGCATTGTAAGTGAGACAAGACTAAATTGCAAATAACGCCTTTCGTCCGTTCTTTCGTTTATTTTATTTGAACTTATTTGCGAGAGAAATCGTTGCGGGGCTCCTCTACCCCAAGGCTTTGCAAAGCACCCAGGATGAAATATCTATGTTAGCTATATCTGTGACCCGCCCGACTACCTGTGCTTGCTGGATGGTCCGTACTAACTTCGCTGTGAGCAGGCCAAGCTGAGGAGCTGAACCTGCTCCCCGACCCCGTGTTTCTGATACCAACGGACGGAGTCGCTGTCAATACGGTGGCCTCAACGGCCGAGGGACGCATCTTCCTCGGTGCACGCGACGGCAGCGTCCTTGAAGTTGTCTACCAAGCAGAGGGCGGCTGGTTCGGAAAACGATGCAGGTAAGCTTACGTTCTCGAACTAACTTCTCACACCTCATCCCTTAATGTTTTAACCTTTATAACTCTTGTGGTATGCCACATACACCTGTGCATGTGGAATTGCTTAAGTGCTTTAACAACTCGTACCTTACTACCTTCTAGGCTAGGCTAGGTTCCCGTTAAGAACTAACCTTTGGCTCCATGTCAAATAAAACTGTTAGCAGTGTGACATGAGTTGGACGACGCTTTCTGTGTTAAAAAACCGCTCCGGCATATTGTTCCATTGGGGCAGAAACCCAGTCCAACCAAACTAATTGCACCTACAGCAAAATAGCCTACAACCACCAGAGAGAGAAAACTTATCGTGCTTGAGATGTAACCTTACCACCACAAAGTAAATAAACATATATGTAATAGAGTCGAGCACAATTTGTTTAGTTAATCTAACTGTTCAAACAACATCATCCTAGAAATTAGTAACACAGTTCTATCGTTGAGTGCAGGTTATAGGCAGAGAAACAACGTTAATGTTACAGTCTCTGCATGAAAGCTGGCCGCAAAATGACTACCTTACCGACAAAAATGCAGAGTACCGGAACATCACGTTAAGTGGAGCCACTGTCGTATAAAATTTAATTTCGATATTTCTCGTAGGTTACTCGCTTTTGAATAACGTTAGTGTATATCAATCAGTGAGGTAAATAATGATGGAGATCTTTTGAGCATGAAAAGTCTCAAAAGTGAGTTAACCTACGAGAAATATCGAAATTTAATTTCATACGACAGTGGCTCCACTTAACGTTATGTTCCGGTAATCTGCATTTTTGTCGGTAAGCTAGTCATTTGGCGGCCATCTTTCACGCAGAGACTGTAACATTGACGTTGTTTCTCTACCTAGAACCTTCACTCAACGGTTCTCTGCTTTGGCTTACCTGCGAGAGTGAACCTTCATGTGTTTCTCGTGCAGGAAAGTGAATCACACCACGAGCACGTTTTCATTCCTGCTGCCGTCGTTCTTGACGGTGGCGTTGAGTGACGAGGGCGCAATCGCTGCCATCTCGATTGACAACAGCCGCCACATCGTGTACACGCTCTCGGAGAAGGGTACGATCGCCGTGTACGATCTTGGCGAGTCTGGCGATGGAATGGCTCGCAAGGCGCACATAACGCAGGCGGAGATCGTGAAGGCAGCTGTCAGGATTCGACGGTAAGTTGACTCAGCCATGTAGTGATTGACATCTTTTTGTGGAATTCAATTAAACGTAATCAAGATGTCATCATTTTCATGTAACTGACTATGTGGCTTATATATGTACTTCAAAATCAGTTTATTTATAGAAATTGCAAAAATTGATTGAAAACAGCTGGAAATAATCTCAATTTGTTTGTCATTTCTGAGATTTATTCTATGTGGCATTCTAACAGTGGTTTGATGGGGAAGTAATATATGGTTTTGTGTAAAACTGGCCGGCAAAGTACGTTTTTGACACTATTCTAACGAAATCACTTAATTTAATGAAAATATATATTGTCCTTTGGCGTGTTTTTTCTATTCTTTGTAATATTTAGTCGAGATTCACATGTCTTAAAAAGGTGCTCTAATCAATGAAAGATTTGTAGAAACTTTTGACAGCAATCTTTTGACACCTGTCTTCATTTGTTTTTTACTTAATTATCTTGCCCAAAGATCTTGCCCATCTTGGAATAAACAGAGTTTCCACAGTACCATAACTTGCAGCTTCGAAGGCGGCAAATTTAAATTCTTCAATTTGGTTCCAGTCCTGTGGTTGATACTTTGAAATGATCAAACATCAATAAATAGTCAATCAGTTGTAAACCACCCTGCCTTGGAATTTATAGAAAGTATTTTGGAAATCATTATCAGCAATGTATCAGGAGTCTCAGGAATCATTTTCCCTACCCCGTGCAGCACTTTTGTCATCATCGATGTATCAGGAGTCTCAGGAACATGGCTTCACATTGCAGGACGTTCGACAACGGGATGTATTCGCCTGTGAAGAGCATCAGCGCGTTGGAGCTCTCGGAGTCTGCGCAACTGAACCTGGTGGCGGTAACGGAAGGCGGAGTTCGACTTTACTTCACCGCTACATCGGTGCTGAACTCGGGGCAGCGACCTCGTACGATCGCGCTGGCGCATGTACGCCTGCCCCCGGGGTACGCAGGCGGGAACCCACCTGCTCAGCGACCGGCCAAGGTTCACACGGCTCTGTATAGACGTGGTGAGTTAGACAGGTTTGCAAAGATGCTGGCCAAACTGGCGTAGCTAGTGCTTTTAGCGTTCTTTTAGGTAGGGCTAGGGTTGGGAGAAAAAAGACATAGTCACTAGCAAAGATGCTAGTTTAATAACCTTTGGTTATTTTGTTTTATTGTGTAAAGTTTATTGTGGCCAATGGAATTTACGACCTACGGTTACAGTTTACTCTGCAAGGTGTGGTTGGTTAAAATAATAAAAATAACAAATCTATTAACAAAAGTAGCAATTTAAAGCTGCCCATGAAATTAACTAAGAAAACACAACTTCAGTTGTTCTGGAAAGGAAGGTAGACTGGAAAGTTCTGTCATGTAATGATCCAAGGAATTGTAATATGAAAACAAGTGAACCAAGGTAAAACAGTTGGTTGGGGAAGATGTGAGGAATCTTACCGGCCACGAGGAACAGAATCGTCTTCGTTTTATTCTGGATTCAATTGGGAATCCTTGTGAATAGCTGGCCATTTTCTACTAGATGAACCTTCCCTAAAATATGCCCTGGACAGAGTATAAAGAATCTTGCACTTTTGTAAACAAACCTGCATCACTTATTGTGGCTTCTACTTTACCCAACCTTAGCACTATTTTTAAGAAAAAAAAAAAAAAAAAACAATTTAAAGCTAAGTATTTTTTTAATGGAGTAAAAGTTACTTACGTTCCCGTCATTTACTTCTTCAATGGTGCTTCAATGGTGCTTCAATGGTGCAAAGCAGTGCTTCATCAAATTTAAATTTAAAGAGTTAAACAATAACATGATAAAAATTATATTTATTATTTAATCATTTTTGTTTATAAAACAATTCAACTGCAGCCACCTTGACGAAATAACAGGCGTACGGTCGACAAAGTCAGAAAGATGAATTGTTTTTACTTAGTGAATATTGAAAACCCCAGTTTAAAACATTTTCTTCCAAACTTCACGTCTAGATCACCTAGTGTTGTAATAATCTCCAAGCAATGCTCTGAATCCAGGAACCCTGTTGCTGGTGACGTCCCCCAGTGCAGACCATGACACACTCTGGTGTCTCTCTGGTACCTCACACCCTTGGGTGCCGTTCCTCTTCGAGGCCCAGTCGGCGCTACCCCTCGACGGGGTCGCGTGGGCGCTGGCCGAGGTGAAAGCGCCGTCAGTAGCGCCGTGTGCCAGGCACGCTGAAGTGTCGCTGACCCCCTTGGCTGTCAGGCAACAATACGAGCCTCCTGCAAAGTTTGTCATATTGACCACACAGGTCAGTGATGCACTTGTTTACAAACTGAACAGATGTTGGTAATGTCATAACTGCAACTAAGTCTAGAACTAAAACAATGTCAGTCTATTAAAGTGGGCTGCAGCTTTAAGCAATCTGATTTGTGGTGTCAAAAAGTCTACCCACAATCGACATCGAAATAAGTACAAGAACAAGGATCTTGAGACTTAGGAATCATAGAGGACTGCACATGGTTGACATAGCTAGATGTAATTTTATTTGTATGTGACAATCCCATGTTGTTAAAAAAAAAAATGAAGATGCTCATGAACAGAACACAAGACGGAAAGGGGAGCTGAGAAATAATAAATGTAAATTACAATTAAGTAGAATAAATGTAATGCACTTAGGTGCCTTATTTTACAACGCAATGCCTTTGCGGCTTAGGAAATTAAATAAAAGCAGGGATAACTTTAAAAAAGAAGTAAAACACTATTTAATTATGCATTGCTTTTACACTATCGACGAATTTTTAAAGACAAAAGATTGTAAGTGCACGGAATGCACATGAGTATTAGTTTTAAGATCTTGACAATTTTCAAAGCTTGTCAAACATTTTTTAATGATTTACGCTAGGGCAAGTGCAGAAATATGTACAATGAAATGTTTTGTAATAAATAAATAAATAAATAGCAATAAGCACAAGCATAGTGCACAAGGATCTTAAAACTTGGTTATCATATGGGACTGCACACAATTGACATAGCAATAAGCACAAGCATAGCATACAAGCATCTTAAAACTTGGTTATCATATGGGACTGCACACAATTGACATAGCAATAAGCACAAGCATAGCATACAAGGATCTTAAAACTTGGTTATCATATGGGACTGCACACAATTGACATAGCAATAAGCACAAGCATGGCACACAAGGATCTTAAAACTTGGTTATCATATGGGACTGCACACAATTGACATAGCAATAAGCACAAGCATAGCATACAAGGATCTTAAAACATGTGTTACGCCTTCACTATTTTGCCCTTAGCTAGAAAGGTCCATGACCACATGGTTCTGGATCCTAACCAAACTGATTACATTCAGTTAAAGTTTGATGGCATTGTGAGCAAACTAGTAATGAGTACGACAACATACGAGGCTTGCCTTGAAAGGTTGGTTCCACCTCGTCTGACCCACTACAATGTCTCAGGGCGCTGAAATCCTGCGTCAATTACGTCCGGTGGACCAGCTCCGCCAGCTGCTTGCGGAGAATCACGGCCCCGATGGCCCTGCCGTGCGTGCCTTCTTTGCGGAGCAACGGGAAGAGCAGGCGTGCGCCACCAGCCTGTTAATTGCGTGCAACGAGGGCGCGCAGAATGCACAGATGGCTGAGTGGGCCACGCGAGCATTCTTCCTCTACGGCGGGGAGCCGCAATACGGGCACATGGTCGCAGGTAATGTGGGGATTGGACGAGAACAGAAATATCGGACGATCTTTTCTGACTGATAAAGTGGGACGTTGTTGAGTGCTTTGTATTTAGATTATCTGTCCGTACGGATGGTCAAAAACCATTGCTACCTCGCTGCTGCTTGATGGAAGTAGCAAGGAGTCAAATTAAATATAGAATAGAAATAGAGACTCGATAGGCAGTATGGCCACAAGGTAACGTGGAAGTCAACTTAGACTTGAGGAAAGATGCAACATGTCTGCTCTTATTTTATGGGTGTGCAACTCTGACAAAGACCTGATACCAAAACGGAGAATCGAACCCCCGATCTCCACCTGTCGCGGGTGTTGCTCTAACCAAGTGAGCTACTTGGACATTTCTCGTTTGAGAGGATTTTAGTGCATGTGATGAGAATGACAGATCTCCAAGGAGTAGAACCATGTGGCTGTGAATATTCAGTCACTCAGATTTTTAGGACTGCACACTCATCCGATAAGAGCAAACGCCATGAAACCACAAGCTTCAGCAGAAAAACCTCAGAAAAATCAGACACAAGTTGTGTGGCATGAAGGCTGTTTGGGATTTTGTAATATCAAGTCAGGACTGGTATGTTTATTTATTAAAGAAAATGGTAATGAATGATGATACAGAATAACGAGACAAGAAAGTAGAAATATCTCTTCTCTGTCTTCCCAAATGAGACCCCCAATGTTTCCCTCTGCCCGCCAGCCAACCCCTTGGCTGCCTCTCCATCGTTCTGTGCGGCGTTCAATCCCGCTGTGATGTCCACGCCGTACGGAGGTCCCGTGGCAACGTTTGGATCCCCGCCGTCGACCTTGACCGCGATGGACTCACGAGGGCAGGCGTTGCACTTCTCCGCCAAGCACGACGGGCTCTATATCTACCTCGGCCGCATTCTCAGGCCCATGTGGAGCATACGAGCGACCTCCACTGCTAGAAACGAAGACAAGTAAGCTGTCTTACATTCCGACTCGAATAGAATCATTTGTACATCCCTAGAATATCCATTTAATCAATTATAAATTGAAAATTGATTCAAAATTTAAGTCTCCCAAACGCTTTGTAACGGTGGTAACAGCTTACTGAGGATTCAAGCACCTCTTGCCAACTAAGAGTTGTTATTTTCTTCCTGTCGCAGAGTGCAGTTTGTGTGCTCCAATGCGAGCCGCGACGACTGCGTAGACGTTCTCGGTCACTTGCACGCGCTGTACGCGTTCCTCGAGAAGAACACGAGGTTCGTGTCGGAAGGCCAGCGCTCCTCGCACAACGCCAGTGCAACGGTGGCGCACTCGGCGGTGCAAGAAGCGCAACTCGAGGAGAAGCGGTCGCTAGATGCGATCAAGGTGAGGTCCTCGATGCAACCCGTGTTAATTTCACGTTGTAGGACAACCCGTTTCACTTTGGCCCTCAAACGTTTCGGGTTGAATAGAATTATTCACATTTTTGAGAGGTTATTAATGTTCCTAGTGATAAAATACTTTGAGCATTGCAAGCGTTTGCAATTTAAATTGAGTTAAATTGATTTTGCTGCATAAAAATGGATCCAATGTCAAATTGAAGTTACTAGAGATTGAATGGTTGTGACATGATATAGCGTCACTAGAATCAGAGTGACTGTGAGTTTTCACAGCCTTGTGGTTCAACTCTTGAAGATCTGTCATTCTCATCTAATGCACTGAAATTGTCTCAAAAATGACATGTCCAAGTAGATCAATTGTTTAGAGCAACACCTGCGTCAGGTGGAGATCGGGGTTCGAGTCCCCGTTTGAGCACCAATTGTTGAGAGGGTTGATGGGTTGATAAGTGTTCTTCATAATAGTATGTCGAATAATCCAAGAAAATGCTTGCACCTTCGTCATTCTGGTACGATGATACCTGCGTTTTGTATCATTCTGTATTTGATAACTAGACATTTGCAAGATTTTGAAGACGTGTGCAAGACTTTGAAAATGTTTGCAGGTGTTTGTGAAGCATGCATGCGAGGTCCTGGGCTTGTGGCGTATACTCTGCGAGCATCAGTTCCACGTCGTGGCAGCCCTGCTCGACCAGGAGATGTGTAGCCAGCTGACCAACGTCAGCTTCCGGCAGCTGCTTCTCGTTGGGCACGAAATCTGTTCCCGGCTCGTTTCCTGCCTCATCAGTCGGTGAGTGGGCAAACAAACTGCTTGCAATGCCTTGTCACCGAGTCCCAAGTCAAGAATCCACGGTGCCAAACAAAGGGACCTCTAACAAATCCATTTTCAGCCTCAGCTTTGATTTTCTCACATTTGTAAATTCGGTTAAGGTCTACCCACAATTGACAAAACAATAAGCGACACAGCAAATTTAAAGGTCACCAGCCACTTTGAGTTTTGAATCTGTTGCTTCATGAAGAAGGCTTTGACTCGGCTATCTTTTGTGTTATCAGTAGAGTCCATTTGAGGTTATACAGAGTAATTATGCATGTTTACAATAAAATTGACAAAAAAAGTTGTGTTTAATTGTACTAGTTGATGAATTTCATAAAGTAGCAGTGAGGTAGAAATGGTATTTGACCATCTGTACCATTTTGACCATCAACCCTGAAGGGACAGATGGTATTGCAAACTTTCTTAGTAAAATGAAGCTCGCAAGAACCATTTCATTGCCATCGCTTGCTAATATCGCCAGCTTTATTTCGAGCGTCTGCTGCCTTGAATTCCATGTGCCACTAACCCCTTCTTTGGCCTCTTAGCTATCTGGACGACAATGCATCGGTGGATGCCATCAGCGCCAAGCTGCGCGAGATCTGCCCGAACTTGTATCGTGACGAGGACGCCGCTTGCTCTAAGGCAAACGAGATGCTGCTCAAAGCCAAGTCCACGAAGAGTCCTGACGAGAGGCTGGAGACGCTGCAGGCCGCGCTGGACATGTGCAGGAAGGTGGCGCCACAGGTCAACCTTTCCGCAATCTGCCAGCGATTTGCCGCCAGCCAGTTCTACAAAGGTAATTGTGTGGTGCACCGCGGGGAATTTACTGTGTGGCAGTTGGCCATCGAACGTAACAAAAACTCTTTGAACCTGATTTTGAATGCCAGGTGAAGAATAACTAATTCTTCCCAACGTTTCGTAACTTGTTTCTGTTGGTTTATCAAGGGTAAAAGCAGTCCTGACAATTTCAGACAATGTCAGTACTGCTTTTTCTCTTGATAAAGTATCGGGTACAAGTTACAAAATGTCAGGAAAAATGAGTTGTTCCTTACTTAGCATTCAAAACCCAGTTCAAAAGTTTTTTTTTTTTTAACTAGTGCTAAGGTTTGACAAACTAGACGTGAGTCTAAAAACAGGAAAGATTAATAAACATTCTTGCAAATTGAGCAAGTTTGTACCCTAATACTCAGTTTCCATCAACAACATGATAGTTTCCATCTACTGCGTGAGATCTTTGAATGAATCGCACTGCTTGTCAACCGATGTACACTAACCGTGATATGCTCGTGCAGGAATCTTGGAGCTGAGTACAACGTGTGCCGCTCGCTTGGACCCCAAGGACGCTGGACTTCATTACCACAAGCACGATGAGCCAGCCGAGGACCACGAAGGCTACCAGGCGTACTTACGCAGGTAACATCGTGATCTGAATCAATCGTTGTTACAAAACAGGGGACTTTCTGTCTGCTCCTCGAGGCCACATCAAATTGCTGTCACCCAAACACAATCTTAGAGGCACAATTTTAGCTGTGGTAGATGGAGAGCAACTTACCAGAGAAGAAAATTGGCGTCGCGTGTTGCATCTGTCAAGAAATTTCTAAAATACTAACATTTTGGCAAATTTCAGAGTTTAATTTCTTGGAAATTCTAGAAATTTCTCGACAAAAGCAACACGGGACGCCAATTGTCTTCTCCAGTAAGTTTCGCTCCATCGCTCTTTCCTTTTTTTACTACAGCAAATTAGTTGATAGTGGATAAAATCCAAATTCTGGGAACATTGTTTGGACTTGCTTGAATGCACTTTATTGATGATGATTTCATGTAGCTTTCTGAGCTTGTTGCAAACAAGAAACTGGTTACTAGATTTCTATCAACACATCATTGATTTTATTCCCCAAACGAATCAGAAAGAGCAGTGTCTTCAAGGAAGTAAAGTCCTTGCAACTTAAAGCCACAAGATTCAGATTGTTTGAAGTTGTCAGCAACCCCTTGTTCTTGCCAGGATGGAGTGCTACAAAGAAGTGACGATCGTGCTGGACCAGCTGTTTGGACAAAGCCAGGCCGGGCAGTCCGGGAGCAACACTCCGGCATCGCCCTCGGCAACCAGCATCTGCGTGGGCCCAGTTGTTGTCATGGACACAGAGGCACAGGTCAGGGGAACCAAACAACCCGAACTACCAAACTAAAACGGAATGCTTATAAAGACTTGAAACAGGAATATTTTAACCTCTGAACCATGGTAGCCTGTTGGACCGTACGGGATAAGTCGTTAGTAGGCTGTGGTTTACATGTGGTTCTAATCTTAAAAAATTCACTCTTAAGCATTTTCCACGAAACTGTATTAAATTCACTCTTAGTATGCGCTGACAACATGTAAACCTTGAGGCAGAGATTTTTAAAAATTTTTTTGTCGGGAATGCACTCTGCTGTGCGTGGCGTAACGATGTCATGAAATTAGAGCCAGTTGGGAGAGCGAAGGGCTGGCTTACATAGCACAAATACGCATTGGGATTTAAATGCCTCGCTAGCTGAGTCATAGTTAGCGATAAAAAATTATACTCAACGCCATTGAACTTCTAAAAGATGCAGCTATGCAGTGTTTTAACAGCGATGATGCTTCTCATTGGTTTACCATCCCTTAAATTATCTATAGTGTACCCACTTCATCGATAAGGTTTCACTCGCCAGAGCGATGATATTGTTTCGAAGGCGGTTCTGCCTTGTTAACGAGACCGTGTGATTGGACAGGCACGCAAGCTACTGGACGCGGCCCTGGACAACCCAGACGAACTCCTGCACGTGGCGTTGTACGACTGGATGATGTCTAAACGCCTGCACACGGATCTCATCTCGGTGACGCAGCCCAGTCTCGAGGGATATCTCCGTCGAGCGGCCGCCCGCGGCCAGGACTCGGCCATGCTCTCCGATCTGCTCTGGAAGTTCTACGAGAAGAGGAACGATCACGCCGCTGCCGCTAAGATCCTCTACAAGCTGGCGGTGAAAGAGGGGTGAGTGGGTCGCTCTCGAAATCAGCTAGCGAGACGTTTGGGCAAGGCTTAGCGTAATCGATACAATAGGGAAATCTCCTTAAGATCATTCTTTAATTATTATCATTGTGTTCAAATACGCGTTTGAAATAAAATCTGGCATATTTTTTTTTTTTATAATCCGATCATAACTTTTCTATTTCTATTTGTTTTAAGAATGGCTAAAATATAAATTCTCGTGGCGGGATGAAAACGGGCTGTGATTAACTACAGGTAGTTCTGACGTCATTTTGTTGTTTCCTTTGCGTTCGCTTCTGTTTCTTGACGTTTTTTGACGTCATACTGACGTCAGATTTCACTTCATGTCATAAAAAATGGTGACCCTCGTTTTCGTACGATATTGAAACGCAAACATTTTAAACAGGTATGTTTTATTCAAAATTGGATTTAGAAGATAATTAAAAAATACGTGTTCATTTTTTTCTCACAAAAAAAAAATAAAAAAATAGTTTCAAACTTAAAGAGATTTCCCTATTGGTGGGGAAACATTTTTAATGCTGGGTTGTATAATCTTGGGTGCAAGAAATCAGTAAAATAGTTCTGGGTTCAGGCTCAGTTCTAAAATGTCCCTTTTGTTGAGGGATGTCAAAGTGGTCTTCTGCTGGGTCCCTGGACATGTGGCTGTACGGAGCAACAGGCTGGGCTGGGCTGGGCGAGTGTCCAAGGCTGTGACTGATAAAGATGCTATAGACATCGACAGATAGACAGATAGCTCAAAGGTTCAGAGCAACACCCGCGAAAGGTAGAGATCGGGGTTCGAGTCCGCGTTTGGGCATCAATTTTTGAGACGGTTATAGTGTTGTTAATAATAAAATACCCCGCGCATTGCAAGCGTTTGCAATTTAAATAACTTTTTATCCTAATACAGCAACGAATCCAACGTCAATTTGGAGTAATTCGAGTTTGACAGGTTGTGCCGTGATATAGCGTCACTAGAATCAGAGTGACTGTGAGTATTCACAGCCTCATGGTTCTACTCCATGGAGATCTGTCATTCTCATCAAATACACTAAAATTGTCTCAAAAAGCCAGTGTCCAGCTAGCTCAATGGTTCAGAGCAACACCCGCGAAAGGTGGAGATCGGGGTTCGAGTCCGCGTTTGGGCATCAATTTTTGAGACGGTTATAGTGTTGTTAATAATAAAAATTAAAAAAAAATGGTTTAAACTTTAAATTGCATTTTAAAAAGAAATTTCAAAAAGTTTGGGACCTAGAAACTAATAATAATTAAAAAAAAATCAAACCTGCCACTGTTCCCTGAGACTCGTCAATGAGGCCCACAAGACGGTAGGGGTTCGTCCTCACACGCCTGAGGATCAAACGCACTCCTGACCCACTCATTCATATTCTCACCAGACAAGATCCTGACAAGATCCTGACAAGATCCTGACAAGATCATTACAAGATTCTGACAAGATCCTGACAAGATCCTGACAAGATCCTGACAAGATCCTGACAAGATCCTGACAAGATCCTGACAAGATCCTGACAAGATCATTACAAGATTCTGACAAGATCCTGACAAGATCCTGACAAGATCCTGACAATATCATTACAAGATTCTGACAAGATCCTGACAAGATCCTGACAAGATCCTGACAAGATCCTGACAAGATCCTGACAAGATCCTGACAAGATCATTACAAGATTCTGACAAGATCCTGACAAGATCCTGACAAGATCCTGACAAGATCCTGACAAGATCATTACAAGATTCTGACAAGATCCTGACAAGATCCTGACAAGATCCTGACAAGATCCTGCCTCGATGTAAGGCTTGCAACAACACATTCTTATTGTTTGTGCAAAGTACAGAGCAGTGCGCAGGTGCATTAAGCTCGAAAGCACTGTTAGCAAAGTCATAGGCGACGATCCCAAACAAATCCACAAACCATTCGAGTTATTAAAAGCAACAAACATTTTACAAAACATCTAGTCACTTCTGTTTCTTTATTTAATTTTAATTTAATATATTTTTTTCACTTTTATTTTGACATTTTAGTATTTGTTTTGACATGGTAAGACTTCTGTGTCTTACTTGAAGGATTTTACTCTTTACAAGATCTACCAAAGCTTTGTATGATAGACCTATCATAGACCTATCATACCTATAATAGACCTATCGGATATGTGCTAGGACTACAGTTCTCATTGAATGTCAGCTTCTTGGTCAGCGTCTTCTGCTGCTTGCCAGGTGCACCGGTAGTTTTCCCGATGCCTCGTGGCTCTCCCAAGGAATGACTGCAGGCCATTGTTGACCATTGTTGTTTGTATTGCCAGGATAAAATGAAAATAGAAGTTTCAAATCCGATGGGTTTTAGACTCATGTCTGCTTGATTTATCCTTAGCATTTGAAATGGGTTTTGAATGCTAAGTAAAGGGCTACTAAATTTAGTAAGAGTCATGGTTTGATTTTTTTAACTTATTATTAGCCCTTTACTTAGCATTCAAAACCCATTTCAAATAGTTTTTCTTAAGTTTCAAATCGGCTGTCATTATGGAGATCAGTCTAAAGCTGGCAGTTGTCTTTTTAAGCGGACTTAGTATAACTTGCCCTTGATGTTTGTGTATGTGGTTAATCAGCCGATTACCGAGTACGGTCTTGGTGCCGGTTTTTTCTGTGCCTTGTTTTGTAATCGACAGACCGTTAACAAATTGAAAAGCATCGTCTGATTGGCTGTTGCCAAGCAAATAACAAATTAACAGACTGTTAGGTTCATACCAAAACACCGGCCCTCAGAAACGCAAACTGTCGAAGGTCAAGGCAAACGTTGTTTTTGACCCGTGTCGAAGGAATGAGTGCTGGAGGTGGAAGTATGCCCCAAGCCAGGTTTGCCCGTGTGACGATGTTCTGTGTTTTCTGTAGACCTCACACTGCTCTGTCCCGCCGCGTGGAATGCCTGGCACGCGCCGTCATGTGTCTCCGCTCCGAGAGAGTTGGCTCCGCCCCTCACCTCGGTGTCTTCCTGCGGCAGCTCGAGGACCTTATCGAAGTTGCACGGCTACAGCAACAGGTAGGTGGAAGGATTGGTCTAGATGGGGTTTCAATGCTGGCAAGTTGTGTTGGGAACTCAGGGAGAAGTGTTCTGATAGATTCATAACAATCATTTTGAAAATAAATGAAAAATTTCATTTATATTTAAAAAAGTATAAAATATCTAATTATGCCGTATTGTTGTTGAGTGTTCAGGTTTTTTAGGTAGAGGCTGAACGTTAATGTTACAGTTTCTTAACATCTCGTTAAGTGGAGCCACTGTCGAATGAAATTTAATTTCGATATTTCTCGTAGGTTACTCGCTTTTGAGACTTTTCATGCTCAAAAAATCTCCATCAATGTTTACCTCAACAATTGATAAAAACGTAACGATATTCAAAAGCGCCTACAAGGATTAACGAAATTAAATTTCATTCGACAGTGGCTCCACTTAAAAGGGTGTTTCAGTACTCTGCATTTTTGTTGGTAAGTTAGGTATTTGGCGGCCATCTTTCATGCAGAAACTTCAACATTAACGTTCTGCCTCTACATGGAACCTGTACACTCAACGCTATTATGCTAGTTATGTATTAGGTTTCCTATATGATATTGATAGATACTATGATGGATACTATTATCATTAGGTATCATTAGGTATCATTAAAATTGCTACACAAAACCCTGGGGTAGGAAGCACTGCAAAGTTTGACAGCTACAAGCTCGGATAGCTCTTGCTTCTTGCTCTTGAAAGCTCTTGACGGGGATTTGTTCCACGGAGATGGAATCATGGATCTGTGTAAATATTTTCCGCCCTCGTGCATTGAAAGATCTCATCGTGACCTCATCATACAGATCCTGGCGTGCTTGGCACAGCGGCACGGCGCAGACGAAGCTGTCGCCCAACTCAACTCGGCGCTGCTCGACATCACTGTGCTCTACGAGTCGTTTGCCGAACCGTACGCGCTCTGGGAATGCAAGCTTGCGATCGTCCACTGCTCGGGCCACAATGATGTCACTCTCGTAGAGAACATCTGGCTGAACCTGATAGAGAGCGAAGTTGCCGCCGCCGTTGACGACAAGATGGCCGTGCTGCTCGGCAAGGTCAAGGCGCTCGGACGCGAGTACGAACTCTCACCGCGGTGCTTTCCGTTGGGTGAGTCGCTTTCATTTATTTATTTATCTGTTTATTAATAGCTTTGGTATTACAATAATTACCTGGGGCTGATAAAATTTCAATAGTGTTTATAGAATTTACAATATAATTACATATAATTTTTTGGTTAGTTTATAAATTTACAGCGAGATTTCACATCTTTTACTTTGAAAAGTGCGGCCTGTGCTTTGTTTGTGCGAGTTGAACGGTAAGTATTTATGATTATGATATTTTTATTGTCTAAACCAAGGAAATATGTTAAACAGACAAGTTTTTAATACAAATCTATAATATACTGTCAATAATATTGAGTAAGAATCAAATAATTGTATAACATTTGTTCACAAAATAAAAGCATTTGTCCATCAAATAGTTTTTTAAACTGTTAAGTATGAGCTGTTGGCGATGGGTGAAAATATTTGTTGTAGCTGGAAAAGTTGGACACATTTCATTGCAATATATGAGTGCCTTTGTACGTAACACAATGGTTAGAAAATGTTAGGCAGGAATCTGACATTTGTTCAGAATATGTCACTCGATTTAATCTTAAAATCATGTCGCACAGAATTTTATATCAGTTTTTGTAGATAACTACGGTCGTGATCACTTGTTCAGTGGAGTTTTTAACGGTGGTCCACTTTATCCCAACTCTAGGCAGGTGACTTCTGGTTTCCCATCACAATCTGGTTCTCGCAAAAAATTATCCTTCCCATGGCAGCACTCCCCCAAAACTAGAACACAATTAATAGTTAATACTATGTTTTTTTTTAATATCGGAACATCGATTTTAACGTTATGCATCGAGAGATGGTCTGTCAGGTTTCTACTGAATTTCTAGGTTATCCTTGGTTCAGTCAGTGGCATTAGTTTGCTAATAGGTAGGAAGTGATTACTAAAGATGATCTGTTCTAAACTCACTGTGGTTCCAGCTTTCCTGATCCACCACTTGGAGCGCCAGGCGTGTCGACTGCGTGGTGACCCGAGCCAAACAATGTCGTCGCTGCTGGACCTCGGCGTGTCCTTCACGAAGATGCTCGAAGCTTATGACGCGCTGGCTGCGGCTGACGAGCCCTGCTGGGCCAACGAAGGCGATCCCTTCCACGTAATCAAGGCAACTGCCACTCTCGTGCAGATCTACGTGGATAACTATGCAGTCGTCCCTGTGCACGAGAGGTGAGTCACGTTTTTGTGCAACCAAATTCGTTGCGTCGTCATAGGGGAGTTTTTACGCTGTATTTCGCACGGTTACCGTACGAGCGAGTGGAAACGGTCGTAGAGGCTCACTGAGACTTGTAATATCGTGCCTCCTCCGACTGGCTAGAATTCAAGAGCGTCGATTGCTAACGCATTATATGATCATTATTCATTAAATTTATAACCTGTTTCCTGGTTAAATGATTCTTCACAATTTTTTTTTTCCTGTGAATTCTACTACTTTTGGAACTATGGTTAAATATATTTTTATTATATTCTTATTAATTTGGAGCAGAACTGTTCATTAGAGTGCCAGTGGGTAAATAATAATCCAACTTTCTACGAATGATTTTTGACCCGTTGCTGTCTCCCATACGGTTGTTTATCTTTGATAGAACCAAGAAGATCAACGAGACGCATTATTGAGCTGCTTTTTTTCCCCGCAGACATGCTACGACATCACGAGCAGCGGACGCCGTTGCCAGCTGCCTCTCATCGCTGTACAGCAAGCCAGACACCAACGATCTCATCGCACTACTTCGAGGTCTACAGGCCAAACTGGAGCGAATCGATCGTTGATAGCTGTGCCCGGAGGCAGCCGACAACAATATCTGTTAACAGAACAACTAACTTGATCGACTAAAACATTTTGTATTTTAATATCACGGTTATTGCCTGTTTTGTTTGCGCCTTTTATTCCTTTCTGAATTCCACAATCAAGACTTGGTAATTGTGACCAGAACAATGTGTCCTACTGATGGAAATACAAGACGTTGTCCTGCATGTGGCACAGGGACAAAGTACACCTGCATAATGATGGCTGATTTCACCTACGCCGTTCTATTATTGAGGTAAGGTTTTGGGGCAAATTGATTTTCTTTGTAAGGCCATCATTTAGAAAAGTTGAGATGTTTAGAAAACTACAAAACAGAGAGCAATTCGAATGTGTCGCTTATTTGGGAAGACCTGATAGAGGACCTGTCGGAGAAAATAATTTTATTTTTCTGCCGTCACATTTTCTCTGCCCCAATGGTAATGGCTAGTAAATATTTACATCTGGAAGTATGGGCTTAAACTTTAAAACTGTGATTTGGAGGTCAAAGTAAAAAGTCCCATTGATTTTAAAATATTTCATAATATTTAATATTGATATTATAAATATTCATTAAATAGTTTCTTTTGAAGCAAGCAAACTGTTGAAAACAACTTATTTCTCATTCTTCGTGCATTGTCTACATTTTTTGGTTTGAAACTATCCAAATATCAGTGTTTTTGCAATGTGAATTGACATCGCCGGTGAATGATTATCAAGAGTGATTCTGAGGTGACGGAAACATTAACTTATTACAAGCTACCAAATAGTCTGAAAGTCCGTGGCTGTGATAGGAATCTGTTTGAAACTAGAATTAAACATTTTTTAAATGACAAATGCCGTTAACAGCCTAGACAAGAACAGGACAGAAAATTTTGATAACTTTTAAAACTAGGCAAGGACTATTTTTCCTGATATTCAGCAGCTATATTTGTGTAAACTGGCAAAACAATTAGAAATAAAAGCAGTGTTGATGGAATCAGGCAAGAATCAAACACATTGCTGAAGTGAAATGAGTTGAGTGGAAGCTAAACTTGCTCCACAGAAAGGAACCAATCTGCTTCTAGCCATCGAGTACTGTCTAGGAAAAATATTTAGGTACTTTATGTACGTGCTTATACATGCTATAAAATTATGAGATTAATATTAATAACTGGAATATAATCATAATCATGGTTTTATTCGCCACTTAGGATTACACACAATAAATTGCACTGTCCGGTGGTTACTATACAGTTGTAAATTTTACAATTTTGCTATCTTTGCAAGTTCATTGAATGGCAGACTGTTCCATAGTCTACTAAGTTAAGACATTGCTACTCATAACAGTGAGAGTCTGCATACTCATTTGTATTGGAGAGAATGGAAGGTGCTTGAGACTAGCGCAGCAAAATAGGCCGCTGCTTGGAAAATAACTACGGGTGCAAATCCACAGAGGGTGCCGTTGTTAAGCCCACAATGCCGTGTAGCAGGAAGCGTGGACCAATGGTAGTACACGATCACTGCCATTCCTTCCGAATCTCGGGCTATTTTCCGCTGCTTTCAAAATAACATACTGTAATGAAACATAAGTTAAAAGTGAGAATGAGTAATCGACAAGCACTTTATTATTTATTTATTTATATTTATTTGAGAAAACAGCTTAGGAACTAGAAAACATTCCGGTGGCCGCTAGTCAGCACAGGAGAACACTGTGCAATAAATAGGAGAATAATAAATAAGTAATAATACAATAGTACAATAAGAATAATAAAAGATTTAGTATGTAATAGTTAATGATACTAGTTCGAGTCATAATCACTCTCGTTGATCATGTTGTTGAGTACCGTCAATAGTGCCCAGGAAAGAGCATCTGCCAGTGTCAGTCCTGTACCGGGGGAGGAAAAGCTTTATCTAGTGGTCACCTCTGCCGAGGAAAGTTGCTGGGGTAACCATCTCAGCAAACGATGCAATATTACCGTGTTACCTTCATATAAAAATAATTACTAGAATAGGCCCATACAAATACTATGTACTTGTCAGTAGCTAATAAACAAATAACAAATGGCAATCTTTAGTAAATGTTTGGTGGCTAGACTAACTGAAGCAGTTCAAGCCAAAAAAAAAAATACAAAAAAAATCTCCCACTGCAGTGGGGAGATTTTCCATTGGAGCGGGGAGAATTCTCACCGCCAGTACGAAATGGAGTGCCATGTCGGGTGAGTTGAAATAAGGCAGATTTGTAGCAGGCTAGCAAAAGTCAGAAGAGTCACGGCTACACGGTGTACTTCACTGCTCTGACGTCATAGTAACAAAAATGGCTGCTTCCTCTCCACAGCCGTTGGACGGAGAGTATTCTGGAAAGTTCGCCGAATACATCGAAATAAAACACTACGTGTTGAGGAAGGCTGGAATATTATCCGGAATGTTCAGAAACCTTGTGTGAACAGGTAATCCAATCGGATATGTCTGAATCCCGCCACGTTAAAGTAATGCCGACTTGATTCCTTCTGCACGTGGCCACTACATTTTCTCATAAATCATGAAATGTATTTTCTTTACTTTACAGTGCATCTGTAGAATCGTAGGAGACAGCGTTGTTTGATGATGATAATCGAGTAGTTCAGACTAAAGCCCAGGTCTATGAACTGTGCCTGTCGATGTCATGACAATGTGCCATCGCTGCGGTTTCTCTTGGCAAAGTATTGTTGGACCCACTTGAATCAACTTGACTTGCAGGAGTTTGTCAAGGTAAGACTAAGGAATTTTATCGTATTTTACAAGGGAAAAAGCTTCCCTTGAAGAACAGTTGTTACATGTTCAATTTATTTTCGTACCTTCCAATAGACTGCACCGTGGCAGGTAAGATAATGTGATCTTATAGCCTAGAGTTTACTAAAATTGTTCTACTTCAGTGCATTAAAGTGTATTAAAATTGTAGTGCCTGGAAGTTTGATTATTCTGAGAGGAAGGTTTCAGAAAGCTCTGTACACCGAATGTCAAGAAATTGTACCTTGTTCTCTAAGCTTTAGTTTGGTTGATGCAAGTCCCATGTTTTGAAGCCTGACTAGTGACTCCCTTTGTCTGCATTGCAGGTCTTGCTGTTTACTGGTCTCCATGGTGATCTGTGGGAAGCAAACAACATCTTGATCTTGTCAGGAACATGAAGGTATTTATTCCAGTCTATCCAAGCGTTATCATTGAATGTCTGGAATCCTGGCGTAGACTTCACTAATATTAGACTAAACTTTGTTTCTGTTGGTAGAAGGTTGTTCAACTCAACTGTCCCAATCTGTCCCAAGTGTTGCTTGGCTGCCTTGTTTTCTTTTGTACCCTCTCCTGTATAGTTTCCTGTCACGAGCATTTCGTCCTTTCTTATTCCTCTTGCTATTTCCTGCCATGGCTTGTATCCGGTTATTGCCTTACACATTTTAATTGGTCTTGCGATTTTTCTTCTTTCTTTTTGTGATTTCCATTTTAAGTTTTTGACTAGTTCAGTGTTGCTCTTAAACTCATACTCAGTTGTTGTAATATGCTCCATAACTAGACGGATCTTCAAATTTTCTTTGTTTCCAGTTTCCTTCTCATTTCTCTCTGATAGTTCTGCTTTCAACTCCCCTACCTTCAGGTCTCCTATCTGTTTGGTTTTTATCTCCTTTTTTGCTAGTATTTTGCACCCCATTACGTATAGGGCTGCTCTTTTCTGTACTTTTTCCACCTTTTGGGTGTCTCTGTCATTAGATGTGTGCCAAACATCTCCAGCATACTCTAGCAGTGGTCTCACTAGCGTAGTGTATGCCTTTTCCTTGGCCCTTTTACTACTATTTAGACTAAACTTTGTTTCAACTCAACTTGGGCTCAAGATTTATGTCAATTTCATCAACAAAAACAAAGCATTGCTTGAAAGTAAATTTTTTGTGATTTAGAAATATGTCACTAGTTTTAACAAAAACTATTTCAACTGGGTTTTGAATGCTAAGTGAAGAACAACTGAATTTCCCAACGTTTCGTAACTTGTACCTGTTACTTCTTCAAGGGTAAGAGCAGTCCTGACAATTTTCCGATAACAAGAACAATATTAATAACAAGTCTAAAAACAATCATAATGAATCTCTATGGGGAGAGACGTGGAAAGTTAGAAGAGAGACTTCGAGAGAAGAGAACCACTGGAGGTTGTTTTTTAGATGAAATCTGTATTTAAATTGCAAACGCTTGCAATGCGCAGGGTATTTTATTATTATCAACACTAGAACCGTCTCAAAAATTGATGCCTAAACGTCCGCGTTTGGGCATCAATTTTTGAGACGGTAATACTGGAGGTTGTAGATTACATTTTAGGTCATTGTTATAATTTTTTTTGGTTCTTTTGTTATCAGAAAATTGTCAGGACTGCTCTTACCCTTGATAAAGTAACAGGTACAAGTTACAAAACATTGGGAAATTCAGTTGTTCTTCACTTAGCATTGAAAACCCAGTTGAAATAGTTTTTGTGAAAACTAGTGCTAAGTTTACATCAAGTAGACATGAGTCTAAAAACAATCATATTTTAAATTCACTATTTTCTATGAGTGTTAAATCTCTGTTGGCTTAGATCCAAATATAACAATATTTATTACAATTATATTACAAATATTACAATTAATATCACACAAAGAGAAAACATTTCTGGTTTCAGAATAAAATTTGGCTGCGATAAAAACTTTTCACATTTCAACGAACAAAATCCTGTTTTGTTTTGCACTTGAGTAATGATCTTGTTTAAAACCTTGAAACTGAATTAGAGACGGTCACTCAGCACAGTTGGCTATCCTGGCGTGTCTAAATGCTTCCCTTATTTTGTAGGTTGGTATTCCTTCCTCGCTTGACCCAGCACTTCGACCGACAGCACCCAGCAACATCGGCAATCAACATCAACTCAGGAAACTTCATTCTACGTCGATAGAAGATCAGGAAAACCATCCGCGTTGAACACTTTCCATCACTCGGGGAGAAAAGCAAGGTTTTTATTTCATCAACGTCATGGATTCTTGGCTGCAATGGAGAAAACATGATGCATTGTTAGGAATAAAACAATTGCAGGATGTGAATCAAAGTCACCACTGGGACAGAGCCTTCTAGAAACACTTTGCTGTCAAAATAAAATGTTTCTTTCAAACAAAAGCACCACACAACGGGAATGTAAAACTCCTTCCGATTGTCTTGATTGAACGGAGTCACCCAATAACTTCCAGGGCCGTCTGGAATCAGCGTTGTGTTCTGTTTTAAACTTGACATCTGATTCTTGCTGTTGGTTCATGGCTTTTTTTATTTTAATTTTTAAATGCATATTTATTTATTCCAATGTACCTACATATATATTTTTACTAACTAAGAACAGGAATGAAGCCCACATAAGCAGAGCTGCAATAGAAAATATGACATAAAATAATTTTTTCCAAGATTAGCTAAAAATGTAAATAAATTATAATTTCTTATTCATGACATCATAGAAGTGTCTTCCATTCTTACAAAGCCATTCTTTTATTTATTTGTTTTGTTGTGTTACATATTTTTGTGAGGCAATTTGTTGGCGTGGGATGTTATGAAATTGTGGAGCTAAAAAGTCTGCCTGGCTTTGTCCGAGGCAATTGGCTTTTATTTAAATTTATTTCTTAAATGCATATTTATTTATTCCAATGTACCTACATATATATTTTTACTAACTAAGAACAGGAATGAAGCCCACATAAGACAAAGCTGCAATAGAAAATATGACATAAAATAATTTTTTCCAAGATTAGCCTTAAATGTAAATAAATTATAATTTCTTATTCATGACATCATAGAAGTGTCTTCCATTCTTACAAAGCCATTCTTTTATTTCTTTATTTTGTCGAGTAACATATTTTTGTGAGGCAATTTGTTGGCGTGGGATGTTATGAAATTGTGGAGCTAAAAAGTCTGCCCATGGCTTTGTCCGAGGCAATTGTTTTCAAACGGTGACTCGTGTTCTTGCCCCAAGACGTAGCCTGCATCTTTTATTTTCCTATCAAATTGCGTAAAAAACTTGTTATTCGCTTCAGACCAACTTTAAGCATTCTTTTTGTGCCACTAATATTATTGAGATTATATTTTTGCGACGTCCACCCAACCAATTATGCCATATTGAAGTAAAGCTCGTGTCATTGCTTTGTACAAAGTTATAATAAGTGTATTATTTAAAATATTACTTAAACTATCAACATTGAACAAAAAGGAATGTAGCTTTTCAGAGAAGTTGATCAACACAGGTTTATTCCATTTAAAGTTTTCCTCCATAACAACAGCAACTGGGACAAGATGGGAAGTCCCTGGTGTTGTGTATTACAAGGGATAGGGTCACTGAAGACCAACAATAACCCACCCCCCTGCACACATTCCATCTTGAGTTGGGAGGGCAAAGATGTTAACTAGACTTTGTTGCTGCTCGTGATTATGACATGTATTGCAATGACTTATAATAAAAACTATTATTCACTTACACAATTGTTTAAATATCAGAAAACGTTTATCCCTTACTTTGTCCGCGAAAAAAAAAAAAAAAAAAAAAAAAAAAAAAAAAAAGTCCTAAACCCTGTTCAAAAGGAGTTATTGCGACCGGATTCGAACCCAGGAATATAATTCCTCGCCCAGCCACGAAGCTAGCACGTTACCACTGGGCTACGCTGCCCTGATACTTATGATGTAGTTTAGGTCCTATCTGTACCATCGATTTTGGACTTAGTAAAAAAAAATTACTTTAAAATATATTTTCGCCATTCCTTCAACAGGAATATATTTCGGGTGGAGAACTTCAACTTCCAAAATACTGCGGCGCCGGGAATCGAACCGGGGCCCCCGCGGATCGGAGATCGCGACCATCACACTGAGCCACTTGGACTCACTAATGTATAATGATTAATTATCAAACAGGTGATGTCGTTTGTTTCTTATGATGCATTGCAGTCGCCACTCTCTGAAGAACAAAAATCAGTTTACTCGGCATGCGAACTTGAACTCAGAGAATACTAATCAAAGAACTTTCCAACCAGCCGCGGGGACGAGATAAGTACGTGAGGATATATTAGACACTTGCATAGCAACGAGGCGGTCGGGTGCTGTTGCTAGGGGAGACCTGCATAGCAACGAGCTGGGACTGACCTATTGACATGAAACGAACATTAGACAGTCAAGTTATGTTAACCCAAGATATGTTAGCATCGTACTCACCTCATTGCCGTGCGAGTGTAGATCCAATCCTTGCATGCGACGGGGATCGAACCGGGGACCCCTCGGACTGAAGCAGTTGATCATTCAACTGAGCCACATGGACCCATGCATTGTTGGGGGCTTTCCAAACAATCATATGATGTCATTCGTCCCAATACATTCCAGCTACCACTTTGATAAACAAAAAGCTACCCCGGTGGTATTTGAACCCGAGCTGTCTGCTTGACAGATTGGCGACCTCTCCAACCAGCCGTGGAGACTCGCTGTAGTATGTATGTAAATAACTAATACTTAAAAGCAGAGAAGCTCTCTGTTTGCGAGCAACTAAATGCTACACCAACTTCTGCTCGCCTGGTACAAGACGGGCATTTCGAAGCAAGTTTTAGCCGTGTTTTCAGCTGGAACACCCGATGCCGTTTCCACCCGACTCCTTTAGGATGGTTTTCACATCACAAGGGGTGCTAATGGGGGTTAAACTTTACGGAGAGTTGAGTGAACTCACATTCTTCATTCTCCAATTATAAATGGGGAAGTTAATTATGTTTAAATCCGGTTTGTAGGTACTGTAAAAAAAGTATATGTAAGATTTTGAAAGATCAGATATAAAATGTATTTCATCATTTATGCCAACCAGATTAAATTTAAAATTTAAAATTGAAGCAGCTGCCTTTTGATGTGTTTTTATTCAACTATGTAAACATGTTTATGGGGAAACTTGATTTTCAAAGCAGTAATGCCGACTTCAACCAAGCTTCTTGTAGTCATGATGTCTACTGCCAGGTCTATGTGGTCTTCAATCTCACACTGGAAATATCTTGGTGGAGTTTTAACTTATTATTTACACTACATTTTGATAGAAAACAAACACTAGTAATTGAATACTACTAAAAACATGAATGTTGGAATGGTACTAAATGAGAAAATTCTTGCCAGAGTGAAAAAAGACGATGTTGGAATCTTCACTCGATGTCATTGTATTTCTCCCTTGTAATACATGGGTTGTAAGTCCCATCTTTTATACACACAAACAACAGAAATAAAACTGCCACAATTCAAGATTATGCAGATCACGTTCCCTCACGGAATGGTTTTAAAAATAAAGGAGCACCCATCTTTCCATGACTGTTCATCCTTTTTACCAACAATCTCACCAAAACAATCGCAAATGTAACCCTTATGACAGATGCTGACGATATCACCCAACTTATCTGTGAGAATAACACATACATAAACATTCAATGTTAAGAGGCTTTATCACAAATGTCCAATTGGAGTTCATCGAACAGTCTGAAACTTAAAGCCAAACAAAACTGTGATAGTTCATTTTAAATCAAAAGTAAACTCCTCTGACAATCGCCTAAAATGCCCTCAACTCTATCAAGATGGGAAAAACATTCAAGCGGTCAATTTTACGAAATTCCTTGGTGTGTGAATGGATGACAAACTTAAATGAGATGTACATATTAATTAAACTGCTCTTGCAATTGCATCAGATTGTTTTCTTGTAAACAGAATCATAAACATTTGTAATTTCAATTCAGTCAAGACTGTTTACTTTGCATGTGTCCCTTTACAATTAAACTATATCATTGACCTTTTGGGTCACTCCCCACATGCATTAAAACTATTCACTCTCTAAAATCAAGCAGTCCAACACCTGGCACAGGCAAACTATGACCCGACCAGTCCGGGGTTTTATTACCAAGACTTATGCAGGCCTCTGTTTAGCAAATATAATATCCAGGCATTACCCTGCATGTATATTTATAACATAATTATTGATGTGCTGAGAAATAAGGACGTCAACTTGCGCGTATAAACCTGCGATGATATTTCATGAAGGAATGACGTGACCAATCAGTAACGAATGTTGAATAAACTTCCAAGCACTTTCAAGTCAAGGGTCAGAGAAACAAGTTTTTCAATGGAATTGACAAGATTTTTATCAAAAAACAGCTTTAACTCTGAACAAGAATTTGTCAACAACCGACTTGACCAATATTTCAATAATGTCATCAATCTGGTTTTAATAAATAAATTAAATTAAGTAAATCTCAGTAGATTTCAGGACAAACTTCAAGACAGGTGACAGAACTTTGTAGAAGTTGCAGATTAACTTCATATAACTCCAGAATTACTTAAGACAATGAATTTATATTTGTATTTCTACACATGACACCATGGCTTGTGTACCCTGTTGACCTCTGGGAGCAAACAACAGCGCGTGCCCATCGAATGGAGATCGATGCAAACTTCAATCAAAGAACAAAGCTTCGTATGCATCTGAGTCGGCTCCCTCTGAGAGCGACCGAAGACTGGAATCCAAGTTGGACATTGAGGCGAGGTCATCGTTCCCGGCGCCGTCATCATCGTTCTCATTATGGTCCTCATCATCATCAGCGCTGGCCAGGTTGTCGTTGGCAACAAGGAAGCAGTCTCGGTAAGCGGCGTTGTCTGCAAGCAACGTAAGACTGAGCATCGTAACGTCCCAGCACTACATGTCACGGGTCTACAGGTATCAGACCTGCCCGAGCTTGGATCAAAGTTAACCTGGGAAACAATTGGCGCACCTGACATTTGTGGGACAACAATCCGAGAGGGTTTGTAAAGGGCTGGCAAATTTAGTTAATCTATGACTTTTTATTCCAACTTCCAACAAATCCAGCCTACAATTGTACAAACCATTCAGACAAGATCGTTAACTGTCAAGTGCTAAGTGAAATCATGAACCTTGGTAGGTGGAACCACATTGAATCCTTGTGGCCAGGTTTTCTGGTGATGTAATTAAACAATACAATAAAATGCCCCAAATTGGAATCGACGCAACACAACCTCAACAATTTCGTCCACTATGCATTTAAAACCAACCTGCACAAAGACATAATTAACTAAACCAAGCTTTAACTAGAGCCAAGTTTTCGGAACATGTCAATATATTTTCTTCTCGAAGCTGTCGCGGATATCGGCGAATTTTCCATTTTCCAACACCACCTGTCACTACCCTCGATCGGAATTTGTACAGCTGACAGCGAGTGAATGGCGGCTATGGAGTCTATGGTCTTTGATGGCGGCCAACAGCTCATGCTGGATGTTCTCTCTCTCTCTAGCTTACTACTCATAGCATACCTTCTCTCTCTCTGCTCCTGGATAATCTGTCTCTCTCTTGCATCTTTTCTCTCGCTCTGCCCTCCAAAAATCTGTCTCTCTCTTGCCTTCTACTCGTAGCATAGTTTCTCTCTCTCTGCTCGCGAGCTACTAAATGCTACACCAACTTCTGCTCGCCTGATACAAGAGGAGCATTTTGCTCCAAGTTTTAGCTGTGTTTTCAGCTGGAACGCCCGAGGCCGTGCCAGCCCGTGAGATTGTTTTACTCGTTTAGGGATGGTTTACACACCACAGGAAGTGCTAATGGGGGTTAAATTTTACGGAGAGTTCAATGAACGCACGTTCTGCCTTCTCTAATCAAAACCGAGGGAGTTAATAAAGTTTTAAAATTAAATATCGGTATGTTAAGTCTATGTTAATTCACTATGTTAAGTCACTATGTTAAGTCTAAGGATAACTTGGGTGGAAAGGCTGGTACGGTGGCGTTAGTGGAAGAGAAATTTGGAGTGGTTTCAAAACTTACCAATAGAAGTGAAGCGATGGTGGAGTCTTCTTTTAGTAATGAAGGCGTTTGTTGAAACGTTATCCAATACAAGAATTATCTGGCACGGCTCACCGCCATCACTTTGCTTCTCGGTAAGTTCTTGAACCACCCCACTTTAGACTTTCCTTTAAATATCCATCCTCTCCACAAACTACACACCAACAGTATGTTGCGTAAGATATTATCTGAATTCTATCCAGTAGACATTCGTTGGTAATTCCAGCTCAGTGTACCATGCAATGGTAATGATGTGCGGGCACCGATTGTGCGAGAACTAAAAGATTCCAATCCTGGACAGCGTTGTGCTGGACACGATCATTCCCGGTCTCAAGTTTTGACGGTCCCATGAACGGTTATTGAATGCAACTAAGCTGCCCTCAATATTAAGTTTCTTGGAATGAACACTTAATCCTACAAAACAACAAACCCACATCAGGCCACCGAAGTGTGCACATTTTCTGTGAAATCGGGTAATCACCCTTGACAGGGCAATTAAGGGATAAGTCACCTTCTGTTACACTTACACTTCTGGTCCAACCCAGATTGCACCTTTGCCTCAAAATAGCATCTTGTAAAAAAGTTACGCTGGTTAAATTAGTTCGGTTCAGTTAAACCGTACGAGACATCTGCAATTGCCATCTTGTAGATTCTGATATTCTATTCCATTGCTGTGTATGAACGTCATGCCAATAGTGGAAGTCATTCCAGAGTTTGAAACCAAGTCACCTGGCAGAAGCTAACTTTCCCCCCAGTGTCCCACAAATCTCACATAAACAATATTTCATCTCTTCAGATATTTGGCCAGAACTTTTCTGGAAGTACCCCAATTTTGATAAACTAGTTAGCTGATACTTTAAGGAAATAAAGAAGGCCCAACCATATTTAGAATGTTTGTCAGAGCCAAGCACTTACTAATTTTTCATTGACAGTTGAAGCATCGTTGTTACCCACTCGACTGACACTTTCTGGCAAGTTATCTAAAAACCAATCACACAACAATATGCATTTCAAGGAAATAACAGGAGTACAACAATATTGCTAAACGAATATAATTTTTTGCACATTACATTTTATTTGTGGCAGTGTTGGCATTATAATCATATGTTCTGCCTCTGGAAAATCCTACAGCTTTCGAGTTTTTAGACTTAACATCGCAGATAAATCAACAAAAAGGTACAAAATTTCTTTCAGTCGGTAAAACAACTTAAACGATTGATATCAACGAATTCAATTTGAAAGAAAATCTCGGATTCACCGTAGGGCGCTAGTAATCCAACTGGAAGAAGGCGAAGGACGTTGTTCCTAAAGCCAAATGTCGAAGTACCAATCAATACTCTTGCAATTCGTCAGCACCAATTTGCGCAAGGAAAACTGCGCAAGAAAAACTGCGCCAGACGCTGCGTAGGATTGCTCGCAATTCTCGCCCGACTAGCTTACTTCAAACGAATGCCCGCAACGTCAATTTTAAATAAAAGCCTTCGAGGAGCTTACACTTATCTCGATACGTCTCAAATACATCTGAAACACATTGCAATGCTGGCACGTCACTTTATTACTTAAAATAGCCACCACTAAGTCTTCACTTTTGCCGCTGAACTCCGCATTGCCTAATTGTTACACCGCTTGACTAAAATAACGCTAATATGCTAAACTTATCAACACCAGTCCTAGGACCGTTGGAATGTCTTTCACAGCTCACACTCTGGCAAAGTCTGTGTTCGGAATGTCGTAGCGAACTAATACCGAGTCTTGGTCCTATCAGCACCAACTCTCGGCGGCAGCCGCCTCCCCTTCGTCGTCACTCGGCTGCTCTCCGTACATGTCAGCGAGCTTGCGGAATCGAGGCCCGAAGTCTGACAGGTAGTCAAAGTCCAGGTCTGCCTCGTCGGTGCCCGAAGCCAGGGAGCTCAGCGAGCCGCTAGAGTCTCCGTCTCCCTCGTAGGCATAATGCCGCACGTCGTCCAACGGGCCGGGCTCCGGGTCTCCGTCGCACACACGTTTCTTGCCGTCCAAGAAGCCGCAGATGTCCGGAACCTCCTCCGGTCCTTCTGTAAATGCACACATAGCCTCTTAATCAGCTGTCAGTCTTGTGTTGCCAGCTATGCACCAAGCATAGCAGTTTTTAAGAGTTCCCACACTTTTCGTATTGACTCCAGAGCTGAAGTAAGTTAGCGTGGTAACGTTTGGAACTACCAAGGCCAACGAACACACTGTTGTGGGGAACTAAAACTTATTTTTACTAAACATTCAGCCTGGACTATTTGATCGCCAATGAGCAGAGCTGGCCAGGTTTCGATCAGCTCTGAAAGTGTACTCATAACCTCACATAAACACTCACCATGGCCATGAAGCCTGTCTTTGAGGTATGCCGGCTTGAGCATCGGCTGGCCATCGTTATCATAGAGTCGAAGGACGTTCATGTCGAAGCCGGCGTCGATTTCGCCGCCACCCTCGTCCTCATACGTGATTATGTTCTCCCGGATGTCGTCCATGTCCTTGTACATGTCATCGGTTTTTCTTCGATGGACCACCACAGCGAGAAGCAGTACTGCAAGAAGCAGCAAGGGTTGTATTTATTTGGCTACTGATAAGTACATAGTAATTGTGATTTGAAAGTAATTGCATTACTGCTGACAAACAGGGTGTAGCTTGAGCCAACTTTGTAAAACAATACAACCAGTACAGACATAATATAATATTTATATGGTTGCAGGGTTTGCAGGTGATCCCATTAGGGAGCTGAAACCAGCAAGCAAAGGATGGAAGCAGAGCTATACTAGAAAAATATTTGACCAAACAATGAAACAAAACAGGGACCTCCCATTTCCGGCCAGGGCAAACAGATTCCAGCTTTGCAGGGTGGAAACGGGATACAAAATGGGATACAAGAAAAAATGACAGTCCAGTCTGTACACGTGGCCGTTGAATGAGGATCTTCGAGGTACAAAAGTACTCGCTGATGAGAGTTGCCTCGACCTCTTACCCCTTGTGGGGTCAACTTGTTTGACAGCATAAAACAGCAAAGTTCAAACATCACTGTCACTATCTATAACAAGGCAATAGTTTCCTAACAATTTAAACATGACATGCGATTGAATTTAAAGATGTATCTCGCCAAACTACAGCTGCCGCAAGAAATTACAATGTTCTGCCATTTTAATTTCTATTCCCCACAAAACTATTCTCAGGTAGCATTTTTGCTCCAGATCAGAATGATTTTGCATTTTTTTTAAGCTTCATTCTGGTTAGAGATGTAATATTTTATGTTCAAAATATGAACTTCTGGCAGAGATTCCAGTCAGTTTGAATTTCGAAGGGATCACACAACCAAATATTTTACTGCATGAGCACTACTATTTGCTCAATAATTAGTATCAAAAATTGGAACCTGCATCTCCCCCTTTTGCAGCCGTAGTAAACATCTGCACTGACAGAAAACTTCACAATCGTGATAAAAATCATTAGATTATCGATTTTGATGGCTGCACTGAATCTTGGTGCCGGTTTGCCCCGAGCCTTGCAGAGGGAGAGACTTACGCAATAATATGGCAGCGCACACGAGGATGGCTACCAGGAAGTTGGAGTCGATTCCAAACGAGACGGCGGCACCCAGAGCACTCTGGCGGCTGCAACCAGGGTCCGCATTTAGGCTGTCTCCGGGTTGACCCAAGTTGTACGTCTGCAAAACAAATTGACGTCAGCTTCGATGGGCCGAGTGGACCTTCTCTGTTAAATGCAGCACTGGAATGCAGCACAACAGCATTCGCAAGGGTACTTTAAGAGATTCATTGTTCATCTCAACCACGCTTATACAATAAATACCAATAAATACAATAAATACAATAGAAACAATGGAACTAACCACAAATGATTCTTGTCAATTTTTAATGCAGGAATCTAATTTTATTACTCCTTTGCCTTAGAAATAAAATAATTTTGAGTTCTTCCCTTTCTGGGTAGCCTTGGGGGTGCAAGTTTTGTCTGGCTTTGCAGTGGTTAGTTTTAATGGACTGTGCATAGTTTTTTTTTCCTTGGAAGACATCTGCGTAAAGGAATGTGGCGTGATGAGTGGAAATGGACGACATGAATTGAAAAGATGATGCATTATTACAAGTGATTACCTTTGCGTTGTAGGTTAGGTTTCGAATGCACCCGTGGAAGCCCTCGTTGGTCGGTGCATGTTGCCAGCCCATCACGGAGGCGACGGCTTTCAGGTCTGAGATCGCACCGCCAACTTGCAGGGGTCCGTTGACGTTGAGGAATTTGTTGCTTCCCACGGGAGACTTGAGCATCAGGCACTCCGCCTTGCCACAAGCATCAACCTTCATCTCGATCGACTGGAAATTAGAAAAAAAGTTACACCTTTTAACGTCTTTTCAAAACAACGTTGTATTGTATTTATTTCTCTTACAAGTGTGCATTTGCTGAACTGTGGTAAGGTACAACATAAACATCTAATTAATTGAAGAATGTGTTAATAAAGTTGACGAGTTGTATAAACTGTAGTTTAAATTGAATCGACTATGTATGTTGTACATATTAATTAAAAATAGTCTGGGAATTGGCGCTGGTGATATCATTTAAATTATCAACAGGCAATAAAAAATTCAATATAATTATCATTATTATAAACACTAGTTTCCTTGTTTGTCAAAGCTATTGGCTTCGTTTGGCGCATTGCTAATATTCCGTAGAGTAAGCACAAGTATAGCACACAAGGATCTTAAAACTTGGTTATCATATGGGACTGCACACAATTGACATAGCAATAAGCACAAGCATAGCACACAAGGATCTTAAAACTTGGTTATCATATGGGACTGCACACAATTGACATAGCAATAAGCACAAGCATAGCACACAAGGATCTTAAAACTTGGTTATCATATGGGACTGCACACAATTGACATAGCAATAAGCACAAGCATAGCACACAAGGATCTTAAAACTTGGTTATCATATGGGACTACACACAATTGACACAACGCGCTTAGGGCCCAAGCCTAGAATGTTCGACACAAGCATTTAAGAATGTGCTCCTTGTGCTCTGTGCTTGTGTCAACCAATCACAGAGCATTATTTTCACAAACATTGCAGACAATCTTGGCTGACTGACAAAGTGGGACGCTGTTGAGTGCTCTGTTTTTAGACTATGTGCCATTAGAGACCGTACTACTACTTCATGGAATTAGTCAACGAGTAAAATCAAACATAAAGTTTTGCTAGACAAGCTTACTGTATTGCTCCACGTGATGTCTATTCGGTGCACCTTCCGATCGTTGATCCTGATGGCCTTGGACTCGCCCCGCACAGTCCCACTGCCGTAGTCCAATAGCAGCACCGGAAATCCATCCGAGACCTCGAGAGCCATGAAGTCTAAGACAAAAACACTGTCAGCAAGAGTCAACCACTGGCAGAAGTTGAAGGTTTTGTAAGGACACCCACCTGTGACGCCCAGCAGAGTGTTTGGTCGCGTGGGGCCCGTGTAGAACACCAGGCCGTTGTCTTTGAACACGACCACCTCCAGCGACAGGTGAGACTCCTCACACGCCGAGAAGGGCGGATACAAGGCCCAGCCGTCGCCGTAGAAACCTACTCCCAGCATCTCGCACCGGGGCCCCTCGAATTCGGGAAGGCATTCGCAGCTAAAAGCCAACCAATGACAAGTCAGCAAGGAAGTATTGCAAGGCATTCGAATTGTCACTGGCACTGATCTCAAATAACCTGGATAGAGCATAGGCTCCAGCCAGCTGATCTCAAATAACCTGGATAGAGCATAGGATCCAGCCAGCTGATCTCAAATAACCTGGATAGAGCATAGGATCCAGCCAGCTGATCTCAAATAACCTAGATAGAGCATAGGATTCAACCAGCTGATCTCAAATAACCTGGATAGAGCATAGGATCCAGTCAGCTAATCAAAATTGAAGTCGGGCAATCCATTGTTGACAGCAGAGAGGAGTCCTTAAATCCAAAGTGTCTATAGATATGAATTCAATTCTTATTTTGGAGTTTTTGAAACATGTTTTCGATCAATTTAGAACATTCAGTGGTGCAAATTACAAAAACCACAAAAACTACTGATGAAAACACTTGAAATAGCACAGGCTCTTCGAGGGTATTCAAAATCAGGGCCTCTCAAGATGCTCCGTGGCTAGAGGACGAGGTGTAGAGACAGCAAGACTCACGTGTCACCAACTGGGGTTCCTCCGTTGAGGCACGTTGGAGGCTCCGCTGGACAAATACAGAGCGGCTCTACGACGGCTCGCACTCCGACAAAGGAGCTGACGTTCGTGAACACTGCGTAAGGCCGGGATTGGACGTTCAGGAAGTTGGAGCACGACTTCGTGCCGCAGAGGTCGTTCTCAAGCAGGCACTCGTCGATGCTGACCATGAGGATGTCGGCAGCAAGCCGTTCGGACAGCTGCAACCAAAAGGGAGGGGCTAAGCTTTAAAGAATATTCCCGACAATGCACAACACTCCACAGTATCTGTAAACTTAATTAGATTTTCCATGAAGAAAATGTCTAATGCTGGAGATAAGGATGACACCGTTGCTATCCCTCTTTGCTGCTGATAGATTTTACCATCCTATGAGAAATAATTGTACTTCAAACATTCCTTTATCAAATTGATCAAAGTTGTTGGTAATATTAACTTCCTACTAAACTGGTTTTTAGCCTCGTGCCTACTTTATCTTACCGTAGCAATAGTTTTTACAAAAACTATTTGAACTGGGTTTTGAATGCTAAGCGAAGAACAACTAAATTTCCCAACATTTCGTAACTTAGCATTCAAAACTCAGCTCAAACAGCTTTCGTATAAATAAACTTCCAGCTATTTTTGAATCGCATCGTTACTTAAAAGTTCTAGAATATCTTAACTAACTAGCATGTCTTTCAATTTCAAATTGACTTGTTTTATTATCGATAAACAATCTTAAGAAGTCTTCACAAATAATTTAGCTCTCTGCTAAACCATTACGTTTAGTCCGGCCATAACTTTTGGACACATTTAACCATTAAACTACCCGAGCATTTAAGAGCAGGTTATGACAAAATATTTGGGTTTCTGAGTTGGAAGTCCTGCTCTGGCATCACCCAGGCTCAAAGACCCGTTCCACAGTTTCACTCACCAGCTCCTGGTTCTGCGATACGATGCGGTTCAATTTGACAGCGCTGTAGTAGGGCGACCCGTGCGCGGAAAACCTCACGTCCAGCAGTGATTGGTTGTCCCGTTTCGGTGAATGCAGCACGGTGAACACGTCCACGTTTTCCATGCTCGTATTCAGAAGTCTGCTGAGCTCGGACTGGAGCACCCACGCTCTTGAAGGGGACTGAAAACAGGATGAGACCGTCAGACTCATCAAGATTCAACTTGTACTCCTGGTCTAGGTTTTAACTTGTCTCTAGGTTTCACATTTCTTTTCAGATAGATAGATGTTTAGTTTATTTGTTTCTCGCACAGTGGCGTACAGTAAAAATATTATAAAGTCCCCCTTGTTTCGTTGGGTTACAAAAAAATAAGTTTCTCTATACTAAGGTACATTTCATTTCTTACATCAAGCATCTTTCAATCTTAATTTTAAGCTATTTACATTTGTTGGCCAAGGATTAACTACACTATCTGGTATCTCATTACAAAGCTTGGTTGCTATGGATAGGAAGGAGTACTTTCCAAGGTTCGTATTGCTACCTTTGTTATATAGTTTGTACCAATGGTCCATCCTACTTGAGTGATTTACCTTGGTCAGTCTTTGTGTGATTCCATCCCATGCCGTATATTATATCCCATCACTGCCCTATACATGTTATAAATCTTACTCATTTCCCTGCGGTCCTCCAGTTTTTTCCATCCCTTCTTCTAATGTGAACTTGAAACAGGAGACAAAATATCCCAAATAGCAGCTAGACGCCTGTTTTAAATTACTTTTATGACCGCATTGGCATCCATGAAACTACCTCCCAAGAGGATAGAACCAATATGTGCACATGTGCCGGTGAAAATGGGGAAATCCTCTGATTTCTCTTCGAGTGCACTTACCCCATCTGGCATAGGAGCAACGAACTCTTCTGCCGTGACCCCAAAGAAGCGGATCGATCCGGACTTTGTGACAGCCTCCTCGGGGAGTTCCTTGATCGTGACGTTGACGGTTGACTGCGCAGAATGTTCTTTGAACCAACGGGTGTCAGCCTCCACAACCTGGACAACGAAAACAAAACAAATTATTAATGAGGGTAGCGAATGAAATCTTCAATTTTACTAACACCACAATTTTTTTTTTGTGGTTTTGTTCTCACTCTAGCAAGTAAACGCCTGCTACGATTTGAACCAAATTTGCAGAGCACATTTACGTGTCTTTAACTTAGACTCCATGGGCTTTTCAGAAACTTCAGCTAAATAACTTTGTAACAAAGCTTACAAACATTTTCCACCAAAAGTATTTGATAATTTGTCACCTAACACTGTAAAGACGTGAAATACATCACAGATTAGTAGTTGATTGATTATTGGTGTTTAACGACGCACTGTTTTGATATCTGGGCATGCGGCACTGGTCTAATGGCGTCGGCGAACGAGTGGATGATGATGAATCTAACCTAGCCTAAAAGGGAGAAGGGGAAGCCCGGTGCTGGCTTGTAGCCTACTCCTGTCGAAGAGCACCAAGGGGACCACCGGCTTAACGTCTCTTCCGAAGGACGGTACAACGCGAACAACAGGATTCCTCCACAAATCCATGCTGTCGAGAGGTTGATGATCAAGGCGAATGAAGTTGCTGTACTAACTTTCATCCCTCCAACCTCTCTCCCGAACAGAACTGGTCATGTGTATGATGGTCACCCATCTAATACCTGACCCAGTGCAGTGTTGCTTAACTTTCATCCCTCCAACCTCTCTCCCGAACAGAACTGGTCATGTGTATGATGGTCACCCATCCAATACCTGACCCAGCGCAGTGTTGCTTAAATTTCATCCCTCCAACCTCTCTCTCGAACAGAACTGGTCATGTGTATGATGGTCACCCATGCAATACCTGACTCAGCGCAGTGTTGCTTAACTTTCATCCCTCCAACCTCTCTCCCGAACAGAACTGGTCATGTGTATGATGGCCACCCATCCAATACCTGACTCAGCGCAGTGTTGCTTAACTTTCATCCCTCCAACCTCTCTCTCGAACAGAACTGGTCATGTGTATGATGGTCACCCATCCAATACCTGACTCAGCGCAGTGTTGCTTAACTTTCATCCCTCCAACCTCTCTCTCGAACAGAACTGGTCATGTGTATGATGGTCACCCATCCAATACCTGACTCAGCGCAGTGTTGATTAACTTTCATCCCTCCAACCTCTCTCCCGAACAGAACTGGTCATGTGTATGATAGCCACCCATCCAATCCCTGACCCGCGATAGTGGAAATTCTTTGTTAATGTTTCGACTGGCCTTTATCACTCAATCCTCCAACTCTTTCCATGCCATCTACCTCCAAAAAGATGTATATATACTACTCTAACAAGACCAACTTTATCTCCAGCGACTCACAGTGAAATCGAGCAGGTATGTTCCATCAGCAGTTCCATGAAGCATGGTGATCATGCCAGTGTTCGGGTCCAGAGAGAACTGCGGATGAGGAGCGTCCCTCCACTCGAACGTCTTGTCCGGCAAGTCCCAGTCGTCCGGATCCTCCACGTAAACGCGGCCGATTTCCGTGTCTGGAGCCTCGCCCTGAGATGGTAAACATAACCTCACAAATCTGCCGACACTAAGTCTTGTTTACTTATTTGTGGTGTTTAACGACGCACTGTTTTGACATCTGGCCATGCGGCACTGTTCTAATGGCGTCGGTGAATGAGTGGATGATGATGATGATGAGGATGATGATAGTTTTTAGACTCATGTCTACTTGATTTATCCTTAGCACAAGTTTTAAGAAAAACTATTTGGACTGGGTTTTGAATGCTAAGTAAAGGGCTACTAAATTTCCCGACGTTTCACAACATATACTAGTTACTTCTTCAGAGGTTTGAACATGATTAACCTAATCGGTTCTCTCGAAGAATTGGTTAAATAGTTGTGGAAGTATTCAAGATTTACAAACATTTTCAGAATCCACAAAGCGTTTATAATCGAGACACATTGTTAGTTTCAAATTTGCAGATAACAGTTTGCATAGCAACATTTTTATGGTAAGAATTTAAAAAATTCCTTGAACAGAAAATACTGAAAGAAGCATGTGGGATACCATTTCGTAAAAAAATAAAATTTGCTTATCTTGAAAGGAACTCAAATAGCGTTTGTGTAGCCCTGGTATTGACAAGAAACTAGTACCTTGTAGTTGTACAAGAAGCTGTTACTTGACCCGTCCTTCATCTGATTGTCATTATCATCTCCGATCTCCAAAGTCAACGTGCTGGTCCCAGTCAGGCTCGGTGTTCCACTATCCGAGATGCGAATGGGGATCAGATATTCCTTCCGCTCCTCCCTGTCGAACGTCTTGCGTGCCTCCAGGCCAGCCACTGCTTGCAAAAAACACATCCGGTGAGTTCTAGGGACCCCATGAACAAACCCCGATGCCGGTGTTTTCTAAAGTGTGGGAAGAGTTTAGTGCGGGTACGCGCTACACTTTACTGGAGAGATTCACGAAACTAATAACACATTTGTGAACTATATTTTTTAATTTTAAGCTTGGGCAACCCTATAAACCTTCAAGCAACCTTCAAGCAAGCAAAGGGGTCCAAATTAAACAGTTTAAAACATGTTACTTGGATATTTTTGGCCGTCCAAATATCTCTGAAATTATTTTACATCACAAATATCACTTTTATCACTCACAAGACTAACGGCAGCTGCGTTTGCAGCGGGTGCACCACTAGTAAAATTATTAAAAATATTAAAATGAATGTAAACTTTTAATTTTATTTGTTTTTTTCGTTGGTGCAAAATATTTACATTCAAAAGTTCAGTAAAGTTTGAACGGTAACTGCGCATGAACAGTGTTAAGATAAAATTTCGATTATTTCTTTTTTTTCTGTCCTAACTTTCTGTCTCTACTTTTTGAGATTAAATTAGTTGAGTTTTTTTTTGGTTTGACATAGAGCTACCTATATTTTCTTTTTTTGATGTACTCAGCGAATAGAAATTTTTAGATGAGGTACACAGATGTTGAAAGTTTGCAAAACAATGGGCCACGGCATCAGCTTGTGAATCGTGTACCTGTGATCGCGAAAAACTCGCTGATGTCCTGCGGAGCATTTGGGTCCAGACTGAAAGTGAACGGCGGTCCATTCTGCTCGCTGTCATAGTCTTTAGCCACGAGTGAGGTTATGAGTCCCGGCTGCCGATTCTCCCCCCACACGACGGGCTGGGGCATGTCAAGGAACGGCTTGTTGTCATTGATGTCTTCCAAGTGAATCACGACCTCCGTCGTCTCCTGCAGCGAGCTCGGCGTGTTGCCGTCCTCGTCTTTAGCACCGACAATCACTTGCCACGTCGCGAAACCGTTGGGAGGGTCACGGTCCAGTGGCTGTCAAACAAACACAAACTAGGTTGTATATTGTTTTATTGTGCTGCTGACAAGGGCATGGTATTTGTCTGAGCTCAATTAAATAAAATAATAAAAATAACAATAATGAATAATAATAATAATTAACTCGTTACAGGTACATTATGCATATGTGGGCTACGTGAGTAGAAAGGATTGTTATGGGGGAAGGTTCGGAGTTTGGAGTCAGAGGAGAGATGGTCGGTGTGATGTTGTGGTGAGGTATTCTTCGAGGTTGTAGAAGAGTTCTGGAGAAGGAAGTTTCGAAGGTTCGAATCGAAGGAGCTACGTTTGGGGGATATTTTTTTTTAAACTAAAGAAAATCGAACTAGAAATAACAAAGAATGACCCAGATTTTGCAGGTGCAAAACTGTATAATGCTCTACCTAATTATATCAAGGAAAAAAAAGGACAGGCGCTAAGAAATAGCATAAAAGAGTTTTTAATTGAGAGATGTTTTTATACTGTCAAAGAATATTGTTCCATTTAATTTTAAAAAATGACTGTCAAGTAACATGTATATGTTCTAAATGACAATAAAAAAATTATTATTATTATTATTTTTGATATATGTCGGAAGGTGGTTATAAATTTTTTCACAGATGTGTGGGGGACTGTGTGTGAAGAGGGAGGTGAGGTGTGAGATGGTCCAAATTTCTTTTCTATGGTTTCATGGGTGCGGATAGATGAGTTGAGGGGGAAGAGGTGGGGATGAGTTCAGACAAGGGTGCTGGCTATTTGAATGAGGGTGCAGGTGAGGGTTAAGATTTTATGGCTGGTGAAACGGGGCTTGCATGTCTTTCGGCGGGAGATGCCGGCTATGATGCCAACTGCCTGCTTCTGAGCAATGAAGATTCTTTTAGCCTGTACGTTGCCACAAAGATAACAGGGTCAGTCTTTAAAAACATGACACCGCCAGCATACCTTCTTGAGATTAAGACAGCCGCTAGGGTCGATGGACAGCCAGCCTCGCTGTTCCTCCTTCACGATGAAGTAGTGGATGTGTTGAGGTGCCAACCGGTCGGTAATGTCCGGATCATACGCCTTCAAGGTTACGATGCAGCCTTCGATTTGCTCCTCTTCCGTGATGTTGATGTTGTTCTTGTACGGAAGGAAGACGGGAGGATTGTCGTTCACGTCGCTGATCGTTATCTCAACCTGCAACAAGTTTCGGTTAAAAGGATTTTTGCAAAGATTTTTAACGTGGAAGTTCTTAGAAGGCAAGATTCATGAGCAAGCTGAAGGGTCATGTGACCAGGGTGGGACCCTCAGGCTCAAAACCATAGAGCATTGGAATTAACTGCCAGAGTCCATGGTTAGTAGGTGGCCAGATAAGAAAAAAAGAAGTAATTTCTATGTAATCTTGAATCTGTGTCCAGAGGCTAGGATGTTGGTACTGATTGCAGAACAGAGCCGAAACATATCAATAATCATCGTAATAACAATCCTTTAAAGAAGCGAGCCAGCAAAAACAGTGGGAAAATTATCTCAATGACGGAATGACGAAAAAACAAACGACGAAGCAAAGAAATAAGAGCAGCAGGCAATATGAAACTTGATATTTCCATGCAAGACGCTTCCTATGCTGGTGATGCCCTATTTAACAGCGTACCAACTATCCTGGAGGAAACAAGAACTAACCCAAGTATTTTCAAGACCAGGGTCAAAACATTTCTTAATAGAGCACTGTTTTTACACGATTGACAAGATCACCAAAATAAAAAAGTGACATTGTTTTACTTGTAAATAACTTTTATTATACTGACGTATTTCTATGCTTCAAAGTTTTAACGTTGAGTGTAGGTTCTAGGTAGAGAAACAGCGTCAATATTAAAGTCTCTGCGTAAAATATGGCCGCCAAATGACTACCTTACCGACAAAAATGCAGAGTACCGGAACATCACGTTAAGTGGAGCCACTGTCGTATGAATTTTAATTTCGATATTTCTCGTAGGTTAACCCGCTTTCGAGACTTTTCATGCTCAAAAAATCTCCATCAATGTTTACCTCAACGATTGATAAACACGTAACGATATTAAAAAGCTAGTAACCTACGAGAAATATCGAAATTAAATTTCATACGACTGTGGCTCCACTTAACGTGATGTTCCGGTACTCTGCATTTTTGTCGGTAAGGTAGTCATTTGGCGGCCATCTTTCACGCAGAGACTGTAACATTGACGTTGTTTCTCTACCAACAACCCGCACTCAACGGTTCTACTTTTATTGGAGCGTGCATGTAATTCCAAAACCAATGTGCAATTAAATAAAAAACATTTGACATTGCAATTGAACCTTTTCCAGTGAGAAGCGATAGATCCGATTACTAGGTTCGTTAATAAAAGCACAGGGTTTTGTTCGCACTCACCTTGGCGTAGTCGTCGTAGACGCCATCGAACGCCCTCACTGTGAGTGTATATTTCGTCAAAGTCTCGTAGTCCAGTAGCTTGTGCACGCGGATCTTGCCCGTCGCCGTCTCGATCTGGAAAGCATCGCCGACGTTGCCCTCTGCGATGCTGTAGCTGACGGGGGACGCAGTGTCGTTGTCCAGAGCTTGCACTTCGATCACGATGAAGTTGATGTTGGCGTCTTCAGGGATTGCCTCCGAGTTGTAAAGCTGCAACAATTGTCTATCAGCAAGCAGCCAGGACCAAGCACACACTACATTTTCTCTTTTAATATTATGAACAACACTTAAAACCTCTTAAAAATGTGTGTCCAAATGATAATCAGAGTGTTTGTGAGTATTCACAGCCTCTTGGTTCTACTTCTTGGTGATCTGCTATTCTCATCAAATACAAGAAAATCCACTCAAAAATGTTGTTTCCAATTAGCTCAATTGGTTAAAGCAACACCCGCGATAGGTGGAGATCGGGGTTCGAGTCCCCGTTTGGGCATCAATTTTTGAGACGGTTATAGTGTTGTTAATGATAAAATACTTAGGGCGTTGCAAGCGTTTGCAATTCAAATCGCATTTCAATACTCATAACCTCAACCAGTCGAGACTTGCCTTTTTCGTGAATCTCGGAGGATTGTCGTTCTTGTCCGCGATCTCGATTCGAAACACTTGTTCTCCTGCGCAAAGAGATCGTGGAATTAGGATCGATGTAAGAGAGGAAAAGCAGTGAAAATGCAGTGAAAATGCGGTGGAAATGCTTGCCCTGGTTCTTCTTGTCCTTGAAGATGGCTGACGGGGAGTTGTCTGTGGCCAGGACCTTGACGTTGTAGAAGTCCTTCTCCTCGCGATTGAATTCCCTCAGCGTTGTTATGTTGCCGGAATGCGGATCAATTTGGAACAAGTCCAGGTTGTCAGCGAGTTCGTAAGTCACCTGGCGGGGAAAGCAATCGGTAAGCTACAAACGTACGTGGCAGGATCCCAGCATTTCATCTCCTGTCTGTCTGTTTATTTGTTTGACTTGCACAAATTTTACAGAAACTTCCTGATGAGCTTTTTAACTTGAAATATTTGACAGTCTAGTAGTATTAGTAGTATTACTAGTATTAGTAAAAGCTATTACATTTTGAGAAAGCTCCAAATGTTACTTTGACACGTTTGAAAGATTAAAAGCATTGTTGAAAACAAAAGTTTGCATAGCAAAAGCTAGATATGTTTCTTGACATTTGCACTCTCATTATGCGACTTTGTTCTCCCTGAAATTTAAGTCGCCGATAATCGTGAGCCAATGTGTTTGTAAGTAACCCACTTGCAGTTTGACAGAACAGGATAGAATTAAGATAATTAAAATTGCCTCGAAATCCGTAAATATGACGCTAGAACTTAATTCAAGCTCGCCGGTCATTAATTTGGCCAGACGAATTCAAATGTATCAGTAAAATTAGAGAAATAATCACTCAGGATCTTATTGTAATTCACTAGAACTTTTGCCACTCAGCATTTTCTGCAAAAGCAGATTACGTTGAGTTGAACGACATTTTATAAACAAAGGATGTCCATTCTCTTGGACAATAGTGGTGCGAATTATAGCCATACAAAATCTGTGTCAAATAAACAAAAAAATTTAAAAAACTGCAGGGATCTTTTCCCTTAAGGATGAGCCACTTAAGACCGGAGTAAAGTGCAACCTATCGCCTTGACAACTTGCCTTGTTGTTGGCATCGGTGCCGTCAGCGTCAATGGCCCGGACCTGCATGACCGGCATTCCAGGAGGCTCATTCTCCAGCACGCTGCCCGAGATCACCTCGGTGAATGCAGGGATGTTGTCGTTGACGTCTTCGAGCTTGATGAAGATCACCTGCCAAACAAGATCGTTAGTCAATGGGCAATACTGGCAAGATGCTTGTAAAGCTGGCAATGCTGGCATCATATTTTTTTTGCTAAACATTTGTATATAGTGATTTTTAATGTGCCAAAGGGCTGGGATAAGGAATATGTTAATTGGGAAAGTAAAGGGAGAGTACGGAAAGGGAGAGCAGGCCACGATAGTGGAATTTCTTTGTTAACGTTTAGACTGTTGTCGAAGAGCAACAAGAGCGCTGTGAAGAGACTCCAGTGATAAAGGCAACGGCCGAAACGTTAAACATAGAATCTCCACTATCACAGCCTGCCACTCCTGCTCGTTAAGTTCCGTACTCTCCCTAAACTTGCCCAATCAACATATTTGATATTTTGATAAAGGTATAGTTTACCTATATGAGGTTCTGTAAGGTTGTTAGGCTCTAGTAAAGCTTTCAACGCTGACATAATGCAGGTGATTCTTGCAAAGTCAACTTACCCTCTCGGCAGCCAGGTTGTATTTGTTCTGAACTCGAATGGTGAGTGTATAATCGGAGACTGTCTCGAAGTCGAGGGCTTTGCCCTGCTTGATGTACGCCCGCGATCCGTTGGACTCCATTACAAACATGTTCTGTTTGTTTGTCTGCTCAGTGCGACCAACCAACAGCACAAACTGCAGCTCGGGCTCGTCGGGGATGTTGGACCTGAGACCGTTCAAGTATGAGTTCGTGAGCAAAATCTTCACTTTTACTTTACCCAAAAATCTGATTTTTAATTTTGTTTTGTTATTGTTTGCGCTGAAGCGGCCAAACGCCTGCTTCGATTTTAACTAAAATTGCAGAGCACATTTTTGTGTTTTCAACCTAAACCCCTGTATTTTTCTAGGGAAATCAATCAGCGGTGGAACTGTTAAAAATTTCCAGAAATTTTCAAAACTCCAAAAATGTAATAGGTACAATTTAAGTACAGTTTTCCTGGCAACATTTTTACAGTACAAATTTGAACAAAAACTCAATGAAGAGAAAATATCCAATGAAGCGTGTGGGCAAACACATTTTTGATAACAAAAACTATTTGAAATGGGTTTTGAATGCTAAGTGAAGAACAACTAAATTTCCCAACGTTTCGTAACATGTACCTGTTACTTTATCAAGGGTTAGAGCTAGGTTAGGGTTGAAAGGTTAAAGGGTTACTGCTCTTACCCTTGATAAAGTAACAGGTACAAGTTACGAAACGTTGGGAAATTTAGTTGACCTTTACTTAGCATTCAAAACCCATTTGAAATAGTTTTTCTTAAAACTAGTGCTAAGTTTACATCAAGTAGACATGAGTCTAAAAACCATCACATTTTGATATTTTACTAATTCAAAATGTTATTATGCTCATCTCCTAGCACAACTCCGATAGCGTCCACGAAGCCCTGCTACGGGCAAAGGACAACTGATTGTTACGTACTGTGCCTCCAATGTGATGACGGGCGTATCGAAATCAGTCCGGTTTTCCAGCAAGACGATGGGATTATTGTTTGGCTGAACTCTGGTGAAGGTCGGTGCCTTCTTGTGGGACTCCACGATGAGTACTTCGATGTTGACCAACGCTGGTACAACCCAAGGTGAAGAAACATCGGGTGGGTCACCTTGATCCGTTGCAGATGCATTCAACTTGAAGGTGAACCCGGGCTCCTTGTCAATTTGCTGCGAAAACAAGATCAATTCAATCAGACCTGTCCTGGCTTGAGAATGTAACATCGATAATCTATATCCATTTTATATCGATATATTATATATAGGCCCAATTTTGTACAGTCGCCTTCCCAACAAAATAAAATGTTTAAAAAGTAGAGAAAGCTTTAAAAATGTCGTGAAGGGTTTTCTAATTTTGCATTGTTTTTATAGAATCGACGAATATGTGAATCTGAATAAATGTGAATGTAAATACTGTGTGAACGAAAGAAGATTGTGATCGTATGGTACAATATTTTAATATGGACAATTTCCAAAGCCTGTTTAAACATACAGTTGTAAAAACTCTGGCAATATTTATTTACAATAGAAAATAAAGAAATTAAATTGAATAATTAACATTGAAATATTGATTGATTGACAAATCAATATTTCCATGCACAGAAATTCTCCGAAATTGATTTTGACATAAAATACTGGTATAAAGATTAATAAGAATGGGATTGCGAGGAAATTTGCATACGTCGAAGTATTCGGTATTGAAATTCGATTACGAAGAACATATCGACGGTAATGTGGCAGAACCGGATATCTCCACCTTTTTTTAAAAAGGGATTTAAGTATGAAAAATGTAAAGAAAAAAATCGTAGATTTTTGTGGCAAAAACCTCACATCTCTATGTGAATTACAAAATTGCAAAACCTCAGCAGTGGCTATCAAAACCTCACATCTGTGGCAAACCCTCACATTATTTTTAATTTTGATTAGGAAATTATTTATGGGATTTTTGTTGGCATTTACATATGTGAGTTTCACTAATTAGGTTTCATAACATAATTTTTAAACACTTTTATGTCTCTCATGAACAATTTATATTTTAGAAATGTGAGTTTCTATCACATCACTGTCGATATCGATATACCAACATTTTCTCCACGTCTAGTCCCAGCAACGCCAAGCCACGGCTGTATCCAACCACTCACCTTCTTGAGGAAGATAACGCCCGAAGTCTCGTCAATGCGGAAGTAGTTGGGCGATCCGTCGAGTTTGTAGTGCACCAAGCTGTTGTTGCCGTCGTCGATGTCAGTGGCCGAGATACGCATCACCTCCTTGCCGACGGCCAGGTCTTGGGGCATCGACTCCAAGTAGTTCTGTAACCACGGAAACAAAGTTCACAAAGATTGCTAAGATGAGTACTTTCAAACAACTGCATGCCAAGAGACTCGTGGAAAACTTGCTAGGTTTTTGTTTGCACATTACCGACTGTCATTTCTGAGTTTGATGAAACTTCCAGAGTGCTGGTCATTTTCTAAGCCTGGCCAGAAAATGATCAGTAAGCACTTATATCAGTACAATATTATTAGTGTTAGGGATGTACAAACCCTACAAACTAAACATTTGAGACAACACTCGAATTTAAGGTTTCAAAAACACGGTTGGAAAAAGCAGGAATGTTTTTAAGATAACAATTGCCTGGCTTACATTGAGAACGGTTTTAACGCCCCTATGTTTAATAACAAGGTACAATTTGTTTCAAGCTGTTATTACACAGTAAATTCTAGCTCTGAATACTACTTGGACATAGAAATGCAGCCTGAGGAACTGAGCTAAGACATGCGGATTCAAACGTGAATAAAACGCAAGCATGCAGGCTTAGGTACCTTCCATGAGTGTCCACGAAAGACCTGAGAGTTGCACATGTGAATTAATTGCTTTGATTAACTAGTTTACAATTAAGTTACTATCTACAAACCAAATGCCAAACTAATTTGATGAAAGTTACAGGACATTCGAATCTTTTACATTACATCTGCTACACTTTTGACAGTTAGACAGATAACAGTTGACAGTTTGAATTGGTTGGAATTGGGGGTGCCTATTTTAGTACGATGAGCTCTCACCAGGACCCCGGATTCTGTAACTTTTTTTCAGTGGAATGGAATTATACGAGTAGCCTTCATTTGTTCCATTTTTAGCATACAAAACAACCTACCAAATTCATTTCATTCCATTCCACTAAAACAATGTTACAGAATCACTCCCCAGTGGTACTTGGTATTAGAGGACAATTTTGTTGGTTTCTAAAATGTTTCTTTGATGACATAAAGCAGGCGATAATATATCAACAGCTCTGAGACTGTCTCCTGTCCACTGTTTTAGAAGCCCCCTTTGGGCTGATTTGCAGCAAGGCTGGATGGTCTCACCACTTTGTCAAAGACCGGCCGGTTGTCGTTGACGTCAATGATGGTGACCTTGAAGGTGCAGACGTCATCGAGCTGGGGTCTGCCGTTGTCGGTCGCTCGAACGGTCAGGTAAACCGTCTTCTCACGATTCGGTTCGTCTCGGTCGAAATTCTGCACAGAAAGACGGGATTCAATTCAACGTTTTTATTTTTCATTTCTTTTTACAGAACACTCGTAATGTTTAACAATGAAAACAATGAGCATGAAAAAAAGGTCAAAGTGTTTGCAAACCCCGTGTAAAGCACCGTGTTTATAAAGATTAAAACATAATAATAAAATACAGTCTTATAGTAAATATATATATCACAATAATTAACTTTGCAATCTTTTGCTTTGCTAAATTCATCTATGGTATCAAATCCATGGTATACAAGGAATTTTTTTGTCATTTCTTTTTTTTTCTTTTTCCACTCTGTGACTAGAGTTTGTCTGGTAGATTATTATAAATGCGTGCCCCTAAGTTTTTAGGGGTCCGTTTATGGGTCCGTTTATGGGTCCGTTTATGGGTCCGTTTAGGGGTTCGATTGGTGGACAACATACAAGCCAACAGCTCGAAAGTGTGCAATCGGCACCCTCGTTGGACAAAAACTGAACTGAGATTGCCGTGATTTGGTGCAATGCGCCAATTAACTCACGTGTTTGGTGGTGATGACGCCCGTGTTGGGGTCGATGTTAAACTTCTTCTGATCGCTGGTGGACAGAACGAAGGAGTAGAGGATCTTGCCCCCGGCCTCGGGCGGGTCCTTGTCGAACGCCTCCACGCGGAAGACGAACGTGCCGGGCGGGCGCTCCTCCTTGAAGGAGGGCGCGTAGTTGGCGCACTCGGTGAAAACTGGCTTGTGATTGTCATCCACTGTCAGCCTCCCATCAGCGTTCACCTGGAAATAGCGGGGTTTTAGTCATACTCCTGGAATACTGATATACTCCCACATGGAAGTATTTACTATCAGAGTTGACGCTTTTGGCTTGGGTGCTTGGAAAATATAGAAAAAAAATGGTTTGTAAGAATAACACAGAGACATTTTTCAACCCCTAGCACCTAGTACATTGGACTGCTTGGAAAAACATGGCCCATAAGAATAACAGAGACATTTTTCAACCCCTAGCACCTAGTGCATTGGACTGCTTGGAAAAACATGGCCCATAAGAATAACACAGAGACATTTTTCAACCACTAGCACCTAGTGCATTGGACTGCTTGGAAAAACATGGCCCATAAGAATAACACAGACATTTTTCAACCCCTAGCACCTAGTACATTGGACTGCTAGGAAAAACATGGCCCATAAGAATAACACAGAGACATTGTTCAACCCCTAGCACCTAGTGCATTGGACTGCTTGGAAAAACATGGCCCATAAGAATAACACAGACATTTTTCAACCCCTAGCACCTAGTACATTGGACTGCTTGGAAAAACATGGCCCATAAGAATAACACAGAGACATTGTTCAACCCCTAGCACCTAGTACATTGAGCTGCTTGGAAAAACATGGCCCATAAGAATAACACAGAGACATTTTTCAACCACTAGCACCTAGTACATTGGACTGCTTGGAAAAACATGGCCCATAAGAATAACACAGACATTTTTCAACCCCTAGCACCTAGTACATTGGACTGCTTGGAAAAACATGGCCCATAAGAATAACACAGAGACATTGTTCAACCCCTAGCACCTAGTGCATTGGACTGCTTGGAAAAACATGGCCCATAAGAATAACACAGAGACATTGTTCAACCCCTAGCACCTAGTACATTGGACTGCTTGGAAAAACATGGCCCATAAGAATAACACAGAGACATTGTTCAACCCCTAGCACCTAGTGCATTGGACTGCTTGGAAAAACATGGCCCATAAGAATAACACAGAGACATTGTTCAACCCCTAGCACCTAGTACATTGGACTGCTTGGAAAAACATGGCCCATAAGAATAACACAGAGACATTAACAAGGATTGAAAAAAGAGATTGAAAAGGGATGGTCTCCGTCTAAGGCCAATTTGCAATTATTTTTTCAAATAATTTTCGACCCTCAAAAGTCAGATCCCGTATGGTTTGTAACCCAAATTTTTGGAGACAAGCGCTAAATGCTTCTACCAAATATTGGGGATGCAGACCCTTACGCGGTCACACTTTTGGGGGTCGAAATGTATCCTAAAGAAACAGAAAATACAGAACAGTACACAGCGAATGGCTGTGGTAAAAGTGTCTACTATTGTTTAACTTTGATATCGTCACACACAAGCAATAAAAAATTTGCACTTTAACATTTTTCTTTAATACACCACGTCCACGTTTCTCAAAACATACAAATATAAAAGAGTAGCAACTAAAGACGCAATCTTCCAGCAATCACGCACGCGGGTTCAGCCGTTCTTTGTACCTCCAGGTAATTTCAAGAGCGGGCACTCGACCGGACCGTGCATTATTAAATGTGTCATTAAGGCTCGTCAAAATGCACGGCCTCCAGAGTGCAAACAAACAAACAAACAAACAAACAAGTCTCGCAACTCAAAGCCTAGCGCGATTCACATAAAGAAGTCGCCGATTGGGGGAGCCACTAATTAAAATGTCTTTCAATAAACATCCAGTGCCACCTAGCAAACAAACCTCCGAAACTAACCACAGCCCTCGAGACTGCGGGTCACAGCCCTCTATAAACTCACCGTCGAACTGGGCGAACGCAGCGGCGACGACTGCAGCGCTGCGGCGAACGGCGGCAACTGCGGTCTACCGTCGTCGTCCATGTGACGCACGTGGCGCAGCCTGGCGGGCGCCTTGTGCGTCCGATGCGCGTGGTGCGCGTGCGCGACATCTAGCGACAAAATAACGGCAGTTAGCGTTGGATTTTTGATAAGCTCTAATCTGACGGGCGACTCGCGGTTAACGACTTGGACTCGGGGCTTGACAGCCCATGACAGCCTCGCGGTGGTCCGGGGTTTGGTTCCATGTGAAAACAGAGCACGAGGTTGGAGCGATGAAAGGGGCACGTCTACTTTCAGGAGCACGTCGAGGCTGTCAAAGGGTTGAAGTCTACGCGCTCAATCCCCTAAATCCGAATGATCGAATCCTCTGTGACGAGGACAAACGCCACCCGGCGATTGGGACGATTGGGACCAATGGGTGTGGTTTCCAGATAAAGCTTATCATGACGCCGACTCTTTTATGTACAATCAGATCCAATGATCGGTGAAATCATGGCTACCTGAATACCAGAGCTCTGCAATTGTTTAGTCCTCGGCGATAATTAAACGTCACAAGCAACTGTTTAGCGAATTACTCGTCACAGTTAGCGTTGCCTAGCGACGGGCCCTCTGTATGGGCACATAAAAGCTGTCTTTCCATTCCAATGGGTAGACTCGTGGTTGTGAATAGATATGCTTGTTCCATGGGCCAGACCTGGGCCACACCGCAGTTGTAATATCAGCAAGCCGGGTCTTACTGCCTATAAATTCTTTAGATAACACAAGGAGATAAGACAGACCAACTTCTGGCAGTTTGGTAGAGGACAGTAACACTGTGCTGGGTCAGGAATTAGATGGGAGACCACCGAACGTTGTGGGGTGTTAGAAACACTGGTCCTCGTGAGATCACCGAAGTTAAGCAACACTGAGATGAGTCAGGTATTGGATGAGTGACCATCACACACATGACCAGTTCTGTTCGGGAGAGAGGTTGGAGGCATGAAAGTTAAGCAACACAGCGCTGAGTCAGGTATTGAATGGGTGACCATCAAACACATGACCAGTTCCGTTCGGGAGAGAGGTTGGAGGGATGAAAGTTAAGCAACACTGCGCTGGGTCAGGTATTGGATGGAAGACCAAAAAACGGTACGGCGTGTTGGAAACACCGGTCCTCGTGAGATCACCGAAGTTAAGCAACACTGCGCTGGGTCAGGTAATGGATGGGTGACCACCGAACGGTTTGGCGTGTTGGAATCACCGGTCCTCGTGAGATCACCGAAGTTTAGCAACACTGATTCATCAAACACATGACCAGTTCTGTTCGGGAGAGAGGTTGGAGGGATGAAAGTACGAACAGCAACTTCACTCGCCTTGCTTATCAACCACAGCTCCGTAGTAAAAAAAAAACAGTGCGTCGTTAAACACAACAAATATGCTAATCATCAATCAATGTCGATGCAACTTAAAGCCTTGCGACTTCATCCTGAGACATCCCCTTTAACGTCGTACTGCCAGTGCGGCCACCGTGCGTCCCACAAAGTCGGACTCCTGGATTCACTAGTCCTGGGTTCAACTCTTGGCAGCAAAGTAATGCACCCCCCTCACACCCCCCCCCCCCCCCCACCCCACCCCACCATATCGCACCAAGAGTTACGGGCAAATCGACAGGAGCAATTACAGGGAACAAAAGACTTACGCAGATTCGATCGCACGGCCCGAGGCGTCGCAAGTTTTGCAATTTGCAAATGTTTACGATGTTGTGCAACGAGAACACAACGCGTGATAACGAATCGAATCCGGATATTAACATGATCCGTCTCCTTGGAAACGACCGCGAATAAACTTTCTTACAACGCAATAAGTGGGTGGAGGATGTTGATCCCTTCACATCCCCCATGATGGGGGTTTCCACGCATTCATTCGCTCCCTTTGAGCCACGGTCCGGTCCCATTAGCAGATTGTCTTCCTTACTTAACAAAACAGGCCGGGACGACGCCGTTAAACGTGGGTCGTTAAACATGGGTCGTTAAACAAGGTGGTTTAATGACGGGCAGCTTCTGTTTGACTCTTGACTTGTCGGGCTTGGTGTGGGTGTCAAACATCTGTCCATTGGTTGCATCGCTTTGCTCTATCTACGTTATTTGAGATCAGCTGGCTGGATCCTATGTTCTATCCAGGTTATTTGAGATCAGCTGGCTGGATCCTATGTTCTATCCAGGTTATTTGAGATCAGCTAGCTGGATCCTATGTTCTATCCAGGTTATTTGAGATCAGCTGGCTGGATCCTATGTTCTATCCAGGTTATTTGAGATCAGCTGGCTGGATCCTATGCTCTATCCAGGTTATTAGAGATCAGCTGACTGGATCCTATGTTCTATCCAGGTTATTTGAGATCAGCTGGCTGGATCCTATGCTATATCCAGGTTATTTGAGATCAGCTGGCTGGATCCTATGCTCTATCCAGGTTATTTGAGATCAGCTGACTGGATCCTATGCTCTATCCAGGTTATTTGAGATCAGTTGGCTGGATCCTATGCTCTATCCAGGTTATTTGAGATCAGCTGGCTGGATCCTATGCTCTATCCAGGTTATTTGAGATCAGCTGGCTGGATCCTATGCTCTTTCCAGTTTATTTGAGATCAGCTGGCTGGATCCTATGTTCTATCCAGGTTATTTGAGATCAGCTGGCTGGATCCTATGCTCTATCCAGGTTATTTGAGATCCGCTGGCTGGATCCTATGTTCTATCCAGGTTATTTGAGATCAGCTGGCTGGATCCTATGCTCTATCCAGGTCATTTGAGATCAGCTGGCTGGATCCTATGTTCTATCCAGGTTATTTGAGATCAGCTAGCTGGATCCTATGTTCTATCCAGGTTATTTAAGATCAGCTGGCTGGATCCTATGCTCTATCCAGGTCATTTAAGATCAGCAGGCTGGATCCTATGTTCTATCCAGGTTATTTGAGATCAGCTAGCTGGATCCTATGCTCTATCCAGGTTATTTGAGATGAGCTGGCTGGATCCTATGCTCTATCCAGGTTACTTGAGATCAGCTGACTGGATCCTATGCTCTATCCAGGTTATTTGAGATCAGTTGGCTGGATCCTATGCTCTATCCAGGTTATTTGAGATCAGCTGGCTGGATCCTATGCTCTATCCAGGTTATTTGAGATCAGCTGGCTGGATCCTATGCTCTTTCCAGTTTATTTGAGATCAGCTGGCTGGATCCTATGTTCTATCCAGGTTATTTAAGATCGGCTGGCTGGATCCTATGCTCTATCCAGGTTATTTGAGATCCGCTGGCTGGATCCTATGTTCTATCCAGGTTATTTGAGATCAGCTGGCTGGATCCTATGCTCTATCCAGGTCATTTGAGATCAGCTGGCTGGATCCTATGTTCTATCCAGGTAATTTGAGATCAGCTAGCTGGATCCTATGTTCTATCCAGGTTATTTGAGATCAGCTGGCTGGATCCTATGCTCTATCCAGGTCATTTGAGATCAGCTGGCTGGATCCTATGCTCTATCCAGGTTATTTGAGATCAGCTGGCTGGATCCTATGCTCTATCCAGGTTATTTGAGATCAGCTGACTGGATCCTATGTTCTATCCAGGTTATTTGAGATAAGCTGGCTGGATCCTATGCTCTATCCAGGTTATTTGAGATCAGCTGGCTGGATCCTATGCTCTATCCAGGTTATTTGAGATGAGCTGGCTGGATCCTATGCTCTATCCAGGTTATTTGAGATCAGCTGGCTGGATCCTATGCTCTATCCAGGTTATTTGAGATGAGCTGGCTGGATCCTATGCTCTATCCAGGTTATTTGAGATCAGCTGGCTGGATCCTATGCTCTATCCAGGTTATTTGAGATCAGCTGGTTGGATCCTATGCTCTATCCAGGTTATTTGAGATCAGCTGGCTGGATCCTATGCTCTATCCAGGTTATTTGAGATCAGCTGACTGGATCCTATGCTCTATCCAGGTTATTTGAGATCAGCTGGCTGGATCCTATGCTCTATCCAGGTTATTTGAGATCAGCTGGCTGGATCCTATGCTCTATCCAGGTTATTTGAGATCAGCTGGCTGGATCCTATGCTCTTTCCAGGTTATTTGAGATCAGCTGGCTGGATCCTATGCTCTATCCAGGTTATTTGAGATCAGCTGGCTGGATCCTATGCTCTATCCAGGTTATTTGAGATCAGCTGGCTGGATCCTATGCTCTATCCAGGTTATTTGAGATCAGCTGACTGGATCCTATGCTCTATCCAGGTTATTTGAGATCAGCTGGCTGGATCCTATGCTCTATCCAGGTTATTTGAGATCAGCTGGCTGGATCCTATGCTCTATCCAGGTTATTTGAGATCAGCTGGCTGGATCCTATGCTCTATCCAGGTTATTTGAGATCAGCTGGCTGGATCCTATGCTCTATCCAGGTACATGAGACCAGTACTCTAGTCTCGTCCACCTGACATGGGGCGAACTTGGGACCCTCCTTGCACGGCCCATTGTCTCTGTCACGCGTGGCTAGCGTCCGACTCTCCTGGGCGCTGTCTGCGTGGGAACTCGACCCAACGGGCCGCGCGAGGGTTCGGGAAGCTCTCGCGGGGCCGTGTTACTAGAAGGCGGTGACTAGAAGGCGCTCAAGATGGAGAAGCACTTCAGGTAAATCTTCGCCACGCGCCCGAGACGAGCCGAGCGCGTCCGAAGCGGGCCGAACGAGGTCGTCAACTCACAGCCCAACGGACTTTTCAAACAAATCGGACGTGATTAGTTTGTCTTGAGCGTGTGTTGGAGTGTGGGGGGGGGAGGGGGGGGGGGGGGAGGGGGGAGACAATGGGTCACCCGAGAAGCGGTGGGCGTGACGTCACGCGACCGTGGGACAAGCAAGAGTTGAAAGCCAGCGTCTAGGAGGCAGCGTGAAGAACAGCCGACAGACTCGGGCCGTGGGTCGACTTGATCTGCTGACGCGACGCCTCGCAATCAGCGTCGCTTCCCGCGGGACAAAGGGGCGATTAGCGACCACCACGCAGCGGTGGCACAACGCCCCCCCCCCCCCCCAACCCCCTTTGTTTTGCCGGCGTGGGGTCGTCATCGCCCCCTGAATAATTGATCCTGGCATCCGACAGGCGCGCTGATCGACGGCTGGTGTTCGTTGCTCGTGGGGTCGTTTCACCGCCGACGTCGAGGAGAGTTCGGTGGCTTCCGATGCGGGCCGGGGCGACACCCGATCGCCGGGCACCTGGTTGTCGGAATCAGGTTGCAAGATGCAGGGAGACGTCCGGTCGACCGACGGGCGTTGGCGAGCGGCAGTCCTGAAGACCGTGCCTGCATCCGCCGGGCTGGGGTCATCATACCGCGCCACTCCGACCCTAGCCGAAGGTCGCCGGACACCACCGATCGTCCCACGTGCGACCGGGCGTCTCAACCGGCGACTACGAGTCGCGGTCCTCTGGTTTGCTCGGCGCTCGGGATCGAGGGATCCGTGCTGTGGTTGCCATGACGACCGCACGATGTGCAACGGCAGTCCAATGATGCACTTTCATTTCACTGACGTCATCGCCTTGCATAGAGAACGGAGAGAGACGTCGTAGGCGGCTCCACCCTGTACGCCGAGGACAGAACGACGCCACCTTCTGACGCCAGGTGGCCGACGTCGATGCGGCGAGGAGCTTTCATATGTTATCCGTTCACAGCGACCTGGATCACTCGCCTGGACAAAATGTTATCGATAACACATGTCGCTGTGGTAACCGTACGTCTTAACATGGAACACGTGATGTAGTGGTCAATGCACGCGGGTGTACGCAGTCCACCCAGTGATGTAGTGGTCAATGCACGCGGGTGTACGCAGTCCACCCAGTGACGTAGTGGTCAATACACGCGGGTGTACGCAGTCCATCCAGTGATGTAGTGGTCAATGCACGCGGGTGTACGCAGTCCACCCAGTGATGTAGTGGTCAATGCACGCTGGTGTACGGAGTCCACCCAGTGATGTAGTGGTAAATGCACGCGGGTGTACGCAGTCCACCTAGTGATGTAGTGGTCAATGCACGCGGGTGTACGCAGTCTACCCAGTAATGTAGCGGTCAATGCACGCGGGTGGACGCAGTCTAACCAGTGATGTAGTGGTCAATGCACGCGGGTGTACGCAGTCCACCCAGTGATGTAGTGGTCAATGCACGCGGGTGTACGCAGTCCACCTAGTGATGTAGTGGTCAATGCACGCGGGTGTACGCAGTCCACCCAGTGATGTAGTTTTCAATGCACGCGGGTGTACGCAGTCCACCCAGTGATGTAGTGGTCAATGCACGCGGGTGTACGCAGTCCACCCAGTGATGTAGTGGTCAATGCACGCGGGTGTACGCAGTCCACCCAGTGATGTAGTGGTCAATGCACGCGGGTGTACGCAGTCCACCCAGTGATGTAGTGGCCAATGCACGCGGGTGTACGCAGTCCACCTAGTTATGTGGTGGTCAATGCACGCGGGTGTACGCAGTCTACCCAGTAATGTAGCGGTCAATGCACGCGGGTGTACGCAGTCTAACCAGTGATGTAGTGGTCAATGCACGCGGGTGTACGCAGTCCACCCAGTGATGTAGTGATCAATGCACGCGGGTGTACGCAGTCCACCCAGTGATGTAGTGGTCAATGCAAGCGGGTGTACGCAGTCCACCCAGTGATGTAGTGGTCAATGCACGCGGGTGTACGCAGCCCACCCAGTGATGTAGTGGTCAATGCACGCGGGTGTACGCAGTCCACCCAGTGATGTAGTGGTCAATGCACGCGGGTGTACGCAGTCCACCCAGTGATGTAGTGGTCAATGCACGCGGGTGTACGCAGCCCACCCAGTGATGTAGTGGTCAATGCACGCGGGTGTATGCAATCCACCCAGTGATGTAGTGGTCAATGCAAGCGGGTGTACGCAGCCCACCCAGTGATGTAGTGGTCAATGCACGCGGGTGTACGCAGTCCACCCAGTGATGTAGTGGTCAATGCACGCGGGTGTACGCAGCCCACCCAGTGATGTAGTGGTCAATGCACGCGGGTGTACGCAGCCCACCCAGTGATGTAGTGGTCAATGCACGCGGGTGTACGCAGTCCACCCAGTGATGTAGTGGTCAATGCACGCGGGTGTACGCAGCCCACCCAGTGATGTAGTGGTCAATGCACGCGGGTGTACGCAGTCCACCCAGTGATGTAGTGGTCAATGCAAGCGGGTGTACGCAGCCCACCCAGTGATGTAGTGGTCAATGCACGCGGGTGTACGCAGTCCATCCAGTGATGTAGTGGTCAATGCACGCGGGTGTACGCAGCCCACCCAGTGATGTAGTGGTCAATGCACGCGGGTGTACGCAGCCCACCCAGTGATGTAGTGGTCAATGCACGCGGGTGTACGCAGTCCACCCAGTGATGTAGTGGTCAATGCACGCGGGTGTACGCAGTCCATCCAGTGATGTAGTGGTCAATGCACGCGGGTGTACGCAGCCCACCCAGTGATGTAGTGGTCAATGCACGCGGGTGTACGCAGCCCACCCAGTGATGTAGTGGTCAATGCACGCGGGTGTATGCAGCCCACCCAGTGATGTAGTGGTCAATGCACGCGGGTGTATGCAGTCCACCCAGTGATGTAGTGGTCAATGCACGCGGGTGTACGCAGTCCACCCAGTGATGTAGTGGTCAATGCACGCGGGTGTACGCAGTCCACCCAGTGATGTAGTTGTCAATGCACGCGGGTGTACGCAGTCCACCCAGTGATGTAGTGGTCAATGCACGCGGGTGTACGCAGTCCACCCAGTGATGTAGTGGTCAATGCACGCGGGTGTACGCAGTCCACCCAGTGATGTAGTGGTCAATGCACGCGGGTGTACGCAGTCCACCCAGTGATGTAGTGGTCAATTTGTACTCATCCTACTTCTGCAGAAAAAAAGCACTTTTCTGGCGAAATTTGGATTCCAACGAGGATTGTTGATTTCTAGCTTGCACAGCTAGAACTTGATCCGAAGTCTTTCCGTGCTATTTTTTTCCAGTTTTTGGGCACGTTATGATACAGTGGGGCATTATTTTCCAAAGTGTGGTACGCGCACCCCCAAGTTTGGTGGGGCACGCGGGACCCATTTAGACGTAACAGCGTATGATCTAAATGCATATGCAATAACATATGAAGCCGAGATAAACATTTTTTTTTCTTCTAAATAAACTAGTGTAAATACCAAAGTTAATCCTTTCAGAAAAGCTTCTGACAGTGTTTTTTTTACGCATGAGCAAAGCATTAAAATACTTCTTCCGGTTGGGAGACAACAAATATGTGATATACCGATGTACATGCAATAACCTATGTAATCGAGAAAAAATAATTATTATTTGAAAAATTGGCGCGAATCACATCGCGAATGTTGATTTATTAAGTTTTTGTCAAGATCAACAAACTAGAAGGAATTGATTTTTTTTTCCAATTTAGGGAATGTGTGCACATCATGGGTAGTTCTTACACTTTATATGCATTTTCCTCTCAAATGTACTGACATTTTCTCAGCTTTCCAACAGTGTTTTTCTTTTTCCTTTATGTTTAACGGGACGTTAGGTTCAAACGTTGTGGAACGCGCAGCTTAACAATAAAAACTCTAGACCAGCTTCCCAAACTTTATTTCCGCGGTGGACCCCTTGCCCGGTCTCGAATAATTTCGATTCTTATCATTATTGGAAAAGAAATTTGTGTTATGAAAACAAAACGCACGCCAATATTTGGATTTGGAACGAAACAAATCAAACCCCAGAAAAAATGCTTCCTTAAAATAAATAAATGCTGTTAATGAGAGCGATGCATCTGATCCTCCGACTTAAATTAGTCAATATTTCGCTCCAAATTCTTCAGGTATCATAACACCTCCACGTTCAGTGATTTGCAACCGATTTCTTTCTTTAGTAAGAAGTTTGGTAACTCCACTAAAACCTTCTCTCCACGCAGGTATGAGGAAGGAAATGCTGCCAGAAACTGTCTTGTGACAGCTCATAATGCAGGGTAAGCAACTGAAATAATATCTTTCTGCAGCCAGAACTGCTGGTAACCCTTTCCAAACTATACTCTAATTACAAATGGTTCGCCCGCAATGCGTGGAGTCTACATTGACTCCGATCCGTGGAACCCTATTTTCGACTTATCCAGACAGGGTCCCTACCCTGGTGCCCCCCTGGTCCCCTGGTATGGTGGACCCCGTTGGGAACCTATGATTTAGAAGGTTACTGCGCAGTAATGGTGCTATAAATTAAAAACATATATATTTCTTTTCTACTGAACTTTAAGTGCAAGAATACATTAAATCACATAGAAGTTGGACAGGTTTTGTGCTTTCATTTGGGATGTTCCATATGCGATTTTTTTTCATACGGTGTTGGAGAAAGTTGCGGGAAACACAGGTAAAGATTACAGCGAAACGGCCAAAATGCACAAAATTAAGTCGGAAATTTGTGAATAAAAAAAAAAGACAAAGAAAACACGGTTGGGCTGAAAAACTTCGGAACAACTTGATCTTGATGTATTTCACATTACTGCAAAGTTGAGTGTTAAAATATCGAATACTTGTGCGGTACAAGGGTACAAAATATCTAAATAATGTCGTAAATTTGGAACAGTTACGAAATTTACTGGCCCGATTTTGCTGAGAAACGCAAGGTATATCCGAGTTGAGAACACAAATATGTTCTGGGGTGGTTAGTGTATATATTTTTCTAGTCCAATAGCAAGTCCAATAATTCACGTCCAATAGCTAGTGTTAAAAAATATCTCTCTGTCGTGGTCATGAGCAAAACGCTTTTTCTAAACACCCAAAACCGAAAAACGTCATCTTTGATCATCTTCGCTCGAGGTTGTCATAAAAAATGAATTTGTAAAACATTGAGAAGTGTCAATAACATCTTCAGAATCGGCCGGTGAAAGAAGGAAGTGGTCGTGGTAACTGCCAGCTTCGATGAAGCAGGATCTAGCACGGCACTGTAATCCCAGGAGAGCATCAACTTGTATCCAGGTAACATTGTACACGGTGTTGGAAAAATGTTTCACGCATTGCAACGGTGCCACTCGAGAGGGGAATGAAGATGGGAGTCTTTGGTAGTCTTTGGTGGTCTTTGGTAGTCTTTGAGAGTCTTTGGTGGTCTTTGGTAGTCTTTGGTGGTCTTTGGTAGTCTTTGAGAGTCTTTAGTAGTCTTTGGTAGTCTTTGGTGGTCTTTGGTAGTCTTTGAGAGTCTTTGGTGGTCTTTGAGAGTCTTTGGTAGTCTTTGGTAGTCTTTGGTGGTCTTTGGTAGTCTTTGGTAGTCTTTGGTAGTCTTTGGAAGTCTTTGATAGTCTTCGGTAGTCTTTGGAAGTCTTTATGAGTCTTTGGGACCAGGAAGGCGTTGTACCAGACTCCAGTGATGACACACATAGACTCGAAAGGAGTGTGAAGATGGTCTCCGAGCGCATTGGGCCGGACGTGCCGAAGGCAAGCCTGCTAGCCGCCAGATCAAACAAGTAGGGGCGTTTATCTTGAGCAAACACGAGCGTGATAAGAGAACAAGAACCCAGAGTCGAACCACGCCCTGTCGCCTCTCACCAAGCCAGCTGAACGCCTCCCTGGACGATGTCGACCACGCATTCCAGCCGGACAACGCAGCGCGTGGGCGACCGCGGAATTCCTAGCGTCACGACGATGCGTCATACATACACAACCATCGACAACCAGAGGACTCCTCTTTGTCACCTAAAGAACGGCCACCTTTGTCCCTTGTCCCCAAAAAGATGGCGGCTTTATCGCCGCTATCGCTGATACCAGTAAGCACTTGAGTCCCGATTGACGGTGAACGTATCTACGGGGCCTACGCAATCTTTCCGCGAATCCACCGGGGCCGGGCCGGTGAGATGAACAAACTAGCGGTGACAAGAGTGACGTCACTGTGACTCAAATGTTTTTCACAGAAGCCGTGCTACGCGTCGTTTCCTGCTGCACACCGGAGCCGATGACTCAAAACCGTGGTCTAGTAATCGGGCCATCGGCTCCGATCGCGTCTCGCAGCACGGCCATCAAGATGCCACGCCCGGCCCCAGCACAAAGCGGCCAAGATACCTTGCAGTACACAGGGTCTCTTTGACTCAAGCAAAGCCCTCTGTTTAGTCAGTCAAACGTCATACTCTGGGCCGTGCAATGCAACGATGGCCGATCCCAGTAATGCCAACAATATCATCATATAGCTCAGGAAAACCGACAACTGCTAAGCTAGCTACCAAACATCGAGCAACTGGCAAGCGACAAAACACGAATACACAGTCCGTCTGGCCTTGGGCTTCTAGATCGCAACCCTGCTACCTGACGCTAGCCGTTTCCTGGCAACGCATTCCTAGTTGCTGGCGATGCAGCGTCTCCCCTACCGACCGACCGACCGACCGACCGAGCGAGCGCATTGTGGTCGTCATGGGAACAAAGCAGCGCCGGCCGTGCGGTGATTCTTACAGGTGTGTGTTTGGCTGGCACTCACCATCTGTCGCCGAGTCACACAGGACCGTGGTTAGAAGCAACAACAAGGCTGCTAACCCCGGCCATCTTGTTTTCAACAACATGTCTTTCGTTGCTAATTTGTTTGTCCGTCCTGAGGAGTCCAGCAGGCCGACGGCTACCTGCTTGCAATGGAATGCAGCGACGTCACGAGACTATCTCACGGCATTGTGGACTGACACACGCCGGGCACTGCACGCCGCATTCATGTCAGAAGCACTGCAGAGAGCACTGCACACGGAAACCACAACACACGAGGTCCACTGCACGCGGGGTGGTTAGAAACACGACCCTAGCAACACGTACTGTCGTGGTAAGCACGGCCCCGACGAACGCACCTACCTCTTAAACGGCTCTGGCGCTACTGGCTTCTCCTCTCTCAGGCAATGCCAGTCGGCAACACTTCGGCTAGTCTCGGCTCGACTCGGCCGGCGTGCGAAGCGGACAGCAGCCTACAGGGGCAAGATACGACCCGCGATGAGGATGACAATGACGATGATGATCATGATAAAGTTTTCATCGGCTTTGAAAGAAAAGGACATCGAACAATTGCGTTGTAAAACCAGTGGTGTAGTCGAGGTTATACGCGGGTATACGCCGGATACCCAAAAAACTTGTTGACACCGAGCGTATACCCAAAAAGAAATATACAGGGTATACGCCCAATAAATACTCTTTGCAAAACTATAAAATGTGTCTTGCATCGACAATTCTTAATCTCCCTACAACCTGCACTATAAAAACTGGAAAAGCAAAGTTTATTCTGAAAAGTGGGTAGTCCGTATAAAGTAGGGGTTCGTATGATCTGGATAGGTATGCAATGGTTTTTCCAAGCAGTCAACATAGGTACTCATTCAACCCACCCGAGGAAAGCGCGATTGCAGCTACCCCAACACCAAGTAGTAGTTTTAGTGTTGATAGGAATTAACTATCTATGATCTATAACTAGTGAATAGACTAAAGGTAAAGAATTAGAAACACCCCCCCCCCCCATCTAGTACCTAACCTAGTGATGACCACAGCATTTAGAACTCACAGCCTGATAACCCAGCGTATACCCAAAAAAAAATGTAGGACTTCACCACTGTGTAAAACATCTACTCCTGGCTAACAGCAGCCAGGGCTGGCCACGGCTAGACAATGCCTGGGTAAGGTGCATGGATCTAACCTAGCATGCACTGAATTACATTGTCAAAGCAGCAGACGCCAGATGGTTGCAACTCGCCCCCTTGTTTACCCACCGATCCCCCACCCTAACTGCTAGCAATCTGTGGGATTCGCAGTGTTATTCTGCAACCACCAGACCAACCCCGCTCGCTGCTACAACGTCGTCCTCCCGATTCGTCGACGGCGTCCCCAAGCCCCGAGGGGCTGGCGTTCGGTTCTGCACTCACGGGCCATTAGGTTAACATCGACACTCTCTTGCTCCCAATTTGTTCATAGATGGGAAGCCGTGAAGAGGCGAGTTCAGCTATCTTCGTGCATTTATAATGCGGTGCTATGAGTTAACCCCAGTCCTATCAACTTGCATATTTAGCTTAAAAAAAACAATTTCAACTGGGTTTTGAATGCTAAGTAAAGGGACCTTACTATAAAGTAGCCCTTTACTTAGCATTCAAAACCCAGTTAAAACTAGTGCTAAGGATAAATCAAGTAGACATGAGTATAAAAACCATCATATGCATATTTAGCTGTCCCTACATTTTTCCAGTTGGTTCTTCTGTATTTTTTTGCAATTCAAAGTCTACCTTGCAGTTATATACATGCTTTAATTATGTGCACAGTCAAAAACAAAAGTAAAAACCAACTGTAAGGAAATGTATCACGATTATGACACGAGAGGGAAAAAAGAAAAATTGTAAAGTTCCCTTCTAGCCTTAGGTTCAAAAATTTACAATTTTTTACAAAAAACTTGAAGAATATAAATATCGGTTAAAATAATATTTATAGAAAAATGTTTTTTATTCGACTGGCGAATTCCTACAGGATTTAATGTATAAAAAAAGTGATTTTATTTGCTTATGTGGAATGTGCCTACACACTTTTGTAAACACTTCTGTGAATATTATGACGTGTTAACATCATGTATACATGTGATCAATTTAATAAAAATACAATTTATAATATTATTATTATTTGACCACCTGGCAACTTTATCGTCCAGCCACGTCCAGCTTTATTTTAGCGCTGAGTTGGCGAATGCTACAACCGACATTACGGGGAGAGTAGTCGGAAATTCTACCAGCTACTGGGGTTACATATTCACAAAGTTACCACAAACAAAACCAAATACTAAACCCACTTTCGGCGCAAAGAACCGAATTCCAGTTCAATCTGAAGCAGGCATCGATTCCCATTCGTGATTTTGTTTGATCGCGGTTTTCTATCAACTCTGGTGTTAATTCGGTGTTTAAGTTACATATAATCTATGTGGCTTATTAGCAATCATATCAGAAGTAATTGACATTGATAAGAAATCAAACATCCGAAGATTAGCGTTCAACCAATCGAATCAAAGTTGCGAAAAATGTTCGTGTGTGCAGTTTTAGTTAGATATAAGCGTGAAGTACAAACACTCTATGATGGTTTTTAGACTCATGTCTACTTGATTCATCCTTAGCACAAGTTTTGAGAAAAACTATTTGAAATGGGTTTTGAATGCTAAGTAAAGGGCTACTAAATTTCCTGACGTTTCGTAACATATACTAGTTACTTCTTCAGAGGTAACTAACAGAGGACTGCTCTAACCTTTGAAGAAGTAACTAGCATATGTTACGAAACGTCGGGAAATTTAGTAGCCCTTTACTTAGCATTCAAAACCCAGTTGAAATAGTTTTTCTAACAAACACTCTTGTGTACCTGTAACTAAAAACTGACAAGCGATCTCGCGGGAATAACGCAAAGAAACGCTTGCACGGCCCCGTGAAAGTCGACGCACTCGTCGAACCGACTCTTGTCAAAATTGCAGCAATTTCCCACGATGCAGTGATTTGTGTTGCTGTGCTCCCCTCCCCTGCTTCTACTCTAATGGGCCGTGCCACCCCCCCCCCCCCCCTCATGGGGTGGAAACATCACCATTAGCCTCCCACCCCCCTATCCACCTACAAACCCCCCCCCCCCCCCCCCCCCAAGATCCCAGGGACAGAAAACAAAGCAGGCAGTGATCACAGAATTTGCAAGGCTGTGTATATCGCCGATTCAGTCAACGTCTATGCCAATGGTCTAGGCTTGGCTCTCTGCGTTGCCCCTGGATGCTACCAGCTTTCCACGTAGTTAGTGCAAATTTGGTTCCACCAAAATGTGGGTTCCACCCTCCTAGAATATGTTTCCTAGCAACGAGGACCCTTGACGACCGTGACAGCTGACAGCACTCTGACGAAAGCTTGTTGCCATGCCAACCACTTGACACGAGAGGACGACTAATTGTCAGGCGAACATTAACTTTCACGACTCGAGTCCAGTTTTTGATTTTTTGAAAATATTCCGAAGTTTCCCATCACTTTTTCATTGCGTCGTTTTCCATTTCACAAAATAGTTTCCTGTTTCTGTCACAAGAAATGAAGATATTTTATTTTGCAGTTCCGCTTCAAAGCTACGTGGGAGAGATTCATCACGATAAAGGAATGAACCTAAACTATTACTCATTTTTCAATTACCGGAATCACCGACATACATGATTGTTTTTAGACTCATGTCTACTTGATTTATCCTTAGCACTAGTTTTAACAAAACCCATTTCAAATAGTTTTTGTTACCAACTAATATACATATACCAAACCACTTTCCCCAAATCAGGATCACAAAACTATACACACTCACACGTCTATTAAAATAAAATCATTATTTGGCGATTAAATTCTCGGGCTTCCAAAATGTCCCAATAATTCCCTATGTCTTCCAGACATGTTCAGGTCATTGCCGCAGACATTTTGAAGACAAAGTAATACTTTTTAGAAAAACTATTTGAACTGGGTTTTGAATGCTAAGTAAAGGGCTACTAACTTGCTTACTTAGCATTCAAAACCCAGTTCAAATAGTTTTTCTAAAAACTTGTGCTAAGGATAAATTAAGTAGACATGAGTCTAAAAAGTAAAAACCATCACAAAGTAATACTATTTATTTACCTCATTTCTATTGTTGTCCACTAATAGCCTTTTATTTAAATCACGTGCGGCAGTAAAATGAAAACATTGTCAGAAATCCAATCTGCAAGGCCAGATGTCCGTCGGTCACTCTCCAAAACCTCGTCTCGTAGCAACGCTAACAGTTTGTTTAAATCACAGGCTAACCCAGCTACCATCCAATGCTTCAAAAGAACTACACGAGTTAACGCGTAAAAACATTACCACTCGTTTTGATTTTGCGAAGGAGATATTTTTCAATTCAAACCTGGGCATCTTTCTATTATATCCTTCTGATGCCACAGATCGACTGAGTACATACACGTAATTGTTTTTTTAATTCATTGCTGCGGACAGGTAATTCATATCTGTATAAGCTTTGAATAACAAATTGTAAATATTTGTATAAATAAATAAAACCACTCGTCAACACTGGCCCGACAGCAAAAATATAGATAGTTTGACTCACCACTTCTGCGAGTTTTCTGCATTATGAAGCCCACGGCCCTCGTGATCTCTTACGATCAACTGTCATTTCATATCGATAACACTACTTCCCCGAGAGTTAGTTTGACGGTTTGTCGTACCTTGTTATGGTTTCCATGGTTGCTATGGTTACCAGCACCCTCTGTTGTGGATCGCGGCCACCTAAATGTTGTGGACCGGGTAGCGGTTCCATGCTGCCACCACCAGAGGTTAAGGGATCTGGACCCTGTTTCCTGAAGGGATAATTTAGAAGTCGGTAGACATGATCGGCGGAAGGCTCGTGGGCGACTTTGTGAAAAGTCTATACGTGATAAGAAATGATTTGGTGAACTGAGATATTTATTTAATGACACAATCCTAAAACTACACCAAGTGAGTAAAAAGACTTACATTTCGAGAAGATCAGGACACGTCCGTCCTAGAGCGAGGATGAGCAGAGAGTGTCTTTTGCTTTAGCTGGACAATGTTTTGTGCCCTCAAATCGGGGTTCACATTGCTAACTCAAGAGACACTTGGTGGGAGGGTGCAAGTTGAAATACCTAAATGCAGGTGTGATTGATAAGTGACTGTATTTCTAAAGCGCGCGGGCAATGACCGACGGGATGGCCTTTGAGACTAATTGTCCAAGACTGTGTGAATAGCAAGCATCATCCCTTGTTAAAACGTAAAGAATTTGGAAAAGGGTTATTGATTCTAAAAAGTACCTGTCCGCTCCATGACATCACCCTCGCCTTTCTCAGATTGTTTTATCACCCCACGGTGGTGAAACAATCACAACATTACAGGTGTGAAAACAAAACAAACAAACAAGATTTTAATCACAAAACAAAACAAACAAAATTTGAAATTGTAAGAAAATTACGAAACATATCTTAAAGAATTTAAATTAATTTAAATTAAAATTGAAATTAATTTTTAAAGAATTTCTACTCTAAACACATACAAATACAAAACACAATTACAAGTACAAATTATTCACTCGACAATTTCAATAAGCGAATAGACAATGATACGTCTATTTTGATGCAATTATAGTGTTCTGTTTCACTCGTCGTCGTCGATGATTGTTCGATAAGGTCCTTTTATGTTACTTAAAATGATCTGAATTCAAACAATGAGAACTATGCAATACAAAGAAACACTGCACTTTCCTAGCTTGGTGCACGACAGTAGCTCGAAGGGGTCACTTTCTGGTGGGGACTTGCTCTGAATGAGTCATTTGGTCGCTGTACGTTTGGAAAATTGTTCGATTGTGGGAATTTGTAGTTTTCCCCAATCTTCGTACGATGGTCTCTTGACGATAGCCGTGAGGTCGGCGTCGCAAGGTTAGTAGACTCTGCGAATGTCGTCCCACGAAGCTCCCAACTCGTCCGGCTCTGAAGTTGCTTCTCAAGAAGGATGGTGGTTTCGAGGCATGGCAAGTGCACGTTGATCGAGAACATCCGTAAAATATATAACACAGGAACAATATCTCATTTTCATGTATTTTTTTTTTTTTTTTTAAATCCTTGTCCTAATACTTAAAATCAATTATTAATAATCATGGCATCAATTTCTTTAGCTAATTCTCTTTTCAAACTCGTGTTCGTTAATCTTTTCCGTTCTTCAATAAACATCTTCCTCTTTTATTGTGTCACATCATCAACTGTCTTTCACTCATCGTTCTTTCTTAATTAATTCTGTTTCTATTCAATAATCTCTATAATCTCAGTTACCATGTTTAACTTATTACAATTCGGATTTCATGTTTTTGACCGAGCAAAGGTTTTTACTGTTAACAATTTCAATTAATTTAATTTTTCTCAGCGTTTGTGCTGTTCACTTGCTCCGCTGGTACAGGTAGTTGCGCCCTCGCCTCGTGTTACGCCTCGAGGTAGACGTCTCGGCGATCCTATTGTTGTCTTCGTCCTTGTCTCGACGCCGCTTGCTCCCGTTGAAGTGTTATACTTTTTTTTTTTGTTATATGGTGGAACAATGTTAAATGTTTGTTATTTGGAAATTTTCTACTGGTAAAAGAGATGGACATCATAGGATGGATAAACTGGATGCAAAGGTACTTGTCTGTACGACCTCATTTGTAAAGTCTCATCTTGACTCTATTTTGGGGCACCAACCATTTAACCACACCTCTTCTGTGCTTTCGAGGTTGCATTTTCTAAAGCTTTAAGTGATGGAGTCCTTTCCTTACGCAAACCTGTCCTACTCGGCAATAACTTTGATATTTTCCTTTTCAATACTACAATTGGACTTTTTTGACTAGTTGAAGGCAAATGAGAAGTTTCAGTGTCCTCTACGTCTTGACTGGCGCTTGCGCGGTCCTCTGCTTCGTTAATCGCCTTTGAATCAGTTTTTTTGCTTGATTTTTTCCAGAATTTGTTTGTCCAAAAGGAAGAAGTGAAATTTGAAGGCATTCTGTCGTTATCATACAGATGATCCTGTGACTTTGATCGCGTCTCTGTCTCCTCTAAATTTTGGTTTATGACGTTGTCACCATAATTTAGCGAGTATCCTTGCGAAACTTTGTCGAAATTTGGAATTACCAACTCAATCTCGGTGTCTTTAGGCGTAAAATCGTCGTGCGTTTCTTCTTCAATGGTTTCTATAAATGCTTTTAACCGGTTGCTATGTACTACTTGTATTTTGCCCGTGTAAACGTGTTTTATTTCGAAGACTACGTCGGTTTTTTGTTTAAGAATTCGAAACGGTCCTGACCAATATTTTGCCCATTTTTTGTTTAAATTTTGTTTTAAAATTGGTGTGTACAAATAAACGATGTCGTCAGGCTTGAAAGTTACTTCGACAGCTTTTCGATTGTAATATTTTGCATTTTGTTTAGCACTGCGTTTTAAATTTTCCCTAGTAATCGAATATGCTTGTTCCAATCGCTTCCTGAGCTCACTGGGATAGTGCTCGTCCGTGTTGTAAATGGGTCGCGATGGTTTGCTGAATTCCGCGTAAGGAATTGGCATTTCGGTACCGTATAGTTGAAAATAAGGAGAGTGTCCTGTAGAAGTACTTATGCTGCTCCTCATGGTTAGCATAACTAAGGGCACGCAATCATCCCAAGATAACGGTTCGTTTTGGACATAGTGACTCATGATGCTATGAAATGTTGAATGACTTCTTTCGATGATACCATTACTTTGACTGTGATAAGTTGTGGTGGTTTTGTGTTTGATTTGCAATATGTTCATTACCTCATTAAACATTTTTGAAACAAAATTACTGCCATTATCACTGACTAAAATTTCGGGACATCCAAAACTTGCAACTACATTGTTGACAAATGCGCGCGCAACAGTGGAAGCTTTTTGATCTGGAAGACAACAATAAATCGGATATCGCGTCAGACGATCAATGAAAGTTAGCACGTATTTATTCCCTTTGTAACTGGTGGGAAATGGTCCGCAAATATCGCAATGTGTGATTTGAAACGGTTTTCGCAAATTTTCGTCGTGATATGATTGTAAAGGGGCATGTGTCGGGTGTGGTTTTGATTTTCGCTGCTGACAACTGACACATCGCTTCACATATGCTCGAATTTGGTTGAACATTCCAGGCCAGTAGAAACGCGTTATCAGAAGACTTGTCGTTTTATGAATTCCAGCATGCCCGGAAAATGGCGAATCATGATATGTTTTTAATATCACTGAAATCATTGTCTCAGGAATGACTAATCTGTGGTTACTTTCTACACCCTCTCGATATCTATACAAAATCCCTTGCTCGTTCAGGTAAAATTCGGTATGGGTCTTGCTATCTTTTTCTAAGCCGTTAATGATCGTAATAAGTTTCGCATCTCGACGTTGGCAAATTTTGACTCTGTCTAAATCCCAAACTGGTTCGTAATCTATTTTCTCATTTTCCGCGCATTTTCTTATTGTCTCCTCGTCGTCTAAATCAGATGTAACCTTTTCTTCGCTGAGAACCTGTACATTTGCGATCTTTTCGCCTATATCCTCTTCGGTCGGAATCTCAATCGTGTCCTGCTCTAATTCTGACTTGCTCTCTAAACCTGTTCGCCCTATTTCTCTCGTGACCTCTACTGGTTCTTGTTCTAACTCTTTCGTGACCTCTACTGGTTCCTGATTTTCTGCATTTATGATCGCTACTTGAATTCTACTGAGTGCATCTACGTGTGAAATTTGTGATCCGGGAACATATTGGAATTCGAAGTCGTACTCGGATAATGTGAAACACCAGTTGCTGTGACGACACGATTGATTAGAAATGGTTAATAACTGTTTTAATGGACGGTGGTCTGATTTTAGGATAAAGTGTCGGCCGTATAAGTAAGTTCTGAAGGTTCTCATTCCCCAAACACATGCTAGTGCCTCGCGCTCCCAAGCTGAGTATCGTGTCTCGCGGTCTTGCAGTTGCCTGCTTGCGTAACAAACGGGACGCTCGAAGCCTTGAACACGCTGTGCAAGTACGGCCCCAGCACAAGTTAGACTACAGTCGGTCGTTAAGATAAATTCTTTACTGAAATCTGGAAAAATGAGGACTGCATCGCTGCATAATGCTTTTCTCAAGGTGTTAAATGAGTCGTCGCACTCTTTCGACCAAATGAAAGGTACATCTTTCCGCGTTAATTGACATAGTGGTCGAGATATCGTTGAATAATTATTCAAAAAACGTCTGTAATACGATGAAATTCCCAGGAAAGATTTAACTCCTCTCACATCAATTGGTACGGGCCAATTTGCGATAGCTTCAACCTTAGAATGCAATGGTTTTATACCCTCCGAGGAGATGAGAAATCCTAGGTATTCTGTTTCTTTTTGTAAAAATGTGCACTTAGAAGGTTTCAGTTTTACTCCCGACGCTCTCAGAATGTTGAATATTTCCTTCAATCGTGTGATATGTTCATCTACAGTTTTTGAAAATGTAATAATATCATCTAAATAAATGAGACAAGTGACATTGCGGATACCTGCGAAGATGGAGTCAAGATAGCGCTGAAATGTTCCTGGGCTATTGCATAAGCCTTGAGCCATCCTCTTGTACATGTAATGGTTTGTTGTTGTGCTGAATGCAGTCTTACACTGATCTTCCTCTCTGATAGGTATATTGTAATAGGCGTCTTGTAAATCGAGTGTAGTGAAATATTTTGAATTTGACAAATAATCGAGAGATTCATTAATCTGCGGAAGACAGTATGCATCTTTGCGCGTTATGTTATTTAATTTCCGGAAATCTGTAACAAATCTGTACTCTGTAGTACCGTCGTTCTTTTTCTTTAAAATTACCATACATGGCGCACTCCAGGCCGAGTTACACTCTACGATAATGTCTTTAGCGAGAAGCTCGTCAATTTTTGCTTTCATTGGGCCACGCATGGATTCTGGTACTCGATAGGGGCGCAATCTAATCGGTGCATTATCCCCCGTGTGAATAACATGTTCTACACCAACCGCCTTGCCCATGGTATCCCCAGTCTTAAAGAAAAGATCCGCATACTCGAACAATAGAGCGGCAAGCGAGTCCTTTTCATTTTTGTCTAAGTGGTCATGATCTACCTGACACATCGAATCTATGAGTGACAGCGTTTCGTTTGGTTGCAAAGTCGTATTTATATTATTTACAGAACATACCTCATCAATTTTAATTGTGGTGTTAGTGATGATATCGTGATAGATTTCTATTGTACCGAGGGTAAGACCTTTCTGGAGTTCTATGTCCCTTTCTGACACATTTATCATACGAACCTGTGCCGTGAGACTGTCATTTTCGGTGTAAAGTGATCTTGCGCATTGTAAGCCATGCACCGACAATCGAATAGGTTCAAACAATACGTCCTTTTTAGCTTTGTCCACGCAGACCCCCCTAGTTTGGATACCTTCGGTTAAAAACTCTGAGCGGCCAGGTATCGTTATATTCTTGCTTAATCTTAATTTGACGACCTTTTTTACACTACTATCTTTATCGCGTTTTGTACAAGATTCCTCGTTTTTTAAGTGGACACCATGTGGGGTGGGCTGTACATTTTCTAAATTGGACATCGGTAGAATTTTCACAACAATCGCATCTGCACTTTGCTGATTCTCTTTCAATGTCGGAACCATACCTGAATCGTTGTTTTCGCCAAATCTAACACCTGTACTTGTTAAACTGTCAGCGGTATCCTCCACACCTGTTAAATCCTCACTAACAACACTGACCGTCCTCAAACCGTTAACTGAAACATTTACACGCAAATTCTCGTCCTTTTTTCTATCTCTCACAAAATCACACATCAAGAGAACTTTTCTCTCTCCATTTTCCGAAATATTAATTCTCAAATTCATCAAAACTCTATCTTCTCCCTCAAAATCGCTCAAAACATCTGTCAAAACCTCTTTTCTTTCCTCACTAAAATCTGAAAAAACGACACAATTCTTCTTATCTTTCGCAAAATCTCTCACAATTTCTCGCTCAAAATCTTTATCAATACTGATCTCAAAATCTTTCTCAACTTCTTTCTCAACTTCTTTCTCAAAATCTTTCTCAACTTCTTTCTCAAAATCTTTCTCAACTTTTTTCTCAAAAACTACTTTCTCAAAATCTTTCTCAACTTCTTTCTCAAAAACTACTTTCATGTCAATCTTCAACGGCTCGACATTTTCTATTTCCCTTCTCAAAACGTTTTCACTTGCCACTTTATCTACAACTTCTTGAAACTTGCTCATTTTTAATTCTAACTGTACAATCTGTGCTTTTAACTCGCTCAATACGATGTCATCGGAAGTTAATGTTTTCGGTGTGGTCTCGGAAATGGCTTCTAATTTAGAAAATGATCCAATTCTTTGATTTCCCGTCAACGTTTTCTCCCGTACCTCTTGACTACTAGACGCCGAACCAACAATGGTGTTCCTTACGTTGTGAGAATTTACTTCATGTTGATTTGGACGACAGTCCGCAGACGACGCAAACGCCCCATGGAAAGTGTGGTCGAGTTTTACAAAGTTATCATTGTGGATTAACATGTCTTCATTAAAGTCCAATACCATTTTGAAATATTTCATAAAATCTCTCCCAAGAATACCGTCACATGGCAACTTCATTGCTTCGTTGCACACTGCGAAACCCGAATACAAGTACTCGTATTTCCCTAATACGACATTCAAGGAGGCTGTGCCCAAGATTGGCAGCATTTCCCCTGTCACCGAGGTAATTGTGCGAGTTTCCGGCCTATACTTAATGTCACCCTCTAGAACTGACTGGCTTATAAGAGATACTTCAGCCCCGGAATCTACGAGAAATGTTACTGGTGTCCGATATTTATCAGTTACAATTTCGCCTCGAACCCGCGTAGTGCCGACGCTTTGCACTCGCCAATTGCTGAAAACACGTGCCGAAGCCACATCGGGTGACCGAATATGGTGCACGTCTAAAAATCCTGTGGTGTATCACCACCTTGCGCCTGATCACTCTGCGGGGAATCCTTTGGCTGGTATCGCCCGTCCTTAACCGTGCCTCGGACCTGCGGAGCCCGTCTATACCAACAGTGATCTTCGCGATGTCCCCGTTTGTTGCAATTTTGACAGACAGGAATTGGTCTAGAAGGGGGTGCCGATGAAGCGATCTTACTTGGGCACACGTTGGCGTAGTGTCCTCTCCCTCCACAACAGAAACACGTGACGGTTCGGCCCACGGAATTGTCATTTACATGTGGGGGTGTTCGTGACTGATAATTTGGATTGATATTTTGGGGCACCGACTGAGGTTGCTCCTTTCGGACGGCTCCTACCAGAACGGCGGTCGGACCGATCGAGGCTTCCGCTGCCTCCTCGTGAAGAGCGAAGTCTAATGCTTCTTCGTACGTTTTCGGTCGATGCGTCAAGACGAAGCGTTTTATGTTGCCCCCGATTCCTTTTAAAAATTGTGTAAGGAGGGCGCGTTCCAGAGCTTTTTTGGCGTAGGCCTGCTCGCCCAAGTCCTCACCTACTTGTTGTGTCCTAAAACCCGCGATTGACAGTCTCGTCGCGAATTGCTGAACTGTCTCAGACGTTCGCATGATGCAGGCCGAGAACTCCTCGTTCAGTTTCTCGACACTGATATCGGTTCTGAACCATTTCGTGAGAGCGGTTTTTAAGATTTCATAAGTCGCTCTTCTAAGCTCTGGGTTGGCTTGTACATATGCAGACGCGTCGCCCTTTAGCTTCATACGCGCAATAATCGCTTGCTGACTTTTCGTCCAGCTTCCCATAAATGACATTTCATCAAGCCGGTCGAAAAAATGTTCTACTGATACGCCCGACGATCCGGAAAATTCGGGAACTAAATTTAAATGGCTAAGATTTGAATTTTGAACAGCGGTTACCTCCTCTGCGGTCGGAGTATGGTTAATAAGCGGCATTGTGAATTTATGAAAGACCAGACTGAAGTTAAATTTTAAAGATTTTACCTGAAAAATGCAACGCGACGCGACCTAGCTTATCTCGGGCCTCTCTACTCTAATCCTCCTCATCTAACAAACAAAACGCACATTGGATCGAGAAAAAAAAAAAACGCTCATGACGTCACCATGGCAATTAACATTTGAACACTGAATTTACGCATGATATTGTTTGGAAACGAGTTCACCCAAAATTTTGTAAAAATTGACATCGCCACTCTACCTTTTCGTTATTGAGTCGGGAAAAGTTAAGTTCATCAAGTTGAGAATAAAATTGAAAATGGTCAAAATTCGGCAAAGTCAATCACGTTTGATCGATGTGAAATCCAACCTTGCGAAGAGACTCGAATCCCACCGCGCTGCCATCAAAATGTTGTGGATCGCGGCCACCTAAATGTTGTGGACCGGGTAGCGGTTCCATGCTGCCACCACCAGAGGTTAAGGGATCTGGACCCTGTTTCCTGAAGGGATAATTTAGAAGTCGGTAGACATGATCGGCGGAAGGCTCGTGGGCGACTTTGTGAAAAGTCTATACGTGATAAGAAATGATTTGGTGAACTGAGATATTTATTTAATGACACAATCCTAAAACTACACCAAGTGAGTAAAAAGACTTACATTTCGAGAAGATCAGGACACGTCCGTCCTAGAGCGAGGATGAGCAGAGAGTGTCTTTTGCTTTAGCTGGACAATGTTTTGTGCCCTCAAATCGGGGTTCACATTGCTAACTCAAGAGACACTTGGTGGGAGGGTGCAAGTTGAAATACCTAAATGCAGGTGTGATTGATAAGTGACTGTATTTCTAAAGCGCGCGGGCAATGACCGACGGGATGGCCTTTGAGACTAATTGTCCAAGACTGTGTGAATAGCAAGCATCATCCCTTGTTAAAACGTAAAGAATTTGGAAAAGGGTTATTGATTCTAAAAAGTACCTGTCCGCTCCATGACACCTCGAAGTGATTCCGCCTTGCAGTGAAATGTGCGACTGTCATCTGTCTGCTCTCACAGTTTAGTATTTAGTAATAAGTGCAGCATTGTTCACCCTCGAGGCATCTTTCCTCGAGGCCGTGCTAAGTAACTTCAAGTGGGAAGGGGAATGCACCCTAGCCGTGCCCCGAAACTATGCACTTGTCAACGACTCCAAGGGGCCATTGGTCACCATGGCAACCAATCAGCAAGCAATCGCAAGGAAAGTGCGGTCAATTGCTTCTGCCGGGCAGTGACTCGATTTACTGACACGGGCATCGAGACTACTCTGTTGGTAAACAGGCTATTTCAAGAAGGCCGCGCTCTGCGATCGGGTGCAGAGATAAGGTTATTCCCCGGCCAGGATGGAAATACCTAGTCACGGCAGAAAGCAATCTACCCCCGGCCCGGTGGGAGAAACAACGGCACGCACCTCATGTTCCAAGGATGTGAAACGCCCTCGCCGGTGCAGTCGGATGTGCACACCCTGGCAGTACAGAGCTAACGATGATAGACGGCGATCACCCTGTTGAGAGGGAGGCTGCTTTCTTTGCATGGGGGGGAGAGAAACGCACTGCCCCCCTCGTAATGCGTTTACGGAAAGACGACGAGGGAGCTAAGTATGACGGACACTTACCCGAGGGAGGAGATCTCAATTCGCACCACGACAGACAATTCCAGACACCCCCCCCCCCCCCCCCCCCCCCCCACCAACATGCCACTCATCCACCTTGCCGTGGGTGCGAGGTGTCCAAGGGGCGCACGAAACACGGCCTTTTCTAGCCCACCCCAGGCTTTCTTAGCACGGCCCGGAGGTTCCCCCTCACCCCTAGCTAATTTTCCTTGCATGATTTCGCCAAGGAAGCGCTGCACGCCCGTCTAATCACAATCGCGAGTGGCCGTGAACGACTGATGTTATGCATCTCCTTCTCCGTCTCGGGGTTCGATCCCACGCGCCGCGTGCCGTCATCTGTCTCCATCTGCAGCCTCCACGGGCCGACGCCGCGTCATAGCTTCTGATCGACGCCTCCCTGCGGCGTCGTGGCGGAATGAGTCGTAAAAGAGACGGAGTGCTTCCGTTTCGCCCCCGCGCAATCCCGAGGCCCCGGACGGTTCCGTCGGGTTCGGGCAGGTGCGCGTGGGGAGTCTGCCGTTCCCGAAGCATCCAGACTGCGGATGCAACGTACACGCAGGGAAACGTTGTTGTTTTCCCGTTACTTTAGATCTCGCCGATAAGCGATAGAATGGAAGCGAGCCGATCTTACGGAAGTACGGCTCTCCTTGCGATCTAGATCCCTATCTGGCGATACGGGGAGTGGGAACATGGGAAGGTCTAGCACGCCAAGGGCTGACTTACATCGTGAAATGCCTCGATGGGCTGCCGTGATATTCGCTAAGAATCTGCTGCTGAATTTGGACGAGTTGCACGATGGACTAGCGGCGTCTTATCGATCTGCACAAATGCAAATATTGCGAGCAAAGCGCGCGAGGCCCGCATGCGATAGACTCCTGTCAAATCAGCTGTCAAACGACCTGTCAAATGAGCGGTGCGCCGCTATTCCACCGCAGCCTGGACGCGAGTCTGGGGGCAAGGATCCGGGATGCGGGCGTCTGGGACCTTGTTTCCGGTAGGATGAGTTGACGACGCCAGACCAAAGACTCAGAGCTGCTAGCGTTCAGATCTTAGGTGAAGTTAGCTTTAATTTTGTTATAATCGACATAAATGAGTTGTGCGATTGATAGGAGTAGAAAAAAAAACTTATAAACAAACAAAAAATGAATACGGTAACAATTTTTGGCATGAGCGGGATGTGTCATTGCTCCATGATTGGGTAATGAGATTAAACACCTTTGCATTCTGTGACTGAAAACAATTTTAAACACCTGATGCAGTTTCACGGCATGTTGGGAAATAAAACAAAAACACAATGCCACCGTGCCACGGCTTGTTTCATCGGTGGAAGCGTTTGCAATTTTTCTATTCAAACAAATCAACTTTTGCCGAAATTATCGATACGAATCTACGTAATGTCCTGGTAGTTGTAAAAAACTGTTTTTGATTCTGAAGAAACTTGCGGAATTTGAGGAAAAGTGCAGGTGCAAAATGTTCAATAGATTGGAGCTCCCATAAACAAAACTCATGCATTCAACTTGCAAAAAATCTCAACATGTTTTTGATTTGAAAATGAGTCGCAAATAACATTGTCACCTGGAATCAGTGATCTAGGTATCTTTGATACTTTTATGTGTCATCTATTTTTGTTTTTGTGACAAATTTACCCGTACGGGTTGTGTAACCCATAGTATACCCAACGGTTTACCATTTGATAACTCCCGCAAGGAGGCTAGGTTTGGTTAATATCTTTGCTAACAGGTAGCGCTAGGCCCTAGCGGCCAAATCTAAGGTTTATCTCTTCGTCACTAGATGACGGCAGTGTATAGCAAGTTCAAAATTAGTTTTCTAAAAAATGCCCGCCGTTTTATAAAAGTTCTGCTAGCAGTACCACTTGGCTGGCACGCGGGACATAGAAATAAACTCACACTAGTGACTGAAACAATTGTTTGCTTTACAAAACACGGCTTGAAATGGCACTTAATTAGGAAACTCTTCTAAAAGCATGTGCAGAGTAAAAATGTGACCAACAGCTCTCTGACCCAAGGAAACTTTCCATTAGAATTGAAAATTGCTAAGATTCCTCAGCGTACTGTAGCTCTGTTTTCACGGCAGATAAAGAGGCGGAAGCGACTGGACTTGCCCACAAAGCAGCGGAGAAGAATGTGGCTTCACATTGCAAGGAAGCAAAACAAGGAAGCAGGTTTCGTCAACACAATTTTAATTTCACTATGAGATGTGTGTGGCGATATTTTCGGATATTTGTTTTCTCGTTTGGAAAGAGGTACCCCGCATGCTTCATTAGGTACTTTCTTTGCATTGCATTTTCATTGTTTAGTTGCCAAGCAGAAGAACTGATGCCGTTTTAAACCCCGTTTCCATTCTCTCCGCAGTTTCTCGACATCGAGCAAGTTTCAAGCAGACGCACAAAACAAATGTTCCAGATTGACTGTCACTCCTCTGACTATCCACACACGTCCAGTGAACTAAACCTACTTCTCAACAACAATATCGAAGGCTATCTCAAATCTGCATTACAACCAGAATTTAGAATGGTACGTGTGCTATGCCAAAAATCTTGCTTGGCAATGTGAGAGGTCGTGACTTGCCGGGATATAATTCAAGTCCTACTTGGCCAGAAAGAAATATAATAATATGCTTACCAAAACTGTAGTTCGCCTGGTTTCTTTCTGACACACTTCCTGACCAAATGAATCCAGCTGGGCCATTAGGATATTGCTGATGCTTATCGTGCAAATTTCTACCTGCATGCGATAGCTCATTTAAGCACCCATTGCAACCATGCACTTTGCAACATTACCATCCAGGCCAAAGACTAGGATTGACTTCCAGAAGCACAGATGCACAATAAACTAATGACTTCCTACAATAGAATTACAAGAACCTGCACTGGCATAAACATCCTTTCAGACTCCTTCATGACTTACATAACCCAACTTAGATCAAACAGCTGCTCATTAAAACTAGTACAAATTTAAATTATTGGACCTACTGCGGTCTCTCGTTGCATGTTGTTTTAATTTAAGCTTGCGTTTGCAAATAGTCATGTTTTTAATCGTTCATGTTTCTATGTTAAATTTTCTCCGTGGTTTTTATGTCCTTTTCTGTTTGTACTGTCCATTTATTGTTCTCAATTTACATCACACTTGTGGACTTGCCTCCATTGTTGTTCAATAAACTACATAAATAAATAAAATCAACGATTGATTGTAAAATGGGGAGCTTTATTAAACTTGCTCAACATTCTCAACCCAACATATAAATAGCAGTCCCAAGCCCAGGGCGGCAACTTGGGACGAATCACATAAAGCAAGTGACTAGAGCAAAAAGCTTGCTTCATACGTTAAGTGTCGAGGTTGTAGTTAGAGAGAAAACGCTGATGCCCGAGTTTCTGCGCCAAAGATGGCCGCCAAATGCTGGAGGGTGCCGTTGAGTGGTGGCGTGCTGCACGAAATATCATTTGTTATTTCTTGCAAATCTCGCATTCGAGACTGGTTGATGCTCAATTAACGTTTCTTTGCAATTCATAAACATGTACTGATATTTTGAATCATTTTAGGGAAATCTCTTTAAATTTGAACAATTTTTTTATTTTTTTTTGTGAGAAAATAATGAACACGTATTTTTTTATTTTCTTCTAAATCCAATTTTGAATAAAATACCTGTTTAAAATGTTTGCGTTTAAATCTTGTACTAAAACGAGGGTCGCCATTTTTTATGACATGAAGTGAAATCTGACGTCAAAAAACTTCAAGAAACAGAAGCGAACGCAAAGGAGACCCAAAATGACATCAGAACACTATTTCTGACGTCACAGCCCGTTTTCATCCCGCCACGAGAATTCATATTTTAGCCATTCTTAAAACAAATATAAATAGAAAAGTTATGATCGGATTATAAAAAGAAAAATTATGTCAGATTTTATTTTAAACGCATATTTGAACACAATGATAATAATTAAATAATAATCTTAAGGAGATTTCCCTATTGCAATCGGGTGGCACCTACCGTCACCACGTGTTGCCGGCCTCTTTTGCTCAGCGGAAAGTTTAACACAAGCATTTTCTCTCTAACCTAACCTGAACACTCAATGCTCCTACGAAACCAATGCTTCGACATCGTCACAGCCCTGCTGATGACTTCAGTTCATACAAGCTTCGACGAAATCCTTCCAAAACTGCGGTCTCCGACTTGACCCTTTCATGGCTAGCGAGAATACGTTTTCCCGCAATCTAAATGCGTGGAGAGTGGCCACAAAACTTTCCACCAGTCCTAAGTCCGTCACTGTCAAAATCGACGGCAGTCGATCACAACGCAATGCCCTGTATCCATGACGACAAGTCCAGCTGGTCACAACGAAGGGCGGGGCTGTCGGTTGCTTCCGAGAGAGCGATCAGGTCTACCAACTGCGAGGAGGCAATTCGGCCGGAGAGGAACGCTCCGTGGGCCGTCGAGTAGAAACTGCGGTGCGTGTGTTCTCCAGCGAACATGACCCGGCCCTGTAACCACGGCAACGCTCGGTCAACGACGAGAAACACCTTGCGATTTCTCCATTATTGATGAGCGTCCAGAAATCTTCAATTTTAGCTATTTCAACTAGTGTAAAATAAGTAAAGAGCAAAGTTTTTAACAAATTTGAACGAAAAAAAATGAACAGAACGTACCGAAAGAGCATGCGGTTGCCTCGGTTTCCAAACAAAAGTCAAGAAATAAAGAACACAATAAAATGAGCACATCTACAACGCAACTGAAATTTCATTATTAACAACACTATAACCGTCTCAAAAATTGATGCACAAAAGCGGACTCGAACCCCGATCTCCACCTGTCGCGGGTGTTGCTCTAATCAATAATTGAGCTACTTGGAAACTGGCTTTTTTAAACGATTCTAGTGTATTTGATGACGGTTCTAGTGTTGTTAATAATAAAATACCCCGTGCATTGCAAGCGTTTGCAATTTAAATAAGATTTCATCCTAATACAGCAACTGAAATTGTTTTGCTGCTTCTAGGTTATGTTATGTTATGTGGTTATATCTAGGTTAGGTTAGGTTAGCTCACCTGTCGCCCAGACGAGGTACGAGCGTGGAGAGGCTCGGCCAACGCGTCGATGTCTTCCTGACTTGCGCCGACCGCCATCGCGGTGTACGCTCCGCACGAGAACTCCTGCCGAGACCAGCTTGAGCTGCGGCAGAAAGTGCGGTTAGGACAGCGACAGGTTCGTTGATGAGCAAAGCAAAAAACTCCAAAAAAAAAAACACTTGCATTTTTTTCACATTTTTGTTCGGGCTCCAGCTGCGGGCTGCAGATCACATTTTCGTTTACTTAACTTAGACTTCATGCATTTTTCAAAAACATAGGTTAAATAGTTTTGTAATTATTCAAAATTTACAAAAATTTTCATATATGTAACTACTTTTTTGGAGCTGTAACCTACATAAAATATCAGAATTAAATTTCATACGACAGAGCTCCACTTAACGTGATGTTCCGCTACTCTGCATTTCTGTCGGTAAGGTAGTCATTTGGCGGCCATCTTTCACGCAGAGACTGTAACATTGACATTGTTTCTCTACCTAGAACCTGCACTCAACGGTTTAATATTAACGTTCTGTCTCTACCTAGAACCTGCACACTCAACGGTTTAATATTAACGTTCTGTCTCTACCTAGAACCTGTACACTCAACGGTTTAACATTAACGTTCTGTCTCCACCTAGAACCTGCACACTCAACGGTTTAATATTAACGTTCTGTCTCTACCTAGAACCTGCACACTCAACGGTTTAACATTAACGTTCTGTCTCTACCTAGAACCTGCACACTCAACGGTTTAATATTAACGTTCTGTCTCTACCTAGAACCTGCACACCCAACGGTTTAACATTAACGTTCTGTCTCCACCTAGAACCTGCACACTCAACGGTTTAATATTAACGTTCTGTCTCTACCTAGAACCTGCACACTCAACGGTTTAACATTAACGTTCTGTCTCTACCTAGAACCTGCACACTCAACGGTTTAACATCAACGTTCTGTCTCTACCTAGAACCTGCACACTCAACAGTTTAACATCAACGTTCTGTCTCTACCTAAAACCTGCACACTCAACGGTTTAACATTAACGTTCTGTCTCTACCTAGAACCTGCACACTCAACGGTTTAACATTAACGTTCTGCCTCTACCTAGAACCTGCACACTCAACGGTTTAACACAAACGTTCTGCCTCTACCTAGAACCTGCACACTCAACGGTTTAACATCAACGTTCTGTCTCTTCCTAGAACCTGCACACTCAACAGTTTAACATCAACGTTCTGTCTCTACCTAGAACCTGCACACTCAACGGTTTAACATTGACGTTGTTTATCTACCTAGAACCTGCACACTCAACGGTTTAACATCAACGTTCTGTCTCTACCTAGAACCTGCACACTCAACGGTTTAACATCAACGTTCTGTCTCTACCTAGAACCTGCACACTCAACAGTTTAACATCAACGTTCTGTCTCTACCTAGAACCTGCACACTCAACGGTTTAACATTGACGTTGTTTATCTACCTAGAACCTGCACACTCAACAGTTTAACATTAACGTTCTGCCTCTACCTAGAACCTGCACACTCAACGGTTTAACACAAACGTTCTGCCTCTACCTAGAACCTGCACACTCAACGGTTTAACATCAACGTTCTGTCTCTACCTAGAACCTGCACACTCAACGGTTTAACATTAACGTTCTGTCTCTACCTAGAACCGGCACACTCAACGGTTTAACATTGACGTTGTTTATCTACCTAGAACCTGCACACTCAACGGTTTAACATCAACGTTCTGTCTCTACCTAGAACCTGCACACTCAACGGTTTAACATCAACGTTCTGTCTCTACCTAGAACCTGCACACTCAACAGTTTAACATCAACGTTCTGTCTCTACCTAGAACCTGCACACTCAACGGTTTAACATTGACGTTGTTTATCTACCTAGAACCTGCACACTCAACAGTTTAACATTAACGTTCTGCCTCTACCTAGAACCTGCACACTCAACGGTTTAACACAAACGTTCTGCCTCTACCTAGAACCTGCACACTCAACGGTTTAACATCAACGTTCTGTCTCTACCTAGAACCTGCACACTCAACGGTTTAACATTAACGTTCTGTCTCTACCTAGAACCTGCACACTCAACGGTTTAACATTGACGTTGTTTATCTACCTAGAACCTGCACACTCAACGGTTTAACATCAACGTTCTGTCTCTACCTAGAACCTGCACACTCAACGGTTTAACATCAACGTTCTGTCTCTACCTAGAACCTGCACACTCAACAGTTTAACATCAACGTTCTGTCTCTACCTAGAACCTGCACACTCAACGGTTTAACATTGACGTTGTTTATCTACCTAGAACCTGCACACTCAACAGTTTAACATTAACGTTCTGCCTCTACCTAGAACCTGCACACTCAACGGTTTAACACAAACGTTCTGCCTCTACCTAGAACCTGCACACTCAACGGTTTAACATCAACGTTCTGTCTCTACCTAGAACTTGCACACTCAACGGTTTAACATTAACGTTCTGTCTCTACCAAGAATCTGCACACTCAACGCTAAATTTGTTCCTCTTCTACTTCACCGTGTACTGACCACACGCAATTGCTGGGCGAGGGCAACGAGGGGTCGTCTAGGAACGAGCGAAGGATCTGCGTGCATCGCGCCGCGACTTCTTCCGACGGCAAGGTCTCCATGAACTCGGCCTCGCGTCCCGAGATCCAGCCTTGGAGCAGCGTGTCGGAGATCTTGCAGAACGAGTAGATCTTGCGGAACCAAGTCTCGCTCAGTGGCAGCCCTGCAAAGAGACCGAGTTGACGTGATCGTGGTCTCAACTTGATTACAAATGGAAGAAGACATAAAACCCAACAAACAGCTCGGTGCAATCCGATTCAAACTCTCAACCAACCTCGCCTAGTCATTTTCTACTAACAAAGTACGTACTTGCCTATTGATGGTTTTTAGACTCATGTCTACTTGATTTATCCTTAGCACTAGTTTTAACAAAAACTATTCCAAATAGTTTTTCTAACGTACTTGCCATTCTATCGGCTTTGTTGATAACATTTAAAGTATATCTTTGAGTTTTTTATTGTACTGTTTTAATTTATTTATTGAACTGGCGTTCCTGATAAAATGTATCATTATCTGTGGGAAATAAATTGAAATTGATTTGAATTTGCAAACGCAATTTGAGTTTGCCAAATCTGATTTGAATTGCAAATGCGAGCCACGCACGGGGCATTTTATTACTGGGACCTCTCAAAAATTGATGCCTAAACGGGGAATCGAACCCTGATCTCCACTTGTTGCAGGTGTTGCTCTAACACATTGAGCTACATGGACACATAATTTTTCAGAGTATTTTAGTGTTTATAATAATGCTATTTGAGATGCTTTGGGTAGCAATATTTTCCCCATTTGTCCCCCATAAATGTCCCCATTTGGACATACATTTTTGAGAGGATGTAGTGTCCCTAATAAGAAAATACATTATCATGATCATCAACCCTGGTCTTCACGCACCTGCTTCTGATTCCGGCCCCCAGAGCAGCAAGACTTCCGAGACTCCGCTGGGAAAGGCCGGCCTCGCAAACTCGAGCAGGATTTTGTCGACGGTGCCGAAGGCAAGACGTTGCACAGCTCGTTGTTTCCGAGACGGCAACGGAGGCCGGAACAGAGTGGGCGGAGCCTTCTTGAGCACTCCCAACGGCAGGGTGACGATCGCGTGATTGGCTAGCACGCGGGTCCCGTCGCGGCAGCGGACAGAGACCGGCCAATCGGGTTCGTCAGTAGGCTCAGAATCCTTGGGCTGGGAATTCTTGGGCTCGGAATCCTTGGGCTCGGAATCCTTGGACTCGGAATCCTTGGGCTCGGGGACATCGGACTCGAGGTCTGTATGCAGAGGCACCTGCAAGTAAAACCGTGCATTCAAACCAAGAAAACTTAGAAAATGCTAGCGGCTGAGAAATTCACTGACATTGAGCTTAATTCGGTTCATAGGTCAAACTCATACCAACTGATTTTATGATATTTTGATAAATTCGAAAAAAGAAAATTACAGAAATACTGAAAAAAAAAGTGGAAATTTACGTTCAAATCTGGTATTCTGCTGTTCTGTCACATAAAATAAAACACATTTTTTACTTGCCAAAATTTTCCTCTCGAGCTGATCTCTGTTTAAAATTTGAGCCTAGATCGACAGAGGTTTAAATTTTAAAACGCTCTTCGAGATCAAAGAAATATATTGCCAGACAAAACTACAACGTATTCCTCTAACACAGTACCTTACATTTTGATTGGAACTTTGTGCTAAAAACTGTAGTTGTCTTCTCTTATGTGAGTTGCCCAAAATTACGTGCATGTCATTTGCAAAATTTCATTAATCCCGAGCGATGTTAAATCTTGAGCCTAACCCAAGTTGAAACCAAGTTTTGTCCGATGTTGGTAGAATTGGTCTTCAATGAACAATCAGCAAAGATTTTATTATTATCAACACTAGAACCGTCTCAAAAATTGATGCCCAAACGGGGACTTGAACCCCGATCTCCACCTGTCGCGGGTGTTGCTCTAACCCATTGAGCTACTTGGACACTGGCTTTTTGGTATTTGATGAGAATGACAGATCTCCAAGGAGTAGAACCAAGAGGCTGTGAATACTCACAGTCACTCTGATTCTAGTGACGCTATATCACGTCACAACCTGTCAAACTCGAATAACTCCAATTTGACGTTGAATTCGTTGCTGTAATAGGATGAAATCTTATTTAAATTGCAAACGCTTGCAATGCGCGGGGTATTTTATGATTAACAACACTAGAACCGTCTCAAAAATTGATGTTTGAGTCCCCGTTTGGGCATCAATTTTTGAGACGGTTATAGTGTTGTTAATAGTAAAATACCCCGCGCATTGCAAGCGTTTGCAATTTAAATAAGATTTCATCCTAATACAGCAAAGAGTTCCCTGTCATGTGTTGGCAACCCTGCCGCGTAGTTACCTCCGTAACGGTACAGTCCGAGTCTCCCGAGTCGTCGGAATCTTCTGATTGGTCGCTGGGCCGCGGATGTGCGTGTCCCCAGCAAAGCTGCGTAACGCAGTGACGAAGCAACAGCGCATCGGCGGGGAGGTCTCGGGTCAGGACGGCCAACAAACTGCCAAACCTAGCGGGAAGAATGTTCGTTAGCGTTCGTCGTAATGTAATCATAATGTAGGACTAGATGGGTTCATTATTAATTATTATTATTATTTGTGGTGTTTAACGACGCACTGTTTTGACATCTGGTCATGCGGCACTGGTCTAATGGCGTCGGTGAATGAGTGGATGATGATGAGGATGATGATGAACCTAACCTAGCCTAGAAGGGAGGAGGGGAAACCCGGTGCCGGCACGTAGCCTACTCCTGTCGAAGACCAAGGGGACCACCGGCTTAACATCCCTTCCGAAGGACGGTACAACGCGAACAACAGGATTCCTCCACAAATCCATGCTGTCGAGAGGTTGATAAGCAAAGCGAGTGAAGTGCCGTACTAACTTTCATCCCTCCAACCTCTCTCCCAAACAGAACTGGTCATGTGTATGATGGTCACCCATCCAATACCTGACTCAGCGCAGTGTTGCTTAACTTTCATCCCTCCAACCTCTCTCCCGAATAGAACTGGTCATGTGTATAATGGTCACCCTTTCAATACCTGACCCAGCGCAGTGTTGCTTAACTTTCCTCCCTCCAACCGCTCTCCCAAACAGAACTGGTCATGTGTATAATGGTCACCCATCCAATACCTGACCCAGCGCAGTGTTGCTTAACTTTCATCCCTCCAACCTCTCTCCCAAACAGAACTGGTCATGTGTATGATGGTCAACCATCCAATACCTGACCCAGCGCAGTGTTGCTTAACTTTCATCCCTCCAACCTCTCTCCCAAACAGAACTGGTCATGTGTATGATGGTCAACCATCCAATACCTGACCCAGCGCAGTGTTGCTTAACTTTCATCCCTCCAACCTCTCTCCCAAACAGAACTGGTCATGTGTATGATGGTCAACCATCCAATACCTGACCCAGCGCAGTGTTGCTTAACTTCGGTGATGAAACGAAAACCGGTGTTTTCAACACGCCAAACCGTGGGTTCGTGACTCGCGTTTACGTTGCGCTGTGACACTTTGACGGCAATTAGAACGCGTTTAAGCGGTAAAATGTAAAAAAATACCAAAAAATCGACGATAAAAACGTAAAAAAAAATTAAAATTTGTCTAACAGTGCATTTTTTCATTTCACCATTGAATTTGTAGCGTAGCAAAGGAAATTCAGAGCTCAAGGTTAACAGATATAAAATAAAATTGAGATAATTTTTAAAAGGCTGGCAGAATTAGCATACATTTTGTGGTTTAATTTGGTTCAAAATTGAGCAGTGTATAAAATCTCAATTTTATCGTTTTTTTGCGGGATCAGTATCACTACGGTTATTTTTATCACTCAATACACTAATCAAACACTAATATGGACATAGATTCTTAACCTCATAGCAAGCAAATGGGGTCCAAGTTATGCAGTATGTGTATAGCTGTAAGAGATGGATTTGGGTGAGATTGAACCTGGACATCAAGTCTCATTTTCACAAAATATTTTTTTATCATTTACAAAAAAATTCCAAGAATTTTTAAAAGTTCTTTAATAATTTCTGGATTCTTAATTTTAAAAATTATTTTGTTTTTTTATTATTTTATTTTTCTACTTTTTATTAAAATTATCAAAAAAATTACAATTTTTTTTTGAATAGTTAATAATAATTAAAAAAAGGAATCAAAAACTATTTCCAAAATTTGGTTAAACTTTTTTTTTTTTTTTTTGGTTTTGCTAGGTAAGGTTAGGTTAGGTAAGGTAAGGTTAGGTTAGGTTAGGTTAGGTCAGGTCAGGTTAGGTTTTGTAGAGGTCATGTAAGGTAAGGTTAGATTAGGTTAGGTTGGGTTAAGTTAAGTTGATAAATTCAAATAATTTCTTTTTGAATTTAAAAAAAATTTAAATAATTATTAAAAAAATTTAAATAATTTCTGGACTTTTAATTTATTTTATTTATTTTTTTATTTTTTTATTACAATTATCAAAAAATGTTTCAAATAGTTTTTAAAAAACAAAATAAAAAATAAAAATTATTTCTAGAAATTTTCAAAAATTAAAATTTTTTAAAGTTAAGGTTAGGTTAGGTTAGCTTTGGTTAGGTTAGGTTTTGTAGAGGTCATGTAAGGTTAGGTTAGGGTAGGTTAGGTTGGGTTAGGTTATGTTGATAAAATCAAATATTTTTTTTTTATTTTAAAAAAATTCGAAGAATTATTTAAAAATTTTAAATAATTTCTGGACTTTTTATTGTTATTTATTTTTATTTTTTATTTATTATTTTTTTTAATTAAAATTATCAAAAAATGTTTCAAATAGTTTTAAAAAAATTAAATTAAAAATCAAAATTATTTCAAGAAATTTTCAAAAATTAAATATTTTTTAAGGTAAGGTTAGGTTAGGTTAGGTTCGGTTAGGTTAGGTTGGGTTAGTTTAGGTTAGGTTTTTTTTTTGCGGTAAAATGTTTTAAATTTCCAAATAACCAAATATGTTATATATTTTTTTATTATTTATATAACATACAAGCAGAACTCGCTGCCTGACGGCTGCTGTTGGTGTTGAGGGATTGGGCATTTTGGTTAAAGAGAAATATATTTTTAAAAATTGCTCGAGTTTTGTCAGATTTTCTTTTCAAAGCCTCTTATGGGCCACAACCTCAAACCACAACCAAGATTACTAAGAAAAATTCCCTGAAAACGCCAGAATTCTGCTACGCAAATAAAAAAATTCGGCAAAATTTACGCTAGTATGAATCTGCTAGCGTATTTAATTATTTAAATTTCATTTTGTCTAATTGAGCTCTAAATTTCCTTTGCTACTAATTATTCGATTCCATCAATCGTAAAATGAAAAAAATGCATTGTTGTCAGAAATATTTCAATTTTTTCCAACTTTCTTTTCTTTAGATGAAATCTGATTTAAATTGCAAACGCTTGCAATGCGCGGGGTATTTTATTATTATCAACACTATAACCGTCTCAAAAATTGATGCCAATTTTCAACATTTCACTGCCTGTGTTTGAATCGCCGTCAAAATGTCACAACGGGATGTAAACGCGAATCACGAACCGATATAGCGGAAGAGCGCAAGTTTTTATCCAAATTTCACGATTTCTATTAAGATTTATGCCCGACAATGAGACATCCCAGATACCTACAAGGGATACCTTTACCTATAAGGTTAATATTATTATAAATTATAATATACAATATAAATAAAATGTAATACAATATAATTTCAGCGCTTGTCTTAATGTAAAATGAGCCTAGCAATATTTTGGGACGATGAAACGTGAAGCCTACAAGTGGAATCCCGCGTGATTCTTTCCGTACTTTCTGTTCATTGAACTTTCATTCAAATTTTTACTGTAAAAAAATTGTCATGGAAACTGTTTTCTGTATATTTCAAACTAACAATGTGTCGGTATTATGTCAACTCCAGAAAGTTTCTTCATAAAATATGAACTTTTTGTAAATTTTTCTGAAAAAGTAAGTTTAGAACACAAAAATATGCTCAGCAAATCTTGTTCAAATCGAAGCTGGCAAATGGGGATTGCACAAAATAAAAATAATAATAACACGCACAATTGATTTCTTTTGGGATGAGTGAAATTAAAGGTTCGACCCTACTCACCCTTGCGGCAGGCTGATGTTTCCGCCGGGCAGCTCCGTGAAGCTGCCCATCTGCATGAGGTCTACTTCATCCATGGAGTGGCACCCGCTAATGCAGGTCTCACGATTGAGCAGGCAAGCGAACAGCGCCCGCGTCATGGGGTCGTTGCCACGGTCCTCGTTGCCGAGGTACAGGTCGGCTTCCAGTCGCAAGTGCTGGCCGACGCTGACCACATTCTCCGGCGGCTCAAAGTTGCACACGAAGTATTCCTCGCAGCGGCGTAAGAAGCACGTGTAGGCCTCGTACGTCTCCTGCCAACCACAGGTCCAAGGCGGTAAGACAATGTGAAACTTCGTTAAATCTGATTTAAATTGCAATTGATTTTATTTGTTTAAGTTGCAACTTGCACGGCCTCCTAGACTGGTGCAGCAAATTTGGTGACACATTTTTACACCAGTGTGTAGTAATTTATTTTTAAGAAATTTAGAATCAAAATTGTTAGCGAACAATTTCGAATATCGCCTGTAGGATTCAGCCAAGGCATGATAGCAATTTGCAACAAGAGGCAACACTGAGTAGCTGATGCCATAGCCACCGAGTCCTACCTGCAACAATGCAAAGGGCATCTGCTGCCCGTTCTCCATGGCAGCCACTACGTGATGCGGCCGAGGCACATGTGTGATGTCCACCAAGCCGTTGGACATCGCCAGCTCGAACAGCGGGTTGCCCAGCACTCCATGGATCCAGTTTGCTCCCAGCTCCAGCTGGTTACTCCCTGCAACCACAAGCTTCCAGTTTTGGTACCCTCTTCATTCTATGTGCTTCTACAAAGCTTTCAAGACATGGAGGTAGGGTGGTCTCTCAGTGTATATTTAGGTGGGTCAGCTGTTCTGTAATGTGCCAATTTACAGGTTAAGAACGGTTAGTGTACCTGTGTCTAACGAAAATATCCGGCCTCCTATTCGACCCCGAGCCTCGAGGATTTTGAAGTCATGAATACCGCTCTTTACTAAGTGACTAGCCGCCGAGAGACCGGCCATACCCGCCCCAATTATCACAATGTTACATCGTAACGTCTTATCGCTGTCACCGGCCGCAGTCGCCATTTTATCCCCCCCCCGCCCCGACAGCACTCGCCGGCATAAAGGTAGCTGCAGAAAGATGATCTGCGGCACCTTTTAAAAAGCGCACTTTATATATGAACAATCACACTATGTATTTTTGTTTTCCTTGACCGAGCAGTAAGTAGGAGGTCACCAACACCAGCACCAGGCAGAGGATATTGTATATTGTTGTTTTATTGTGCTGCTGACAAGTGCATGGTATTTGTATGAGCTCAGGTAAATAAAATAATAATAATAACAATAATGAATAATAATAATAATTAACTCGTTACAGGTACATTATGCATATGTGGGCTACGTGAGTAGAAAGGATTGTTATGGGGGAAGGTTCGGAGTTTGGAGTCAGAGGAGAGATGGTCGGTGTGATGTTGTGGTGAGGTATTCTTCGAGGCTGTAGAAGGGTTCTGGAGAAGGAAGTTTCGAAGATTCGAATCGAAGGAGCTACGTTTGGTGGATTTTTTTAAATGGGTCGGACGGTGGTTATACGTTTTTTCACAGATGTGTGGGGGACTGTGTGTGAAGAGGGAGGTAAGGTGTGGGATGGTCCGAATTTCTTCTCTACTTCTGGTTTCATGGGTGCGGATAGAGGAGTTGCGGGGGAAGAGGTGGGGATATTGTATAATTGTGTTATTTATTATGTTGAATACAAGTAGTACATCATTTCTGAAAATCATGCAATTCATAACCTTCAATAAACAACATCACACATAAACAATAATGGGTGAACCCTCTACAAGAAAAATCCAGCATACCAAAGTAAAATTCTTTTCAACAATCTGGCAGAAAACATAAAATCACAACGCAGGGATTCAAGATCATTCTAAAAAGGCATCTAATTTCAACCTGCCCATACACAAATAAAGATTTTATGCTATCCTAGACGTAAATATTTCTTAATTTTCTAATTTTATGACGCATTCTATTACAATGTACAATTTGTTCATGGGATAAAGACATTATTATTATTATTATTATAAATACCCATCTTGGTATCTGGACAAAAAGACAATAAAATAAAAATGTGTTCCTATACTATGTATTTATTCCACTTGAACTGAATGATCTCTTTTCAAGAATTGGTAAGTAATTGTCTTGCTTGTATTCCTGTTCTGGATAAAAGTAGCAGCACCCAAAAACCCAAAAAAGGCCCCAAGGAAATAGAGAAGACCTCGAGGTCGCAATTGACGCCCATAGGTTTTCAGAGATTAAATTTTTCCATTAATCCGCTTCAGTAGATAGACATATTGCTCGGTAGTTGCCAAATAAATTGTATTTCGTGAGAGCCAATGATTTAAATTGCAAACGCTTGCAATGCGCGGGGTATTTTATTATAAACAACGCTATAAACGTCTCAAAAATTGATGCCCAAACGCGGACTTGAACCCCGATCTCCACCTATCAGCTTTTTGGAGAACTCCCTGGAGAACTGTCATTCTCATCAAATAAACTATAATCGTCTCAAAAAGCCAGTGTCCAGATAGCTCAATGGTTCAGAGCAACACCCGCGACAGGAGGAGATCGGGGTTCAAGTAGCTCAATGGTTCAGAGCAACACCCGCGACAGGTGGAGATCGGGGTCCAAGTAGCTCAATGGTTCAGAGCAACACCTGCGACAGGTGGAGATCGGGGTTCGAGTCCGCGTTTGGGCATCAATTTTTGAGACGGTTATAGTGTTGATAATAATAAAATCACTAGAGTTGTTTGCAATCCAGCAGTCGAGAGCCAAGTCAGAAGCCGCCATCTACGACTTCTTCACACCCTTGCGCTGTTTAAAACCACGTTGTTGCTGAATTTAGGTAATCAACAGCGGAACAGGAACTTCTCGAAATATCAACAGGTGACTCAATTTCAGAAAAATTCTTTATTGAAATAAAAACAAAATGCTAGACTTACACGGGAATAGACAAAGCTTGCCGGGATGAAGCCGACATGATTGAACAGCGAGGCAGAAAGACGGGGGCATACTCACACCTGATTGGGCGATCGAGAGGTTTGCTCACACCTGATTGGCCGATTTGCCGGTGATGGAGCGCGCCATGTAGCGCCAATATGGCGCTCGAATCGTGTCGTGCTTCTCTGCCAGCTCCACACAGAGCTGAAACAAACGCAGCACAAGTGTCTCAACGCTGAAAATCCACAAAGCTACGTAACAACACAACAAGTGGAAACCACCGAGTGGGGTCTTTCAGTTGCCCGGTTGGCTAACCTGAGCCGCATGCTGAGGATCGCTCTGTGCCTGTCGGTCAACCACGAACGCCAGCGCATTCGAACAAGCCGGGTCGACCAATAGCAGCGCAGAACACGACTCCAGCGCACGCTGCTCTGCCAGCGCACAGTCTGCCAGCGCAAGCACCCTGCGCAAGCAACAGGTCACACCATGGGTTAGAGCTACAGGTCACATTATAGGTCCGATCTTTCCCACTCGAAGACAAAGTCGCTGCTTTAGGGTAATTAGCCACGACTTGAACTGGGGAGCAAAAGAGACACAAAAGAAGAAAAACGTAGAAATCAGGCCATAACCATTCCATCGTGGAGGGAAATAACAAAAAAATTGTGACAGGCTCCCAGTGAGACCTAGACCAAGACTAGCCCACCCCGTTGCTGTCAAGGTCTGCTATACCTGACAGGCTCCCAGTGAGACCCAGACCAAGACTAGCCCACCCTGTCGCTGTCAAGGTCTGCTATACCTGACAGGCTCCCAGTGAGACCCAGACCAAGACTAGCCCGCCCCGTCGCTGTCAAGGTCTGCTATACCTGACAGGCTACCAGTGAGACCCAGACCAAGACTAGCCCGCCCCGTTGCTGTCCAGGTCTGCTATACCTGACAGGCTCCCAGTGAGACCCAGACCAAGACTAGCCAACCCCGTCGCTGTCAAGGTCTGCTATACCTGACAGGCTCCCAGTGAGACCCAGACCAAGACTAGCCCACCCCGTTGCAGTCAAGGTCTGCTATACCTGACAGGCTCCCAGTGAGACCCAGACCAAGACTAGCCCACCCCGTCGCTGTCAAGGTCTGCTATACCTGACAGGCTCCCAGTGAGACCCAGACCAAGACTAGCCCACCCCGTTGCAGTCAAGGTCTGCTATACCTGACAGGCTCCCAGTGAGACCCAGACCAAGACTAGCCCACCCCGTCGCTGTCAAGGTCTGCTATACCTGACAGGCTCCCAGTGAGACCCAGACCAAGACTAGCCCACCCTGTCGCTGTCAAGGTCTGCTATACCCGACAGGCTCCCAGTGAGACCCAGACCAAGACTAGCTCACCCCGTCACTGTCAAGGTCTGCTATACCTGACAGGCTCCCAGCGAGACCCAGACCAAGACTAGCCCACCCCGTCGCTGTCAAGGTCTGCTATACCTGACAGGCTCCCAGCGAGACCCAGACCAAGACTAGCCCGCCCCATCGCTGTCCAGGTCTGCTATACCTGACAGGCTCCCGGTGAGGCCCAAACCAAGATTAGTCAACCCTGTCGCTGTCAAGGTCTGCTATACCTAACAGGCTCCCAGTGAGACCCAGACCAAGACTAGCCCACCCCGTCGCTGTCCAGGTCTGCTATACCTGACAGGCTCCCAGTGAGGCCCAGACCAAGACTAGCCAACCCCGTCCCTGTCACGGGACGCTGCCTCTGGTCTTCCCTTGCGACCTCCGTTTCCTCTCTCTGTGTTTATGGGGCAGCGACGGGGTTCCCTCTCCAAGTCGAAGTTTGTTCTATATTCTCAAAAAAATTTAATTAGGCGCAAAATGGTCATCAAGGCTGAAGTACCTATAAACTCCAGTATTCAGTCAATGTTTGACAACCGAACTAGTGTGCACGAGACAGATAGAGGAACTGACCCTCGCAGATAACTCCAGGCGCTTTCATTGCGTGGTGCTCGCACGATGGCTGCCAACGTGAAGTCCACCTCGGCCAGAGATTCAGCCGGGCACGGAACGCCGGCCTCCCATTGGTGGGTCACCAGGAAGTAGCGCTGATTCCACGCCGAGTTGTTGCGAACGTCAAGATCCAGCAGTCGGTCTACGAAAGCCATTTCATTGGCCAGCAATCTGAGGACGAGGACATGCAAGCATTGCCGTTAGCGACCCTCGGCTCTCCACGGAGACACCTGTAAGAGACATGGGTTTTTTTTATTATTAACAACACTATAATCGTCTCAAAAATTGATGCCCAATCGTCTTAAAAAGCGCGACAGGTGGAGATCGGGGTTCGTGTCCTCGTTTGGACATCGACTTTTGAGACGGTTATAGTGTTGTTAATAATAAAATACCCCGTGCAATGCAAGCGTTTGCACTTGAAATAAGATTTCATCCTAAGACCTGGTGATCATGTAATTTTTCCCTCAACCAGGACATTGAGCCTACGCTTTAAAATGAGCAAAGAAGATAAAATTCAACAGTAGAGTTGTCCATGTAAGGTCTTTTTTCCTGGTACTGCAATCATTGAAATCAAGTCACATCACTCTTATCACTCACTACACTTATCACTCTTATCACACTTATCACTCACTACACTTATGGCAGCTGTGAGTACAGCTGGGCCACGTTTAGTTCGACTCTTATTTACATTTCTACTCTTAATGGAAGTGACGCTCTCATTGCAAGAATCCGAGAATATTAGATGTGCGACTTTCTGCCACATGAGTTATATGCCCAACAATTTTTTATTTTTTTTAAATTAATTAATTGATTTTCCAACTTAGGTACAAGTATACCGGTGGTTAGTACTAGTAGGCAATCTGGCCTATGCTAGTTGAATATTGTAAGACCTGAGGTAAGAGATCGTGCCCCACCCTGGTTGGCACGAGTTGCCCCTCAGGTGCTTACCGGTAGGTGCTGACGGCCCATTGCCGGTGCTGCCAAGCGTGGTAGTTCTTGGGATCTTCAGTGAGCAAGTCGGCCGTTAGCGCTAGTTCTTCAGCGCCGCAGCCTCCCCATTCGCAGATCACACGGCGGTGGTGCCTTGAAACCCAAGACAATGTCACATATAACACGTTGAATCAACAGACTTGGAACAGCTCCAAGCAGAGTTGAACTTAATCCAATCAGGGGATCAACTTACCACACCTGGTAGTTCTTTGAGTTATCTTCAATCATTGCCCTGGAATACTTCAGTTCATCCTTCAAATCTTTGTTCAGATTCTTCAGCAGCACTCTCCTGAAACATTTGCAGATGCAAAACGCTTACAGACAGTAATTTTGTAAGCAGCACTCGGTGTAGATTGTGTACTGGCGTTGAATGAGTTGTTGTGCATTATATGAGGAATGTCCCATTTGAAATCTAATGAAAACCATTGGAAGTGACAAGATATCATGCGTCAACCTTTTTTTTAAATCACCTATCAGGATGTCATTTAAATTATATTGTGGATTATTCTAATAATTAAATTTTACAAGGATTTGCTTTATAACTGAGCCAATTTAATGTAATGTCAAGGGACGTTCATCATGCTAGCTGACACACAGTGCCATCAAAACAAGAGAGGGTAATGACAGATTGAATTCAGGTATTCGTACGGTTTACGAGGACAACACAATTCAATAATCTCAGCAATTGCTGCGATGACAAGTTAGCGAGGGTTAGATGACAAAATCATCGAGCGATTTCTATCACTTTGATCTCCACGCCTACCTGTATTGCCAGACTGTGTAGTTGGCCGGGTTTAACTCCAGTGCATCGGCTGTCAGGGCCAGGGCCCGTTCGGACATTTCATTTCGCAACAAAACCGCCCGGAAGTAGTTGAATACGTCGCGGACTACGAAATAAAACAGAGTAGCTAACTTAACATTCAATGCTGTAAATAGACAGGTACGGGTACAAGTAATTGACGGTTTTATTGAATTAACAACTAATCCCATAGACATCCTAACCCCACTTCAGTAACCAAGACAGCGCACTTACACTTATCTGAGTAGGCTATAGCTACGACAGGATCTGGACCATCATTTTGAAGCACCGGCTCGATGTCTTTCCACTCATCTCTCTGCTTATATGGAATCCACACGGTTTCATTCGCGTATTCATCTGAACTCTCGCCCTCTGCCATCACTCCTTGACTTCACTATCAGACCCCAACCAGCAGGATATTCAACACGCCGAATATTAAAGTACCCTTGAAGAGGCTACTATCAAGAATTCTGTGCATCGAATGTGTCAAACAGACTAAAATCGTGTCAAATTAAAAAATCTTGTAAAATGATAAAAACATAAACAGTTGTCTTGAAGGAGAAGGAAATGTTGTGCCCGAATTTTAGAAATGGGTTTAAACGCATCCAACATCCAACGACACAATTTCTTGCTACCTTGAGTCAATAACCCGGCTGTAACTACCAAACGAAAACCTAGCAGGTAAAAGGAAATTTTGGGCCAGATTTTCTGAAGGGGTTCAACGGCGTCCATTACCGAACATACCATATAAATGTCTGGGTTACTTGAGTTACTAAATCGGCTTTAACTACCAAACGAAAACCTAGCCCAACTCAAAAATCTTGCAAAATGATAAAAAACAAACAGAGGTACCCTCAGGAAAAAAGTAAAATTTGACCCTGATTTTCTTGAGGGGGCTAAACGGCGTCAAATACCCAACACCAAAACGATTTCTTGGTGATAGGCAATTACGTATGAGAAACAACAGAAGTGATAATTAAAGTGATAATATTAGAAATCACTTTATAGAAATAAACATCATTTTTTTGGCCCTATGATATATTTGAATCCAATGATAAGTTAAAACTCTCGTGTCTCTCCATCCTATCTTCGAGATGGATAAGAAAATCTGCAGTTTCAGAGGAAAAATTTTAAAAATAAACATTTCTGTCTCAAGTTGAATCCTTGAGTTCAGTCAATCAAGTTGAGAGGCGCGTCAACCCTTTAGTCTCGTTGGAAAGTTTATATACATTTTTTCTTGTCAGTCAGTTTTAGCACAAAACTTCATTAAGAAACTCCAGCAAATAGCCGTATAAACGTCACGTTGGATAAAGCTTACAAATAATGTTAATTTTTAAACCATTTCCAGTTGTTTTCAATCACTTTTCGCAATCTCTAATTGGGGTGTCGATTTCCAAGTGAATCCTGCAGAAGAGACAGGCCACTTACCGATGCACCAACATACCGACAACCCTTGTTACATGAAATTACACGGTGTACACATTTTGTTTGACTAGCTTTGTTTTATCTTTCGACGAGCTAAGATCCTATACTCAGCTGATTCACGATCAACTGACGAATTAAGCTTTAAATAACTTTGGCCGTTTTCAATCACTTTTGACATATTGGCATACCTCTCTGTGGAGAGGGTCACATATTTCTCAGCGAATTTTTACTAAACAAAGGACAGGTATGTGATTAGGTAATAGATGGGGTACGTATTGACCGTTGTTCAGCTATTTATAGAAAATAACGGCCTCGTTTCGGTAGACCCATTGTCCATGTATATTAATGACCACTCAATTAGATATGTGTGCCGTCGATATCGTAGTATTAAGCAAACTAACAAAATGCTACACGATCAAATAAATGCACTAGAGTAGGAATGTGAGCAAGAGAACTCAACAAATATTCACTTATCTAAGGCTTTCAGCCTTTTCAAGAGCTACCAAAGTATTTTGAGAAAATGGAATTCCTCATTCTAATTTTTTTCTTTAATAGACGGACTTTTAGGAGATTTGTCGCAGACTTGAAAAAATTGTAAGGACCGTTGACAATGACATTGCGCACTGCGATGCTAATTAAATATTACCATGTTACCTACATATAAAAATCTTTACTAGAATAGGCCCATACAACTACAATGTGATTGTCAGCAGCCAATAAACAAATATACAAAAAATAAATAAACCTAGCGCTATGCTCTTGTGATTTATGCAACTTATCTAATCTATGCAACTTGGTACTTAGCTAGGGTATTTATATATTTACCAAACTATATTTGTTTTGTGAAATTGTACGGTAAATAAATTTGTTTCGTGGGTGTGAGGAAAATTGCGCCGAGGAATATGTTTCCTCTTGAATGTGCTCATTTTCCAAGCAGTTCGATTTAGTACCACTGCAAGCAGCCAGATGGCGTTTTTGAATTAGCAGCTATCCTAGTTCCCGCCAAACGCCCCACCCGTTTACTGGGTGTTTTTAGCGGGACTAGCCACTCTCTAGTGGCATTCGCTAACGAACTTTCCGGGGAGATCGTCGTGCTGTCTTCTCGTCTCTTGGCCAAGAGAACTCCGAGGAAGATCAACTCGACATGTCTCTCAAATTATTTCGGTAAGTTGACATTTTAATTTTACATCTTTTACAATTCAACTTCATAATTTAACCACTCGGATCGACTCTCGGTCATCGCTTCAGTTACACGACTGCAATTAATATGAATTAGAATGTACCCGAGGTCGTGCAACCCAGACTTTTATTATAAATAATTAATTTGGCTTGAAGCTACAACAGCAGATAAAATACGGGGATGCAATATCCTAGGTGCTATTACAATCATTATTAGATTGACTGCTATTGTTTCTGTCAATACCCTCGTCATTTTACAATAATTTTTGCAATTCGCTTCAAAATGCTGTTGTAGCTTTGCTGAACGAATGGCGTATAATTGCACTTGATGCATTGTTCGTGCTGCTCACGAGGAAAATCATTGCACCTGTTGCTGGAAACCGTGGCTAAAATGTGTTCAATTGTCTAATAATGGCGTGTGTTTTTCAGACGTGCGACGCCTTCAACACAAGAGCAGCAACATAGACGAACATTTCCCGCCCATGAAAGATGAGATGGAGTCGCCGCTTCATTGTAAACCCAGTTCAAATAGTTTTTGTTAAAAAAAAGCTAATGTTTCCTTTCGTTCAAAAACTGGATTTGCACTTTGTCCCAAGTTACGTAGTTGTTCGAAGCACGTTTTAATGTGTGTTAGAGTCGTCATGTACTTGGTAATGAATCTAATGTGACTTTATTCTGTTGTCTTCAGGTGCACTCCACGAGTCGCTGCTGGAAGCCACTGCATCTCGGCTTCCTCCGACGGGACCTTGCTTCAAGCCCTGGAAATTGTAGCGAGGACGCGCTGTGAGAGTTTTATCAGGTGTCTGAGGAAACATGGGAAACTTTTGTTTGCTAGATAACATATTTAATTGCTTGCTTTGCGGGGCTTAACGTCGCGTCAGTTCAGAGGCTGTTTGCGTCACGAGTTCAGGAAATATTCATAATTATTGATTCATTTGTGTGACATGAGAGAAGTCGAGAAAAATTTGGGGACAAGGCCATTGTTGTTAGACTTCCTGTCCAAGTTTTGGATGTTGTAGGTTCTTGCTGGATGTTGTATCTTTCTTCACAGTTAGATTGGTTCGGTACCGAACCGTAGTAGGTTTGTTAGGTTTTGATTGGTTCGTTAAGTTGGATAGGTTTTGATTGGTTCGTTAGGTTGATTAGGTTTTGGTGTAGAATGGTCGTTTCTTTGTCGCTTTGTCCATTGTTGAGGGTCGCCGGAATTAAGTTGATTTGTTCTTCTAGTTTTCATGTCCAATTTTTTTGTCTTCTCTCATGTTGCGTTTTTTCTCTTAGCTTGCCTTACGCCTAGAACATGTAATATTGTGGTAAATTAAGTTACAGTATAAGCAGTTAGTCATAAGGGAGGGTAGAGTTTCCTCAGATGCATTGAGATTCATGTGACCAAATTTACAAGCCATATGACTTTATCGCTCGCCTGCATAATGTTCCTGTTTGCACCCGTGGGGCCCGCCTCGGACGTTCGTTTTTCATGGTTTTCGCGCGTTTAAGTTAAGCTAATGCTGGGCGATTGATTATAATCTTCACAAAATACAGATTATAATCGGCCATGACCACTGACCTCACGGAACAAACGCTTGGAAATATCAAATGAATCACTCTCACAGTTAGCAAGATTTACGTAAACACAAACACGTAAATAGTAATTCAGATATTGTTAAAGCATTTGAATTGTATTTGATGGCAATGTTATTGTCATTCTATATATTGTGTTGTGATATAAAAATTTACAACCCTACAGCCATTTAATTGGGATCTCTGGATGAAAAGGAATTTCACGAGTTTGCGGTGCTTGTAAAACTGGAATTCCTGTAACTTCCACTTCCAAATTTTCCTTCTGCCTAAAAGTACCTCTGTAGTCGGACCAGGTTTTCGTCTGGTAGTTACAGCTGGTTTAGACATCACGCTTCTTTGGTAAATGGTAAGTTTCTTATTTTAGTAGTAATTGTGTTCTTTTAGTGCATTCTTAGAATATATACATAATTATGTGTTTTGAAATTATTTAATTTTGTGCCTGGATTTAAGTTGTTTTTGCGTTTCTTCTAATTACTCACAATATTTTTCAATTATTTATGTACAAATTTGCGCCTGTGGGCTTGGATCACATGGTCCGTTGCTGGGTTCCTGATCGGCTTAGCGGTCATGATTGTAACCTCCCAAAGAGGTACTTAAATGTCAGCTATGTTTAATCGGAATGTGCCGCACATTCAGATAGTCTTGTGCCCGAATTTTCTAAATGGGTTAAAATCTTCCACGACACGATTTTTTGCCATCTTGAGTAACTAAACCGCCTTCAACTATATACCAAACGAAAATGTATTGATTGAATGATTGTTTATTGGTGTTTAACGACGCACTGTTTTGACGTCTGGCCATGCGGCACTGGTCTAATGGCGTCGGTGAATGAGCGATTGTTTATGAGGATGATGAATCTAATCTGGCCTAGAAGGGAGGAGGGGAAACCCGGTGACGGCACGTACTCTACTCCTGTCGAAAAGTTTGGACCACCGGCTTAAAGTCCCTTCCGAAGGACGGTACAACGCGAACAACAGGATTCCTCCACAAATCCATGCTATTGAGAGGTTGATAAGCAAGGCGAGTGAAGTTGCTGTACTAACTTTCATCCCTCCAACCTCTCTCCCGAACAGAACTAGTCATGTGTATGATGGTCACCCATCCAATACCTGACCCAGCGCAGTGTTGCTTAATTTTCATCCCTCTAACCTCTCTCCCGAACAGAACTGGTCATGTGTATGATGGTCACCCATCCAATACCTGACCCAGCGCAGTGTTGCTTAACTTTCATCCCTCTAACCTCTCTCCCAAACAGAACTGGTCATGTGTATGATGGTCACCCATCCAATACCTGACTCAGCGCAGTGTTGCTTAGCTTTCATCCCTCTAACCTCTCTCCCAAACAGAACTAGTCGTGTGTATGATGGTCACCCATCCAATACCTGACCCAGCGCAGTGTTGCTTAAATTTCATCCCTCCAACTTCTCTCCCAAACAGAACTGGTCATGTGTATGATGGTCACCCATCCAATACCTGACCCAGCGCAGTGTTGCTTAACTTTCATCCCTCCAACCTCTCTCCCGAACAGAACTGGTCATGTGTATGATGGTCACCCATCCAATACCTGACCCAGCGCAGTGTTGCTTAACTTTCATCCCTCTAACCTCTCTCCCAAACAGAACTGGTCATGTGTATGATGGTCACCCATCCAATACCTGACTCAGCGCAGTGTTCCTGAACTTTCATCCCTCTAACCTCTCTCCCAAACAGAACTAGTCGTGTGTATGATGGTCACCCATCCAATACCTGACTCAGCGCAGTGTTGCTTAACTTTCATCCCTCTAACCTCTCTCCCAAACAGAACTAGTCGTGTGTATGATGGTCACCCATCCAATACCTGACCCAGCGCAGTGTTGCTTAAATTTCATCCCTCCAACTTCTCTCCCAAACAGAACTGGTCATGTGTATGATGGTCACCCATCCAATACCTGACCCAGCGCAGTGTTGCTTAACTTTCATCCCTCCAACCTCTCTCCCGAACAGAACTGGTCATGTGTATGATGGTCACCCATCCAATACCTGACCCAGCTCAGTGTTGCTTAACTTTCATCCCTCCAACCTCTCTCCCGAACAGAACTGGTCATGTGTATGATGGTCACCCATCCAATACCTGACTCAGCTCAGTGTTGCTTAACTTTCATCCCTCTAACCTCTCTCCCAAACAGAACTGGTCATGTGTATGATGGTCACCCATCCAATACCTGACCCAGCGCAGTGTTGCTTAACTTTCATCCCTCCAACCCAACCTCTCTCCCAAACAGAACTGGTCATGTGTATGATGGTCACCCATCCAATACCTGACCCAGCGCAGTGTTGTTTAACTTTCATCCCTCCAACCTCTCTCCCAAACAGAACTGGTCATGTGTATGATGGTCACCCATCCAATACCTGACCCAGCGCAGTGTTGCTTAACTTTCATCCCTCCAACCTCTCTCCCAAACAGAACTGGTCATGTGTATGATGGTCACCCATCCAATACCTGACCCAGCACAGTGTCGCTTAACTTTCATCCCTCCAACCTCTCTCCCGAACAGAACTGGTCATGTGTATGATGGTCACCCATCCAATACCTGACCCAGCGCAGTGTTGCTTAACTTTCATCCATCCAACCTCTCTCCCGAACAGAACTGGTCGTGTGTATGATGGTCACCCATCCAATACCTGACCCAGCGCAATGTTGCTTAACTTCGGTGATCACACGAACATGGGTGCAACCCAAAATGTCGCCACGACCAGCGGCAGGAAAGTTCACGTTGTCAGCCAATCAATTCCATTCAATGGCGAAACCAGAAGTCGCAGAGTCACTTACAATTTAATAAATCACATCAGGTTCCAGTCCTGTTGACAAAACCCGGACCCACAAGATATGTAAATCATCCCTAAAAATTTGTTTAAAGATGCACATAACATTATAAACTAATAAACTACATTAAAGCACCATCGCCTCAATTTTCATGAGATTTTTCTCACAAATGTAAAAATATAAGCCATAGAATAATAGCGATTTTTAGAGCCGTACCTAGACATAAACAGTGTCAAGCTGAATTTTTCTTGTGCTTGTAAAACTGGAATTCCTGTAACTTCCCACTTCCAAATTTGCCAACTGCCTGAAGGTACCTCAGTATGTTCTTATGATTTAACAAGATTTTTGAGTTAAGCCGGGTTTATTTATAGATATTGATAATATCAGGATTTGTTGAAGGGGTTAAACGGCGTCCAATACCCAACACCAATACGATTTCTTGGTTTACATCGCTTGTACGTATGCAACCCACACCACATCCGTGCACACAGAATTGCGTTGCGTCACGGCGTTTTCACTGCCCGTTTGATTCTACTCAAAGATTCTACCATCCCTTGCCCAAGAACAGCTGTTTTCAATTTACCTTTACGTTTGTAGTGGGAAAGCCTTGGACCTAGTGAAGGGATAATTAAAAGATAATATTAAAAATCAGTTATTAGGAGTAGTTAATAGTTTAATAAAAATACAAAATAGTTATAAAAATTATTAGAATTACCTAGTTAAGAGTTAACTTGGTAATTGTTATAATATTTTGCGGTTTTTTGCTATCGGGAAATTGTCAGGACTGCTCTTACCCTTGCATTTGATAAAGTAACAGGTACAAGTTACGAAACGTCGGGAAATTTAGTTGTTCTTCACTTGGCATTCAAAACCCATTTGAAATAGTTTTTGTTAAAACTAGTGCTAAGTTTACATCAAGTAGACATGAGTCTAAAAATAATCATAGTTGGCTAACTTTGCCATGAAATTCTACCAATTCGTTCCGTTTTCCACGATGGAAGCACATGCTTTTTATCAAAAAGTTTTTCAATAGCAGAGAATTCAGCGAAATGTCTAATTTCACTAATCTCAGAAAAAAAGAATCACTAGTGGGTTTTTTTGGCTCCAGCGGCCGATTTGAACCAAATTTGCAGAGCACATTTCTGTGTTCTCAACTCGGCTAGGACACATTCAGATTGTTTACCCCTTATTTTGCTTTTAGTTTTTGTTAGTTGTAAAACTATTAAAAATGAACAAAAATGTTTAGAACTCTGAAAAGAGAATACAACCGAGACACATTGATGGATAAAAGTTTTCATGGCATCATTTTTGCCAGCACTAATTTCAAGTTTAAACAACAATTCAAAGTCACATGCGAAGTATCAAGTATGCTTATGAAAAAAACCCATCACAAATTGTCCTCTTTCTCTGAGGAAGTAGAATTGACTTTCTCCTACATTAGATTCTAGAAAACACCAGTAAGCAGAGATGAACCACAAGGCACCAGGAATTCATCAAGTCTTCAAACTTTACTATCGATGCTATCTATCCACTAGTATTATTACTATTTGCTTCAATGTCAACTGTTTGACCTTTGTCAACATAATCTAAAGGGTCCGCAGTAATTGTATCCGGGTCCACAGTAGTTATATCCGGGTCCGCAGTAATTGTATCCGGGTCTGCAGTAGTTGTATCCGGGTCCGCAGTAGTTGTATCCGGGTCCGCAGTAGTTGTATCCGGGTCCACAGTAGTTATATCCGGGTCCGCAGTAGTTGTATCCGGGTCTGCAGTAGTTGTATCCGGGTCCGCAGTAGTTGTATCCGGGTCCGCAGTAATTGTATCCGGGTCCACAGTAGTTATATCCGGGTCCGCAGTAATTGTATCCGGGTCTGCAGTAGTTGTATCCGGGTCCGCAGTAGTTGTATCCGGGTCCGCAGTAATTGTATCCGGGTCCACAGTAGTTATATCCGGGTCCGCAGTAGTTGTATCCGGGTCTGCAGTAGTTGTATCCGGGTCCGCAGTAGTTGTATCCGGGTCCGCAGTAATTGTATCCGGGTCCACAGTAGTTATATCCGGGTCCGCAGTAATTGTATCCGGGTCTGCAGTAGTTGTATCCGGGTCCGCAGTAGTTGTATCCGGGTCTGCAGTAGTTGTATCCGGGTCCGCAGTAGTTGTATCCGGGTCCGCAGTAGTTGTATCCGGGTCAGCAGTAGTTGTATCCGGTTCAGCAGTAGTTGTATCCGAGTCTGCAGTAGTTGTATCCGGGTCTGCAGTAGTTGTATCCGGGTCCACAGTGGTTGTATCCGGGTCTGCAGTAGTTGTATCCGGTTCAGCAGTAGTTGTATCCGAGTCTGCAGTAGTTGTATCCGGGTCTGCAGTAGTTGTATCCGGGTCTGCAGTAGTTGTATCCGGGTCTGCAGTAGTTGTATCCGGGTCCGCAGTAGTTGTATCCGAGTCAGCAGTAGTTGTATCCGGGTCCACAGTAGTTGTATCCGGGTCCGCAGTAGTTGTATCTGGGTCTGCAGTAGTTGTATCCGGGTCCGCAGTAGTTGTATCCGAGTCTGCAGTAGTTGTATCCGGGTCCGCAGTAGTTGTATCCGGGTCCGCAGTAGTTGTATCTGGGTCTGCAGTAGTTGTATCCGAGTCAGCAGTAGTTGTATCCGGGTCTGCAGTAGTTGTATCCGGGTCTGCAGTAGTTGTATCCGGGTCCACAGTGGTTGTATCCGGGTCTGCAGTAGTTGTATCCGGGTCCGCAGTAGTTGTATCCGGGTCTGCAGTAGTTGTATCCGGGTCCGCAGTGGTTGTATCCGGGTCAGCAGTAGTTGTATCTGGGTCTGCAGTCGTGATATCCGGTTCAGCAGTCGTAGTTCCCGGTATGGAAGTTGTTGTTTCCGGTACGGGAGTCGTAGTTTCCGGTATGGAAGTTGTTGTTTCCGGTACGTGAGTCGTAGTTTCCGGTATGGAAGTCGTAGTATCCGGTTCAGCAGTCGTAGTTCCCGGTATGGAAGTTGTTGTTTCCGGTACGGGAGTCGTAGTTTCCGGTATGGAAGTTGTTGTTTCCGGTACGTGAGTCGTAGTTTCCGGTATGGAAGTCGTAGTATCCGGTTCAGCAGTCGTAGTTCCCGGTATGGAAGTTGTTGTTTCCGGTACGGGAGTCGTAGTTTCCGGTATGGAAGTTGTTGTTTCCGGTACGTGAGTCGTAGTTTCCGTTATGGAAGTTGTAGTATCCGGTTCAGCAGTCGTAGTTCCCGGTATGGAAGTTGTTGTTTCCGGTATGGAAGTCGTAGTTTTCGGTATGGAAGTTGTTGTTTCTGGTACGGGAGTCGTAGTTTCCGGTATGGAGGTTGTTGTTTCCGGGACGGGAGTCGTAGTTTCCGGTTTTATAGATGACTTCGAAGTGACGTCATCATAGCAGTCCAGCGCGTGGTAAAGAGGGCCGTGATTTGCAAGTGCAAGACCAGCTTCAAGCTCGTTTGGTTCCCGTAGCAACCAATCCGGTTCGATCGGTTCCTGTGACATCCAATGCGGTAGGTTAGGTAAAGAATCCGGTTCAATCGGTTGCTGTGGAAACCAATCCGGTTCAATCGGTTGTTGTGGTAACGAATCCGGTCCGACCGGTTCCTGTGACATCCAATGCGGTAGGTTAGGTAAAGAATCCGGTTCAATCGGTTGTTGTGGCAACCAATCCGGTTCAACCGGTTGCTGTGGCAACCAATCCGGTTCGATCGGTTCCTGTGACATCCAATGCGGTAGGTTAGGTAAAGAATCCGGTTCAATCGGTTGCTGTGGAAACCAATCCGGTTCAATCGGTTGTTGTGGTAACGAATCCGGTCCGACCGGTTCCTGTGACATCCAATGCGGTAGGTTAGGTAAAGAATCCGGTTCAATCGGTTGTTGTGGCAACCAATCCGGTTCAACCGGTTGCTGTGGCAACCAATCCGGTTCAACCGGTTGTTGTGGCAACCAATCCGGTTCAACCGGTTCCTGTGATATCCAATACGGTTCAACGGGTTCCTGTGATATCCAATACGGTTCAACGGGTTCCTGTGGCAACCAATCCGGTTCAACCGGTTGTTGTGGCAACCAATCCGGTTCAACCGGTTCCTGTGGCAACCAATCCGGTTCAACCGGTTGCTGTGGCAACCAATCCGGTTCAATCGGTTGTTGTGGCAACCAATCCGGTTCAACCGGTTGCTGTGGCAACCAATCCGGTTCAACCGGTTGCTGTGGCAACCAATCCGGTTCAATCGGTTGTTGTGGCAACCAATCCGGTTCAACCGGTTGTTGTGGCAACCAATCCGGTTCAACCGGTTCCTGTGATATCCAATACGGTTCAACGGGTTCCTGTGATATCCAATACGGTTCAACGGGTTCCTGTGATATCCAATACGGTTCAACGGGTTCCTGTGGCAACCAATCCGGTTCAACCGGTTGCTGTGGCAACCAATCCGGTTCAACCGGTTGTTGTGGCAACCAATCCGGTTCAACCGGTTCCTGTGATATCCAATACGGTTCAACGGGTTCCTGTGATATCCAATACGGTTCAACGGGTTCCTGTGGCAACCAATCAGGTTCGACCACGTAAGGCCACCACGAAGTTGATCGACGAGCTCGGGCGTGGTTCAAAGTGTCTGAAACAAATGCAGGTGTTGACGGCAAGGTCGATGGATAAACAGACGCAATTCCGCTGTCAGAGTGGCTGGACTAGAGCAGCCGGGATGATGATCTTATGGGCGGGGCAAATAGTTATTACGGTGCTTACCCCGCCGTGTTTTTGACACTTTTCATGCTTAAAATATCTCCATCAATGTTTACCTCAACGATTGATAAACACGTAACGATATTCAAAAGCGAGTAACCTACGAGAAATATCAAAAATAAATTTCATACGACAGTGGCTCCACTTAACGTGATGTTCCTGTACTCTGCATTTCTGTTGGTAACATTTGGCAGCCATCTTTCACGCAGAGACTGTAACATTGAGGTTGTTTCTCTACCTAGAACCTGCACACTCAACGGTTTAACATTAACGTTCTGTCTCTACCTAGAACCTGCACACTCAACAGTTTAACATTAACATTCTGTCTCTACCTAGAACCTGCACACTCAACGGTTTAACATTAACGTTCTGTCTCTACCTAGAACCTGCACACTCAACGGTTTAACATTAACGTTCTGTCTCTACCTAGAACCTGCACACTCAACGGTTTAACATTAATGTTCTGTCTCTACCTAGAACCTGCACACTCAACGGTTTACCATTAACGTTCTGTCTCTACCTAGAACCTGCACACTCAACGGTTTAACATTAACGTTCTGTCTCTACCTAGAACCTACACACTCAACAGTTTAACATCAACGTTCTGTCTCTACCTAGAACCTGCACATTTAACGGTTTAACAATAACGTTCTGTCTCCACCTAGAACCTGCACACTCAACGGTTTAACATTAACGTTCTGTCTCTACCTTGAACCTGCACACTCAACAGTTTAACATCAACCTTCTGTCTCTACCTAGAACCTGCACACTCAACAGTTTAACATTAACATTCTGTCTCTTCCTAGAACCTGCACACTCAACGGTTTAAAATTAACGTTCTGTCTCTACCTAGAACCTGCACACTCAACGGTTTAACATTAACGTTCTGTCTCTACCTAGAACCTGCACACTCAACGGTTTAACATTAACGTTCTGTCTCTACCTAGAACCTGCACACTCAACGGTTTAACATTAACGTTCTGTCTCTACCTAGAACCTGCACATTTAACGGTTTAACAATAACGTTCTGTCTCCACCTAGAACCTGCACACTCAACGGTTTAACATTAACGTTCTGTCTCTACCTTGAACCTGCACACTCAACAGTTTAACATCAACGTTCTGTCTCTACCTAGAACCTGCACACTCAACGGTTTAACATTAACGTTCTGTCTCTACCTAGAACCTGCACACTCAACGGTTTAACATTAACGTTCTGTCTCTACCTTGAACCTGCACACTCAACGGTTCTACCAATGATAAATTATCCAGGTTTCAGCTAAAAACGTGATCAGGGCTCTGCTTCAGAAAACAGCTACAAGGATCAGCCTATAAACCTATTTTCGGTCCGAAAGATATGCCATTAGAGATAAGCACCTGCCATTTACTACCCAACTCTTTTGTAAATCTCACTGCCTTCTGAACTGGGCTGTCACTATATTGAAAGAGCAAAGAAATTGCGTAATAACAGGCACTGACACTTTTAAGAAATATGCAGGTGCACCGAACAGTTTGGCATGTTGGAAACACTGATTCTCGTGAGATCACCGAAGTTAAGCAACACTGCGCTGAGTCAGGTATAGGATGAGTGACCACCGAATGGTTTGGCTTGTTGAAAACACCGGTCCTCGTGAGATCACCGAAGTTAAGCAACACTGCGCTGGGTCAGGTATTGGATGGGTCACCACCGAACGGTTTGACGTGTTGGAAACGCCGGTCCTCGTGAGATCACCGAAGTTAAGTAACACTGCGCTGAGTCAGGTATAGGATGAGTGACCACCGAATGGTTTGGCGTGTTGAAAACACTAGTCCTCGTGAGATCATCGAAGTTAAACAACATTAGCGCTCTCTCACCTGCAGGGTACGCGTCGACGAGAGCGACGACGCCGATGACGAGAATCCATACCTCCAGTCGCAGCATCTTGTCTCAAGCTGAGCAGGCGCCAAATTAAGTCTCTAACGGCGACCCATCGCCGTCGATCATTGCAAATATTGCACCATTTTTCTCCCATCCTGTTGTTTGCGCCGTCTATCGTCTGTCCCTGGGTGCCTGGAATGGTGAGGTGATGGCGGTTGGGGGAGGGGATATCAGATGATATGACGAACAAACGAACACGTGTGGTTTTTTTTTTTTTGCTAACAATCGTGCAAATAGTGAAAAGTTGTGAAATCCAAACACCGGTGGCACCAACTTGAATTCCTGCAATATTCCGAGATATTGATGTAAATAAAGAAATTGATAAAAATATTATGTTGATTATTTATAACTTTAAATTATATTCTTTGGTGTAATTGAACAATGCTTAAGAGTGCTTTTCATGATATGAAAAACACAACCCATGCAAATCTCCGATTTTATCGAAAAATAGTGAAAAACTGACTTTTTTAAGAAATGTTGACAAAGTAATGGAAAAAAGTCTAAAAGGTCAAAGAAATATGTAGGTTTTTAATTTTTTTTTTGTTCTGTTTCTTTGTGTGAAGTCTCATTGTACCTGTCTCTGATATTTGCACAAATTGCGACGTGAATTGGATATTTATCACGACAGATTGAGTTACTGGCAAGACTTTTATTGGTTTTCATCGATATTCTTGATATTTTTATGATATTACGCGGTACAACGTGAACAATAGGATTCCTCCACAAATCCATGCTGTCGAGAGGTTGATATGCAAGGTGAGTGAAGTTGCTGTACTAACTTTCATCCCTCCAACCTCTCTCCCGAACAGAACTGGTCATGTGTATGATGTTCACCCATCCAATATCTGACCCAGCGCAGTGTTGCTTAACTTTCATCCCTCCAACCTCTCTCCCGAACAGAACTGGTCATGTGTATAATGGTCACCCATCCAATACCTGACCCAGCGCAGTGTTGCTTAACTTTCATCCCTCCAACCTCTCTCCCGAACGGAACTGGTCATGTGTATGATGGTCACCCATCCAATACCTGACCCAGCGCAGTGTTGCTTAACTTTCATCCCTCCAACCTCTCTCCCGAACAGAACTGGTTATGTGTATGATGGTCACCCATCCAATACCTGACTCAGCGCAGTGTTGCTTAACTTTCATCCCTCCAACCCCTCTCCCGAACAGAACTGGCCATGTGTATGATGGTCACCCATCCAATACCTGACCCAGCGCAGTGTTGCTTAACTTTAATCTCTCCAACCTCTCTCCTGAACAGAACTGGTCATGTGTATGATGGTCACCCATCCAATACCTGACCCAGCGCAGTGTTGCTTAACTTTCATCCCTCCAACCTCTCTCCCGAATAGAACTGGTCATGCGTATGATGGTCACCCAACCAATACCTGACTCAGCGCAGTGTTGCTCAACATTCATCCCTCCAACCTCTCTCCCGAACAGAACTGTTCATGTGTATGATGGTCAACCATCCAATACCTGACCCAGCGCAGTGTTGCTTAACTTTCATCCCACCAACCTCTCTCCCGAACAGAACTGGTCATGTGTATGATGGTCACCCATCCAATACCTGACCCAGCGCAGTGTGCTTAACTTTCATCCCTCCAACCTCTCTCCCGAACAGAACTGGTCATGTGTATGATGGTCACCCATCCATACCTGACCCAGCGCAGTGTTGCTTAACTTTCATCCCTCCAACCTCTCTCCCGAACAGAACTGGTCATGTGTATGATGGTCACTCATCCAATACCTGACCCAGCGCTGTGTTGCTTAACTTTCATCCCTCCAACCTCTCTCCCGAACAGAACTGGCCATGTGTATGATGGTCATCCATCCAATACCTGACCCAGCGCAGTGTTGCTTAACTTTCATCCCTCCAACCTCTCTCCCGAACAGAACTGGTTATGTGTATGATGATCACCCATCCATTACCTGACTCAGCGCAGTGTTGCTTAACTTTCATCCCTCTAACCTCTCTCCTGAACAGAACTGGTCATGTGTATGATGGTCACCTATCCAATACCTGACCCAGCGCAGTGTTGCTTAACTTTCATCCCTCCAACCTCTCTCTCTCCTGAACAGAACTGGTCATGTGCAGTCAGAAGGGTCAGATGTTAACCTTGCCGAGGTGCAGATTAAAAATGGTGACAGAAGGGCTGCTATATGCAGGTGCTAAACTATTTAACGCCTCTCCTACACGCTTAAGAGAAATAAAGGATGGGTCCTTCAGGACGAGGCGCAGAGATTTTTGAATTAAAAACTGCTTTTATAGTGTGCACGAATTTTATAATTTTTAGACTGTATAATATTACTTAAGTACTACTGTAATTTAATATGTATTGTATTGAATTGTAAATGTACCATATCATTATTTTTAGATATGTTTTAAACTATGTGTGTATCCCTAGGGACAAAAACCTACAGTGAATTATGTTATTATTATTATTATTTTGCATGGGCAGACTACTTTTTAACAAATAACGGAATGAAATGAAAATCATAAGAGGCAAAAGCAGTTTTTAAAGACAGGCTATCGACATTTTCTTACAGATAAGTGATTTAACTCGACGACGGAGTTTTCAAATGTGAAATTAACGGATTGATATTGTATTTTAGAATTAGAAACATTATCCAGGAAGAAATTAACTATTGTCGATATCGTCGTACAATGATCTTATGACAAATAGATTCAAGAATACAAGCAGAGATGATCCACAAGGCACCAGGAATTTGTGAAAGTCTTCCAACTCAACTTTACTAAAGTCGTGTCAACGCGACGCCTTCAACAATTCCGACAACTTGTCGACCAGTGTCAACGATCCGGGTCCACGGTCGTTGATTCCGGTTCGGTAGTCGTTGATTCCGGTTTGGAAGTCGTTGATTCCGGGTTGGAAGTCGTTGATTCCGGTTCGGTAGTCGTTGATTCCGGTTCGGTAGTCGTTGATTCCGGTTCGGTAGTCGTTGATTCCGGTTCGGTAGTCGTTGATTACGGTTCGGAAGTCGTTGATTCCGGTTCGGTAGTCGTTGATTCCGGTTCGGTAGTCGTTGATTCCGGTTCGGTAGTCGTTGATTCCGGGTCGGTAGTCGTTGATTCCGGTCTGGAAGTCGTTGATTCCGGTTCGGTAGTCGTTGATTCCGGTTCGGTAGTCGTTGATTCCGGTTCGGTAGTCGTTGATTCCAGTTTGGAAGTCGTTGATTCCGGTTTGGAAGTCGTTGATTCCGGGTTGGAAGTCGTTGATTCCGGTTCGGTAGTCGTTGATTCCGGTTCGGTAGTCGTTGATTCCGGTTCGGTAGTCGTTGATTCCGGTTCGGTAGTCGTTGATTACGGTTCGGAAGTCGTTGATTCCGGTTCGGTAGTCGTTGATTCCGGTTCGGTAGTCGTTGATTCCGGTTCGGTAGTCGTTGATTCCGGGTCGGTAGTCGTTGATTCCGGTCTGGAAGTCGTTGATTCCGGTTCGGAAGTCTTTGATTCCGGTCTGGAAGTCGTTGATTCCGGTTTGGAAGTCGTTGATTCCGGTTCGGTAGTCGTTGATTCCGGTTCGGTAGTCGATGATTCCAGTTTGGAAGTCGTTGATTCCGGGTTGGAAGTAGTTGATTCCGGTTTGGAAGTCGTTGATTCCGGTTTGGAAGTCGTTGATTCCAGTTTGGAAGTCGTTGATTCCGGTTTGGAAGTCGTTGATTCCGGTTCGGTAGTCGTTGATTCCGGTTTGGAAGTCGTTGATTCCGGGTTGGAAGTCGTTGATTCCGGTTTGGAAGTCGTTGATTCCGGTTTGGAAGTCGTTGATTCCGGTTTGGTAGTCGTTGATTCCGGTTTGGAAGTCGTTGATTCCGGGTTGGAAGTCGTTGATTCCGGTTTGGTAGTCGTTGATTCCGGTTTGGAAGTCGTTGATTCCGGGTTAGAAGTCGTTGATTCCGGTTTGGAAGTCGTTGATTCCGGTTTGGAAGTCGTTGATTCCGGTCTGGAAGTCGTTGATTCCGGTTCGGAAACAACCGAGTGCCGCCTCGTCAGCTCCGCCTCGTACAAGGCGATGAGCGCTTTGTAAAGAGAACCGTGATTAGGAAATTCAGGATCAGTTTCAAGCTCGCCCGGTTCCCGTGGCAACCAACCCGGTCCAACTGGTGTCAGTGAAGTCAGGTCCGGTCCAACTGGTCTCTGAGTCATCCAAACTGGTACATCCGGTTCCTGTGAAGTCAAAGTTGTTGATTCCGGTTTGGAAGTCGTTGATTCCGGTTTGGAAGTCGTTGATTCCGGTCTGGAAGTCGTTGATTCCGGTTTGGAAGTCGTTGATTCCGGTCTGGAAGTCGTTGATTCCGGGTTAGAAGTCGTTGATTCCGGGTTGGAAGTCGTTGATTCCGGTCTGGAAGTCGTTGATTCCGGTCTGGAAGTCGTTGATTCCGGTTCGGAAACAACCGAGTGCCGCCTCGTCAGCTCCGCCTCGTACAAGGCGATGAGCGCTTTGTAAAGAGAACCGTGATTAGGAAATTCAGGATCAGTTTCAAGCTCGCCCGGTTCCCGTGGCAACCAACCCGGTCCAACTGGTGTCAGTGAAGTCAGGTCCGGTCCAACTGGTCTCTGAGTCATCCAAACTGGTACATCCGGTTCCTGTGGCAACCAATGCGGTTCAACGGGTTCCTGTGATATCCAATCCGGTTCAACCGGTTCCTGTGGCAACCAATCAGGTTCGACCACGTAAGGCCACCACGAAGTTGATCGACGAGCTCGGGCGTGGTCGGGGTTCAAAGTGTCTGAAACAAATGCAGGTGTTGACGGCAAGGTCGATGGATAAACAGACGCAATTCCGCTGTCAGAGTGGCTGGACTAGAGCAGCCGGGATGATGATCTTATGGGCGGGGCAAATAGTTATTACGGTGCTTACCCCGCCGTGTTTTTGACACTTTTCATGCTTAAAAGATCTCCATCAATGTTTACCTCAACGATTGATAAACACGTAACGATATTCAAAAGCGAGTAACCTACGAGAAATATCAAAAATAAATTTCATACGACATTGGCTCCACTTAACGTGATGTTCCTGTACTGTGCATTTCTGTCGGTAACATTTGGCAGCCATCTTTCACGCAGAGACTGTAACATTTACGTTGTTTCTCTACCTAGAACCTGCACACTCAACGGTTTAACATTAACGTTCTGTCTCTACCTAGAACCTGCACACTCAACGGTTTAACATTAACGTTCTGTCTCTACCTAGAACCTGCACACTCAACGGTTTAACATTAACGTTCTGTCTCTACCTAGAACCTGCACACTCAACGGTTTAACATTAACGTTCTGTCTCTACCTAGAACCTGCACACTCAACGGTTTAACATTAACTTTCTGTCTCTACCTAGAACCTGCACACTCAACGGTTTAACATTAACGTTCTGTCTCTACCTAGAACCTGCACACTCAACGGTTTAACATTAACGTTCTGCCTCTACCTAGAACCTGCACACTCAACGGTTTAACATTAACGTTCTCTCTCTACCTAGCGTTTTGGAAACACCGGTCCTCGTGAGATCACCGAAGTTAAGCAACACTGCGCTGGGTCAGGTATAGAATGATTGACCACCGAATGGTTTGGCGTGTTGAAAACACTGGTCCTCGTGAGATCATCGAAGTTAAACAATATTAGAGCTCTCTCACCTGCAGGGTACGCGTCGACGAGAGCGACGACGCCGATGACGAGAATCCATACCTCCAGTCGCAGCATCTTGTCTCAAGCTGAGCAGGCGCCAAATTAAGTCTCTAACGACGACCCATCGCCGTCGATCATTGCAAATATTGCACCCATTTTTCTCCCATCCTGTTGTTTGCGCCGTCTATCGTCTGGCCCTGGGTGTCTGGGTGCCTTATATCAAATGATATGACGAACAAACCTACACCACTTACTGAACCATAAATCCAAACACCGGTGGCAATAACTTGGATTACAGCAATCTTCCGAGATATTGATGTAAATAAAGAAATTGATAAGAAAATTATATTGATTATTTATAACTTTAAATTATTTTCTTTGGTGTAATTGAACAATGCCTAAAAGTGCTTTTTATGATACTAAAAACACTACCTGTGCAAATCTCTGATTTAATCGAAAAATTGTGCAAAAATGACTTTTTCAGAAATTTTGACAAAGTAATGGAAAAAAGTCAGTAAAATTATATCAGTTGGTCAGAGGGAGAATGCAAGGTTTGGCGTGACTACGTATTATAGCGCAGTACATAGGGAGACATTTACGAATTGGCTCTCCGTAAGATTAATGTTAAATTACGCAAAATGGCAAAAATGGCAAATGTATAACAACAGCCTACAGCCTACAGGAAGCGAAGGACAGAGTGCGATTTATTATCATTCAATAGTTCAGATCATTCTCTAGTTAGTTTTTTATTGTATTTTTGCTAAACTAAATATTGGAGGAGGCGGCGTTTTGAGCACTCGTCATAAGACTAATGCAAAATAAAAGATATATATCGCAAGATGACACTTCCATCCCAATCTATAAAGTCCTTCAGCTTGTAAATTAGATATGAAAACACAACCCAAATAAAGAGAGACGTAAAACAGACATTTTTTCGAGAACTCCGTCCAGGGTTCCAGTCCTGGTACAAGCGAACCTGTCACTCAAACAACGGCGCTGACCCCCGGCATGTGAACTACATGTGAAAAACATTTCCAATACACAGTGGCGTTGATCAAGCACAAGCATTGATGACTCCGTCCAGGGTTTCAGTCCTGGTACAAGCGAACCTGTCACTCAAACAACGGCGCCGACCCCCGGCATGTGAACTACATGTGAAAAACATTTCCAATACACAGTGGCGTTGATCAAGCACAAGCATTGATGACTCCGTCCAGGGTTTCAGTCCTGGTACAAGCGAACCTGTCACTCAAACAACGGCGCCGACCCCCGGCATGTGAACTACATGTGAAAAACATTTCCAATACACAGTGGCGTTGAACAAGCACAAGCATTGATGACTCCGTCCAGGGTTTCAGTCCTGGTACAAGCGAACCTGTCACTCAAACAACGGCGCTGACCCCCGGCATGTGAACTACATGTGAAAAACATTTCCAATACACAGTGGCGTTGATCAAGCACAAGCATTGATGACTCCGTCCAGGGTTTCAGTCCTGGTACAAGCGAACCTGTCACTCAAACAACGGCGCCGACCCCCGGCATGTGAACTACATGTGAAAAACATTTCCAATACACAGTGTCGTTGATCAAGCACAAGCATTGATGACTTGTTGGATCGTCTCAGATGAAGAAGGTTTTATGGTTAGTACCTATGGTAGTTGACCTACGCGCCTACGCGGTAGTTGAACGTAGTCACGCTTAAATCTCGGCCGTGTTAACAAGATACAGCCACATCCACTTTACAAATATTGAGATTTCCGAGATATTGATATAAATAAAGAAATTGATAAAAATATAATATTGATTATTTATAACTTTAAATTATATTCTTTGGTGTAATTGAACAATGCTTAGAGTGCTTTTCATGATATGAAAAACACAACCCATGCAAATCTCCGATTTAATCGAAAAATAGTGCAAAACTGACTTTTTTAAGAAATGTTGACAAAGCAATGGAAAAAAGTCTAAAAGGTCAAAGAAATATGTTTGTTTTTATTTTTTTTTGTTCTGATTATTTGTGTGAAGTCTCATTGTACCTGTCTCTGATATTTGCACAAATTGCGACGTGAATTGGATATTTATCACGACAGATTGAGTTACTGGCAAGACTTTTATTGGTTTTCATCGATATTCTTGATATTTTTATGATATTATACCAATGTTTATTTGCGAAATGGTTTGCTTGTTACTTGATGATTAAAGGTCTTCAGATTGACATGAATGCCACTTTTAGGCCAATTATACACGAGGACATTGTCCATCACACACGCACAGCTGAGTGCATTGTAGCGACGCCAGTCCACAGAAAAAACGGTTTGCCGTGTTGGAAACACATACCGAAGTTAAGCAACACTGCGCTGGGTCAGGTATTGGATGGGTGACCATCATACACATGACCAGTTCTGTTTGGGAGAGAGGTTGGAGGGATGAAAGTTAAGCAACACTGCGCTGGGTCAGGTATTGGATGGGTGACCATCATACACATGACTAGTTCTGTTCGGTAGACAGGTTGGAGGGATGAAAGTTAAGCAACACTGCGCTGGGTCAGGTATTGGATGGGTGACCATCATACACATGACTAGTTCTGTTCGGGAGAGAGGTTGGAGGGATGAAAGTTAAGCAACACTGCGCTGGGTCAGGTATTGGATGGGTGACCATTATACACATGACCAGTTCTGTTTGGGGGAGAGGTCGGAGGGATGAAAGTTAAGCAACACTGCGCTGGGTCAGGTATTGGATGGGTGACCATCATACACATGACCAGTTCTGTTCGGGAGAGAGGTTGGAGGGATGAAAGTTAAGCAACACTGCGCTGGGTCAGGTATTGGATGGGTGACCATTATACACATGACCAGTTCTGTTTGGGGGAGAGGTCGGAGGGATGAAAGTTAAGCAACACTGCGCTGGGTCAGGTATTGGATGGGTGACCATCATACACATGACTAGTTCTGTTCGGGAGAGAGGTTGGAGGGATGAAAGTTGGTACAGCAACTTCACTCGCCTTGCTTATCAACCTCTCGACAGCATGGATTTGTGGAGGAATCCTGTTGTTCGCGTTGTACCGTCCTTCGGAAGGGACGTTAAGCCGGTGGTCCCCTTGGTCTTCGACAGGAGTAGACTACGTGCCGGCACCAAGTGCCACTGCGACTTTATCTCAAGGCCACTTAAAATCGCGGTGAAAATGAATGTAATCGAAGTTGCTGTAATTTCAAGTCCAAAAGAAATAATTTCATCGTTCCTTGAAGTCGACCTTTTGTCACTTTACATTGGTGTTCATGGTTGACGTCTGTTCACTGCCCCTACTATCGTCGTCATGAGTGAATTTGAATAAGTCGTCTTACCACAGATCCCCACCACCAACCCCTTTCCATCGTTGTCTTCACCGAGCAATGTTATTAAGGTCACCTTCATCTAATCTTCTAATCACTGCCAGATGCATTTAGATGGTTCTCAATGCATTTAGGAACGAGTTGGGTTAGGGTATGGTATTTTATAAATTTTAATGTTAATTCTGATTGAAATTGCAAACGCTTGCACTAGCCACTAAGTATTTTATTACAATGAACACTAATATCATTTTTTTTTAATCAATACCCAAACGGGGACATAAAAACCCAATCTCCAACTCTAGCGGGTGTTGCGTTAACCAATTGACCTCTTTGGACATGTAATTTTTGTGAGGATTTGATGAGAATGACGGATCTCAATTTCTGAAAGAGTTCGAGTGTTTCTAAAAGTAAAACACGTCGCTAGTAATGATTTCATTTCTTTATGAAGCTTTATCATTTCACGTGACACACAATTGTCAATATTGTGAAGAAAAGTGTTTGCTTTTCAACACCACGGTTGCAACATGACGCTATTGCGACGAGCACGGCATGACCGAGTTACCAATGTTGACCACCAGGTAGCGACACGCAACGTTAGCACAGCCCCTGCGACAACAGGACACCAGAAGGCGCTGGGTTGTGCATTGAGAAGGCTGTGCCATGTCACCGAATATTCGCGCTGCGCTGACGTTCCTCGCGGAGGTTAGCCGTACTACGACCATCCACGGTTTTTCGCAGCTGGCCAGCGCTGAGAGACACCCGGTCGAACGGTGGGTGCAAATAACCTGGATAGAACATAGGATCCAGCCAGCTGATCTCAAATAACCTGGATAGAACATAGGATCCAGCCAGCTGATCTCAAATAACCTGGATAGAACATAGGATCCAGCCAGCTGATCTCAAATAACCTGGATAGAACATAGGATCCAGCCAGCTGATCTCAAATAACCTGGATAGAACAAAGGATGCAGCCAGCTGATCTCAAATAACCTGGATAGAGCATAGGATCCAGCCAGCTGATCTCAAATAACCTGGATAGAGCATAGGATCCAGCCAGCTGATCTCAAATAACCTGGATAGAGCATAGGATCCAGCCAGCTGATCTCAAATAACCTGGATAGAACATAGGATCCAGCCAGCTGATCTCAAATAACCTGGATAGAGCATAGGATCCAGCCAGCTGATCTCAAATAACCTGGATAGAGCATAGGACCCAGCCAGCTGATCTCAAATAACCTGGATAGAACATAGGATCCAGCCAGCTGATCTCAAATAACCTGGATAGAGCATAGGATCCAGTCAGCTGATCCCAAATAACCTGGATAGAGCATAGGATCCAGCCAGCTGATCTCAAATAACCTGGATAGAGCATAGGATCCAGCCAGCTGGTCTCAAATAACCTGGATAGAGCATAGGATCCAGCCAGCTGATCTCAAATAACCTGGATAGAGCATAGGATCCAGCCAACTGATCTCAAATAACCTGGATAGAACATAGGATCCAGCCAGCTGATCTCAAATAACCTGGATAGAGCATATGATCCAGTCAGCTGATCTTAAATAACCTGGATAGAGCATAGGATCCAGCCAGCTGATCTCAAATAACCTGGATAGAACATAGGATCCAGCTAGCTGATCTCAAATAACCTGGATAGAGCATAGGATCCAGCCAGCTGATCTCAAATAACCTGGATAGAGCATAGGATCCAGTCAGCTGATCTCAAACAACCTGGATAGGGCATAGGATCCAGCCAGCTGGTTTCAAATAACCTGGATAGAACATAGGATCCAGCCAGCTGATCTCAAATAACCTGGATAGAGCATAGGATCCAGCCAGCTGATCTCAAATAACCTGGATAGAGTATAGGATCCAGCCAGCTGATCTCAAATAACCTGGATAGAACATAGGATCCAGCCAGCTGATACCAATGTTGCAGGCTGAGCTGGGCATGCGTCATCACGGTGGCAATTGGCTGTACTGTGGCGGTCTCCATGGAAACACTTCAACGATACAACGAGAATCCCACGGTCATCTCGATGGAACGCAACTTTGTGGAGTGGAACATATCGCTGCCAGCTACATTCATCTGTCCGAACGACAAGGTGGACCTCGAGCACCTAGGAAACATCTCCCGGAGGTAACCGAGCGACATCGAACACACCCGAGCCACCCCGATCGCACCCGAGCTCGATGCACTGTTGCCGGTTGTTGATTTCAGACTTGCCGGACCGAACGCAAGCGAGACCAAGGTTAGCGTAATCGCCGCCTACCTGTCAACGCTGCTCAACTCTACCTACGACAACCTGGGAAACTTGGAGCCCTTCTCAAAGTACGCGTTTCTGCCGCAGCGTGACCTCACAGCGCTGCTCTGGGAGGTTAGTCTAGCGTTCTAGAAGGCGGTGCGTGCACCCGGTGCTGACTGCTGAACGGTACTTGTTGCTGCAGGTGAAGGCCAACTTTACGTGCAACATGTCGTCGTCGGGATGGAACTCGCGGCAGAGTGCTAAGAACCGGAACCAAATCATGCTTGTCGAACCTGGCTTCTGTTTTGTTCACAACTCGCTGCTCCTCGCCGATTGGTCGACGCCGCTCGAGGAAGCGTGAGTCTGCGCAGAATTGACACACGCACATTCCCACGTTGATATAAAAAAGTGTTTAAGTGTTTGTTTCCAGACTCATGTCTACTTTATCTAAACTTAGCACTAGTTTTAACAAAAACTATTTCAACTGGGTTTTGAATGCTAAGTGAACAACAACTAAATTTCCCAACGTTTCGTAACTTGTACCTGTTACTTCATCAAGGGTAAGAGCAGTTCTGACAATTTTCCTATAACAAAAGAACCACATAAAATTATAACAATTACCTAGTTCAAGCTTCCTAAATGCAACTAGGTAATTGTTATAATTTTGTGTGGTACTTTTGCTATCAGAAAATTGTCAGTACTGCTTTAACCCTTGATAAAGTAACAAGTACAAGTTACGAAACGTCGGGAAATTTAGTTGTTCTTCACTTAGCATTGAAAACCCAGTTGAAATCATTTTTGTTAGAAGCTTTTTAACCTTTGCACCCGATGTATGCCGATGTTTGCCGATGTTTTTATATCTGCCCGGACAGTCGGCGCCGCCTGGTGTACGAGTTGGCTCACGAGGGGCTCGTGGTCAGCAAACTCGACGGCGCACGCCTAGTGTCGGTCTCGGATATCAAGACGTCTTATGACGTAAGCGCCTTTGATTATCTTTCAACTGCACATTTCTTGGCCAGCCACCAACTTATAGGTGCTGACCTACCACACCCTGACTGCCGTTTCGACGTGCCACCATGCCATGGCATAGCTAATTCATTCGACAGTGGCTCCACCTAACGGCCTGTTCCGGTACTCTGCATTTTTGTCGGTAAAGTAGTCTTTTGGCGGCCATCTTTCACGCAGAAAGTTTAACATTAGCGTTCTGTCTCTTCCTTGAACCTGCACACTCAACGGTTTAACATAAAAGTTCTGTCTCTACCTAGAACCTGCACACTCAACGGTTCAACATACGCGTTCTGTCTCTACCTAGAACCTGCACACTCAACGGTTTAACATTAACGTCCTGTCTCTACCTAGAATCTGCACACTCAACGGTTTAACATTAACGTTCTGTCTCCACCTAGAACCTGCACACTCAACGGTTTAACATTAACGTTCTGTCTCTACCTAGAACCTGCACACTCAACGGTTTAACACTAACGTTCTGTCTCTACCTAGAACCTACACACTCAACGGTTTAACATCAACGTTCTATCTCTACCTAGAACCTGCACACTCAACGGTTTAACATTAACGTCCTGTCTCTACCTAGAATCTGCACACTCAACGGTTTAACATTAACGTTCTGTCTCTACCTAGAACCTGCACACTCAACGGTTTAACATCAACGTTCTGTCTCTACCTAGAACCTGCACACTCAACGGTTTAACATCAACGTTCTATCTCTACCTAGAAACTGCACACTCAACGGTGTAACATCAACGTTGTTAAACGCCCCTGGTTATACCCTTGCAGGTACACTGGATGTCCAGGGACGAAGTGCCCGAGGTTGGGACAAAACCGACCGCCTCCAAAGTTTACAAGGGAAGTCAGTACTCTGCCAAGCTTCGCGTGGCGATGACGCTGGTAGCCTCAAAGCGCGTGCGCGAACTCAGCCCCGAGCGACGCCGATGTCTCTTTGCAGACGAGGTGCCACCCGACGCCGCATTTACCGTGAGTAGCAACGTTGAGTGTAGGTTCTAGGTAGAGAAACAACGTCAATGTTACAGTCTCTGTGTGAAAGATGGCCGCCAAATGACTACCTTACCGACAAAAATGCAGAGTACCGGAACATCACGTTAAGTGGAGCCACTGTCGTATGAATTTTAATTTCGATATTTCTCGTAGGTTAACCCGCTTTCGAGACTTTTCATGCTCAAAAAATCTCCATCAATGTTTACCTCAACGATTGATAAACACGTAACGATATTCAAAAGCGAGTAACCTACGAAAAATATCGAAATTAAATTTCATACGACAGTGGCTCCACTTAACGTGATGTTCCAGTACTCTGCATTTTTGTCGGTAAGGTAGTCATTTGGCGGCCATCTTTCACGCAGAGACTGTAACATTGACGTTGTTTCTCTACCTAGAACCTACACTCAACGGTTATAGTGTTGATAATAATAAAATACTGCGCTAGGGCTATCAATTAGTCTACATGGGAGTAGGAATTGAAGAAGATGCAGGAATTTCTAGATCTAGGTCCACATGTCAGTGCAATGGTCGTACAGGTTATTAAAGTGCCATCTAGCGTCGGATCAGGAAAGTGAGTCAGAATGGTGGAATATGCTAATTAGGTTCCCACCCGCCGTGCTAGCCCACTGATCTGATCCGCTATCACGGTAGCGGCGCTGGTAAAGAGATGGTCGTGATGTGACCTTGACAGGAGTTCCTCGTTCTGCCGCCAGGTGTATAGCTTCAAGACGTGCCTCGTCGAGTGCCGCGTGCGTCGCGCCGTTCAGCTCTGCGCCTGCGCACCCTACTTCGCACGACACAACGGTGAGTGCGATGACGTCACTGCTCGCTCATTGGCTCGCCTCGAAGACGTCACTGCTCGCTCATTGGCTCGCGTCGATGACGTCACTGCTCGCTCATTAGCTCGCGTCGATGACTTCACTGCTCGCTCGTTGTCTCGCCTCGATGACGTCACTGCTCGCTCGTTGGCTCGCCTCGATGACGTCACTGCTCGCTCATTGGCTCGCCTCGAAGACGTCACTGCTCGCTCATTGGCTCGCGTCGATGACGTCACTGCTCGCTCATTGGCTCGCCTCGATGACGTCACTGTTCGCTCGTTGTCTCGCCTCGATGACGTCACTGCTCGCTCATTGGCTCGCCTCGATGACGTCACTGCTCGCTCGTTGTCTCGCCTCGATGACGTCACTGCTCGCTCATTGGCTCGCCTCGATGACGTCACTGTTCAATGATTGGCTCGCCTTGTGTTTCAGCTTCAACGCGTGAATGCGACATCCAGGGCCTTCTATGTCTGGCTAGACACACTGACACCTTGGTCCGACTTGACGTGGCAGCCTGTGGTTGCTTACCCTCTTGCCAAGTTACCACCTACTCGCTGATATACGCAGATAACATCAATAGTGAGTCAAAACAACTTGGTTGCCTAGCAACGCTTGTCAAAACAACTTGGTTGCCTGGCAACGCTTGTTAAAACAACTTGGTTGCCTAGCAACGCTTGTTAAAACAACTTGGTTGCCTAGCAACGCTTGTTAAAACAACTTGGTTGCCTGGCAACGCTTGTTAAAACAACTTGGTTGCCTAGCAACGCTTGTTAAAACAACTTGGTTGCCTGGCAACGCTTGTTAAAACAACTTGGTTGCCTAGCAACGCTTGTTAAAACAACTTGGTTGCCTAGCAACGCTTGTTAAAACAACTTGGTTGCCTGGCAACGCTTGTCAAAACAACTTGGTTGCCTAGCAACGCTTGTTAAAACAACTTGGTTGCCTGGCAACGCTTGTTAAAACAACTTGGTTGCCTGGCAACGCTTGTTAAAATAACTTGGTTGCCTAGCAACGCTTGTTAAAACAACTTGGTTGCCTAGCAACGCTTGTTAAAACAACTTGGTTGCCTGGCAACGCTTGTTAAAACAACTTGGTTGCCTAGCAACGCTTGTTCAAACAACTTGGTTGCCTAGCAACGCTTGTCAAAACAACTTGGTTGCCTAGCAACGCTTGTTAAAACAACTTGGTTGCCAGGCAACGCTTGTTAAAACAACTTGGTTGCCTAGCAACGCTTGTTAAAACAACTTGGTTGCCTAGCAACGCTTGTTAAAACAACTTGGTTGCCTAGCAACGCTTGTTAAAACAACTTAGTTGCCTAGCAACGCTTGTTAAAACAACTTGGTTGCCTGGCAACGCTTGTTAAAACAACTTGGTTGCCTAGCAACGCTTGTTAAAACAACTTGGTTGCCTAGCAACGCTTGTTAAAACAACTTGGTTGCCTAGCAACGCTTGTCAAAACAACTTGGTTGCCTAGCAACGCTTGTTAAAACAACTTGGTTGCCTAGCAACGCTTGTTAAAACAACTTGGTTGCATGGCAACGCTTGTTAAAACAACTTGGTTGCCTAGCAACGCTTGTTAAAACAACTTGGTTGCCTGGCAACGCTTGTTAAAACAACTTGGTTGCCTGGCAACGCTTGTTAAAACAACTTGGTTGCCTAGCAACGCTTGTTAAAACAACTTGGTTGCCTAGCAACGCTTGTTAAAACAACTTGGTTGCCTAGCAACGCTTGTTAAAACAACTTAGTTGCCTAGCAACGCTTGTCAAAACAACTTAGTTGCCTGGCAACGCTTGTTAAAACAACTTGGTTGCCTGGCAACGCTTGTTAAAACAACTTGGTTGCCTAGCAACGCTTGTGAAAACAACTTGGTTGCCTGGCAACGCTTGTTAAAACAACTTGGTTGCCTGGCAACGCTTGTTAAAACAACTTGGTTGCCTAGCAACGCTTGTTAAAACAACTTGGTTGCCTGGCAACGCTTGTTAAAACAACTTGGTTGCCTGGCAACGCTTGTTAAAACAACTTGGTTGCCTGGCAACGCTTGTTAAAACAACTTAGTTGCCTAGCAACGCTTGTTAAAACAACTTGGTTGCCTGGCAACGCTTGTCAAAACAACTTGGTTGCCTAGCAAAGCTTGTTAAAACAACTTGGTTGCCTGGCAACGCTTGTTAAAACAACTTGGTTGCCTGGCAACGCTTGTTAAAACATGTTGTTGTTTTTTCCAGGTGAAGAGTTCGGCCAGCGCATGTCGTGGATGATCATGGAGTTCCCCACGACTCGGTACAAACGTGACGTACTCTTCACGTTCTCGGACCTCCTGGGTACGTCACAGGGCACGCCTTGTCTTGTTTCTATTTGGCAGTGGCGTCCTCCCTTTGTTTCTATGTGGCAGTGGCGTCCTTCCTTAGTTTCCATGTGGCAGTGGCGTCGTCCATTTGTTTCCATGTGGCAGTGGCGTTCATCCTTTGTTTCCATGTGACAGTGACGTCCTCCCCTTGATTCCATGTGGCAGTGGCGTCCTCCCTTTGTTTCTATTTGGCAGTGGCGTCCTCTATTTGTTTTCATGTGACAGTGGCGTCCTCCCTTTGTTTCCATGTGGCAGTGGCGTCCTCCCTTTGTTTCTATTTGGCAGTGGCGTCCTCCATTTGTTTCCATGTGACAGTGGCGTCCTCCCTTTGTTTCTATTTGGCAGTGGCGTTCATCCTTTGTTTCCATGTGGCAGTGGCGTTCATCCTTTTTTTCCATGTGGCAGTGGCGTCCTCCATTTGTTTCTATTTGGCAGTGGCGTTCATCCTTTGTTTCCATGTGACAGTGGCGTCCTCCATTTGTTTCTATTTGGCAGTGGCGTCCTCTCTTTGTTTCCATGTAACAGTGGCGTCCTCCCTTTGTTTCCATGTGGCAGTGGCGTCATCCCTTTGTTTCCATGTGGCAGTGGCGTTCATCCTTGCATTTATATGTGACAGTGGCGTTCGGTGGCACGGCCGGCTTGTTCCTGGGCTGCAGTCTTCTCAGCCTCCTGGAAATAGTCTACTTCTTCACGCTGCGTCTCGGCATGTTCTACATGCGTACACGCACGATGACGTCACGGCGAACCGTGTCTTGGGAGTAATGACGTCAGAAGAAGGAAACTAAGAGGGTTTTACACAAATAAGCACTGCAATTGGATTTTCTTTTCTTTATTGAACATATATATATATATATATATATAATAATATATTAGCACAGATTCACCAGCAGCAGCGAGCGAAACAAGTGCCGAGCGCCCACCACGATGCGTGTGACGTAACACGTGACAGGAAGCGTAGCATGGCAACGACGTGGTACAGTTAGGCGGGCCGTTACCGTGACAACGAGCCTCAACCAAGCGAGATTATCGTGTGTAATATGTTTGTCGATAATAAAGACTGCACATCAAGACATCCATTATCATTATTATCATTATTATTATTATCAATTATCGTTGAGTGTGTTTATTTCGGGCCCAAACCAGCTTGCGTCTTATTGTCAAACTCACAGCCCGTGCGAGGCTCGATTTGATTGCTAACAGCGCCGGCGGCGGCCACCGCGCGAACCACGCATGCGCGCGTGAGAGCCGCATTTAAAGTTAGGTTAAACACGAACAACAAAGAGAACAGCGAGACACACAAATACACACTCGACTTATTACTGGATACACTCCGCGTGGCCTTGGTGGCTTGTCGCTTGTTCCGGGGGTGTGGCGAGGATGCAGCTGGCGCCCCATTGGCCGGGCGTGGCTTAAAAGGGGAGGGGCATTACTCAAGAGTGGGCGGGGCATTGCTTTCACCGCCTTCTTAAATGAGCGACGCGCGTGCAGCCATTCACGCGCGCCAAGGTCGAAGGAGCCCCGCCGTTGCGTTTTTTCTAACGCCTTTTTTTTTAAAGGAATTTTGTTTTGATTTGCGCTCGTCCTCGCCTGGTCGCGTCAGAGAAAACGGAAGGGGGACGGGGGAGGGAGCGGTGGGGTCCAATGCGCTCTGGATCCGTTCCTATCGCTGTCATAGACAACCAAACCTCACATAGCTATCCCAGGCTGTTAAAGCTCACACAACACCTCGACTCCCGAAGCCTCTTGGCACAGCGGTTTATTCCTTTGCCTGCTATTCTTGTTTGTAGCCAAGAACCATTTAAAATGTGAGAAGAGGCGATGCAAGGAGCGGGCATACCACACCCCCGAGATGTCTCGCCTCACGTTGTGGGGCTCGGGGAGGAAGTGAGGCTCCTTGCCGCCCTCTGGGGCCAAAACTAGCAAATATATTTCCTGCTCCATGGCTACCCCCATGTTATTCTCCTATCCCTGGCTATCCCATGTTATTCCCCTGTCCCTGACTACCCCATGTTATTCCCCTATCCCTGGCTACCCCATGTTATTCCCCTATCCCTGACTACTCCATGTTATTCCCCTGTCCCTGGCTACCCCATGTTATTCCCCTGTCCCTGGCTATCCCATGTTATTCCCCTGTCCCTGACTACCCCATGTTATTCCCCTATCCCTGACTACCCCATGTTATTCCCCAATCCCTGGCTACCCCATGTTATTCCCCTATCCCTGACTACCCCATGTTATTCCCCTATCCCTGGCAACCCCATGTTATTCGCCTATCCCTGACTACCCCATGTTATTCCCCTATCCCTGACTACCCCATGTTATTCCCCTATCCCTGACTTCCCCATGTTATTCCCCTATCCCTGGCTGCCCCATGTTATTCCCCTATTCCTGGCTACCCCATGTTATTCCCCTATCCCTGACTACCCCATGTTATTCCCCTATCCCAGGCTATCCCATGTTATTCCCCTATCCCTGACTACACCATGTTATTCCCCTATCCCTGACTACCCCATGTTATTCCCCTATCCCTGACTACCCCATGTTATTCCCCTATCCCTGACTACCCCATGTTATTCCCCTATCCCTGACTACCCCATGTTATTCCCCTATCCCTGACTACCCCATGTTATTCCCCTATCCCTGACTACCCCATGTTATTCCCCTATCCCTGACTACCCCATGTTATTCCCCTATCCCTGACTACCCCATGTTATTCCCCTATCCCTGGCTACCCCATGTTATTCCCCTATCCCTGACTGCCCCATGTTATTCCCCTATACCTAGCTACCCCATGTTATTCCCCTATCCCTGGCTACCCCATGTTATTCCCCTATCCCTGACTGCCCCATGTTATTCTCCTACCTCACTGTTTTGTTGTCATGGAAACGAGGGGTTCCAGATTGCCTAACGCTTTGCCACATGCTAAAATGTGTTATAAAAACGTGCCTGGGCTAATGTTATGTTCTTATCTGTGTGGTTGCATAGCAACAAGCTTGGTTGCCATAGTTTCTTGGTTGACAGCAATTTCGGAGGAGGCCAGTGAGCTTTGGACATCTTCTTATGGGACGGGACGGGACAGGGGGGGGTCAAGTTGCAGTGAGTTAAGCAACAAGTGCGCTCCAATTGGAATAACCTAGAAACTACAATAAACAATATGGCGGTGTCGTTGGTCTGGCCATGAAGGCCGTGAATATGTTTCAAAATGATTATCTTTGCCAATATTGTTAGAAAGATTATAATTATATAATCATATAAAACTCTTCAGAAATAGAATTCGACTTTTCCCTCGCAAAATGGAAGTAATTGTGAAGCGCTTGTTGTTGTTGTTGTGGTTTCCTTGGTGATATAATCGATACAAAAATAGGGGGCGTTCAAAGATGAAAGCAAGGTTGGTGTGACGTGGGCATTGGTCTTCATCTACTCGTCCTCGTCGGGCTCGTTCTGGTAGGTCACGTAGCGTACACTAGCTTTGTCAGCGGCAATCAAGGTGGCCTTTTCACCGCGGGTTGGAGGCGACTTGAGCGCGTAGAGCAGCGGTGCGTACAGGAAGTTGAGCACTGCGATACCAAATAGCATCCACTCGAAGCCGATTGTGTTGACGAGGGTGCCGCTCATAGCAGGTCCTGAGGACACATCGGCTTAGCTAGAGGAGGCCGAGGGCTTGAACCAAGGGCTCAAGTGTTCCTTCCAACATGGCACACCCGTGCCTTTAGAAATTTGTCATATTTGACATTTGTGACAAAAGTAGTCAGATGAGTTTTTTAGAATTATCACCATATGTACTTTATGTTTTACTAGTTTTAGTAACATTGCGGTAACATGTCAGCTCTACAGACTCACAAAGCTACGAGTCAGTGCCTGAGGCAATAAAAAAATAAAAAAAAAAAAATATGTCCAACAAAATCGCATGAAAGAAACGCAGAAAAGCGGAAGCAAAAACAAACGAAACCAATCACTAAAAGAAACCGAGTAAACGTTGGAAGAAACAAAAACAAGCTGAAAAAAACTAAAACAAGCTGAAAAAACTGAAAAAAATAGTGCAAAAGTAATGAAACAATCATAAAAATAACAAGTGCAGTACAATACTGGGGCCGGATCAATGCTAAGCCCCCTTGAATCTAGGTGTAATGTTGCTATCACCATGGTAACAGGCGCTGAAAATCAGGCAACACTGTCTGTGATCAGGCGGGCTCGTGGTGACAAAAGAGGCCGCTCCGAGCCCGAGGTACTGGTTTCAAGACTCACCGACAGCAAAGCCGAGGCAGAACGCGATGTCACCGATAGCGTACACGCTGCCGTACACGTTGGAGTGTCGGATGTCCACCAGGTAACCCAGCTCGGGCATCATGCTTGAGTCCACCATCCCGATAGCAAATCCCAGCCCGGCATTTGGGATAATCAGGTGCTCAATGCGTGTAGCCAACGGTATCTGGGGATAACAAACTCTGTGTCAGTCTCGCTAAACGCCCCCCCCCCCCCCACTTCACCAACCCATACATCCCGTCAAAGACACTCACCAACATGAGGCAGAGTCCGATGACCACCAAACCAATGAGAGCAGCCAACCATCTGCAAAGATAAAGCACCTAATAGACCAGTGTCACAGAGACAGGCAATAGACCAGTGTCACAGAGACAGCCAATAGACCAGTGTCACAAAGACAGCCAATAGACCAGTGTCACAGAGACAGCCAATAGACCAGTGTCACAGAGACAGCCAATAGACCAGTGTCACAGAGACAGTCAATAGACCAGTGACATAGAGACAGCCAATAGACCAGTGTCACAGAGACAGCCAATAGACCAGTGTCACAGAGACAGTCAATAGACCAGTGTCACAGAGACAGTCAATAGACCAGTGACATAGAGACAGTCAATAGACCAGTGACATAGAGACAGCCAATAGACCAGTGTCACAGAGACAGTCAATAGACCAGTGTCACAGAGACAGTCAATAGACCAGTGTCACAGAGACAGTCAATAGACCAGTGACATAGAGACAGCCAATAGACCAGTGTCACAGAGACAGCCAATAGACCAGTGTCATAAAGACAGCCAATAGACCAGTGTCACAGAGACAGTCAATAGACCAGTGTCACAGAGACAGTCAATAGACCAGTGTCACAGAGACAGTCAATAGACCAGTGACATAGAGACAGTCAATAGACCAGTGTCACAAAGACAGTCAATAGACCAGTGTCACAGAGACAGTCAATAGACCAGTGTCACAGAGACAGTCAATAGACCAGTGTCACAGAGACAGCCAATAGACCAGTGTCACAGAGACAGTCAATAGACCAGTGTCACAGAGACAGTCAATAGACCAGTGTCACAGAGACAGCCAATAGACCAGTGTCACAGAGACCGTCAATAGACCAGTGTCACAGAGACAGCCAATAGACCAGTGTCACAGAGACAGCCAATAGACCAGTGTCACAGAGACAGCCAATAGACCAGTGTCACAGAGACAGTCAATAGACCAGTGTCACAGAGACAGTCAATAGACCAGTGTCACAAAGACAGTCAATAGACCAGTGTCACAGAGACAGCCAATAGACCAGTGTCACAGAGACAGTCAATAGACCAGTGTCACAAAGACAGTCAATAGACCAGTGTCACAGAGACAGTCAATAGACCAGTGTCACAGAGACAGTCAATAGACCAGTGTCACAGAGACAGCCAATAGACCAGTGTCACAGAGACAGTCAATATACCAGTGTCACAGAGACAGCCAATAGACCAGTGTCACAGAGACAGTCAATAGACCAGTGTCACAGAGACAGCCAATAGACCAGTGTCACAGAGACAGCCAATAGACCAGTGTCACAGAGACAGCCAATAGACCAGTGTCACAGAGACAGTCAATAGACCAGTGTCATAGAGACAGCCAATAGACCAGTGTCACAGAGACAGCTAATAGACCAGTGTCACAGAGACAGCCAATAGACCAGTGTCATAGAGACAGCCAATAGACCAGTGACATAGAGACAGCCAATAGACCAGTGACACAGAGACAGCCAATAGACCAGTGTCACAGAGACAGTCAATAGACCAGTGTCACAGAGACAGCCAATAGACCAGTGTCACAAAGACAGTCAATAGACCAGTGTCACAGAGACAGTCAATAGACCAGTGTCACAAAGACAGTCAATAGACCAGTGTCACAGAGACAGCCAATATACCAGTGTCACAGAGACAGCCAATAGACCAGTGTCACAAAGACAGTCAATAGACCAGTGTCACAAAGACAGTCAATAGACCAGTGTCACAGAGACAGCCAATAGACCAGTGTCACGGAGACAGCCAATAGACCAGTGTCACAGAGACCGTCAATAGACCAGTGTCACAGAGACAGCCAATATACCAGTGTCACAGAGACAGCCAATAGATCAGTGTCACAGAGACAGCCAATAGACCAGTGTCAACGCAGTGAGTCAAAGGGACAAGGCTAAGCGGTGGCCGGTCCTTGGTGCTGTTGCACAGGAGCAGCCAACACAGTGTGTCAAAGTGACAAGGCTAAGCGGTGGCCGGTCCTTGGTGCTGTTGCACAGGAGCAGCCAACACAGTTTGTCAAAGGGACAAGGCTAAGCGGTGGCCGGTCCGTGGTACTGTTGGACAGGAGCAGCCAACACAGTGTGTCAAAGTGACAAGGCTAAGCGGTGGCCGGTCCTTGGTGCTGTTGGACAGGAGCAGCCAACACAGTGTGTCAAAGTGACAAGGCTAAGCGGTGGCCGGTCCTTGGTGCTGTTGGACAGGAGCAGCCAACACAGTGTGTCAAGGTGACAAGACTAAGCGGTGGCCGGTCCTTGGTGCTGTTGGACAGGAGCAGCCAACATAGTGTGTCAAAGAGACAAGACTAAGCGGTGGCCGGTCCTTGGTGCTGTTGGACAGGAGCAGCCAACACAGTGTGTCAAAGTGACAAGGCTAAGCGGTGGCCGTTCCTCGGTGCTGTTGGACAGGAGCAGCCAACACAGTGTGTCAAAGTGACAAGGCTAAGCGGTGGCCGTTCCTCGGTGCTGTTGGACAGGAGCAGCCAACATAGTGTGTCAAAGAGACAAGACTAAGCGGTGGCCGGTCCTTGGTGCTATTGGACAGGAGCAGTCAACACAGTGTGTCAAAGTGACAAGGCTAAGCGGTGACCGGTCCTTGGTGCTGTTGGACAAGAGCAGCCAACACAGTGTTTCAAAGGGACAGCAAGGTCCTAAAAGCGTACCTTCCCATTCGATGTCCCAGCGGCCCGAACAGGTTGGTTCCCACCAGATAGGAGATGCTGGCCGGCAGGAAGGTTACGCCCTGCTTCCAGCGCTCCGCGTTCATGGTGTCCATCATCCAGATTGGTAGCGATGGTTCCAGCATTGCGATGCCCATGTTGGCGAACGTGATGGCGCCTGGAATATCAAGCATTTATCATAAGACATCAATTATCCAATCCTTCATTCGTCGGCAAGTTTGCTTTGTTGGTCTGTTTTACAAAGCTTGGTAAGATTTCTCTCAGAAGTTGATTAGACTTATAACGCTGTGATGACACATTCCAGGTCTATGCAAATATCATTAGCATCACGCCACCAAAACATCAATAAAACCAATGACTTAACATTTTCTGTAAATTAATCGATATGATTGGATTCTATTTTGAATATAGATTTTAGCTGATGTTCAGTCTCAGAAGTTGTGTGATTACTTTAGGTTTTACTTGATGTTTTGATTTGGGATTTGTATCGAATAACTTGGATTTAAAAAAAATTAACCTTTCCTCACTAAGGAACTTTGTTCAATAGAAAGAGAAAGTTAAGCAACACTGCGCTGGGTCGGGTATTGGATGAGTGAACATCATACACATGACCAGTTCTGTTCGGGAGAGAGGTTGGAGGGATGAAAGTTAAGCAACACTGCGCTGGGTCGGGTATTGGATGGGTGACCATCATACACATGACCAGTTCTGTTCGGGAGAGAGGTTGGAGGGATGAAAGTTAAGCAACACTGCGCTGGGTCAGGTATTGGATGAGTGAACATCATACACATGACCAGTTCTGTTCGGGAGAGAGGTTGGAGGGATGAAAGTTAAGCAACACTGCTCTGGGTCAGGTATTGGATGGGTGACCATCATGCACATGACCAGTTCTGTTCGGGAGAGAGGTTGGAGGTATGAAAGTTAGTACAGCAACTTCACTCGCCTTGCTTATCAACCTCTCGACAGCATGGATTTGTGGAGGAATCCTGTTGTTCGCGTCCCCTTGGTGCTCTTCGACAGAAGCAAGGCTACGTGCCGGCACCAGGTTTCACCTTCTCTATTCTAGGCTAGGTTAGGTTCACTATTATCCACACATTCACCGACGCCATTAGACCAGTGCCGCATGGCCAGATGCCAAAACAGTGCGTAGTTACACCCCAGCTACGAGTAAACTAAACCCTGATGAATGAGGGACCTGGCTTGGATGCGATGCTTACCTGCGGCCACCAAGATGTACGGATCCATGACAAGTGCCTTGAGAGACGGAGGATCTGACTCTTGATGGACCACGGCTGGCTGCAGCATCAGCAGTTGCAACACTGCAATAAAACAAATACAAGTCAATCTTGGGAAGAGAAAACAGAGGACCAGCTAATATAGGAGCAGTTCATAGTCAACCCCATCTAACAGTTGGTCGTGTTGGAAACACCGGTCCTCGTCAGATCAACGAAGTTAAGCAACACTGCGCTGAGTCAGGTTGGATGGGTGACCATCATACACATGACCAGTTCTGTTTGGGAGAGAGGTTGGAGAGATGAAAGTTAAGCAACAATGCGCTGGGTCAGGTATTGGATGGGTGACCATCATACACATAACCAGTTTTGTTCGGGAGAGAGGTTGGAGAGATGAAAGTTAGTACAGCAACTTCACTCGCTTTGCTTATCAACCTCTCAACAGCATGGATTTGTGGAGGAATCCTGTTGTTCGCGTTGTTCCGTCCTTAGGAAGGGACGTTAAGCTGGTGGTCACCTTGGTGGTCTTTGACAGGAGTAGGCTACGTGCCGGCACCAGGTTTCCCCTCCTCCCTTCTAGGCTAGGTTAGGTTCATCATCATCCACTCATTGACCCACGTTATAAGACCAGTGCCGCATGGCACGTTGTCAAAGAAAGTAAAGGAACTGAGCTGAACTTATGGCGAAAGCAAATGTCAAGTGACTTACGCCCGTCGCCGAGAGCGAGCGCCGAGAGCACGAGGAACGGCGCCGACTTCCCAACGAACTCGTACATGACGCCCCCGAATGGCGGGCCGATCAGCACACCCAGCGCCAGTCCGCCCAGAGCGATGCCCATTGCGTTACCACGCTCCTTGTCGTCAGGGTACCTCTCAGCCAGCATACCCATACCTACACATGGGGTGGAGGCGTTAGACACTCTTGGAGACTCCAGTCCAGGCAAGGTGCAGGCTAGGTGCAGGCCAGGTGCATGCAAGGTGCAGGCCAGGTGCAGGCAAGGTGCAGGCCAGGTGCAGACAATGTACAGGCAAGGCGCAGGCTAGGTGCAGGCCAGGTGCAGGCCAGGCGCAGACAAGGTGCATGCAAGGTGCAGGCCAGGTGCAGGCCAGGTGCAGGCAAGGTGCATGCAAGGTCCAGACAAGGTCCAGGCAAGGTGCATGCAAGGTGCAGACTAGGTACAGGCAAGGTGCAGGCAAGGTCTAGGCAAGGTGCAGGCAAGGTGCAAGCTACGACAAGAACTTACCCGAGACGCTAGAGCACGAGGATCCGATGCCCTGGAGCGCTCGTGCCACGAAGAGGACGCTGTAGCTGCGCCCGAACGCGAAGACTGAAAACCAGCAACAAGTTTATGTTAGGGATGAACCATATAACCCAACAGATTGGCGAGCAGCAGCCATTTGTTCGTCTTATGTGATTTTTCATGCTCAAAAGATCTCCATCAATGTTTACCTCAATGATTGATATACACGTGACGATATTCAAAAGCGAGTTAACCTACGAGAAATATCGAAAATAAATTTCATACGACAGTGGCTCCACTTAACGTGATGTTCCGGTACGTTGCATTTTTGTCGGTAAAGAAGTCATTTGGCGGCCATCTTTCACGCAGAAAGTTTAACATTAACGTTCTGTCTCTACCTAGAACCTGCACACTCAACGGTTTAACATCAACGTTCTGTCTCTACCTAGAACCTGCACACTCAACGGTTTAACATCAACGTTCTGTCTCTACCTAGAACCTGCACACTCAACGGTTTAACATTAACGTTCTGTCTCTACCTATAACCTGCACACTCAACGGTTTAACGTTAACGTTCTGTCTCTACCTAGAACCTGCACACTCAACGGTTTAACATTAACGTTCCGTCTCTACCTAGAACCTGCACACTCAACGGTTTAACATTAACGTTCTGTCTCTACCTAGACCCTGCACCCTGAACAGTTTAACCGTAACGTTCTGTCTCTACCTAGAACCTGCACACTCAACGGTTTAACATTAACGTTCTGTCTCTACCTAGAACCTGCACACTCAACGGTTTAACATACGGTTTAACATTGACGTTGTTTATCTACCTAGAACCTGCACACTCAACGGTTTAACATCAACGTTCTGTCTCTACCTAGAACCTGCACACTCAACGGTTTAACATCAACGTTCTGTCTCTACCTAGAACCTGCACACTCAACGGTTTAACATTAACGTTCTGTCTCTACTTAGAACATGCACACTCAACAGTTTAACATTAACGTTCTGTCTCTACCTAGAACCTGCACACTCAACGGTTTAACATTGACGTTGTTTATCTACCTAGAACCTGCACACTCAACGGTTTAACATCAACGTTCTGTCTCTACCTAGAACCTGCACACTCAACGGTTTAACATCAACGTTCTGTCTCTACCTAGAACCTGCACACTCAACGGTTTAACATTAACTTTCTGTCTCTACCTAGAACCTGCACACTCAACAGTTTAACATTAACGTTCTGTCTCTACCTAGAACCTGCACACTCAACGGTTTAACATCAACGTTCTGTCTCTACCTAGAACCTGCACACTCAACGGCTTAACATCAACGTTCTGTCTCTACCTAGAACCTGCACACTCAACGGTTTAACATTAACGTTCTGTCTCTACTTAGAACATGCACACTCAACAGTTTAACATTAACGTTCTGTCTCTACCTAGAACCTGCACACTCAACGGTTTAACATTGACGTTGTTTATCTACCTAGAACCTGCACACTCAACGGTTTAACATCAACGTTCTGTCTCTACCTAAAACCTGCACAGTCAACGGTTTAACATCAACGTTCTGTCTCTACCTAGAACCTGCACACTCAACGGTTTAACATCAACGTTCTGTCTCTACCTAGAACCTGCACACTCAACGGTTTAACATTAACGTTCTGTCTCTACCTAGAACCTGCACACTCAACAGTTTAACATTAACGTTCTGTCTCTACTTAGAACCTGCACATTCAACAGTTTAACATTAACGTTCTGTCTCTACCTAGAACCTGCACACTCAACGGTTTAACATTAACGTTCTGTCTCTACCTAGAACCTGCACATTCAACAGTTTAACATTAACGTTCTGTCTCTACCTAGAACCTGCACACTCAACGGTTTAACATTAACGTTCTGTCTCTACCTAGAACCTGCACACTCAACGGTTTAACATTAACGTTCTGTCTCTACCTAGAACCTGCACACTCAACGGTTTAACATTAACGTTCTGTCTCTACCTAGAACCTGCACACTCAACGGTTTAACATTAACGTTCTGTCTCTACCTAGAACCTGCACACTCAACGGTTTAACATTTTCACGAGTCATTAGAGGAAACACCACCGCGCCCGCCAAGTGCCTTGATTTTGTCCACTTGTTGCATTTTATTTGACAGGGTGGTGATAGATACTCACTCAGCGTAGACAGGAACATGATTATGAACCCAGTGAACATCGGGATGCTGTATCCGATCCTGCGCAGAAGAAATAAACTCGTTAGCATTGCATTTTATCGTTCGGTCGATCTGTCAGTCGGTAAAGGAGACACCTACTTGTGTGTGAGCGGACCGACGATGGGGTTGGCCAGCAACTGAACGAACGCCTTGGAGGCGAACAAAATCCCGACCGCCACGGTCTCCTGCACCAGGTCCTTGTGCCTCAGATCTTTCCTTGCTTGTTCGGGCGAGGTCGTGGTCGCGTTATCTGCGCCAAAACAAACGAGTGAAACTAGTTTTTCCCCTTGGTTTCCAACTTGCTTAGAAGTGGCTTGCTCAGTGCTCACCAAGGTCGATGGAGACCGGCGTGGAACCTCGCAGGAACTCCAGCGCCGACTGGTTACAGTTGACGTAGATGATGAGGGGCGTTGGCGGCGGCGGCGGTGGCGACGGGGGCATCGGCCCGATGCCGGACTCTCCGGGGTGCTCGATATCATAGAGGAACTCGGGAATGATGGGCACTGAAACGAAGCCGGGCAATCGCCCTCCCTGTTAGCATTGCACTGAAACGAAGCCGGGCAATCGCCCTCCCTGCCAGCTTTGCACTGAAACGAAGCCGGGCAATCGCCCTCCCTGTCAGCTTTGCACTGAAACGAAGCCGGGCAATCGCCCTCCCTGTTAGCATTGCACTGAAACGAAGCCAGGCAATCGCCCTCCCTGTTAGCATTGCACTGAAACGAAGCCGGGCAATCGCCCTCCCTGTTAGCATTGCACTGAAACGAAGCCGGGCAATCGCCCTCCCTGTTAGCATTGCACTGAAACGAAGCCAGGCAATCGCCCTCCCTGTTAGCATTGCACTGGAACAAAGCCGGGCAATCGCCCTCCCTGTCAGCATTGCACTGAAACGAAGCCAGGCAATCGCCCTCCCTGTTAGCATTGCACTGAAACGAAGCCGGGCAATCGCCCTCCCTGTCAGCTTTGCACTGAAACGAAGCCAGGCAATCGCCCTCCCTGTCAGCTTTGCACTGAAACGAAGCCAGGCAATCGCCCTCCCTGTCAGCATTGCACTGAAACAAAGCCAGGCAATCGCCCTCCCTGCCAGCTTTGCACTGAAACGAAGCCGGGCAATCGCCCTCCCTGTCAGCTTTGCACTGAAACGAAGCCGGGCAATCGCCCTCCCTGTTAGCATTGCACTGAAACGAAGCCAGGCAATCGCCCTCCCTGTTAGCATTGCACTGAAACGAAGCCGGGCAATCGCCCTCCCTGTTAGCATTGCACTGAAACGAAGCCGGGCAATCGCCCTCCCTGTTAGCATTGCACTGAAACGAAGCCAGGCAATCGCCCTCCCTGTTAGCATTGCACTGGAACAAAGCCGGGCAATCGCCCTCCCTGTCAGCATTGCACTGAAACGAAGCCAGGCAATCGCCCTCCCTGTTAGCATTGCACTGAAACGAAGCCGGGCAATCGCCCTCCCTGTCAGCTTTGCACTGAAACGAAGCCAGGCAATCGCCCTCCCTGTCAGCTTTGCACTGAAACGAAGCCAGGCAATCGCCCTCCCTGTCAGCATTGCACTGAAACAAAGCCAGGCAATCGCCCTCCCTGCCAGCATTGCACTGAAACGAAGCCGGGCAATCGCCCTCCCTGTCAGCTTTGCCACCAAGCAACACGCCGTTTATCGCGAGGTAAGAAAGCAGCGGAAGACACTCGAGGAGGCGGCGGCGATCCAATTCATTGTCCATTTCATGCGCTGGAATAATTCATCGCGTCTGCCTCGGCAGAGACGATAAAGAACCCTCCCCCACCCCCCCCACCCTTCCATCGCCCTAACAGTGGGAGTGATTGCTACGCTGAGAGCAATTCTCTTGTTTAAAGCAGACGCTGGATGTGTGGAGGTGGGGGGGGGGGGGGGGGGAGAAGATGGTCCGATGGATCGATGTCGACCCTTGAGAGACTCCCCCACCCAGCGCCACACCCTCGCTTGCAGCGGCGAGTGTCCCGTCCCAAGTCCACGCTTTAAATTCTTCCAAGGACGAGAACTCTTCGCGTAATCGTCGCCCTCGCCTGGCGCAGGCAAGTGTTCCATTACTCAGCCGCGCCGTGATGATGAAGGGGTGGGGGGGTGGGGGGGGAGGGTGCTTGGTAGGGTGGGGGGAGGGGGGTTAATTGGGTCGCCGCGAGCAATTGTTGGCGCCGGAAGTCGCCCGCGAGCGTGCTTTGTGCACTACACGGCGGGGTGGAGTCGGGCGGGGGTCGAAGCGGGGCCCGTGGGGTGCTGCGTTGCCGCGCGCTAATCGAGTTGCCGATGTTCGAGCGACTCCCACTGCGCGCGTGACGTCATCACATCAAGAGCGCGGTGCTTCAGATAAAATCTCGGCCACCGATTCGATCCTCTGCGAAGCAGTGGCGGACCACGACCAGGAAAACAGCGCCACTGCTGCGCGGCGACCGCAAAACTGGCGTCATGTGCCTCTCAGGGCGTGTCGTGGAAATATTCGTTCTCGTGAGATCACCGAAGTTAAGCAATACTGCGCTGGGTCAGATATTGGATGGGTGACCATCATACACATGACCAGTTCTGTTTGGGAGAGAGGTTGGAGGGATGAAAGTTAAGCAACACTGCGCTGGGTCAGGTATTGGATGGGTGACCATCATACACATGACCAGTTCTGTTCGGGAGAGAGGTTGGAGGGATGAAAGTTAAGCAACACTGCGCTGGGTCGGGTATTGGATGGGTGACCATCATGCACATGACCAGTTCTGTTCGGGAGAGAGGTTGGAGGGATGAAAGTTAAGCAACACTGCGCTGGGTCAGGTATTGGATGGGTGACCATCATACACATGACCAGTTCTGTTCGGGAGAGAGGTTGGAGGGATGAAAGTTAAGCAACACTGCGCTGGGTCAGGTATTGGATGGGTGACCATTATACACATGACCAGTTCTGTTCGGGAGAGAGGTTGGAGGGATAAAAGTTAAGCAACACTGCGCTGGGTCGGGTATTGGATGGGTGACCATCATGCACATGACCAGTTCTGTTCGGGATAGAGATTGGAGGGATGAAAGTTAAGCAACACTGCGCTGGGTCAGGTATTGGATGGGTGACCATCATACACATGACCAGTTCTGTTCGGGAGAGAGGTTGGAGGGATGAAAGTTAAGCAACACTGCGCTGGGTCAGGTATTGGATGGGTGACCATTATACACATGACCAGTTCTGTTTGGGAGAGAGGTTGGAGGGACGAAAGTTAGTACAGCAACTTCACTCGCCTTGCTTATCAACCTCTCGACAGCATGGATTTGTGGAGGAATCCTATTGTTTGCGTTGTACCGTCCTTCGAAAGGGACGTTAAGCCGGTGGTCCCCTTGGTCTTCCACATGAGTAGGCTACGTGCCGGCACCGGGTTTCCCCTCCTCCCTTCTAGGCTATGTTGTGCTATGTTGTGCTATGTTATAAAAGACTCACCAACTGTTGTTAGGAGCATGTTGTCCAGCAGCAAGGCGACCCCGACGATGACCAGCACCAACCGCCGCGACTCTCGACAGCGCTGCAGTCGCTGCTTTATCCACGACCCACCAGACGCTGGCGTCGACTCCATTGCGTCCTGCACGGAGAGCGACGAGAAACAATAGTCACAAAGTTGCAAACTTTGGAAACAAAGGGCCTACCCACGGTTGTCATAGCAGTCAGTGATGTAGTCCTACATTTTTTCTTGGGTATACGCTGGGTTATCAGGCTGTGAGTTCTAAATGCTGTGGTCATCACTAGGTTAGGTACTGGATGGGGGGTGTTTCTAATTCTTTACCTTTAGTCTATTCACTAGTTATAGATCATAGATAGTTAATTCCTATCAACACTAAAACTACTACTTGGTGTTGGGGTAGCTGCAATCGCGCTTTCCTCGGGTGGGTTGAATGAGTACCTATGTTGACTGCTTGGAAAAACCATTGCATACCCATCCAGATCATACGAACCTCTACTATACACGGACTACCCACTTTTCAGAATAAACTTTGCTTTTCCAGTTTTTATAGTGCAGGTTGTAGGGAGATTAATTGTCGTTGCAAAACACATTTTAAAGTTTTGCAAAGAGTATTTATTGGGCGTATACCCTGTATATTTTTGTTGGGTATACGCTCGGTGTCAAAAAGTGTTTTGGGTATACGGCGTATACCCGCGTATAACCTCGACTACACCACTGGTAGCAACCCACGGCTGACATAGCAATAAGCACAAAGACAACGAACTTAACAACCGCAGATCACCTTAAGTTTCGAATCCGCCTAAATACAAACTATACGTTTTGTCACAGCTGTCACTTGTGTTTTCAGTAGAGTTGAGTCTATTTGGAGTTATATTGAAGCATATTTGTGTGTTTACAGCATTTCTAATACCACACAACTCTATGTTTCATTTGACATGTTTTGTAATCTTTGAAGTAGCAATGGTTTTTGACCATCTGTACGGACACAGAATCTAAAATCAGAGCATTCATTGAAAACAACGTCCCACTTTGTCAGTCAGCCAAGATTTTCCGCAATGTTTGTGAAAATAATGCTCTTTGATTGGTTGACACAAGCACAGAGCACAAGGAGCACATTCTTAAATGCTTGTGTCGAACATTCTAGGCTTGGGCCCTAAGCGCGTTGTGTCAATTGTGTGTAGTCCCATATGATAACCAAGTTTTAAAATCCTTGTGTGCTATGCTTGTGCTTATTGCTTTGTCAATTGTGGGCAAACCCATATGATAACCAAGTTTTAAGTTCCTTGTGTGCTATGCTTGTGCGTATTGCTATGTCAATTGTGTGCAGTCCCATATGATTACCAAGTTTTAAGATCCTTGTGTGCTATGCTTGTGCTTATTGCTATGTCAATTGTGTGCAGTCCCATATGATAACCAAGTTTTAAGATCCTTGTGTGCTATGCTTGTGCTTATTGCTATGTCAATTGTGTGCAGTCCCATATGATAACCAAGTTTTAAGATTCTTGTGTGCTATGCTTGTGCTTATTGCTATGTCAATTGTGTGCAGTCCCATATGATAACCAAGTTTAAATATCCTTGTGTGCTATGCTTGTGCTTATTGCTATGTCAATTGTGTGCAGTCCCATATGATAACCAAGTTTAAATATCCTTGTGTGCTATGCTTGTGCTTATTGCTATGTCAATTGTGTGCAGTCCCATATGATAACCAAGTTTTAAGATCCTTGTGTGCTATGCTTGTGCTTATTGCTATGTCAATTGTGTGCAGTCCCATATGATAACCAAGTTTTAAGATTCTTGTGTGCTATGCTTGTGCTTATTGCTATGTCAATTGTGTGCAGTCCCATATGATAACCAAGTTTTAAGATCCTTGTGTGCTATGCTTGTGCTTATTGCTATGTCAATTGTGTGCAGTCCCATATGATAACCAAGTTTCAAGATCATTGTGTGCTATGCTTGTGCTTATTGCTATGTCAATTGTGTGCAGTCCCATATGATAACCAAGTTTTAAGATCCTTGTGTGCTATGCTTGTGCTTATTGCTATGTCAATTATGTGCAGTCCCATATGATAACCAAGTTTTAAGATCCTTGTGTGCTATGCTTGTGCTTATTGCTATGTCAATTGTGGGCGGTTCTTTAAACTTAGGTTTCAAGTTCCTATCAAATGTCATGGAGATGAGATGTATAATTCACTTGCGGCCTTCGAAGCTTAGAATCGGCAACAAAGCTGCAAAGGAAATGTGAATCGCGTACAAAGCTGCGTCCCCCAGAAAGCCAACCACATTAATCGCGTGGTTAGCTAACTTATTTAGCCAAGTTGGTCGACGCGAGGGAAAACTTGTGTCATCCAGTCCCGAGTTCATGCCCGGAGTTTCACCGCTCAAAGAGACAACTAGCTCGGCGCTGTCATGAGCAGGCGCCCGCATGAAGAACAAAGTGTGCCGCGCCGAGGGTCGTGGGAGGGGGTGGGGGAGGGGGAGAGAAGGTGGAGGGGGAAGCCGTGCAATCCATAGCGTGCTCGATGACTGCCTTCAATTAAACCGATAACTCGCAGCTGCTAATTTCTCCCGCTGAGCGCATCGATCGCACCGTGATTGGCTACCATTGGGGAAGGTGTAATTACCCCCGTGGGTGGGGAGGGGGGGGGGGGGGCTTGTTTGCGCGTTGCCTGGCGATAGAAGGGGGGGGGGGGGGGGAGTGCAATCAAAGCTCCATTATGTGCCCGTCGGCGTCGACATCGTCTCGCTAGCGACGCCGATAATCGCATTACGGCGCCAGGCGTCAGTCAATCACGGCATGGCAAGGCAAGGCAAGGCATGGCAAGGCATGGAAAGGCAAGGCGTGGCAAGACATGGCAAGGCAAGGCATGGCAAGGCAAGGCAAGGCAAGGCAAGGTAGAGCAAGGCAAGGCATGGCAGGGCAAGGCATGGCAAGACGTGGCAAGGCAAGGCAAGGCAAGGCAAGGCAGGGCAGGGCAGGGCAAGGCAGGGCAAGGCAAGGCAAGGCATGGCATGGCATGGCAAGGCAGGACAAGGCAGGGACAAGGCAAGGCAAGGCATGGCATGGCATGGCATGGCATGGCATGGCATGGCAGGGTAGGGCAAGGCAAGGCAGGGCAAGGCATGGCATGGCAGGGCAAGGCAGGGCAGGGCAGGGCAGGGCAGGGCAAGGCAAGGCAGGGCAGGGCAGGGACAAGGCATAGACAAGGCAGGGCAGGGCATGGCAAGGTAGGGCAAGGCAGGGCAGGGCAAGGCAAGGCATGGCATGACAAGGCAGGGCAAAGCAAGGCATGGCATGGCATGACATGGCATGGCATGACAGGGTAGGGCAAGGCAAGGCATGACAAGGCAGGGCAAAGCAAGGCATGGCATGGCATGGCATGACAGGGCAGGGCAGGGCAGGGCAGGGCAGGGCAGGGCAAGGCAAGGCAGGGCAGGGCAGGGACAAGGCATAGACAAGGCAGGGCAGGGCAGGGCATGGCAAGGCAGGGCAAGGCAGGGCAGGGCAAGGCAAGGCATGGCATGACAAGGCAGGGCAAAGCAAGGCAAGGCATGGCATGGCATGGCATGGCAGGGTAGAGCAAGGCAAGGCAGGGCAAGGCAGGGACAAGGCATAGACAAGGCAGGGCAGGGCAAGGCAAGGCATGGCATGGCAGGGCAAGGCAGGGCATGACAGGGCAGGGCAGGGCAGGGCAGGGCAGGGCAGGGCAGGGCAGGGCAAGGCAAGGCAGGGCAGGGCAGGGACAAGGCATAGACAAGGCAGGGCAGGGCATGGCAAGGCAGGGCATGGCAAGGCAGGGCAAGGCAGGGCAGGGCAAGGCAAGGCATGGCATGACAAGGCAGGGCAAAGCAAGGCATGGCATGGCATGGCATGGCATGGCATGGCATGGCATGGCAAGGCAAGGCAGGGCAGGGCAGGGACAAGGCATAGACAAGGCAGGGCAGGGCATGACAAGGCAGGGCAAGGCAAGGCATGGCATGGCATGGCATGGCATGGCATGGCAGGGTAGGGCAAGGCAAGGCAAGGCAAGGCAAGGCAAGGCATGGCATGGCATGGCATGGCAGGGTAGGGCAAGGCAAGGCAGGGCAAGGCAAGGCAGGGCAAGTCACGCTGGTACTGTTTTTTAAAACCCAGTGGGTATTGGATTGATTGCTCAGGGAATAGAGTGACAGCCTGCGGTATCGGGGCTTGGGTTTGTTGGGGGGTTGGGGGGTGGGGGGGGGGGGGTGGGGGGGGGGGGGGGGGGGGGGGCACTTTAATTAAAAGGTAATCGCTTGGGGCTTTGAAGACGGTGCATTGGACGAATCCCAGCGACTGGTTACTAATAGCAACGACCGATTAGCTACCTTGGTAGCGATGGCCAAGCGTGGCAACACGGTGAAGACTCGACTACTTGTTGCCGGCGTCGGGCGTCGGGCGTCGGGCGTCGGGCGTCGGGCAGGAGATTAATGCCTGCTACATAATTCATGGCTCGATCGTTCGGAGGAGGAGGGGGACACGGGGGTATGGGGAATGGGGGCACAAAGCCGAGGCTTATCGTGGTGGCTTTGCCCGTCAGGCGGAAGCCACCACCGCCACCTGGATCACACTATCGATCGCAACATTCCATCGCCTTCTGTCCGGTCACCGCCTTGCTTTGATTGCAATCAGATTCAACTTCAACTGTTTCCAGTCACCGGACTGACGTTACTTGCAACTGGTTGCTATGACAACCGGCGGTGGGAAGGGGGGGGGGGGGGGGTGCACCTGGCAGCGCCCTCTGGATGCTGGACCCGATCAATTTACAAACGCCCTGTTTTATGTGCATTTCCTTTTTTGTACCAGAGGCTCGTATTTTTCATCGATGCTATCAAACAATTTGGGACATTTCATTTTTTGAAACGAAACCATCACGAAACGCGCCCAGCCTGTGGACAGGTTGACATTGTCACCCCCTCCTCCTTCTGGGAACACCCTAATTCGCATCATTAGCGACTTCCGGCGACTTCCGGTGACTCCCAACTACTTGTCTCCGAGAAATGGGCGCCCGTTGCGATCAATTGTCGTATATAAACTCTATCAACCTCGACATCAACCCGACATCAACCTACCATCAACCTGCCACCAACCCGTCATCAACCTACCACCAACCCGTCATCAACCTACCATCAACCTCGACATCAACCTGCCACCAACCCGACATCAACCTGCCACCAACCCGTCATCAACCTACCATCAACCTGCCACCAACCCGTCATCAACCTACCATCAACCTCGACATCAACCTGCCACCAACCCGTCATCAACCTGCCACCAACCCGTCATCAACCCGACATCAACCTGCCACCAACCCGTCATCAACCTACCATCAACCTCGACATCAACCTGTCATCAGTCCAGGCCCCTGACTTCCTGTTTAACATGTTATGTTGGTTAAAAAAATAAACATATTATTGCAGCGTTTTTTGGTTTTTCTGGCATTTCCGTTTGGGAGCTTAAACCAGCAAGCGGATGATTATTGCTTGAGTGGTTGTTTTCAGAGCCAATGTTCGATGCTACGGTTTGTTCTTCGGTTTTGCTCTGCATTGAAGAGGTTTGCGGCCCCAGAAAGGATCTCACGTCTCGTCTTATTATTATTATTATCCCGTCATCTACCACGTCATTATACTTGAACTGCGCCCAAGACGTTGGTGTTACGCCCAGGAAATGCTGACTGTGCCCAATGGGCGGTAGTTATGATCAACAAACGAGACCTGCGCCTGGTGAACGGGTGCACAAGTCCTGTTAAACGCCTCACCATAGCCACCTGTTGTGAGCGCCGTCTGACGCTCGGGATCTCTCGTCCCTCGAGCTCGGAATCCAGGGGCGTTGGTCGAGGACTGCGTCAAGTCATGGACCAGTAGGTCGAGATCACCTACCTGGCCGTCGACGCGGAGGTCGAGGTGACGCCGACGACGCTAGTCCATGGCGTCGCGTCTGTCAGGCGTCGTCGCCCGCTGCTCACCGCGTCGCGCCTTGCAATGAGCGGCGAGCGACGTCGTGACGTCATCGACCCGTCGGCGTTCAGAGGGGGGTAGGTAGGGGGGGGGGGGGGGGGGGACGCAGGCGCAGTCTTCCTTGGTCTGTCTAACGAAACTTTAGAGATGCGAGAAAAGTTGAAAAGCTTATCGTCTTTCCGGTGAATGAGTGCTCAGCGCACAAGTTTCTAGGCATTTAGCAAGACTTTTCGACGATACTTCCTCCAAGGTTAAGCATTACCCCCACATATCTTGATGACCGCAGCAAACAGCTATCTCCAGTTCCGCGTACTGATCATTTATCTTGCGGGAAGAAACTTGACATAAATTATTTTAAAATATATTTTGTAGTTCCTATTTCCTGTTGGCTTTCGGGCTCCTGAAGATGTCGAGCAGCACCTCGCCGAAACGTCGACAATCCAGGACATTGTAAGGAACGCTAACCTCATCTTCCAGTCAGATCAAAACTGAGAAGCGCTTCCAGCCAAAGACTTAACGGTAAAAGAAGGTACAGCGCAGTCACCTGCAGATTTCTACAAGAGTGTGACGACATAGTGACGACATCCATTCGAAACATGAAACCAAAACTGTAGTCGTCCAGCAGACCACTCGGCTGCGAGCCGCCACCAGGACCCTCCACCGTCTCAACTCTTCGAGCCTTTAGATTATTACTAATTGCTTATGAAGAGGTCGAACATTCAGTGAAAGGGAGTGTCCATGCAGAATACGATCAACTGTCATAGCCATGGTGTGGTTCATACCCCACGACCTCCAGGCAAGACTGGGACATGGGACATGGGACATGGGGGCAGGGTCCAGGCAAGGCTGGGACATGGGACACGGGACATGGGGGCAGGGTCCAGGCAAGACTGGGACATGGGACATGGGACATGGGGGCAGGGTCCAGGCAAGACTTGGACATGGAACATGGGACATGGGGGCAGGGTCCAGGCAAGGCTGGGACACGAGACATGGGACATGGGGGCAGGGTCCAGGCAAGGCTGGGACATGGGACATGGGGGCAGGGTCCAGGCAAGGCTGGGACACGAGACATGGGACATGGGGGCAGGGTCCAGGCAAGGCTGGGACATGGGACATGGGGGCAGGGTCCAGGCTAGGCTGGGACACGAGACATGGGACATGGGGGCAGGGTCGAGGCAAGGCTGGGACATGGGACATGGGGGCAGGGTCCAGGCAAGGCTGGGGCACGAGACATGGGACATGGGGGCAGGGTCCAGGCAAGGCTGGGACACGAGACATGGGACATGGGGGCAGGGTCGAGGCAAGGCTGGGACATGGGACATGGGGGCAGGGTCCAGGTAAGGCTGGGACACGAGACATGGGACATGAGGGCAGGTTACAACACGTGTGCCTACCTGTTGCCACCGGTGGACTCGCAGCGACGTCGAACGCTGGAGACCGACTGCCGACGCTGCGGCGTCGGCTCAAGACGCCCACGCTGCGCTCCAAGCCGACGCCGACGCCGACGTCGCGACGTCGAGGGGGTCGTGGATTGCGAGAAATGCCGACACAGGAATGCCTGGAATGCGTAAGGATGACGTCATTAGCGGGTGAAGGCAGCTGAACGCCCCTGGTTCCAGCCGAGATAGGCACGATGGGATGTGATGTAGGAAACTGGGTGCCACGCTTGATATGGGTGACCACGACAGGAAGCTGATAATGATAAGAATATATCGACAAACAAGCCATTGGTAGCAACTCGACAGTTCGATGAAGACCAGGTCGGGACTGGGACTGCGAATGTGTCAATGGGCGCTGATTGGGTTCCTGCTGTTGATCTCCTTGCAAGGTACGAGCGTGAAAATATCTAGTATTTGGAAAGTCAAACAGCGAATGCTAGGAATGATAGTGGATGATAGCATTGATCCGTTCATCTGTACCTAAGTAAGAACTTTAGGTTCAAGTCGGTGGATGGAAGTTACATGTTGACAAAGAGTTTTCATGGTTAAAAATTACTCAAACATATTTCTTGCATAAACATAATTGGTTAGTTAGTAAAAAACGCCAATTTGTTCGGGATTTTATTTCAGGAAATACAAAATACGTTAGTTTTTGAGTTATTGACCCAGATTATTTTATTTAGATGCATGGAGGAAGCTTGAACTTGGTAATTGTTATAATTTTATGTGGTTCTTTTGTAATCGGAAAATTGTCAGGACTGCTTTAACCCTTGAAGAAAAACAGGTACAAGTTACGAAACGTTAGGAAATTTAGTTGTTCTTCACTTAGCATTGAAAACCCAGTTGAAATAGTTTTTGTTAAAACTAGTGCTAAGTTTAGAACAAGTAGACATGAGTCTAGAAACCATCATAAAGAATGACCCTGTTTTTCTCTGGTGTCATTACAGCAACGCCACTGCGCCACTGCGTTGAGTTTGTTAACACTTAAAACGATCGTTTACACTAGTGTTTCCCAGTGTGAGCTTCGTGTCCCCCCTGGGGCAACCCCTGGGGTACCCCTTGGAATACGCGATGCACTATTCAATAACTACTGCACACATTTCAGATTTTTGTTTTTATTTTCAGGATTGGTTAATTCCATGAATAGAATTTCTAGGTTTTCATGCATTTTTTCCACCTAAAACTAACCAAATTTTCTGCTTTTCTAATGGCTTATCCTAACCAAGAATCCTGACCAAGAATCCTAACGATCCTGTGCAGGCGCTTGCAAGATCGCGATAGAAAGTATTGATAAGCACAGACTTTCTGGAGGGTTTTATAAAACTATCAGAAACAATTCTAAAATACGGATTTCGAATTGAAAGCTCGGGCAACGTCCTTAAATAGGACCGATTGTCAGATGAGATCATTTCACCTGCATTGATCTGCATTGACACCTGTGACCGAGATCACATATTCATCTTAAAAACTGGAGTAAACTCTGCCCTGAAACTTTCAGGAGAGCTTATAAAAACTGCTAGAAGCATTTTTTTTAAATATGTACATTTTTTTCCATTTTAAGCACATAGGCCACTCCTAAAAATTAGATTGATCGGGAGATTTGCTGATTTACATAAAAAAAACTGCGTAATCGAGATAAAATCTTTTTTTTTTAATCTCAATTACGTGGTGCGAACCCCATTACGAAACTTTTAAATAAGCGTTGATTGATTGATTTGTGGTGTTTAACGACGCACTGTTTTGACATCTGACCATGCGGCACTGGTCTAATGGCGTCGGTGAATGAATGGATGATGATGAACCTAACCTAGCCTAGAAGGGAGGAGGGGAAACCCGGTGCCGGCACGTAGCCTACTCCTGTCGAAGACCAAGGGGACCACCGGCTTAACGTCCCTTCCGAAGGACGGTACAACGTGAACAACAGGATTCCTCCACAAATCCATGCTGTCGAGAGGTTGATAAGCAAGGCGAGTGAAGTTGTTGTACTAAATTTCATCCCTCCAACCTCTCTCCCAAACAGAACTGGTCATGTGTATGATGGTCACCCATCCAATATCTGACCCAGAGCAGTGTTGCTTAACTTTCATCCCTTCAACCTCTCTCCCGAACAGAACTGGTCATGTGTATGATGGTCACCCATCCAATATCTGACCCAGAGCAGTGTTGCTTAACTTTCATCCCTTCAACCTCTCTCCCGAACAGAACTGGTCATGTGTATGATGGTCACCCATCCAATACCTGACCCAGCGCAGTGTTGCTTAACTTTCATCCCTCCAACCTCTCTCCCGAACAGAACTGGTCATGTGTATGATAGTCACCCATCCAATACCTGACCCAGCGCAGTGTTGCTTAACTTTCATCCCTCCAACCTCTCTCCCGAACAGAACTGGTAATGTGTATAATGGTCACCCATCCAATACCTGACCCAGCGCAGTGTTGCTTAACTTTCATCCCTCCAACCTCTCTCCCGAACAGAACTGGTCATGTGTATGATAGTCACCCATCCAATACCTGACTCAGCGCAGTGTTGCTTAACTTCGGTGATCTCACGAGGACCGGTAATTCCAACACGCCAAACAGTTTAGTCAGATAAGCGTTCGAACGAGATATGGGGGTTATTTCTGTCCTCTCGGTGATAAAGTCAGTGAAAGGAAAACTAGTCACCGCAATGGTAAACCGCTTCCACTGAAATGTTGGGCATTTTGTAAAAACGCTATAGAGTAGGCTATGTACATTACCGAGTTTCCCCTCCTCCCTTCTAGGCTAGGTTACGCTCATCATCATCCCCCACTTATTCACCGACGTCATTAAACCAGTGCCATATGGCCAGATGTCAAAATCCCACAAATCCAACTTTGTCAAACTCTTCCATTTGCCAACCAGCCGCGCCTAGGGAAAATCCTCATTACTATTATCAACTATTATTATAATTATTATTTATTTAACAGTTTACCGTCTAAACTTAAAACAATCACTTCATATGCTAAATTTAGAGAAGAACTTAAACATTTTATTATTAACAACACTATAACCGTCTCAAAAATTGATGCCCACACGCGGACTCGAACCCCCATCTCCACCTGTCACGGGTGTTGCTCTAACCAATTGAGCTACTTGGACCCCGATCTCCACCTGTCGCGGGTGTTGCTTTAACCAATTGAGCTACTTGGACCCCGATCTCCACCTGTCACGGGTGTTGCTCTAACCAATTGAGCTACTTGGACTCTGATCTCCACCTGTCGCGGGTGTTGCTCTAACCAATTGAGCTACTTGGACCCCGATCTCCACCTGTCGCGGGTGTTGCTCTAACCAATTGAGCTACTTGGATCCCGATCTCCACCTGTCGCGGGTGTTGCTCTAACCAATTGAGCTACTTGGACCCCGATCTCCACCTGTCGCGGGTGTTGCTCTAACCAATTGAGCTACTTTGACCCCGATCTCCACCTGTCGCGGGTGTTGACCCCGATCTCCACCTGTCGCGGGTGTTGCTCTAACCAATTAAGCTACTTGGACACTGGCTTTTTGAGACGATTTTAGTGTATTTGATGAGAATGACAGATCTCCAAGGAGTAGAACCAAGAGGCTGTGAATACTCACAGTCACTCTGATTCTAGTGACGCTATATCACGTCACAATCTGTCAAACTCGAACCCTCAACAACATGAAAATAGCATAATTAAGTTAAAATAGATTCTGAAATTGTATAATATTATTTTGGCAATGAATTATAATATTATTATGTCAACTAATTATGTATCTATATGTTATGTGATGGTCACAAAAAGGCTGGCTTCTCAATGATAGAAAATGTGTATTATTTTGTTTGTGAATTTGCCCTGCGGACAAGCTTCTTTAAGCTTGTGGGGCACCATTTACTGGTAACACATGGATGTAGTTGAATAAAATAAAAAAATATATTATTACTAGCAGTACCTGCTGCCTAACGGCCGCTTAAGATTTTAAGGGAGTGGGCATTTTGGTTTAAATGTAAAGCCTCTAATGGGACCACAACCAAAAGTACCATGCAATACCATACAGTAGCCCCATTTATTTTATTTGAAATTTGCCGCTTATGTCACTCGGGGTCACTGCATTGTGGAAATTCTGTGAATTCCAAAGTGAACACGATGACAATTTCAAAAACAAACGACGTTGGCTGTCAAAAGATTTCCGTGCATGATTTCTTGAAATATTTCTTAGAGAGTGAAACTTGTGAAATACCTTTTACATCTCCACCAGATCTTACTAAAAACATGTTTAAAGCACAAAATGTAAGTTTCTTCGGTAATTAAGTTGTTTGACATTGTTTGAGAACTGTCAAAATCTTTCCTTGCCAGCCAGTTTTAAATCAAATTCATTATGAAAATCCCATCAAATCGGCGTAGAAATGTCGCTTCGGGTCGTGCTCTGAAGTCATGTAAAATTCAAAATTATCTCCAGCAATGTTTGACCGATTTTTAAGAAAATTATATATAATTATTATAGGTTAATTGATGTGGTTGCACATTGCAGGTTGCTACAGTTTAACGGCTGCTCCATTCACTCTGACTTTACCTGAGCGTGAACTGGTCGTAGAGTTCAGCGCAGACTCGGAGCTGAGCGTCTGTCAGGTGCACGAGCTAAACTTGAACGAGTTAAGCGCAGGCGTGCTGCGCAGTAAGGGCTGCGCAGCAAGCCTGCGCGGGATGACCTGCGCAGAGACGCACTTCGTATTTGCTGCCCGCGCACGAGCTGACCATGGACCGTGGCAGTTAGCTTTGGCCGTAGTTGCTGTGATGGGTAACCCATGATTTAAACCCAGCTTTGTTTCACCTTCTTAACCTTCTTAACCTTCTTAACCTTCTTAACCTTCTTAACCTTTTCGCCACACGAGTTTTCATAGTTTATTTATCTAACAGTCCGCCAATCACTGCGCGGTATACGATTCCAGAAAAAAAATACTTAGATTTTGATTTTTTTATTATTATCAACACTATAACCGTCTCAAAAATTGATGCCCACGCGTGGACTCGAACCCCGATCTCCACCTGTCGCGGATGTTGCTCTAACCAATTGAGCTACTTGGACCCCGATCTCCTCCTGTCGCGGGTGTTGCTCTAACCGATTGAGCTACTTGGACCCCGATCTCCACCTGTCGCGGGTGTTGCTCTAACCAATTGAGCTACTTGGACCCCGATCTCCACCTGTCGCGGGTGTTGCTCTAACCAATTGAGCTACTTGGACCCCGATCTCCACCTGTCGCGGGTGTTGCTCTAACCAATTGAGCTACTTGGACCCCGATCTCCACCTGTCGCGGGTGTTGCTCTAACCAATTGAGCTACTTGGACCCCGATCTCCACCTGTCGCGGATGTTGCTCTAACCAATTGAGCTACTTGGACCCCGATCTCCACCTGTCGCGGGTGTTGCTCTAACCAATTGAGCTACTTGGACCCCGATCTCCACCTGTCGCGGGTGTTGCTCTAACCAATTGAGCTACTTGGACCCCGATCTCCACCTGTCGCGGGTGTTGCTCTAACCAATTGAGCTACTTGGACCCCGATCTCCACCTGTCGCGGGTGTTGCTCTAACCAATTGAGCTACTTGGACCCCGATCTCCACCTGTCGCGGGTGTTGCTCTGAGCCAATTGAGCTACTTGGACCCCGATCTCCACCTGTCGCAGGTGTTGCTCTAACCAATTGAGCTACTTGAACACTGGCTTTTTGAGAAGATTTTAGCGTATTTGATGAGAATGACAGATCTCCAAGGAGTAGAACTAAGAGGCTGTGAATACTCACAGTCACTCTGATTCTAGTGACGCTATCTCACGTCACAACCTGTCAAACTCGAATAACTCCAATTTGAAGTTGGATTCGTTGCTGTATTAGGATGAAATCTTATTTAAATTGCAAACGCTTGCAATGCGCGGGGTATTTTATGATTAACAACACTTATAGACGGTTATAGTGTTGTTAATAATAAAATACCCCGCGCATTGCAAGCGTTTGCAATTTAAATAAGAGTTCATTCTTAGATTTTGATATTTTCATGAGATCACATGAACTTTTAATTTGAACTTAGTAAACTTTGTAGTTGCAACTTTCCTGTCTCATACAAAATGAGTAAGCGAAAATTTACAATCTCATTTTAGTCTCAAAAGATTTATCAGCGTTACTTCTCGCTATTGGCCATTCTATTAGAGTTGTCAATGAGATTCAGAAACAACCCAAATCGAATACAGAATTTTGACCACATCTTTGCATGACATGGGATTTAATTACACTGGCTTGCCTGGTTTCCAGCTTTCCATGTCAGATAAAAAGTGAATCGGGACTAAACTTTTAAAACGTTGATTTTATCAATTTTAACGATGGAATCAATTGCTATGCAATAAATTATTTGCTGATTTTTCTAACGTAATCCACGTTTTTAAGTAAAGCGAAATCTACGAGTGCTGGCCACGCTTTGGTAAAACCGTTGAGTGCTGGTTCTAGGTAGAGAAACAACGTCAATGTTACAGTCTCTGCGTGAAAGATGGCCGCCAAATGACTACCTTACCGACAAAAATGCAGAGTACCGGAACATCACGTTAAGTGGAGCCACTGTCGTATGAAATTTAATTTCGATATTTCTCGTAGGTTAACTCGCTTTTGAGACTTTTCATGCTTAAAAAATCTCCATCATTGTTTACCTCAACGATTGATAAACACGTAACGATATTAAAAAGCGAGTAACATACGAGAAATAACGAAATTAAATTTCATACGACAGTGGCTCCACTTAACGTGATGTTCCGGTACTCTGCATTTTTGTCGGTAAGGTAGTCATCTTTCACGCAGAGACTGTAACATTAACGTTGTTTCTCTACCTAGAACCTGCACTCAACGATCAAACTTAGTAAAATTTGTTGCCATTAGGAGAAGAATGGCACGTGCTGAACGCTACAGTCGACGCTCATAGCACGTTTCTGCGTATTGTGGCCGATCATCCACTGCACATTTGCAAGTACCACAGGCCTGGCAAGACTTGGTGGAAGAACGCCACTGTAAGCCAAGACAACTTGACCTGCTCTATCCAACTGAGAGGAGAGCGCAGTGGCGTAGTCGTGGTGGAAGCGAGATCGACGGGACCGAACGCAATCTTCTTTCACGCGCACGCACACTATCAACAAAGTAAGCCACGAAATCACAAACCGTTCGGTGGTCACCTATCCAACACCTGAATTAGCGTAGTGTTGCTTAACCTCAGTGCTCTGTGGCTTGCAGGTGAGCGTAACCCGTTGTCGCTGACCTTGGACCATGCGGACGGAAAATACGACGCAGGAGACTTTCTGCATGCGTCGTGCGAAGTGGACGCCGCCTCGCCACCAACCCAAGTCACGTGGTTGCTAAATGACGTCGAGGTCACGTTAGACCCGGACGACGCCGACGCCTCTTTGCTGGACCCGTGGGCGCTTGGGCAGACTGTCCAACGAGTGCGCGTAATGCTAGACGCTGCGCAGAACGGTTCGAGTATCACGTGTCTCGCGCATTATCCCGGTAAACCGATGCGCATGTCCAAACGGCTACTGGTCGCTCCCCGCGCAGGCGTAGACATCTCCTGGCCACTCATAGCCGGCGTCGCAACGGCCGTCGTCCTCTTCGGCGTCGTTATCGTGGTGGCGGTTATTGTGTATCGGCATCGACGCATTGTGACAGGTGGGTGCTCACTTGTCATGCCAAGATGGCCCCCTCTACTTGATTATGACATTAGGACTTTGTCTACAGGTGAGGTGGTGCAACGAGGCGGTGCAGTCGTAGGCCCCGAAATGCGCGAGACAGCGATCTACGAAGACTTGGACTTCATCACCACGGGTCAGTGACCGGGCAACTCTCTGATCTAACTTCGTGCGAGCCTCGTGAAAACTTCGTGTAACTTCTTGTTTATCTTGGCAGGCTTCAGCGCCGAGCCGGAGGATGGCAATGTATACGACGACGTGCGCGAGGCTGCGGAATCGCAGCGGACTGCGCGCTATGGTAAGCCTAGAACTTGTGACAGAAACTTGGTGGCCATCTAACGCGTTGCATTCCTTCGTTGCAGACAGTAACATCTACGACGACGTGGACTTCACACATGTACAGTCTCAAGGTACGACCATCGGGCCATCATCTTTTAACGGCGTATTGTTAGCGTGTTGTCGCCTCGCCTTGCTTCTCATTGCCTTGCATCGTCTGGTTCGGTTGTTTAACGACGCATTGTGTTTGCTACAGAACGCGATGCGCCAGCGTTGCCCGCAAAGAAGCAACGCCGCTAGCTTCGTCTGACTACGCGAGGAACAAAATGCCCTGCACGCCGTCGTGTGGATCGAATCGCAGGCTTCAGGAAGACAAATTGGGGCCGATACGTGCTTGTCAGGCACGTAGCCAATCCGTGTGCGTGCCTCGTCGTGATGCAGCCTATCACCGATCTGGCCCAGGCCCCTCGTGTGACGCCATGCCGTTAGCCCCGTGTATTTAGGCCCCCATGAGTCGCCCCGTCGGTCGCCGTCGAGGCGAGGACGAAGTCGTTGCCATCGCCACGTCGCATTCCTTCGCGTCCACGAATTCCAGCGTGGGGATATTAATTCCAGTCTCGGCACGTCGAACGGCTTGGAATGGGGTGGGGCACGGACGCATTCTCTACCCGGGGCCGCGACGACGGCGACGTCGAGAGGCAATTACCCGCATAATGGAGCCGTCGGTAGCAGGCAGCCTGGAGTGCCGTGCTGCAAATTAACGCGCCCACTCGAACCCACCCAGTAAACTGGGGCAGTACCTACCTTGGGTCGACTTCCAGCATTGCAGCGTCGCGCCCGCAGTAATGGGCCGAGCCTGGAGCGTCGAACGTACATTCAGGTTCCACGTCAATCATTTGCGACTATCGGCTCTCATTTCTCCACGTGTTGCCTTTACCAACGGTCAGTATTCCACACATGGCAGGCGATAACCTAATTATTCGGTAAAACCTAACCTAATTGACTCACGACGACCGGTCGTACTCGCATGGACGCAATCCTGACTGACCGGCTGCTGTAACGGTCACATCACCCCCTATATTTCCATGGTCGAACTAAGCGCCTCTTTCAAATTCTAACCATGACAACCGAACTCGTTTATGCTATTAAAATAAATTACAGCAACTATTAATCAGGAAAAAACGTTTTTTCTCAGGCATTGCAGTTTTCCCAGTTTAAATATGATAATAATTAGTTAGGTGCATGTACTTGAAATGCCTATGTATGGTCTTTGCTTGAGATTTCCCTCTTTCTTAAGCTCGGTTCACCTTCCCCCACCGCCTACAAGGTATTCAGGAATTAGAATTCCGCAGCCACATTCAACCCAAATCGTCATTAACTATTTTTGCAGAATTCTTTGATTTTCTCCTCTCAACAAAGCTTGTGTCCGTCTGACTGGGCCTGAAATTTCCTGTATCCACCCAAACCAACAAGAAATAGAAATAAAAGACATATTTTAAGACACTACCGACAAGAATGGTAATCATTGGCACGAGAGCACCCTAGTTATAAAAATAAACTCTTTTATCTGACCTCAGGCAATTGTTGGAAATATGAATTCTGTAGCACTAATAACACAATTGATTTGTTATTGACTACTCGATATGAAACTCTTAATTCAATCAGCGCCAGGCAACCCAGAAGCGTGGGATAAATACTTCAAGACCAATGACAAGTTGGTGATCTTTACTTCTCAAACAAAATATTGCTGCATGCAAATCACATCCAATATCAAACGCTCCATCACAAGGAATCACATCCAATGAAATTATCTTCAAAACCTTATTCCTACCAAAACATTGTCAAATTTTCAAAATCAAGCCTATATCCAGTGGAGAGCTCATTTAAAAAAAAAAAAAAATATATAGAAATCCTGTTACTACTTGAGTAATTGTAACTGTGTAAATGTACCTAAATAAGTGTTCAAACCTGTAACCAAGTTAAGCTTGAAGACCAACTACTCTGATCACATTTAAATTTTAACATAAATTACATAGGCTTCAAAATGATTGCATTGTTCAGCTAAGATTTTTCTATGGTGTTGTTGTTTGAATTCACCTGCGTTAGAGGTTGAAAGGAATAAAAAATAATAAAATTAGTTAAATTAATGCCAAGTTATTTGACAAAATTAGCAGCAGACAGGTCTCTGTAAGGCATAGGAAATTAAATGACTTTGGCTACAAAAAAAGGCATCCTTTTCAACATAGGTACCTGACCAAGTTGTTGATGTCCCTTTCACATCTACCTACCTGATGAAATATCATCAAAGTAATTAAGATTGAATAAAGCAATCAAACATTACATTTAGAAACCTACTAGAGTACAACGGAGCAAATTGTTGTGGTAACCGAACACAGATATTTGGGACACTATGAAACTGGCTGTCAACAGCTATTTTTAATGATGACATCAATGAACGAACGGTTCAAAACATATGAATTCCTTGGTTCTGACCAAAGATATTAGTAAAAACAACAAATTTGAAGCGTAAGTTCCAAAAATAAGAGTTTAGTAATAGTAACCGTGAGTTTCCAGTAGGTTTCTTAATGCGGCTAATGTCCGAAATAAAAGAAGTCTTAATAGAGAGCAGGTACCTTTCTAGGAACATAAAAAAAACTAGGAGTGAGACATTCTCGTCTCCACCAGGAAAGCCCAAGGCCACTCGAGATCAAGGCACGATTGCTGCCCCGGCATTAAACTATACATTCTTAAAGAGCTCGTTTCACTCCGTGCACTCGTAGGTAAACGGCAAAACGAAAAAAATCACATAGAATAAAACACGGTGGGATGCTACTAATCCCAAAAAAAAACGCAACTTCTATCTGGCAAGGTCTCACTGAGAGAGGTATTGTGTGAAGAGGTCGGTCCTCTGATAAAGCAGGGGAGTAGACTGCAGGAACTGTTAAAGATGTGGGGAACATTCAGTTTCCCGTCGCAGGGAGGATAGGTATCGAGTCACGGAGTGTTCTTTGATGAAGAGGTCGGTCCCTCGGACACGGAGAATGTCCAAAGGAGGACGGAATGCTTCGAGGGCTGCAATCGCCCGCAATGTCGCCTGCGTAATGGACGTGTCCACGTCACGTAAGACTCGGGCTCCCAGAGAGCCACGAACTACGCTCCCGTCTCGAATGTCCTGCAAGCAACAAACATCGCAGTCAATCACTTCACTCAGTTCAGTGTTTCCCAAAGTGTGGCACGCTTACCCCATGGGATAATAATAATAATATTTATTGTCCATTTGCATCATAAAAACAATACACAGACACTTATTCAATAAAAATTATAAAAACTTTGTGAAAATAAAACACACTAATCTTTAAGAAAAACTATTTGAACTGGGTTTTCTTAAAACTAGTGCTAAGGATAAATCAAGTAGACATGAGTCTAAAAACCATCACACTAATCTTTCTTTCTTTCTATTGAACAAGACAGCCGGGATAATATTATTCCAAATTATAATAACAATTATCCAACAAATAGGATTTTAGGCCACTGGCAAAATATCTTCAATACAAGAATAGACACAAGAAGATTTTAGTGCAGGTATGCGCTACACTTTTCTGTAGATATTCCTTAGCACCTACAACTAACCCACATTTTCTCAGCTTTACAAAAGTGATTTTATTTTTTTGTGAACTTTCCCAGATAAGCTAAAAGTCCAAACATTGTGGAAGACATACTACATTAACGCTCAAAAGTGCCCTACTTTTAACAGCTATTGAACGTTGGAAGATAAATGTAGGGTTTCCTGTTCTAGACCTAATTTTTCATTTACTTTCAATTTTTTAAATTTAAATTTGGTCAGGTTAACATTTTTTTTGTGTGTTGATTTGCCATAGAACAACCCATTCTCATTTATTTTCTGGCTTGGTGCTAGAGAGTTTATAGAAGAGGAACTACACTAAGTTTGAGAAACAAGGAGATGCAAATAGTGCTAAGCAATAAAGAATGCCATATTCAAGGGGATCGAATAATTTTCAGACCACTACAGTAACTAATTCATTGAGAGTCGATTTCACCGACAAAACTAGTAGGAGGTTTCTCTCCCCACATCTAGTTGGGTACTTTACTCTTTTTTTAACAAACCATATTAAAGAAAAATAATAAAATAAGAGAACATTGATACCAACCTCAAGGTGAATTACGGTGCTTTTAGGGTTATCAGAACCTCTCACCACGGACCTTAGGGCCAACATCATCGTGATGGCCATCTCCTGCCGGGTCCAGGTATAGAAGCAGGTGATTCTCAGTTTCCGATTGCGAACCTGTGTGACAATAACACTCAAATACCTGGGTGCACGTCATGCAAGTCAACATACAGCAACAAGAATAAATGCAACAAGATCCAGGACAGCTTGCATACCAGGACAAGAAGCCTGGTTAAATCAACTAATTTCCATTTAAATACAATGTGACAAGATTTACAAGGAAGCTTAATTTAAAAAGTCTTAACACATATTCTTACATGCTCTTATATACAAATATTCTTTGGCCTTAAATTTAAAATTGAGTGCAAAGATTTCTTCAAGAAACGAAACGCAAGGCTACTAATGAAAATAAAACGTGGCCGTTATCTTAATATTATGAACACTATAACCGTCTCAAAAATTGATGCCCAAGCGGAGACTCGAACCCCGATCTCCACCTGTCGCGGGTGTTGCTCTAACCAATTGAGCTACTTGGACCCTGATCTCCACCTGTCGCGGATGTTTCTCTAACCAATTGAGCTACTTGGACCCCGATCTCCACCTGTCGCGGGCGTTGCTCTAACCAATTGAGCTACTTGGACCCCGATCTCCACCTGTCGCGGGTGTTGCTCTAACCAATTGAGCTACTTGGAAAATGGGTTACAGCAACACCCGCGACAGGTGGAGATCGGGGTTCAAGTCCCCGTTTGGGCATCAATTTTTGAGACGGTTATGGTGTTCATAATAATAAAATACCCCGCGCATTGCAAGCGTTTGCAATTTAAATATGATTTCATCTAAAAAAAAGTGGTCATTATCTCCTTACATTTCCTGTCACGGGGTAAATACGACCCAAGACTCCCTGTCGATACAGGTCTACTGCCAGTCTAGGCAGAGAATCGTAGAGCACCACCACCATGGAGCGGACTAGCGCAGGGTGTACGCAAAGAAACTCCAACCATGGAAACAAATTCATCAGCCGAGCAAGTAGCTCGGGTCTGGGCGGCACCGTGGATACACAGTTGTCCAACAAGGCTGGTAGACGTCCTTGAAGATCTGCAACAAGTCGATCGTCTACACAAACGTCTTATTATTAGGAACTCTGCTTCTCTTTTAAAATTTAATGGCCAAACAGGGACTCGAACCCCGATCTCCACATGTCGCGGGTGTTATTATTTTTAAATGCTTTTTTTAAAGGATTTTGGAGCATTTGATGAGAATGACGATCTCCAAGGAGTAGAACCGTTGAGTGTAGGTTGTAGGTAGAGTTTCAACGTCAATGTTAAAGTCTCTGCGTGAAAAATGACTACCTTACCGACAAAAATGCAGAGTACCGGACAATCACGTTAAGTGGAGCCACTGTTGTATGAAATTTAATTTCGATATTTCTCTTAGGTTAACTCGCTTTTGAAACTTTTCATGCTCAAAAAATCTTCATCAATGTTTACCTCAACGATTGATATACACGTAACGATATTCATAAGCGAGTAACCTACTATAAATATCGAAATTAAATTTCATGTTACAGTGGCTCCACTTAACGTGAACTTCCGGTACTCTGCATTTTTGTCGGTAAGGTAGTCATTTGGCGGCCATCTTTCACGCAGAGACTGTAACATTGACGTTGTTTCTCTACCTATAACCTGCACTCAACGGTAGAACCAAGAGGCTGTGAATACTCACAATCACTCTGATTCTAGTGACGCTATATCACGTCACAACCTGTCAATCTCAAGTAACTACAAATTGCCGATGGATGGGTTTAGTACTAAGAAATCACAGCATTGGTTCAGCAGCACAATCAATAAGCAACACCCGCGACAGGTGGAGATCGGGGTCCAAGTAGCTCAATTGGTTAGAGCAACACCCGTGACAGGTGGAGATCGGGGTCCAAGTAGCTCAATTGGTTAGAGCAACACCCGTGACAGGTGGAGATCGGGGTCCAAGTAGCTCAATTGGTTAGAGCAACACCCGCGACAGGTGGAGATCGGGGTTCGAGTCCCCGTTTGGCCACCAATTCTTGAGACGTTATTTATGTTCATATCAATAAAATACTTTGTGCATTACAAGCGTTTGCAATCTGAATCAGATTTCAAAGCCTGCAACGTTGTTGCCTGGAGTAACGTCAACTCACCGCTGCGGGCTCGGAGCATGGCTTCGAATATCTCGACGGCAACGTCCAGCTCTGTGAGGACAGCCGCATCCAACAGCCGCGGCACGAGCTCGTCCCTTGCACTGCGATCGTGAGGAAGTCCGGGGCAGTCAACGTCTGCCCATTGCTTGAGATCCGGGCCCGTCACTTGACCTGATGGCATCAACGTGGCATGAGTCTGGGAAATCCAGGGGCAGGCGACGGAACAATTTCCGGAGGGGAGAATCGAGAAAAAGAAGAAAATGAACTAGATCATTGGCTTTATTATCCGTTGGTTTTCTAAACATGTTATAATGTTTTTCAAATTTTTTGGTAAATCAGGCGTTGGAAATTGTCAGGGTATACATAAAAAAATAAAAAAACAAGATAAAAACATATATAACCTAAACAGCAACCAAGCTTTGGAATGAGATGCCAGATAGCGTAGTAAATCCTTGGCCAACAAATGTAAATAGCTTAAAATTAAGATTGAAAGATGCTTGATGTAAGAAATGAAATGTACCGTAGTACAGAGAAACTTTTTTTTTTGTAACCCAACGAAACAAGGGGGACTTTATAATATTTCTACTGTAGGCCACTGTGCGAGAAACAAATAAACTAAACTAAACTAAACTAAACTAAACTAAACATTACGAGACACATTCATGGTAATAAATAAATAATTATATGATACCATTATACATCAGGTAGTCATACAAAATGTACAATCACATTCTTTTAAGGTAATATACTTGTCAATGGAATAGAAACTGTGCTGTATTACGAAAGATACCAATTGTTTTAGAGTGTAAGGCAAGGATAGGGGATAAATTGAACAAGGCAAAGTTTAGAGGTAAAAACTGACATGAATGTAGGTTAAAAGGAAGAAAATTAGAAAAGAAATGGATTGCGATTCTAGAGCGAGGTGTTGAAGGAACCCAGGACACTGTGCAAAGATGTACAAATCTGACAAAAACTATTTCAACTGGGTTTTCAATGCTAAGTAAAGGACAACTTAATTTCCCAACGTTTCGTAACTTGTACCTGTTACTTTATCAAGGGTAAGAACAGTCCTGACAATTTTCCAATAACAAAAGAACCACATAAAATTATAACAATTACCAAGTTCAAGCTTCCTAAATGCATCTAAATAAAATAATCAGGGTCAATAACTCAGAAGCTTATGTATTATGTATTTTCTGAAACTTTTTTGATTTTTTGCTTGAACTTGGTAATTGTTATAATTTTATGTGGTTCTTTTGTTATCAGAAAATTGTCAGGACTGCTCTTACCCTTGATAAAGTAACAGGTACAAGTTACGAAACGTCGGGAAATTTAGTTGTTCTTCACTTAGCATTGAAAACCCAGTTGAAATAGTTTTTATTAAAACTAGTGCTAAGTTTACATCAAGTAGACATGAGTCTAAAAACAATCATAATGCACAAATCTGTTGAAATGAACTACACGTACCTTGCAAGGCGTTCCACGATTCTCGAAGCATGTTGCACGTGAGGTAGACTCGTGCGATGGTCAACGCAAGCCCAGCCGGCGTAAACAAACTCGGCAGACTCAGCAGCTGCAATGTACAACGTACGAGTCAGCGTTTCCCAAACTTTCAACGTCTGTTTCCCCTTCCATCACTTTTACAACACCGAGAACCATCGTAAAAAAAAGAAAACACAAATGAGACGTTCTTTGTCAAAACAACACATTTATTTTGTGTTCAAACATATCATATCGAGCTGTTCGTGTTCAGTAGCCGTCCAAACTTCACCACTTTCGACAGTTAATATTTTGCGCCTTCAACATTATTTGGGCTTACGACCTGTTAATGACCTTAGCTAACGACCCGTGAAAAACAGAAATAGTACAAATAGACTTAAATGTATGAAAACGTTAACGTTTTATTCATGGGGTTGGACAGTGCACAAAATATATTTCAGAAATGAGTATTGGATAATTGAAGCTTTGCAGAAGAGTTTGATACATCACCCCACGAAACTGTTCTTGTACTTCATGGAGTATGCAAACCACACTTTGAGAAACACTGCTCCAAGTCATAAAACAGTTAACGGTATTCAATTTTCAAATTCTCTACCTGATCATCTCAGAAATGTCAAAAAAATTTTAGATTTTAAAACAAGACTAAAACAAACTTTAATAACCTGCAATAATCTTGCACACCTACGAAGAAAGCCCACCGTTTCAAGGGCAGGATCCGTTCAACGACCTTCCTCTGTCGTTAAAACACAAACGCGGTTCAAGTCAATTCAGAAACAAACTGAAGAAATTCCTCTGTGAGCTTTGCTCGAACTCCCTTGAAGAATGCTGCACCCATAAGCTTGTATGACACTGTACTTAACTAAATAATTGTCACTAACGTAATCCATAACAATATTTATGTATGTATATTTTGTTCCCAAAATAAAAAAACCATTATTATTATTATAACCAAAGAATTTTATACCATAAGTGATTATGCCTTATGATTATATTATATTGATTTATTATTATTAACATGACTAGACTTAAACGTGCAACACATGTATATTACAGTTAAATTAAATAAGAAAGTCTGGCAACGACTCACGTCCTTGGATCGCAGTGAGATGCCAGCTTTGCAAAGTGTGGTTAGGATGGACAGCGCCTCCTGGCAGTAAGATTGTCGTTCTAGTTGGACGACGGTCGACAACGCAATTATAGTCACGTGGGGCAAGGCACGAGCTCGAGTGGTGTCCTTCACTTGTGCTGCAAAATAAGGACTTGCCGTCAGGAGGGTTTTAAACAGCCGGCAAAATCCAGGAAGATTGGAGAAAAAAATAATTTTTTTCCCTGAATATGAAAAAAGTAACGAGTTTTGTGATGTTAAACAGTGAAAAAAAAACTTACTATGCTACTAGTGACAGAACTACCAGAGCTTTGCAAACGCAATTTAAGTTGCGTTATTGTAGCAAAGCAGACAAAATTGACAAAATTAAGCTGGACATTTTTGAAAAAAAAAGAGAAAGAAAACACATACAGGCTCAAAAACGTTACAACTACATTAAGTAGTTATAAAATATAAAGTATAAATATAAATATAAAATATAAAGTAAATATAAATTCACATTTTTTGAAACTTTGGTGAAAAAATATCAAACTCTTTTGGTGGCTTGACTCCAAAACGTTTACAAAATCTGAACATTTTCGTAAATTTCGGTTACCTTTTGAGGATAGGTACCAGATTTTACGTAAGAAAGCAGAATTGAGAAGCTCTGTCAGGCAATCTCAGCATCTCCATGGCTACCAAACGTTGAATCTACCATTGAACCTCCTATGCTAGGCCATGATATACCCGTGGTAACATAAGATAGCAGAATTGAGAAGCTCTGTCAGGCGATCTCAGCATCTCCATGGCTACCAAACGTTGAATCTACCATTGAACCTCCTATGCTAGGTCATGATATACCCGTGGTAACATAAGATAGCAGAATTGAGAAGCTCTGTCAGGCGATCTCAGCATCTCCATGGCTACCAAACGTTGAATCTACCATTGAACCTCCTATGCTAGGCCAAGATATACTCGAGAAGCTCTGTCAGGCAATCTCAGCATCTCCATGGCTACCAAACGTTGAATCTATCATCGAACCTTCTATACTTGAAATTATATTTTGTTTTAAAGTTAACAACAAAAATGTTTGTGTAGTAAAAAGGGGCATGCGGAGTCCACCCAGTGCTTACCGAGAGCCTCTACGAGCTCGACTACAAAGACCCGAGTTGCGGGAAGATTTGGGACGAGCCAGGAGAAGACGGTGTCAGCTGCAGAACGAAGCTCAAAGTTTGCTGAGAGCGCGCAGACAACCGTCATTGCAACACCGCAGCACAGCACAGCTTTCGCGTTAGTGTTGAGCTGACGGTCCTATAAGCACAAGTCACAGGTGTTTAAGCTCCTTGAGTCTCAAAGAATGACCTCATCATTTAGCCCCGTCAGATGGCGGCAACTTTCAGCTGCAATTCTGAAATAAAGCAACGTTACCCTGGTATTACTGTCAGTAGCACCGTGCTAACTAGCACCACCATAGCACCAAGCAGTGACTCTGGTATTACTGTCAGTAGCACCGTGCTAACTAGCACCACCATAGCACCAAGCAGTGACCCTGGTATTACTGTCAGTAGCACAGTGCTAACTAGCACCACCATAGCACCAAGCAGTGACCCTGGTATTACTGTCAGTAGCACCGTGCTAACTAGCACCACCATAGCATCAAGCAGTGACCCTGGTATTATTGTCAGTAGCACCGTGCTAACTAGCAACACCATAGCATCAAGCAGTGACCCTGGTATTACTGTCAGTAGCACCGTGCTAACTAGCAACACCATAGCACCAAGCAGTGACCCTGGTATTACTGGCAGTAGCACCGTGTTAACTAGCACCACCATAGCACCAAGCAGTGACCCTGGTATTACTGTCAGTAGCACCGTGCTAACTAGCACCACCATAGCACCAAGCAGTGACCCTGGTATTACTGTCAGTAGCACCGTGTTAACTAGCACCACCATAGCACCAAGCAGTGACCCTGGTATTACTGTCAGTAGCCCCGTGCTAACGCCTGCAAATGGCTGCTCTGGGTTGGGGTTATGTCCTACCTCTGCCCGGGTTTCTGATGGCAATTGCATTTCGGTTTTGATCTGTCCCGTAGTTCTCAGAGGCTGCGTCCAGCGCGTATCGCTGACTATCTTGCCCAGCACTGGCAGCCCGGAGCCTGTCTGAGGACGAGTCAAGTTCCCGCCAAACTGGGCCGACCCGTTGGCAAGCCTGCGCCGAATTACGTTCCAGTTGCCGTCGGCGATGTTCGTAGTCAGCACAGGCTGTCAAGGACGGGGGCGACTATTCAGTGCCAGTCAAATTAAATTTGGCCCCAGCAACAAAACGAATGAAAAGCAAAACTACGGGGATCTTAGTACGATTTATCCGTGAAAGGTTCAGGGAGTTCTTACCACACATGCCTTTGAAGGATACAGTATTTAGCTAAAACAAGTCACTTGTCAGAATTGGTTGACATGAATGGGATCACATCCACCCAACGTAAGTCGCCAGGACAACGCCCGACTTTCCACCAAAGGACGCCAACGAGCAACACTTCTCGAGAGATCGACGAAGTTAAGCAACACTGCGCTGAGTCAGGTATTGGATGGGTGACCACCGAACGGTCTGTCATGTTGGAAACGCCAGTTCTCGTGAGATCACCGACGCAAGATCAACTCACCATCCTCGCCTGTTGAAGAACTCTCATCTCCCTGTGCAGCACAGGCATCTCTTCATACAGCATCCGTTGGAAGTCTGCCAGGAGCACCGGATCTAACAGCTGCCAGTACGGTTCACGCGCCAGCGCCAAGTGCAGTGCATGCTCGGCATCGAGACTGCGAGCCAGCCCGCGCTGGGCCAGCGAGGCACGGAGCACGTGATCGGTTGAAGCCGGGTCCAGGCGGAGATCCGACCGAGCAGATACCAGCGTTGTCCACTCGGGGTCAACAGCCTCCGCAGACATTAGTGCAGGGAGCAGCCGTGACAGAAGTAACGAGCAATCTACAGAAACAGTGCTACAATCTTAAACAGGCATCGACACTTCAAAATTAATTTTTACCATCGATTTGGAAGATTATTAATTATTAAATAATTATTAAGATTATTTAAAAAATGGACATGTAAAGGTATATACTGCATAGAGGAATAGTTTAACTATAGTTTTTAATCTTTGACAAACTTCTATGCTTGCAAGATAATGTTTTACTTTTCAAAAACTCATCACTCGCCATAAAGAGCTTGTAAATTATCATGTACAATGAATGTGACAATAAATACAGTTGCCATTCGTTGAAGTCACTTATGGAACTTGCCGCCAAATAGAAAATGGTCGAACACTCGCCCCACTAGTTTTTAGATTTTTTTCCGTAATCAGGATATTTTATTGATGGATGTTCTTTGATCCATAAGCATGTCTTTGAGCAGAGACACTTTTAAATGGACTGACCGTTATATGGTTGAGACGTTGCTGCTTTGACTGCCGCTTGTCTGGCTTCACTTCTTCTCCAGGGAAATGCGTCTGCGAGTGGGCTGCCGTCGACGGGGCTTGCCAAGGCAATCCGCGCGGCAGTATGTTCCAGGAGGTGCTGGATTAAATCCGGGCTGCCGCAGGATTCCAAAGCGTGCATTACCGCGCAGAAGTTCTTGGCCTCGTCGGCCGAGCTGCGCTTGGAGCAACTCAGGGCAATCAAAGACGAGAGCCAGATGGTCTGGCGGCAAAACAAAAGTTGGTAGCATAGAACAACAAGTGTTATTCAAGTAAAATCTGTTATTTTTATTAATAAAAATAATAATAATAATGGTTTTCTTAGCAACTTAGGATTATACACAATAAATTGCACTGTCTGGTGGTTACTATACAGTTTTACTATGTTTGTTAAGTTGATTGAATGACAGGCTGTTCCATAGCCTGGTTCCTCTGCCAAGTAGTGAGTGGCGTCCTATGTTTGTCAAGTTGATTGAATGACAGGCTGTTCATAGCCTGGTTCCTCTGCCAAGCAGTGAGTGGCGTCCTATGTTTGTCAAGTTGATTGAATGACAGGCTGTTCCATAGCCTGGTTCCTCTGCCAAGCAGTGAGTGGCGTCCTATGTTTGTCAAGTTGATTGAATGACAGGCTGTTCCATAGCCTGGTTCCTCTGCCAAGTAGTGAGTGGCATCCTATGTTTGTCAAGTTGATTGAATGACAGGCTGTTCCATAGCCTGGTTCCTCTGCCAAGCAGTGAGTGGCATCCTATGTTTGTCAAGTTGATTGAATGACAGGCTGTTCCATAGCCTGGTTCCTCTGCCAAGCAGTGAGTGGCGTCCTATGTTTGTCAAGTTGATTGAATGGCAGGCTGATCATAGCCTGGTTCCTCTGCCAAGCAGTGAGTGGCGTCCTATGTTTGTCAAGTTGATTGAATTACAGGCTGATCATAGCCTGGTTCCTCTGCCAAGCAGTGAGTGGCGTCCTATGTTTGTCAAGTTGATTGAATGACAGGCTGTTTCATAGCCTGGTTCCTCTGCCAAGCAGTGAGTGGCGTCCTATGTTTGTTTGATAGCAGTGAACCACCGCCTTGTTTTGGTTAGTTTCTACATATTTGGCCACCAGTCCACACACAGCCTTCTAGATGTAGCATAGACCAACTCTGGAGCGGCGCACTTCGATGCTATCCCACTTCAGTTCTCTGACCAGCTTTATTATGTTTTATTGTTTTATTATTACGGACTCTACTAAACTCTCAAAAAATAATGATACCACAAATATAAACTACACAGATATTATATCCTATGTTGAAATTGCTGCACAGCAAATTGGTGCAGGGGTGCCTAACAAAGCTTTAAAGCATTCCCCTTGCAAACAAGCTAAAGCCTGGGTCCAACTTAAACAAGTAAAAACAAGCATACGGCAAGATCAGATGTTTTGATTTTTTGACTAATAGTTTTAAGCCAACCCTCCAGCTGATATCACTTACCTCATGTTGGAAGGCACATGTTGAGTTGATGCATTTTCTACCGAGCAGCAAGGCCATGCAATGGTGTTTGCGAATCTTCTCGGTCCACTCAGCACAGTCCTTCGGGTCATGGCCTTCACCTAAATAACACACCACTTCAATCCCCCGTTTCACCTTCACTGAGACCACAATGTTAAAAAATAGCTGATACTGTGCGGTTAGTAGTAGATTATACTGGTACTTTTTTAAAAAATAATGATGTACATAACTTAGATACAAGACACAAAAATGTCTTGCGTCAACCTAGAATTAGATTAAACATAACAGAACGGACCCCTAAAAACTTAGGGGCACGCATTTATAATAATCTACCAGACCAACTCAAGTCACAGAGTGGAAAAAAAGATCAATTTTTAAAGAAATGACGAAAAAATTCCTTGTAAACCATAGATTTTATACCATAGATGAATTTAGCAAAGCAAAAGATTGCAAATATAATTATTGTGATATATATATTTACTATAAGACTGTATTTTATTATTATGTTTTAATCTTTATAAACACGGTGCTATACACGGGGTCTGCAAACACGTTGACCTTTTTTTCATGCTCATTGTTTTCATTGTTAAACATTACGAGTGTTCTGTAAAAAGAAATTAAAAATAAAAACATTGAATAAGTGGGTGCTGGCATTAGTTCTTTATTTTCATCTGGCTTGAGATTTAGCCGAGTATCTTTAGAGCATCTGGCAGTAATTGCAGTTTAAGGACCAGTTACAAAATCTAGAAGCTTATCTCGGATTCATATCATTATCCACAGCTTAGCTTAGCACGGCAAAATACAACCAAGTACTTCCCCAACAGTAGGTACATCAAAAGCATTTCCCCTTTAAATCAACATGAAAACCCTAATCATAACCCTGATCTTTTTGGGCTCTTCTTGAATTTAATTTCAAACAGTTCCTTGCTATGTTTAATCTAGTTATAGCAGATTAGAATTTTTATTTATCCAAGAAAAACATCCTGTTCGAACACAAACGACCACAAGGAATCGAAAAAACCATACCTACACCTGCTCAGTTCAATGAAGTTAATAACGTTCATACTTACACGTGTTTGGCGTTGCCGGAATATTTGGTGCCTGCAGAAAAACAAAAGAAAGATATTCAACGAGTGCATTTGAAGAATTGAACATTCTATCTTCAATTTACTGCTTTGCATTTGTTGCTGCATCGATGTGCCAATGACGAAACTTACATTGAGCTGGTTTTTATTTTAAAATAAACAGAACCTAAACGCCCATCACATATGCTTTAAATAACCAAAAAAACAGGCCTATGGCTATCTCAGAAATACCGTTCAACAGAATCACAAATAGGTGCCATTTTAAAAACAGCAGTAATCAGCATATTTAAATACATTATATTGAAACAACACTACCAACCTGTGTGTTTGACGTGCCTACGTGGAGAGCTTTCAAAGTATGTCCCCGCTTCGGCTGAAATCAAAGTTCCAGTCAATTCGGTTCAATTTTATTTATTGCCCGTGTAAATCACAAACTGGTAACTGGATGATGGGCTCGTTAGTTCATGTACAATGTTACATAATAAAATACATAATAAAATAATAATAATAATAATAATAATGCAATAACAAAATAATATGTAATGCGAAGTCAATGCCAGGTCAAAGCAAGTTAAGACAATCAACCGAACTAAGGAATGGCAGACCATTCATCAAACTACTGCACCTGTCGTTTGTGTGAGTCTCCCTCGAGGTCTTCAATACTCCGTTCCATCTCATCACCAGTAAGAGACAGGTCTTGCAGCAACTGAGCATGTATGTCCAGCACTTTGACCGGGCTGTCCGGGCTGGATTGCAGCCCCTCCTCATGCAAGGCTGGGACAGCTGCCTTCCCTGCATCCTGCTCCCCATCATCACTTGGATCTGAATCACTAGGTTCCTCACTTAGTGGTTCATCACTTAATTCCTCATTAATTGACTTACATGGTTCCCCATTATTTAGTACCCCATCACTTTCTTCCCCATCACTTGGTTCCTCAACATGTAGTTCCCCATCACTTGTTTCAGAACCAATTGCTTCAGAATCAATTAGCTCCGAAGCAATTGGCTCTGAATCACTTGGCACTATCTGTTTAGCACTGACTCGATCCCCCTGTGCCATCTCCTTGTCGCTGTCAGAATATTCCCCGCTTGAGCTGGTAGAACTGAAGCTGCTGCTGGAGCTGCTGCTGGATAGCGGTGAGATATTGTAGAGGACATTCCGGTCTTCTGGGCCAGGCTTGTCTTGCAGCTGGGCAGGCTCCGCCAAGGTCAGCTCTAGCGAATCACGTGGAGACAAATTTTCCGAGTGCACAGCCAAAGAGGGCTGCAAATCTTTGGGGGGCAACGACTCTCTCGGGCACACCGTGCTTTTCAAGACAAGCTCGGGACCCCGAAGCTGCGGGTCGGTGCCAGATCCTCCTGACAAAGACTTGCTCTGGTGAGGATGTTGCAACCCAGACATTCGACGGAGCAGCTTGAGGTTGAGATCCTGCTTGAAGCTGGACGCAGATTTATAAGCTTGCCCGGGAACTGGCATAGACCGGCTCCTGTTCACTGATTGTCCAGGCATAGACCGGCTCCTATTCACTGCTTGTCCATTCACTGCTTGTCCATTCACTGCTTGTCCATTCACTGCTTGTCCATTCACTGCTTGTCCGGGCACTACTTGTCCGGGCACTGGTTGTCCATTCACTGCTCGTCCATTCACTGCTTGTCCATTCACTGCTTGTCCGGGCACTGCTTGTCCATTCACTGCTTGTCCATTCACTGCTTGTCCATTCACTGCTCGTCCATTCACTGCTTGTCCGGGAACTGCTTGTCCAGGCACTGCTTGTCTGGGCACTGCTTGTCCATTCACTGCTTGTCTGGGCACTGCTTGTCCATTCACTGCTCGTCCATTCACTGCTTGTCCGGGAACTGCTTGTCCAGGCACTGCTTGTCTGGGCACTGCTTGTCCATTCACTGCTTGTCCATTCACTGCTTGTCCATTCACTGCTCGTTTATTCACTGCTTGTCTGGGCACTGCTTGTCTGGGCACTGCTTGTCCATTCACTGCTTGTCCATTCACTGCTTGTCCATTCACTGCTTGTCCATTCACTGCTTGTCCAGGCACTGCTTGTCCGGGCACTACTTGTCCGGGCACTGCTTGTCCATTCACTGCTTGTCCATTCACTGCTTGTCTGGGCACTGCTTGTCCAGGCACTGCTTGTCCATTCACTGCTTGTCCATTCACTGCTTGTCCGGGAACTGCTTGTCCAGGCACAGACCGGCTCCCATTCACTGCTTGTGTGCCGTACTTTGGTCTTGCGTATATCTTCACTCCTGGAGAAGGGTTCACGGTTACAATCCTAACCAGGGATTGTTTGCCTGGAGCAGACCTGATAAGTGCATGTCGTGCAGGCTTGGACCTCGATGCAATTGACGGTGCTGTAATTGACCTCGATGCCGTTGACGGTGCCGCTATTGACGGTGCTGCAATTGACCTCGATGCCATTGACGGTGCCCTCATTGACAGTGCTGCCGTTGACGGTGCTGTCATTGACAGTGCTGCCGTTGACCTCGCTGTCATTGACGGTGCTGTCATTGACGGTGCTGTCATTGACGGTGCTGTCGTTGACAGTGCTGCCGTTGACCTCGCTGTCATTGACGGTGCTGTCATTGACGGTGCTGTCATTGACGGTGCTGTCATTGACGGTGCTGTCATTGACCTCGATGCCGTAGACGGTGCTGCAATTGACGGTGCTGTCATTGACGGTGCTGCAATTGACGGTGCTGTCATTGACCTCGATGCCGTAGACGGTGCTGCAATTGACGGTGCTGCAATTGACGGTGCTGCATTTGACGGTGCTGTCATTGACCTCGATGCAATTGACGGTGCTGTCATCGACGGTGCTGCCGTTGAAAGCACAGGTTTCTTTGAAGTTCTGTTATTCTGTGGTTGAACGAGCTGTTGCAAGTTCGAAATGTTGCCTTTGGAAGACTGAAAGTCGCTGAAATAAACAGACATTGGAGCAGAGATCAATGAATGCATCTTAAGTATGTGCTTCGACATGCCTAGGCAACCCGAAGATTGGTTAATGCAGGGACTTGAACCAGAACCCAAAAGAACCAAGATTTTTCTAAGAACTGGAATTTAAAATTTTGTAAAAACCGGAACCAGGGCCGCAATTCGAGGCTTTGCCTTGACAGGAATCGAAACAGGGATCGTTATAAGGATTTAAAAACACACATTTCTGTTCTTTTTGGTTTCACCCACATGGATAATAAAAATAATTAGCTTTGTTTTTATGATGTAGTTACACATTTCTGAATATTTTTGACTCTAAAATTAGCTAGATTTGATTAACTAGAGTTGAGCTCGATTAGCAAGCCTGGAATGAATGAATTTACGAGCCACAGGATTTGTGAGATCAAGTTTTGCTTACACGAACATTGTAAAGCCGCTTGGTTACGCAATAGGATAACAAATCCCCGAAGTGAAAAGCTAATTCAAACCAACTGAAATTTTTTTAGTTCAATTTCCCAAAGCACATTGTAAAGGAGTCGGCGTTTGTTTTACCACGAATCACAAAGTCCCGATATCGCAATTGTCTGCAGTTGTTCGTTAAGATTCTAACCGATTTCATAACTTCTGGCTCGCTTAGCGAGGATAACGTGGTATGTCTGTCTAAATACAAACACGGAGTGCAGTTGTACTCACATCCAACTGCTACAGAAGTAGGAGGGGTCCAGTGACAAATGGGTGTCGCACGAGTCATTTGAATCTTCTCCCGTATCAGGCCCAGGACTTCCATTCATCTGCAGAGAAGTGGTATTTGACTCCTCCTGCCCCTCCCGTTCTTCTTCGGCAGACTGGTACAAAGGCTGGCTCATATGCTGGTCAACAGAATGATTCAAATGCTGGTCCAGATCCTGGTGGTTCATAGGCCGGTTCATAGGCCAGTTCACACACTTGTTGACAAGGCGTTCCGTAGGGTGGTTCATAGGCTGGTCCAATGGCTGTCTAAAACTCGATGGCAAAATATCGACCAGGCTGCCAGACTCCAGTTCTGGTACCCGGCTACTGCTAGGTCCTTGCGCCACCCATCCTGAGCCGTGATTGGCCAGCCTCAGGGGGGTCAGCAGTCGCCTCTTCTTCGGTTGGTCGACTAAAAGGTCAGGCATGGAGCAAACCGGTTTGTGTTTCTCACCCGACTCACATCTACGCTTCTTGCACTTGCCTGTTACTGGAGATATGATTTTTTTACGCTTGGCTGGTATTGGAGTCGTGTATTCTAATTTGGGCTTCATTTCCTTCTTGTCCTGACCATGTTTGGAAGGTATTGGAGTCGTGTCCTCTAATTTGGGCTTCATTTCCCTCTTACCATGACCATGTTTGGAAGGTATTGGATGGGTTTCCTTGTCCTGACCATGTTTGGAAGGTATTGGAGGAGTGTCCTTGTCCTGACCATGTTTGGAAGGCATTGGAGAAGCGTCCTCTAATTTGGGCTTCATTTCCCTCTTACCATGACCATGTTTGGAAGGTATTGGATGGGTGTCCTTGTCCTGACCATGTTTGGAAGGCATTGGAGAAGCGTCCTCTAATTTGGGCTTCATTTCCTTCTTACTATGACCATGTTTGGAAGGTATTGGAGGAGTGTCCTTGTCCTGACCATGCTTGTCAGGTATTGGAGAAGCGTCCTCTAATTTAGGCTTAATTTCCTTCTTGTCCCGACTGTACCTGGCTGGTACTGGAGGGGTGTCCTCTGATTTTGTCGTAGCCTTTCGGTGCTTGCCTGCTTGGTACTTGGCTGCTATTAGAGGGGTGTCCTCTGATTTAATCATAGCTAGGTTCTGATCGACATCTAACTTGTGATGTATTTTGGAGTCGTGTTTGCTCTTTTTTTTGGAAACCTGCTTGGGATCTTTCTTTAGGTCTTGATGACAATCTGTTTTAGATTCTCTCTTGTTATCTTTCTTGGGATCTGGATTAGGATTAAGTGTGATGCCCAGCTTGCTTTCTTGAGAGGAGCCTGGTTTGGGCATTAGGATGCCACCCCCTTTGCTGCCAGAGCTGCAGTCTCTGACGAGATCCAACTCCAGCCTCTGCCATGGGATTTGTACCAAAGGAACCATCTTGGTTGTGGCCTTCGGTGGTCGACCACGGGCCCTCTTTACAATCGGTACTGTTTCCAGCTCAGCACCGCCTGCAGGCTTCAGCACTTCCTTCTCATTGGCTAAACTTGAAGCTGATGAGTGTTTACGCTTGCCAGGCTTGGCCGGTTTGTGCACATCCAATGCAGGCTTGGGTTTGCCCTGGAAACAAATCCAGGAAAAAAATTGTAATTTTTTACACTTTAAGACTCTGGCTTTGGCTTGCGGCACAGTTAGGCAATGGAACACGTCACAGGATCTTAGAAGCTAGGCACGAGGATACAGATTCATTTGACTGAGCTATTTCTATCTCACATGTGAAGTTTACAGACGATTACAAGCAATTTTAAGCATTTTTCCTGAGTCGCACTTTGCGTGCAGTTTGTATAGATTTTTATGGGGCATCGATTTAAGTGTTTGTAGCAATGGATACAAAAGCGTTTAAACTGTAGTTGGCCACCACTCTCATTATCCAGGTGAGACCGAGCTACGTACCTGGGGCCGGATTCACAAAGAGTCACAACTTTAATACCGTATTAGAGTTAATACTCTAGTACTATTACCTCGCTTACACGGCATAACCTTATTACCGTAATGGCGCTGTTCCTCATTCACAAAGCAAATATAAACGCCGTATTAGATTTCGTCACAAGTTCAGAAGTGACGTCGTGACATATAAAATTTCGACCAATCAGTGCAGAGTGCGCATTTATCAAATTCAAGCGAATGTCAGCGGTAAGTTTTAATTTCGTAAACTTTACCTCTTATATTAATAGAAAATACTTTTATCTGTTGAGAATAACTTCATTTATAAAAATATCAAATAAATTTTAAATGAAATTTTAAATGATATTCAAAATATCATAGAAAATGTCGAAGAGTAAAAAGTTATCAGGCTAACCGATTAAATTATAGGATCTAACCGATCTCGCAAAACCCGGATTGGTCGTTGTAATACCGCATTTCTGTCAGCAGTAGCTGCATTTAAAATAAACTGAACAGTGGCAGGTAACATTTTAATAAACTTACACTTGAATTCAATGAATGACACTGAAACTTACGGCGAACAAGCAATCGAACACGCCCACCCGAGGAGACGTCGGAGCGAAGTGTCAAAGAGGTTAAGTCCGACATTTTTTGGTAATTCACGGGAATATTAAGAAATTATTATCGTGCTCGACCGAAATATACAAATTACCTAAATGTTATTTGTAAACAAACAAAAATCTCACAGAAAATACGACATTTAAATTTATATGTGATAGTCATAACTTCCCTAATACCAGTTGGGAATGGTGTTAGATTTAAAACCAACTAGGGCTCTAATATTCTTTGTGAATTGGAACTAGTCGACATTCTTTAATTACCTTGATATTCGTCATTAAGTCAATACGGTATTAGGAGATAAAACTCTGAAGAACAGCGTTCCAGCGAGTAATGTTCACAATTGTCACAGTATTTTAACATCTTAACAAAGTCTACAAATAAGATGGACATCGCTGGGAGTTTGTGTGGGCCAACGCTTTTCCAGTTTATTGCTCGGGCAATTCTGCGTTGCTCCTGATGCCACCTCTGTGCTTCTCTAACAGCCAATAGATCGGTAAAGACACTCACCGATGTTTCACTGGACAGAGCTGCTACAGCTGTAGATGACAGCCGGTCCACTTTGGGCCGAAGTGCTGTTTCAGTTCGCCAATCGGCATTAAGTTCACCAACTTTGACGTGTTCGGCCATATCATTTTTTTTGCCGGTACCTGGTTAAAAAGCAACAAGTCTGATTAAAAAGCCTGTAATTAGCAGGAGATTTTGTCATCGTGAAAACTACTATCTTCTTCAACATATTAACGTTAACGATAAAACTTATCATTTTTCAAATGTCCGTCATTCTTACTTCAATAAAGCGTATCCACTAAGAAAATTGTAAGCTAATATTCGTAGAAGAAACGCCTAAAGGTATTAGGAATTCTGCTCCCAAGCTGTAAATAAAATGAAAATGAAATCTAATAATCATAGGTAAAGAAGTCAAAAGCGTGGTCTGGAGTCGTCATGTTCATAGATATTCAAGCGTTCTAAGGAAAGTATTAAAACAGCTAAGAGACAAGAAATTCATAAAGAATTCAAAAGATCAAAAATGTCATGAAAACCACTTGAATTAAGTTAACAAAGAAATGGGAAGAAAAACTACAACTAAAAGCAGAATAGCAGAATCAACCATCATATCAATACTCAACCATCAACCAATACATATCAATACTTGATACACCAGCAGATATCGCAAATGGATTTAATGAATATTTTATCAACCGTGCTAAACCTGATCGCACCAAAACTTGATCTAAAACAAGCGATTAATTAACTGGAAAGTTATCCTGCAAAGAAGCACTCGATGTTCCTGTTTCCTGTTGCTATAACGAGGTTCAACAAACTATAAAGGAACTAAAACACAAATCAGGGCTTAATGATCTACCATCTAAAATAATTAAAAATTGCTCTCCATGCCTATTAGAACCAATATCTCAAATTTGTAACGAGTCCCTTGCTTCTGGAACGTTTCCTGATATCTATAAAATTGCCAAGTTCCTCCCGCTGCATAAAAAAGATCCAAGTAATTACCGGCCGATCTCAATATTAAATCCCTTTTCTAAAATAATTGAAAAACTTATGTTAAATCGTCTAATGGGATTCCTGTTTAAAAATTTAATTTACTTAAAAGTGAACAACATTGATTTTTAAAGAAAAGGTTTTCCGAATGTGCAATTTTTAATTTGATGGAAGATGTAACTGCAGCACTGAGCGCTAAAAGCAAGCAATAATCGTGTCGTAAATATTTCAAACTACTACAAATAATGACAATGCCTAATCTTTACATTTATAAACTTTTAACTTTTATCAAAACTAATCAGAAAAATATTCCTGCACATGACCTTAACCACAAGACTAGAAATAAAAATGACTTTAAACTTACTGGAGATAAATTAACACTAATAAAAAAACAAGTTAAGCAAACAGGCTTGCTTTTATTTAATCTTTTACCTAATATTATGAAACAATTAGATATAAAAAAGTTTAAATTAAGATCAAAAAAGGTTCCTCATTAGGAATATATTTTATACTCTAGATGAATTCAAACTAGCAATCAGAAGTCCAAATTTAGAGATTTAAGAATAGCACTAAAAATCCATAATAAAGCCATCAAATAATAATAATAATGTCTTTATTACGTGAACAAATATGTACATTTTAATAGAATGCATCATGCTAAATTAATATTTTTTTTCTTATATTAATAATATTTTCTTACGCTGATACGGTTTCCTATTTAAATTTGATAAATTTTGTAAAAGAATATGATTTGTTTAACCAATTATTCGATAATATAGACTTTTACTGTTAGGTAATAAAACTGTTTATCCTAGGATAAATGCGTGTTAGGTTTACTTAAAATCACTTCTCTTAAATAACTATATTATTAATTAGCATATTTTACTAATATTTTAACCAACTATTCCTCTATTCAACTATTACTCACTCATTGTTACTCTTGTCTTTGATATTAGTGGTATAATCCACCTTTAACTGAATTATTATTATTATGTACAATCATTAATATCATTAACAAAACAATAGGTCAACAATAGAAATAATGTGGTCACCTTCGTGCCAAGTTTGCTACATTTCTAAAAAGGCGACGGTTTTTTGTTCGTTTGGTTGATTACTAGTTGTGATTTGGCAATGCATGGCAGATCTGTTTATAAACTCAAAATGGCCACAAATTTGGAAGTGATGGCTGGATTAAGACTAGAACTGATACTTTACCTGCTTTACAAACCAGTCCTGCTTTAAACTCCGTCAACGAAAGTCCCACGACTGGTTTCTCTGCAATAAATCAACGGTAACAGCGATCGCAAGTTACGTCGACTACTTAATTGAAGCAATAGACCAAAAGGAAGAAACTCTAGGAATCTTCTACGACCTCACAAAGGCGTTTGACACCATAAACCATAACCTTCCGATAGAAAAACTAAGAAAAGTGGACATAGACGGAATTACGAATAATTGGACCAGATCTTTCCTACGTGATAGAAAACAAATAATACGCATCAGAGGAACGGACAGAGATTACTACTCAAGCGAAAAAACAAGCAACACCGGAATCCCGCAAGGCAGCACCTTATGCCGTTATTATTTATTCTATCCACCAACGATCGGCCCGAACAGATAGCTACGGGAAAACTAACACTCTTTGTTGATGACATAACACATCTTGTGAAGGCCACTAAAAATAGGTCGACCGACGCTAGCGGAGCTAGGTAATAAAGCAACACGAATGATGGACAATTATTACAGTTTTAATGACCTCATAATAAACAGCAATAAATCGGTGGCTATACAATTCACAACGAAACACAGAAGAGTGTCCGGCAGTTTAAGCATTGAGCTCGAAGGAATACTGATCCAAACAGCGCACGAAACGAAGTTCCTTCGAATTACCATAGACCATATACTTAACTGGGGTCTACACATCCATGTAATAGCAAGAAAGGTGGCAGTGGGATGTTTCCTCGTAAAGAAAATGATTGAAATATCGGACCTATCAACAGCATTATCTGTATATTACGCCGATGTCCAAACAATACTTCAATATCGGATAATACTTTGGGGAATCTCCACCGTACTACCTTGTACAATTGTAAGAGGACGCAAATAAATTACAAATTACAAATTACCATGCAAAGAGGCTTTTTACTATTAAAAAATGTGCAGTTAGGCCGGCGCTAGTTTTAATTCCTGAGCTGATATTTTTTACAAAGATACTTTAATCACACATTTTTTAAATTTCAAAATCTTGTCCCTCCCATGTCTTTAAATGTTGGATATTATTATAATGATAAGTGACCAACGAAGTTTTAATTCTAGAGACAAGAAGGAAAGCAGAGAGACTAGTAGAACAAGAACCAGTCAAGACAAACACCCAATAAAATGCTTCAGGCTACGGTCATCAGAAAAACACACAGAGCATTCAGGGAGGAAACTTTTCAATGCACTCCCGGCTTCCATCAAGAAAAGTAAAAATAATGACGAGTGTAATTAAAACTAAAAACCATTTAAATTGACAAATGTTTTTACAATGCAAGTGATATTACAGTATAAATGACTATTATGACAAACCAATTTCTTGTACAAAAGATCAATCTGAGAAATAAACATATTATTATTATTACTTTACCTGCTTTACAAACCTCTCCTGCCTTAGAATTCTTTTGGGTAAGTCCCACGACTGATTTCTTGAGCGTAAATGGAGCAGACTTTCGGGTTAACGACATTTCTCTGCAAAACCGAAACACACAAAACTAATGAAGAAAGTTTCATTATCATGGCCAATCAATTTACTGATATTATTAACACAGACAAATTCCTTCTGATATTCACACCGCTTCATCAATTAGTATCACAAAGAAATCCAGTGAGCAAGAACGGTGGCAACTGTTACCTACACATCTATTTCCATAAACTGTCATTAACAAAATATTCGAATTGAAAACTCTACAAGTCAATCTAAATGAAAATATTGAATTATTCTACAAAGGAAATATCATACTGGCCAGTTAAAAACTAGCGGTGATCGCCTGAATACATCTCCAGCCATTACGTACCTATAACACTGTCCATAACCAAAGATCAGCAGCCTGCAACAAAATGCAGACGCACGCTAAAACGTAATAGTCGGCGATTTGCGCTTACCACGCAGAAACAAGCAATTAAACTGAAAGTCTGGTAGGAGAATTTGCGATTTAGATGATTTGATCCTCACAGACAAAAGTCGTCAAATAGAAAATAAAGCATTGTCTAAAATCAGAAGACAAACTCGGAGTATCGTTGCAGCTCAGCGCGGTGGAACAAGACCAGCGCTAGACCAATGATATAAGGATATTCAAAACTACGCCAGCAAGCTGATTAGACGAGAGAAATAATGCCGCGGCAAGAATGTCGTGCACAAAATGTAAGCCGATTACCTCTACGGGAGAAATCACTTTCGCATATTCTATGATATGACTGACGGACTTGGGACACTATTTCAACTTCCAAAAGGGGATGGAAAATGGTGGTCTGGTTTCAGCATGATGAACCCCAGTCAATTTTCATAATAATTATTATTACCATGTAATGTACTAGAATGTACTTGATTTTATGCGTTCCGAATTACCGCTCCACAATTGCTAATCTGTGTTTCGAATCAACAATGCAAAACTAGTTTAATGAGTTAAGTGGTGTCATGGAATTTTTTTTTGATCGTTTGCTTTGCAGTTTCCAATTCTAGTGTAAACATGGACCGCGGCTATCTAACTCCATTGATTGAATTTTGTGTTTAACGACGCACTGTTTTGACATCTGGCCCTGCGGCACTGGTCTAATGGCGTCGGTGAATGAGTGGATGATGATGAACCTAACCTAGCCTAGAAGGGAGGAGGGGAACCTGGTGCCGGCACGTAGCCTACTCCTGTCGAAGACCAAGGGGACCACCGGCTTAACGTCCCTTCCGAAGGACGGTACAACGCGAACATCAGGATTTTTCCACAAATCCATGCTGTCGAGAGGTTGTTAAGTAAGGCGAGTGAAGTTGCTGTACTAACTTTCATCCCTCCAACCTCTCTCCCATCCGATACCTGACCCAGCGCAGTGTTGCTTAACTTTCATCCCTCCAACCTCTCTCCCGAACAGAACTGGTCATGTGTATGATGATCACCCATCCAATGCCTGACCCAGCGCAGTGTTGCTTAACTTTCATCCCTCCAACCTCTCTCCCAAACAGAACTGGTCATGTGTATGATGGTCACCCATCCAATACCTGACCCAGCGCAGTGTTGCTTAACTTTCATCCCTCCAACCTCTCTCCCGAACAGAACTGGTCATGTGTATGATGGTCACCCATCCAATACCTGACCCAGCACAGTGTTGCTTAACTTTCATCCCTCCAACCTCTCTCCCGAACAGAACTGGTCATGTGTATGATGGTCACCCATCCAATACCTGACTCAGCGCAGTGTTGCTTAACTTCGGTGATCTCATGAGAACCGGTGGTTCCAACACGCCAAACAGTTCGGTCCAGACTCCATGACAATTAAATTCAAGCAATTGTATTTTCATCAAATATTTTTAAATTTTCGTTACTAGATTTTACCTGAAGATTCGTAGCTTTTTGCCTCTTGTTTGAAATATGATTTCGCGTGTTGTGGCCAGTGGTTGAAGGAAAAAACAAATAAATAAATGCACATTTTTGGGCTTCTCTGGTCCTTTAAGGAGGATCACATAAAAGTTTTGATCTCAATTATTGTCTTTCAATTTTTCCCCCGAAGTTTTGTCTTGGAAATCACTAAAAGCCTCGAAAGTCGAAGTGTTCGCAAACACTTTTCGTGCTTGGCTCTTTTCGTTAGAAAACGTTTCGAGCACAACTGGAGGCTGCGAGTAGCATTGGTACATTTTTAATAAAATATTATGAGACAAGAAATGTACGTTACATTTTTAAACAACAGCAAAATTATTTTTCATCATTCTTGCCGCGGCATGTTGACAATGCTACAGTGTGCTGCTGCGCAAAGATGATTTATTCTTGGAGTTGTATTTAGTTGCTGCGTCACCAGATATAGTTGCAACCAAGCTTTGGCGGATTGGCGGTAAATACTGAAATCATCAGCTGGGCCCTTTAGTGCCTACATATTTGCGTGCACGTTCATTTTTGAAAACCTTTGCATTGTCCAATACGTATATGTGTCAACAACCATTGCTGAGCTTTCAAGCAATGTTTTCATTATTATTTTTACGGGCTCCCTTCATTAAGGGTCCTAGTGCCCTGTGACTAGTGCAAGGGTTGAATATTATTTTTATAAATGATAAATTGTGAGCATTATTTTTATGATTTTGGATTGTATGTCTAACACAATGCGTCTGTCTGTTGCCTGGTGAAAAGGTGCATTCAATGAAACCGAAGTAACAGAGATTCCTTCTGATGACTATTAATTTGTAGACGAGAGAAAATTGACAGGTGACAACAGTGATACGACAATACAATTTTGCTATAAATATAAAAGAAAGGGGCAACAGACATCAGTGCTAGTGGAACAACAGATTGTCGAGAGTTATTGAAAACTTTGGCCCTGCCATATCATCCCTGCCAATCATAATCCATGTCGTTTGCTCGGATTTTATTACACGGTAGGAAACAATTATATGTTGAACTTAAGAGAGGTAATGTTGTATTTGTCAATCTAAATTAGCGTTGGTATTGTCAACCCATGTGTCCAGCTCAAACGTTTACCTGCCAGCTTGCATTTTGCTGCAAATTTTGAGATTAACATGCAAAAAAAATAGTTTTTTATGAGTGGGCAATGCAGGAGTAAGTGAAACTTAACAGGTGGCACACATTAGATACACTGGGCTTTAATTCTCGCACAAATGCTTCGTAATCGTAATATTTTATAATATCCAATGCACAAATAATGCGCAATCGTTTACCGCACGCACAAATCAACGTCGATCTCTCTGTTCGATTGGGACAAACATAGTTATGTAAAACACCCCAAACAATTACCAAGCATGATCTGTTGGACCATTAATAATTGTAAACATTATCACACAAAAAAGTAGCAACTGGGTGTCAGCCGCATATCACAGGTCAGCGAATCCTGATTGAACAACACAAGCCCTTGTTAAACTTGAAGGGTTGTAGGTCTGGACAGGAAAGACAAAGGTAGAGAAGTCTTGTAGTGCTAGACCCTCATGTTGTCCAGGAGCCAAGCCATGTGAGCCCCGACACGGGTGTAGACTCCTGGAGGAGGGTTGGATCCCCCGCACTCAACACCATACGACACAATGCCGTACTCAGCCAAGCGGGTCCCAGTCAGCATCGGGAACATCAAGGGGGCGCCGCTGTCCCCAGCACAAGAGTCCCTGGCATTGCCCCCGGCGCAAACCTGGGACGGTAGGATGCGTGCGCTGCTCCCGTAGGCTTGTTGGCAAGCCACGTTGGACACTGCCGGCACTGTGGCTGCTTGAAGGGTGTCTGCCGGTCTCCCTGTTGTGCAGAGAACACTTCAAGAAGCTGGAAACCATCTTGCTTTCATGCCTGTTATTCAATGATTATTTGTAAGATTGATTGAAATAAATAAATAGTTATAATATATAAGTAAATTCTTAAATGCTTTCAACTTACCCTAATAAAAGCTCCTAGGCAATCATAAAACTCAGTCACTGAGTTTAAAATGTACAAATTGCTCATGAGCTGGTTGAATTGATTGACAGCTAATGGGTGTTGGACTTACCTGAAGCCGTGATACCCCACCCAATCACCGACATGGACTCCCCAGCGAATGTCCGTCCTTCCTCGCGAGCTCCCAGTGGCAGACAGACGGGCTTAACTGCGGCTGAACAGACCAACAGCAGGGGGGAGGGGCTTAACTGGCGTTCCTTGCCAGCTAGTTTCACATGTTAACTCTCCAATAAAAAACCAAAAAATTTGCATATTAGTTAATCTTATAAGTAATTTACTAGTTGAAACCATTTTCTAGTTTTTTTTTTACAATTTCTATCAAGATTTTGATATGTAAGTAAATCCTGCGGGACATACATAAAGCCACAGTCTGTTGTATGAAAAGTGACAATACATTGCTAATATTTGCATTTTAGGCTTTCTAGGTTTATATTGGAGTAAGCTTTTTTAACAATTTTTCATATTTATGCTTCTAATCCAAATGTTTAAAAGAATGGCCGTGCTATTTAGATGAAATCTTATTTAAATTGCAAACTCTTGCAATGCGCTGAGAACTGATGCCCGAACGGGGACTCGAACCCACCTGTCGCAAGTGTTGCTCTAACCAATTGAGCTACTTCGACACGTCATTTTTGAGACAATTTTAGTGTATTTGATGAGAATGATGAATCTCCAAGGAGTAAAACCACGAAGATGGAAGTGTGTCCTGCAGGATTAACTTGCACATAAAAATCTTGATAGAAATTGTAAAAAATAGCCGGAAAATGGTTTCAACTAGAAAATTACTTTTATGATCAACTAATATGCAAATTATCGGGTTACAGGAATACTCAGATTCACTCTGATTCTAGTGACGCTGTGCTACTTACCTGTGCCGAAGAAGATAGCCTGGCGCAGGCGTACCAACGCCAGGTCGTAGCCGTAGATTGTGTTGTTGTAAAGCGGGTGTACGAGGACCTGTTCTACATCCAGGGTCTGCGCTGGAGGTGCGCATGTCACGCGGCCTGAAACCGTAGCGCAGTCCGTCGCGGTGGACAGCACGTAGTCTCCCACACGCATGCTCAGGCTGCAGATATGTCATGCTATCAAACATCATAATATAACTAACCCTTCCACTGGAGACGGCCATCTGATACTTTTCTAAAACTATTAGCATATTTTGCACGTATTGAATCAGATATTAGATATGGCATATGCGCCTGGGGAAATAGCTCACAGAAAAACTTAAAACGTATACTAAAATATAAAAAAAGAGCAATAAGAATCATTCAGGGGCTGAAAACTGGTGAATCTTGTAGGAAACATTTCATTAATTTAAACATAGTTACAGTACCGAGTATTTACATTCATTCTACAATTATGTTAGCAAAAGGTGACGGCAGTATAAAGGAAAATAAACAATATGTGTATAAACATAACACTACAGGTAAAGAAAATAGTCATAATAATAAGTTTGTGGCGGCCTGGTTCCCGCGCCGAGATTGAACAGAGGGCCGAAGGACCAGGGGGCAATACGCGAGAGGATGCATCAGCGGTAATTCGGGGCAGGTACTTAGCTACCTGTACAGTCTACATCCAACAGCACACCGGTGAACATCATCGCTCAATTTGTCCATCGTAAATATTATCTTTGTTCATCGATTGTATTTCTAACCATCGGAACAAATAAAATCACGTTATCATCTCGTATTAACCTGTGTAACCCGTGTACCACGCCGCGCCCGGCCTAAAGTTATTTAGACTCAGACTGTCTGAAAAATCACCAAAAAATGCTGCTATTGCATTGTTTAACTTCCTTCCGAATCAGATTAAATGTCTCACAGATTATTCTAAATTCAACTCAAAATTAAAAGAACACTTGCTTAAATAATCACCGTACTCCATCAGAGAATTGACAGCCAAGCAATCACTCATTGATTAATTAGTATGTCTCACCGAGTAATAGTAACTAGGATTAGTAATTACTGTAATAAGTATTAGATATATTGTAAAATTAATTGTTAAACAATGTATAATCTCAACAATCTATGCTTACCTCTAATCATTATTATTTAAATTCACAAGCATGACACGAGACGCAAAGCTGATTTATCACTTGAATATGTTCATATTATGTGGTTGTTTGTAATGTTTGTAATGTTTTAATTAGCTTCACAGCTGTTCAGTACATCCACAGTGTTCAACACAAATACTCGCTCAATTCTTCATTTTCAAAACGTGTACACAATTCTTTCTGAAAATGTAATATTGATTTTGTAATCCTAATTGTGCTTCCTAATTTATTATATTCACTCACGCCTTTAGTTAAAATACTATTTAATTTTATGTAATATTTTAATTTGTGTCAAACTGACTTAATGCTTTACCCGGTTACTTAAAGGAAATTATTATTATTATTATTTGTGGTTTTTAACGACGCACTGTTTTGACATCTGGTCATGTGGCACTGGTCTAATGGCGTCGGTGAATGAGTGGATGATGATGAACCTAACCTAGCCTAGAAGGGAGGAGGGGAAACCTGGTGCCGGCACGTAGCCTACTCCTGTCGAAGAGCACCAAGGGGACCACCGGCTTAACGTCCCTTCCGAAGGACGGTACAACGCGAACAACAGGATTCCTTCACAAATCCATGCTGTCGAGAGTTTGATAAGCAAGGCGAGTGAAGTTGCTGTACTAACTTTCATCCCTCCAACCTCTCTCCCAAACAGAACGGGTCATGTGTATAATGGTCACCCATCCAATACCTGACCCAGCGCAGTGTTGCTTAACTTCGGTGATCTAACGAGAACCGGTGTTTCCAACACGACAAACCGTTCGGTACTTAAAGGAAAAAAGAGGTCTGCATTTGAAATTGTAGCTACTTGACGAAGCATTTTATTCAGTGAAGGATTATTGTGAAGGAGTTTAATATATATTGTGTATTATTATTTTTCATGTATGTTTTGTTATGTATAAATACTGTGTCATATGTGAATCTCATAACTGACAATTTCCAATACCCAGGCACAGGTCCAAGGAAAAATAATAAAGCATGATAATAATAATAATTATTATTATTGTCATTATTCTACATCATACCTCGAAGCTGGCCTATGAGCAAGTAATCTGTTTATAAAATTATTCTGGAATTTTCAGATGCCTACAATACAAAGCAAGACTTGGGCAGGGGGGGAGGCGTTTAGCAGGCAAGGGGGCAACATGTCAGACAACGTACCGCACTGGGGTCTGGTATCCTGAGACGCAATGAGCAGCCGTTAGTATGTAGCGTGCGCTGATGACGCTGCCACCGCACGTGTACGTCTGTCCCCGAGCTGGAACAAATGGAAAAGACATCGATCGACCTGGATAGCCGTTGCCATGGAGAGACCTAGAAGCCAAGGCCGCCATCTTGAGTCACTGATTTTCAGGTCTTTAAAAGTGCACGTGCCATTTCAAGTGCTATCATCGGTAGTTAGCGTAGTTTACGCTTTATTGGTCAAATATGGTTAAAAACTAGTTTCAAAACTCTAAAATAAGCATTAAAATCATAGGGACTCCTGCCTGTTGCCAACAATGGATTGACTCACTTTAATTTTGATCAGCTGGCTGGATCCTATGCTCTATCCAGGTTATTTGAGATCAGCTGGCTGGATCCTCTGCTCTATCCAGGTTATTTGAGATCAGCTGGCTGGATCCTATGCTCTATCCATGTTATTTGAGATCAGCTGGCTGGATCCTATGCTCTATCCAGGTTATTAGAGATCAGCTGACTGGATTCTATTCTCTATCCAGGTTATTTGAGATCAGCTGACTGGATCCTATGTTCTATCCAGGTTATTTGAGATCAGCTGGCTGGATCCTATGCTCTATCCAGGTTATTTGAGATCAGCTGCGTGAATCCTATGCACCATCCAGGTTATTTGAGATCAGCTGGCTGGACCCTAAGCACTATCCAGGTTATTTGAGATCAGCTGACTGGATCGTATGCTCTGTCCAGATTATTCAAGATCAGCTGACTGGATTCTATGCTCTATCCATGTTATTTGAGATCAGCTGGCTGGATCCTATGCCCCATCCATGTTATTTGAGATTAGCTGGCTGGATCCTATGCTCTATCCGGGTTATTTGAGATTAGCTGGCTGGATCCTATGCTCCATCCAGGTTATTTGAGATCAGCTGGCTGGATCCTATGCTCTATCCAGGTTAATTTGAATGATTACCTGCTTCGGAGATAGTCATATGCACGACCCATGGGAACTGGTAGAGCCCAGCGTCGAGTCCGTTGAAGACTTTGGATCCGATTGGCAGCTGCCCGCAGTCAGCTGTGTTGATGAGTTTAGCGTTGGGGTGTGCTGCCATGCCGTCGCCTGGAACAAGGGGAGGCTTCTAGCTGTACACTTTGTACAATGTCTTTTAGGGTGGTCACCGAACGGTTTCTCGTGTTGGAAACACAGGTTTTTGTTAGATCAGCAAAGTTTAGCAACACTGCGCTGGGTCAGGTATTGGATGGGTGACCATCATACACATGACCAGTTCTGTTTGGGAGAGAGGTTGGAGGGATGAAAGTTAGTACAGCAACTTCACTCGCCTTGCTTATCAACCTCTCGTCAGCATGGATTTGTGGAGGAATCCTGTTCGCGTTGTACCGTCCTTCGGAAGGGAAGTTAAGCCGGTGGTCCCCTTGGTCTTCGACAGGAGTAGGCTAAGTGCCAGCACCGAGTTTCCCCTCCTCATTTCTAGGCTAGGTTAGGTTCATCATCATCCTCATCATCATCCACTCATTCACCGACGCCATTAGACCAGTGCCGCAGGGCCAGTTGTGCGTCGTTAAACACCACAAATAAATACAATTTGAGGGTCGCGATTGACTCACCTGTTCCAAAGGTCGTTCCGAGGGTTGTGGTCGTCTGCGCAAGCGCAGTCGGGCAGTATCCGGCAGCCACCAAGCTGTACGCTGATTGGAGGAAAGTTTTAGAGTCAAGTGGGATCTCGAGTATGCTCCTTGTGATACTAATGTTGTTACTGACTCAGTGCAGGTTTCAGACAGTTGTTGCGATCCAGCCAGCACGTGTTGACAAAGGTCAGCATTCTGCCCTGCGTATTCCTGCCGCACACTGCGCTGACTGCACTGTTCGTGCAGCTGGCGCACTGCGGCTGCGCACGGGGCAACGCGCTGAACGACTGCGCGCGCCACAACTTGCTCTGGAGGTTGACGCACGCGCCTGCGCTGGGCTCCAACCAAGCTGCTGGTCACAAGATGACTCAAGCTGCATTTTAAATTGACCACTGCTTCACAAATAAAATAATTCATGCTGTGTTTCATAACGCTTAGTTCAATCAATTGTTTCCCCAACGCTTTTCATAAGCTGAACTTGCCTGAACTAACCTCAACCTTTTCGAGGTTGACAAAGTTGTCATTACTATTTAAGTCGAGTAAACTGTATGAGTTAGGTTAGGTGAGTTTTGGTTGGGTTATGTTATGTTCGATAAGGTTGGGTCCCAATGTAATGCCATTACATAAGAAGAGTCTAGACGACCGAACGCCTGCGAGTGCAGCAGCGGTGACGGTGGCTCACCCTGGCTGCCGGCGAGGCAGTTGGTCTTCTCCATCGCGCAGAGGCTCGGGAACTCTCGGCGCTTTCCGGATGCGCTCGAGGCGCAGACCACGCCGCTGATGGTGACGTCACTGCACTTGGGACACCTGTCAGTGTCCAACGCGTGCGTAAAATACGCGAGCAGTGCCACTGTCAGACAAGGGCGTTACGACAGCATTACTTGGTGGTACCAATTAGAATCTGTTCCGTCAGTACCTGGCCCCGTTTGGCATCGTTCCTTTGACACACTGTGTTGTCTGCTCCTGTCCAACAGCACCAAGGACCAGCCACCGCTTAGTCTTGTCTCTTTGACACACTGTATTGGCTGCTCCTGTCCAACAGCACCAAGAACCGGCCACCACTTAGTCTTGTCACTTTGACACACTGTGTTGGCTGCTCCTGTCCAACAGCACCAAGGACCGGCCACCGCTTAACCTTGTCACTTCGACACACTGTGTTGGCTGCTCCTGTCCAACAGCACCAAGGTCACTTAGGGTGGGGGTGATTATTCAATGTTCAACTCACCAGCAGCCGCGAACAGGGTAGAACGCATCTTGAGCTCGCCGTCGAGTGAAGGCGTCGAGACGGATTTTGTAAGGAATGGTGTTTGTTTAAACCCCAATCCGCTAGGCCCGTTGTTTACGATAACCTAATTGTCACCGCCAGTGATTCCCGCTAGCAGATTATCGAGGTCTTATCGACCCAATTTGTTTCAAGGTAAACTTGGATAACGCTGCAATCAATGGCCGTTATCATAACACAGTCAGGTGTTCTGGATTTCGGACAATCGCTACGATATAAATGGGGGAACGTGCCAAGTTTTGGGATATATAGCAGCAAACTTTGAAACTACGTCTTGAAGTTGGCTAAACATGGTGCCACTATTTCTTGACTTTAGCACCGGAGTTAACCGAACTGAAACAAGTAAAACAAGTGCTGGTTGATAGCTATCTCCATTAAACCGAGTTAACGGCTGGGAATATGAATCTTATTCCCAGCTGAATGTGATTTCTAGAGGTCCACGTTAGTTCGGTCATCGAAGAATGCGCGCCTCGCTTTCTGCTTGCATTCGAAATAGTCGGGGTGAAAACTCGACAAAGCGATCTGTTTTCTCTTACGAGCAAGAACCCTGAATGATAAACAATCTTATGCCAGTTAAAATGTTTGACTCACAAATGCAATAAATTAATTGACAGGAAGGAAATAAATCCAGTCACAACTAAATGAGTGCATTGAAGAGTAATTATTTTAGAAATACTGTTGGTTAAAAAAATGGAATAAAGCTATTTATAATGATGGAGTGAATCAGTATGAACATATTAATATAGGAATGAAATAATCAATTCAATCTAAACCCGTCGACTACGACCTAGTTGCTGATCTAATTCCAACAAGTCTATCAACAGGAAACATTCTGGCAAATTGCAGCCTACTATATGCCGTCCCATGGAGGCGTTTCACCGGCAAGGTGGCAAGACAACACCCATCCCGGCCCCGTCATGCATTATTTACAACCGCCCCCAGCACGCATGACGGCCCCCGAGTTCGATTGTAGGCGGCAGGGGGTGGGGGGGGGGGGGGGGGGGGGGGCGATAAGCGAGCTTGCTCAAACATGTAATACAATAAATAATGTATCGGTCGCCGTCTCCATAGCAACCCCGGGTAGACGCCGTGGGACAAGTGATCGGTTATCGCCGCGACGATCGATGTAAGCGCCGGTCAATCAGCAATCGAAACATTAGCACCTCGCTTTGTTGCCATATAGTTGTCATGACAACGCTCCACAGACCGTGCCAAACAAACCTGGGGGCGATCTTCCAGGGCGTCGTGCGATACTCATAGCAGCTCCCCACGTGGGCGTTTGTCCGGCTTGGAGACGTCCTACCTCCCCACGAGGGCGTTTGTCCGGCTTGGAGACGTTCCACCTCCCCACGAGGGCGTTTGTCAGTCTTGGAACCGTCCTACCTCCCTACAAGGGCGTTTGTCAGTCTTGGAGACGTCCTACCTCCCCACGAGGGCGTTTGTCCGGCTTGGAGCCGTTCTACCTTCCCACGAGGGCGTTTGTCAGTCTTGGAGACGTCCTACGTTCCCACGAGGGCGTTTGTCCGGCTTGGAGCCGTTCTACCTCCCTACGAGGGCGTTTGATAGTCTTGGTACTCAGCTCCTAGACGACGTCCAAGGCCTATGCACGTTATCTGGCAGCAAACAAACGACGCCTCGTGCGCGCGCCGCCAGACGCCGCCAGAGCAAGGCGTCGCGACGCTTGTCATTCGTTCGCTGGACGCCGCCGTGAACTGAGTGCACCAGTCACTGAGTCAAGGTCAGTCTGAAGTCACCGATTCACGGCCCCTTGGCTGATAATTAGACAGGTAACAATCCAGTCACCGCCTTCTAGATCTGCTAGTGGGGAATGTAACTTGTAATACAACCTCACCGCCGCCATGATTAACATCCAGTTGCTTCCATGAAGTGCTACCAGGTGTTTTCTTGTACTGGATTCTCACACAAAGCCCCTTGGTTTCATTTGCCTGAACATATCCTCCATTTCATGTCGGTGTAACGAGTGTAGATTTGAATGAATTTAAAATATTGTGCATCAAGTGGGTGAAATAATTGTAATGTTATGTACCTCTTTTATCTAATGTGTAAAATAATGGCTGAATAACTAATAAATAAACATTATTATTATTATTATCTGCCCGAGGTCCCCCCAATGCTGAAATAATGGGGATGTGATTTCTTTTCTCTCGCCCTGGCGCACTGTTTTGTATTTGTATTTGCTGTTCAGTACATTCTCCAATGTGTGTACATTGTGATCTGTAGCAGTCTAGCATAACATATATGTCCAGCTTAACAATCTCTATTGTAAAAATCCTCTAAATTATAAAACTCTTCTTGGAGGAGGAAGATCTTGTGGTTTGTCTTGAATGCATCCTTGCTTGTGTCCTTGTTGTGGGAAGTTATTCATGATTTTCACTCCAACATTGAGCAGGTCATCGTCCATGATCAGTATTCAGTATCATTAGTCCATTATCAGTAGGGTAAAGGCACGGTTCTGGATGGGGGTTGGATTTATTTTATTTGTGGTCTCACCTACAACGCCGAAAAAATAAGATATTTTTTTGTAAGTAAGAAACACATTATATTTCAAGGAAAAAAATATATACATGACATTTACGACAAATTTTCAAATCTATGATGAATTTGAAAAACGATTAAATTATCCAGAACCGGGCAGGCCTTCCCGGTTTTGGATTTTTGACTACATATTTTTGAAAAAATTTGACATTGTTGCCCAAACGACAAGAAATACATTTCTGGAAGGCGGAATAAAATAAAATCAAATTTGAAAGAGTTATGGATAAAACAAAAAATCTACTCTTGTGCCAGTTCTGGATAGTTTTTTTATATGGGCTTCACAAGTCTGTTTTTGGTGTGAAACTGTTACTGACACTTCCTTATTTTTTTTTACATTTCAAACAAACAATCTGTTTGCGCTTAGAATCATTTGGGAAATTTTGACATGTTAGGTGATACCACGTTTTGCATTTGAGGACCGAACACTGAAACCAATTTTCGCCGTTGACATCGGTACTGAACCTTTTCTTACAAGAGCCACAAGGCACGTGGCCACCTTCATTTTCATCGTTGTCATCCGTCGACTCTGTAAGTAGCTCCGCCACATCATCGGCGTAGATGCTGTCATCGTCCGATTCCGCTCGCTTACGCTTTTGTTTCCCCTTTTTCTTTGAAGTTTCTCGGTCATCTTTTGCCGCTTGTTTCAAATCCATTTCCATCAGATATTCGTCCGAGGTGAGGCATCTGGTCTTGGTAATTGCTCTTGATTTCTTTCCTTCATTCTCTGGGATGGGTATTGGAGAAAAAAGCTCCCGGATTGCAGAAACGACTGGCGATACTTTCGAGGTTGACACAGCAGATCCAGCATCGCCTTCATTCCCGATAGAGCCTACAAGACGCTCCGGCCTGATTGCTTCTCGGTCTATTGGCCACACACCACTGCCTCGAAAGCCTCCCACAACATTGCAAGGGTTGACACCCTTCAACCATGCTGGTCCAAGAATTTGGCAAAAGTCGTACCTATTCATTTTTAGTTTCCGAGTGCGTCGCATTCTTTTATCGCACTCCTCCTTAAAAGCATCTTTCAATGGTTTGTATACCCCCACATCCATAGGTTGGTACAACTGAGTTGTGTGTGGTGGAAAGCATAAAAATGTTATCTGGTTTTCTCGTGCTAGCAGTAACACTTCGCGTGACATATGGGTGGCATGACCGTCTAACAGCAATAGCACTGGTCGTTTTGGTGGAATGTGACTGAGAAACTTCACAAACCAATCAAAAAACAGCTCCGATATCATGTAACCCCTAGGGGCTGATGCAAAAATCGTGCCTTCAGGGGCTCCAGTCATTAGCTCATTGTTGAGGGAGGCTCCCTTGAAAATCACCATAGGTGGCAAGATTATGGTCCCCGTTGCATTAGCGCAACCAACCACCGTGATGTTCTCACTTCTTTCGCCACTCTTTTTAACGAAAACGCTCTTTGAACCTCTAGATGCGACAACCTTCCTTCCTTTCATAACCACTTGCATCCCGGATTCATCCATGTTAAATATTCGACTCCCATCGACCTTCAGCTCGGTCACAATTTCCGTTAATTTATCAAAAAATTCATCTCTCACAGCCTCCGTTGCCATTTGAATGCGGGCAACTGACAAGTTCTCAGGTGTTCTAAGGCTTAAATTGTGCCTTTTAAAAAATCTCTGGTACCATCGGGTGCTTGGTAATCCATTCTTGAAGACGGGATTATTGCTAGCAGCATCCACCTTTCCGGCCAGCTCCAGAACCTCTGACACCGTTACCCCGTGACCCATCTTCTGAAGCTCGATAATTGTTTCCTTTATCTCTAATTCTGTATCCCATCCGAGAATGGGTCTTGGTCCAGAAGAAAAGACGTCTTCACTAACTTGCCCACTTACTCTTCGATGCAAAGTACCATAGGGGACCCCATACTCCTTAGATGCCATGGAAAGAGACGCACCCGTATTTTGAACCGCATTCACTGCCATGTCTAAGGCCTCCTTAGTGTACTTTCGAGGCATACTACCGATTTCCTGCAGGTAAAACGGATAAAAATAGAGTGTTTACATTGCAAGCGTTAACGTAACATCACTAAAATCGAGAAAAAAGTTGCAATAACGTTTCAAATTTCATTCTTTTCAAATCATCTGCGTTAAATGTAGGATACTCAAAAAAATACGATGATGTAATCATCTTCATAATTGGTTCTCTAGCTATCTTATGATAAAAAGAGCATGATAGTATATTTAATACTTACTTATTCACGAGTATTATGGGCGAACACTGCAAATTGTCAATTGCGACCACCATCAAAAATGACAAGTCTGACAGATTTGGACCAAATTACTAGCTTTTGTTCCAGCGGGAGGTAATGCCACCTAGCTGCGTGGTAGGGAATGAAAGCTTATCGACTGAGCTATCGATGCAGACCAACAGCATTGTACTAGCAGTGAAACTAGGATCGCTACGGCACGCAGAAAAAACCTATCCACAAATGGGCACGATATCCAGAACCGTTCTTTTACAATATCATTACTATATTATTTTTATTTAAACTTTAACTTAGAATTAGATTGGTACCTAGAAATCTAGGTACCTAAAAGTCTGCAAATCATGTAATATTGATAATGGACAATAAAGAACAATTACTACTATGATATTGTTACGACCAGAATTTAGACTGTTGCTTATGCTAGGCGGAAATATCTCGCTTGGCAATGTGAGAGGTCGTAACTTGCCGGGATATAATTTAGACTCTACTTGGAAAGAAAGGAATATAATCATGTGTTCACCAAATCCGTATTACACAATCAGAACCGTTCAATCCTGGAGCTGGTTTCTCTCTGATGCACTTCCTGACCACGTGAATACAGCTGGGCATCTGGATATTGCTGACGCTTACCGTGCAAAGTCCTACCTGCATGCGACAGTTCACCTAAGCACCAAATGCAATCATGCAGTTCACAACAATACTAAGCCGATGATGTCCCATCTGCAGTTTTCCTGCTCCTCTTGTTTCATTACCAGTGAGTGTCACATCTTTAAAGAAATAAGTCGGCATTGTCTCTAACAAACAGTGCGACAGCCAGGATGTGCAAACTAATAACGTTATTAATTCATAATTATTTTATTCATCTATTTGTGGTGTTTAACGACGCACTGTTTGGACACCTGGCCATACGGCGCTGGTCTAATGGCGTCAGTGAGTGAGTGGGGAGGTGAAACCCGGTGCCGGCACGTAGCCTACTCCTGTCGAAGACCAAGGGGACCACCGGCTTAACATCCCTTCCGAAGGACGGTACAACTCGAACAACAGGATTCCTCCACAAATCCATACTGTCGAGAGGTTGATAAGCAAGGCGAGTGAAGTTGCTGTACTAACTTTCATCCCTTCAACCTCTCTCCCGAACAGAACTGGTCATGTGTATGATGGTCACCCATCTAATACGGTGACCCAGCAGAGTGTTGCTTAACTTTCATCCCTTCAACCTCTCTCCCGAACAGAACTGGTCATGTATATGATGTTCACCCATTCAATACCTGACCCAGCGCAGTGTTGCTTAACTTCGGTGATCTAACGAGAACCGGTGTTTCCAACATGCCAAACAGTTCGGTGGGACTTGTAAACAAGTGAGAAGCTTCGTCCAGCTTCACCTGTCTTCCATCAGGTGTAGTAAAAGCTCGGCTTCGCTCGGCTCCGCTCGGCTCCGCTCGGCTTCGCTCGGCTCCGCTCGGCTTCGCTCGGCTCCGCTCGGCTTCGCCCGGCTTCGCTCGGCTTCGCTCGGCTGCCACGTGACTTGCGCTCGTAGTTGCCATGGTTACCAGTTGCGCCTGCGCTGTGTTGTTGTGGTTTTTGCTGCTGCGCATGCCCGTGCAGGCAGCGCCCAACGTTAAGCTGTGTAAGTACACCAACCTGTTGAATGTGTACTTAGATGTACTTAGTCAAGTTCGAGCAGTTCATCTGGTGGTCGGACTCAGAAGCTAAAACCAGTGACCGATGGATAATAATTAATTACTAATAATGGTTTTATTAGCAACAATGTTTGGAAAGTTGATTGAATGACAGGCTGATCATAGCCTGGTTCCTCTGCCAAGCAGTGAGTGGCGTCCTATGTTTGTCAAGTTGATTGAATGACAGGCTGATCATAGCCTGGTTCCTCTGCCAAGCAGTGAGTGGCTTCCTATGTTTGTCAAGTTGATTGAATGACAGGCTGTTCCATAGCCTGGTTCCTCTGCTAAGCAGTGAGTGGCGTCCTACTCCTATGTTTGTCAAGTTGATTGAATGACAGGCTGATCATAGCCTGGTTCCTCTGCCAAGCAGTGAGTGGCGTCCTATGTTTGTCAAGTTGATTGAATGACAGGCTGTTCCATAGCCTAGTTCCTCTACCAAGCAGTGAGTGGCGTCCTATGTTTGTCAAGTTGATTGAATGACAGGCTGATCATAGCCTGGTTCCTCTGCCAAGCAGTGAGTGGCGTCCTATGTTTGTCAAGTTGATTGAATGACAGGCTGTTCCATAGCCTGGTTCCTCTGCCAAGCAGTGAGTGGCGTCCTATGTTTGTCAAGTTGATTGAATGACAGGCTGATCATAGCCTGGTTCCTCTGCCAAGCAGTGAGTGGCGTCCTATGTTTGTCAAGTTGATTGAATGACAGGCTGATCATAGCCTGGTTCCTCTGCCAAGCAGTGAGTGGCGTCCTATGTTTGTCAAGTTGATTGAATGACAGGCTGATCATAGCCTGGTTCCTCTGCCAAGCAGTGAGTGGCGTCCTATGTTTGTCAAGTTGATTGAATGACAGGCTGTTCCATAGCCTGGTTCCTCTGCCAAGCAGTGAGTGGCGTCCTATGTTTGTCAAGTTGATTGAATGACAGGCTGATCATAGCCTGGTTCCTCTGCCAAGCAGTGAGTGGCGTCCTATGTTTGTCAAGTTGATTGAATGACAGGCTGTACCATAGCCTGGTTCCTCTGCCAAGCAGTGAGTGGCGTCCTATGTTTGTCAAGTTGATTGAATGACAGGCTGATCATAGCCTGGTTCCTCTGCCAAGCAGTGAGTGGCGTCCTATGTTTGTCAAGTTGATTGAATGACAGGCTGTTCCATAGCCTGGTTCCTCTGCCAAGCAGTGAGTGGCGTCCTATGTTTGTCAAGTTGATTGAATGACAGGCTGTTCCATAGCCTGGTTCCTCTGCCAAGCAGTGAGTGGCGTCCTATGTTTGTCAAGTTGATTGAATGACAGGCTGATCATAGCCTGGTTCCTCTGCCAAGGAGTGAGTGGCGTCCTATGTTTGTCAAGTTGATTGAATGACAGGCTGTTCCATGGCCTGGTTCCTCTACCAAGCAGTGAGTGGCGTCCTTTGTTTGTCAAGTTGATTGAATGACAGGCTGATCATAGCCTGGTTCCTCTGCCAAGCAGTGAGTGGCGTCCTATGTTTGTCAAGTTTATTGAATGACTGGCTGTTCATAGCCTGGTTCCTCTGCCAAGCAGTGAGTGGCAGCCTATGTTTGTCAAGTTGATTGAATGACAGGCTGTTCATAGCCTGGTTCCTCTGCCAAGCAGTGAGTGGCGTCCTATGTTTGTACGATACAACTTTATAAATAGTTTCTGTCCATTATCAGCCTGAACCACCGCCTTGTTTTGGTTAGTTTCTACATATTAGGCCAGGTCTTGCCAGGCGTAGAGTCAGCTATGAATGGGACCTACCTAAAATCTGAACACCAGACTTGACCTGTTCTCTACCCGGCAGTGATACTAACAGAGGAACAACAGAAGGGGATCCCAGCCACGCTGGCTGACGGACTACGAGCTGCCGAGGTTGCGAACCCAGGACTAAAGCTGACAGAAGCAGCTGTCGCCGTCAGTCGGGAGAATGAGAACGCATCTTTCTGGCAAGGTACAAGCATAGGCTGCTCAACGCCCTCTCTGAGCCTGAGACAAAGCTTGCTCAACGCCCTCCCTGAGCTCGAGACAAAGCTTGCTCAACGCCCTCCCTGAGCTCGAGACAAAGCCTGCTCTACGCCCTCCCTGAGCTCAAGATGAAGCCTGCTCAACGCTCTCACTGTCCCTGAAACGAATCCTGCTAAACGCCCTCCCTGAGTTTGAGACAAAGGCTGCCTAATGCCCTTCCTGAATTCGAGTCAAAGCCTGCTAAAAGCCCACCCCCCCCCCCCCCCCTCCCTTAGCTCGTGACAAAGCTTGCTAAACGCACTCCCTGTGCTTGAGACAAAGCATTTTAAACGCCCTCCCCCTGTACAGTGTGCCAGGAGCTGTCCAAGGGAGTGTCTGCTGTGCTGGACTTGACGTGGACTGGGTGGTCACGCACACGCACTCTGGCAGAGTCTCACGGTCTCCCCTATCTTCGAGGGGACACGACGATAGGGGGCTTCGTACGAGCCATGGACGCGTACCTCACGGAGCGAGACGGCACCGACGCAGTCCTCATCTTCCAGAACGAGGACGGTAAGTCTAGGAGCGAACAAACCTGGGGACTTCCAAGGGGACCACCGGCTTAACGTCCCTTCCGAAGGACGGTACAACGCGAACAACAGGATTCATCCACAAATCCATGCTGTCGAGAGGTTGATAAGCAAGGCGAGTGAAGTTTTTGTACTAACTTTCATCCCTCCAACCTCTCTCCCGAACAGAACTGGTCATGTGTATGATGGTCACCCATCCAATACCTGACCCAGCGCAGTGTTGCTTAACTTTCATTCCTCCAAACTCTCTCCCGAACAGAACTGGTCATGTGTATGATGGTCACCCATCCAATACCTGACCCAGCGCAGTGTTGCTTAACTTTCATCCCTCCAGCCTCTCTCCCGAACAGAACTGGTCATGTGTATGATGGTCACCCATCCAATACCTGACCCAGCGCAGTGTTGCTTAACTTTCATCCCTCCAGCCTCTCTCCCGAACAGAACTGGTCATGTGTATGATGGTCACCCATCCAATACCTGACCCAGCGCAGTGTCGCTTAACTTCGGTGATCTCACGAGGACCGGTGTTTTCATCATTTCACCAGATATTATGTTAATTTGTTTCACCGCAGAGCTCGACCAGACTTTGTATTACCTGATCGGCAACTCCATCATCCGGGTGATCGTGCTCGACGGACTCAACTCCGACGCCGCCGAGCGTCTCGGCAAGATGCGGCCGACGCCCTCCTACTTTGTCATCTTCGCATCGACAGGCAATATGACAAGGCTGTTTAACACGGTGAGTCAACTCCCTAGCAACGACCCTAGCAACGACCCTAGCAACGACCCTAGCAACGACCCTAGCAACGACCCTAGCAACGACCCTAGCAAAGGCAACTCCTAGTGAATTTTTTGAAACGTTATTAAAACCTGGTAGAATTAGGATGAAATCTTATTTCAATTGCAAACGCTTGCAATGCGCGGGGTATTTTATTATTAACAACACTATAACCATGATGGTTTTTAGACTCATGTCTACTTGATGTAAACTTAGCACTAGTTTTAAGAAAAACTATTTCAACTGGGTTTTCAATGCTAAGTGAAGAACAACTAAATTTCCCGACGTTTCGTGATATATACTAGTTACTTCTTCAAGGGCTGCTCTTACCCTTGAATGATCGAAAAATTGATGTCCAAACGGGGACCTGTATTATTACTAAACGGGGACCCTTATAGTATCTACAAGCTTCAAGTGCTTGTCAGTTCCTTTCACTAGGTTTTACTTCTGAGGCTACAGCTATTGAAGCCAACAGGTGAGAAACACGAGCAAGATGGCTCAACGCCCCCACTCACCAGGGCTAGCTTGTAGAGTAACCTGTTTCAACGCCCTCCCTTACAGGCGATGCAGGGAAAGCTTGTGGTACGCGACGCTCGATGGAACCTGATCTTCACGGACTTCCTCCACTCGGAGTTCAACCGCGACGTGCTTGGCAGCGTCCTCAGCAGCTTGGTTACCATGAAGGCAGACGTCTGCTGTCGTCTCATCGGCAAGCCCCTGGGGTGCGACTGTCCGGCAGGCGTGCAGGTAAGCACAACGCCTCCACCTCTCAACGCCTCCACCTGTCAACGCCTCGCCTTGCGTGCTGACGCTTTTCTGATGGTTTTTAGACTCATCTCTACTTGATGTAAACTTAGCACTAGTTTTGACAAAATCTATTTCAACTGGGTTTTGAATGCGAAGTGAAGAACAACTAAATTTCCCGACGTTTCGTAACATGTACCTGTTACTTTATCAAGGGTAAGAGCAGTCCTGACAATTTTCCAATAACAAAAGAACCACATAAAATTATAACAATTACCTAGTTCAAGCTTCCTAAATGCATCTAAATAAAATAATCAGGGTCAATAACTAAAAAACGAATTTATTTTGTATTTTCTGAACTAAAATCCCGAACACATTGGCATTTCATTACTAACTAACCAATTATGTGTCTGTGTCTTCTTGCTTCTTAGATCGTGCCTCAATACCTCAAGCAGCTTGTGCAGTTCTTGGCCGACGTGTTTGTCGCCGCTCACAAGGACGGCGCCAAGGTCGACGCCGTCGCGACGACGGTCAACTGTGCAGACGCAGGACCGACGCCACCACGCGCGGGACACAAGGACGCCGTCTACGCTAAGGTTAACGAGGTAAGACCTTCGTGTTATTTTTCTACCTCAGTAAAGCGATGGGCAGAGAGATTTGCAAGGTATGTGAAATCTGATTTAAATTGAAAACGCTTGCAATGCACAGTTTATTTGATTATTAACGATTGTTTAAGATTTGGCAAGGTTTTGGTTATGTATGTCGTTGATCTAAAACACATAATTGCGGCATAAACCACGATTACAGTCAAATAAATGAATGAAATCTTCCTTCGACTCTTTGCTTTAACCGATCAAAAGAGAGAATCTGTCAAAAGAATGAGACTTGCCTTGGTAACTCTTCCTGCCCCTGCTTTATTTATGTATTTGTGGTGTTTAACGACGCACTGTTTTGACATCTGGCCATGCGGCACTGGTCTAATGGCGTCGGTGAATGAGTGGATGATGATGAACCTAACCTAGTCTAGAAGGGAGGAGGGGAAACCCGGTGCCGGCACATAGCCTACTCCTGTCGAAGAGCACCAAGGGGACCACCGGCTTAACGTCCCTTCCGAAGGACGGTACAACGCGAAAAACAGGATTCCTCCACAAATCCATGCTGTAGAGAGGTTGATAAGCAAGGCGAGTGAAGTTGCTGTACTAACTTTCATCCCTCCAACCTCTCTCCCGAACAGAACTGGTCATGTGTATGATGGTCACCCATCCAATACCTGACCCAGCGCAGTGTTGCTTAACTTCGGTGTTCTCATTAGAACCAGTGTTACCAACACGGCAAACCGTTCGGTCGCTGCTTTGAGACAGTAATATTGTAGGCCGTTTATTCATTTTCTTTCCTCGGCTTCCTCTCAATAATATCCCCATGAAAACTCTTCTAAATGAGCCCAATCTTAGAATGAACACTTCTTGCAGCTAATGGTGCCCTCAGTTCTGTCACAAAGATAAGTCGCCCGGGGCTGAGAAGTGTCTCGTATTTTATTATTATCAACTCTACAATCGTCTCAAAAATTGATGCCCAAACGGGGACTCGAACCCCGATCTCCACCTGTCGCGGGTGTTGCTCTAACCAATTGAGCTACTTGGACCCCGATCTCCACCTGTCGCGGGTGTTGCTCTAACCAATTGAGCTACTTGGACCCCGATCTCCACCTGTCGCGGGTGTTGCTCTAACCAATTGAGCTACTTGGACCCCGATCTCCACCTGTCGCGGGTGTTGCTCTAACCAATTGAGCTACTTGGACCCCGATCTCCACCTGTCGCGGGTGTTGCTCTAACCAATTGAGCTTCTTGCACACTGGCTTTTTGAGACGATTTAAGTGTATTTGATGAGAATGACAGATCTCCAAGGAGTAGAACCAAGAGGCTGTGAATACTCACAGTCTAGTGACGCTATATCACGTCACAACCTGTCAAACTCGAATAACTCCAATTTGACTTTGGATTCGTTGCTGTATTAGGATGAAATTTTATTTAAATTGCAAACGCTTGCAATGCGCGGGGTATTTAATTATTATGAACACGATAAGTTGCATAATGTTGTATAATGTTGATAATAATAAAATACCCCGATCTTGCAGCTTGTGACGATCTCCAGCTCAATGTTCCTCGACGTGAACGCCTCGTTGCTCTACTACCAGAACGACATGACGGTGACAGTAGCCAACCGATCGCAGACTACCAAGATGGCCGACTACGACATCAAGAACGGTCTCCGATTGGCCCCAGGACAGAAGTTCGCCCCGCCCCGACGCTTCTTCCGCATCGGCGTCTCGGAGGTAAGCACCGATCTCATTTAACATGGATAGCGCCTACCATAGAGACTTGAGAGAACCTGATTTTCAGCTCTCTCAAGAGCCCGAGCTATTTTAAGTGTTTTTATCGGTAGTGTTTGTGGTTTTTGTAGTTTTCATCACTTTAACGGTCAAAATTGGTCGAAAACGTGTCTCAAAAGCTCTAAAATTAGCAGTGAAATCTTAGGGACACATCGGATTAAGGGATTCCTACCTGTTGCCAAAAATGGATTGCCTGACTTCAACTTAGATCAGCTGGCTGGATCCTATGTTCTATCCAGGTTATTTGAGATCAATTGGCTGAATCCTATGCTCTATCCAGGTTATTTGAGATCAGCTGACTGGATCCTATGTTCTATCCAGGTTATTTGAGATCAGCTGGCTGGATCCTATGTTCTATCCAGGTTATTTGAGATCAGCTGGCTGGATCCTATGCTCTATCCTGGTTATTTGAGATCAGCTGGCTGGATCCTATGCTCTATCCAGGTTATTTGAGATCAGCTGGCTGGATCCTATGCTCTATCCAGGTTATTTGAGATCAGCTGGCTGGATCCTATGCTCTATCCAGGTTATTTGAGATGTCACCCTTCTTGCAGGCCGTGCCGTGGTCCTACAAGCGTAGAGACGGCAAGACGGGCAAGGTGCTGGTAGACGGCGAGGGTCGCGACCGCTGGACCGGCTACTGCATTGACCTTCTTGAGATGCTTGCCAAGAAGGAGAACATGGACTTTGACTTTGAGATGGTGCAGCCGTTGAACGGCACGTTCGGAGCGCGTCTTTCGGACGGTTCGTGGGACGGTGCAGTCGGAGATCTCAGTCGAGGGGTATGTACCCTTGACGTGAACCCCACGGTACTCGAGTACTCGACGTCTAAACTCCTTTGTTGCAGGAGACCGACATGATCATCGCTCCGTTGACGATGACGTCAGAGCGCGAGGAAGTCATCGACTTCGTGGCACCGTACTTCGACCAGTCTGGGATTTCTATCGGTGGGTTTCTAAAAACAACCGTACAACCGGCGATCATGATTTAACAGAAATGTACTTTCCTATTACTCTAAGAACTTGCATGAGAACTGGTACCATGCCTAAGTATGAGAATAAATAAATAATAACTAAAATGACAGCTTCAAAACTATTTGACAAATTTTGCTAAAAAAACGCAAGGGGGATCGTCACTAGAATCAGAGTGACTGTGAGTATTCACAGCCTCTTGGTTCTACTCCTTGGAGATCCGTCATTCTCATCAAATACACTAAAATCGTCTTAAAAAGCCAGTGTCCAAGTAGCTCAACGGGTTAGAGCAACACCCGCGACAGGTGGAGATCGGGGTCCAAGTAGCTTAATTGCTTAGAGCAACACCTGCGACAGGTGGAGATCGGGGTTCAAGTAACTCAATGGTTTAGAGCAACACCTACGACAGGTGCAGATCGGGGTTCGAGTCCCCGTTTGGGCATCAATTTTTGAGACGGTTATAGCGTTCATAATAATAAAATGCTCGAAAGTGATATTCTTTTTCTGGGGTAAGTGGAATAGAATATTTCGGTCCGCTCATCAAAGAAAATAGTAAAACATAAGAAGGTATTGTCACAATATGGGCGTGGCTTGTGTACGGTGGTGACTGACAGGTGGATATTGCAGTGATTCGCAAGCCGGTACGCGAGACTCAGCTGTTCAAGTTCATGACGGTGCTGCGGGTGGAGGTGTGGCTAAGCATCGTGGGGGCGTTGACAGTGACTGGAATCATGATCTGGCTGCTGGACAAGTACTCTCCGTACAGTGCTCGTAACAACAAGGCGATGTACCCGTACCCCTGCAGGTCAGCTCAAAAACCTCTACTTGCCTTGTCCTATGAATTTAAAATGAATTTTATTTAATTTGTATGAAATTTAATTTCGATATTTCTCGTAGGTTACTCGCTTTTGAATATCGTTACGTGTTTATCAATCGTTGAGGTAAACATTGATGGAGATTTTTTAAGCATGAAAAGTCACAAAAGCGACTTAACTTACGAGAAATATCAAAATTAAATTTCATACGACAGTGGCTCCACTTAACGTGATGTTCCGGTACTCTGCATTTTTGTCGGTAAGGTAGTCATTTGGCGGCCATCTTTCACGCAGAGACTGTAACATTGACGTTGAAACTCTACCTAGAACCTTCACTCAACGGTTCTAGTTTTGAATAATTGACAAGTCTTAAGGCGGCCTACCATGCAATAACAACTGGTGTTGTCTGTCCTCCTTGAACAGGGAGTTTACTTTGAAGGAGAGCTTCTGGTTCGCGCTGACCTCGTTCACGCCACAGGGAGGCGGCGAGGCACCCAAGGCTTTGTCGGGGCGCACCCTGGTGGCTGCCTACTGGCTGTTCGTAGTTCTCATGCTAGCCACGTTCACCGCGAACCTAGCGGCCTTCCTCACAGTCGAGCGCATGAAGGTACAGCCGTTACGTTAAGCAACACTGCGCTGGGTCAGGTGTTGGATGGGTGACCACCGAACGGTTAGGCGTTTTGGAAACACCGGTCCTCGTGAGATCACCGAAGTTAAGCAACACTGTACTGGGTCAGGTATTGAATGGGCCCGTTGTTAAAACAGTGCGTCGTTAAATCCCACGAATCATTCAGTAAAATTGCTTGGTTGCAGACTCCCGTCGCCTCGCTGGAGCAACTGGCCAGACAGTCTCGTATCAACTACACAGTGGTGGCCAACTCGGAGACCCACCAGTACTTCATCAACATGAAGAACGCTGAAGATACGCTATATGGGTTGGTATCCTCCGAGCAAACGTTAGGGCAGCTCTAATCGAGGCAAAACAGATCAAACCAAATCTTATTTCAGAAAATACATAATACATTAGTTTTTAAGTTATTGACCCTGATTATTTTGTTTAGATGCATTTAGGAAGCTTGAACTTGGTAATTGTTATAATTTTATGTGGTTCTTTTGTTATTGGAAAATTGTCAGGACTGCTCAAACCCCTGAAGAAGTAACTAGTATATGTTACGAAACGTTGGGAAATTTAGTAGCCCTTTACTTAGCATTCAAAACCCATTTTAAATAGTTTTTCTTAAAACTAGTGCTAAGGATAAATCAAGTAGACATGAGTCTAAAAATCATCACAAAACCAAACCAAACCAAACGCAAGCAGCAACTTAAGGGGATAAGATCGCAGAAGCAAAGAATCGTCTCAAAAAGCCAGTGTCCAGATAGCTCAATGGTTCAGAGCAATACCCGCGACAGGTGGAGATCGGGGTCCAAGTAGCTCAATGGTTCAGAGCAATACCCGCGACAGGTGGAGATCGGGATCCAAGTAGCTCAATGGTTCAGAGCAATACCCGCGACAGGTGGAGATCGGGGTCCAAGTAGCTCAATTGGTTAGAGCAACACCCGCGACAGGTGGAGATCGGGGTCCAAGTAGCTCAATTGGTTAGAGCAACACCCGCGACAGGTGGAGATCGGGGTCCAAGTAGCTCAATGGTTCAGAGCAACACCCGCGACAGGTGGAGATCGGGGTCCAAGTAGCTCAATTCGTTTGAGCAACACCCGCGACAGGTGGAGATCGGGGTCCAAGTAGCTCAATGGTTCAGAGCAACACCCGCGACAGGTGGAGATCGGGGTCCAAGTAGCTCAATTGGTTAGAGCAACACCCGCGAAAGGTGGAGATCGGGGTCCAAGTAGCTCAATTGGTTAGAGCAACACCCGCGAAAGGTGGAGATCGGGGTCCGAGTAGCTCAATTGGTTAGAGCAACACCCGTGACAGGTGGAGATCGGGGTCCAAGTCAATTGGTTAGAGCAACACCCGGGACAGGGGGAAGATCGGGGTCCATGTAGCTCAATGGTTCAGGGCAACACCCGCGAAAGGTGGAGATCGGGGTTCGAGTCCGCGTTTGGGCATCAATTTTTAAGACGGTTATAGTGTTGTTAATAATAAAATACCCCGCGCATTGCAAGCGTTTGCAATTTAAATAAGATTTCATCCTAAGAAATGTTTAAATTAAGTTTTTTTGAAAGTCGTTTACCGTTAATATCAAAGTCAGATTGAAACAACATTCGTCTCAGGCTTTAAGAAAGTTTTCTTCAACTTCAGGGGTTGAGTTTGTTGAGGACAATGTCGAGTAAAGAGAGCAAGCAGTGGTCCTGACATCCCATCTCCCCGTCCTAGCAGTTCAACGTCGTCCAGAGGACACTATCTTTTCTCTGTGTTTACAGGGTGTGGAAGGACATAACCCTGAACACAAGCTCGAGCGATCAGGCGCGATTCAGGGTATGGGACTACCCCATCAAGGAACAGTACGGTCACATCCTCCAAGCCATCACAGCTGCAGGACCTGTTTCATCAGAACAGCATGGGTTTGAGAAGGTATAACATGTCATACGGTGTATTCCGTACTTCGAACCAGAGCAACCGGTTCGTACCATGTCATTCCGGTCAACCGCGAATCATCAGCTGAATTGTTCCGGTTGTCTTTGGTTTGTAACCAGAGCGACCCACGATTTCATGCGGTCACTTCTCGGTCTTGACAGCCCCTGGGTTGAGCTGCGCTATCCAATATGTCCCGATATTGAGATTTTAATCACGGGGAGGATATAATAAGAATGTCTCTCTCTAACGAAGACGCTGACAGAGCAGAGAAAGGTAAACGATTACGTCTTAATTAAAGATTAATAAATCTTAATAAAGTCGAGTTATGTGTCAATGACCTGCCATCAACAAAATATCTTCAACAAAATAACCCCACAAATCGTTATTGCCTTGTTTCAGACCTCGTATTTGCCACAGAATTATTCAATAAAACTGTTGCTACTTCAGCCGATTATGGCTTATGGCCGATTATGATTATTCAGCAGAATAATTCCATTTTGCTGTCACAACAAAAGACGATCCGAAATTACTTGCTAACCGGGATCAAAACTGGTAGACACAAGTAATCGGTTTGACAATATCTTGTCTGGCAGGTCATCACCAAGAGGTGTATCTTGTCTGCAGGTGATCGCCAACGAGAACGGCGAGTTTGCTTTCATCCACGACGCAGCTCAGATACGCTACGAGGTTTCACGCAACTGTAACCTGACCGAGGTGGGCGAGATGTTTGCTGAGCAGCCGTACGCCATCGCAGTGCAGCAGGGCAGCCACCTGCAGGAGGAAATCAGTCGCAGGTGGGCCACCTCTTCTCCCCACCAAACCCCACCCCCAAGACTATGCCGTGCTTTCCTTGGACTAAACTTACTGAACGGTTTGTCGTGTTGGAAACACCAGTTCTCGTTAGACCACCGAAGTTAAGCAACACTGCGCTGGGTCAGGTAATGGATGGGTGACCATCATACACATGACCAGTTCTGTTCGGAAGAGAGGTTGGAGGGATGAAAGTTAAGCAACACTGTGCTGAGTCAGGTATTGAATGGATGACCATTATACACATGACCAGTTCTGTTCGGGAGAGAGGTTGGAGGGATAAAAGTTAAGCAACACTGCGCTGGGTCAGGTATTAGATGGGTGACCATCATACACATGACCAGTTCTGTTCGGGAGAGAGGTTGGAGGGATGAAAGTTAAGCAGCACTGTGCTGAGTCAGGTATTGAATGGATGACCATTATACACATGACCAGTTCTGTTCGGGAGAGAGGTTGGAGGGATGAAAGTTAGTACAGCAACTTCGCTCGCCTTGCTTATCAACCTCTCTACAGCATGGATTTGTGGAGGAATCCTGTTGTTCGCGTTGTACCGTCCTTCGGAAGGGACGTTAAGCCGGTGGTCACCTTGGTGCTCTTCGACAGGAGTAGGCTACGTGCCGGCACCGATTTTCCCCTCCTCCCTTCTAGGCTAGGTTAGGTTTATCATCCACTCATCCACCGACGCCATTAGACCAGTGCCGCATGCCCAGATATCAAAACAGTGCGTCGTTAAACACCACAAATAATAATAATTTGACTAAACTTAGTTCAAGATAGCTTCGTTATGAAATTAAAGCGTGTTTGTTCTCGTATTTGACACATTTTATCACTGTCATCTTAATTTGCGTTTCGAGCACTTAAAACACCGTCACTAAAAGATATCAATATGGTTAGTTTCTTACTGCTTTCTTGAAGAAAATAAATGAATACACTTGGTTGACAAATGAGAAAAGTTGCTGTGGAGAAGAACGATATTTCACTCGATAGTGTTCTCGGTCATTATGTACCGCTGCTCTAACAGATCATACAACTCCTGGTAACCAAATCCTAGAACAAATCACTAGCATCTTTGATCCAAATAGTTTACAAAATAGTATCACTGAGTCGCAGAATCTAAGGATTGCACAAAGCTCCTATGTTAACCGACCGACATGGCAATGAAGCATTAGTTGATGCGAGCTGACTCTTGGTCGATGTCCTTCAACAGAATCCTGGACCTGCAGAAGGACCGCTACTTCGAGACTCTGTCTGCCAAGTACTGGAACTCTTCGGTGAAGGGTGTCTGCCCAAACACAGACGATAGCGAGGGGATCACGTTGGAGAGTCTGGGTGAGTCATTGCTTAACTTGTGCTAGAGACCCGCCAACGAATGTCAACTAATCATTCTGCCAAGAGACTTTTTCACGAGCAAACTATGTCCCGATGTATGCGTATTGCGAAGCAGAACATAAAGAATATAATATCACAGTGAAGGGAAATGCATTAAATGGTAGCTGGAGAGTGTTTTATGTTTACACAAGAGTCTTCGCCGCCTGATAAACCGGGATAACGAGCTACTGGCTAAACAAATTCCTGGTTGAGATTGCATCTCGGGGACCGCAAACAGAGGGTACTGTCTGTCGGTTGAGTGAGTATGCAGACCCGAGGGTCGTTCACTTCCTCATTTTGTTGCTCATGTATTATTTGCTAATGATCTCCCTAGCAACCCAACCCAGGGTACGCCATTAACTGACCCAATAACCTTGCGAGATGACAAACTGGGCTCGTGACAATTATCTGTTGTTAAAACGAAAATAAAGCGTCGTTCACGAGGTTCTGAAAACATATTGCTAATATCATTGAACTCCTTGAACGGATGACAAAAGCATGGCAGAGAGGTGAACAAAACTAAAATCCTGGGCGCTGTGACAAATGGAAAACTGAAGTGGACGAATCATATTAACATGACCAGTACAAGAATATCGTCCATACTGCTGCCTGATAGAAACCAGCTGTAAATCGTGTTAAAATGGTATATTTTATTGCAGTCCATTTCAAGCCGCACGGTTTCGTCCACTGGACCTTCTTTCTATTACTGTAGAGCAATTGATCGCGTTAGTGGATGGTTGTGCGCCAATCTTACCTAGTTTCCCAGACCATGCAAGGAATAACATCGATTTAAGAGTTATTCTCACGCCACGAGGATTGAGTACATGAGAACGATATTCCTAATTTAAGTAGCGAGTACATCTAGTTGAACACAATCACACGCTCGCATTACTTCCCTGACTAACTCTTGGCCAAGGAAATGAAACACATACCTCGAATGTAGACCGCGGCTTCCAGTTCGTATAGCTCGGTCACACATTGGCACTCATTTCTCTGGAGAGAAACCTGGAAGGGTGGTCTTGTCGCACAACTCACAGACTGATTCCCCACTCAAACACCGAGCCATGAACGTACACTATACTCAAGTGCTCAAGGCAACGTACAAGTAACTCCGCCCACTCCCATGTGTCATTTGAAAAAATATTCGCTCATATGAAGAGAGTGATCCTTTGTCTGTCTTTGAATTTTCCATGGACATTGTGTTAGATATGACTTAAAATCACATGGTTTACTTAATTGGGGCTAAATACCTCACAGAAAGAGGATAAAAAGTCGTGCACTGATATTTTAAATTCCCCAATGTTTGACCCTCGCCCTGTAATAGTGGAACAATTCTGAAACATTGCACCAAAATGATAATTGAACCACTAGCATGGAATGTACAAGTCCCTGTATTGTTCTAATATTATTATAACACACTTGTGGACTTGCCTCCGTTGTTGATTAATAAACAATAAATAAATATAAGAACACAAATCTGGTATCAGATGAAGGAAATGAATGGCCACTAGGAATCAGCTAAACATACTTCTTATGCCAATAAAAGTCAATAAATTAACGCTATTACAAGCAAACTTCAATCGCTTTTGATACACACTGGTAAACCCTGTTTAAAACCTAAACTGTACCAGGAAATGCTTTTTACAGACCAATCGAATTCACTACAGGGAAATTTGAATAAGCAGCTTTAATCTTATTTAAATTGCAAAAGCTTGCAATGCGCTGGGTATTTTGTTATTATGACCGTCTCAAAAATTGATGCCCAAACGAGGACAATTTTTGAGACGGTAGTTGTGATGATAATAATACAATTTTAATCTTGTATTCTTTTCAATTGTTATCAAGTATTTTATTGTTGGAAAAGTTATTCAATTTTAGTCATGAGAAAATTATATGTACACAATTCGAGACAACTTTTAAAACTAAGATAGGATTTGAAATCAAAATAATAAAAAAATATAATCTATTACAAGCTGTACATCGATTGAATGCCTGATTACAGGCGGCGTTTTCATCGCCACGCTGTTCGGCCTGGCCCTGGCCATGATTACGCTGGCAGGAGAAGTTTTCTACTACAAACGCAAGCGTCGCAACAATGTAAACACCACCGAGCCAGGTCTGCACGTCAAGGAGGTGCCATCGTTCAAGCATCAGACGATCACAATCGGCAAAGAATTCCGTCCAGCACTAGACAAGGCATTGCCGAAGGTCTCCTATATCTCCGTGTTTCCGAGAAACCAGCTCTACTAGGAGCTAGACATCGAATCCTAACGTCAACATGTCTTGATTGGGTATCTCCGGTCTCGCGCCTGGTTTTGAAAGTGTTCACTCGTGCCTACTACTGCACCTAGTGCTGGAAACCTGCAGCTCGCGGCCTGAACCTCTTAGTAGCTGAGAATTTTGGCAAAGTGGTCAGCAAACATGAGCTTTATGATTGGGCAAGAGCCCGGTCTGATTTCAGTCTGATTTCGGTCTGAAGACGACGTGCTCGATACAGAAAGCCGGGGAAAAGAAATGCAAGGTTACGTGTTCAGCAAACTTAGCACAAACGTAGATTAGCAGACTTGTTCCTGTGTCTTCTATAATCCAATCGTTGTTGTCAATGCACATGTTTGGCAATTGCTGTGAAAGTAGTAAAAATCAATTGTGTACCACATTTATTTTTGTGACAAATAAATGATCTTCTAGTCCAGTTACTACATTCTTTCCAAGGTTACAATAAGAATTATCTGGGCAATGGTCAGAAAGTGACTCACAAGCAAGTGGTACTTAAGCAAAAGATCTTTCATCCTCTGCTAGAAATAAAACAAGTAAAGTTTGGCAAACACATTTCACATCCACATTGATGCTTCGATTATTCCATGTGTAAAAATAACCACCCCAACCATTTCAGTTGAAAACTTCCTCAAGTTTGGCAAACCAGAATGTGTTCTTCCTTCACTAGCGACTTTTCTTGGTACGTTTTGGAGGCGGGGTTTCCGTATCACTATCAGATTGGCTGCTATCTAATCTCATCCTATTGGCTCGGCTGGTATTAACTTTGCTGGTATTAGCTTTACTGGTATTAGCGTTGCTGGTATTAGCTTTACTGGTATTAGCTTTGCTGGTATTAGCTTTGCTGGTATCAGCTTTGCTAGTATCAGCTCGGCTGGTGTTGTTTGGCTGGGGGTCATCATCACCCTCATCGCCCACAAGCAAAGTCTTCTTGAGCCGAAAGTCGCGAGCCCCGTTCACCTTCACGAACTGCATCAAGTCAGTCTAGACAAAGAAAACAGACAAGACGTTCAATGACAGCTTGGAATCCTGCATCCCAACAACTTGCCAAGCAAGTAACTCAAACGTCAGGAAATTTAGTAGCCCTTTACTTAGCATTCAAAACCCAGTTGAAATAGTTCTTCTTAAAACTAGTGCTAAGGCTAAATCAAGTAGACACGAGTCTAAAAACCAACCTAAACACTTTGTTTTCAACTCATTCCGTCTAGATCAAGCGATCTAGATCGGTGCAAACTATTTCTTCACTGGCGAGCTCACCTTAGCAGTCTTTGAGAGTCGTATGAGATAACGTTCCAGGGTCTCTTTGTTGAACGTCAGGCCGGGCAGGAGGCTGTCTGCCTGACTCTTGCCAGACTTGGTGTTTGCTCCAACGTTCTGCAAGCATAGCGATAGGTTAGTGACAGAGGTATACACATCGCTATATGCTTGGTCTTGATTGGTCTTAGGTAAGTGGTTCACAATAGAAAGTAGAAGGAATGTTACATCCTTGGGTAGTTTTATTATTAAGAAAACTACAACCCTCACAAAAATTGATGCCCAAACGGGGACACAAACCACAATCTCCACCTGTCGCGAGTGTTACTCTAACCAATTGAGCTACTTGGACACATCATTTTTGATACGATTTTAGTGTATTTGATGAGAACGACGGATCTCCAAGGAGTAGAACCAAGAGGCTGTGAATACTCACAGTCACTCTGATTCTAGTGACGCTATATCACGTCACAATCTGTCAATCTCCAGTAACTTCAATTTAACGTGGCGCTTTATGCTGTGAAAATCTACTTTGAAATTAAAAATTTTAAGAAAGAAGATCTAAGTTTGAGTCCCCATTTGGGCACCAGTTTTTGAGCTTATAGCCGTGTCTCTTACAATAAAACACGTTGCTTATAGCAAGCGTTTGCAATTAAAATCACACAAACCTGCACGGACGATATGAACCCGGCCACCGTCTCCGAGAAGGCTCCGCCCACTAACTTGACGAGCACGTCAAACTTAGCGTGAGCCAGCGCTCGCTGATCAACTCCGCCGCGCGCCAGAAAGTGCTTTGCAAGGCGGGTGATGCAGGTGTAGATGGCAGTGAGCAGAGTTGCCAGCGCACGTTGGGTCCCTGCGCTGGGTCGGGCGCTGGCCAGCGCGTGCGCAGGTTTCAACAGCTGACCAACGTGCAGGCACAGGGCGTGCTCGCGCCGGTACGTACTAGTCTCGTCTGAACAAGCCAGGTGCAGAAATATAATCAAGGTTTGTTTCAAGTTTATTGACTTGCAATTGCCATGAACATTAGGAAAAAGTAAAAAATAAGCAGCTCTCACATGCAAATGTACACCTCATCTGGATAGAGCATAGGATCCAGCCAGCTGATCTAAAATAACCTGGATAGAACGTAGGATCCAGCCAGCTGATCTCAAATAACCTGGATAGAACATAGGATCCAGTCAGCTGATCTCAAATAACCTGTAAAGAGCATAGGATCCAGTCAGCTGATCTCAAATAACCTGGATAGAACATAGGATCCAGCCAGCTGATCTCAAATAACCTGGATAGAGCATAGGATCCAGTCAGCTGATCTCAAATAACCTGGATAGAACATAGGATCCAGCCAGCTGATCTCAAATAACCTGTATAGAGCATAGGATCCAGTCAGCTGATCTCAAATAACCTGGATAGAACATAGGATCCAGCCAGCTGATCTCAAATAACCTGGATAGAGCATTGGATCCAGCCAGCTGATCTCAAATAACCTTGATAGAGCATAGGATCCAGCCAGCTGATCTCAAATAACCTGGATAGAGCATAGGATCCAGCCAGCTGATCTCAAATAACCTGGATAGAGCAAAGGATCCAGCCAGCTGATCTCAAATAACCTGGATAGAGCATAGGATCCAGCCAGCTGATCTCAAATAACCTGGATAGAGCATAGGATCCAGCCAGCTGATCTCAAATAAACTGGATAGAGCATAGGATCCAGCCAGCTGATCACAAATAACCTGGATAGAGCATAGGATCCAGCCAGCTGATCTCAAAAAACCTGGATAGAGCATAGGATCCAGCCAGCTGATCTCAAATAACCTGGATAGAGCATAGGATCCAGCCAGCTGATCTCAAATAACCTGGATAGAGCATAGCATCCAGCCAGCTCATCTCAAATAACCTGGATAGAGCATAGGATCCAGCCAGCTGATCTCAAATAACCTGGATAGAGCATAGGATCCAGCCAGCTGATCTCAAAAAACCTGGATAGAGCATAGGATCCAGCCAGCTGATCTCAAATAACCTGGATAGAGCATAGCATCCAGCCAGCTGATCTCAAATAACCTGGATAGAGCATAGGATCCAGCCAGCTGATCTCAAATAACCTGGATAGAACATAGGATCTAGCCAACTGATCTCAAATAACCTGGATAGAACATAGGATCTAGCCAGCTGATCTCAAATAACGAGGATAGAGCATAGGATCCAGCCAGCTGATCTGAAATAACCTCGATAACATAGGATCCAGCCAGCTGGTCTCAAATAACCTGGGTAGAGCATAGGATCCAGCCAGCTGATCTCAAATAACCTGGATAGAGCATAGGATCCAGCCAGCTGATCTCAAATAACCTCCATAGAACATAGGATCCAGCCAGCTGATCTCAAATAACCTGGATAGAGCATAGGATCCAGCCAGCTGATCTCAAATAACTTGGATAGAGCATAGGATCCAGCCAGCTGATCTCAAATAACTTGGATAGAGCATAGGATCCAGCCAGCTGATCTCAAATAACTTGGATAGAGCATAGGATCCAGCCAGCTGATCTCAAGTAACTTGGATAGAGCATAGGATCTTGCCAGCTGATCTCAAATAACTTGGATAGAGCATAGGATCCAGCCAGCTGATCTCAAATAACTTGGATAGAGCATAGGATCCAGCCAACTGATCTCAAATAACCTGGATAGAGCATAAGATCCAGCCAGCTGATCTCAAATAACCTGGATAGAACATAGGATCCAGCCAGCTGATCTCAAATAACCTGGATAGAGCATAGGATCCAGCCAGCTGATCTCAAATAACCTGGATAGAGCATTGGATCCAGCCAGCTGATCAAATAACCTGGATAGAGCATAGGATCCAGCCAGCTGATCTCAAATAACCTGGATAGAGCATAGGATCCAGTCAGCTGGTCTCAAATAACCTGGATAGAGCATAGGATCCAGCCAGCTGATCTCAAATAACCTGGATAGAGCATAAGATCCAGCCAGCTGATCTCAAATAACCTGGATAGAACATAGGATCCAGCCAGCTGATCTCAAATAACTTGGATAGAGCATAGGATCCAGTCAGCTGATCTTAAATAACCTGGATAGAACATAGGATCCAGCCAGCTGATCTCAAATAACTTGGATAGAGCATAGGATCCAGCCAGCTGATCTCAAATAACCTGGATAGAGCATAGGATCCAGCCAGCTGATCTCAAATAACCTCGATAGAACATAGGATCCAGCCAGCTGATCTCAAATAACCTGGATAGAGCATAGGATCCAGCCAGCTGATCAAAATTGAAGTTAGGCAATCAATCGTTGGCAACATGTACGAGTCCCTAAACTGGAGGTGTACCTATGTTATAATTAATAAATTTTAGGGTTTTTGAAATTTGTCTTTTGATCAAATTTGACCATTAAAGTGGTGATAAGTATGAAAACCACGAAAACTACCAATGAAAACACTTAAAATAGCACGGGATCCTTGAGTGACCTCAAAATCTGGTACTCTCAAGATGACATCCTTGGCTTCCAAGTCTCTCCATGGCAGCGGCTATCCAGGTGATAGGACCAGGTACCTGGCATTGCATGGACGCCCAGCGCCACCAGCTCGGAGTCCAGTCTCTCGGCAAACCAGCCCGCCTCGGTCAACGTCTCCTTGGCGCTGGCGCATGATTCAGCCAGCGCGCTCGGCGCTGAGTCAGCTGACAGCATGCGCAGGCGCGAGGAGGTCTCGTCACCGCCACGCTGACACGATGTGAGGTTAAGGTTAGACAAGCATTGTCAGGATCTATTTGTTAAAACCATTACAAATCAATCTTTATAAAGTCCTGTACGTGGGATCAAACCTATGACCTTGTATAACTTTGCAAATGCAAGAACCAGAGGAGAAGTTTGTTAGGAAATTGTGAATGATAAGCAGGGACCGCAATTTTTATGTTTTTCGATTCTTACTAATAATACTTACTGATAATACGCACTAATTAAACGACTTGCTCGGTCTAAATCAAGAATTGAAGAAACGAAACAATCGTATCTGATCTAGAAATCGAACGTAGCCTCAAATACGCAGCCTAGTGACTTACGTGGTAGTCTGCTGGTCCCAGCAAGTACAGCAAGTGCCTTGCGACCGCGACGTCCAGCGCAGGGCCGGGCCTCGTGCGCTGGCGCAGGCTCAGAACCAGCGCAAGCACAGGCAGCGCAGCGTCGGAAGACTTGTTCGAGGTGAGCCGAGACTCGAGCCACGATAACAACTGGAGACAAGAATTTGTGGTGTTTAACGACGCACTGTTTTCACATCTGGCCATGCGGCACTGGTCTAATGGCGTCGGTGAATGAGTAGATGATGATGAACCTAACCTAGCCTAGAAGGGAGGAGGGGAAACCCGGTGCCGGCACGTAGCCTGCTCCTGTCGAAGAGCACCAAGGGGACCACCGGCTTAACATCCCTTCCGAAGGATGTTACAACGTGAACAACAGGATTCCTCCACAAATCCATGCTGTCGAGAGGTTGATAAGCAAGGCGAGTGAAGTTGCTGTACTAACTTTCATCCCTCCAACCTCTCTCCTGAACAGAACTGGTCATGTGTATGATGATCACCCATCCATGCCTGATCCAGCGCAGTATTGCTTAACTTTCATTCCTCCAACCTCTCTCCCGAACAGAACTGGTCATGTGTATGATGGTCACCCATCCATGCCTGATCCAGCGCAGTATTGCTTAACTTTCATTCCTCCAACCTCTCCCCCGAACAGAACTGGTCATGTGTTTGATGGTCACGTGTATGATGGTCATGTGTACGATGGTCATGTGTATGATGGTCATGTGTATGATGGTCATGTGTATTATGGTCATGTGTATGATGGTCATGTGTATGATGGTCATGTGTATGATGGTCATGTGTATGATGGTCACGTGTATGATGGTCATGTGTATGATGGTCATGTGTATGATGGTCATGTGTATGATGGTCATGTGTTTGACGGTCTTGTGTATGATGGTCATGTGTATGATGGTCATGTGTATGATGGTCACGTGTATGATGGTCATGTGTATGATGGTCATGTGTATGATGGTCATGTGTATGATGGTCATGTGTATGATGGTCACGTGTATGATGATCATGTGTATAATGGTCACGTGTATGATGGTCACGTCTATGATGGTCATGTGTATGATGGTCACGTGTATGATGCTCACATGTTTGATGGTCTACAACAAAAGTTTCCATGTCTTGTAGAATAAGCTTTGCCCCCTCGGGGGTACGTAAGCCATCACTCACCTCCACCAAGTGCGCCTGCGCCGGGTCTGCGTACTCTGCCAGCGCAGCCAGCGCGTTCACCAGCGCAAGCTCATCATCGCCCTCAAGGTCACCCTCTATCAGATGGCGCAAGGACGCCAACATTGCCTCCAAGCCCCCACCTACGAGTCAACGACTTTGTTACGGCACCGTTACGTCTAGAATACGATGAACTTGCAACAAAGTTATGACAAGGATAAGACAATGCCGACTTATTTCATAAAAGATGTGACACTCACTGATCATGAAACAAGAGGAGCAGGAAAACTGCAGATGGAACATCATCGGCTTAGTATCATATGACCTGCTCAATATTGGGGTGAAAATCATGAATAACCTTCCACAATAACTGAGATGCATTGCAAGCAAGGATGCATTCAAGACAAACCTCAAGATCTTCCCACTCCAAGAAGAGTTTTATAATTTAGAGGATTTTTACAATAGAGATTATTAGGTTGGGGCGTTCTTGGCTAGACATATATGTTTTGTTAGACTGCTACTAGCGTTGAGTGTACAGGTTCTAGGTAGAGACAGAACGTTAATGTTGAACCGTTGAGTGTGCAGGTTCTAGGTAGAGACAGAACGTTAATGTTGAACCGTTGAGTGTGCAGGTTCTAGGTAGAGACAGAACGTTAATGTTAAACCGTTGAGTGTGTAGGTTCTAGGTAGAGACAGAACGTTGATGTTAAACCGTTGAGTGTGCAGGTTCTAGGTAGATACAGAACGTTAATGTTAAACCGTTGAGTGTGCAGGTTCTAGGTAGATACAGAACGTTAATGTTAAACCGTTGAGTGTGCAGGTTCTAGGTAGAGACAGAACGTTAATGTTAAACCGTTGAGTGTGCAGGTTCTAGGTAGAAACAGAACGTTTATGTTAAACCGTTGAGTGTGCAGGTTCTAGGTAGAGGCAGAACGTTAATGTTAAACCGTTGAGTGTGCAGGTTCTAGGTAGAGACAGAACGTTAATGTTAAACCGTTGAGTGTGCAGGTTCTAGGTAGAGACAGAACGTTAATGTTAAACCGTTGAGTGTGCAGGTTCTAGGTAGAGACAGAACGTTTATGTTAAACCGTTGAGTGTGCAGGTTCTAGGTAGAGACAGAACGTTAATGTTAAACCGTTGAGTGTGCAGGTTCTAGGTAGAGACAGAACGTTAATGTTGAACCGTTGAGTGTGCAGGTTCTAGGTAGAGACAGAACGTTAATGTTAAACCGTTGAGTGTGTAGGTTCTAGGTAGAGACAGAACGTTGATGTTAAACCGTTGAGTGTGCAGGTTCTAGGTAGATACAGAACGTAAATGTTAAACCGTTGAGTGTGCAGGTTCTAGGTAGATACAGAACGTTAATGTTAAACCGTTGAGTGTGCAGGTTCTAGGTAGAGACAGAACGTTAATGTTAAACCGTTGAGTGTGCAGGTTCTAGGTAGAAACAGAACGTTTATGTTAAACCGTTGAGTGTGCAGGTTCTAGGTAGAGGCAGAACGTTAATGTTAAACCGTTGAGTGTGCAGGTTCTAGGTAGAGACAGAACGTTAATGTTAAACCGTTGAGTGTGCAGGTTCTAGGTAGAGACAGAACGTTAATGTTAAACCGTTGAGTGTGCAGGTTCTAGGAAGAGACAGAACGTTTATGTTAAACCGTTGAGTGTGCAGGTTCTAGGTAGAGACAGAACGTTAATGTTAAACCGTCGAGTGTGCAGGTTCTAGGTAGAGACAGATCGTTAATGTTAAACCGTTGAGTGTGCAGGTTCTAGGTAGAGACAGAACGTTAATGTTAAACCGTTGAGTGTGCAGGTTCTAGGTAGAGACAGAACGTTAATGTTAAACCGTTGAGTGTGCAGGTTCTAGGTAGAGACAGAACGTTAATGTTAAACCGTTGAGTGTGCAGGTTCTAGGTAGAGACAGAACGTTAATGTTAAACCGTTGAGTATGCAGGTTCTAGGTAGAGACAGAACGTTAATGGTAAACCGTTGAGTGTGCAGGTTTTAGGTAGAGACAGAACGCTAATGTTAAACCGTTGAGTGTGCAGGTTCTAGGTAGAGACAGAACGTTAATGTTAAACCGTTGAGTGTGCAGGTTCTAGGTAGAGATAGAACGTTGATGTTAAACCGTTGAGTGTGCAGGTTCTAGGTAGAGACAGAACGTTAATGTTAAACCGTTGAGTGTGCAGGTTCTAGGTAGAGACAGAACGTTAATGTTAAACCGTTGAGTGTGCAGGTTCTAGGTAGAGACAGAACGTTAATGTTAAACCGTTGAGTGTGCAGGTTCTAGGTAGAGACAGAACGTTAATGTTAAACCGTTGAGTGTGCAGGTTCTAGGTAGAGACAGAACGTTAATGTTAAACCGTTGAGTGTGCAGGTTCTAGGTAGAGACAGAACGTTAATGTTAAACCGTTGAGTATGCAGGTTCTAGGTAGAGACAGAACGTTAATGGTAAACCGTTGAGTGTGCAGGTTTTAGGTAGAGACAGAACGTTAATGTTAAACCGTTGAGTGTGCAGGTTCTAGGTAGAGACAGAACGTTCATGTTAAACCGTTGAGTGTGCAGGTTCTAGGTAGAGATAGAACGTTGATGTTAAACCGTTGAGTTTGCAGGTTCTAGGTAGAGACAGAACGTTAATGTTAAACCGTTGAGTGTGCAGGTTCTAGGTAGAGACAGAACGTTAATGTTAAACCGTTGAGTGTGCAGGTTCTAGGTAGAGACAGAACGTTAATGTTAAACCGTTGAGTGTGCAGGTTCTAGGTAGAGACAGAACGTTAATGTTAAACCGTTGAGTGTGCAGGTTCTAGGTAGAGACAGAACGTTAATGTTAAACCGTTGAGTATGCAGGTTCTAGGTAGAGACAGAACGTTAATGGTAAACCGTTGAGTGTGCAGGTTTTAGGTAGAGACAGAACGTTAATGTTAAACCGTTGAGTGTGCAGGTTCTAGGTAGAGACAGAACGTTAATGTTAAACCGTTGAGTGTGCAGGTTCTAGGTAGAGATAGAACGTTGATGTTAAACCGTTGAGTGTGCAGGTTCTAGGTAGAGACAGAACGTTAATGTTAAACCGTTGAGTGTGCAGGTTCTAGATAGAGACAGAACGTTAATGTTAAACCGTTGAGTGTGCAGGTTCTAGGTAGAGACAGAACGTTAATGTTAAACCGTTGAGTGTGCAGGTTCTAGGTAGAGACAGAACGTTAATGTTAAACCGTTGAGTGTGCAGGTTCTAGGTAGAGACAGAACGTTAATGTTAAACCGTTGAGTGTGCAGGTTCTAGGTAGAGACAGAACGTTAATGTTAAACCGTTGAGTGTGCAGGTTCTAGGTAGAGACAGAACGTTAATGCTAAACCGTTGAGTGTGCAGGTTCTAGGTAGAGACAGAACGTTAATGTTAAACCGTTGAGTGTGCAGGTTCTAGGTAGAGACAGAACGTTAATGTTAAACCGTTGAGTGTGCAGGTTCTAGGTGCAGGACTACACATTGCCAACTTTAGAATGCAAAATAAAGCCAGTCTTCACCGGGGAGTTTGAAATTAACCAGAATATTATGACCAAACAATGCATCATGCACTTATATTCTTTGTGGATTTATCAGTTAATTTACGTGAAATTAATTCTATTGAAAAATAAGAACTTAAATGCAAAACTAAAAGTCCTAATGACTTCTGCTAAATACCTATCGTACACTAGCGGATTCTAGCAATGGCTGCCAAAAAGCAGTTTGCGAGCTTGGTTTCCTGCCTAAACCTGATAAAAGTTAAAAGTAATCCAAAATATATTAATTTTAACTTTGGTTGATAAACATTTATTGTTTTTCATTCAATATTTTGTTTTCCTGAAATTATTAAATGTTTCAACCAAAGAAAAACATTATTTTGTTGCTTTTAAATGGGATAGTTAACAGTAGCATCATGGTGTCATGTTTTCTAGGTTGGTACAAGCACCCCAGAAAGTGGCAAACTCAAATTAATCCTAGTGTACCGGAACATCACGTTAAGTCCACCATCGCATGAAATTTAATTTCCATATTTATTGTAGGTTACTCGCTTTTAAATATCGTTACGGGTATATCAATCGTTGAGGTAAACATTGATGGAGATCTTTTATTATTTGATTATCCGATGACAATGCACTGACCGACGCTGTGGAGGAAGTCTTGCAGTTTGTTCGGCCACCGGTTGATCATTAGTGCAGTGAGATCGACGATGAGTTTCAACGCTGGAGCGAAGGCTGTTGATTGGTCGGCTGCCCCGCGGCAAACAAAGACCCAGAGCGCGGCCGCGGCGGAGGCGGTAAACGCAGAGCAATCGTTGTCAGGCTCCGCGGCTGCAGCGCTGCAATGGCGCAGGGCCACTCGGCGTAGAGGCTCCAAGTCGGAGCCGTCTCTGCGGAGCAAGGAAATTACGTCAAAGTCGAGATATTTAATATTTGAATTAGTATCTTTTATTCCTAGCATTAAATGCATATACAATAGATTTGAATAAGAATGCTCACATAGACCTGTGTGTGAGAGGTATCAGAATAGGCAATTAAAATGTTTTACCAAAAGCAACGAAATGTTTCAATTATTAGTTCAATTTGATCAAATTTACTAAATTCAGGCTGAGACTTTGTGTTGACAACGGGAAATTGATTTAAACTCTTAAGAAAAACTATTTGAAATGGGTTTTGTATGCTAAGTTAAGGGCAACTAAATTTCCCGACGTTTCGTAATATATACTAGTTACTTCTTTAAGGGTAAGAGCAGTCCTTGAAGATGTAACTAGTATATGTTACGAAACGTCGGGAAATTAAGTTGACCTTTACTTAGCATTCAAAACCCATTTCAAATAGTTTCTATTAAAACTAGTGCTAAGTTTAGATCAAGTAGACATGAGTCTGAAAACCATTATTTAAACTCTATTTAAATTACCTGCTGTTAACTATTGTCTGTTAATGATAAGAGAGAAAGTGTTTGAATGTGCGAACAGTCTTGCCTTGGCCAGCGTTTGACAGATTCCACGTCAACGTTACCACTGTTGATATTTAACATACATAACCTCACTAAATAGCTCCAATGTAAATGAAATCTTATTTACATTGCTAACGCTTGCAATGCGCGGAGTATTTTATTAATAACAACACTAGAACCGTCTCAAAAATTGATGCCCAAACGCGGACTCGAACCCCGATCTCCACCTATCGCGGGTGTTGCTCTGAACCATTGAGCTACTTGGACCCCGATCTCCACCTGTCGCGGGTGTTGCTCTAACCAATTGAGCTACTTGGACCCCGATCTCCACCTATCGCGGGTGTTGCTCTGAACCATTGAGCTACTTGGACCCCGATCTCCACCTGTCGCGGGTGTTGCTCTAACCAATTGAGCTACTTGGACCCCGATCTCCACCTATCGCGGGTGTTGCTCTGAACCATTGAGCTACTTGGACACTGGCTTTCTGAGACGATTTCAGTGTATTTGATGAGAATGACGGATCGTCTTGTGTAGTGTTGTGTAGTCTTGTGTTAGTGTAGTTTTATTATTAACAACACTATCGGATAGTGCTGTTAGTAATCAAATAAAAGCTCCAATGGTAATTGGCTGCCACCAAATAAAATACAGTAAAATCGCACAACCGTCAAATAACGCAGCTTGATCCCCGCACTTTTTAAAAACAACCGTCGCAATTCGATGCTACCGAATCCCTAAAAATATAAAAATGTCAAAATATCAAAATGTCGGTATTGTCAATAAATCCCGCATTGAAAAGGTGTGACATTAGTTTGCGATCTCACCTGAAAGCTTCCTCCAGGAGCCGCAAGGTGGCGTTGTGGTCGAATACTGCAGCCCGTGGTTTGCTTCCCGTTGTCCGTGGCTTGGTCTTCTTGATCTCGTCTTCCAGCTGAGTTCCCTGCGCCGCCTTCGCCTTGCGTGCTCGGCTACCCTTGGCACCCTTAGCACCCTTGCCCCCGGCAACCGGCTGAAACAACCCAAAGCATTTCCCCGTTTCCTTATTATTATTAATATTTGTGGTGTTTAACGACGCATTGTTTTGACATCTGGCCATGCGGCACTGGTCCAATGGCGTCAGTGAATGAGTGGATGATGATGAACCTAACCTAGCCTAGAAGGGAGGAGGGGAAACCCGGTGCCGGTACGTAGCCTACTCCTGTCGAAGAGCACCAAGGGGACCACCGGCTTAACGTCCCTTCCGAAGGACGGTACAACGCGAACAACAGGATTCCTCCACAAATCCATGCTGTCGAGAGGTTGATCAGCAAGGCGAGTGAAGTTGCTGTACTAACTTTCATCCCTCCAACCTCTCTCCCGAACAGAACTGGTCATGTGTATAATGGTCACCCATCCAATACCTGACTCAGCACAGTGTTGCTTAACTTCGGTGATCTAACGAGAACCGGTGTTTCCAACACGCCAAACCGTTCGGTTGCCTGTTTCCTGTTCTGCATTTCGACGGTCTAAACTGTGGTGCACCTAACCAAGCGTAGATGGAAGACCGAAACAAATGCTGGTCTTTCCAGACGAATATCCGCTCTAAAGGACCTGATAAAAACTGAATTACACAACATGATAATATCATAGAATTTCAGACTTTTAGTGTAAAAAGTGGATAAACAAATAAATGTGAAACGTAACATTTCGATGGCTACATTTCTTTGTAATGGCCATGTTATTTAATAAATGATGTTAGTTAAAAAACGCCAATGTGTTCGAGATCTTCTTTCAGAAAATACATCATACGTTAGTTTTTAAGTTATTGACCCTGATTATTTTATTTAGATGCATTTAGGAAGCTTGAACTTGGTAATTGTTGTAATTTTATGTGGTTCTTTTGTTATTGGAAAATTGTCAGGACTGCTCTAACCCTTGATAAAGTAACAGGTGCAAGTTACGAAACGTCGGGAAATTAAGTTGTTCTTCACTTAGCATTGAAAACCCAGTTCAAATAGTTTTTCTTAATATTTAATAGCTATTGGATATGGCTAACGGATATGTAACACGGCTATTTACCTAATTATTACTAACTATATGACTTATAAATGATTATAACTAATTTGTTATTATTTTAACTTGATAACTATTATGAATATTATCTCTTCAAAAGCCCACCTTGGCAAAGTCCAAGCAGCGTTCGTGAGCTTGCACGAGGGCAGCCATCTTGTCTGCCGTCTCCGTGGTAACGTTGCCACCGGTCTTTGAGTCGGAGAGCACAACATGAACCAGCAGCGCATCCAGGCAGTCCTGGGCCTGGACCAGCAGCTCCCGGTCCCAGTCAACTCCCTGAAAGTAACAATCTGGTACAAGCAATATTGGGCCTGGACATAACAAGACAGGTCAGTATAGGATGGGTCAGGTCAGTATAGGACAGGACAGGGCGGGGCAAGGAAAAGACAGGCCAGGGCTAGGCAAGGCATGGCAAGGCATGGCTAGGCAAGGCATGGAAAAGACAGGCCAGGGCAGGGCTAGGCAAGGCATGGCAAGGCAAGGTAAGGCAAGGCAAGGCAAGGCAAGGAAAAGACAGGCCAGGGCAGGTCTAGGCAAGGCAAGGCAAGGCAAGGCAAGGCAAGGCAAGGCAAGGCAAGGCAAGGCAAGGTAAGGCAAGGCAAGGCAAGGCAAGGAAAAGACAGGCCAGGGCAGGGCTAGGCAAGGCAAGGCAAGGCATGGCAAGGCAAGGCAAGGCATGGCAAGGCAAGGCAAGGAAAAGACAGGCCAGGGCAGGGCTAGGCAAGGCATGGCAAGGCAAGGCAAGGCAAGGCAAGGAAAAGACAGGCCAGGGCAGGGCTAGGCAAGGCATGGCAAGGCAAGGTAAGGCAAGGCAAGGAAAAGACAGGCCAGGGCAGGGCTAGGCAAGGCAAGGCAAGGCATGGCAAGGTAAGGCAAGGCAAGGCAAGGAAAAGACAGGCCAGGGCAGGGCTAGGCAAGGCAAGGCAAGGCAAGGCAAGGCAAGGCAAGGCAAGGCAAGGCAAGGTAAGGCAAGGCAAGGCAAGGAAAAGACAGGCCAGGGCAGGGCTAGGCAAGGCAAGGCAAGGCATGGCAAGGCAAGGCAAGGCAAGGCATGGCAAGGCAAGGCAAGGAAAAGACAGGCCAGGGCAGGGCTAGGCAAGGCATGGCAAGGTAAGGCAAGGCAAGGCAAGGAAAAGACAGGCCAGGGCAGGGCTAGGCAAGGCATGGCAAGGCAAGGCATGGCAAGGCATGGCAAGGCAAGGCAAGGCAAGGCAAGGCAAGGCAAGGCAAGGCATGGCAAGGCATGGCAAGGCAAGGCATGGCAAGGCAAGGCAAGGCAAGGAAAAGACAGGCCAGGACAAGGCATGACAATGTAAGGCAAGGCAGGGCAAGGCATGGCAAGGTAAGGCAAGGCAGGGCAGGGCAAGGCAGGGCAAGGCATGGCAGGGCAGGGCAGGGCAAGGCAAGGTAAGGCAAGCCAGGGCATGGCAGGGCAGGGCAGGGCAAGGCAGGGACAATGCAAGGCAGGGAAAGGCAAGGCAAGGCAAGGCAGGGAAAGGCAGGGCAAGCCAGGGCAAGGCATGACAGGGCAGGGCAGGGCAGGGCAAGGCAGGGACAATGCAAGGCAGGGAAAGGCAAGTACTCACCTGTACGATATCGTCAGGATGATATTTCGGCATGGACACTACGAGGGTGTCCAAGGTTGCTCGCAAACGTTTCCCACTGCCGGCGTTATCGCAGCCCTGAGCCAGAGCCTGAGCGCACGCCAGCAAGAGGTGGCCCAGAGGTTCCTGTCAGCAAGTCAACAACAAACAACAGAATAAGTTTGGTAATCATCTACAAATGCAAAGATAGCTGCAAGAAATTGGCGTTTTTAAACACTTACCAATAAGTTTAGTTTGTAAAAAACGCTAATTTCTCAGGGTTATTTTACATTTAAAATGTTTAATTTTTTACTTCTTTGAAATATTGACAAAGGTTATTTATTGTGATCCATGTAAGATGCCTAAAGGGGCCCTCAAGTAACAGGCACAAGTTACGAAACGTCGGGAAAACTAGTTACTCTTTACTTCACAATCAAAAACCAGTTGCAAATAGTTTTTTTTTTCTTAAACCTGTGTTAAGATTAAAATTAAATAAACATGAGTCTAAAATCCGTGCAAATTGATTCCTATTAGTTAGTCAAATTAAAAGCGATTGCATCGAGTAAGGGTCATTCCATGTCAAATAGGACCACCCTTGACCTTGACCGACTCAGAATTTCATGAAATTTGGCACACTTGTTCAGAATGTTGGTTTGAGTAAAAGTATTTTTTTGTTTGTTTTTTACTCGAAGAATTCAAAAGTTACCGGGGGTTGAAGTTCGGGTGTTTTCACCCCCCGCGCGCGTATCACCGTCACATTATATACTTTATCTCGGGCTGTATGACAGCTACAGAGTTCCAGGAGAGCTCATCTGAAAGCTAATTAAATTCTCTACTTGAATATATAATAATATGTTCCACTTGGTGGACAGCTAATTTACCTTGATTTTCTACATCTGCATTTTCAAAAAACGCCACTGGAAAAAACCCTCCCCTTTCATTTACCTAAAAAAAATGTATTAATGTTGCCAACATATGAATGAATATTTGTGCCAAAATTCAGAGTCGGCCCTTCACAGGTTTTCAAGAAAAAAAATATCTTGTGTAAAAAAGATTTTTATCAGGCAGTTCCACAGCATAGATCCTATACCCACAATGCATAACAGCTCAGGCTTTTATCAACATGGTGAGTAATGCTCATTTTACATTTGATTGTGTTTGTTCCACTTTTCAATACACGTTTATTCTTGAAAGCACACTTTCATCAAGTGACATGTTGAAACTAGAAATGTGTGCAGAAGTCAAAAACTTATAATTTCTTGTCTGAACCTCATACTTGATAACCTGCATTATTTTCTCTTCACATATTGAAGAGTCTGGTAGTGAATTTATTGTCCACACCCTTAACATTTTTTGTGTTTGTATAATTACAAAATGTGTCCAATTGGACAGTTCTTGAAAGAAGAGTGTGAAGATCATATGAATATTATTAGCGACTTGGGAAGTGACAATCAGATTTTATTAGCATTGCGTTCAAAATGTGAAAATATTACATCAGTATACATCAGTATCCAGTTACATGAAAATACATTTCTTGTACATTATTGCCTTGGCAACAAGTCGTGCTGTGATCCTTTCAAAACACACACTGGCACACACAGAGGTAAAAGATTGACATCAATTAATTTAACATACAGAAATAAATATCTGGAGATTGTGGAACTTATTCCTGGGAAGAAATTATGCTCGACCTGTCGGAAACTACTACCACAAAAGCAAAAAGAATAAAATACCATTTCCATTTAGACACCAACGAAATCTGCTGAACCTGACTAACCTTTCGTGGAAACAGATTCTGCGTTAAAACTAGTTAACCAGTCTTTAGCTGCATTTGGTGTATCTCCACTCAACAGGAAAAGATTAAAAGGTAAATCTAAATTATATTTAAAAAGAAAACGCCGTGATGCAACCAAGAGTTTCAAGAAGCGGCTGAAACTTGTGTCCTCTGTGACGAATATGATTCGCATGAAGATTTTTCCAAGAAAGCAGTAACAAAGTTGGGGATTTTAATGTATTTTCATGTAACTGCACACTGATGTAATATTTTCACATTTTGAACGCAATGCTAATAAAATCTGATTGTCACTTTCCAAGTTGCCAATAATGTGCATATGTTCTTCTTACTCTTCAAATACAAAAAATGTTAAGGGTGTGGACAATAAATTCACTACTACACTCTTCAAGATGTGAAGAGAAACTAATGAAGGTTATCAAGTGTGAGGTTCAGACAAGAAATTATAAGTTTTTGACTTCTGCACACATTTCTAGTTTCAACATGTCACTTGATGAAAGTGTGCTTTCAAGAATAAACGTGTATTGAAAAGTGGAACAAACACAATCAAATGTAAAATGAGCATTACTCACCATGTTGATAAAAGCCTGAGCTGTTATGCATTGTGGGTATAGGATCTATGCTCTGGAACTGCCTGATAAAAATCTTTTTTACACAAGATATTTTTTTTCTTGAAAACCTGTGAAGGGCCAACTCTGAATTTTGGCACAAATATTCATTCATATGTTGGCAACATTAATACATTTTTTTTAGGTAAATGAAAGGGGAGGGTTTTTTCCAGTGGCGTTTTTTGAAAATGCAGATGTAGAAAATCAAGGTAAATTAGCTGTCCACCAAGTGGAACATATTATTATATATTCAAGTAGAGAATTTAATTAGCTTTCAGATGAGCTCTCCTGGAACTCTGTAGCTGTCATACAGCCCGAGATAAAGTATATAATGTGACGGTGATACGCGCGCGGGGGGTGAAAACACCCGAACTTCAACCCCCGGTAACTTTTGAATTCTTCGAGTAAAAAACAAACAAAAAAATACTTTTACTCAAACCAACATTCTGAACAAGTGTGCCAAATTTCATGAAATTCTGAGTCGGTCAAGGTCAAAACTCATTTAAAGTGGTCCTATTTCACATGGAATGACCCGTAAGTGAATAAACAGTGACACTTGTTTAACCTGCTTGGGATATATATGTTCAACTACAGAGCATCAGTGGGAAGTATATATGTTCAACTACAGAGCATCAGTGGGAAGTATATATGTTCAACTACAGAGCATCAGTGGGAAGTATATATGTTCAACTACAGAGCATCAGTGGGAAGTATATATGTTCAACTACAGAGCATCAGTGGGAAGTATATATGTTCAACTACAGAGCATTAGTGGGAAGTATTTATGTTCAACTACAGAGCATCAGTGGGAAGTATATATGTTCAACTACAGAGCATCAGTGGGAAGTATATATCCCACAAGTTTATTTAGCAAGTCTCCCTATAACACAATTACATTGCACCAATTTACAATAGTAATAAAAGGAATGTTATTAATTAAATATTTAATAGCTATTTAATAATAAAATATTATTTATATAAAGAACAGAAAGACAAATATCTTGCAAGAATAAAGTAACCATTAGAGGAGTTGTATCTGACCTTGAGAGCTCCTGATGAGTCGATGCATTCCCCGAAGATCAGCGGGGTTTCCTCCTCCGCTGGTCCAAGGTATATGCTCAGCTGACCCAGCAACATGTCGTGGACGTAGCCTATCAGCTCAGGGTTGCGACTGGCCGAACGACCCAGGCCTGCCATGACAATAACAGACCTTAATGGGGAACTTTGCTTCAAAGTATGGAGATTATACAATTATTATTATTAATATTATTATTATTTGTGGTGTTTTACGACGCACTGTTTTGACAACGTGCCATGTGGCACTGGTCTAATGGCGTCGGTGAATGAGTGGATGATGATGAGGATGAGGATGATGATGAACCTAACCTAGCTTAGAAGGGAGGAGGGGAAACCCGGTGCCGGCACGTAGCCTACTCCTGTCGAAGACCAAGGGGACCACCGGCTTAACGTCCCTTCCGAAGGACGGTACAACGCGAACAACAGGATTCCTTCACAAATCCATGCTGTCGAGAGGTTGATAAGCAAGGCGAGTGAAGTTGCTGTACTAACTTTCATCCCTCCAACCTCTCTCCCGAACAGAACTGGTCATGTGTATGATGGTCACCCATTCAATACCTGACCCAGCGCAGTGTTGCTTAACTTTTATCCCTCCAGCCTCTCTCCCAAACAGGACGAGATTATACAAGAACCCTGCAATAATAACTGATATAATTATAATAATGGTCAACATCTTGAGAGCTACATACCCCGATAGAGCGCCTGCCTCACGGACGCTTGTTGTCCAAAGCATCGAGCGAGAGCGCGCAGCAAGTCCGTGCAAGTTGCTTCCGAGGGACTGAAGCCTCGCTGTGATTGGCTGGACTTGGCCTACGTACAAAGTCTGGCTTCATTCAAACTTTCATGCAAACAGAGCAAATCCTTAAGATGGTTTTTAGACTCATGTCTACTTTATCTAAACTTAGCACTAGTTTTAACAAAAACTATTTCAACTGGGTTTTGAATGCTAAGTGAAAAACAACTAAATTATCCAACGTTTTGTAACTTGCACCTGTTACTTCTTCAAGGGTAAGAGCAGTCTTCAGGGTTTTTTGTTTTTCTGGTGATTTTACTAGAGACTGCTCTAACCCTTGATAAAGTAACAGGTACAAGTTAAAAAACGTTGGGAAATTCAGTTGTTCTTCACTTTGCATTCAAAACCCAGTTGAAATAGTTTTTGTTAGAGCAATTCATGATAACAAAAAAAAAACAATTCTGTCGTGGGACACGTTACATGAAAGCACTCGAACTTAACGTTAAGATCCACTTCAACGTGGCTTATAATTGATGTTACAATTAACGCTGGGCGTTGTAACTATGAGGGCAGCGTAATATTTCCATGTCGTGTGTTGTTGGCTAACCTGTGAAAGTCGACTTGTACTCGGCATCAGTTGGCTGCACTGACTCGAGCTGATAGCAACCAAGTCCTTGACGGCCAGACGACGCAACAAGTGGAGCAAACTGGAGACTGCATTTAATCGAGTCTCAAGCTTGCTGTGAAAACATAAGACAATGTCAGGCAAACTCAGAGGGCAAAGTAACACTTAGACCTACTTGGATTGATTCATGGTGGTTCGTGCCGTGCGGCACTAGTCTAATGGCGTCGGTGAATGAGTGGATGATGATGAACCTAACCTAGCCTAGAAGGGAGGAGGGGAAACCGGGTGTCGGCACGTAGCCTACTCCTGTCGAAGACCAAGGGGACCACCGGCTTAACGTCCCTTCCGAAGGACGGTACAACGCGAACAACAGGATTCCTCCACAAATCCATACTGTCGAGAGGTTGATAAGCAAGGCGAGTGAAGTTGCTGTACTAACTTTCATCCCTCCAACCTCTCTCCCAAACAGAACTGGTCATGTGTTTGATGGTCACCCATCCAATACCTAACCCAGCGCAGTGTTGCTTAACTTTCATCCCTCCAACCTGTCTCCCGAACAGAACTGGTCATGTGTATGATGGTCACCCATCCAATACCTGACCCAGCGCAGTGTTGCTTAACTTTCATCCCTCCAACCTCTCTCCCAAACAGAACTGGTCATGTGTATGATGGTCACCCATCCAATACCTGACCCAGCGCAGTGTTGCTTAACTTTCATCCCTCCAACCTCTCCTACTTTAACCCAACCTACTTTGAAGCTAAGTCCTTGCGCAGTACGATGATAAGCGTCTCTCGCAGTGCGCTGGCGTCTCCACCAGGTGCGCTGGGTGCCAGCGCAGGGGCCAGCGCTCGAACGAGCTCGGGTCCCAGGGCGTGGCAGCCGATGGAGGACAACGCAGCTCGCGTTGCATTCCCGCTCAGAGCAACGCTATCAGGGCACGCAGACACCACCGCTGCGACACAGTCTGTTTGACAAGGAAAGCAATCTCACAGGCTGTGAAATCTTATGTTAATAGGGAAATCTCCTTAAGATTATTATTTAATTATTATCATTGAGTTCAAATACGCGTTTAAAATAAAATCTGAAGTATTTTTTCTTTTTATAATCCGATCATAACTTTTCTATTTATATTTGTTTTAAGAATGGCTAAAATATGAATTCTCGTGGCGGGATGAAAACGGGCTGTGACGTCAGAAATAGTGTTCTGACGTCATTTTGGGTCACCTTTGCGTTCGCTTCTGTTTCTTGACGTATTTTGACGTCATACTGACGTCAGATTTCACTTCATGTCATAAAAAATGGCGACCCTCGTTTTCGTACGAGATTCAAACGCAAACATTTTAAACAGGTACATTTTATTCAAAATTGGATTTAGAAGAAAATAAAAAAATACGTGTTCATTATTTTCTCACAAAAAAAAAGAAAAAAATAGTTATAAATTATAGAGATTTCCCTTTTGCAAACGCTTGCAATGCGCAAAGTATTTAATTATTGGGAACTCTTTTAGCCTCTCAAAAATTGGTGTCCAAACTTTTGGTAGAACTGATTTTGTACGCAGGTAATTGGCAGGTATCTGAGTACTTGCCTACGTACCTAGGTACCGAACAAAGTTAAATCCAGGCGTTAAATTTAAGAAAGAAAACCACAAAAAACTCTGTCCACGGCAAGCGTTGAAAATGTAAATAAGATTTAAAAGATTTGTGCATTATGATTGTTTTTAGACTCATGTCTACTTGATGTAAACTTAGCACTTGTTTTAACAAAAACTATTTCAACTGGGTTTTGAATGCTAAGTGAAGAACAACTAAATTTCCCAACGTTTCATAACTTCGGATGCTAGAACTAGGTAATTAGTATAATTTTTTGTGGTTCTTTTGTTATTGGAAAATTGTCAGGACTGCTCTTACCCTATTGAAGCTAAAGACGGCCAGGCGTTAAAAAATGCACTAAAATCTTATCTTTTAAATAATTGTTTTTATTCAGTTAACGAGTACTTAAATAACAAAGATGTAAGTTAACCTTATTTTGTACTCTGTCTAAAAGTATAATTGTTCCTCTGACGTTCCTGAAATTACTAGGTAATCAATTATGGAAAAATGACAAATAAATAAATAAATACCCTTGATAAAGTAACAGGTACAAGTTACGAAACGTTGGGAAATTCAGTTGTTCTTCACTTAGCATTCAAAACCCATTTGAAATAGTTTTTGTTAAAGTGTCATGTTAGTGGGACTTGCTTACCAATACCACGCCGAGTGAAATTGTTGTGTCCCAACGTTAACTTTCCTTTAAATTAAAAAAACCACCAAGGATTTAAACCCCAAGCTTCGAAACTCCCGAACCAAACTCACCAACAAACTGCGTTGCCTCTGCGTTGCTCCGCGAGTGATCGAAAAGCTCCGCCAGTACGTGCGGGGCCATCTCGCGGGGCCGCCTGCGCACGACCGCGACAAGCGCTGAGCTTGCTACCGCGCAGACTGCAGAGCCAAGCTGCGCGGAGCCGCGTCGAGGCATGTCTAGAAGGCGCAGGGACAGAGCCACTAGACCGCGGAGCACGCGCTCTGACTCGTGGCTGCCCGGCAACAAAAGCAAACAACCGATTAAAGGCAAGCAATATTTTTTTACAATATGTATCGCAATGAAGACCAAAGTCAATATGTCAGTCAATACTTGTGCTCGACGACTTGTGTGAAAGTGAGCTGCGGCTGACACGGCGCTGATGTCACGCTTCTGATCCACGCGGAGGCGGAGCGAAGTCTCTGCTCCTCCGTTGCCCTGACAACAGCAGCAGCAACAACCTTGAGGCACGGCTCCTGCGTAACCAGACGATATACTTGAGTTACAATATGACTTATCATCTCGAGTATCAATCTAAATATTTTTAGATTTTCAATTGACAAGTTAGTTGAATAATAATAATAAGTAATAATCAAGCAAGACCAAAAATCCTCTGGACATTTGGTTAGGTCAGGTTAGGTTAGGTTAGGTTAGGTTAGGTTAGGTTAGGTACGGTTAGGTTAGGTCAGGTTAGGTTAGGTTAGGTTAGGTCAGGTTAGGTTAGGTTAGGTCAGGTTAGGTAAGGTCAGGTTAGGTTAGGTTAGGTTAGGTTAGGTTAGGTCAGGTTAGGTTAGGTTATGTTAGGTCAGGTTAGGTTTGGTTAGGTTAGGTTAGGTTAGGTTAGGTTAGGTTAGGTTAGGTTAGGTTAGGTTAGGTTAGGTCAGGTTAGGTTAGGTTAGGTTAGGTTAGATCAGGTTGGGTTAGGTTAGGTCAGGTCAGGTGAGGTCAGGTTAGGTTAGGTTAGGTTAGGTTAGGTGAGGTGAGGCTTTTTTGGGTAGAGTTAGGTTAGTTGACGTTAGTATTGGTCAAATTGTGATAGGTATAGTTGTAAGTGTAAAAAAAAATACATATAAAAACTTTTTTTTTTTTTAGGAAATACCAGAATTTCTTTTCGAATATCATAAAAAAAACACACACACACACACACAGACATATTGTTGTTGATCAATGAAGAAAATTGCCAGTGGAGTTTGTGCAGGGTAAGATAGGTAAGGTTAGATAGTTTGGATGCTTAGGCTGATAAATTGGAGATATGTTTGGTCCTTTATTTTTTTTTGTTTACCATAAAAAGATTATTATTTAAGCAGGAAAAATAAAAAAACTACAAAACAACCAGTCTCATCTCTGACTTCAACCACGTGGAAAGAAAAATAGGTGTTTGATTGGCCTTCGTAGCCCCGCAAGTACAAGGGATTAATACCTGATAGGTTGGCAGCTGTGACAGAGCCAGCAGTGTTGCCAACAAGAACGGTGAGAGCAGCAACTCCGGGCTGGCGGCCATCTTGGAAGCTGAGCGCAGGAACCCGCGCAGTCCACCAGCGTTGGCCGAGTCGAGCACGCAGAGGCGCAGCGTGGCTTCCGCTGCAGGAGCATCTTTCAGCCAACCTGCGTAGAACAACAGAACATAGGCACTGGTCTAATGGCGTCGGTGAATGAGTGGATGATGATGAACCTAACCTAGCCTAGAAGGGAGGAGGGGAAACCCGGGGCCGGCACGTAGCCTACTCCTGTCGAAGACCAAGGGGACCACCGGCTTAACGTCCCTTCCGAAGGACGGTACAACGTGAACAACAGGATTCTTCCACAAATCCATGCTGTCGAGAGGTTGATAAGCAAGGCGAGTGAAGTTGCTGTACTAACTTTCATCCCTCCAACCTCTCTCTCGAACAGAACTGGTCATGTGTGTGATGGTCACCCATTCAATACCTGACCCAGCGCAGTGTTGCTTAACTTTCATCCCTCCAACCTCTCTCCCGAACAGAACTGGTCATGTGTATGATGGTCACCCATGCAATACTTGACCCATCGCAGTGTTGCTTAACTTTCATCCCTCCAACCTCTCTCCTGAACAGAACTGGTTATGTGTATGATGATCACCCATCCAATACCTGACCCAGCCCAGTGTTGCTTAACTTTCATCCCTCCAACCTCTCTACCGAACAGAACTGGTCATGTGTATGATGGTCACCCATGCAATACTTGACTCAGTGCAGTGTTGCTTAACTTTCATCCCTCCAACCTCTCTCCCGAACAGAACTGGTCATGTGTACGATGGTCACCCATCCAATACCTGACTTTTTTTTGTCATTTTTTACGTGAGCTCAATTAGTTAGAGCAACACCTGCAACAGGTGGACATGGAGGTTCTATTTCCCGGTTTTTCATTAAATTTTGAGAGGTTATTAGTGTTCCGAATAAGAAAATACCCCGCACATTGCAAGGGTTTGCAATTGAAATCAGATTTCATGGTGAAATTAGGATTGCAGAGTCAATGAAACCTGTCTGAACTTACGTCTGTCCTCCTGGGAAAGTGATTGGGTTGATGGCGCCGCGTAGACCCACTTGTCAAAGTACCGGGCGAGAGCAAAGAAGAGCGTCGGGGCGCCGTGGTTTCGCAGCAATGGCAGCAAGGACTGAGCCAGCGCAGCCAGCGCAGGTGGCGCCAGCCCTGGTAGCGTTGCGCAGAACTTCTCTGCCAGCGCAAGCAACGTCTCGGGGCTCGGGCTCATGTCACTGTCAGATGTCAAGACAGAAATCATCATTAGAGACAGATCTTTTACAGTGACCGGTATATTATGATTGAAGAATCAAACTATTGTGGTTTTTAATTGAAGTTGGATGAAGTAAGAAACCGAACGGTTTGCCGTGTTGGAAACACTGGTTCTCGTTAGATCACCGAAGTTAAGCAACACTGCGCTGGGTCAGGTATTGGATGGGTGACCATCATACACATGACCAGTTCTGTTCGGGAGAGAGGTTGAAGGGATGAAAGTTAGTACAGCAACTTCACTCGCCTTGCTTATCAACCTCTCGACAGCATGGATTTGTGGAGGAATCCTGTTGTTCACGTTGTACCGTCCTTCGGAAGGGACGATAAGCCGGTGGTCACCTTGGTGCTCTTCGACAGGAGTAGGCTACGTGCCGGCACCAGGTTTCCCCTCCTCCCTTCTAGGCTAGGTTAGGTTCATCATCATCCACTCATTCACCGACGCCATTAGACCAGTGCCGCATGGCCAGATATCAAAACAGTGCGTCGTTAAACACCACAAATAATAATAAATAATAATAAAGTAAGAATTCTAGAAATCAAGTATGTTGGACCCAAAGCATTCAACTGCTGGCAAACAAGTTTCTTTTTTCAGAAATTTATTTATTTTGAATTGCGTGCTATATGCGGAACTTGGTTAAAAAGTGCAACTTTGAAGGTAAATTTTGGCAAGTGTAGGAAAAATATTGAAAAAAGAAAGCTGTTTGCAAGAAGTTTGATCCTTTGTCTGCAACATACTTGCTATCTACAATTCTAGCTTCAATAGCGCGGCCAGGACAAGTCTAAATAGATAGGTCTCAAATCGTTAGCGGGTCTTTCCCTTCAAGTCAACAAAACCGCCCATAGACCAACGGCATGCACTCACGAGAACATGATGGCCAGCGACGCTAGTGACTCGGCACTCCACTCCAGCTCCAACAACGTTGTCATGATTTCCGATCGAAAATCTGCCCCCGTGATAAAGTCCCCGTCGTGCGGCACCTGTCGCACACGCAGAATAAATTGTAGGCAGTCAGTTTTCCGAGAGACATATCGTGGAAGTAGCTTAATTTACGGTCAGCGTATTGCCCTGGAGGCAACCACATAGATGTGACAGAACATAAAGCACCATTAGCTGCAAGAAGTCATTCTAGCAGTACCCGCTGCCTAACGGCCGCTTAAGATTTTGAGGGAGTGGGCATTTTGGTTTAAATGTAAAGCCTCTAATGGGACCACAACCAAAAGTACCATGCAATACCATACAGTACCCCCATTTATTTAATTTGAAATTTGCCGCTTATGTCACTCGGGGTCACTGCATTGTGGAAACTCTGTGAATTCCAAAGTGAACACAATGACAATTTCGAAAACAAACTGCAAGAAGTCATTTTAAGATAACATTAAAGCCAGTTAGAAGAGTTGTCATGGGGATATTATCGACATGAAAACAAGGCCTCCTATATCTCTGTCTCAAAGCAGGGGCAGGTAGAGTTAGCAAAGTCGTGATTAATTCCTCTGGCAAATCTCATTCATTTTACCAATTGCAACCATAACAAGTAAGAAAATTATATCAAAACTTGTGTGAATTATGTCCCAGTTGTGTTGGTGCTCCTTGCCACCAGGTTATGACAAGTATTCACCTGTTGACACTCATTGACTAGTGCCAGTATCTTGGGCAGGGCGGTTCGCCAGGTTGAGTGTGGATCATCACGGCGACGAAGACTTCCGACGAGGTCTTGTGCAGCTGCCACGAGCTCCCCGCCGCTAGCCGAGTCCAATGCCAACGCTAGGCGATCAACTGTGTCATTTCGTATGGCACGCGACAGGTGGTCTGCCTCACGCAAGTAGTGTAAGATCGCGAGCGTGCTCTGGTGATAAAGAGCGTAGGTTTTAGTTTTACCCTCTAAATTCAGAGCACAATGATTTGTTCCCTTCATCAGGCAATGCAGAGACGGCCCCTTGCCAATCGTTGATTTACGACCATGAGAGATATGCCGCCGCCTCACCTGAGTGCGTTTTTCTCGCTGGGCTTCGCTAGCGAGACCTCGGTACAGGTAGTGCACAGCATCTGGCGCAAATGTAGCGCCCCGTTTGTTGCGCTTGTCGAAGAGCCACGACAAAGCATCGTTCAGCTGGGATCAAAATCCAGTTAGGTATAATGGCTGATGCAGTAAATGATAGCTTAGTTGTGTACTTAAAAATGCTGTTAAATTACGGTTTGATTTAATTTTTACAGATCTTGAAGCATACAATTTGAAATATTGGTCCTGGCAAATTATCCCATGAAGTTAACCTGCAAATTAAACTCGATAGAGATTGCATAGGAGTAAGGACACGGCTCACTTACAGTATCCCACTGAAGATCTTCGAGGAATTTTTCCAGAAAAGCAGGTTCCTTGCTCTTCTTGCCCAACACCAGCAGCTGGGCTAGAATCTCATCGGCACCGTCAGTGCTGTGGGTGGGACACATGACTGCGAAACTCCTTTCATTCCTGTTACAACTTGAACTCGCACTCGCAGGTTGCCGCGTTTTCGGTAGGGTTAGTTCAACGGATTAGTTCACGAGCTTGACGCGCGATCAGCGCGCAGAGAATTTGATTTGTTTGACAGATTCGTGGCGCCCTTCGTTTCAAGCAATTTTTTTAATTCGTAGATAAATATTTAACCCGTGCCACACCGAAGTAGTTTCTAAAAATTAAATATTAGAGTTGTAATTCGTAAAAGGATCAGAAGTTCATATCTTGGCTATTTCTGACCCCCGTCGATTTGCTGAATTCGGAACACTGTCGCTACGAACTCCATAGATCGATGCTACTTGGATGCTACTGTAAGCTTATGAATGAATGAATATATTTTTTATTTAGCTATCAAGCTATTAGATCGCATACAACATAATAATACTGTTATAAGAGTACATTATATATTAATAATAATACAAACATAATAGTAATGCTAATAATTTTTTAACATTCTGTAATTTAAAAATGTTCTTGCATCTAAAAATGTATATATAAATGTATGTATATATAAATGTTCTCAAGGTAGTTTTACAGTTTGAAAATAACAGTCAAAACAATTGTTAATCTGTATCACAGAGAGCTTAAAATTTATATTTTTATGTTTCAGGAAATAAAGGCAAATTTGTAAGTTTCTTAACTTCAGTCAACTCATATGTATCTCAATGTAGTCGATACAACGTCCACCATGTTTTACGATTATAACACCAAACTCCCGAACAAATATGAGCTCAGTACATTTCAACACAACGCCCCTGTTCTGATCCGAACCAGACGTACCACTCCAAATCGTGGGTCTCCTCGGCAGCGTCTGGCTTCGCTAGCGAGGCAAAGTGTCTGGAGCGTCTGGCTAGCGAGGCAGTGTGTCTGTAGCGTCTATTTACCGAGGCTGAGTGTCTAGAGCGTCTGGCTAGCAAGGCAGAGTGTCTGGAGCGTCTGGCTAGCGAGGCAGAGTGTTTGGAGCTTCATGCTAGCGAGGCAGAGTGTCTGGAGCGTCTTTTTAGCGAGGCAGTGTGTCTGTAGCGTCTATTTACCGAGGCTGAGTGTCTAGAGCGTCTGGCTAGCAAGGCAGAGTGTCTGGAGCGTCTGGATAGCGAGGCAGAGTGTTTGGAGCTTCATGCTAGCGAGGCAGAGTGTCTGGAGCGTCTGGCTAGCAAGGCAGAGTGTCTGGAGCGTCTGGCTAGCGAGGCAGAGTGTTTAGAGCTTCATGCTAGCGAGGCAGAGTGTCTGGAGCGTCTGGCTCGCCAGGCAGAGTGTCTGGAGCGTCTGGCTAGCAACGCAGAGTATCTGAAGCGTCTTGCTAGCAAAGAAGAGTGTATGGAGCGTCAAAACAACCCAACCGGTTGATTGCAGAATGGTATTTGTATTTGTATTTATTATTATTATCCCGTTGACTGGTACATTGTTCAAAGTATGGGTATTTTTAAATTAGGTGCTAAGATCAGAATAATGCTATATGATCCTATAATACATGATGAGTAATAAATGATAATAAAGTAATAATGACAGTATAGTTGAAGTGAATGATACAGATATGATACAGTTCTGTTGGGTGGTTGAACCTATGGTTGGTCTGTCAACCTGGTTAACCAAAGAAAGAGGGGACAGTTTGCTTGAATGGAAAATAAATTAATATTACCTTAACAGACTGACAGGATAAGATAATTTAGTGTCATTGTTTTGCCCTGAAAGCTACTAAGTATTTACCAAAAACTATTTCTCTTGATATGATTGAGTATAAAAAGTACAAAATAAACAAAAAAATATTAGAAATATATTTAAAAAATAGGAATGTATCATTGAAAGTATCCACAGTAACAATCTGGTCTCGCAGCCAGCCAGTCACTATCTTCTTGAAATATCTAAAAAAAAAAACAACATTCTATCAACCAAACAAAGGCACTGCCAAGATAGCCAATGCTCTCTGACTCATAAGAATTATCTTATCTTATTTACACTGATGCTCACAAAGATTTACAGAGATTTTAGATTTATTTAGAGATTTTACAATCACATACTTGGCAATAACATTTATAAATATAAGAATGTTTTATATTTGTGGACCTGTCACTCAACGTGGTTACAAACTTACAATTATAACACAGCACTGACTTTATAGTATCCATTTATTACAAATATTATAAGTATACACACAGGCTCGTCGACATATTCAAGTTCCAGGTCACCCTCGTCAACTTGCACGTTCCAGTCGACCGAATGCAAAGGAATATCTTCAGTTAGCCAATGGCCGAGCTTATATACTTCTCATGGAAGGGCATGTGACCAGCTTCATGGTTTTGGGGCAGCAAGTGGAAAGCTAGGCGTATGCACTGGTTTGTCTTGGACCACCAGCTAGTCCATCGCCTTGTTCGAGACTAGCCAATGAAAACCCTAGCTGCCCCTTGCAGACCAATCAAGGGCAAAGAGTGTGGGAAAGGGCTCAGAAGAGGGATGATAGGTAACCACACACTTTCCATCGGACTGAAATAACGACAGCAACAAACAAAGATGAGTCTAAAATCACATGTTTATTAAATTGAATGAACCGACAGCTGGCAGTTCAGGAAGATGACAGCTCACTGGCTGTGCACCTCCCTCCTTGCCTTGCAAACTTAACCGCACTTGCAAACCTAACCGCACTACAGCTTGAGGAGGTACTCGTCGAAGAGGAACAGCGACAGGCTCTTTTCGCGGGCGTTGAGATCGAAGTCGCACTTAGCACCCGTCTCGAGGCATGCGTTGCCTAGCAACAGCTTCTTGAGGTCGGTGGCATGCCCAGCGAGCGCTCGCACTTCAGCAGCGTACCTGCAACGCGGGGAACAAATCAGCGGGCCGGCCATTTCATGATTACCAACACTGCTACCTTCACACACATGGCCAGCATACACATGACCATCATACACATGGCCATCATACACATGACCATCATACACGTGACCATCATACACATGACCATCATACACATGACCATCTTACACATGACCATCATACACATGACCATCATACACGTGACCATCATACACATGACCATCATACACATGACCATCTTACACATGACCAGCATACACATGACCATCACACACATGACCATCATATACGTGACCATCATACACGTGACCAGTTTTGTTCGGGAGAGAGGTTGGAGGGATGAAAGTTAAGCAACACTGCACTGGATCAGGTATTGAATGGGTGACCATCATGCACATGACCAGTTCTGTTTGGGAGAGAGGTTGGAGGGATGAAAGTTAGTACAGCAACTTCACTCGCCTTGATTATCAACCTCTCAACAGCATGGATTTGTGGAGGAATCCTGTTGTTCACGTTGTACCGTCCTTCGAAAGGGACGTTAAGCCGGTGGTCCCCTTGGTGCTCTTCGACAGGAGCAGGCTACGTGCCGGCACCGGGTTTCCCCTCCTGCCTTCTAGGCTAGGCCCGTGGCTCAATAAACCCATGAACATGTGTGCCAACTTACCGGCCGGAGAACTCCTCCTGGATGTAGTGTGCGATGTGCGCATCGTGCTGGTGGTTGGCAGCAATTGTTTTCTTGGTGGCATCCTTGGCCGTGGCATCCTTGGCCGCGGGGAGGTGGTGCGTGGCTCGGTGGTGGATAGCGTTCGCTTCGATGGCCAACGTCTTCACCGAGTCCAGGGCGCGGCCCAAGCTCGGCAACTCCTCGATCTGTTCGACAAACAACTGTTCCTTGCAGCCTTTCCGTGAAATTAACCAACCTGGATGTCTACCGTACGAAGCCCAAGCACGAAACTGACATCAAAATGCAAAGTGCAGTGCAAATCTTTTTTTTTTTAAGGTTTAGTAACGATTTTCAGTTACTTTGTCAAGGTTAAAACTGACAAAAAAATCACCAACCACCTTGCCTGGGCTTCCTGAATGAGTCTATCACTAAAAATTAATATATCAAATCACCCAGCTTACTAACTCATACCACTTGCTGCTGACCATACTTTTAAGTCTCAAGCAAGAGCCATGTTTATGTGAATAGTAAAGTAACGTAAATGCCCTGCAATTGTCCCAGATAAACTTACCCCGAGGGAAGAATGGTCAAACGAAAATGTCAGAGACTCCTTCTTGAAGACAGACTTCCCGCCGCGCTGGGCAATCAGCTTGGTGACGCTGATAGCGTCGTTCCAAGCTGCGTCGGACATTCCACGGAACAGCTTGGAGAACCCGGCACGAGACGCCTGGTAGTTGCCAAAGTACGAGGCCTGGTTGGGCGGAAAGAAATCAGTTCAGAAGCAACAAACATCGCAACTGTAGGAGGCGTTCAACAAGGTCGGTCATAAGTTACTCTTGGTGAATAAGTTACTGAAGATTTTAAACGTCAAGCAAGTTTTAACAAAAAGTATTTCAAATGGGTTTTGAATGCTTAGTGAAGGAAAATTAAATTTTCCAACGTTTCGTAACTTGTACCTGTTACTTTATCAAGGGTAAGAGCAGTCCTGACAACTTTCCAATAACAAAAGAACCACACAAAATTATAACAATTACCTAGATGCATTTAGGAAGCTTGAACTAGGTAATTGGGTCATTCCATGTGTAATCACTCACCTCAAACTTTGACCGACCCAGATTTTGATGAAAATTGGTATACTTGTTAAGTTTGTTGACTTAGGGGCTATTTTTTAATTTTTTTTTTTTTGGTCCAACCGTTCGGATATTACAAGGGGGGGAAGTTGGGGTCATTTTGCCCCCCGCGCGTGTAGTGACCACCCTTTCTACGCAATATCTAGGGTTCTATGGGAGCTACAGAGCTGGGAAAAAAATCATCTGAAAGGTAATTTCATACCCTACCTGAATATGGAAACAAAAATGACGATATGTTAATACGAATTTAATTGTGATTTTACACATCTGCATTTTCCAAAATGACCATATCGCTGATGAGTCATTTTTGATTTGCCTGATTTTTTTTCTATATGTACAGAACATACATATGATCATGTGTTCCAAAAATCAAGATGGGTGTTCTACTACTTTCCAAGAAAAAAAAATGTTTTCTGCAAATTCATTCATAATATAAATTAATATGAACTGAATTTAAGACAACATTCAAGAAAATGATCATTACTTACAATCATAGCTACTATGAAGTACAAATTTGCATATCTTAAGAGAGATGTAGTTTACCTTATTGAGGTACATATTTTATAAGCCCTGCTGTTGCCCTGTTGGTGTCTGTAGCCGACAAAAAGTATGTTCGACCAGTTGCCGTGTTGGGGTCGGCCAGTGTTAAAACATCAGCAAAAGCTACAATTAGTTTGTCTTGTACACTGGGATAAAAATATGATGGAGCTGGTCCATGAGGGTGTAGAAAGTTGACTTGAAGTTCAAGAGACTGTGATGATTTTTCAAGAACACACGCTAGCCACCAGTCTTCGTTGTATGCTACAGTGATGAAACTGCCCACGTCTTTGAACTCAAACTCGGGTATTTCTGCTGCTGTTGCTTCCTCCTCTTCTTCTTCTTCTTCTTCTTCTCCTTCTTCATTTTTCTCAACAATCTTCACAATGTTGATTTCTTCAGAAAGAGAAAAGTGTTTCACATGTAAGGAAGTTAGCGATTTTGGGTAGAACGCATGAAAGCTTCTTGTGCCTACGATAGTTTTTAATTCTTTGAATCGTTCTTTAAGTTTGATGCCATTTGCTGTAATCTCTTCATTGGCTACAAACACAAAATTTACAGTCCACACATTTTCTGTTGCCCACCGGTAAAAGTCTATCGGCGTCATTATTTGGTCGGCATATGGTTTCTGTAAACTTGCCCGTGCTGCATTTCGTTTTACAGTCCCACCAACTCCATCGCATGGTCCTTTACCGTGGGATGTGGCAAAAAAATGCCACTCAGCAGTTAGTTCGAAGTCAACTTCATGATGGCACAAGTTGGAAAAATTCTTCTTATTCTTATATTGGGCTGCCGCTCCATCAGAAAAGTAAATTAAATGGGATACATCCGAAATGTTTTGTTTCAGGTGTCTTATCAGGTGCTTTTGGAAAGTGTGCACAGTAACGGTGTCATGAGTTAGCGAGTCAGAAATGACAACGTAACTTAAATGTTGTATGTCTCGATCTTCAGGCTTAAAGTAACACACAAATGGGTGAAGGGTGCATTGGCTGTTATTCCAATGGTAACCTTGTGCAGCATCCTGGAGCACAAAAGAATAATTCTCAGCGAAGTCGCCCACTACTAAAACTTCCCCTGGTTTAAGGTTGGCTTTCTTCTCCTGCATGAATGCCGCTTGCTGCCGTGCAATAAAATCATGATTTCTTAATAAAATGCATTTTTCAATAAAACAGTCAACAAACTCATCTGTAGGTTTCGTAATTGTCTCTAGGGTACATCTGTCTGTTGACAGCCACTGTTTATAAGTCACAGAGTCTATGAAATTTTCACTGAATGAGATTTCTAGCCATTCACGAAGTTCATCGGTTCCCGGACAATTGCCACACTTTCCTACAAAGCAGTTGAGAAGCGGGGGGTTGCACATGAGGCTGGCAAGGCAGTGTTGGTATGATTTGATGGTACCGTCTGAAAGCAAAGGCAGCTTTGCTCCCAAAGCCATCAACTTAACGTTTTGGTGTATCGTACAGACACAGACAGAATGTGTCCCAGCTGCTCCTGCCAGAACACAATGTTTGGGTCTGAGCTCTGCAAACTTCGAGAATCCAACCTTGATGTCAGGATATTTATCTTTGAAGCTGCGATACACTTCACTTAAGTTGCTTAACACTAGTCTCTTCTGGCGGTGAACTCGATTGTCACCCACTTTAACCGAGACAAAATCTTTTTTACCCGGCATGACACGGCTTACATCATCATTTTCATAAAACTCTTCAATCAGTTGAATGCAATCAGGGGAAAGAGTTTTTCCTGCTTTTTGATTTGCAGATGGCAGTATCCCTTGGGCCTTTACTAGTTGTTTGGTTTTACGTACCAAATGGTTAGATGCATTGAACTCTTGCATTATTCTCTTAATGCTCCAACTTTTTGGAAGCACAGATAAAATTGTTATTTTCTCGCTTCTGGTACTCGTCTTAAACTTTTCTTTCAGTTGTGCTATTATCTCTGACCCATCACGGATGCTGTCCTTGCACTCCTCTGAAGATGTCAAATCTTCTTTGCTGATTTCTTCATTACTGGGAGATACTAGTTCCAATCTCTTCTTTACACCTTGTGTTATTTCGCTGAACTTTCTTTTCGAATAAAACATAGATTTACCCTTTAGTTTGGTGGTATTAATAGGTGACACACCAAATGCAGCTAAAGACTGATTCACGGCATCTGCTTCACAGGGTATGTCCACGAAAGGTAGGTCAAGTTCAGTGGATTTAGTTGGCGTTAGAACAGAAACGGTTGTTAGTTCCTTCAGCCTGAGCGAGAGCAGCTTACGGCAAGTTGAGCATAATTTCTTTCCAGGGATGAGGTCGGCAATCTCCAAGTATTTCGTCCTGGATGCTGCATTAATTTCTCTTAACCCATTAACTTTCACTATTCCACAGTGAGCCTGAAACGGATCGCAGCATAACTTGTGGTGACAGCTATACAGACGAAGGAATTTCTTTTCATGTAAATGACACACGGTCTTCACATTATCACACTTAGTACGCAGAGCTAATGATAACTGCTGGTCACTATTGAAACTTTCAATGCTTTTAATCGCTAGATCTTCGATGGGTCCACATTCTTCTTCAAAGAACAGTCCAATTGAGCACATTATGAATCTCTAAATAAAAGGTGCTTGAGAGCAAATTAGCTTCTATCCTCATCAACATGAGGCCAGAGACTGATTGCTTTAGTCCAGACAAGAAATTACCAAACTTTTTACTTGTAACCTGTTACAACTTGATCCATGATTCAGGAGCATGACAAACAATCTATAGTTGTATTCTAGGGAATACCATTTTAAGATTCTTGTAGATGCAAGTCCAGACAAGAAATGAACAAACTTTTGACTTCTATGAACTGTTTCAACTTGATCCATGATTTACAGGAATATGGCAAACAATCGATTTGTATTGTAGAGAATAACATTTCAAGAACATGCAACTGTGCAAACAAAAATCAACTTTAATATAAAATATATGCCAGTGCTCTGATCACAATAATTGTGATCAAAATGCTGTTCTACTGGCAAAAAGGCACTTTTTTATAGAAAAAATTTTTTTTCTTGGAAAGTGGTAAAACACCCATCTTGATTTTTGGAACACATGATCATATGTATGTTCTGTATATATAGAAAAAAAATCAGGCAAATCAAAAATGACTCATCAGCGATATGGTCATTTTGGAAAATGCAGATGTGTAAAATCACAATTAAATTCGTATTAACATATCGTCATTTTTGTTTCCATATTCAGGTAGGGTATGAAATTACCTTTCAGATGATTTTTTTCCCAGCTCTGTAGCTCCCATAGAACCCTAGATATTGCGTAGAAAGGGTGGTCACTACACGCCCGGGGGGCAAAATGACCCCAACTTCCCCCCCTTGTAATATCCGAACGGTTGGACCAAAAAAAAAAAAAAAAAAAAATAGCCCCTAAGTCAACAAACTTAACAAGTATACCAATTTTCATCAAAATCTGGGTCGGTCAAAGTGAAATTTAATTAAAAGTGAGTGATTACACATGGAATGACCCAATTGTTATAATTTTATGTGGTTCTTTTGTTATTGGAAAATTGTCAGGACTGCTCTTACCCTTGATAAAGTAACAGGTACAAGTTACAAAACGTTGGGAAATTAAGTTGTCCTTTACTTAGCATTCAAAACCCAGTTGAAATAGTTTTTGTTAAAACTAGTGCTAAGTTTAGATCAAGTAGACATGAGTCTAAAAACAATCGGCAAGCAAGTTAATTTAGGCACGGCACATTAGATGAGAAAAATAAAGTTTTTAACGCAGAATTTAAATTAAAAGGAGAATGTTTTGTGATCATGTTCATGCTTTTTTATGGCATTATTTTCTTTGAATGCGAAGAGCAGTTTTAATTGAAACTTCGATTAATCTAGGTCAAACTTTTACGGAGATTAGCAAGGAGAGAACATATAGACAGCTTTAAAATCAATTTTGTTTGATGTGACAGGACAGTGTCATTTTAAATTAATACCACATTTGAATGTACATTTTCATCTTGTATTGAGTATTTGTGCAAACATCTTCTTTTAAGGCTTTCAAAATATCAGAAAAACACAAAAAATGAATTTAACTTTCAAACCAAGTTTATCTTGATGTTGGTGAAATCAGGAATAAGAAGCTTGTTAAATAAAATCGTTGCTATCTACAACAAACCAAAGAAAACGTAAATGTATAGAAGAGCATTTTAAAAGGAGGGTACATACCCGTAGCATGAACTCAAAGCTCTGCTTCAGTTGGTTGATAGCAAAATCTTGCAGCTTATGAAGCACCGAGCCCGAGTCTTCCATCACAGCTCCGGAATACTTCGCTGAACACTGCGGCAAGTCTTTCAATCCTGCCGAAAAACAGAAGCCGAGTCGTTAACAACAAAGTTCCCGAGCAAATCCCTCTAGTCCGGAGATTGTCCCGTGTGTTGGTCAGGGATACAATGGGTTTTTAAATCCAAGACTGTTACTTGATTACATTAAAAAAATTGAAATAATAAAAAATTGAATTTGCTCGTTTATTTTACAACCTCGTTGTGAAAGCGCAACACTTCAGTCCAGAAGCACGTAGTTTAAAACCGTTTACAGCAACTAAACTTGCCCACTAAAGAAGGGGTAACCCTGGAAATCAGATTGTGCAGTACCTATACAACTGCAAATCCAAATTGAAGATGAACATTTTTTACCTTGAGTTGTGCATTCGGATACGATATTCGCCTTGCATGTATTAGTTGTAAGGTCCTCTTCAGCGAAGATAAGAACGGCCGAAAACACCACTATGGACAGCACAGCGAAGACCTTCATGGTTGATCTGGAACGAATGAACCAACGATTTCGATTTTACCCTCCTCACTCTAGATCTCCTAGTGGAATGACAATAATAACAAAAGATGATGAAAATGTAAAATTTACCAACAATAAGTAGGCTGCTTAACCTGATTTATTGTCACAATCACAAACGGGCTAGATGCTGATGCCTACTTTCAACCACTGCTAGTCTCGCCCTCTCAATTGGATCTGACTCAAGTTCGGCGGAAAGCGAATGTTGCACCACAAAGGGACAATGAGCTAGCCGTCATTTGCTGCGTATCAGCTGTCACGTGCACTGCGCACTAGAAAATATAGCAATCTTATTGGTCGGCTGAAAGTGCGGTGATTTTCCATAGGCTGGAATAAGGTCAGCTGGTTTCTTGCACTTGAGTCGTCATACATTTCGTTCACTCGCGAAACCTTGTTCGTTTCAGTTTGTCTCCTTCTACGCCAGTGTGTGTAAAGGCTGACAATTGACCGAAGCGTTTCGATTTATATTCAATACTCTTGTCAATTGATTTAACTCTTTTACAAGATGCGTGGATTAGTGTTGCTATTGTTGATTGGCATGGCCGCGTGCGTGATGGGAGCTAACGACAAATGTAAGTTGACAACCGCTATGGATGACAAATGCACGACTTAAGTGTGCGCTTTGAACAACAATCTTGTAATGCAGTTACATATGTACTAACCCGTTTTTTAAATTAAAAATTCTAGGCTCGGTTGTGCCGGACCTGAAGGCGGAGGTAGATGGTTTTAAGACCATGACTGAGAATTGTAAGAAGAAGATGATAGGTCAGGTGGACATGGAGCTCCAAGCTGCGCTCACCTACATGGCTATGGTACGTTTCCTTCATCGTAACATATACGCATAATGTTTCATCAATGGTTCAATTGAAACTTGGAAAGAATCAGATACATGAGCAACTCCCTCACAAGGTCACTCGGCAAAAACTGACTCCAAACAATAATTTTTTTGCTAGCAGCACAATAATTTCATAAAAGTCGTGACTAGAGTTACTAATCATCTCACTTTGGCAGAATGACTTGTCTGTGTGTTTTCAACTGTCTTTGATACAAATGTTGTCGGCAGGGGGCGCATTTCTCCCTGGACTCGGTAAACCGCCCGGGCTTTGCCAAGATGTTCTTCGCTAGTGCGTCGGAGGAAAGGGAACACGCTTTTAAGATCATTGAGTACCTGTTGATGCGAGGTTTGCTGGGCAACACTGAAATCAAGAATGTCATCACTAAGGACCTGGTAAGCATCGCTAGGCAAGGAAGGCTCAAGGCAGGTTAGCTAAAACATTCCTATTTTACCCAGTATACTCAATGGATTGCTTATCTGTGAAAATATATCGTGGAATAGAATAAATAAAGTATGTAGCCCAATCAATGATGCTACCTAGCCATGCCAACCAAGATGGAAATCAACAACTCGAGGATCCAATTCCTATTTGCGGGCTGCTAATTTGCCTAGTCTGTTTTTATAATTCATATACTATGGTCAAGGTTACTTTGCGCACACCATGCTACACGGACATAATTCCCAGCAACAGGTTTCCCCTCCTCCTTTCTAGGCTTCGTTAGATTTATCATCATCCACTCATTCACCGACGCAACAGTTCCACGTGGCCAGTTGTCAAAACAGTGCGCCGTTAAACCCCACAAATCAATCGATCAGCTGTAATATTGCGAGGGCTAGTATTACATAACTTACTTGCTAACTTCATATAACTGAAGTCTGTCGGACTATGATTGGTTAAACCAGCTCCAGTTGTCACGGATCTAAGTCGTTGGTTCCAATGCGTGTTGTAGGCCCCGGATACGGTGGAGTGGACGGGCCCACTGGAGGCCATGAAGGCTGCCCTCAAGCTCGAGATCGAAGTCACCAAGAGCATCACCAGCATCGTCCAGGTCTGCGAGAATGCCGAGAAGGGATCCGAAATGCTCTTCAATAACGACTTCCACGTGAGTTTCAATCCACGTTCCATTTTTCAAGCAAACTTTCCCATGTCTTCGAGGGATCTCGTTACAAGTGCAATGAGTAACGCTTAAAGCTGCTTGGAAAGCTCGGTTAAGAGAGATGTGTCCCACCTCGAGCTGGTTTCAGGTGCAGTTAACAATGTATGGCATAAAAGCATCCAAAAGAATTTGATGGAACCGTACCCGCCCATTGCTTGGCAGAGGTACAAGTTAAGCAACAATGCATCGAGTGAATCTTTGGGTGGGTGACTGCCGTACACTCTCAAGTATAGCTAGACACCTAGAATGCTAGCCTAGCATGCCAGGCAGTGGGGGGGGGGGGTTGGGGGGGGGGGAAGGTTGATACGCTGAATGCTCTCGATGTAGAAGATATTTTGATCGGTGAACATTGGCCTGCAAACAACGCTATCAGCTGTTATCAGTTGAGTGGGGGCTACGTGCAAGCAGACACATGCCAGGCCTGCTAATCATCCACTCTGACAGACAATAGATCACTTGACCCCAGGAAAAGCTGTCGTCTAACGAGATTCTATCGTTTCCTCCATATAAAAAAAAAAAAAACAGCTTGGTCATAGCCAGGGGGCTTTGTTTGGCAATGCTAGAAGGACCAACATCTGATTTCCAAGCAGTATTGGCTTTACAATGAAATTTCTCAGTTTGAGCTACTTGCATGATCATCCGTATAGAAATAAATTAATATCTACTGCAAGTCTTGTCGAACAAACTTTGTATGTGCAAACTATCTGAGAGATGCTGTGCTAGACTAGCTAGGACTGGTATGTGCATGCTCCAAGTCTGGTAACCGTTCTTTCAGAGCACAGGTACTTTCTAGTCGTATATCACGCTGACAACCTTTGTCTTAAATCGACTCAGGAAGGCGTACTTCTCAGTACCCTGCTGTCATTGCAAAAGATTTCCACACCAGTCCTAAAATAAAAACGCGACATCCGAGAATAGGATTGCTTTATGCCATCAGTAGTCATGGAAGTGACTCATTAACTGTGAGTAGTGTATTTGCTGACTCATTTGCTGTCATGGTCACATGTAATTCAAACTTAAAAGCAGACCATGTTTGCTACAGATTACTCTGCTGATAGTGTCCCAACTCTCGGGTCAACGTCTGCCCCTTGAGCCTTGTCCCCTCTCAAGTAGGTTTGTTTGGTGCACCCTCCCATCCTCACGCTGGCAATTATTATTAAATTATAAATAATGCAACAGCTCTAGGCCTTGTAGACAGTGTTGGGTAAACTGCCAAGGGCCAGGCTGAGTCAAACGTGACGACCAGGAAATGCCAGATGAGACTTGAAAGTTGTCATACCTTGATTGCACGCCGCTTGCATCCTATTACGCATCTCAAGTCGCAGAGGTATCAGATATTTCAACAACAAATTAGTCATATATTTGTATGGTTCACATCCTGTCTAATGTGAATTCCATGCAAGCTTACTGATACCAATGATATTGATGACAATATCTCTAATACTGATGCCAATACTTATGGATACCCTACCTCCCATGTATAGGCATATCCTGTCCCCTACCTCCTGTTCCTTGCCAGAAAGAATCAGGTTGGGTGTTGCTATCTAACCAACTGACCATGTCTTGTCCTGGTTACAGCTGGTCGACTATCTCACTGGGGACTTCCTGGAGGAGCAGCTTCACGGTCAACGGGAGTTGGCCGGCAGGATCGCCACGCTGAGCAAGATGATCCACGCCCAGGGTCCGCTAGCTGAGTTCCTCTACGACAAGAAGCTCCTCAATGGCGAGCCACTCTAGGCGTAGACCCAGTGCCAAGCCTTACACATTCATCGGTCGGGCAATAATAATACTGTAATTTACCATATTGTGATAATTCTTATTGTCGTTTCAATAAAAACGTAGTTATAAAGCCGATAGTGTAATTTTTCATTGTGTCCATTATGGTCTTAAGAAATATAATATGTTACCTTACAAACAAAATCTAGGATCTAAAAATGAAACTTGTAGCAAAGAGCAATCTGCACGATGCAAGGTCAATGGATCTCCTCGCCATCTGCAGAAAGCACCACCTCGCGACCGATCTTGAAGTCCTCATCAAACAGCTGGTCCCCCTGGTACCCTTCGTCCTGGTACTCTCCCTCCTGGTATACTTCCTCTTGCAGCTCTCCCTCGGTGATGTCCTCTGAGATGAACGTACCATCGTGGTCATTGCACATAATGCTATCGGCCAAGAAGTTGTTTTCCGGGGGGAACTCGTCTTCGAGGTTGCTGCTTGAGTGACATCTGTCTGAAGCCAAGTCGTCAAGGAGCCCGTCTTCCGCGGAGAACTCGTGCATGGCGCTGATGATCAACGAGAACTGGTCTGTGGACGGATTATTCCGAGAGCCTTGCTCGTCGAGGAACTGGTCTGTGGAGGTGACGTTCCGAGAGCCTTGCTCGTCGAGGAACTGGTCTGTGGACGGGTTGTTCTGGGAGCCTTGCTCATTAAAGTACTCGTCTCCCGCCTGGCGAGCTAGCTCCAGCAACCTCGGCAGTCCCAGGGAGTTGCCGTCGTCGTCAGGGTCGGTACTGGACCACGGGTCCGTCGTTGACGTCTGCAAAGACGAGGAGGTCACAGCCACAGCCTGCACCCTAAGTCTGCTGGTTGACTGGTGTCCAAGCTTACTGTCTTGGTGTAGTCTTAGGCAGAAGCGACCATTGAGATAGGGGGCAGTATTTTCATACCAGGCTAGCCGTTTCGTCCTCGTCGCCGAGTAGTAGGAGGTTGTTGACGGCCTGCTCCGTCTCGCCCTGCGTTCCAGTGACGTTGACGTGCCCGTCGACGACCTCCGGGAGGCCAGCAAGCGCGGCCAGCTGAGGGTTGACCATGGGTCGTCCACCGCGTGACCCGAAGCCGCCCTCGGCCTGTGTGCAGAGGTCAGGAGGTCAGTGTGGATCCTAGACCGGGACCATGCCCTCCATGCTGCCCACGGTACCTGAGCCAGGTAGAAACGCTTCTCAGCACTGGGCAGGCGGTCCCAGAGCCGCGCGATGCTCAGCTTGACGTCCCTGCGTGCGCCTTGTGGGTACAGCCAGCCATAGAGCGTGAGCATGCGTTTGCTGAACAGCGTCCGGGCAATGCGCAGCGCGGCGTCTGGACCACGGCGCAGTGCCTCCACCAGCATGTCAGACGCGCCCTGGATGAATCAGTGTTGACGCTTGTTGCTAAGCCTCGACAGGCTGGGGATCACTGAGGATACTCGTCAGTTGGTCGTCAGCCTGTCGCCATATTGGAGTACATTCAAATCATCCGCCAGGGTGTATCCACGCGTTTGACATTTGACATTGAGCGAATCCTTTGAATGCCAAATGGTCTTTGATGCCAAACATCTGCATATTTTTCTGTTATGTTGGCACTTGGCAATCCTGATTATACCACGGAGCGCTTCGGCGTGGTTGGTTCGACGGATGTTAAGTGCATGGAAATAAGAACTCTGAGATCTCACATCATATAAGATGCTTGTGTTTAGATCAGATACGTGTGGTTCCACCCTGTGCGTTTTGCCGAGCGGTTCGAACGGCGTCTCTGTTCCGTCAGATCGGGTTAGGTTGCCGGGAACATGCATCGCATTGCTTCGCTTAAGCGAGTTTACCGACAAACTCAACGCGCCCTCCGTGTGTACTTATAGATATATTGTGGTGTGTGTGTTCCTTTGCTAATTGGCTTCTTCGTTGGATCATGTCTAGGACTCAGTGGCTGTCAGATTTGAACTTTTTGAGCAATGTAAATCTGGAGATTTCTTCAGCCTGGCTACAGTACCACACCTTTTTCTCGCAAGAGTGAAATCTGTGCAAGTCGAATCATCTTAGTGAACGTCTAAAACTCGTTGACATTGATTTCCTGGCCCGAGAATACTCCAAAGAGTTCCACATTTTTCCTTGCAACGCGTCTAGGAAATTGCGTTTTTAATTGCTACCCCATACTGAGGGTCTGGACATTCTAAGATTGGACCTTGAGCGAGTTGAACTTCGTCTCAATATGTGAGTTGTTAAAAGAAATTATTATCTCCACTTATAACTAGTTTGACCGTATTTATTTCCGTTCACTTTATCTGCAATATCCGAGTTGTTTTGGGCCGCCTATTTTCCAACCAGCAGCCGGCTCGTAATTTTGACACGGGCTCAATATTAGGATAGTGCCAACGATAGCGCTAAATATGCGAGCTAAAGAGGGGGTACTTGGCATCGTGCCAGAGGCTAGGAGTCCTTAACCAGAGCGAGGGGAGTACCAATCAGTACTATGAATATCAAGCTACCTAACCTATAAACCCCATGTCAATACCTACCAGCACATGAACCCTTTGCGACAGTCCAGCTAAGCAGGCAAGCTCCTAAATGGCCTGACCTGGACGGGGCAGCTGCCCAGCGAAGATGCTGGGATCCTGATACCCACCGTGTTTGGACTCTGAGCGGTGACCTTTGACGCCCTGGGCGTGTACGGACGTCCCGATGCATCGGCTACCGACGTCGTCGGCGTCTCGCTCCCCTGTAAGCGCTTTCAATTAATATAAGTGCCGTCACAGAGGGGCACTGATGTACAAGATGAAGTCGGGTCTGTCGGTCGGGCACCTCGGGGTCTGAGCGCGGCTCGCGTCGCCGCTTGCGGGACTTCCTGGGCGCGGGCGGGGACTTCGGTTGAGGGTAGCACAGGCGGTACATCATCGGTGGGGCTTGACATGCACGGAAGCGCAAGAATCCAGGCGGGAGGCCCATCCCAGGGGAACCCATGCCGGCAGGGAACATTCCCGGGGGACCCATGCCGGCAGGGAACATTCCTGGGGGAGCTATATTGGGAGGGGCCCATTCCTGGGGGCTCATTCCCGGAGAAACCATTTCAGCATGACCAATTCCAGGATGTCCCATTACAGGACGTCCAATTCCAGGATGTCCCATTCCTGAAGGAACTATTTCCGGAGGGCCCATGCTTTGTGGCATTCCTTGAATTCCCATCCCGGGATGCCCCGTACCGGGAGGGCCTAAGCCTTGGGGAGCCGCTCCTGGCTGGAAGGTCCCAGAAGGACACGTCGAGGGCGGCCATGGCACCGGGGAAGACCAGCTTGGAAGCTGATCAGCGCACACGGCGCCGATCTCTTGGTATGTACCCTCGCCACTGGAAGGGGGAAAAAGCTGAGTGTCAATCATCTAAGTGGTCGCACTTGCTCGGACCGTGACCCTGACTTTAGTAGTATTATTATTGTGGTGTTTAACGACGCACTGTTTTGACAACTGGCCCTGCGGCACTGGTCTAATGGCGTCGGTGAATGAGTGGATGATGATGAGGATGATGAGGATGATGATGAACCTAACCTAGCCTAGAAGAGAGGAGGGGAAACCCGGTACCGGCACGTAGCCTACTCCTGTCGAAGAGCACCAAGGGGACCACCGGCTTAACGTCCCTTCCGAAGGACGGTACAACTCGAACAGCAGGATTCCTCCACAAATCCCTGCTGTCGAGAGGTTGATAAGCAAGGCGAGTGAAGTTGCTGTACTAACTTTCATCCCACCAACCTCTCTCCCGAACAGAACTGGTCATGTGTATGATGGTCACCCATCCAATACCTGACCCAGCGCAGTGTTGCTTAACTTTCATCCCTCCAACCTCTCTCCCGAACAGAACTGGTCATGTGTATGATGGTCACCCATCCAATACCTGACCCAGCGCAGTGTTGCTTAACTTTCATCCCTCCAACCTCTCTCCCGAACAGAACTGGTCATGTGTATGACTTTAGTAGGACACACCTAGACTCCGGCCAAGTCGAGGGTTGTTGGCTTCCCTCGACTGCGTTCAGAAGATCGGTGCTCTCCTCCGTTGCTGCTCTCTCGTGCTGCGCAATCTGACCCCCATCCTGCGCAGCGTCCTGCGCAGCATCGTCGTTGTGAAACTGCGCGGAAACCTGCGCAAGAAGCTTTCGAGCTTGACCAGTCTCTAAACTCTAAACTCTAAACTCTAAACTCTAAACTCTACCGTCGCTTCTGTAGGATTCGAAGGAACGGGACTGTCATTTGTAATTTCTCCTTGAAGCTTGGCTACAAAAGACTGTCAGTATTTGTTTATGCGGCGAATTATTCAATCTAAAACTTTCTAAAAACTATTTCAACGCAAAATCGGTGTTTGAACTAATTCAAGAAACTCACGGCCGAAAATCAGTCCTTGACTGATAAAGCGTTTTTGTTCGTGAACTAACAAAGAAGTTGCTCTCGGGCACGTAGCGAACACGTGCACGTGCAGCGATCACGTAGCACCATCTGCCCCTTGAAATCAGTGAAATCAGGGATTCTTGAGTGGTTGGTCTACGTGCCAATGTTACCGTCACGTCGCCCAGTTCATAATCGGGTGCTAGACCGATGTCTGTACTTTGACCGGCAATTCATTGAGCTTCGTGCTTTCAACGAGCTTCCGTAACCGTTCATTAATTACTAATACGAGATCTTGTCAATCAATTAGAAGCAATTAGGTTCTGACGAGAGCCGAGCGACCAGAATATCAATCTTAAAATCAATCATCACCAGACCAGGATCGGTTGTTACAAGTACCTGGCAGTCCATATTGCGATCACGAGAACTCCCAGGACCCAAGTAGAGAATAATATTACTTATTTTATAAAAAAGATGATATAAATCTTTCAAGAATTAATCAAAATTGAGGTTTTTCGTAGCAAGAACGTTTGTGCCTTTACAAACAAGTGCAACTTTCCACGGAGGCACGGTCTGTGTAAGCTTTTAGCAGCAAACAAATTGCAGGGTCGATTAAAAAATTACAACCATGATTCAATCATCAATTTTGTTTTTATAAACAAAAGTTTAGGGTGGATATAAGAATAGTAAAACGGCATACATGTAAAAATAGCTGCTATTAAAGAAGATGTTTGAGACTGTGAAACGTCCATTCCAGATAAGACAACCGGAAGATCGGAGTTTGATTACACTTTGATTACCATTGCAACAAAATAACAGGCCGGCACGCAACACAAATCAATATCCAATATCGAATCGCACGACACCGCACATAATTCAGGTATCGATCGTTGATTAGACCAGCAATCGGCGTGACCTTTGCGTGGCGGAATCCACACACGGACCGACCTCATTATGAATTCATCAATAACCAATGCACCTGATTACCTTGTTGGTGGTCACCATGGTGACCACCAACAATTCGTCAGGCATCGTTCCACAACACAGCTGCCAAAAGCAAACAGTCGACAGCCCACGGCGGGAAGAAGAACTCAGACCTCCTAGAAACCCGTCAGTGTGCCCTTACCATTACAAGGCCTCCTAGCACCCCGTCAGTGTGCCCTTACCATTGCACGGCCTCCTAGCACCCCGTCAGTGTGCCCTTACCATTGCAAGGCCTCCTAGCACCCCGTCAGTGTGCCCTTACCATTGCACGGCCTCCTAGCACCCCGTCAGTGTGCCCTTACCATTGCAAGGCCTCCTAGCACCCCGTCAGTGTGCCCTTACCATTGCACGGCCTCCTAGCACCCCGTCAGTGTGCCCTTACCATTGCACGGCCTCCTAGCACCCCGTCAGTGTGCCCTTACCATTGCACGGCCTCCTAGCACCCCGTCAGTGTGCCCTTACCATTGCACGGCCTCCTAGCACCCCGTCAGTGTGCCCTTACCATTGCACGGCCTCCTAGCACCCCGTCAGTGTGCCCTTACCATTGCACGGCCTCCTAGCACCCCGTCAGTGTGCCCTTACCATTGCACGGCCTCCTAGAAACCCGTCAGTGTGCCCTTACCATTGCACGGCCTCCTAGCACCCCGTCAGTGTGCCCTTACCATTGCAAGGCCTCCTAGCACCTCGTCAGTGTGCCCTTACCATTGCACGGCCTCCTAGCACCCCGTCAGTGTGCCCTTACCATTGCACGGCCTCCTAGAATCCCGTCAAGAGTGATGGCAAAGACGTCACTTGGCCACGGCTTGCTGGTGACAGTCTTGTTGTTGTTTTGCCTGCGAGGAACCGAGCCGACAGTTCACCCGATCAACGTGTGTAAGTGTCTAACCCGCCGTTAACAGTTGATAACGGTTGGTTAAGTCGGTTGCTACCGGCGGTTGCTAACGTCGCCATGCGGTTGCAGTGTTTGTTAACGAGGCTGGCAACGCGGTGGCTGCGCAGGCGCTGGACGCCGTGCTGAGCTTCCTGCGCGCAGCTAACAACGAGTCTGCGCGCCTGCGCGTGGCCGATGTGCGTCGCGTCGCCGTCGCGGGGGAGAATGCGCAGGCGCAGCTCGAGGACAGTGAGTCGGACGCTGGGACAGTCCCTCGATGCAAGCTGCATAGCTTGGTTATTTGAGATCAGCTGACTGGATCCTATTCTCTATCCAGGTTATTTGAGATCAGCTGACTGGATCCTATGTTCTATCCAGGTTATTTGAGATCAGCTGGTTGGATCCTATGCTCTATCCAGGTTATTTGAGATTAGCTGGCTGGATCCTATGCTCTATCCAGGTTATTTGAGATCAGCTGGCTGGATCCTATGCTCTATCCAGGTTATTTGAGATTAGCTGGCTGGATCCTATGCTCTATCCAGGTTATTTGAGATCAGCTGGCTGGATCCTATGCTCTATCTAGGCTATTTGAGATCAGCTGACTGGATCCTATGCTCTATCCTAGCTATTTGAGATCAGTTGGCTGGATCCTATGCTCTATCCAGGTTATTTGAGATCAGCTGGCTGGATCCTATGTTCTATCCAGGTTATTTGAGATTAGCTGGCTGGATCCTATGCTCTACCCAGGTTATTTGAGATCAGCTGGCTGGATCCTATGCTCTATCCAGGTTATTTGAGATCAGCTGACTGGATCCTATGTTCTATCCAGGTTATTTGAGATCAGCTGGCTGGATCCTATGCTCTATCCAGGTTATTTGAGATCATCTGGCTGGATCCTATGCTCTATCCATGTTATTTGAGATCACCATGGTTACAGTTTGCAGAGTGTATGATGGGGCTGTGGAGGGGGGAACACCCCCCCACTTGTTGCTGGACGCTACGATGACAGGTGTCCCGTCCGAGACAGTCAAGTCGTTCGCCGCCGCCCTCTCATTGCCCACCGTCAGCGCATCTTTCGGTCAGGAGAAGGACATCCGGTAGGTCGGCACTTGATTCACTCTCCGCTGCCTTTCATGCTAGGTCGGCACTTGATTCAGTCTCCGCTGCCTTTCATGCTGGGTCGGCACTTGATTCAGTCTCTGCTGCCTTTCATGCTGGGTCGGCACTTGATTCAGTCTCTGCTGCCTTTCATGCTGGGTCGGCACCTTACGAACAAAAAACTAATGTTAACTTGTCTTTGAGAAAATTGGCCTTTCAATGTCTATTTTACTGACAAAATAGGGGTGAAGTCAGCGTTGTTTCGAATGATAAGAAGTTTAATTTAGTAATTTCTTGCAGATTACTTGCACTTGAGACTGGTTTGTCTTCAAGTTATCTTTGTTAATGCTAACCTCAACCTTTGATAAACGTGTATTGATGTTGTAGAGGTTTGTTTAGAAGAACAGGCGCAAGCGCCATCGGGTGGCAATTTCCGGTACTACATAAAAAAAAATTACATTTTGAAAAGCCGCTCTCTGTTGTTGAATCTAGTTGTGAAATTTTTTTTTCAGAACAAATTTTCCAGAAAAATGCAAGAAGAAATTTTTTAGTTAATTAATCTGTTTAGTTGACCAACCCCAAATAAAAAATAAAAAATTGTATTTTGTTCCCTGGAAAACATCCCCCAGGAAGTTAAATATGAATCCACGACAACTCCTCTGAGCCCCGGAATGCACTTGAATGTCTAGCGTGAACCCTGACTCAGTGCAGCGTTGTCTTTGTGCAGACAGTGGCGTACTCTGGACGAGGAGAAGGAGAAGTACATGGTGCAGTTGATGCCGCCGGCAGATATGGCTCCTGAGGCCGTAAGAAGCTTGGTACAAACGCAGAACATCACCAACGCTGGAATCCTCTTCGATGATTCGTTCGGTGAGTAGCTTCTTGTCTTGTGTGGCCCAAACGATATAATGGTAGTGGCGTTGTGGTATTTTGAGAGGATAAAATGTGAAGTCGATCAATTGTTTAGATCAAAGCCCATGGAAAATGTGTGAATGAAAAGAGAAAGAAAACACTTACAGAGTAAAAAACTTTAGATCTACTGAACAATTATGTATTTCACATCTTTGCAAAGTTTGGTGAAAAAATATCAAACGCTTTTGGCGAAACAACTCCAAAAAGTTTTTACAAAATCTGAGAATGTTTGTAAAATTTTGAATAGTTACAAAAAAATTTGACTGATCTTTTTGAAAAGTGCAGGGGGTCCAAGTTGAGAACACAAAAATGTGCTCTTAAAATTTGGTTCAAATCCAAGCAGGCGTTTGGTCGGTATAGGGCCAACAAAAAAGCAAAAAATGAAGGTGAAGTTGAAGATTTTGTTCTGCTGATCAATAATTTTTATACACTTGACCAGATACTCTAAGCTCTGAACCAGACTTAGCTGTCAGCAGAGAAGCATTCTTACCAACCCTAGGCAATGAATACCCCTTCCAAGTATTAAATTAGAATCAAAATTAAAAAAAATATGAACATTATCATACATCTCTTCCAAACGACCCAAACCACACAACTGTACGAGGAAACCCGAATAAATCTCCGTTAAGTGCCGTTTTGTGCCAAAGATGGGTGAGGTGCCTTTGCAAGGAAGCTGCAGGCCATCAAGCCTTCTTGTACCTCCCTAGGTACTATAGCGACATGGGCCATCAAGCCTTGTTGTACCTCCCTAGATGCAATAGCGACATGGGCCATCAAGCCTTCTTGTACCTCCCTAGGTACAATAGCGACATGGGCCATCAAGCCTTCTTGTACCTCCCTAGGTACAATAGCGACATGGGCCATCAAGCCTTCTTGTACCTCCCTGGGTACAATAGCGACATGGGCCATCAAGCCTCCTTGTACCTCCCTGGGTACTATAGCGACATGGGCCATCAAGCCTTGTTGTACCTCCCTAGGTACAATAGCGACATGGGCCATCAAGCCTTCTTGTACCTCCCTGGGTACAATAGCGACATGGGCCATCAAGCCTCCTTGTACCTCCCTGGGTACAATAGCGACATGGGCTATCAAGCCTTCTTGTACCTCCCTAGGTACAATAGCGACATGGGCCATCAAGCCTTCTTGTACCTCCCTGGGTACAATAGCGACATGGGCCATCAAGCCTTGTTGTACCTCCCTAGGTACAATAGCAAAATGGGCTATCAAGTCTTCTTGTACCTCCCTAGGTACAATAGCGACATGGGCCATCAAGCCTCCTTGTACCTCCCTAGGTACAATAGCGACATGGGCCATCAAGCCTTCATGTACCTCCCTGGGTACAATAGCGACATGGGCCAACAAGCCTTCTTGTGCCTCTCTAGGTACAATAGCAACATGGGCCATCAAGCCTTCTTGTACCTCCCTAGGTACAATAGCAACATGGGCCATCAAGCCTTCTTGTACCTCCCTGGGTACAATAGCGACATGGGCCATCAAGCCTTTTTTGCTCGATCAATTAGACTGGAATGCGCTGACTACCTTTCCAAAAAATATGAAATACCACTGTAAATTTACAAACTAACCAAAAAATTCTACGAATTTCTATTTTAAATTTTAGAAACACTATTGTAATTCTTTTAGCCTCAGGTAATTATCGTAATACCAAAGCTATAAGTAAGCAAATAAAGAAATAAATAACTTGCAACAAATGCCGGTAAATCACGGGATCATATGATTGTCAACAAAGCGCTTGCGTTGGGCAGTGATGGAACACAAGTACAAGTCGCTGCTACAAAACATCCCGACACGCCACGTTATCGTCGAGGTGTCGGCAACCAACGTTCGGAAGCAGCTTTCACGTCTGCGCGACCTCGACCTGTTCAACTTCTTCATTATCGGCCGGATGTCCACGATCAACGCGGTACTAGACGCTGCGGCAGCCACTCAGCTGTTCGGACGCAAATATGCATGGCACGCCATTACATTGGTGAGTTACGCATCATCAACCTGGGTCAGGGTTTGACGTGTTGGAAACACTGGTCCTCACCATAGCAATAACACTGCGCTGGGTCAGGTATTGGATGGGTGACCATCATACACATGACCAGTTCTGTTTGGGAGAGAGGTTGGAGGGATGAAAGTTAAGCAACACTGCGCTGGGTCAGGTATTGGATGGGTGACCATCATACACATGACCAGTTCTGTTTGGGAGAGAGGTTGGAGGGATGAAAGTTAAGCAACACTGCGCTGGGTCAGGTATTGAATGGGTGACCATCATACACATGACCAGTTCTGTTTGGGAGAGAGGTTGGAGGGATGAAAGTTAAGCAACACTGCGCTGGGTCAGGTATTGGATGGGTGATCATCATACACATGACCAGTTCTGTTCGGGAGAGAGGTTGGAGGGATGAAAGTTAAGCAACACTGCACTGGGTCAGGTATTGGATTGGTGACCATCATACACATGACCAGTTCTGTTCGGGAGAGAGGTTGGAGGGATGAAAGTTAAGCAACACTGCACTGAGTCAGGTATTGGATTGGTGACCATCATACACATGACCAGTTCTGTTCGGGAGAGAGGTTGGAGGGATGAAAGTTAAGCAACACTGCACTGAGTCAGGTATTGGATTGGTGACCATCATACACATGACCAGTTCTGTTCGGGAAAGAGGTTGGAGGGATGAAAGTTAAGCAACACTGCACTGAGTCAGGTATTGATTGGTGACCATCATACACATGACCAGTTCTGTTCGGGAGAGAGGTTGGAGGGATGAAAGTTAAGCAACACTGCGCTGGGTCAGGTATTGGATTGGTGACCATCATACACATGACCAGTTCTGTTCGGGAGAGAGGTTGGAGGGATGAAAGTTAAGCAACACTGCGCTGGGTCAGGTATTAGATGGGTGACCATCATACACATTACCAGTTCTGTTTGGGAGAGAGGTTGGAGGGATGAAAGTTAAGCAACACTGCACTGAGTCAGGTATTGGATTGGTGACCATCATACACATGACCAGTTCTGTTCGGGAGAGAGGTTGGAGGGATGAAAGTTAAGCAACACTGCACTGAGTCAGGTATTGGATTGGTGACCATCATACACATGACCAGTTCTGTTCGGGAGAGAGGTTGGAGGGATGAAAGTTAAGCAACACTGCACTGAGTCAGGTATTGGATTGGTGACCATCATACACATGACCGGTTCTGTTCGGGAGAGAGGTTGGAGGGATGAAAGTTAAGCAACATTGCGCTGGGTCAGGTATTGGATGGGTGACCATCATACACATGACCAGTTCTGTTCGGGAGAGAGGTTGGAGGGATGAAAGTTAAGCAACACTGTGCTGAGTCAGGTATTGGATGGGTTACCATCATACACATTACCAGTTCTGTTTGGGAGAGAGGTTGGAGGGATGAAAGTTAAGCAACACTGTGCTGAGTCAGGTATTGGATGGGTTACCATCATACACATGACCAGTTCTGTTTGGGAGAGAGGTTGGAGGGATGAAAGTTAAGCAACACTGCTCTGGGTCAGGTATTGGATGGGTGACCATCATACACATGACCAGTTCTGTTTGGGAGAGAGGTTGGAGGGATGAAAGTTAAGCAACACTGTGCTGAGTCAGGTATTGGATGGGTTACCATCATACACATGACCAGTTCTGTTTGGGAGAGAGGTTGGAGGGATGAAAGTAAAGCAACACTGCTCTGGGTCAGGTATTGGATGGGTGACCATCATACACATGACCAGTTCTATTCGGGAGATTTTGGAGGGATGAAAGTTAAGCAACACTGCGCTGAGTCAGGTATTGGATGAGTGACCATCATACACATGACCAGTTCTATTCGGGAGAGAGGTTGAAGAGATGAAATTTAAGCAACACTGCGCTGGGTCAGGTATTGGATGGGTGACCATCATACACATGACCAGTTCTGTTCGGGAGAGAGGTTGGTGGGATGAAAGTTAGTACAGCAACTTCACTCGCCTTGCTTATCAACCTCTCGACAGCATGGATTTGTGGAGGAATCCTGTTGTTCGAGTTGTACAGTCCTTCGGAAGGGACGTTAAGCCGGTGGTCCCCTTGGTCTTCGACAGGAGTAGGCTACGTGCCGGCACCGGGTTTCCCCTCCTCCCTTCTAGCACCAATCGAGGTCTGGGTTTCTTCTTGGTGCTACTGACAGATTAATGAATCTTGTTGCTCCAGGAATCTGCAGGACAAGTGAAATGCAATTGTGCGAACGCAAGCGTATTGCTTCTCCGCCCCGAACCAGACGAGGTGTCTCGTCATCGGTTGGTAGACCTGCGTTCGGCCCACGGTCTCACCGGGCAGCCGGAGGTGACGGCAACGTTCTACTTCGATCTCTACCTTCGATCAATGCTTGCAGTCGCGTGAGTCACGAGGACAAAGTATTTCCTGCACGACCAGCGATTTTCACGGAGATGGCCTGAATCTGACATGGGGCAAGGTTCCATCATGCATAGGATCAGACACACAAGAAGTAGTGTAGCGTAGGAACAGAATTGTAACTTTTTTGTTATATTATTATTTAAATTTTATTATTTATTAATTTTATTATTATTTTTAATGTAATTTAATTTTTTTAATAATTCAATTATTGTCAGGACTGCTCTAACCCTTGAAGAAGTAACAGGTACAAGTGTTCTAGTGTTGTTAATAATAAAATACCCCACGCATTGCAAGCGCTTGCAATTTAAATACAGATTTCCTCTTAATCCGGACCTCGTTTGAATGTCGCAGGTCGATGATGGAGAGTGGGGCGTGGCCGAAGGAGATGCAGTTTGCGACGTGCGCCAAGTACACCGAGGGCAGCGAGTTGATCCGCGTCGATCTCAACCTCCGCAAGGCACTGCGCGAGGTGCGAACATAGAAACAACGTGCCGAGCCTCTCGGAAACTTTGTAGCGTTGAGGTTATGAAGTCAGAGTCACTGCGATAATTTTACGCTCAAAGAAAAACTATTTGAACTGGGTTTTGAATGCTAAGTAAAGGGCTACTAAAATTTCCCGACGTTTCGTAACATAAACTAGTTACTTCAGAGGTTTGAGCAGTCCTGACAATTTTCCGATAACAAAAGAACCACATATAAATTGGAAATTTGTCAGGACTGCTCAAACCTCTAAAGAAGTAGCAGGTACAAGTTACGAAACGTCGGGATATTCAGTTGTTCTTCACTTAGCATTCAAAACCCAGTTGAAACAGTTTTTGTTAAAACTAGTGCTAAGTTTACATCAAGTAGACATGGGTCTAGAAACCATTATAATTTTACGCTCTCTGCCGAGCAAACGAGACCAGCAACTTGTGGCGACGGTGCTTGCCACTTGATGGCGGTTGTGGCCGTCCGTTTTAACAAACCTCTACAATTTAATAATTATGACTCAAAAATAATCATAAAAACTTGAAAAAAATTATGTAACCCTAAAAAGGTTAACAAGTGTAGTTTGGATGAGTTTTTTTAAATACTGAGTGGTGAAAAATGCGATGTTTTCTTGCAACGGTGACTCTCCCCTACAAGGCAAACTTCTTGGAACAAATCTTGGAACATTTTATTATTATAAACACTATAACCGTTGAGTGCAGGTTCTAGGTGGAGAAACAACGTCAATGTTACAGTCTCTGCGTGAAAGATGGCCGCCAAATGACTACCTTACCGACAAAAATGCAGAGTACCGGAACATCACGTTAAGTGGAGCCACTGTCGTATGAAATTTAATTTCGATATTTCTCGTAGGTTACTCGCTTTTTAATATCGTTACGTGTTTATCAATCGTTGAGGTAAACATTGATGGAGATTTTTTAAGCTTGAAAAGTCTCAAAAGTGAGTTAACCTACGAGAAATATCGAAATTAAATTGCATACGACAGTGGCTCCACTTAACGTGACGTTCCGGTACTCTGCATGTTTGTCGGTAAGGTAGTCATTTGGCGGCCATCTTTCACGCAGAGACTGTAACATTGACGTTCTGACATTGACGCCTCTACCTAGAACCTACACACAACGCTATAACGGTCTCAAAAATTGATGTCCAAACGGGGACTCCTTGGAACTCCATTATTCTCATCAAATACACTAAAATCCAGTGTCCAAATAGCTCAATTGGTTAGAGCAACACCCGCGACAGGTGGAGATCGGGATTCGAGTCCCCGTTCAGGCATCAATTTTTGAGACGGTTATAGTGTTGATAATAATAAAATACCCCGAGCATTGCAAGCGTTTGCAATTTAAATACAGATTTCATCTAAAAATCTAGGAAAATAATTGAACTATGAACGGGTTTTAGACTAAAGCTTGTTGTGACTGAATTGCTAGGTGACTGTATCTCCAAGCTACGCCCCCCTGGTGGTGTCAACGAACGGTCACAGCTTCCCGGAGTTCTCCGTTCGTGTTGAACGTGTAGAGATGTCTGAGGGACGGGCAGCTCGCGTCGAGGACGTTGGTTCGTGGCGTGCGGGACTCGACTCTCCGATCCGTGTAAAGAAACATGACACCTTGGCCAACTTCTCCGTCACCATCGTGTACAGGGTCGTTACCGTAATCGTGAGTACCCACCACCGTTGAGTGCAGGTTCTAGGTAGAGAAACAACGTCAATGTTACAGTCTCTCCGTGAAAGATGGCCGCCAAATGACTGCCTTACCGACAAAAATGCAGAGTATCGGAACATCACGTTAAGTGGAGCCACTGTCGTATGAAATTTTATTTCGATATTTCTCGTAGGTTAACTCGCTTTTGAGACTTTTCATGCTTAAAAAATCTCCATCAATGTTTACCTCAACGATTGATAAACACGGCAGGTTTGAAAGTCCTCGCATTCAAGATTTATTCACGTTTTTCAAATGTTTTTCGAAGTTTCTGGTCAATTTTACGCCCTGTTTGACCTTTTTATTGCTTGTTAAAGTTCATCCTTCAACAAGGACGTTCTTTATTTCTTTTAACAAAAAGTTTACAAGTTCTGAACCTTTCTTGAAAATCAAGTAATTTGTTTTATTAAATCTTTGATGACCTCTTGTCTTTATAGCTGATAGTTTCTTTGATCGTTGGTTTCCAGTCACAGTGAATCCATCCGGTATGTGGTGCCGATAATTTCTTTCAAGTCCACAATATTATTCTCCCTAAACTCTCTTTCCCAGTTTTCTATTGCTAATCTTTTGCAAGCTTCTTTCCAAGCTAACTATTCTGTGAAATATTTCTATATTTACCAAACACCGGCTCATTTCCCTCATTTTTTTTAATAGCGCAAGAAATCCCCAAAAACATCACCTTAATTATTTGGAGTCAAAATATTCCTAGGCCTAAAACAACAATATCTGCATCAGAGCCCTTTCAAATCATAAGTAGTTATATCCATCCACTCTGACCTTCCTTCCACTCTGACCTTCCATCCACTCTGACCTTCCATCCACTCTGACCTTCCATCCACTCTGACCTTCCATCCACTCTGACCTCCATTCACTCTGACCTTCCATCCACTCTGACCTTCCATCTACTCTGACCTTCCATCCACTCTGACCTTCCATCCACTCTGACCTTCCATCCACTCTGACCTTCCATCCACTCTGACCTTCCATCCACTCTGACCTCCATTCACTCTGACCTTCCATTCACTCTGACCTTCCATCCACTCTGACCTTCCATCCACTCTGACCTTCCATCCACTCTGACCTACCATCCACTCTAACCTTCCATCCACTCTGACCTTCCATCCACTCTGACCTTCCATCCACTCTGACCTACCATCCACTCTAACCTTCCATCCACTCTGACCTTCCATCCACTCTGACCTTCCATCCACTCTGACCTACCATCCACTCTGACCAGAAGCCTCCCTTTGCTGAGGCAACCCTAACGTCGACCACGTTTGCAGCAGCGGCCGTTTGTCTTCTTGGACGATGCCAAGGCAGGTGCAACTCCACGTTACCAAGGTTACTGCGTGGACCTGCTCGAAGAGATACGCAACCTGACAGGTTTTGAGTACGAGATCTACGAGGCACCGGACAAGCAATACGGGAACATGGACGACAACGGACAGTGGAACGGAGCCGTCAAAGAGCTTATCGAGAAGGCAAGCGCATTTCTGTTGCATACCGCCAATAACAGGTTTTCCAATAACAACCACGTTCAATTTCACTAACCAATATGATGACACAGATATTCCATCCTTATGAGGCAAAGACTAGCACAGATAAAGCTTACACAGATATTCCATCCTTATGAGGCAAAGACTAACACAGATAAAGCTTGCACAGATATTCCATCCTTATGAGGCAAAGACTAGCACAGATAAAGCTTACACAGATATTCCATCCTTATGAGGCAAAGACTAACACAGATAAAGCTTGCACAGATATTCCATCCTTATAAGGCAAAGACTAACACTGATAAAGCTTGCACAGATATTCCATCCTTATGAGGCAAAGACTGCCACAGATAAAGCTTACACAGATCTTGAATCCTTGCAAAGCGTGCTGACATTGCCCTTGGTGCCATGTCCGTGATGGCTGAACGAGAGAACGTGGTCGACTTCACGGTGCCCTACTACGACCTGGTCGGCATTACGATCCTCATGAAGAAGCCCAAGACCCCGACGTCGCTCTTCAAGTTCCTCACCGTGCTCGAGAACGACGTGTGGGTCTGTATCCTCGTGGCGTACTTCTTTACCAGGTGAGCTGGCTACAATGTTTGGGGCTAGAGTACCCTCCACCTGTTGGCCACCCCTACCTCCACCTGTTGCGGGTGTTGCTCTAACCAATTGAGCTACTTTGACCCCGATATCCACCTGTCACTGGCATTGCTCTAACCAATTGAGCTACTTGGACCCGAATCTCCAACTGTCGCAGGTTTTGCTCCAACCAATTGAGCTACTTGGACCCCGATCTCCACCCGTCGCGGGTGTTGCTCTAACCAATTGAGCTACTTGGACCCCAATCTCCACCTGTTGTGGGCGTTGCTCCAACCAATTGAGCTATTTGGACCCCGATCTCCACCTGTCGTGGGCGTTGGTCCAACCAATTGAGCTACTTGGACCCCGATCACCACCTGTCGTGGGCGTTGCTCCAACCAATTGAGCTACTTGGACATGGCCTTTGTGCAGAGGCATGCAGTCCATAGAATCAAGGGAATCATCGATTCCCCTAGACTTTAGAAAAAAACAATTTAATAATAAGTATATAATAGTTTTCTATGGTTTTGTTTACAATTATGTAATTGACTGGTTGTTTTTGTCGTTCAACAATTCATTTGCGTGAATTGGTCATTTTTAATAACCCGAATCCCTGTAATGGATCTGAACTCCGCGCGAAAATATCCCACTTCCAAGTGCACTGCTGCAAGATTTCCTAGAGGTGGAGATCGGGGTTCGAGTCCCCGTTTGGTCCCGTTTGTGAATAATAAAATACCCCGCGCATTGCAAGCGTTTGAAATTTAAATACAGATTTCATAAAGTAGCAAGTGCTTTTATAGTACACCGAGGTTTCAAACTTTTCTGGCTCTAAAGACGTGTACACGGGAAGTAAATATTTTGCTTAACTGTCTTCTCAGAATCACTCCATTGTTTTTTATTGATAGCACATTAATATGTCTCAATTATACCAGCACCAATGCTGACGCCAGTTTCCATACTTAAAACCACAACGCTGCCAACTGGTTTGAACTTTATGATGGTTTTTAGACTCATGTCTACTTGATTTATCCTTAGCACTAGTTTTAACAAAAACTATTTCAACTTGGTTTTGAATGCTAAGTAAAGAACAACTAAATTTCCCGACGTTTCGTAACTTGTACCTGATACTTTATCAAGGGTAAGAGCAGTCCTGACAATTTTCCAATAACAAAAGAACCACATAAAATTATAACAATTACCAAGTTCAAGCTTCCTAAATGCATCTAAACAAAATAAAAGAAATTAGTGTCAATGAACAGCTGGTTCAGGTTGGGTAAAACTTTGAGCATCTCCAGCACCTGGCTTTGCTCCGCAGCTTCCTCATGTGGGTGTTCGACCGATGGAGTCCGTACTCGTACCAGAACAATCGCGACAAGTACAAGCTCGACGAGGAGAAGCGAGAGTTCAACCTCAAGGAGTGCCTCTGGTTCTGCATGACCTCACTGACCCCACAGGTATGTGATTGTATATATTTGTATATTTGTTTATTGGCTGCTGACAAATACATTGTGGTTGTATCGGCCTATTCTAGTAAAGATTTTTATATGTAGGTAACATGGTAATATTGTTCCGTTTATAACATGAAAAAGTAACTAAAGGTGATAAAATAGTAATAACGGTAGAGTTGTATATACTACTAGCAGAACCCGATGCCTAACGGCACCTTAAGATTTTGAGGGATTGTGCATTTTGGTTTTAATGTAAAGCCTCTAATGGGACCACAACCAAAAGTACCCCCATTTATTTTATTTGAAATTTGCCGCTTATTTCACTTGGGGTCACTGCATTGTGGAAACTCTGTGAATTCCAAAGTGACCACGATGACAATTTCGAAAACAAACGAAGTTGGCTGTCAAAAGATTTTGCGTGCATAATATCTTGAAATATTTTTTAGAGAGTGAAACTTGTGAAATACCTTTTACATCTCCACCAGATCTTACTAAAAACGTGTTTAAAGAACGGATATGCATTTAAAATTGACAAAATGTAAGTTTTTTCGGTAATTAAGTTGTTTGACATTGTTTGAGAACTGTCAAAACCTTCCCTTGCCAGCCAGTTTTAAATAAAATTCATAACGAAAATCCCATCAAATCACCGTATAAATGTCGCGTTGGGTCGTGCTCTGAAGTCATGTACAATTTAAAATTATTCCCAGCAATGTTTGACCGGTTTCTTAAAAGTATTTGACGTTTTAATCCCGTTTGACGTTTTAATATCCTGAATGCACTGCCGCAAAGATAAGTTTAAGAATTCGTTCACCCTGCAGTGGTCAAAAAACCAAACAAATGAATGCATATGTCACTCTTTTTGCAAAATTATTTCTATTTCACTTAAAACGAACGTAAATAACAGCGTTTGTGCTCAATTTCTTCAATAACTTTCATAGGCATGCATAAACAGTATTACCAAACTGCTGCAGGTCATTTAAAGGCAAGTTTTGAATGAAATAAAAATCGAACTGTGAGACATGGCTCCAATTTTCCTAGGCAGGAAATTTCAAACACAATTATCAATATTTCACCAAAAAAACGCTTTCAAATCACCCTCAAAGTGTCACAATAGGATAGAGATTTTAATTTTGAACAATTATAACCCAATTGCACACGTTTTTAACCAAATTTCGCAATTTAAATCAACATGTACAGAAAAATGTTACCCCAGCTGGTCGCCAGATACAAACTAAAAAGTTGAACATCGCAGATTTAAGCCTTTTATATAAGGTTAATAATATAATAAGATAATATAATTATAAATATAATAGTGGTAGTAATGGTAAGGATAGTGGCTTAATGGTATAGTATAGGTTGTAAAATATAATAATCTTAGGTTCTAATTTGACAATAACTTATGTATAATGTCAATAATAATGGTTTACTAAAAGTAATGATTAGGAACTAGCATCAATAGTTAGGTGGTTGTTCTAAGTCGTCATTGTTGATGGGCCAGGGGGAGATGGTGTCGTGTAGAGGTCAGTTATTCCTCGAAGTTGTTGAAAGGGTTTTGGATGAGAAAGTTACGTAGGTAGGAGTCGAAGATGCTGCGTAGAGAGGATTCTTTGATGTAGATCGGGAGGTGGTTAAATATTTTGTTAGGTATCCAAGTTTTGCCCATTGACAGGCCTGTCAAATGCATTGCAACTGATTCCTGTCGTTGGATTTCAAGATTTAGTTAGATTTCAGTCTCTTACCTCATGAGAGGATCCCGTATCCCACCCTGCAAAACTGGAATCTGTGTGCCCAGATGGCTCAGTTGGTAGAACTTTTGACCAGCAATAGGGAAATCTTCTTAAGATTATTATTTAATTATTATCATTGTGTTCAAATACGTGTTTAAAATAAAATCTGACATATTTTTTCTTTTTACAATCCGATCATAACTTTTCTATTTATATTTGTTTTAAGAATGGCCAAAATATGAATTCTCGTGGCGGGATGAAAACGGGCTGTGACGTCAGAAATAGTGTTCTGACGTCATTTTGGGTCTCCTTTGCGTTCGCTTCTGTTTCTTGACGTATTTTGACGTCATACTGACGTCAGATTTCACTTCATGTCATAAAAAATGGCAACCCTCGTTTTCGTACGAGATTCAAACGCAAAAATTTTAAACACTGATATTTTATTCAAAATTGGAATTAGAAGAAAATAAAAAAATACATGTTCATTATTTTCTCACAAAAAAACAAAAAAATAGTTTCAAATTTAAAGAGATTTCCCTATTGGAATGTCCTGGGTTCGTATCCTGGTTCGGTTCCAGTCCAGCTCCCCTTTCCATCCATTGCTTGCTGGTTTCAGCTCCCGCGTATAATCACCAAAAAAACCAAAAACCCTGCAATTGTAACATTGCTAACAAATTCCAAATATTTAAATAATAACCCCAAGCCCTTGGTATTGACCAACAGGGCGGAGGAGAGGCCCCCAAGAACCTCTCTGGACGACTGGTAGCCGCCACCTGGTGGCTGTTTGGCTTCATCATCATAGCGTCGTACACGGCCAACTTGGCCGCATTCCTCACAGTCTCGAGACTGGAATCTCCCGTTGAGTCACTCGACGATCTCAGCAAACAATACAAGATCCTCTACGCCCCGCTGAACGGCTCGGCGGCCATGACATACTTCCAGCGCATGGCAGACATTGAAACTCGGTTTTATGAGTCTGTGCACTTTTAACTTCTAACAACAGTATTACCGTTGAGTGTGCAGGTTCTAGGTAGAGATAGAACGTTAATGTTAAACCGTTGAGTGTGTAGGTTCTAGGTAGAGACAGAACGTTAATGTTAAATCGTTGAGTGTGCAGGTTCTAGGTAGAGACAGAGCGTTAATGTTAAACCGTTGAGTGTGCAGGTTCTAGGTAGAGACAGAACGTTAATGTTAAACCGTTGAGTGTGCAGGTTCTAGGTAGAGACAGAGCGTTAATGTTAAACCGTTGAGTGTGCAAGTTCTAGGTAGAGACAGAACGTTAATTTTAAACCGTATAGTGTGCAGGTTCTAGGTAGAGACAGAACGTTAATGCTAAACCGTTGAGTGTGCAGGTTCTAGGTAGAGACAGAACGTTAATGTTAAACCGTTGAGTGTGCAGGTTCTAGGTAGAGATAGAACGTTAATGTTAAACCGTTGAGTGTGTAGGTTCTAGGTAGAGACAGAACGTTAATGTTAAACCGTTGAGTGTGCAGGTTCTAGGTAGAGACAGAACGTTAATGTTAAACCGTTGAGTGTGCAGGTTCTAGGTAGAGACAGAACGTTAATTTTAAACCGTATAGTGTGCAGGTTCTAGGTAGAGACAGAACGTTAATGTTAAACCGTTGAGTGTGCAGGTTCTAGGTAGAGACAGAACGTTAATGTTAAACCGTTGAGTGTGCAGGTTTGAAGTAGAGACAGAACGTTAATGTTAAACCGTTGAGTGTGCAGGTTCTAGGTAGAGACAGAACGTTTATGTTAAACCGTTGAATGTGCAGGTTCTAGGTAGAGACAGAACGTTAATGTTAAACCGTTGAGTGTGTAGGTTCTAGGTAGAGACAGAACGTTAATGTTAAACCGTTGAGTGTGCAGGTTCTAGGTAGAGATAGAACGTTAATGTTAAACCGTTGAGTGTGTAGGTTCTAGGTAGAGACAGAACGTTAATGTTAAACCGTTGAGTGTGCAGGTTCTAGGTAGAGACAGAACGTTAATGTTAAACCGTTGAGTGTGCAGGTTCTAGGTAGAGACAGAACGTTAATTTTAAACCGTATAGTGTGCAGGTTCTAGGTAGAGACAGAACGTTAATGTTAAACCGTTGAGTGTGCAGGTTCTAGGTAGAGACAGAACGTTAATGTTAAACCGTTGAGTGTGCAGGTTTGAAGTAGAGACAGAACGTTAATGTTAAACCGTTGAGTGTGCAGGTTCTAGGTAGAGACAGAACGTTTATGTTAAACCGTTGAATGTGCAGGTTCTAGGTAGAGACAGAACGTTAATGTTAAACCGTTGAGTGTGTAGGTTCTAGGTAGAGACAGAACGTTAATGTTAAACCGTTGAGTGTGTAGGTTCTAGGTAGAGAAAGAACGTTAATGTTAAACTGTTGAGTGTGCAGGTTTGAAGTAGAGACAGAACGTTAATGTTAAACCGTTGAGTGTGCAGGTTCTAGGTAGAGACAGAACGTTTATGTTAAACCGTTGAGTGTGCAGGTTCTAGGTAGAGACAGAACGTTAATGTTAAACCGTTGAGTGTGCAGGTTCTAGGTAGAGTAACAACGTCAATGTTGCAGTCTCTGCTTGAAAAATGACTTCCTTACCGACAAAAATGCAGAGTACCGGAACATAATTTAATTTCGATATTTATTGAAGGTTACTCGCTTTTAAATATCGTTACGTGTTTATCAATCGTTGAGGTAAACATTGATGGAGATTTTTTGAGCATGAAAAGTCTCAAAAGCAAGTTAACCTACAAGAAATATCGAAATTAAAATTCTTTCGACAGTTGCTCCACTTAACGTGATGTTCCGGTACTCTTCATTTTTGTCGGTAAGGTAGTCGTTTGGCGGCCATCTTTCACGCAGAGACTGTAACATTGACGTTGAAACTCTACCTAGAACCTACACTCAACGGTTGTACTAATACTTATATTGATGATACAGTGTTAATGTCACAATGTCATTTACTATTTGCTAAGTGAGAGCTTCGTTAAAAAGGACAGCCGCAAGTGCCTTCGGGCATCACCCTCCATCTGGCTCATTTTCTCAGCACAAACTTTAATCTTGCCTCAAGAAAAACTATTTAAAATGGGTTTTGAATGCTAAGTAAAGGGCTACTAAATTTCCCAACGTTTCGTAACTTGTAACTGTTACTTCTTCAAGGGTTAGAGCAGTCCTGACAATTTTCTGATAACAAAAGAACCATATAAAATTAGGTTACTAAAATTAAAATGAATTAAATTAGGTAACTAAAACTAGGTAATTTTTATAATTTTATGTGGTTCTTTTGTTATCGAAAAAATGTCAGGACTGCTCAAACCTCTGAAGAAGTAACTAGTATATGTTGCGAAACGTCGGGAAATTTAGTTGTCCTTTACTTAGCATTCAAAGCCCAGTTGAAATAGTTTTTCTTAAAACTAGTGCTAAGGATAAATCAAGTAGACATGAGACTAAAAACCATCATTTAACCTTGCCGTTTTCCCGCTAATACAATCAACGCACTCAACAGTTTGGCTTTGTTCTGCCGCCAGGATCTGGAAGGAGATGTCGCTCAACGACAGCTTGTCTCAGGTGGAACGAGCCAAGCTTGCCGTGTGGGATTATCCAGTCAGTGACAAGTACACCAAGATCTGGCAGGCAATGAAGGAGGCCGGTTTCCCTGCTACGATGGACGAGGCCTTGGAGAGAGTCCGAGCCTCGGCCACGTCCAGCGAGGGTTTCGCTTATATCGGTAACGTCGGGGCTTGCCGTCGAAATCAATGGGCTTTGTTAGATGAGATTAGCGTTTGTATTTTTGTTTGTTCACATGCTACTGGCCAAACAGCTGGATTGACGCACTGTTTTGATATCTGGCCATGCGGCACTGGTCTAATGGCGTCGGTGAATATGTGGATGATGATGAACATTCTCTAGCCTAGAAGGGAGGAGGTGAAACCCGGTGCCGGCACGTAGCCTATCCCTGTCGTAGATCAAGGGGACCACCGGCTTAACGTACCTTCCGAAGGACGGTACAACGTGAACAATAGGATTCCTCCACAAATCCATGCTGTCGAGAGATTGATAAGCAAGACGAGTGAAGTTGCTGAACTAACTTTCATCATTCCAACCTCTTTCCCAAACAGAACTGGTCATGTGTATAATGGTCACCCATCCAATACCTGACCCAGTGCTGTGTTGCTTAACTTTCATCCCTCCAACCTCTCTCCCGAACAGAACTGGTCATGTGTATGATGGTCACCCATCCAATACCTGACCCAGCGCAGTGTTGCTTAACTTTCATCCCTCCAACCTCTCTCCTGAACAGAACTGGTCATGTGTATGATGGTCACCCATCCAATACCTGACCCAGCGCAGTGTTGCTTAACTTTCATCCCTCCAACCTCTCTCCCGAACAGAACTGGTCATGTGTATAATGGTCACCCATCCAATACCTGACCCAGCGCAGTGTTGCTTAACTTCTATCCCTCCAACCTCTCTCCCGAACAGAACTGGTCATGTGTATGATGGTCACCCAAATGACTGGACCAACTTGAATGTCGTTTTCATGAGAGGTTTAAAATCTCTGAACCTAGATCTGGTCATGCACTTTGTGTATTTGTCATGGCAACGTTGGTAAACTAGTCTGGTTGGCAGGTGACGCGACCGACATACGCTACCAGGTGATGACGTCGTGTGACCTTCAGATGGTTGGGGAGGAATTCAGTCGCAAGCCGTACGCGGTGGTCACGCAGCAAGGCTCGCCGTTGAAAGATATGTTCAACAACGCGTGAGTACGAGGGCAACGGTTGCCAAGGAAAGCAACAATCGTTTGTTCAAGGTGGCATTTCAAGAAAGAGGGAAACTGGAAAACCAAGAGGCTTTTGAATGATGGGTTTTAGACTCATGTCTACTTGATGTAAACTTAGCACTAGTTTTAACAAAAACTATTTGAACTGGGTTTTTGAATGCTAAGTAAAGAACAACTGAATTTACCGACGTTTCGTAACATATACTAGTTACTTCTTCAGAGGTTTGAGCAGTCCTGACAATTTTCCGATAAGAAAAGAACTACATAAAATTATAACAATTACCAAGTTCAAGCTTCCTATATGCATCTATACAAAATAATCAGAGTCAATAACTTAAAAACTAATGTATTTTTTATTTTCTGAAATAAGATCTCGAACATATTGGCGTTTTTTAACTAACTAATTATGTGTATGGAAAAAACGCCAATTTTTCGAGAAAAATTGGCTCGAAAAATTTGGTTTTGCTCTGTGTTGACGAGGTTGGCGGCCCTAGAAAAAACATAGATAATTCTCCTGAAGATGATGAGCCATACCTCGTTGAAACGTGAGACCCTTTTCTACGGCCGCAAATCTCTTCAACTCAGAGCAAAACAGAAGAACACATCGTAACAAGAGTCTTTTGTTTTCTCGTCGTTGTTAAATGCGTAAGACCAGTCACGCATGGCTAGTGATGGGTAAATTCCCGGAATTTATTTCTTCAGGAATAAGAAGGGAATTTTGGGAATTTTGGGAACATTTAGGGAATATTTGCAAGAACTTTTTTGGAGTTAAAATGGGTGTTCAGAGAACTTAAAAAATGCAAAGGCTGAGAAATTTGGTTTAGTTTCTGCAAAGTTTCTGCAAGAGTTTAGCCATCTTAGTTACATTGTTGTGCTTGTACATATGGTTACATTACATCCAAGTGGCTTTGCACCCAACAGCCTTAAAAGATCTCCACACGTCGGCTGTCACACGACCCATTTTCCAGAAAAACAAACAAAAGCAAAAGTCTAGGTGCCACATTAACTCAGAAATGGCCAAACAGATGAGGAGCAGTTTAAACTTCAATATAACTAGTCCCAACTTAAGTTGATAACCATATAACGAAAAAATAAAAATAAACCCTAGTTTTGGGAATCTATTACTTATTCGGGAATATTCCCTGGGGGAACATTCCCGGAAACGGGAATTTCACTACGGGCCATCACTACGCATAGCACGTTGTCAAAGTGTATATCGTGTAACTGAACATAACCGTTGCAAGCAGCGGCAGGTGATCAGGGTCTCAGAACGTTGACAGGTCTGACGTTGGCTTGCATTGCCCGGTCCCTAGGATACTGCAGTTGCTAAACAAGCGCAAGCTGGAGAAGCTCAAGGAACGCTGGTGGAACGCAAACCCGGAACGCAAGCTGGACTGCGAGAAGGAAGACGACCAATCAGATGGCATCAGCATACAGAACATTGGTTAGTTTACGTTCCATCTGATTTTAATTGCAAACGCTTGCAATGCGCGAGTATTGTGTTATTAGGAATACTACAAATTGAAGCCCTAATCCTGATCTCTATCTGTAGCGGGTCTAACCAATTGTGCTACTTGGACACGTCATTTTTTAAAGGATTTTAGTGCATTAAGTGAGAGAGACGGATCTCCAAGGAGTAGAACCACGATGGCTGAGATAGTTGAGATAGTAGTGTTCCTAATAATAAAATCAGTTAGTTCCTTGGCTGTCATTGCACCATCGTCGGCAATCTCCTGGTTTCTGTTTTTCTAGGCGGCGTGTTCATCGTGATCTTTGTCGGCATCGGGTTGGCTTGCGTGACTCTGGTCTTCGAGTACTGGTGGTACAAGTACAAGCGCGTGCCGCTCCCGGCTCCGCCCCCAGCCCCATCCCTTGGCGGGGGCTTGGCCTCGGTCGCCAAGAACGTCTCCGAAGCAAAGCGTTTCGGCGCTTTCAGGTTAGCTATGAAATAGTGTTGTGTTTTGCAAGCGTTGTCCTTGTCGTGGCTTGGTGTCTGCCATGCGGACTCTCACGCTGATAGTTGGAGCGTGTGCTCATACTCTGCTAGTAAATAACTTGACTCGGAAAGAAATCAATTTGTTTGGTTTACAGCATTCGCTTTGTTCCGTGTGCCTGACGTTTGCGTTTGTTTCAGACGACATGCCGCCAATGCCCTGACCAGTGTAGACAACCCTTGGTAGCAACGCTGCAATCAATGCAATCAATCAATCAACATCATCAATCAATCATCCCTCGTCAGTCACAAAGTCTTGCGACGGGAACCTTGCTTCGGCTGCCGGGCCCTGGACTTGGGTCGACCTACAATCTTTCTGTCAGGTGGCAGATGTTCGTGCATGGATTGCTTGACACTTTGAGAGAGAAACTGAAGCCAGAGTTGAAATTCAGTGCCGTCATTGTAGCGCTGCTATTGTGTGTGTTTTGTTTGATTTTCTTGGAGATTAGGCTATGTGTCTAGCTTTGAAAATAGGCTGAGATGTTATCAATATGTTATAAAGGGTCGTAATGTACCAGGGTCAATTACGTTGAATGTTTGTTTGGCTAGAATTATCGTGCTAGAGTTATTACGATTGGCATTTATCCACTCAATCTGTGCTTATTTAGTGCAGCTAAGCTGTAGTAGAGCTAGTGTTGACTCGTGTACCAAGAAAATTGACAAACCAGTTGCTAATGTAAGTCATATTTAAGCTAAATAAGTAAATTTTAAGAATCAGCATTGTAATATGTCCAAGTCTAAAAATGTTGCTTCTATTCATAAGAACTCACTAAACGATTCTACTGCAAAAATTCTTCACAGACCACGATTATCCAACCAAATTGCAAAAACATTTCCATCAAACTGCCCGGCATAGATTCTAAGGAAACATGCATTCCACTCATCCATTCATGTATTCCCCAATTACATGTATTTACATAGATTTAGTTTCTGGATTTCATGCTAAAATGAAATATTTCTGCCAACTTTAAAAATTTGACAGTAACATCAAGATCCTGATCGATAAGGATGATGGAAGGTGATAAGGAAGGACTTTATCCAATGAATAGCTCGGTAAGTAAGTCGGCGTAAAAAATTAATCTCTAGCTTGTTTATATTTTTTTCTTTGATATTCCGACGTTTGGTTATGGTTTAAAATTACTTTCTCGCCGTCACCTCTTCACTGCTTGTAATCTCGTGGCTTCCGAGACAACGTTTCGGGTGAGTTAAATACTTATGATAATGACTTATGTGGTACTTATGACTCAAACCTTTCCATCACCTTGACACAATTTCTTCTACACAAAAGAGACTTGAATTAAATTTCATTCCATTTCAGCAACCGGCATCTGGGATTCTTCTCAACTGCTCAGACCTACTGCATCCAACGACTCAGTTTGGTCGCTCGCTGCATTGCTTGTGAAAAACACTTTAAATAAACAAACAATGCCACTCAATTATCATCAAGAATGTTCCAAAGTGACATCATATTTAGTGCATTTGTAAAATGTTTGCATGAGAAAAGAGATTCACATTCACACATTTAAACAAAATTAAATACAAAATTATGACTAGAATATTATCAAATAAACGAGTTAAAACTGTACTAGCAAATCACCATTGGTTTTTATACGACTATGCCATAATTTCTCATCATTCAATTATTCAGCGTAAGATAAGGTGACTGTATTTCCATGGCACGGTCTTTACGGTGACTAACCTTTCGAAATGTACCACAAGCTGCAAGAGTCTGATTCTTTGGGGGAAAAATCCCTCGTGCAGAATACCTCACAGGTGTTACCCTCGATTCCTGTAAAACAGTTTTGCACTCAGTACGTAAAACATAAGACTCGGCTCCCCATAGGAGTTTGTACTGGCAACAGATCATGTGAAATGTACAACTTAAGCAATAAATGTAATGGAATGTAACATAACGTAACAAAATTGAAGACTGAACACGAACGATGACTAGAGAAAGTGTTCACGCTTCTTGCCACACAATTTGGTGGCTCAGCCGCGATCTATCGGCTTCGTCTTCTCGAAGCAGTTCCCAGCAGCCAACCTCGATTTGAAACGCAGCCGAGAATCTCAGGACCACATCGTTGTATCTGTGAGGGAAGCTTGGTCTCGGCATGCTAACGTTTCGCCGCTAGTAGTCCAAGAGATTCGGCAGCAACGCCCCGGTCTCGGCACGATCTTCCGTGACTTCGGTGGCCGGCACCGGGTCCTCCTCCTCGTCATCCTCTGGATCCTGCAAAACCATCATAACAGTCTCGTGAAGGGCTTGATAATGGATCCAAGCAATAAACTGGAGGTAAAGGAACATATCTGACTTGGGGGTTGTATGACCTAGCCTGGACTGGTATAAGATAACTAAATTAAGTATCTACTGGGAAATTAGTACCTACTGAGTCTACTATTATTAATAACCCTACCACAGAGAAGCAACAACTATTACCTTATTATGAGGTACTCTACCGATCATAGTCTTAATCACTATTATTATTATTATTATATTTTACATCTTTGTTTACAGCTCCATTTGTAAACTTATTTAATAAGGCCATACAATTACCACGTAACTTGTCAGCAGCCAAACAAAATAAATAAATAAAACAGCAAGCTTAAATACGTTTAGTACATTGCTATGGTGATAGGCTTCGTTGTTTAACCATCGGTGTTAACCTAACCTCCTTACCTGTCACAATCCTACCCTTCTATCACGGCACTAACATTCAACTGGATTCACTAAAAATGGCCACAAAATGACTCTGTTGAGAAATTTAAATCCATTATTTCTCTCCCGACAACTAGCATTTGAGACTGGTTAACACTCAATTAATCTTTGTAAATGCTCATCCCAACAACTACAACTAACCCCAACTACAGTTTGCACAGATTTGGTGAACACATTATTACTTGGGAATTCTATTATCAGACAATCTCCTATGGAATACTCATGTAGATGCCACAGTAAAGAAATCCTGTAAAACAATGCACTTTGTGATGAGAAACTTGAAAGGCGCAACAAAGAGAGCAAAAGAAATAGCATATCTTACTCTAATACGACCCCAGCTAGAGTACTGTACAAGTGTCTGGAGCCCCCACACAGCTGCAAACATCCACCGCTTAGACATGGTACAACGGAGATCAGCTCGATATGTATGCAACAGCTTTGCTAGAACCCCCGGACCAACACAGCTAGTTCGTGACATGAACTGGGAAAATCTGAGGGAACGGCGAAATAGATCACGAGTCATAGCCATATTCCGAGCGTATATAAACGAACCTGGATGGGAGGACGTCAACCTGCTCCTTCAACCGCCGTCATATTTATCCTGACAAGATCACCTTCACAAAATAAAACAGTTAAAACCAAGAACCGACATCGGAAAGTACTGTTTAGCCGCAGAGGGGATACGTCTATGGAATAATCTGCCGGGAGGTGCGGTAGTACCATTGCCAAAAATCTCCAAAGAAATGAAGGCTAAACTTAGCAATATTCAAATAAAATAACAACATCCGATAGCATTTATAAAGAAAAGCATGTCCAAAGTTGTGAAATAAAAAAAAAAAAAAAAAATTAATTAATTATATTCCTTTCTTTCCAAGTAGAATCTAAATTATATCCCGGCAAGTTACGACCTCTTACATTGTCAAGCGAGATATTTCGGCCGAGCATAAGCAACAGTCTAAATTCTGGTCGTGACAATATCATGGACGATGACCTGCTCAATGTTGGAGTGAAAATCATGAATAACCTTCCACAATAACTGAGATGCATTGCATCTTACTTTGCATGCGCTTAATCTCTCGTACAATATGGTCTAGTATTCTGGGCTGCTTCCAGCAGTGGGGCTCGAACTTTCAAAGCTCAAAAAAATGATAAGTTCAATGTAGGGCTTAGGGCCCAGGGAATCTTGTAAAGAGAGGTTCCAATCTCTTAAAATCATGCCACTGCCGTGCCTTCGTTCACTTTGAACAAGGAGACAGGTGGCAGCAGAAGAGTTGCAAGAAATCTCACCCAAGATTATTGTAGCATAAGAAGACAACGTTCAAGAAACAGACAGAGGTATTTTCAACAAACTTCCCCTCGTGATAAGGGATGCAAACAGGAATAAGTCACATTTCAAAACCTTACTAAGAATGTACTTGTTTGAACAAGGTTTTTACAGTATTTAAGAGTATAAGAATGTGAAATGAGATGATAAGTTTTTAATTTGATGTACATGCCCTAGCACTTGATTCACACAGGTCACTATGTTATTTTTATGAATTGCAAATAAAAAATAAATAAAAAGCAGGGATACATTCAAGACAAACCTCAAGATCTTCCTTCTCCAAGAAGAGTTTTATAATTTAGAGGAATTTCATGATAGAGATTATTAGGTTAGGGCGTGCTTGGCTAGACATATATGTTTTCTTACATTGCTACAAGTAATATTATCTGATGACAATGCATACACATTTGAAAAATGTACTTCAACAGCTAATAAAATACAAATTACTGACAAACTAGTTGTTGGAAAGGAAAATAGACTGGAAAAATGTGCAACCAAACCGGGGATACGAACCCGGGACCTCCCAATTGCCGGTCGGGTGCTCTACCAACTGAGCTATCTGGACACACATATTACAGCTTTCTCAGGGGTGGGATAAGGGATTCCCTCGAAGGGGGGAAGAGGCCGAGGTGACTCGTATGAAAGAGTTCGTCGTTGGCCACAGGACAGAATGGTCCGTCACTATTCCTCAAATGTGTCCGGATAGCTCAGTAGGTAGAGCCAAAAACAAAAATACAAATACAAACTAGTAGTTGCTTGCCTGCGTGGACTGGGGCAGGACGGAGCGCTGAAGATCCACCTCGACGGGGAACAACTTGGCTGCCGCTGACAGATGTTTAGCAGCGTCGCCATGGTAACCTGAGAGTCCGGCCACGAGGCGGGCCAACTGACGGCACGTGTCCTGCACGTGTTTGTTGTCAAGCAGCTCCAGCTTCACAAGCACGTCGGCCCGCACTCGAGCAAACCTAGCTCGGGCATCGCCACGACAACGTAGAATCAACCTGAGACAACAAACAATGCTGTTCAATCTTAGTTAAATTACCAACGCTTGCAACACAAATAACCTCTCAAAACTTGATGCCCAAATAGGTGCCTTTAATCCTGATCTGTCGCGGGTGTTGCTCTAACCAATTGAGCTACTTGGACACTGGCTTTTTGGGACGATTTTAGTGTATTTGATGAGAACGACGGATCTCCAAGGAGTAGAACCAAGAGGCTGTGAATACTCACACTCACTCTGATTCTAGTGATGCTATATCACGTCACAACCTGTCAATCTCGAATTTCAATTTGACGTTGGATGCATTTTATGCCGTGAAATCTGATTAAAATTGCAAACGCTTGCAATGGTCAGAATATTTTATTGTTAGAAACACTGATAACCTCTAAGAAATGAGTTCCTGATATCGTTATAAACGTCATATACATGTTCTTTCGTTCAACCAGTTTCGCTGCCTGCTTCTACCGTCCTACGATGCCCACGCAGAGAAGTGAAGTGCATGCTCGGTCCCTCAATGGCTCAGATGTCGTCACTCACCGATACTCGTAGTTACCGGTCTCGACGCGATACAACGGCTCCTGCAACGCGTTGTAGCCAACCTCTTCATCATCCATCTCCTTCACCTTGAGACAGTACGACAGGTACTCGAACTTGGTGTCCGCATACTTGTTGATGGTCAACTTGGTGTCCGGGATGGCCTTGTTGAGGTACGTGCCCAAGTCTGTCAGCACCTGGCAAGATAAAACACCGCCACGCTAGGTATCAGGATCCCAGCACCTGGCAAGATAAAACACCGCCACGCTAGGCATCAGGATCCCAGCACCTGGCAAGATAAAACACTGCCACGCTAGGTATCAGGATCCCAGCACCTGGCAAGATAAAACACCGCCACGCTAGGCATCAGGATCCCAGCACCTGGCAAGATAAAACACTGCCACGCTAGGTATCAGGATCCCAGCACCTGGCAAGATTATCAGGATCCCAGCACCTGGCAAGATAAAACACCGCCACGCTAGGCATCAGGATCCCAGCACCTTGATAGACTCAACACGTTGGCCTGCCCAGAGCGTACATAATCTTCCAGATCTTACCACCTGGCATTAACAGATTTGTTCGTAAGAATTATTGAGAATCAGTAAAAAAGGTTTAATACTAATTGGCTCAGTGGAGCCTGACAGACTGAGAATGTGACTTTAATGTCCATCAAGGGGTTGTGTCTTCTGCGTTTAGAACTTGATAAATGATTACCTACATAAAGCAGCCGTACAATGAACACTAAACAAGTGATGCTTCACAAGTCGATTGACTGGATATTATGCTATTAGAATCATAACTGTTACTCAACTTTATTGGTGTTACGTACACTTTTCCAAATTTTTGACACCATGTAAATATCATGTAAAAAGCAAACAATGCAACACTCACCGGCTTCACCTTCCGCAGCATGCCCAGCCCATCCTTCTCCAGAGCCCGGTGGATCTCTCCGAAACGACGGAATGCCTCAGAGGCCCGGGCTGAAGGCTCACGGTTGCCGATGGTGGCAAAGGCCTCACCAAAAGCTGAACAACACAGAGCAGTACGGTCAACCAACAATTGACATGTAACAAAATGGTCAATGGCCACCTGAAATCTGAAACTATACAAAGAAGGCTCAGCTGTAACTTTGTAATGAGTAGAGTCCATTTGAGGACATTGTTAACTGTGCGCTTTGCTTGTGCTTATTGCTATATCAATTGTGTGCAGTCTCATATGAAAACCAAGTTTTAAGTTCCTTGTGTGCTATGCTTGTGCTTATTGCTATATCAATTGTGTGCAGTCCCATATGATAACCAAGTTTTAAGATCCTTGTGTGCTATGCTTGTGCTTATTGCTATGTCAATTGTGTGCAGTCCCATATGATAACCAAGTTTTAAGATCCTTGTGTGCTATGCTTGTGCTTATTGCTATGTCAATTGTGTGCAGTCCAATATGATAACCAAGTTTTAAGATCCTTGTGTGCTATGCTTGTGCTTATTGCTATGTCAATTGTGTGCAGTCCAATATGATAACCAAGTTTTAAGATCCTTGTGTGCTATGCTTGTGCTTTGGCTTTCGTACTTTAGCGACCGACATGAAATGTGCATGAAATGTGCGCTCACCCTTGTAGACTTGTAGCAATGCAAAGAATGCCTTGAGAACGTTGCGTGCATGTTCCGCCAGACCACGGTAGACCGCCTCAGTGCGCGCCAGGTCGTCCAGCTTGCGTACGAGCGAGTCATTGCAAAGGATTGCGCGCGAGAGTCCCAACGCGTCCGCAGTCGTGGCCGACATCGTTTCACACAGACGGTGCTTCACCTGTCATCACCGCGAAAATGATGCTAGATCCTATGCTCTATCCAGATTATTTGAGATCAGCTGGCTGGATCCTATGCTCTATCCAGGTTATTTGAGATCAGCTGGCTGGATCCTATGTTCTATCCAGGTTATTTGAGATCAGCTGGCTGGATCCTATGCTCTATCCAGGTTATTTGAGATCGACTGGCTGGATCCTATGTTCTATCCAGGTTATTTGAGATCAGCTGGCTGGATCCTATGCTCTATCCAGGTTATTTGAGATCAGCTGGCTGGATCCTATGCTCTATCCAGGTTATTTGAGATCGACTGGCTGGATCCTATGTTCTATCCAGGTTATTTGAGATCAGCTGGCTGGATCCTATGCTCTATCTAGGATATTTGAGATCAGCTGGCTGGATCCTATGCTCTATCCAGGTTATTTGAGATCAGCTGGCTGGATCCTATGCTCTATCCAGGTTATTTGGGTCAGCTGGCTGGATCCTATTCTCTATCCAGGTTATTTGAGATCAGCTGGCTGGATCCTATGCTCTATCCAGGTTATTTGAGATCAGCTGACTGGATCCTATACTCTATCCAGGTTATTTGAGATCAGCTGGCTGGATCCTATTCTCTATCCAGGTTATTTGAGATCAGCTGGCTGGATCCTATGCTCTATCCAGGTCATTTGAGATCAGCTGGCTGGATCCTATGCTCTATCCAGGTTATTTGAGATCAGCTGACTGGATCCTATGCTCTATCCAGGTTATTTGAGATCAGCTGGCTGGATCCTATTCTCTATCCAGGTTATTTGAGATCAGCTGGCTGGATCCTATGCTCTATCCAGGTCATTTGAGATCAGCTGGCTGGATCCTATGTTCTATCCAGGTTATTCGAGATCAGCTGGCTGGATCCTATGCTCTATCCAGGTTATTTGAGATCAGCTGGCTGGATCCTATGCTCTATCTAGGTCATTTGAGATCAGCTGACTGGATCCTATGCTCTATCCAGGTCATTTGAGATCAGCTGGCTGGATCCTATGCTCTATCCAGGTTATTTGAGATCAGCTGGCTGGATCCTATGCTCACCTTCTTTAGCACGATGTCCAGGGAGTTTCCCTGCTGGGGGTCCGCATGGAGTTTGTTGTAAGCGATGACGACCTTCTCCTGTCGAGGGAAGCAAACTGGACATTGGAAGGACGCAACCTTCAAGATGTTTCTGTCGGAAACTTGAGCAACAACTGAAATCTGAATCTCTGATAATATTTTATCACAAGATTGTAATAACTACCACAGATGCAATGAAACTGAACAAAAAATACTGTTCCTCATTCACACACTTCAGAAGCTGTTAACAGAAAAAGTCAAGTCCCACAAACTAGAAAAGATGAAGTGTTTAAAAGGTAGCACCTGGAAGACAAGATATCAGATGTTAAGTCCTTGTGGTGGAAGAACGTTGCATGGGACAGCAAAATATCAAGCTAGGAGGTGAAATTTTAATATGATTGATTTAAATTTGATCTGTGGTCAAGAATTAGTAACTATTCATTCAATAAAAACATGCTTGTATTATTATTATTATCATGATATCATGGAATTTCGATGTGTTTAATGGTAGTTGATAGACTTTTGTAAGGTCCATCAAACGTCGACCCAGGCCATCAACATCCCCAACTTAAAGCTTTTATGATTTTAACAACGGGGCTTACAACAAACGGAAAGATTGCAAACTAATACTGGTATCTTTCACTGATAAATAACATCTTCCCTCAACTTCCCACATAACAATACTTGCTTCAGAGCTGGATCCCAACAATCATAGGTTGGAACCCACCTGACCGTATCCTAGCAACCCACCTGACCGTATCCTAGCTACCCACCTGACCGTATCCTAGCAACCCACCTGACCGTATCCTAGCAACCCACCTGACCGTATCCTAGCAACCCACCTGACCGTATCCTAGCAACCCACCTGACCGTATCCTAGCAACCCACCTGACCGTATCCTAGCTACCCACCTGACCGTATCCTAGCAACCCACCTGACCGTATCCTAGCAACCCACCTGACCGTATCCTAGCAACCCACCTGACCGTATCCTAGCAACCCACCTGACCGTATCCTAGCAACCCACCTGACCGTATCCTAGCAACCCACCTGACCGTATCCTAGCAACCCACCTGACCGTATCCTAGCAACCCACCTGACCGTATCCTAGCAACCCACCTGACCGTATCCTAGCAACCCACCTGACCGTATCCTAGCAACCCACCTGACCGTATCCTAGCAACCCACCTGACCGTATCCTAGCAACCCACCTGACCGTATCCTAGCAACCCACCTAACCGTATCCTAGCAACCCACCTGACCGTATCCTAGCAACCCACCTGACCGTATCCTAGCAACCCACCTGACAGCTCTGTATCATTTTGGCGACCTCGACCTTGGTCTTGCCCTTGACAGGTTTGTTGTCCACGGCAACCAATTCGTCACCGCCTTGCAGAGTTCCTTCCCTCGCGGCAGGCGTGTTGTCGAAAACCTGTCGGCATAGCAACACATTAATCCACCCTGACAACGTAACAACACATTAATCCACCCTGACAACGTAACAAAACATTAATCGACCCTGCCTATTGAAAAATGTTTAAATTTAAAGTAAAGAAAGTTAAGTTAAAGTAAAGCTAGGAATATTAACTGCCCCATGCCTCTATTTGAACAACGTTATCAACCTCACACGTTCAAGAAACCACACCGTGGCCACCAACAAGGACGTCCACAGACATGAAGTGACCTTTGCACTGAGTCCCATTAATTAACCTGGCTGGCAAAAAGATCTTTTCTAGGTATTGAAATTGTTGAAATCAATTCAAATCTACACACCACTCTTAACTGTCACCTAACACATGGCAGCTGCCTACGCAGCGGGTGCACTACCAGTAAGCTTTCTATTTACACCAAGAGCCCAGCCTATGCGGGGGTATATTTTTATAATAGGTTACCTCTTGCAATAAAAAATTGTACCAGTGATACTGCATTCCAAAAACAGCTGGACCAGTTTTGATTGCAAGAAGCATTTTACTCAAATGACAACTAGAAACTATATAAAGTAATTATTTACATGAAATTATACGACATATTTAATAACAAATGTACCATTTTTGCAGGGTACCTGGACGATGTGTAGACAGGGGCAGTGGGGCAGGGTACCTGGACGATGTACAGACAGGGGCAGTGGGGCAGGGTACCTGGACGATGTACAGACAGGGGCAGTGGGGCAGGGTACCCGGATGATGTGTAGACAGGGGCAGTGGGGCAGGGTACCTGGACGATGTACAGACAGGGGCAGTGGGGCAGGGTACCCGGACGTGTAGACAGGGGCAGTGGGGCAGGGTACCTGGACGATGTACAGATAGGGGCAGTGGGGCAGGGTACCTGGACGATGTACAGACAGGGGCAGTGGGGCAGGGTACCTGGACGATGTACAGACAGGGGCAGTGGGGCGGGCCCCCCCCGATGCTGATGCCGATCAGGTTCCCGGCGTCCTTGGTTACGGTCACAGCCCCCGACGTCACGGTCATGCCCCTGGAACAAACGGTAGACGGCTGCTGGTGAGAATGACGGATCTCCAAGGAGAAGAACCGTTGAGTGCAGGTTCTTGGTAGAGAAACAACGTCAATGTTACAGTCTCTGTGTGAAATATGGCCGCCAAATGACTACCTTACCAACAAAAATGCAGAGTACCGGAACATCACATTAAGTGGAGCCACTGTCGTATGAAATTTAATTTCGATATTTCTCGTATGTTACTCGCTTTTTAATATCGTTACATGTTTATCAATCGTTGAGGTTAACATTGACGGAGAATTTTTGAGCATGAAAAATCTCAAAAGCGAGTTAACCTACGAGAAATATCGAAATTAAATTTCATACGACAGTGGCTCCACTTAACGTGATATTCCGGTACTCTGCATTTTTGTCGGTAAGGTAGTCATTTGGCGGCCATCTTTCACGCAGAGACTGTAACATTGACGTTGTTTCTCTACCTAGAACCTGCACTCAACGGTAGAACCAAGAGGCTGTGAATGCTCACAGTCACTCTGATTCTAGTGACGTTGTGCCGCAATGCATCAGATGTTTCCTTGGAAGGGAAGCTAGAAGTCTGTGCTACTGTACCGGGATATGAACCGGGACATCTACCAACTGAGCTATCTGGGCAGACATATTTCAGTTCTTGCCGGGTGGGATAAGGGTGGGATGGGACTTGATACGTTTATTTTCACGAGCAATATTTAAAAAAAAAATTTAAATCCATCTTTCACGTTCGAAGTCATCTTGTGCAGGGTGAATCTGCAGTTGCTAGTTGGATTTTGGAATTTCTATGCTACAATTTACTATTTACTACTATAAAAATATAATAATTAATAAATACAATCTAGACTTTTATTATTATGAACACTATAAACGTCTCAAAAATTGATGGCCAAACGGGGACTCAAACCCTGATCTCCACCTGTCACGGGTGTTGCTCTAACCAATTGAGCTTCTTGGACCCTGATCTCCACCTGTCGCGGGTCTTGCTCTTACCAATTGAGCTACTTGGACCCCGATCTCCAACTGTCACGGGTGTTGCTCTAACCAATTGAGCTACTTGGACCCCGATCTCCACCTGTCGCGGGTGTCGCTCTAACCAATTGAGCTACTTGGACCCCGATTTCCACCTGTCGCGGGTGTTGCTCTAACCAATTGAGCTACTTGGACCCCGATCTCCACCTGTCGCGGGTGTTGCTCTAACCAATTGAGCTTCTTGGACCCTGATCTCCACCTGTCGCGGGTCTTGCTCTTACCAATTGAGCTACTTGGACCCCGATCTCCACCTATCGCAGGTGTTGCTCTAACCAATTTAGCAACTTGGACACTGGCTTTTTGAGACGATTTTAGTGTATTTGATGAGACAGGTGGAGATCGGGGTTCGAGTCTCCGCTTGGGCATCAAATTTGCAGACGTTTATAGTGTTCATATTAATAAGACGCCCAGCGCATTGCAAGCATTTGTAGTTTAAATACAGATTTCAGCTACAATTTAGACAATTTAATCTTATAACTATAATCTTACAATTAGTAGTTGGGTAACAGTAGGTACATAAAGAATGCAACTCGGTAGGTGGTAGAAAAGTTTCTTTATTCAACTTCTACAGCTGCGTTTACAGTAACTACGGTTACAGCGATTCTTCGTCCACGGTGCTCGTTCTACGTTCTGTGTGGGCTTGGCTTAGCTAATCGGTTGCTAGGCTACGGGGGTCGCTAACGACAACTCACGCGGGGTTCTGACGGCCAATGAAAACCAGCCTTCGTGTCGCGATCTCGACCCCCTCCGAGCTGGAACGACAAGCGGGTCAGGTTGTGAGGTTAGGTTGTAGCTGACCTTGTTTAAAAGGTTGGCAACTCCACTTTTAATAGTAAATCTCAAAGCCTAATGTCAGGTTTCTTAGTGATCCATTGGTTGCTAAGCAGCAGCCAATCAGAAGATGACTTTGTTAACTGTCCGTTAATTATTTAACGTGCCGCTGTTGAGTGTAGGTTCTAGGCAGAGAAACAACGTCAATGTTACAGTCTCTGTGTGAAAGATGGCCGCCAAATGACTACCTTCCCAACAAAAATGCAGAGTACCGGAACATCACGTTAAGTGGAGCCACTGTCGTATGAAATTTTAATTTCGATATTTCTCGTAGGTTAACTCGCTTTTTAATATCGTTACGTGTATATCAATCGTTGAGGTAAACATTGATGGAGATTTTTTGAGCATGAAAAGTCTCAAAAGCGAGTTAACCAACGAGAAATATCAAAATTAAATTTCATACGACAGTGGCTCCACTTAACGTGATGTTCCTGTATTCTGCATTTTTGTCGGTAAGGTAGTCATTTGGCGGCCATCTTTCACGCAGAGACTGTAACATTAACGTTGTTTCTCTACCAAGAACCTACACTCAACGGTGCCGCTGAAAAACCGGCCAAAAAGAGTCTGATGAAAAGTATTTCAATTGAAAATGTTTTGAATGAATTGCGAAAACACTCACGTTTCCAGCGCGGCTTCTTCGTTTTTCTTCGATGCATCAGCAGCGGCCGAACAGAAAGCAGCGCTTGACAATAATATCAACAAATGAAAACTCTTCCAATTTGAGCCGAGAGCTACGCACCTAGCCTAGGATGTTGCCATTCTATTACGAGACCAAATTATTGATTTTTATATGAACTGTCGCACTGTTTTGACAACTGGCCATGCGGCACTGGTCTAATGGCGTCGGTGAATGAGTGGATGATGATGAACATAACCTAACCTAGAAGGGAGGAGGGGAAACCCGGTGCCGGCACGTAGCCTACTCCTGTCGAAGACCAAGGGGACCAGGGGCTTAACGTCCCTTCCGAAGGACGGTACAACGCGAACAACAGGATTCCTCCACAAATCCATGCTGTCGAGAGGTTGATAAGCAAGGCGAGTGAAGTTTCTGTACTAACTTTCATCCCTCCAACCTCTCTCCAAAACAGAACTGATCATGTGTATGATGGTCACCTATCCAATACCTGACCCAGCGCAGTGTTGCTTAACTTTCATCCCTCCAACCTCTCTCCCGAACAGAACTGGTCATGTGTATGATGGTCACCCATTCAATACCTGACCCAGCGCAGTGTTGCTTAACTTTCATCCCTCTAACCTCTCTCCCGAACAGAACTGGTCATGTGTATGATGGTCACCCATCCAATACCTGACCCAGCGCAGTGTTGCTTAACTTTCATCCCTCCAACCTCTCTCCCGAACAGAACTGGTCATGTGTATGATGGTCACCCATCCAATACCTGGCCCAGCGCAGTGTTGCTTAACTTTGTGTGAAATTATTCAACTGGGGGTTTCAACTTTGGAAATCGCCATGGCAACCGATTCAACCGATTAATTATAAAGCGTCAAAGAAGAACCCTTTTCATGCCGGCATTTTATTATATATAACACTCTCCCAAATATTTTAAAAGAACAGTCTAATCCAGGGTTTAAGTATAAGCTAAAAGATTTTTTAATTGAAAAATGTTTCTACTCAGTTTCGACGTTCTGTCCAGAACTTTAGAGTCATGCAATTCTAGCTTTAGATTATAAATAAGACACGGTATTATATAATTATTGTACCTATTACTATCTATTATTGTCTATTATTGTACCTTTATTTTATTGTTGCATATTTATACGCTACTATATATTTTAGTCATTGAGAACATATTTTATTGTAAACTGAACTGAACTGTAACTGAAAGACAATTCCAAATATCATGTCCATGATCAAACGGAATAAATAAATAAATAAATAAACTACGAGGTGTACTGTGGGTGTACTATGTCTATGTTTGTGTTTGTGTCAGTAAAATGATTGGAAAATATGCATGATGGTAACCGGTTGAAACACAAGTCGTTGCTGTTTACTATTAGTTCAAGGTAAGTTAATAAAAGCATGTCTTAAATTGAAGTTGACTGAGATCAGAACGCAGAGACAACTTCTGCTGGGAACGTATATTCTCAAGTTAAATACATTATAAGCTTACATAAAGTACATCATTTAAATTACAAATGCTTGCTATGATTAACATTTATTTTGTTATTAGGAACAATAATTACTTCTCAAAAATTGGTGCCCATACGGTGCACAATTTTGTTAATTTTTGAGAAAATTTTAATGAATTTGATGAGAATGACAGATCTCCAAGGAGTAGAACCAAGAGGCTGTGAATACTCACAGTCACTCTGATTCTAGTGACGCTATATCACGTCACAACCTGTCAAACTCGAATAACTACAATTTGACGTTGGATGCATTTTATGCTGTGGTGATTAAATTTTTTTAGTTGTTTTTAGTGTTCCTAATATTGATAACAAAATGAGAATAATTTTATTATAAACAACACAATAACCGTCTCAAAAATTGATGCCCAAACGGGGACTTGGACCCCTTGGACCTCGCGCATTGCAAGCGTTTGCAATTTAAATAAGATTTCATCCTAATAAAAGGAGAATAAGTTTGTTGAAAAGCGTGGGCTTCTAGCCAAGATCTAGCCGAGTGGAGGTGCAGTAACTTGAGTTGTTTAGAATCTGTAACCTAGCAAGCGAGTTTGCTGTACCCTAGCTCCAAGATTACATGCGTCACTTCGAGGTACGATTGGTCAGCTACATCGGGGCACGCGGTACTCACAAGTCATCGTTAACGTCAACATTCACATGCAAGCCGCTTCGTTGCCGATCCCCGGCAGCGACCGTCTGCGTCTTCGGCCTAAAACCAACGAACGCCGCACAAGCACCGAGCGAATTCGTTGATTGAAATCGTGTGAAAAACAGTGGCGGAGACGATCGCGTTCGGAATGGGGCGGCACGGATATACAGATATGCGTACTTACAATGCTGTAGCTTTTTAAATTGATAGAATACGATCAAAATATAATTTCGTTTAAGGGCTTTATCGGTGAGTGCAGGTTCTTGAGAGAAACAACGTCAATGTTACAGTCTCTGCATGAAAGATGGCCGCCAAATGACTACCTTACCGACAAAAATGCAGAGTACTGGAACATCACGTTAAGTGGAGCCACTGTCGTATGAAATTTAATTTCGATATTTCTCGTAGGTTACTCACTTTTTAATATCGTTACGTGTTTATCAATCGTTGAGGTAAAAATTGATGGCGATTTTTTGAGCATGAAAAGTCTCAAAAGCGAGTTAACCTACGAGAAATCCGAGTTCTGGCAGAAACTTGGGCAAAGATTTGCGTTAATGGCCACCGTCTTTGAGGATGTAAAAAAGCACGGAGTTTTATGTTAAACTCGCTACAATGACGTGTGACTCGCACCTGACGTGTGTATGGTATGATTATTGGATAGTCGGTTGGTGACCTTTAGAATATTTTATCAGGAGTACTTTTAAGACAATATTTAATCTATTATGGTGACATAAGAGTACTCTCCTTTTTCAAGGTATCTAGTGATAATATCTCAGGCATGGTATTCTTCTTCACAGCCTTACTTCAATGTACAATCAAGTTTTCTATTGTAATTTAGCTCAATACTTGTCTAAATCACGTAAAATTTCACGATTAGGCAAATAATCGTTGTGAATGTACAAACAAAAATATCTATAATTACTTATTGTATCAATTACAAGTAGTCACAAAACTTGTTGACAGCCAGAATAAATCCATACCACATCTAAAATATCAGTAGAGAAGCCATAAAGTTAAATAATACAATAGCAGGAATTAAAAACCGTGAGTGCAGAACGTACAGTCGGTCTTCGTCCAGCATCGGCCACATTTCATGATAGTGACTCTGATAATTGTAGTGGTAGTAAGGCCCGTGGGTGTACAACGACTGATTGAAAGGATCCATGGTTGGTTGGGTGAGGCCAAAGGAGATGGGAACTGTACCGCTGTGCAAAAACTAGTCCGACACAACACAATGAAAAATGAAAAACAAAAGAGAGCTACTTATTTGACACGGCCAGTTATCATTTCTGTTTCTTATCAGTCATCCATGGAAGGATATCCTGTCCACTATTATGCCATTAGCCATTTTCACTTTATTATCATAACACAAAGGTATACTAATTGCTCGTCAAACTCACATTTTATCTTCTTCCAGAAAATAATCATCCTCGTACTCGTTCATCATGTAACCTATCCGTATTCTTTGGTATGATTGTAGCCAGTGTCATCGGCCACTTCGACCAAACCTCGATTTAATCTTATGTCTCGACGGCAAAGCCAGTCAAATGGTCTTTGAGTCAAATACAGGCGTTTTACCGAACTGTCACTTTCCAGCTGCTAGGCCACATACTGACTTGCCTGGTGGGTTTTGTTTGAATCCAGATGGCAGCATCAACCAAGGGGGCCAACTACTGTAGCTGAATATTCAGATTTGGCGAATCCATAAGTACATAATGTACCTCAATCAGCCATGCAATGCACCGCTAAAAATAAGACAGCATGAAAATGCAACACAACGGGCAGAAATTAATACTACATAATATCTTTTCAAAATTATCAGAACCTCATCCTCATTGGATCTCCTCATTTCTATCTCTTCGATCACAATCAGTGCAACTCAACCCCCTCTCCCCTGACGCTACCCCCATCAAATCCAGCCCTCTAAAACTAATACGAGGCGTACCACAAGGCTCCACCCTCTCCCCACTCCTCTTCCTTCTCTATGTCAACGATCTCCCTAGCTTGATCACCAAAGGACACCTTTTCCAATTTGCTGACGACACCAACCACCTTATCACCACCCCAAAGACTAACCCCCCTGACACTATCTCCCAAATAGCCAACCATCAAGCCTCAATCATCCTTAACTACTGCCTCAATAATAAGCTAACAATCCAACCCTCCAAATCGTCCCACATCCTATTCTACTCTGGACACAGACCACCCCTGACATCTCCCCTCATCAGAGTCAATCACCAAATAGTGCCCAGTACCCCAACCACCAAATTCCTAGGGCTTTACATAACCCCTAACCTAGACTGGACTCCACACATCCAACACATAATGGGCAAAACCAAAAGTGCGTGCTTCCTCATCCGTCGACTAAAACGCATAGTCAGCCCACATATCCTAAAATTAGTTTACCATGCCCACCTACATTCCCACATCTCATACGGCCTCCTCTTCTGGGGTACATCTCCACAGGCCAAGCGCATCTTCACTTCCCAAAAACAAGCCATCCGCATAATGGCAGGAATCTCCAGGAAAAAATCCTGCAAACCCCACTTCCCTGCACTCAAAATCCTAACCCTTGCATCCACCCTCATCCAAATCGCCTGCACCTACGTCCGAAGCCACCCCAAACAATTCCCCCTAAACTCTTCCAAGCATCCATACGCCACTAGAAACAGACACGAAATCCAATCAACCACCCACTCCCACTCCCTCTTCGAACACAGCCCACACTACCTCTGCACCAAAATTTATAACCATCTCCCGTCATGTATTACCGACTCGCAAACTCGCCCCTCTTTCGACGCCAAACTCAAAGCATTCCTAATCCAGAACCCCTACTATTCTTTAGAGGAATACTTAAACACAAACAAAACTAATACTTAAGGAATATAAGACTGTAATTCTCAGATCTCAAGATGGGTACCTTACCTTAACCATCTATACCATTATTACCTTATATATTCACCATTGTTATTTTCTCTTTATTATCTACCACTTTTACTTCTAGTATTTTACCACTATTATTATTCTTATTTTCATTTCTACTATTATCTCATTTTATCATTATTATTACTTTTATCCCTAGTTATAATTCATTGTTAAAATTTTATATTCCTATTTCTATCTTTATGGACGAAGTTCCTACTACTTAGGCTCACACAACTACCTTGTAATTGTACGAAGCACAAACAAATAAATAAATAAATAAACAGAAGAGGTACCTTGCGACAAAAGGAAAATGTCGGCGGGCTTTTCTAAAGGGGTAAACCGTAAACGGCATCCAATTCCCTGACTCTAAACGCCGAGAGAAAATCTAGAAACAAAACGGGTAACGGTACCGAGGGCTGAGCCCTGGGTTACCACTAGCATCCCCTACCAGTGGTTATTTTATGCTTACGCTCACGCACCTTTTCTTGCAATAGTGTGCGTCGATCATTCGTTCCGGGAAAAGTTTGGTCTGCTCTACATTTAAATTCAAGAAACACGCGTTATTTTTACGCGTTGGTGAAAATTTTATTTGCAAATGGCATTCAACAGAACGTAGGTAAATTCACAGAATCTTATCATTCTGAAAAATAAATTCCGAATACACAAGCTCATAATTATGACAACGCAAAGCGATAGCAAGACTAAGCTTAGCTAAGTTCAGGCAACGCTAGGCTTTGTCAGGCAGCGCCGACAAAGCTTAGCGAGAGAATAGAAATTGTTTCAATGTTTTTCGCCCTTAGGCGCAGCTTCCTTTAGGCACAAGGAAAATTTGGGCCGGATTTTCTGAAGGGGTTAAACGGCGTCCAAATCCCAACACCAATACGATTTCTTGATGACTTGAGTAAGAGTTACTAAACCGGTTGTAACTACCAAACGAAAACCCGGCGCAACTCAAAAATCTTGTAAAATTATAAGAACATACATAGGTTTTTGGTACCTTGAGGTTAGGTTAGAAAATTTAGGCCGGATTTTCTGAATGGGTCAAACGGTACCTAAAACCCAACACAAACACGATTTCTTGGTAACTTGAGTTATTGAGCAAACTGTGATCTGACGAGGATCGGTGTTTCCAACACGCCAAACCGTTCGGTGGTCACCCATCCAATACCTGACCCAGCGCAGTGTTGCTTAACTTCGGTGATCCCAGCGAAGAGGCCACCAAAATGTATTAACTGATACTTATTGAGAATGCACCGAGTTCAATCTTGTAAGGTTGACAATTTAGACCCTGCCCCCCTCCCCCCCCCCCCCTTCAATAATTGAGCGATGTTATAAATAAGAACATATTTCCAGGCACTGGACCAACTTGTGTCTGCTAGAACTGTTGCCTCCATGGGGCAGTTCTCAATTCACCATAGCGGAAACGATTTGCCGCAGGTAACAAATCGTCAGATTCTTATTATTATTTGTGGTGTTTAACGACGCACTGTTTTGACATCTGGCCTTGCGGCACTGGTCTAATGGCGTCGGTGAATGAGTGGATGATGATGAGGATGATGATGAACCCAACCTAGCCTAGAAGGGAGGAGGGGAAACCCTGTGCCGGCACGTAGCCTACTCCTGTCTAAGACCAAGGGGACCACCGGCGTAACGTCCCTTCCGAAGGACGGTACAACGCGAACAACAGGATTCCTCCACAAATCCATGCTTTCAAGAGGTTGATAAGCAAGGCGAGTGAAGTTGCTGTACTAACTTTCATCCCGCCAATCTCTCTCCCGAACAGAACTGGTCATGTGTATGATGGTCACCCATCCAATACCTGACCCAGTGCAGTGTTGCTTAACTTTCATCCCGCCAATCTCTCTCCCGAACAGAACTGGTCATGTGTATGATGGTCACTTATTCAATACCTGACCCAGCGCAGTGTTGCTTAAATTTCATCCCTCCAACCTCTCTCCCGAACAGAACTGGTCATGTGTATGATGGTCACCCATCCAATAGCTGACTCAGCGCAGTGTTGCTTAACTTCGGTGATCTAACGAGAACCGGTGTTTCCAACACGACAAACCGTTCGGTTATGTCAGATTCTTCGTTGAACTTCATACGTCACGGGTTAAGTTAGGAAAGCAATTAGATACGTATGCAATTATTTCATTGATTTTTGGTGTTTGACGACGCAAGTTATTACAACAGGGTGGGGTGTGTAAGAGGGGTCTGGGCCTCGGTGAATGAAAGAATGACAGCCAAGACGCTAGCATGACCTCCGGGTCATAGCGTGGGCTGATGATTAGTAATATTATAGGGAGGAATCTGAGGAAACAAACCAGTAGCTGTCAGGATTCTCTGGAGACTAACGGGCATTTAGTGCAACATTTTGATACTAAATTGTAGCACGCAACACAAAACCTCTAGTCAAGTTCGCTAGTAAAGTCCGAGCATTGCTTTGATGGAATGTGAACGAGGCAGGTTCATGTGAGTAACCATGACAGTATCTTCTCTCTCGAACAACGCAGCTGGGGTAAGAGTCTGTCTCTGTCTGACCCACATAGTTCAGCAACGTTAGGTAACATCTCCAGTCAACTACCCTCACTTTTATACCTAGACAAACACACATTAATTTCAGTCATTCGTTCTTGACTTTCATCCCAGGAAACTGGAATCAGAGAGCCATGCATTGCTAGATCCCCTACCGAGCTGATCTGTTGGTCATACCGATGACAATTCACCGAGTTCAATCAGTGCACTAAAAGTTACACATAATAATTAATAATTGTTCAATTAAATGAATGTGCTCCCAGGTGAAACTGAGCAGCGAAGCGTTGGACAACTGAAATTACAAAACGCATGTTAGTCTCAAGAGAGAAACGAACGCTGTAAGACCAACGCCAGTTAAAGTAAGACCAAAGATTGAGATTATGATTGGTTGTTCTGGTGCACGTTCGTTTAAAATGTAATATTAAAATCACATCATCAAATGTATGCTTCTTTGCGGGTGGTTGACAGACGAATTGTATGTTTTAAAGCAAGTTGCCGGGCCAATCAAAGGTTAACAAATGTATTCCAGGAAATTGAATTCAAGCTGTTCGTGTTGATTAACTTGCACTGTTTTGACATCTGGCCTTGCGGCACTGGTCTAATGGCGTCGGTGAATGAGTGGATGATGATGAGGATGATGACAAACCTAACCGAGACTAGAAGGGGGGAGGCGGAACCCGGTGCCGATATGTAGCCTACTCCTGTCGAAGACCAAGGGGACCACCGGCTTAACGTCTCTTCCGAAGGACGGTACAACGTGAACAACAGGATTCCTCCACCAATCCATGCTGTCGAGAGGTTGATAGGCAAGGCGAGTGAAGTTGCTGTACTAACTTTCATCCCTCCAACCTCTCTCCCGAACAGAACTGGTCATGTGTGTGATGGTCACCCATTCAATACCTGACCCAGCGCAGTGTTGCTTAACTTTCATCCCTCCAACCTCTCTCCCAAACAGAACTGGTCATGTGTATGATGGCCACCCATCCAATACCTGACTCAGCGCAGTGTTGCTTAACTTTCATCCCTCCAACCTCTCTCCCAATCAGAACTGGTCATATGTATGATGGCCACCCATCCAATACCTGACTCAGCGCAGTGTTGCTTAACTTTCATCCCTCCAACCTCTCTCCCAATCAGAACTGGTCATGTGTATGATGGCCACCCATCCAATACCTGACCCAGCGCAGTGTTGCTTAACTTTCATCCCTCCAACCTCTCTCCTGAACAGAACCTGTCATGTGTATGATGGCCACCCATCCAATACCTGACCCAGCGCAGTGTTGCTTAACTTTCATCCCTCTAACCTCTCTCCTGAACAGAACTGGTCATGTGTATGATGGCCACCCATCCAATACCTGACCCAGCGCAGTGTTGCTTAACTTCAGTGATCTAACGAGAACCGGTGTATCCACACGCCGAACCGTTCGGTTTTTGCTAGTTACGTTGGCCGCTCTGACTTTACCTATAAACTCAATGATAATACAAATATTGTGAAATTTTTGAACTAGCAGAAATTTCGTTGAGATAACTATAGCCCTTCAATTTTAGCGGAAACCACGTTAAAATATTCTATGAAAAAATAGTAAATTTTACTGTATATAATAGTTCTACTATAGTAGGTACCTAATAGCACTTTACACTAGGGTAAAGTGGCAGTTTTGGATAGGGTTTGGAATTTAATTAATTTAACTCAGTAAATATCATTTTTAAAATCAAAAAAAAATGTCATCATTTGACAATACAGACAAAGCAACAGAATAACAAGATTTGTTATTTTTTAGAACTTTTTAGTACTTTAAAAATAATATTGAAAAATCCCTGTTATTATCCATAACTTGGCACTGGTGCCAGTTTTGGATCAAAATTAATTTTCAATCAGAATTATAATATATCTTTGCCCCATGTATTTGAAACATATATATGAAAGGCGCATAAAGAAATTAAAATAAACGCAGAAGTTATTAATATTTAAGTTCATGGCAGTTTAGTGCCAGTTTTGGATCAAAAAAAAAAATTAGGCTTATTTACACTGCAAACAGAATATCTGCTTCCTCCTCTGAAAAGTTTGGGAGCTCTTGGCATGTCAGGTGGTACCACACTTTACATTTCAAACATGAAAACCAATTCTCTCCATTACAGTCCGTGTCAAATGTTTTGTTCCACTCGCCACAGGGCGTCGCAAGATCTCCAGCCGTGGAATAAATATCTATAAATAAAATAAAAAATAAAGAAATAGTTAAATAAATATATAAATAAATAAATAAATAAATAATACAAAAAAATAATAATACTTAATAATATCATAATAATAATAAATCTTAACATCATTACACCCACATATTCATCTAAATGGTAGGGGAGGAGGGGTCTAAAAGTCTCAGGGGCAAGTTGTCTCAGTGTTCAAATCTCGACTCCAAATGATACCAGAAGCAAAATACTGATCCAGGCTGCTTCGACGTCTAAATATCTTACTATTCTGAAATTGTAATTCGTTTCGGTGCATAATTCACACTCCTGGAAGAGATTGTTTGTTTTGACAGGTGGTTAGTAACTTTTCTGCTGCTAAGTTATTTCCTATTTTACATAAAAATATCCATCTAATTGAATGTGCATATTCATATTCTTTTAAGCAAACATATTGTCTGTTTATAATTTTTCTTACATGATGAATTTATGCACGAGATTTATATTAATTTTAAATGTAATCTGAAAGTCTATGATGGGTCTAGTTGTCACAGAATGACATAACCCCAGAAGAAGCTTTCAGTATAAGTTCATTTTGTTTGTTTTGTAAGTAATTGATTGTTTTTACAAATTTACAGAACCAATTTACAAAAATTTAACAATTACGAGTTTATAACGAGTTTATAAAAAAAACCTCATCAGGGGCTGGCAGCACCCGATGTCATGTTACGCGCTGCTCAATTTGCGTTGCAGGAAAAAGTGGCAAATTATTTTGACATAAATTATCGAACATTGACTCGGTATTGTCATAAAGTAACTGATGCAGATTTTAATTAAATTAATTATATGATCACAAGACGAAATTTCTCACTGAGACAACCAGCCTCAGTGTGTGAGACAACTAGCCTCAGTGTCTGAGACAACTAGCCTCAGTGTCTGAGACAACTAGCCTCAGTGTCTGAGACAACTAGCCTCAGTGTCTGAGACAACTAGCCTCAGTGTCTGAGACAACTAGCCTCAGTGTCTGAGACAACTAGCCTCAGTGTGTGAGACAACTAGCCTCAGTGTCTGAGACAACTAGCCTCAGTGTCTGAGACAACTAGCCTCAGTGTCTGAGACAACTAGCCTCAGTGTCTGAGACAACTAGCCTCAGTGTCTGAGACAACTAGCCTCAGTGTCTGAGACAACTAGCCTCAGTGTCTGAGACAACTAGCCTCAGTGTCTGAGACAACTAGCCTCAGTGTCTGAGACAACTAGCCTCAGTGTCTGAGACAACTAGCATCAGTGTCTGAGACAACTAGCCTCAGTGTCTGAGACAACTAGTCTCAGTGTCTGAGACAACTAGCCTCAGTGTCTGAGACAACTAGCCTCAGTGTCTGAGACAACTAGCATCAGTGTCTGAGACAACTAGCCTCAGTGTCTGAGACAACTAGCCTCAGTGTCTGAGACAACTAGCCTCAGTGTCTGAGACAACTAGCCTCAGTGTCTGAGACAACTAGCATCAGTGTCTGAGACAACTAGCCTCAGTGTGTGAGACAACTAGCCTCAGTGTCTGAGACAACTAGCATCAGTGTCTGAGACAACTAGCATCAGTGTGTGAGACAACTAGCCTCAGTGTCTGAGACAACTTGACCCACACGTGGGGTTAAAAGTCTTAAACATTTACAAGTCAACTAAGAGACATAGCAACTCAACTGACGGTCTAATAAATCGCAAAAAAATTCACATTATAACCAAATGTGTATTTATCAATAAAAAAAGTTTACAATAAGAATAACTTCATTTTTCTAGAAGATATGCACAAATAGGTAGATTTTGAGACAACTAGACTCCTCCTCCCCTACATGTCATATCTTGGTGCTGGTAAAATCACCAAAGGTAAAAACTTCAACAAATGGATCCCTTGTAACCAACAGATTAACGGACCGTCTAACCAACAGATTAACGGACCGTCTAACCAACAGATTAACGGACCGTCTAACCAACAATGCTAGTTTACAGATGGTTGACGAATTTTAGAAAACATAAATACCGTGTCACACCTTGATTCTTAAAACATTTTAATCTTTCCTGTAAAATATTGCTTTAAGTTGTGCTTTGGTCAGTCTTTATCTCAAAGAAGCCTGTTAGAGCTGTTAGAGCTGTTAGAGCTGTTAGAGCTGTTAGAGCTGTTAGAGCTGTTAGAGCTGTTAGAGCTGTTAGAGCTGTTAGAGCTGTTAGAGCTGTTAGAGCTGTTAGAGCTGTTAGAGCTGTTAGAGCTGTTGGAGCTGTTAGAGCTGTTAGAGCTGTTAGAGCAGTTAGAGCTGTTAGAGCTGTTAGAGCTGTTAGAGCTGTTAGAGCTGTTAGAGCTGTTAGAGCAGTTAGAGCTGTTAGAACTGTTAGAGCTGTTAGAGCTGTTAGAGCTGTTAGAGCTGTTAGAGCTGTTAGAGCTGTTAGAGCTGTTAGAGCTGTTAGAGCTGTTATAGCTGTTAGAGCTGTTAGAGCTGTTAGAGCTGTTAGAGCTGTTAGAGCTGTTAGAGCTGTTAGAGCTGTTAGAGCTGTTAGAGCTGTTAGATCTGTTTGATCTGCTGCGTGCGATTGACTGGCATCCGATCGCCGAGATGTTCAACCCGCGGAGCAACTTCTCCACCGTCATTCTCGACGAAATGATGTTCGTCATCGGTGGATTCGACGGTAGTACGGCCTTCCATTTTTACCTAAGCCTGCACCTGCTTGTACTTGGTTCAGAACCATGGTTTCCCCAAACATTAAACCATCGAGTTAATAGTCAGAGGGTCTGGGTAAATGGGGTGCGAGTCAGAGTGACTGTGAGTATTCACAGCCTCTTGGTTCTACTCCTTGGAGACCCGTCATTCTCATCAAATACACTAAAATTGTCTCAAAAAGCTGGTGTCCAAGTAGCTCAATTGGTTAGAACAACACCCGCGACAGTTGGAGATTGGGGTCCAAGTAGCTCAATTGGTTAGAACAACACCCGCGACAGTTGGAGATTGGGGTCCAAGTAGCTCAATTGGTTAGAGCAACACCCGCGATAGGTGGAGATCGGGGTCCAAGTAGCTCAATTGGTTAGAGCAACACCTGCGACAGGTGGGGATCGGGGTCCAAGTAGCTCAATTGGTTAGAGCAACACCCGCGAAAGTGGAGATCAGGGTGCAAGTAGCTCAATTGGTTAGAGCAACACCCGCGATAGGTGGAGATCGGGGTCCAAGTAGCTCAATTGGTTAGAGCAACACCTGCGACAGGTGGGGATCGGGGTCCAAGTAGCTCAATTGGTTAGAGCAACACCTGCGACAGGTGGGGATCGGGGTCCAAGTAGCTCAATTGGTTAGAGCAACACCCGCGAAAGTGGAGATCGGGGTGCAAGTAGCTCAATTGGTTAGAGCAACACCCGCAACAGGTGGAGATCGGAGTCCAAGTAGCTCAATTGGTTAGAGCAACACCCGCGACAGGTGGAGATCGGGGTCCAAGTAGCTCAATTGGTTAGAGCAACACCCGCGAAAGGTGGAGATCGGGGTCCAAGTTCTTGTTTGGACATCAATTTTTGAGACGGTTATAGTGTTGTTAATAATAAAATACCCCGCGCATTGCAAGCGTTTGCAATGTAAATACAGATTTCATCTAAATAAACTCGTAAGACGTTGAAACGTTGATAAGGCGCACATACATTGGTCTGTACACAAGCGTAAAAACTGACTCCACAACACAATGTGCAATGCTAGCAAAAACATTAACTGCGAAGTTTGGTGGTTCGAAGGAGCTTCGACGATTAGACGAATAATTTGTTAAAATAGTATTAAAATATGCTGTAATGCTCATTAATATTGCCGATATATCCTGTCTAATTGTAGTGGATCTTGTCTGTTGCTGGACTTACGGGAGTTGTAGACAAACGCCATATATAAGAATTAACTAATTAAGACAAAAATTTCATATTATTTTACTCAAATCTGAGAGTTGACGACTTTTACAAAAGATAAATTTTCCAAAAAACCGTTTTAGGTGAAATCGCACTGAGATAAACGCAGTTAAACAAAGTTTTTTTTTTTTTAAGTAAATTAAGGTTTCATAATCCTAGAGATTGTTAGCTATCATTAGCTATACAGACAAGAAAACAAATGTTCTACACAATATAATTCATTCCGAGTCGATGGCTGCTCCCTGCAATCATTTCGGCCACTCTCCACATTAGTTCATTTCAAGGAAACCACTCAATACACGTCCTAGGATCGAGATAAATACACATTTCAATACCCCAAGACATACCCCAGACACCCATACCCCAATACCCCAATACCCCAATACCCCAAGACATACCCCAGACACCCATACCCCAATACCCCAAGACATGTGTAATGCTGAGATGGTTTGTTGTCTTAATTTGACAGATCTCAATGAATATTTATCACATAGATTCAATGCTTCTTGGAAATAGACCACGTTTAAAAGCAAGTCACGACTTGTTATGTAGTTCCGTGTATGTGTCTCTGGTGCCTGAAACGGGAGGAATTCAATCTAAATTTTGTAGCACACGTGGTTTTAATAGCTATAATCTTGTGGAGTCCATGAGTGGGTCACGTGACCTTTATATGACACTTGTATGACCCTTGTCTGACCTTGTCTGACCTTGTGTGATCTTGTTTGACCTTGTGTGACCTTGCGTGACCTTGGATGACCCTTGTGTGACCTTGTGTGACCTTGTATTACCCTTGTATTACCCTTGTATGACCTTGTCTGACCTTGTGTGACCTTGTCTGACCTTGTCTGACCTTGTGTGAACTTGTCTGACCTTGTCTGACCTTGTCTGACCTTGTCTGTTCTTGTCTGACCTTGTCTGACCCTGTCTGACCCTGTCTGACCTTGTGTGACATTGTGTGACCTTGTGTGACCTTGTGTGACCTTGTGTGACCTTGTGTGACATTGTATGACCTTGACTGACCTTGTGTGACCTTGACTGACCTTGTGTGACATTGCGTGACCTTGTGTGACCTTGTGTGACCTTGTGTGACATTGTGTGACCTTGTGTGACATTGTGTGACCTTGTGTGACCTTGTGTGACCTTGTGTGAACTTGTCTGACCTTGACTGACCTTGTGTGACCTTGACTGACCTTGTGTGACCTTGTGTGACCTTGCGTGACCTTGTGTGACCTTGTGTGACCTTGTGTGACCTTGTGTGACCTTGTGTGACCTTGTGTGACCTTGTGTGACCTTGACTGACCTTGTCTAACCTTGTGTGACCTTGTCTAACCTTGTGTGACCTTGTGTGACCTTGTGTGACCTTGTGTGACCTTGTGTGACCTTTCATACGGTATGATATTTCAAGTGGACCAACATTCATCGTTCAATCAGTGGTAAGACAAATGACAGGCTGAACCTTGACACTGCACTCTGAGGAACTCCGAATGCTGCCCGATGTTCGAACAATCTTTAGACTGCAAACCTGTCAACAATAAGTCGTGATTACTGGACTCGAAGTTTGTTGCTTCGAATCTCTGCACTCGCATTTTCTTTACAAGAATCTTGGAAAATGTCTTCCATTGAAATCAGCAGAGATACCATGAATATCGATCACGTGACACATTTGATTTTATCTGGGAAACTATCACCAGGGCAGTAAAACAATAAAACTACTCTAAGAAATGTCATTCAAAGTAGTTTCTATTATTTAGATTGTTTGGTTGTTTTACAAAAGTTCTAAGTTAGATCTAGCTTGATTTGAAAAGATGCAGAGACGCCGAGAACATCAGAACCGTAGCAAGAGTTTCCTGAGAAATACCCCAAACAAAATAAAGGAGAAACAGGCGCTAAAATTACGTAACATCCAAAAAATAACACAAAAATAGGCGTAACCCGACTTTTGCCAGCAAAGTGAATATGTTCAAGACAAAAGCACTTCTAATTGCTCTTCTATACATAAATCCAACCAACCGTCGGGAGGTGTTGGAAAGGAGGTAGAGGTAGTTGCCCGATCAGAGGCGACCGGAAGACGACCAAACTCCTAAAACGAGAAAGAAGACAATGAAATTTGAGAAGTTGAAATGTGAGGTAGCTGTTGGTCTTGCCATCGCTGTAATTACAAACTAAACACATGACCATACAATCATCACAAAGTGCAAACTTAAAGCGTCTCAGCAAACAAAATTTTACTGATAATTTTTTGAACTGACAAAGCCTTCTGAATAATTTCTGACACCGATCTTTCAACTTTCAATTGTCATTCTCAGGCGTTGTACAGAATTGAAGGTTCATTATTTTGTGATGATTAAACCGTGTAGAGGTTAAACAAATCGTTGGCTTTTAAATTCGAAATCAATTCTATTTGAGATGATTTCCTTGTATTCAAGTGATATGAAATATGCTTTTGTATCGAAGAAGAACCGTACAACAAATAACGAATTACTGAAACGGCCTCGTAAGTTTTGTTAAATCTAAGAACAATTACATTTTCACCTTTTACCTAGACCTAAACTTAGCTTACAAGCTACAACAATTGAAGCTTTCTCTGCACTATTGTAACATAAACTAAGGGGAAGCTAAGGCTGGAAAAATGTGCGACTGAACTGGCATGCGAATCTGGTTCGTATCGTGGTTTGTTGGCAGAACAACCAAACTGGTCGAAAGATCCTGGGTTCGGTGGCTCATTTTTTGAAGAAACACAAGAAAATCTAAATAATTCTGTTTCAAAAAAATCTCACACTAATATTTTCTTATCTGTCTAATTACTTATATCTATATATTTTAATTACTTTGTGTGTCAAATCGTGTTGCAGGTAGCTGGACTAATTGGTATACCGAAACAGAGTGGGGATTATTTGCCTTGTTTCTCACTGGACTTATTCTAATTCTGGCAGCATTTCAATATGGTTTCATTCCTTGGTTCTTCTGGCAGTTTCGAAGTTTTTGCAAGATCAAATGGTAAATCTAAATCTCTTCAGAGTTTAGCATGAAATTAAAAACACATCTATTACTATATGTCAAACATTAATTCGAATTGGTTACTCGCATTCACTACAGGGAGTTTGAAAATCAGTCATGTCCACTAGTTCAAGATGCCATTGTGAATCAAATCCAAGCGTGGGGATTTAACGCCCAATGCTGGGGTTATAACGTGGAAGGATGCAAATACAAGGTCAGTCTTTCATCGTATCCATCATCAAATATTGACAACATTTAGCACTTGTTCCATCCTCCCTGCAGCTGCTGTTTGTGTCACCGGAGATAGTACACGCTCAGCACACTAGCAACTACTCTGTCGGCATTGACGTACAAGACCTAGTGTTTAGTTTCACTCAAGAAGACAACAAGTGCAAAGTTCAGGTAAAAAAATAAGTAGTTTTCTTAAAAACCAGAGATTCGTCTACTCTTGTTGTGGTTTAACTTTAATATTATCATCTCTGTATTGGCTTACATATTACAATATAAATAATACTCATCGGTGGTAATATTTAACAAAAAAACCAGAGGATAAATTAAAGCGTTCGATTTGAGTCCAATGATTTGCTATCCCGACCAAAATCCGTCGAATGGTCTTTGTCTATTTAACCAATTTGGTGCCCTATTCCATACGAGAAATTTCTCTCGACTGCTCCACTAATATAGAATAGCTTGCAATTTTCTTGACGATCAAGTTCATGAAACGTCCTAAGTTAAAATGCGCTGTAGTTACTTGAAATGAACCATCTCGGCTATTGGTAAGCCCTACAGATAACAGCGAAGAGAGCTCTAATCAGTCCAACTCTAAATGGTAAAAACCATCTCTCTTAGGCGAGACCCTGACCAACCCCTGATGCATTTGCAACTTTGCATTTTTCACATGCAGTTGTCATCTGTAATTTTAATAATTTCAAAATGTAGGGTAAAGTGCCAGTTTTGGATAGGGTTGGGAATTTAATTAATTTCACTCAGTAAATATCATTTTTAAAATAAAAAAAAAATGTCATCATTTGACAATATAGACGAAGCAACAGAATAATAAGATTTGTGATTTTTTAGAACTTTTTAGTACTTAAAAAAAAAATATTGAAAAATCCCTGTTATTATCCATAACTGGTCACTGGTGCCAGTTTTGGATCAAAATTAATTGTCAATCAGAATTATAATATATCTTTGCCCCATGTATTTGAAACATATATATGAAAGGCGCATAAAGATATAAAAAAAAAACGCAGAAGTTATTAATATTTAAGTACATGGTAGTTTAGTGCCAGTTTTGGATCAAAAAATAAAAATTAGGCTTATTTACACTGCAAACAGAATATCTGCTTCCTGCTCTGAATATCTCTTCCTGCCAGCATGTTGTGAATGTAACGGTATTTTATGACAATACACGATACTATTCTACTTGCTCTTGCATTGACCACTTGGAACCCCTCGCAGGCATCTGCCATCTCGCTGCCCAACCTCGGGACACTCTTCACGGATGCTGGCTGCAACTATTGTACATTGCGCAACCTGCCCCGCGCAGTAGGCTTGCACATGTTTGAATATGCCTCCGAGCACGAGTGCAAGTGGCGTCAACGCGTCAACTGTCTCTTTGAGACGGGATCAGTGGCGTATCATCGACCACCGCACTTTCAGGTCACTAGCCAATCAGGAGCCGGCTGTCTGGTACACATCGGCTTCTGCAAGCAAAGCAGTCACGTTTATTTATTTATTAAGAATACTAATAACCGTCTAAAAAATTGATGCCCAAACGGGGACACGAACCCCGATCTCCACCTGTCGCGGGTGTTGCTCTAACCAATTGAGCTACTTGTACCCCGATCTCCACCTGTCGCGGGTGTTGCTCTAACCAATTGAGCTACTTGGACTCCGATCTCCACCTGTCGCGGGTGTTGCTCTAACCAATTGAGCTACTTGGAAACCGATCTCCACCTGTCGCGGGTGTTGCTCTAACCAATTGAGCTACTTGGACACTGGCTTTTTGAGATGATTTTAGTGTATTTGATGAGAATGACGGATCTCCAAGGAGTAGAACCAAGATGCTGTGAATACTCACAGTCACTCTGATTCTAGTGACGCTATATCACGTCACAACCTGTCAAACTCGAATAACTCCAATTTGACGTTGGATTCGTTGCTGTATTAGGATGAAATCTTATTTAAATTGCAAACGCTTGCAATGCGCTGGGTATTTTATTATTATCAACACTATAACCGTCTCAAACTTGAGGTTATATAAATAACTAACTACTTGGAGATCCGTCATTCTCATCAAATACACTAAAATCCTTCCACAGATGATGTGTCCCAGTAGCTCAATTGGTTAGAGCGACACTCGCGACAGGCGGAGTTCGATTCCCCGTTTGGGCATCAGTTTTTGAGACGGTTCTAGTTTTGATAATAATAAAATACCCCGCGCATTGCAAGCGTTTGCAATTTAAATAAGATTTCACAGCGCTCTTGATGTTTTCAGAAAATGTTTCTCTGGTTGAATCTATAGTTGTTCAAAGTAGAACAAATGACTGGCTGGATCGATCATGTCACTCAATATAAACTTGCATCATTAATAATTAGTGTTTTGTTTTTATGTGACAAATGCAGGGTATTTACGAGAATGGTAGACTCATATCGGCGATGTTGGTGGAAGGGGATGACCTGGAAGTGAGCGTCATCCCACCAATGAATGCGATGGAAGTTGCAGAGAAACAAGAAGAAGAGACCATTTCTTTGCTCTGAGGCAACGGCGAGGAACGGGTCCAGTGATTGGGCAGTTTGACAAATAAAGCGTCTAAAACCTATAAACTCTATGATTGTACTACACCCAGTGTTCTATAAGCCAGAGTTTCCTTCTATGGGTTTTACTGTTATTGGAAGAAATGCGATTTGTCCTGCTTGAAGTTGAGGGGAAAGATCTTTAGCGATGTCAGACCAATTTTAGCGAACTTTACCTAGCCGTACCAATATCCGGGATTTGAGGAATAGTGACAGACCATTCTGTCCTGTGGCCATTTACGAACTCGTCCATACGAGTTACCTCAGCTTCTTCCCCCTTGAAGGGATCCCTTATCCCACCCCCCGCGAAAACTGGAATATGTGTGTCCGGATAACTCAGTTGGTAGAGCACCCGACCGGCAATTGGGAGGTTCCGGGTTCGTATCCCGGTTCGGTTGCACATTTTTCCAGTCTAGCTTCCTTTCCAATTATATAATAGTTGTAAAATATAAATAATAATAATATCATTATTGCATGTTACATATTATTAAAACTGTGATGCTTGTAGTAGTGAAGAGGTGACTGCCACTCCAGGCATTGCCCCTATCTGCATAACTCTTGCAAGTAGCTAAACGCCCCTGGAGATAGCACGGCACTGGAGAGATAGCTCACCGGAAGCTGTTGGGTCGAGCTGCCTAGAATTGCACTAGTTGACGATGTGGTCTCCGTGGGGTCGGTTGGCTCTGGCTGCTGGTGTTTTGGTCAATATTGTTGCTGCGGCGGGCGACACCGACAAAGTCGTGGGTGAGTAACCTGTTACCACTAATAGCTGTACATTGGTTCGAACTGTCGCCATCTTTGTTGGGCCGGGGGGGGCGAATTTTCTTGTGGCGCTACCTCTTCGCAACCCCACCTAGAGTGTACCTAGTTTCGAAGGACAGGCGGCTGACATTGCGACTCGTTCCAGTTCTTCGAGTAAAGAGTCCTGGGCATGTGTCTGTACTGCACTGCAGGAAACAAATCTTTGGCCAGATGCTTGGCTCTAGCTTGTGTTTTATGTGCTGCAGTCTAGATTGACTAGGACCGTTGTCGGTAAGATCTCAATTACCGGACGCAGCGTAGATAGCAGCTTTCCGCCATTCTTCAGGCCCATTTTGCATTACCAAGCATGGGCCTTGTCCTTGGTGTAATAGGGTGGGGGGGGGGGGGGGGGGGGCGTTGTACAAGACGGATACCATGTCTATACAGAAGGAAGTATTTCTTTATAGGGTTTATCGCCGTCCTGTGGGACGTAGAGGGTAAAGATACAAATGAGGCTTGTGGGAGAGAAGGCCTTATGTTGGTTTGAGAACCAAGAGAGTTCGATACGTCGGTGATTTCCCAAAAAGATTCTTGTCTGGTTCTGATGAAATACGAATGCGAGCATGAATTCTACCTGGTCGCGTGATCGAGTGACTGCTAGATTAGCCCACGAGCGTTGAGTGTAGGTTATAGGTAGAGAAACAACGTCAATGTTACAGTCTCTGCGTGAAAGATGGCCGCCAAATGACTACCTTACCGACAAAAATGCAGAGTACCGGAACGTCACGTAAAGTGGAGCCACTATCGTATGCTATTTAATTTCGATATTTTTCGTAGGTTACTCGCTTTTTAATATCGTTACGTGTATATCAATCGTTGAGGTAAACATTGATGGAGATTTTTTAAACATGAAAAGCCTCAAAAGCGAGTTAACCTACGAGAAATATCGAAATTAAATTTCATACGACAGTGGCTCCACTTTACGTGATGTTCCGGTACTCTGCATTTTTGTCGGTAAGGTAGTCATTTGGCGGCCATCTTTCACGCAGAGACTGTAACATTGACGTTGAAACTCTACCTATAACCTACACTCAACGCCACGAGTGATGATGCACGCAGGTGCACGCTGCGACCCGGGGCGCAAGAACACCTGGGGCTTGTGGTGCGAAATCAAGTCGGAGTGCGATGGTCCCATGGAAACTCGTAGCAACAGGTGCGTTGTGGGGCAGGAAGTGCCCCCACCGCGCGTTGTCTGCTGCCGCAAGTCGGGGCCCGCGCCGCCCGACGAGGTCGCGCCCACGCCCACCACGACCACGACCACGCCCACCACGACCACGACCACGCCCACCACGACCACGACTTCCAGGCGTGATACGACTTCCAGGTGAGAACAGTGCTGGAGGTAGTTGGGACAATGGCCAGCTTGTCACGGACGTGACATTGAATTCAACTCGATCAAGATTGGGGCGATGTTAGCGTGTGGGACGGTGATTTCAGCTGGGCGGTTCGCTCTGAAATGTCGTCGGTTGGGACCAGGCAAACGGCGTGCCCTTAATTTTGATTTTTCCATGCTTGCAGAGGGGAAAGATTCCCAAGCGTCTGTGACAAACTAGTCAATTTTGCAACTATTACAGTACTACCGTAAAAGGCAAGCCGGGTAGGGATTCCTTTTGGCGCTTTTACTCCAACAGTTTTTACACTATTTGCCCTCAAAAATAGAATTAAATAGAAGTAAACAATTTCAAAGAAGGGTTCTCCTTTGACTAAATGTCATCATCGTAAAACTAGCAGTTCAGGCCAAAGTTTGACTGAAACGATCGGTCTTTCTTGATTTACCCACAAAAATGTTGTTTATTTACTCATTGAAATAAAAGTATGGATAGTTTATCAACTGTTGGCAATTGCAACCACTTGGCAGCTAGATGCTGTTGTACCGGTTGTCCATCAGACCGGCACATTAGGTGTATCACTGTAAGTACCCACAGGTGGTTTGGAGTGCCCGGGTGAAGTGCTCGTGACATAACATAGAATCTATAACCCGCGAGGAAGATGCCAGCACAAGAACTGCAATTGCTGCTAATTGCTATGAACTCATGAATGACAATTCACAGGCGATTTCAGCAGCGAGATTTCAAAATACTCGCAGTAACTGTCAAAGATATCTCAAGATAATAACTGTCAGATGAATTGTATTGTATTTGTATTTTATTTGCTGTTCAGTACATTCTCCAATGTGTTTACATTGTGATCTGTAGCAGTCTAGCATAACATATATGTCCAGCTTAACAATCTCTATTGTAAAAATCCTCTAAATTATAAAACTCTTCTTGGAGGAGGAAGATCTTGAGGTTTGTCTTGAATGCATCCTTGCTTGCAATGCATCTCAGTTATTGTGGAAGGTTATTCATGATTTTCACTCCTACATTGAGCAGGTCATCGTCCATGATCCTAATATACATATTGTTAACACATAATGTTAATATACATAAAGACATTACTAACGCAAACAATAACTTAAAAAACAAAATATTTTGGTACGAGAAAAGCTTTATAAAGCAAATCAAGATGGCTTCTATCGGCGGAGATGATTTATGATATTTTGGCATGTGTACTATTTTGTTGTGCTTGCATCAACAGCACGAGAGCCACTCCGAAGCCGACGAGTTCACCGACAGCGAACCTCTCGACCACGTACCTCGATATACAAAGCGCGTTGAAAGTGGCCAAAAAAAGTAAGAAATAATTACTAATAATAATCGTGAGAATGCAGAAATACCTTGGATGGAATTCGCGTCTTTAGGGATGATGGTGAAAGGTCCCTTTCATTTCCAACTGGATCTAGATTAACTGCTGTGCCTACCAAATAGGTACCAGACGCGATCAAACTCTGATTTCAATTTGATTCATTGAAAACATTTACAAGCCATGCATGCCATTAGGGATCGTCAGGATAGTACATAAAAGTAATATTAATAATCGCATTTAATTAATCGCACAGGGTGACTCAGGGAAGATCGAGTGCATGCTAGTCTAGCTGAAGAAATTGTGGTACATACAGATGTTTCGCTGAAATGGCTTGCCTTATATTGTATACCTGCAAACCTGGAAAGTAAGTGCATGCAAGAACCAGACGCCAGAATTGTCTAGCTTAACATAAAATCCTTGACAAAATACGACAGCCACGTGGTTGTCTGGTCCCCATTTGCTGCCTCCACAATGCAACGTTGCCACGTGTCTTTGTAGAGTGCGTCGAGTACAGCGAGTACGTGTACACGTACGAGGAATCGCAATCACTGCTGGTCAACGCCGAAAGAGAGCGAGTGTCACGATGCCCGACGGCAGGACAGATGCTGATCCATGGTGGGGTACTTGCAAGCGATGGTGAATTCCCAAGCATGGTACGACAACGCTCCCATTTGAAGAGCGACACTTTTTTACTGCTTTTCCAGGGTTACTTGGCATGCACGATGCTACTTTATTACGGGGGTGAACGTAGGTGGAGCTTATACCCGAGGTAAATTAGAGCCACTGAACGGTTTGGCGAGTTGGAAACACCGGTTCTCGTGAGATCACCGAAGTTAAACAACAATGCGCTGGGTCAGGTATTGGATGGGTGACCATCATGCACATGACCAGTTCTGTTCGGGAGAGAGGTTGGAGGGATGCAAGTTAGTACAGCAACTTTACTCGCCTTGCTTATCAACCTCTCGGCAGCATGGATTTGTGAAGGAATCCTGTTGTTCGCGTTGTACCGTTCTTCGGAAGGGACGTTAAGCCGGTGGTCCCCTTGGTGTTCTTCGACAGGAGCAGGCTACGTGCTGACACCGGGTTTCCCCTCCTTCCTTTTAGTCTAGGTTAGGTTCATCATCATCCACTCATTCACCGACCCATTAGACCAGTGCCGCATGGCTAGATTTCAAAACAGTGCGTCGTTAAACACCACAAATCAATCAATCTTAAGGGGGTTGTATATTATAACTATTTTTTGTTCTGGGTAATCCAGGGAACAAAACCGTCCTTTTTTTCAATTGGGGTTGGTACAAACAGTTTCAGCAACAAAAAAAAAAAAAAAAATTCACATTTTCCGGAAAATCCATTTAAACAAAATTATAAATAAAAACTGGATACAACTAAGAAGGAGGAACGAGTATTTTTTTTTATGTGAGGTTTGATAGTTTTAATAAATTGAATAAATTTGGGACCCACAGCTGCTACGAAATTGTATTGTAAATATGTATTGACAGGTGGCGCTAGGTTACGAACCCCCCGGCAACGCTGAAGGTGACCTGGTTTGGATGTGTGGAGGCAGTTTGATAAGCACACGCTTCGTGCTGACGGCTGCTCACTGCTTATACCACCCTGCCTTGGGGTAAGCGCAACAATCTCTGCGATGTTTTTCGTAAAACTGTGTCACGTCAGCCGAAAGAGTCGTCAAACGTCTAACAAAATATGCTGACAGGCACCATGGCAGTTGAAGAGAACTTAGTAGAGCCAAGGGGGCTACCAGCTCCGACAAGTTTTGTAGAGGGAACGCATTCTTATAATACGAATTCAAAATTTAGATTCCACCTTCGCTCCATGATCTAGACGCTTTATGTCTGGCAGGCGTACACGGGTATTGCGAGCAAACGAACCAACCCAAGAGGAAAGATTTCTCATAAAATTACGTCAATTTCCAGTTTCGAGACAATTTTGCCAGAGTTTCTTGAGAAGCTGTGAGCGGGATGGGCAGAGGTAGGGAAGTGGAAGAGGTCACGGAGGCCGGTATATAAGTCAGTTTTACCACTCTTAGGTATGTGCAATGGGCACAGTTGGGTGCCAACAAGCTTTCAAATGTGAAAGCACAACGCATCAACGTGGAGAAGGCGATCAAACATCCGGCCTATTCTCCGCCATCCCACTACGACGACATCGCGTTGTTGAAGCTGGTGTCTGAGCCGACTTGCAGTCCAGAAGTGAGACCTGCCTGCGTTGGTCTTGACCTTCCTGTCCGGCCTCTGCGTCGTCGCGTTTTCGGAACACCCTATGACGTCATGGGCTGGGGACTCAACTCAGGTATAACATTCGAAGGGTTTGGAGGCTAGAAGCTGTTGTAGAACTCAAGTTATTGACGTCATGATCTCTGACTCTTGCAGACTCCTTGACCACCCGCACCGAGTATTTGATGAAAGTGAATCTCTACCAAGCGTCCATGATCAGGTGCAACGAGTTCTTTAAGTTCATAGGGAAACGAAAGCTGCCGGAGGGCATCCGACCGGATTCTATGCTGTGCATAGGCAACAAGGAACGCGGGAAGGACTCGTGCCGAGTAAGTCGTACCTTATCCCCCATGCCCCATGTCCCGTGTCCCATGCCCCATGCCCCATGCCCCATGCCCCATGCCCCATGTCCCATGTCCCATGTCCCATGTCCCATGTCCCATGTCCCATGTCCCATGCCCCATGTCCCATGTCCCATGTCCCATGCCCCATGCCCCATGCCCCATGCCCCATGCCCCATGTCCCATGTCCCATGCCCCATGCCCCATGTCCCATGCCCCATGCCCCATGCCCCATGTCCCATGTCCCATGTCCCATGCCCCATGCCCCATGTCCCATGCCCCATGCCCCATGCCCCATGTCCCATGTCCCATGCCCCATGCCCCATGTCCTATGTCCCATGCCCCATGCCCCATGTCCTATGTCCCATGCCCCATGCCCCATGTCCCATGTCCCATGTCCCATGTCCCATGTCCCATGTCCCGTGTCCCATGTCCCATGCCCCATGCCCCATGCCCCATGTCCCATGTCCTATGCCCCATGCCCCATGTCCCATGTCCCATGCCCCATGCCCCATGTCCTATGCCCCATATCCTATGTCCCATGCCCCATGCCCCATGCCCCATGTCCTATGTCCCATGCCCCATGTCCCATGTCCCATGTCCCATGCCCCATGTCCCATGCCCCATGTCCCATGTCCCATGTCCCATGCTCCATGCCCCATGTCCCATGTCCCATGTCCCATGTCCCATGTCCCATGTCCCGTGTCCCATGTCCCATGCCCCATGTCCCATGTCCCATGTCCTATGCCCCATGCCCCATGTCCCATGCCCCATGCCCCATGTCCTATGCCCCATGTCCCATGCCCCATGCCCCATGTCCCATGTCCCATGCCCCATGCCCCATGTCCTATGTCCCATGTCCCATGTCCCATGCCCCATGCCCCATGTCCCATGTCCCATGTCCCATGCCCATGCCCCATGTCCCATGCCCCATTTCCCATGTCCAATGTCCCATGTCCCGTGTCCCATGTCCCGTGTCCCATGTCCCATGTCCCATGTCCCGTGTCCCATGTCCCATGTCCCATGTCACATGCCCCATGTCCCATGTCCCATGCCCCATGTCCCATGCCCCATGTCCCATGCCCCATGCCCTATACTTTTTTTCCCATGTCCTATGTCCTATGCTCCATGCCCCATGTCCTATACCCCATGCCCCATGTCCCATGCCCCATGCCCCATGCCCCATGTCCCATGTCCCATGTCCCATGTCCCATGCTCCATGCCCCATGTCCCATGTCCCATGTCCCATGTCCCATGTCCCATGTCCCGTGTCCCATGTCCCATGCCCCATGTCCCATGTCCTATGCCCCATGCCCCATGTCCCATGCCCCATGCCCCATGTCCTATGCCCCATGTCCCATGCCCCATGCCCCATGTCCCATGTCCCATGCCCCATGCCCCATGTCCTATGTCCCATGTCCCATGTCCCATGCCCCATGCCCCATGTCCCATGTCCCATGTCCCATGCCAATGCCCCATGTCCCATGCCCCATTTCCCATGTCCCATGTCCAATGTCCCGTGTCCCATGTCCCGTGTCCCATGTCCCATGTCCCATGTCCCGTGTCCCATGTCCCATGTCCCATGTCACATGCCCCATGTCCCATGTCCCATGCCCCATGTCCCATGCCCCATGTCCCATGCCCCATGCCCTATACTTTTTTTCCCATGTCCTATGTCCTATGCTCCATGCCCCATGTCCTATACCCCATGCCCCATGTCCCATGTCCCATGCCCCATGCCCCATGTCCCATGTCCCATGCCCCATGCCCCATGTCCTATGTCCCATGTCCCATGTCCCATGCCCCATGCCCCATGTCCCATGTCCCATGTCCCATGCCAATGCCCCATGTCCCATGCCCCATTTCCCATGTCCCATGTCCCATGTCCCGTGTCCCATGTCCCGTGTCCCATGTCCCATGTCCCATGTCCCGTGTCCCATGTCCCATGTCCCATGTCACATGCCCCATGTCCCATGTCCCATGCCCCATGTCCCATGCCCCATGTCCCATGCCCCATGCCCTATACTTTTTTTCCCATGTCCTATGTCCTATGCTCCATGCCCCATGTCCCATGCCCCATGTCCCATGCCCCATGCCCCATGCCCCATGCCCCATGCCCCATGCCCCATGCCCCATGCCCCATGTCCCATGCCCCATGTCCCATGGCCCATGCCCCATGCCCCATGCTTGTTGCCCCTCACTGACATCCTTCTTGCCTTCCAGGGGGACTCGGGAGGGCCAGCACTGACGAGGCTCAAAGATCGCGACACTTTCTGCATGCACAACGTCGCCGGCATCACTTCATTCGGCGAAAACACTTGCGGCGGCAACGTCCTGAAGGTGTCAATCTTCACTAGGGTGCAACACTACCTGCCCTGGATCGTGTCACAGGTCTGGCCCGGCGAAGTCGCATAGCTGGTGTGGTTCGAGCACTCAACCATCGACTGTCTACCAACAGCAGCCGTCAGCCGTGGATCGTGAAGACCAAAGCATTTATTGCAGGTTCATAACTTAGGGATAGATAAGATTTTTGTATTATTTTACATGACAAATAGCATATTCTTTGCATTGTGTTGATTAAAACGATACTGTGGCTTAGTATTTTGCACAAATGTTTTCTCTAGTTTGTTCTGGCTGGATTTTGGGTGAATATTGAGGATGGCCGTATCTTTACTAGAATAGGCCCATACAACTACAATGTAATTGTCAGCAGCCAATAAACAAATATACAAATATACAAATATATACAAATATTATGTATGCACTTTTTTAGTTTTGGCGTGTTGCCTTGGTGGTACTTCCTCGTTTTGAAGCCTTTCCGTGCTAGCTCTCCACTCGTTGTCTGGTAGCCATGCGCTGTGCAAACACATTTATAACCTGCAACTGAGAATACATATTTTAAGATTTTTACTATGGTACCGCTGCTTCTTGGGCAGTGTGAATCGCTTGTCGATTTCTTGTTTTCACTAGTTAATAGACTAGGTTAAGATAGATATGAGTGGCGCCACAGTCATGGAAATAAATTGCTCTTACTTGGCTAAATTAGTGGTGGCTATACTTGCACTGCTACTTTATTGTGAATATATAATTTACTATATCGTAATAGTTCAGGTACATTTGATAACACTAAATTTTGGTCAACACATATCAAATGCTCTAAATAATAAACGCCTACTTAAGTTTCTGTTACCTGTCCACAGTGCTCTTGGCCGTCTCTAGATTCGAGACGTGTAGACGAGAATATTGATGTGAAAATAAACGAGAAACCTGTTCGAGCATTACTTCTAGCCGACACTCATTTATTAGGATCTAGAAATGGACATTGGTTTGATAAACTGAGAAGGTAATCCAACGAAACTTTTATTGATATTTTCTATTTTGTGTTGACCATTGGCTGCTCGAAAAGAAGTTCCTCAGTAGATGTTGATTCCAAATTGGCAGGGAGTGGCAAATGCACAGAGCGTTTCAGTCTGCGATGTGGCTCCATAAGCCAGACATTGTGTTCTTCCTCGGTGATGTCTTCGATGAGGGTCTCTGGTGCAGCCAGAACGAGTTCTCGCAGTACGTAGCTCGTTTCCGCGATCTGTTCAGTGTGCCACCCGGAACCCAGGTGCACGTTGTCGCTGGTAACCATGATGTAGGCTTCCACTACGGGTGAGTTGTACTTGCAGCTAGGATAGCCTTGGGTTTCTCTAGGTAGGTTAATTTCCAAAAACCAAAAAAACATTCTTCTAGTCAGGGCAAGAATTTCTTTGTTATTCGTGCACCTTCCAAAAACTCGAGTTAAGTAATAATTTCCTCGAAATCTTAGGGTAAGTCTTTTTGGGATCCTTTCAGAACTCGAGAGGTGTTCACTTGGCTTATCAGCCTGTTTGAGCATAAAATGTTAAAAAATTTAATTATTTTTTTAATGCATTTAGTTGGTGCTATCTTTTATTTTGTCCTTTTCTCGTTTGCCTTGACAGTATAAGTCCGTACCTCTCCGAACGCTTTGACACAGCAATGAGCAGTGTGGGTGTGAGGCTTGTTAGTCTCCGTGGCAACCATTTTGTGCTGGTTAACAGCATGGCCATGGAGGGTGACGGCTGTTTCCTGTGTCGACCTGCAGAATTGCAGCTGCACGGCATTGCCAGTGAGTAGTCCAACAATGCAAGTTTCTGGTTGTCTTCGGAATCGTACTAAGGCAGCTATTAACGTGTCGGATTCTTGTACATCAGGCTCGTTTCAGGCGGCTCATGATGTTAACAGTCAGTATATTTATCAGTATCCATCAGTAAAAACATAAATTATTTTAGGGTCATTTTATATTGAAAATGTTAGAAGTTTTAGTTCTTTGAATTATTGGCCTGAGCTTATAGTTAGATGCATTTAGGATACCTGGTCATCGTTTGTATTTCTGCGGTGCTTTTATTTCGGGTGAAATGTCACAACTGCTTTACCCGTCAATGAATTAACACGAAAAGGTTGAACAATTTGGAAAATTAAATGATTAAAAAAGCCCAATTTTTAAATAGTTTTTTGAAGATTTATTGTATATCTTTAGAATTACAATTTGCACAATTATGTCTAGTTATAAATTGAGTCAAGGTGTAGGTGCACCTCGTTAATTCCATCAAGATGAGGTTTAATTGGAGGAACTCTTCCAGGATATTAAAACTTTTTGCTTTGAAGGAAATCTCTGATCTCTAAGACATGCTTGTAATTTCAAGAAAATCAATCAATGAAATATCGTTAAATTGTTTTTAGACTCATGTCTACTTTTAGCTAAACTTAGCACTAGTTTTGACAAAAACCATTTCAACTGGGTTTTGAATGCTAAGTGAAGAACAACTAAATTTTCCAACGTTTCGTAACTTGTACCTGTTACTTTATCAAGGGTAAAAGCAGTCCTGACAAATTTCCGAAGACAAAAGAACCACAAAACAATTTAAAAAATTGCCTAGTTCAAGCATCCTAAATGCATCTAAATAAAATAATCAGGGTCAATAACTCAAAAAACTAACGTACTCTGTATTTTCTGAAATAAAATCCCGAACAAATTGGCATTTTTTACTATCTAACAAATTATGTGTATAGTTATTTTATGCGTTATGTTATCAGAAAATTGTCAGGACTGCTCTAACCCTTGATAAAGTAACAGGTACAAGTTACGAAACGTTGGGAAATTCAGTTGTTCTTCACTTAGCATTCAAATCCCAGTTGAAATAGTTTTTGTTCTTTGCTCGCAGAACGATTGCGTTGTTCTCGTGGCGTGGGCAAGTGCGGGACCGACGGGATGTTGACGCAGTTCAGCCGACCGATCTTGCTTCAACACTTCCCGCTCTACCGAGAGTCCGACGCAGATTGCATGGAGCCTGACGCTGCTCCGTTGGAACAGAAGGTGGGACAACCGTGACTGAATCGACCTGAGCTTACCATCTTGCTGATTCCAATATGACTTCGCCTGGCTAACGGATAATTTCATAAATGTTGTTTATTGTTTGAGTTGATCATACATAGATGATATAAACATAGTCAGTAAATCATATAGAAACAAGTCAATGCAACAAAATGAAAATATAATAAATTAAGTTTTTATATGAAAATACTCAGCTGTTGAGTAGAAAGGGTTGGATATTAAAAACAGTTTAAGACTTCGCTGAAAGGCTGCGTCGTCTTCCTCGCATCTTATATGAGTAGGAAGGTGATTAAAAATCATACGTGGTGCCAAAAATACACCTTAGACCTAGGAACTAGCATAGGCCAGATTGCCTACTAGCACTAACCACTGGTATACTTGTACCTAAGTTAGAAATAAATAAATAAAAATATATCTCAGACCTAGGAACTAGCATAGGCCAGATTGCCTACTAGCACTAACCACCGGTATACTTGTACCTAAGTTAGAAATCAATAAATAAATAAATAAAAATATATCTCAGACCTAGGAACTAGCATAGGCCAGATTGCCTACTAGCACTAATATAGCATATCCTACTATATTAGTAGGAAGGTTATTAAAAAAGGCTGGTCCAGCGTATGAGGGGCTTTGGCTATATAAAGCCAGGTTGTGCCCTTGGACAGCAATCTCGCCCTTCTGCTGAGTGTCGTGGTTGTGTATTTGCCCGTTTGTGACGTGAGCTTCTATGTATTTTTTTGTGAGCACTATGAGGTTGTATATATACAGCCGTGGCACCGTCATAATCGCAAGTTTTTTAAATAGATCTTTGCACGATGTTCTTCCAGATACACCTGCTTCTAACACTGTTTAACATGCTCATAAACCAGACTCGGTTATTTGCTTTTAAATGCTGATCTTTTGAAAGATGCAAACTAAAAGGCAACGCACGAAGAACAAGAAACCAATTCGTGCTTTGAAACAAAATCTTTTCTGACCTGGAAATTCCAGCAAAATATGGATGGGACATCGTAAAGTCATTGTTCATTTAAGTCAAGCTGGCGTGTCCTTCCAGATTCAAACATTAAACAGGGATTTTGGCAGAAAGAAAATAGTGACAGCTGCTAATTAAAATTTATTTTATGTGTACATCTTGCAGCCCATCGTTGCTATGCAGCTCTCTCTCTGTCGTAGTTGGCAATCGTTGATAGCTGCCAACCTATCCCAAGTCACAATCAAAGCCTGCCAACCTATCCTATCCCCTTGCTGTTTGAACGGTTGAGTGTGTAGGCGTTGAGTGTAGGTTATAGGTAGAGAAACAACGTCAATGTTACAGTCTCTGCGTGAAAGATGGCCGCCAAATGACTACCTTACCAACAAAAATGCTGAGTACCGGAACATCACGTTAAGTGGAACCACTGTCGTATGTAATTTAATTTTGATATTTATCGTAGGTTAACTCGCTTTCGAGACTTTTCATGATTAAAAAATCTCCATCAATGTTTACCTCAACGATTGATATACACGTAACGATATTAAAAAGCGAGTAACCTACGAAAAACATCGAAATTAAATTTCATACGACAGTGGCTCCACTTTACGTGACGTTCCGGTACTCTGCATTTTTGTCGGTAAGGTAGTCATTTGGCGGCCATCTTTCACGGAGAGACTGTAACATTGACGTTGTTTCTCTACCTACAACCTACACTCAACGGTGTAGGTTGTATTTAGACAGAAAATGCTGACGCTGAACTGTATTCACACAAGATGGCCGCCAATGTAACCCACTCCGTGACCTCGACAGAACGCCAAGTTCCGGGAACGCTGGGAGTGCGTGAGTCGTGAATCTTCGGAACTGCTCTTGGACTCGCTGGAGCCGCGATTGGTCGTCGACGGTCACACCCACCACGGTTGCCACCGCGTGCACAGAGGCGATGTCCACGAGTTCACCCTCCCCTCCTTCAGCTGGCGAAACAAAGACAACCCTAGCTTCTTGATGGTAAGGATAGCCTTAAAGCGGCAATTACCCTTCAAAATTAATTTGTAACCATAGATTTGTAACTTTAGTAAGAATTAAAATTGACCTTTTTTAAAGAATTTTCTGAAAAAATGGATCTGCAATTAATTATTTTAGATTTGTGGCTTTTCGCGCGGCGCGAGCTGCGAGCTGAGTACGATTCTCTTGTAGAGTACTGTCTTTCCCTGCGACCGCTCCGTTGGCCAAAGTCACCAAAAGTCTATCCCCTCCCTGCCCTATCCCCTCCCTGCCCTATACCCTACCTGCCCTATCCCCTCCCTACCCTATCCCCTCCCTGCCCTATCCCCTCCCTGCCCTATCCCCTCCCTGCCCTATCCCCTCCCTGCCCTAACCCCTCCCTGCCCTAACCCCTATCCGCTCAGAGCGGCACTGCACGGAAATATGTAACATGCTAATTACATACCTGCGGTAATTCGCTTACCGTGGCTAAACGAATAATCTTATCATAAAGTCAAATTATTTCAACACAGAGGAAGGATGGAGGACTTTGCTTAAATTATTTGAATTTTATCTGATGAGAGGTTTGTCCAGGTGCTAGGGGTTGAAAAAGCACTACGGGTTATTTCTTATGGGAGTTTGTTTTCTAAGCACCCAAGCCGAAAAACACAGACTGCACGGACGGCCTTGGACACAGGAGTTTTTTTTTAGTCCAAATGCCATTATTAAATCTTCCAAATCGATAATAAAAATTAATTTTGAAGTGTAAATGACCCTTCAACCTCTAAACGATCTGCCCATTCCCAGCTTTGAGCCCTCGTCTCTGCTAATTTCCGCTCGACGTGTTTTCAACAGGCCGTGTTCACAGCCAACAACTACTCCGCGAGCAAGTGTGCGATGCCCCGTGAATCCACCGTCATCTTGATCTACGCCGTTGCCGGCTCGTTGCTGGCCATCTGGATCGCATTGACTCATCGTAGGCTGTGTCGCCGCCGTCCCCGCCTCCGTTCTAGGACACGATAACCACCCCCATAGTTTGGTAGCCACCCCCATAGCTTGGTGGCCACCCCCATAACTTGGTGGCCACCCCCATAGCTTGATGGCCATCCCCATAGCTTGATGGCCACCCCCATAGCTTGATGGCTACCCCCATAGCTTGATGGCCACCCCCATAGCTTAGTGGCTGTCCTTTATTTATTGATTTGTGGTGTTTAACGACGCACTGTTTTGGCATCGTGCCATGTGGCACTAGTCTAATGGCGTCGGTGAATGAGTGGATGATGATGAACTTAACCTAGCCTAGATGGGAGGAGGGGAAACCCGGTGCCGGCACGTAGCCTACTCCTGTCGAAGAGCACCAAGGGGACCACCGGCTTAACGTCCTTTCCGAAGTACGGGACAACGCAAACAATAGGATTCCTTCACAAATCCATGCTGTCAAGAGGTTGTTAAGCAAGGCGAGTGAAGTTGCTGTACTAACTTTCATCCCTCCAACCTCTCTCCCAAACGGAACTGGTCATGTGTATGATGGTCACCCATCCAATACCTGACTCAGCGCAGTGTTGCTTAACTTCGGTGATCTTACAAGAACTGGTGTTCCCAACACGCCAAACTGTTTGGTAGCTGTCCTATAGCTTAGTGGCTCACCTTTGCTTTGCTTGTTTCTCGATTGGTGGCTTGTGCTGAGCAAGGGACAACTTTCCCTATTTTCTGTCAAATTACTTCTCTTCTTTGTGGGATCTTTGATACCCAATCCTCAAGATGATACCTCAATTCAAATTTGAGAGAGTTGATCCAATGAGATTGAAATTCCAGTGCTATTTAATGAACAATTGTTTCAGATATACTTGTCATTTTTTATAAAGACTCATTTCTGATTTTTTTTTATTTTTTTATTTTATTAGCTGTCAAATGATAATATTTAGTGAAAACGATTGCTTGTTGGTTTGTGTAAATTACTTGATTGATAGCCAAGTACATTTCCAAGTGCAAGATGGCACCGTTAGTTTTAAATGCAAACCAAAACGGAGACTGACGACTAGAAATTAGAATTAGCCAAAAAGAAAAATTGGACATTGGTATAATTTTGAGACTTGTGATCTCTTGAGACTTGACAATGTTAAAGTTGTACTGTGTCGATTTTTTAACCATTGCTGTTGAGTGAAACTACACTGTAATCATTTCTGCCAACCTACGTTTCACTGGAAGCTTTCTGTTCTGCAACCATTTTGTTCTTGGTCATATTTGATTTTTTTTTTACTTTTTATTTAGTGGAAACCTAGAAATTTTGGAACAATAAGAAGTTTTGAGAGGCATTTTTTTTAATCAGAATGCGAAGAGGAAGATAATTACAACGATAGAATGGATAAAGTAAGGCGGTGGCTTTAAAAAGGTGGGCATGAACCTTATCGTCTCTATGATTTGAGACAAAAGGTATTATTATTTTATTAGTTTTTAGTAACTAATATAAGCCTAGCTGTCATTCTAACGCTGATTGCTCGTAAAAAGCTTTTGGTTTTGTTCAAAATAACGTGTAGCTATAATTATAAATTATAATATTACTTGTAATCATTATTGTCCTGCTAGTCGAGTGAATGTGTCCCAAGATAATTTGTACATAAAATGACATGTAATTAACTAAATAAATGTTTGTAAATATCTCTTAAGTTGTAAGCATTCGAGCATTCCAGGGGTAAAAAAATTAATTGAAATCAATTCAAGTTTATAAGTTTTATAAGAATGACCATGAGTTATACTTTTGAATTGGTGTTCTCTCATTAAATTACATTAATTTGCAGATGTACTTTTATTTAAATCGGCTAAAATCAAAGATGACTGAGAAATGTGAAATCCTGAAACCAGAAGGAACAAATAATAAACAAGACTTAATTACAATTAAAAAACAAAAAATATTATTTTATTTTATTTAAAACTATATGTGAATTTTTAATAATTAATTTAAAATTAATTAGTTTAAAAAAAAGTACAATGCCTGACCTTGCTGGGTATAGAATGGGTGACCACTGAACGGTTTTGCGTGATGGAAACACAGTTCTGAGCCACGATGAAGATAGGGATCTCTGGAGAAACAACTGATTGAAAAAGTGTCTACGCATAAACAGGCTGATGAGCCTGCACACCCCTGTTTTTGTCTTTGATTGAAATTAAGGGAGTGTTAATGTAAAAAAATCAATATAACGGTGAAAGTATGATGCTAGAGCAAAATCAAAATATCCGATCGTGTTCAGGGGTGCAAGCTACCACATAGACTACAGTATGGGCGAGTCTTCAAAAATCAAGAAAACACGCAAGGGCCATTGATTATTTCAATATTTTTTTAGTGGAAATTCAAGTGTCGGATTTTGACCCGCGAGGAGTGTCAACAGGGGTAGAATTTCAAGGGGAGTTGAATGCACGGCCCTGTTTGAACCTGCGATGGAAACTTACCACGATTTTCTTGATTTTCTTCTGAGAATTCCCCGAGTTCTTTGACTCCCAACGCCTGGATTGTAGACAATGCGGAAGCGCACACATGTACGATGGGTTGCCTACCCATCAGGATTCACAAAAATATTACTGCTATTGGCGGCGAGTGAAGATCGCTCTCGTGCCCAGCGCCCGGATGCAGAGGGTCGCTGGTTCGATGCAGGTAAGTCACGTATGCCATCTATCCTTGTGTATATTTAAATGCAGAACATGTGTCAATCGTTACAAAGCGATTTTCAACCTATCTCCATGGTGTACTGAGATCTCCGCCAGCTGCTATTCAAGTACATGTTATTTCATCCGTTAACGGACAGGTCTTGGTGGCTGATTGGTATAGTCACTGCTTCTAGCGGAGTGTGAATCAGACATGGGTTCGAACCCCGAGTGGTTCTCTTTTTGTTCATCAAGTGGCGACCGGCATTCATTGAATGCTGCAAACATTGCGTCACGCGTCCATCCATCGAAACTCTCAAAGTATTATTTTCATAGCACTGAAGTCGTCTCCTGCAATTCATGTATCTCTTACTACCAGTCACTTTATGTCGAATCATGGTGGCCGATTGGACAAATCGCTGTTCTGTGAACAGATTCGGACGGAACCAGGTTCGGATCCTGTCCAATTTCGCATTTTGTTTTTCAGAAAATATCAGAAATTTATTGAGAGACAGATTGCATCACGTGTTTGATAACAAATCGAACAAATAGTCTACGTCCTCGTAGCGCAGTGAAATGGTCGAGAGATGCATTGCGTGGGGTGCGTCGTAGCCCGGATCTTGGAGTAGACGATTGCCCCTGCACTACTTGGTGTGGGGGTCGGGTCCACTTCTTGCGACTGGCTCGGAGCACCAGTCGCCGTTGCACTCGGAGCCGCCACCCTTTTTCCAGCACTGGCTTCTTCGTCTAGCATCAAGTATATATGAACGATAGTGAGTGTTAAGTATCATCAGCGCCACCTGTTGGAAGGATTTCGAACTAAACTATGGACTTGTTAAAATTGTGGACATTAATCAAGTTTACTAATATTTGTCCAGAAATAGTAGCACAAAATTCGTTCGACAGGTGGCGCTAATTGATGCTTAACACTCATTATTATCGTTCCTACACGCCTGATGCTTGACCTAAGGGTCAGCATTAGGGTATGGCACTGTCATCCTGGGAGCCCATTATGTGTCGTATGGCAGTTTGTTCATCCATGGCGAAAGATTCAGGATGAGTAAACTGAACAAGATTTCGAAAGTATTTTTTATTTTGTTCGATGTTGGGCAATACTACAGCTGATGTATGTATAATAAAGTCGAATAATTTTTGATTGAAAATAGTGGAGGTAATGTTTGAGACTTGTTCGGATTTTTTGCCGTTGTCGTCACAGTTGAAAAGTTTTTGTATCCCAAAAAGAACTTTCGTGCATAGCGGCTCGTGTGGTCGAGCGGATCATGTTGCTGCATAAGGTACCAAAGGTTCTGCGTTCGATCCTTGTTTCCTACATTTTTTTTAATCATATATTTTTCACATATCTTAACATATCATATTTCACACATGTATTTTTGATGTCTATTTTGAATGATGATGATTCATCTGCAATAACTTGTGTTACCTCTTAATTTAAGCTTAAGTTTGTAAACAATGTTCACAATCACAGTTGTGCACTTGACTACGTCATCAATTAATAAAAAATCAATAAAAAAAATCATCCTTCATGGCAAGTGAAAAAAAGTGCAATTAGTTTTAGTTGAGAAAATGATAGCGTCGGTTACTAAAAGAAAATAACTACATGACAATATGAAAGTATATACACAGCATACGGTCACATAAACATATTTAACAGTTATACTACACGTGTACAGAAAGTAGAATACAGTACGAGCACCTCAACACCACCAAAACCACCATCACCACCATCAACAACGTGCAGATAGAGAAGGAAGGTTTCGCTTCTACACTATGTGTAAATGCCGGACCAGGCCCCAACACCAAGCAGTGCTGAGGCACTCGGCCACTCCAAAGATCTGGGCTCTCACCAGTTGCCACGATCTAACGCGAAAATGCAAGTCTTGGAGCCCGACTGGAGGAACGCCAGTCGAACCCCGATGCTCGAAGTCGGGTCCCCTGGTCAACCATACCAAACAAGTATCACCGAACCAGCAGTCGAGTTTAAGCACACAGTGATCGCAAACGCAATCTGTTGGAAATCAAATGTACTTGATCAATTAAAATGTCGATAAATCACGGCCATCAGTCGGTAACCCATGTACCCACCTTGTTGAGCTGCCAACCTTGAAGCTTAGAGAAAATAATATCTAAGCTTGAAGCTATAAAATAACAGAATCGTGCTCCCAACGCCTGGACTGTAGACATGACATAAGCGCACACCTGTACGATGGGTAGCCTACCCATCAGGATTCACAAATAAATATTACTGCTCGAAGTGATTTATTTGCATATTGATAACAAATCGATCTCAATATATAGGTCCTCGCAGCGCAGTGGGCTGGTCGTGAGATTCAATGCGTGGGATTCAAGTTTCCATGTACGACCTCTACCAACCACAACAACAAGCATGGCTCAATGGTAACTTGCTAGCTTCGTGACTGTGATAGATTCCCTACTCCTGGGTTCGAATCCGGCCGAACGCTCATTTTTGGAAGCGGCTAGGGATTTAATTTTTTTTCTTTTCCGTAGACAGGATGGGTAAGCGGTTTTATTGCCCAGTACATTATATTATATTTACATATTTAGTGTACATATAAATACATGTTTACATATATGTTTATATTATATATATTATATTTAAGTCTTATACGTAAATAGGTCAACGTAAATTTACGTACAAAGGGAGGTAAGTACGAATTTGCTCTCCATTAGACCAATATTAAATTACGCAAAATGGCAAATGTGTAACAAACCCTACAGCCAACAGGAAGCGAAGGACAGAGTGCGATTTGCACAAACAACGGCGCCGACTCTCGGTATGTGAACTAGATGTTGGAAACATTTCAAATATACAGTGGCGTTGAACAAGCACAAGCATTGATGACTCCGTCCAGGGTTCCAGTCCTGGTACAAGTGAACCTGTCACTCAAACAACGGCGCTGACCCCCGGCCCTTATACTTGCTGTGGGAAACATTTCTTATAAGCAGAGACGTTGAACGATCACACTATTTGATGACTCCGTCCAGGGTTCCAGTCCTCGTACAAGCTTGTCCCTGTACCTGTTTAGGTACTAGTTGGGTATTATCAGAGGCGTTAAGAATAATTTTCAGATTCTCAAAATATATTTCTAAAACAATGGACGACTGTGATTGAAGCCTAGATGCAAGTGTCGACTGTACAAATAAACACAATATTATCACACTGACTGATAAATATGTTATATGCAGAGGGTAAGAGGGTAGGAATATCAGAACTGTATGAAAGATAATCTGAGATGAATCGTCTCAGATGAAGAAGGTTTTATGGTTAGTACCTACGGTAGTTGACCTACGCGGTAGTTGAACGTAGTCACGCTTAAATCTCGGCCGTGTCAACAAGATACAGCCACATTCACTTTTTTGTCCAGTGCTGGGTCGCAAATTAGGACTATCATAATTCGATCGCTTGTCAGGTTCTCTATCATCTGTGACAAATTCAAGGAGATACCCCTCCTTCATTTTCACGCGAATAAATCAAGGCCAATTTGTTTGTAAATGTTAGCTTCTTTTTCAAAGCTGAGCAAAATTCTGTTAGCTAGCTGTTCGTTAGCAAGTTAGATAGCTGGTCTTGTCCGTTATCAACACTGAAATAATTAAATAATTGTTAAAAAGTGAGGAATAAAATGGGAGGAATTCTTTTTAATGTAGATCAATTGCGTGCAATTGCGTGGATGAGTTTCGTACGCTTTATTATGAATGCGATATGTTGACTGGATGCCTGTTTTAGTTTTGAGAGTTAAGTGTCCACTCGTTGAATAAAGATACCATTATAACCTTACCTATGAAATCGTGCTAGCCGGTTTTGATTAACACTTTTGTTTAACCCCTCAAAATTCTGGAATGGGTGTGATGAAAGCAGTTACATTCTTTTAAGAATAGGACATTATATCCTTCATTGCAAACATATCTCAATTTCAAGACTTTCACGTACGTTAAGTAGAATTTAATGTATGATTTTCTAAAAGTGCTGGGTTAGTGGCATCAAAGAATGAAGATATATTCTATGATGGCATCAAGTGAAATAAATGTTTGAGGTAACGTTTCTTTAAAACCAGTGTTGCAGTTGGAATGTGGCACATACAGTGGCTGCGGCGACTAGTGCGTCGTCATACTAAGCCAATCCGTCCCGGGGTTGCGGTCGATTGGAAGCAACGCCTTTCGCTGGTTTATGCCGTCATCGCTTGGAATGCATTTGGTGGCGTTTGCTACATGCTCTACACGGGCCGCAGAGATTGGGCCATGCACTATGGCTACAAGACTGAGGAGGACGAGCGAATATCTCCAGGTAGGTACTTATTTAGTTTGTACCTAGCTGTGATCATTCTCTGCAGAAATTGTTTGACACAGCAATGTTCGGCCTATCGTTCCATTTTGTTATTTTTTAACTTTATAATTAATCTTTTGAACTTTTCTTTGATTCTACGATTAAACTTTGCAGGACGGCAGTGGGCGCGCACTCTGAAGGTGGACCACGCTAAAGTCATACGCGTTTCAGGCTTGCGTGTCTCTTCTGAAGAAGAGTATCGTGCTGAAAAGCAGGATGAAATTGATTCTGCTGCTCTTGCCCAAAGCAGTGGTCATTCTGGAATTGACAAGAAAGCAGAGCTCTAAATGCTGTTTATTTTAAATGCTTAAGGGCCAATTTTGCCAATGCCGTTTAAACCTTGCTTAATCGGCGTTTAAGGGAGGTTTTAGCGCACAATTGATGTTCCCTGTTGAGATTTCAAAGAGAATTTTTAGATAAATACCCAAAAATGAGGTAAATCTAAGTTTGAATTTGGTGATGATTCAGAACTGCATAAACTACAAAAGAAATGTTATTTAGCAGCCGACACTATTTTCTCACTGCTTTAGTCGCTGTTTAATATTTGAACCTGTAAGGACAGGGGTTTAATTTTTAAACTGTCATTTGCAGGTCAAAGTCGTCCCATTGATATTTTGTTGGTATTTCCTAGTAACCAAATATTTTATTTTTAGGCAAACATATACTTCTTGTTCTTTGTGTGTTGTCTCAATTTTTTGGTCTGCAAATATAAAAATATAATTTTTTTAAGCTAATTAGTAATTACTCAGCTGGATAAAATCACCCCTAAACGGCATTGAAAAGGGTATTAAACGGCGCTGGAGAAATCAGCTCTAACATCAGCAGGAGGAGCAAGTTTACCAAATTAATGTGGTATTTTTAGTTGAGCATTTCAGTGATGGAGTTCTGGTCTTTTTCCTTTGATAACAGCAAGTTTTGGTTATGTTTGGTAGAGAGAAAACTCGAGTATTCTGGTTAGAATCGGACCTTTGGATTTGAGACTAGTTGGCACATGCTATTATAATTGCCTAGAATTTGGAATAAAGATTCCATGAAAGTTGCAGTTAGTTTCTTGGAAGAAACATCCTACCGTGCTGGTAAACTCCCTCCATTTGATTACTTAGCTATCAACTAGAGGCTGGTGTGCATCGAATGGAGTTGTCAAATGTACAAGAAGTCATTTTGTAAATACTTTGAACTTCGCGGTAACTTTCTAGCTAGCGAAGTAATCTATGTAATATGAAAATGTGTTGTAAAAATACATGATTTTTCTAGGTTCAGGTTGTGTATATAATCAATAAATTGTTTTACATAAATGTGTTTCATCTGATTCACCGTCATTCCAGGTCCAGGTATCGATCATGTTAATCTTTGTTAAGAGATTACAAATATTATCTCGTTAAGTAACGTTTATTAATCCTGGAATTATGCTGCAATGTGCTTAGATAACGGTCGTGAGTTTTAACGAACTAAATACATGATCCCTACCCAGATCTCAGAAACGAATCTTTGTTTATCACGTATTAGGACACTTATTTTTAAGATTGATTTTAGAGGCTCACTAGGAGATGAAGAAACGTCAGTTTATTTTTTTCCAAAATAAGATTCCTCTGAGAAATTATGTAGATTGTTGGGGTTTGAGAATCGAATGGATTAATTCCCCAGAAAATGATTGTATCAGAGAACTCCAAAAGATGAAAGTTTATAAAAGTCATTTACAAAAATAAAAACAAATGTACATTTGTACATTTTTCTCTCCCTTTAGACGAATCGATCGAGGAGTCTCGAGCTTTTGTCAAATTCTCAGAATAATACTTTTTTTTAAATACGAGTTTTACCTAGTGCAATAAACTGCAACTCCTACTTTCAAACCTCTGGCAAGTTGCATAATCCATTCTGTTTCCCCTTTCCCAAATCAAAAACATTTAAATCGTTACAACACTTTGTAATGAAAATATACACATTATTTATGATGGTTTTTAGACTCATGTCTACTTAATTTATCCTTAGCACTAGTTTTAATAAAAACTATTTCAACTGGGTTTTGAATGCTAAGTAATTGTTATCGGAAAATTGTCAGGACTGCTCAAACCTCTGAAGAAGTAACTAGTATATGTTACGAAACGTCGGGAAATTTAGTAGCCCTTTACTAAGCATTCAAAACCCAGTTGAAATAGTTTTTCTTAAAATATAGACAAGTTTGTACGTATCTCCCTCACGATATGTTTTGCTGATCCAGGAAGTTTGGTCAGGAAGATAGTAAAGATTCTAGGAATGAAACGGCTCCCTGTGAACAAGGACATGAACTCTCTGGGGGAAAAAGGGGCAAATGACAATGCACCGAATCATAACAGAACATTGAACGGCAGCAGACGCTGTCTAATTTATTGCAAGGCGAGGTAGTAGGCAGACTTGAAGGACGCAATCGAACAGTGTTGGTGCACTGAGCAAGAGACAACCAACAATGTCACCTGCAACACAATAATAAGCCTATGTATCATAAATAAATCAAGTTAGTATAGCACATAGCAAATAGGTAGCACATATCAAATAGGTGGCACATAGCAAATAGGTGGCACATAGCAAATAGGTAGCACATAGCAAATAGGTAGCACATAGCAAATAGGTGGCACATAGCAAATAGGTAGCACATAGCAAATAGGTGGCACATAGCAAATAGGTACTGCGCTGCCAAATGACTACCTTACCAACAAAAATGCAGAGTACCGGAACGTCACGTTAAGTGGAGCCACTGTCGTAGGAAATTTATTTTCGATATTTCTCGTAGGTTACTCGCTTTTGAATATCGTTACCTATATATCAATCGTTGAGGTTAACATTGATGGAGATTTTTTGAACATGAAAAGTCTCAAAAGCGAGTTAACCTACGAGAAATATCGAAATTAAAATTCATACGACAGTGGCTCCACTTAACGTGATGTTCCGGTACTCTGCATTTTTGTCGGTGAGGTAGTCATTTTTCACGCAGAGACTGTAACATAGATGTTGAAACTCTAGCTAAAACCTACACTCAACGGTAGCACATAGTAAATAGGTGGCACCAAGACTAACAGCATGGTATAAACTTAAAACCAAACTATTGCAAGGTAATATGGATATATTATTCAACATTTATTATTATTCAATATGTTCAACTTATTTTATATTATGTTAATTTATTATGTAATCATACGTGGTGCCAAAAATACACCTTAGACCTAGGAACTAGCATAGGCCAGATTGCCTACTAGCACTAACCACTGGTATACTTGTACCTAAGTTAGAAATAAATAAATAAATACAAATTAGAGTGTCAAGAGGCTGGATATTGTGAATAGGGTGCCAAGAGGCTGGATATTGTGATTAAGGTGCCAAGAGGCTGGATATTGTGAATAGGGTGCCAAGAGGCTGGATATTGTGATTAGGATGCCAAGAGACTGGATATTGTGAATAGGGTGCCAAGAGGCTGGATATTGTGATTAGGGTGCCAAGAGGCTGGATATTGTGAATAGGATGCCAAGAGGCTGGATATTGTGAATAGGGTGCCAAGAGGCTGGATATTGTGAATAGGGTGCCAAGAGGCTGGATATTGTGAATAGGATGCCAAGAGACTGGATATTGTGAATAGGGTGCCAAGAGGCTGGATATTGTGAATAGGATGCCTAGAGGCTGGATATTGTGAATAGGGTGCCAAGAGGCTGGATATTGTGAATAGGATGCCAAGAGGCTGGATATTGTGAATAGGATGCCAAGAGGCTGAATATTGTGAATAGGATGCCAAGAGGCTGGATATTGTGAATAGGATGCCAAGAGGCAGGATATTGTGAATAGGGTGTCAAGAGGCTGGATATTGTTAATAAAATCCAAGACAGGTGGATATTATATGACACTTTCGGGGGGTCAGAGCAACACCCGCGACAGGTGGAGATCGGGGTTCGAGTCCCCGTTTGGGCATAGATTTTTTAGACGGTTGTAGTGTTCACAATATTAAAATACCCCGCGCATTGCAAGCGTTGGCAATTTAAATACGATTTCAAATAACTTTAAAGCTGTTAGCAAGGTTAAGGCAAGGTTAAGGCAAGGTTAAGGCACGGTTAAGGCAAGTATTGAAGCAAGGTTCAGACCTGTGCATCGCAGCAATGTCAGCGGCAAGCTGTTCAAAGTCGTCGCCCGATGTTGAAGCCTCCTCCTCTCCGAAGAGATCTGCATCTCGGTCAGTTGCCGGATCAGTTCCCATGCCGGTCTCGAGGCTAGGTCCGGGACAAACCCGGCCTCCCGGTGACCAAACTGTCCGGGTAGAAGAACCCCATGCATCTCCTTCCTCGTCATCAACGGCAACCTCCGACGGAACACAATCCACGAGAACCACACTGGAAACAAACAATAGGGAAATCTCTTTAAATTTAAAACTATTATTCTTTTTTTTTTTTATGAGAAAATAATGAACATGTTTTTTTTTATTTTCTTCTAAATCCAATTTTGAATAAAATATCTCTGTTTAAAATGTTTGCGTTTGAATCTCGTACGAAAACGAGGGTCGCCATTTTTTATGACATGGAGTGAAATCTGACGTCAGTATGACGTCAAAAAACTTCAAGAAACAGAAGCGAACGCAAAGGAGACCCAAAATGACGTCAGAACACTATTTCTGACGTCACAGCCCGTTTTCATCCCGCCACGAGAATTCATATTTTAGCCATTCTTAAAACAAATATAAATAGAAAAGTTATGATCGGATTATAAAAAGAAAAAATACTTCAGATTTTATTTTAAACGCGTATTTGAACACAATGATAATAATTAAATAATAATCTTAAGGAGATTTCCCTGTTACATTGGTTCTAAGCTGCACCTGTTTGAAAACTAGACTTTAAAAGCCATCTTTCTAGGAACCAATGAATTTCAATTTTTTTTATTATTATGAACACTATAACTGTCTCAAAAATCTAAAAAAGACCCGTTTGGGCATCGAATTTTGAGACGGTTATAGTGTTGATAATAATAAAATACCCCGCGCATTGCAAGCGTTTGCAATTTAAATACAGATTTCATCTAAATTAATTTCAATGATTATTAGATTAGCTTGTTGATAAGAATGAACTGAATATTTTCAGTAAGTGTTGGTTGCAGAACCTTACCTACTGCAGTCTATTTCATACCAATTCATGTTAAGTTTCAATAATTTCCATGTAATTTCACATATTTTGGTTTGAATCTAAAGCATTGCGTAACCCATACAAACATAAGTCGAGATTAGTTGACCACACAAACTTTTACGTTCAGGCTCTCTTTTGTTTGACCGAACGGTTTGACATGCTAGAAACATTGGTCCTCGTGAGATCACCGAAGTTAAGCAACACTGCGCTGAGTCAGGTATTGGATGGGTGACCATCATACACATGACCAGTTCTGTTCGGGAGAGAGGTTGGAGGGATGAAAGTTAAGCAACACTGCGCTGGGTCAGGTATTAGATGGGTGACCATCATACACATGACCAGTTCTGTTCGGGAGAGAGGTTGGAGGGATGAAAGTTAAGCAACACTGCGCTGAGTCAGGTATTGGATGGGTGACCATCATACACACGACCAATACTGTTCGGGAGAGCGGTTGGAGGGATGAAAGTTAAGCAACACTGCGCTGAGTCAGGTATTGGATGGGTGACCATCATACACATGACCAGTTCTGTTCGGGAGAGAGGTTGGAGGGATGAAAGTTGAGCAACACTGCGCTGGGTCAGGTATTGGATGGGTGACCATCATACACATGACCAGTTCTGCTCGGGAGAGAGGTTGGAGGGACGAAAGTTAGTACAGCAACTTCACTCGCCTTGCTTATCAACCTCTCGACAGCATGGATTTGTGGAGGAATCCTGTTGTTCGCGTTGTACCGTCCTTCGAAAGGGACGTTAAGCCGGTGGTCCCCTTGGTGCTCTCCTCTTCCCAGTGCCACATGACCCGTTGTCAAAACAGTGCGTTGCTAAACATCAATTAATTAGTCTGGTTAAGCTGACAAATGAATAAGCATTAACAAAATATCGTCACACCTTTCTTCGGTTGGCTCCTCCTCCTTGCCTGACTCCTCCTCTTTATAGGCGTGTCCAATATCAAGGGGGCGTGGCTTGTACGCGCTAGCACCGTCTGCCAGAGCTCGACACACAAAAGCATCAGCGCAGGAAAGTGTTGAGTCTACGACTTGTCCCGCGGGGAGTTTGAGAGCGGCGTGCAGACGGGCGGCGTGGACTGCGCAGGCTCGCAGCTCGATGGCGCAGTCGCGCAGTTGCCCGCGGCGAGTGGCGTGGGCGCAGAGCTCCGTTATCTGAGAAACAATCCGCTGGTGAAAGCCGGCGACCGAGAGTATTTCGATATTTCTCGTAGGTTAACTCGCTTTTGAGACTTTTCATGCTCAAAAGATCTCCATCAATGTTTACCTCAACGATTGATAAACACGTAACGATATTAAAAAGCGAGTTTCCTACGATAAATATTGAAATTAAATTTCATACGACAGTGGCTCCACTTAACGTGATGTTCCGGTACTCTGCATTTTTGTCGGTAAGGTAGTCATTTGGCGGCCATCTTTCACGCAGAGACTGTAACATTAACGTTGAAACTCTACCTAGAACCTACACTCAACAGTATTACCACTATACCATCAGAATTATTATTATCATTATTACTACTATTATTATTATTATTATCACTGTATTTTATGAATATTACTTTTACGTACTATCCTGACGATCCCTAACGAGATTCACGGCTTGTAAATTTTTATTTTTATTGAAGCCAATAAAGGAAATCAATTAATCAGTCAGTTTTGCTCCAATTTTAGGAGGTTTTTGATCCGAAATCGCCACGCTCACAAAACATAGTCGAGCCCAAGCATTCGTAAATGTGCTCCCACCTACCAGGCGCTGCATGTCGGGCGCCACGGCGCCGGCAGCACCCACGAGCCGTATTCCCGCGTTGCTGACGGCAACCAAGAGAGGAGAAGCCGCCACGCCACGAACTGCACGTAGACCCAGGTCTGCCAACCGTTGCTGTCCACGCAATGCTGCCTCCCGGTCAAACCCGGATGAGACTCCCGATTGGCTGGACAAGTAACTAGACGTGTTATCGGAGGCTTCCGATTGGTCTGACAGGTGCCGAGAATATCCCGATTGGTTGACATCATGGCTGGCATTGTCTTGCAAGTGTTTTGATTCAACTGGGTCCCCTGTATCTTTGAAGGGTTGTGATTGGTCTTGCCCTGGAGCTGGCAGGTGTTCCTGGTCAAGTGGATCTGACTCCAACAGGTGTGGGAAGTGTGCCAGGCTCCAGACAAACGCTTCTAGCAACGCGGTGGACGCAGAACGCAAGCGAGCGTGCTGCGATAGAGCTCGCAGTACTCGACGGCGGAGACCGTCCAGAGCCGTTCGGTCTTGATAAACAAGAAACAGATCAACAATGACATCGGAACTCAGCGAAAGCCTGCATTGGACATTTTTTATTTGCAATCTTTTGTGATTTTAAAAGTGCTGACACTTTTTTGTCAATTTATACGTTCGAAATTTGTCGTTTCCCTACTTAGCTATGATTGTTTTTAGACTCATGTCTACTTGATGTAAACTTAGCACTAGTTTTAACAAAAACTATTTCAACTGGGTTTTCAATGCTAAGTAAAGAACAACTGAATTTCCCAACGTTTCGTAACTTGTACCTGTTACTTTATCAAGGGTTAGAGCAGTCCTGACAATTTTCCAATAACAAAAGAACCACACAAAATTATAACAATTAGCTAGTTCAAGCATCAGATGTATTTAGGAAGCTTTTTATGTGGTTCTTTTGTTATTGGAAAATTGTCAGGACTGCTCTTACCCTTGATAAAGTAACAGGTACAAGTTACGAAACGTTGGGAAATTCAGTTGTTCTTCACTTAGCATTGAAAACCCAGTTGAAATAGTTTTTGTTATTTGTTTTTAGACTTGATGTAACTTTAACCCTTGAAAAAGTAACAGGTTCAAGCTGTAACTCTGTCAAATACTGGATATGTGTTGGATATGTTTTATATGTATGACATATTTGATACGGATATAAATGAATTGTAACCCAGTGTATTGAACTGAAAACAACAAAAGCATAATAATAATAATAATAAATAAAAACATGCTGCATTGTGAACCATTCTGTCACCTTGCACTGTGCAGGGTGCCAGCGCATCCTGCAGGCGCCTGCGCAGGGCCGGCGCATGCGCTGGAGGAGCCAGCGCAAGCAGTCGGACCAGCGCTGGAACGGTCCAGTCTCCCGGGAACTCGTCGATCAGCCGCACGGCCAGAACTATCAGTTCTGAAAACAAGCACCAACGAAAGTCAAGGAATGAAGGATTTTTTTGTGGCAGCTAAGTTAAATTTTCCAGCAGAATTGTCAAGATTTGAGAAGTTATTGAAAGCAAAGAGATTGTAATGATTTTCTTCTCAGGTGAGCTGAGCGTTGGTGCTCCACCAACTGAGTTATCTGGGCGCACATGTTTTAGCTTATGCAGGTTGGGATAAGGGATCTCTACGAGAAGGAAGGGGGAAATAAGCGCTGCAACAACCGACCATCTTTCACGGATAAAACGGGATTAGAAGAAAAGTGACGGACCATTTTGTACATGTGGCCGTTGAATTAGCATTCAAGAGTTAGGTTGAAAGTTAAGTTAGGTTGGGTTTCTGTTAGGTTCGGTTAGGTTCGGTTAGGTTCGGTTAGGTTAGGTTAGGTTAGACTAGGTTATGCTAGGTAATGTTAGGTTAGGTCAGGTTAGGTTAGGTTAGGTTAGGTAAGGTTAGGTTAGGTTCAGTTAGATAAGGTTAGGTTAGGTTAGGTTAGGTTAGGTAAGGATAGGTTAGGTTAGATAAGGTTAGGTTAGGTTAGGTTAAGTTAGGTTGGGTTTGGTTAGGTTAGGTCAGGTAGAAAATGACCATCTGCTGCGGCCGGCTCGTTGACGCAGTGCTGGTGACAATGTTGTGTGAGCCGCAGACACGCTGTCTTGGCCCCCTCCGCGCTCACGGTCGCGGCAAGCAGCTGCACAGCGAGCCTCCGCTCTGTAGCGCAGGCGGCGTTCAGTGACGACTGCGCTGCTGGCGCAGGGATGCGCAGGGATGCCAGCGCAGACAAGCCAGCGCATCTGAAGGCAACGTTCACGGCTCATATTTGAGTTACTCGCTTTTGAGTCTTTTCATACTCACAAAATCTCCGTCAATGTTTACCTCAACGATTGATATTCACGTAACAGTATTCAAGAGCGAGTAACTTTCGAGAATTATCAAAATTAAATTTTATACGACGGTGGCTCCACTTAACGTGATGTTCCGGTACTCTTCATTTTTGTCGGTAAGGTAGTCATTTGGTGGCCATCTTTCACGCAGAAAGTTTAACATTAACGTTCTGTCTCTGCCTATAACCTGCACACTCAACGGTTTAACATTAACGTTCTGTCTCTACCTAGAACCTGCACACTCAACGGTTTAACATTAACGTTCTGTCTCTACCTAGAACCTGCACACTCAACGGTTTTACATTAACGTTCTGTCTCTACCTATAACCTGCACACTCAACGATTTAACATAAACGTTCTGTCTCTACCTAGAACCTGCACACTCAACGGTTTAACATTAACGTTCTGTCTCTACCTAGAACCTGCACACTCAACGGTTTAACATTAACGTTCTGTATCTACCTAGAACCTGCACACTCAACGGTTTAACATTAACGTTCTGTCTCCACCTAGAACCTGCACACTCAACGGTTTAACATTAACGTTCTGTCTCTACCTAGAACCTGCACACTCAACAGTTTAACATTAACGTTCTGTCTCTACCTAGAACCTGCACACTCAACGATATTATTACTGACAGAAACCAGAGAAGACCGAAGCCAGACAAACCTAACATTGACGTCATCATTGGCAACCAGCATTGCAGCGTACGTAGCAGCCTTCTCATGCAGTTCATCTCCCGGTCCCAGCGCAGTCAGCGCCACCACGCATTCCAGCGCAACCATGGCCCGCGCTGGCGAAACCGAGCGCAGTAGTTGCTCGCCAGTGGGCGTGGCATGTCGTGGAGGGGTGCCACTTACAGCTGGAGGGGGCGGGGTCTCGAAAGTTTCCTCCCCCAGATCTGTTTTCCTGTCGTGGCCGGCTGGGACTTGATTGGTTGAAGTTGTGGCCGTGTTGAATGTGATTTCTAGAGTGTCGATAATGACTCGCAGGACTTGGTTGCTAGGAGACCCACATTCAACGAGCAGCCTGTCAAGTGGAAACACAAACAATTTGGCTCAGTGGAACATGATTCGTGGTACAGAGTCAATCTGAAAAGATTCAGATTTTCAATCTGAAAAGAAATAAAATTGTTTAGCCAAGTTGAATAAGAAACAAGCATTGCTTGGCACTTTTTATTGTGAACTTATAAAGTTAAAAAATTACGTGACGGCAAAAATTAGGTATAAAATTTAATTATTATTTAAAACCTTGACGATCTTTTCTTTCCTCTCGGCTAAGTTTTGGTTTCCATTCCACATAGTTTTCCATATCAATTCCACTCAATCAAAGTTAAGCAACACTGAGCTGAGTCAGGTATTGGATAGGTGACCATCATACACATGACCAGTTCTGTTCAGGAGAGAGGTTGGAGGGATAAAAGTTAAGCAACACTGCGCTGGGTCAGGTATTGGATGGGTGACCATCATACACATGACCAGTTCTGTTCGGGAGAGAGGTTGGAGGGATGAAAGTTTAGCAGCACTGCGCTGAGTCAGGTATTGGATGGGTGACCATCATATACATGACCAGTTCTGTTTGGGAGAGAGGTTGGAGGGATGAAAGTTAGTACAGCAACTTCACTAGCCTTGCTTATCAACCTCTCGACAGCATGGATTTGTGGAGGAATCCTGTTGTTCGCGCTGTACCGTCCTTCGGAAGGGACGTTAAGCCGGTGGTCCCCTTGGTGCTCTTCGACAGGAGTAGACTACGTGCCGGCACCGGGTTTCCCCTCCTCCTTTCTAGGCTAGGTTAGGTTCATCATCATCCAAAGCTGTGTGATAGTTTCCTGTGCTATGTTCATAAATCCAGCTTCCAGGTGAAAACATGAAGATAAATGCACAGCCCACCTGATTGCTTGCGCCTGGGCAAACGGTGCGCTGATATCTTGTCGGCGCATCTGCGCTGGCATACGACCTTGAAGCACTTGGCGCTGGAAACCTACCAGCGCCTCTGCCAGCGCAACGCGGTCTAAAGCTTCGGGGAAAACCTGGAAAACATCGGGAATTCATTAACTGATTGTTTCGAAGTACGAGTGTTGAAATGAATGAAGCCGAAATTAGGTTTGGTAAGAGTGCACAACAATTTTGGGAATATTTTATGAGCATTTCAGGAATACCGATCATAAATATTTCAGTTGTGATTCAACTTAATTCAGCTTTAGAAACGAGGTTTGCTTTACGTTTTTGAGTTTTGAGCTAAAACGCTCTGCAGAGCAGAAAGTCAAGAGAGACAACTGAAAATAGCATCACTTTCAGCTATTTCCCGGCTTAGAACCATCCTTGAAAATATACTGAAACACAGTCTTTTAGCTGTTTACCTTTCAGCTTTTAGGCTATTTTTTTTCTGGTAATGAAAATTCTGTAAATTCTGATTTAAATTCCAAACGCTTGCTATTCGCTAATTATTTTATTATTACTAAAACCACGAGCTGCTCAAAATGGAATGCCTAAACAGGGAACCGAACCTTGATCTCCATCCGTTGCAGTTCTATTAAGCTCTAAACAATTGAGCTACTTTGACACATCATTTTTGATAGAATTTCAGTGTTTTTGATGAGGATGACAGATCTCCAAATAGTAGAAGCAAGAGGCTGTGAAAGCCAAAGATATTAAAAATTTTTAAAAGCAAGATGAGGTTCAAGTGTTTTAAGTTTGCTTGAGAGATGACTGACCCGCAAGGCAGTGGCAATCAACGGCAATGTAGCGGCAGCAACCGCTGGGTCTTCATCTGCAATTAACTGGACGGCAGCCGCCATCGCAGCTTCACCACACAACTCTAGGTGGCAGTGAACGACCGCCAACGCACGTGAACGCACTGCACCCTAGTGGTAGGAACACGACACTATGCATTGGACAACATCGAGAAACTAGGACAAGGCACAAGGAGTATTAGGATGAAATCTTATTTAAATTGCAAACGCTTGCAATGCGCGGGGTATTTTATTATTATCAACACTGTAACAGTCTCAGAAATTTATGTCCGAACGGGAACTCGAACCCCGATCTCCACCTGTCGCTGGTGTTGCTCTAACCAATTGAGCTACTTGGATCCCGATCTCCACCTGTCGCTGGTGTTGCTCTAACCAATTGAGCTACTTGGACCCCGATCTCCACCTGTTGCGGGTGTTGCTCTAACCAATTGAGCTACTTGGACCCTAATCTCCACCTGTCGCGGGTATTGCTGTAACCAATTGAGCTACTTGGACCCTGATCTCCACCTGTCGCGGGTGTTGCTCTAACCAATTGAGCTACTTGGACCCCGATCTCCACCTGTCGCGGGTGTTGCTCTAACCAATTGAGCTACTTGAACCCTGATCTCCACCTGTCGCGGGTGATGCTCTAACCAATTGAGCTACTTGGACCCCGATCTCCACCTGTCGCAGGTGTTGCTCTAACCAATTGAGCTACTTCGATCCCGATCTCCACCTGTCGCGGGTGTTGCTCTAACCAATTGAGCTACTTGGACCCCGATCTCCACCTGTCGCGGGTGTTGCTCTAACCAATTGAGCTACTTGGACCCCGATCTCCACCTGTCGCGGGTGTTGCTCCAAATGTCATTATTAAATCTTCCAAATCAATGGTAAAAATTAAATTTGAAGGGTAAATGCTTTTTAAGTCATAGTTTGACAAGGCACTTCAATATCCCAATCTGGCAAACTGAATTAAGACGGATGTTAACTCACAACGGGATGAGCAAGCTTATCGAGGACGAGGGGCAGAAGCTGAGGCGCCAGCGCGATGGACACGGCGTCAGTGCAAGCGGCCAGCGCAAGCGTGACGGCCAGCGCAGAGCCAGCGCAGAGATCCCGCGCCACCGTGTTCACCAGAAGCAGTGCAAGGGGATCTCGCTCGGTAATCAGCACCGAGCACGACAGGTAACCTGTAGAACATCATCATGTATTTGTGGTATTTGTGGGGATCACTTATCCTACCCCCCGCGAAAGCTGGCTTATGTGTGTCCGGATAGCTCAGTTGGTAGTGCACCCGACCGGCAATTGCAAATTTTTCCAGGCTAGCTTCCTTTCCAATAATAATAATGTTTATTTGTTAGTTATTCAGCCAGTATTTTACACATTAGATAAAAGAGGAACATAACATTACAATTGTTTACCCCACTTGATGCCTATTATTTTAAATTCATTCACATCTACACTCGTTACATTGACATTAAATCTATCAAATATCTTAAAAACATTGTTGAATTTGGAGGACGCCCATTTTGCACTTAATAAAATTTCTTGCAATTGTCTTGTAATTTCAAGCCCCCCTTGTGTTGCAATCATGCACCTGGTCTTCTACACTTGATGTTTTGTCTAAGATATATCTCGGATTATTATTGTTTTTAATTCTAAAATCTGTAATGTTTGTATGTATTATTTAACAGATGCTATTTTGAAATACAATTTTTCACATTAGCTGTTGTACTCTCAGATAGGATTTTGATAATAACATAATATGAAATTGTAATCATAAACATTACATCATCCTGTTTCATTCTACCGGACTAAAATTGTTTCCCTATCTTCTATCAACATTTTTTTTAACTTTAACTTAAACATTTATAAGTCTAATTTTCTCCTATCTCCTGGTGAACAATTGTAATCTATCACTACTTCAAACACTTCTTCTATATTTATTACCTTTAAAATATTCAACAATGATTTCTCCCCTGTGAACGACCGTGAGGTGAAAAAATCCACGTGGACTTCCTAACTAGAGCTGGTCGGGAAAATAATGTTTGACAAATGTTGGCAAATGTCAACTTATGAACTTGGCATGAGCCAGGACTTGTGAATTAGCTGTAAAGAATTGATATCAAAAGGTTTTCTTGAGAAATTTAAAAATATTCTGACTTGTCTACCCACTCTTCCTCCCAAGAAAAAATCCAAACTGAACTTTTGCATTTCCTTTTGTAACATTGTACTTACATTGTAATTATATTGTACACCACCAATGTATTAATTTACACCAAGCAGGTGATGGTCATCAAGCAAACAAAACCCAAATTATTACTATTATTCAAAAGCTTCAATGTGATTTTTTCTCGGATGAGTGATTTCCTTTTACTAATGCGAGTTGCCACAATAATTCCATAGCCAAGGATGAGATATCTGGAATGTCAGGAAGGGACACGAATGAGCAAGACAACAATAGGAAACTTGTGACTCTCTCTGGAATTATAAAATTTGAATGCGAATTGATGACGATGAATGCTTTACCGACACGCTTTGCAGCCAGGGAACCATTTTGTGCCATCTTAACAGCATGTACGGCAGCAAATGAGGCATCATAGCCTAGCGTTTTAGCTATGCACGCCATGGCCAGACAGCGTGCCGCCTCCCCTGGTGATGTTCCCACCTGCCGCAGCCGTTCTCCTGCGAGGCCCAGACATCGTCCGACCACCTCTCTCTCTTCCTACAAAGCAAACACACTTTGAAGACACATCAGGGTGGCGAGGCATGCAAGCAAAATAATGTGCATCAATAATATGCAGAATAATATCATGATAATTAACTTCAAAGCCACAGAAAAGCTTGGCACCCCATCAGCTTATTAGGAAATTGGTAATATATTTAATTATAACTCAGAACAAAAATCATACCACTTTAGTTCTGGCTGCTAGGCATCTTTCTAGCATGCCTTTTAAAGCGAAATTAGTACCTAATGGAGAAAGAAGTGTGTTAATCGAATCCAATATCCCAGTCATGACTGACTGTCAATTCACCCGACGCTGACTAGTTATTAGAATAAAAATGAGATAACAAAATAAAGACATGACACTTGACATTTGTAGGTTAGGTTTGCTCTTGTCTGCGATTGGCCAAACTTCCGTAGCGCACGCATTTTGAATTTGAGAGGAATTGCGCCATCGCGCCCAGCTTCGACGAATGGCAATCATATTTAAATTATGTTTCGTGATCTATCATTACCAGCTGCTGCAGATATGTAACTGAGCGGCTGCTCTGTTAAAAAACTAAAAAAACAAATTAACTAAATGTAACAATGTCAATGTTAACTAATGTAACTAAAAACACAAACGTATTAACTAGCTTTGGTTCCATTTAAAATCTTTAGGAAAATTATACGAGCTGTATTTTTTAGAATTCTTATTGGAGATAGGCGTTAAGCCCTGCCATTCAAAGTTCTCCATTAATCTTTACTACCTTCGACTTGTATGTTAATTGTAAAGTAGTAAAGCAGTCCGTATATCTTACCACTAAAGTACTGGTTTTCTTTTACAACAACCTTGCAAGCTCGTTGGTGCTGTTAAAACCAAGAGACAGGCAAAAAGAAACAAATGCAAACAATTTCATTGCTAGCTTGCTGCCATTAGTATTCAATTTGTCCGCGAGATGGCTGCTCCGGCAAAAGAACACCGCTGCGTTTTTTTTCCATGGCGGAATAATTATTATAATCATCGTTCAGTCTCTTGCCAGCAGTCGCCGAACTGCTTGTTATTATTACAAACACCGTGATTTCGTCCGTCACTCCGGTAAGATATCTAAACATACACCCGAACTAGTTATGTCATTAGATCGATTCCTATATAATCAGTGATCGGACATCGCATTTACGACACCCGACCACTTACTTGATCGTCGATAGGACTAGGAGTCACATAATGACAACAATAATAAAATAGAGAGAACCTGTTCGCGGATGCAAGTGTCCAGCCAGCACCGGGCAGGTCGTCAACACGATGGTACAGCTACAAGATGGGCTTTCAACGGCAAATCAGTCATTCTGAATCAACGTAACGTGGATTATCATCATCCCTGAAGTCATTATTTCGTCAAAATTGTGTCCTAACAAACTTAAATAACTTACATGATGATTTAGTGTTAAAAATAACAACAATAGGCCAAGGAAATCCAGAAGAAAAATAAATTGGATAGGTAGATTAAGAACTAAACGTAATGAATAAGGAAATTTTGATTGTATCACATAACGTTAGGACAACCTCGAAAAATTGGCGTTTTTTCCAAACACATAATTGGTTAGTAAAAAACGCCAATGTGTTCGGGATTTATTTTAGAAAATACCTAATACATTAGTTTTTAAGTTATTAACCCTGATTATTTTATTGAGATGCATTTAGGAAGCTTGAACTAGGAAATTGTTAAAATTTTATGTGGTTCTTTTGTTATTGGAAAATTGTCAGGACTGCTCTTACCCTTGATAAAGTAACAGGTACAAGTTACGAAACGTTGGGAAATTCAGTTGTTCTTTACTTAGCATTCAAAACCCAGTTGAAATAGTTTCTCTTAAAACTAGTGCTAAGTTTAGATCAAGTAGACATGAGTCTAAAAACAATCAAAATAGGCCATGGTTTTGCGAAAAATATCACATTCCCATCTAAAGGTAATGGACCTACGCCCTGCTAATATCATATTTAAAAGATCCAGCATCTTTCACCAGCAAAAAAAAAAAAAAAAGAAAAAACGATATCGACACAAATCCAAGGTTATCGTGCTGCTGTCATAATATGCCATTCATTATCGAAACTAGCCGAGATGCGAGCGTTCATGCGTCGCTAATGACCTGCGATTGTTGCGTCCGGAGTTGCGAAACATGGCCTGGCAGGTACACGGGTTGGTGGCAGATCTTGCACGATCCATTGCTACCAACATAGACCGCGTGCTGACAGCCTGGAGGGATGAAAGTTAAGCAACACTGCGCTGAGTCAGGTATTGAATGGGTGACCATCATACACATGACCAGTTCTGTTCGGGAGAGAGGTTGGAGGGATGAAAGTTAAGCAACACTGCGCTGAGTCAGGTATTGGATGGGTGACCATCATACACATGACCAGTTCTGTTCGGGAGAGAGGTTGGAGAGATGAAAGTTAGTACAGCAACTTCACTCGCCTTGCTTATCAACCTCTCGACAGCATGGAATTGTGGAGGAATCCTGTTGTTCGCGTTGTACCGTCCTTCGGAAGGGACGTTAAGCCGGTGGTCCCCTTGGTCTTCGACAGGAGTAGGCTACGTGCCGGCACCGGGTTTCCCCTCCTCCCTTCTAGGCTAGGTTAGGTTCATCATCATTCTCATCATCATCCACTCATTCACCGACGCCATTAGACCAGTGCCGCATTGCCAGTTGCCAAAACAGTGCGTCGTTAAACACCACAAATAATAATAATAAATAATAATAATAATAATTAGTAATAATAGAACTAATAGATTCGAAATAATCAACACAAGATGGCGACACCAAAGCTAAAGAGAGATCAAGGTCGCACAGAAAGTTGTATAGCTTTTGTCAGCTTTTGTCAGCTTGGGCCACCTTGGTTTTCTTTCCAGTTCACCATGGCGCACCCCTTGCTCGTCTGCGCCCTGCTGATGACGTCACTCACGGCCGCGTACGCGTCCTGCGCAGCTTCCCGTGCCACCGTTCTGAGCGACGCGTGCGCAGGAAGCAGTGTGCTGCGCGTCACTAGCGCTGCGCAGCACAGCGCAGCGGTCGGACCTGGCAGCTGCGACCTCACGTTCGACAAGCACAAGTTTGCGCAGGCGCCGAGAGTCAGTTACAGAGCAGCAGACAAGGTGTGGTAGGAGGGCGCAGGGCGCAGGGCGCAGGGTGCTGAAGACTTGGACTGTGCTAGCATTAGGTGCAAAGCAGCGGCGGTGTTAACAAGGGCCCATGTCGTCCTCCAGGGCATTTTCCTACCTGTACTGAGTCAAAACTAAGCTTTTCTGTCAGCTACTATGAAACAAAATCCAAAACGGGGCTTTGCTATTCTGCATTCGATGTTGCGTATTGTTGGCTATTTGCTGACAGAGAAAAAGACAAGTAGCTTAGGATGAACTCTTATTTAAATTGCAAACGCTTGCAATGCGCGGGGTATTTTATTATTAACAACACTATAACCGTCTCAAAAATTGATGCCCACGCGTGGACTTGGACCCTGATCTCCACCTGTCGCGGGTGTTGCTCTAACCAATTGAGCTACTTGGACCCTGATCTCCACCTGTCACGGGTGTTGCTCTAACCAATTGAGCTACTTGGACCCCGATCTCCACCTGTCGCGAGTGTTGTTCTAACCAATTGAGCTACTTGGACCCCGATCTCCACCTGTCGTGGGTGTTGCTCTAACCAATTGAGCTACTTAAACCCCGATCTCCACCTGTCGTGGGTGTTGCTCTAACCAATTGAGCTACTTGGACCCTGATCTCCACCTATCGCGGGTGTTGCTCTAACCAATTGAGCTACTTAAACACTGGCTTTTTGAGAAGATTTTGAGTGTATTTGATGAGAATGACGGATCTCCAAGGAGTAGAACCAAGAGGCTGAGAATACTCACAGTCACTCTGATTCTAGTGACGCTATATCACGTCACAACCTGTAACTCCAATTTGACGTTGGATTCGTTGCTGTATTAGGATGAAATCTTATTTAAATTGCAAACGCTTGTAATCCCCGTTTGGTAGGAGGGTACCAAACAGCCAAGACCAAAGACAAGTAGCTGTTTTAAAAAAAGGGAAACATCCCCCGGGACAAATGTAATTCGTGACTGGAAACATATATTCGTCACTTTTCCCCTTGGATCGCTTTCGGTGACCCCGATTAATTACAAAATCGCAAAGAATTGTTTATTTTTAGTAACCATACAGTTTTTAAATACTCGCAAGTATACGTATACATATGTGTACGATACACAAACATTACATTTTTTTTTTTTTTTAAGACGCCTCCTTTTGTTGGGTAGGGGGCGGCGGGCAAGTAAAAATCTTGCCCCCGGGTCCAGGTATACCTAGTTACGCCACTGGTTCACAGGTATAGGGGTGTACACTAAAATAACACCCCTAAACCGCATGTAGGTACCTAGTGTTACTTTTGACTCGTGCATTTATCCATTGCATTAACTTTTGACACAACTGATGTGAGATTGCCAATATAAAAAGTCTGGTTCCTTTGCTTATTTGCCAGAGTCCTCCAGGGTTAACTAGGCGTGAGCCCGGTACGTCTATACTATAAATATATTTGAAATTTCGTTTAGCTTTCTGGCGAATAAGTCAAAGGTTTTCCCGCTACCTACCGCCCCAAAACTGTGGGACGGTACTGAATTTTGGAGCGACATTTCAACGCTGATTTGATGAGATTTTCATAATGAATTTTATTTAAAACTGGGTGGCAAGGAAAGATTTTGACAGTTCTCAATCAATGTCAAACAACTTAATTACCGAAGAAACTTATATTTTGTCAATTTTAAGTGCTTATCCGTTCATTAAACATGTTTTTAGTAAGATCTGGTGGAGATGTAAAAGGTATTTCACAAGTTTCACTCTCAAAGAAATCTTTCAAGAAATCATGCACGGAAATCTTTTGACAGCCAACGTCGTTTAGTTTGATTCCGGGTGCAAACCTTTGGTGCAAACCTAACCTAACTTTGACAGGTGTTTGTGCTTCCAATGTCTACAGAAGGCGCTGTACACCTTGGTGATGGTGGACCCTGATGCACCCAACCACCCTCCCGGTCGCTTCTACCTGCACTGGATTGTCACCAATGTACCGGTACGTCAAGCATTGACCAAACAGAGCCGGCCAATCTATACAGATTATTTGAGATCAGCTGGCTGGATCCTATGCTCTATCCAGGTTATTTGAGATCAGCTGGCTGGATCCTATGTTCTATCCAGGTTATTTGAGATCAGCTGACTGGATCCTATGCTCTATCCATGTTATTTGAGATTAGCTGGCTGGATCCTATGTTCTATCCAGGTTATTTGAGATCAGCTGGCTGGATCCTATGCTCTATCCAGGTTATTTGAGATCAGCTGGCTGGATCCTATGTTCTATCCAGGTTATTTGAGATCAGCTGGCTGGATCCTATGCTCTATCCAGGTTATTTGAGATCAGCTGGCTGGATCCTATGCTCTATCCAGGTTATTTGAGATCCGCTGGCTGGACCCTATGCTCTATCCAGGTTATTTGAGATCAGCTGGCTGGATCCTATGTTCTATCCAGGTTATTTGAGATCAGATGGCTGGATCCTATGCTCTATCCAGGTTATTTGAGATCAGCTGGCTGGATCCTATGCTCTATCCAGGTTATTTGAGATCCGCTGGCTGGATCCTATGCTCTATCCAGGTTATTTGAGATCAGCTGACTGGATCCTATGCTCTATCCAGGTTATTTGAGATCAGCTGGCTGGATCCTATGTTCTATCCAGGTTATTTGAGATCAGCTGGCTGGATCCTATGCTCTATCCAGGTTATTTGAGATCAGCTGGCTGGATCCTATGCTCTATCCAGGTTATTTAAGATCCGCTGGCTGGATCCTATGCTCTATCCAGGTTATTTGAGATCAGCTGGCTGGATCCTATGCTCTATCCAGGTTATTTGAGATCAGCTGGCTGGATCCTATGCTCTATCCAGGTTATTTGAGATCAGCTGGCTGGATCCTATGCTCTATCCAGGTTATTTGAGATCAGCTGGCTGGATCCTATGTTCTATCCAGGTTATTTGAGATCAGCTGACTGGATCCTATGCTCTATCCAGGTTATTGAGATCAGCTGGCTGGATCCTATGCTCTATCCAGGTTATTTGAGATCAGCTGGCTGGATCCTATGTTTTATCCAGGTTATTTGAGATCAGCTGACTGAATCCTATGCACTATCCATGTTATTTGAGATCAGCTGACTGGATCCTATGTTCTATCCAGGTTATTTGAGATCAGCTGACTGGATCCTATGTTCTATCCAGGTTATTTGAGATCAGCTGGCTGGATCCTATGTTCTATCCAGGTTATTTGAGATCAGCTGACTGGATCCTATGCACTATCCAGGTTATTTGAGATCAGCTGACTGGATCCTATGTTCTATCCAGGTTATTTGAGATCAGCTGACTGGATCCTATGCTCTATCCAGGTTATTTGAGATCAGCTGGCTGGATCCTATGCTCTATCCATGTTATTTGAGATCAGCTGGCTGGATCCTATGCTCTATCCAGGTTATTTGAGATCAGCTGACTGGATCCTATGTTCTATCCAGGTTATTTGAGATCAGCTGACTGGATCCTATGCTCTATCCAGGTTATGTCTGGTGGAACAAACCAAGCATGACAACGGTGGCTCGCTCTGTTTGCAGGGTTCGGAGTTGGTGGCAGGAAGCGTTAACAGCGCCACCGTCGTTTCCGGTGAGTTCACCACTCTATTTTTATTATTATCACTATTTTATTGAAATATCACCCTAAGTTTTTTTTATTTTTTATTATTATCTACACTATAACTCTCTTAAAAATTTATGCCCAAACGGGGTCTCGAACCCCGATCTCCACCTGTCGCGGGTGTTGCTCTAACCAATTGAGCTACTCGAATCCCGATCTCCACCTGTCGCGAGTGTTGCTCTAACCAAAAAAGCTACTTGAACCCCGATCTCCACCTGTCGCGGGTGTTGCTCTAACCAATTGAGCTACTTGAATCCCGATCTCCAAGTGTCGTGGGTGTTGCTCTAACCAATTGAGCTACTTGAACCCCGATCTCCACCTGTCGTGGGTGTTGCTCTAACCAATTGAGCTACTTGAACCCCGATCTCCACCTGTCGTGGGTGTTGCTCTAACCAATTGAGCTACTTGAACCCCGATCTCCACCTGTCGCAGGTGTTGCTCTAACCAATTGAGCTACTTGGACCCCGATCTCCACCTGTCGCGGGTGTTGCTCTAACCAATTGAGCTACTCATGGTTCTACTCCTTGAAGATTAGTCATTCTCATCAAATACACTTAAATCGCCTCAAAAAGCCAGTGTCCAAGTAGCTCAATTGGTTAGAGCAACACCCGCGACAGGTGGAGATCGGGGTCCAAGTAGCTCAATTGGTTAGAGCAACACCCGCGACAGTTGGAGATCGGGGTCCAAGTAGCTCAATTGGTTAGAGCAACACCCGCGACAGGTGGAGATCGGGGTCCAAGAAGCTCAATTGGTTAGAGCAACACCCGCGACAGGTAGAGATTGGGGTTCGAATCCCTATTTAGGCATCAATTTTTGAGATGGTTATGGTGTTGTTATTAATAAAATACCACGCGCATTGCAAGCGTTTGCAATTGAAATCAGATTTCATCTAAAGTCAAACAAAGCTCATTCAGATATGACGTACCTGTCCGCAGCAAAATAAATGAATACGAAATGAAATGTTCGCCATGATGTTGTTTGGCTAGTGGTTGGTATCAATGCTTGTCTCACCTGCACCTTGCAGCCTACGTGGGCCCCGGACCTCCGAAGAACACCGGCAAGCACCGGTACATGTTCTCGGTATACGAGCAAGGCGCACGCGCACCTGAAAACACCGCTGCGCCGTCTGCGCGTCCACAGTTCGACCTAGCAGCCTGGCTGCGCGCGCAGCCCACGCCACTATGTGGACCGGTCGCAGGTGCGCAGTTCCGTGCGCAGTTCTAGCTGCGCAGCCACTCCTGGCAAGATGGCGGGGCAGGCTGAAGTACTGCCATGGTGGGGGGCTTTTGTTGTGGGTTTAGTAAACTAATTGTAGAATTAAACATTTTTATTAATTGTATATCACCTTGTTCATATTATACCATTTCACTGTCACTTAAATAGTAAAGAATAAAGATTCTAGTTCCATATCCTGGGAGAGAAAACGGTGCCATTTTTTAAGTTCCTTCTTAAGCTATCTTATGACTGTTGTGCTATGTTAGCTCCAAGAATCAGCTATCCACATGCCTAGCAGGGAGCGGACGGTGCACCGGTGACTTATCTTGGCAAAATGGCGCTGTCTCTGTCAATATCAAGGTCATATGCGTAGCACAGGTTGTTGCCAGACTTTCATAAAGTACATCGAGAGAGCTTTACTTTTCCGCCAGAGGCGCCACCACTGTTTTTAGATTGACAGAAGGGCCAAACGTAATGTAAAAAAAAAAAAAAACACTTTACAAATCGTTTTCACTGCTGTCCCCCATTTTCGTTTTGATGTCAGGGGACAGTCCTTGTGCTGGTATCTTCTCTCACGGGCTAGACTGTAGCAATGCAGGGACAGTCCTTGTGCTGGTATCTTCTCTCACGGGCTAGACTGTAGCAATGCAGGGACAGTCCTTCTGCTGGTATCTTCTCTCACGGGCTAGACTGTAGCGATGCAGGGGACAGTCCTTGTGCTGGTATCTTCTCTCACGGGCTAGACTGAAGCAATGCAGGGGACAGTCCTTGTGATGGTATCTTCTCTCACGGGCTAGACTGTAGCAATGCAAGGGACAGTCCTTGTGCTGGTATCTTCTCTCACGGGCTAGACTGTAGCAATGCAGGGACAGTCCTTGTGCTGGTATCTTCTCTCACGGGCTAGACTGTAGCAATGCAGGGGACAGTCCTTGTGCTGGTATCTTCTCTCACGGGCTAGACTGTAGCGATGCAGGGGACAGTCCTTGTGCTGGTATCTTCTCTCACGGGCTAGACTGAAGCAATGCAGGGGACAGTCCTTGTGATGGTATCTTCTCTCACGGGCTAGACTGTAGCAATGCAAGGGACAGTCCTTGTGCTGGTATCTTCTCTCTTGGGCTAGACTGAAGCAATGCAGGGGACAGTCCTTGTGATGGTATCTTCTCTCACGGGCTAGACTGTAGCAATGCAAGGGACAGTCCTTGTGCTGGTATCGTCTCTCTTGGGCTAGACTGTAGCAATGCAGGGGACAGTCCTTGTGCTGGTAACTTCTCTCACGGGTTAGACTGTAGCAATGCTGGGACAGTCCTTGTGCTGATATCTTCTCTCACTGGCTAGACTGTAGCAATGCTGGGACAGTCCTTGTGCTGGTATCTTCTCTCACGGGCTAGACTGTAGCAATGCAGGGGACAGTCCTTGTGCTGGTATCTTCTCTCACGGGCTAGACTGAAGCAATGCAGGGGACAGTCCTTGTGATGGTATCTTCTCTCACGGGCTAGACTGTAGCAATGCAAGGGACAGTCCTTGTGCTGGTATCTTTTCTCTTGGGCTAGACTGAAGCAATGCAGGGGACAGTCCTTGTGATGGTATCTTCTCTCACGGGCTAGACTGTAGCAATGCAAGGGACAGTCCTTGTGCTGGTATCTTCTCTCTTGGGCTAGACTGTAGCAATGCAGGGGACAGTCCTTGTGCTGGTTTCTTCTCTCACGGGCTAGACCAAAGATGGCTAGACTGTAGCAATGCAGGGGCCAGTCCTGGTTCTGGTATCTTCTCTCACGGGCTAGACTGAAGCAATGTAGGGGACAGTCCTTGTGCTGGTATCTTCTCTCACGGGCTAGACTGTAGCAATGCTGGGACAGTCCTTGTGCTGATATCTTCTCTCACTGGCTAGACTGTAGCAATGCTGGGACAGTCCTTGTGCTGGTATCTTCTCTCACGGGCTAGACTGTAGCAATGCAGAAGACAGTCCTTGTGCTGGTATCTTCTCTCACGGGCTAGACTGTAGCAATGCAGGGGACAGTCCTTGTGCTGGTATCTTCTCTCACTGGCTAGACTGTAGCAATGCTGGGACAGTCCTTGTGCTGGTATCTTCTCTCACGGGCTAGACTGTAGCAATGCAGAAGACAGTCCTTGTGCTGGTATCTTCTCTCACGGGCTAGACTGTAGCAATGCTGGGACAGTCCTTGTGCTGGTATCTTCTCTCACGGGCTAGACTGTAGCAATGCAGAAGACAGTCCTTGTGCTGGTATCTTCTCTCACGGGCTAGACTGTAGCAATGCAGGGGACAGTCCTTGTGCTGGTATCTTCTCTCACGGGCTAGACTGTAGCAATGCTGGGACAGTCCTTGTGCTGGTATCTTCTCTCACTAGCTAGACTGTAGCAATGCAGGGGACAGTCCTTGTGCTGATATCTTCTCTCACGAGCTAGACTGTAGCAATGCAGGGACAGTCCTCGTGCTGGTATCTTCTCTCACGGGCTAGACTGTAGCAATGCAGGGGACAGTCCTTGTGCTGGTATCTTCTCTCACAGGCTAGACTGTAGCAATGCCGGGACAGTCTTTGTGCTGGTATCTTCTCTCACTAGCTAGACTGTAGCAACGCAGGGACAGTCCTTGTGCTGGTAACTTCTCTCACGGGTTAGACTGTAGCAATGCTGGGGACAGTCCTTGTGCTGGTATCTTATCTTCTCTCACGGGCTAGACTGTAGCAATACAGGGGACAGTTCTTGTTCTGGTATCTTCTCTCACGGGCTAGACTGAAGCAATGTAGGGGACAGTCCTTGTGCTGGTATCTTCTCTCACGGGCTAGACTGTAGCAATGCAGGGGACAGTCCTTGTGCTGGTATCTTCTCTCACGGGCTTGACTGTAGCAATTCAGGGGTCAGTCCTTGTGCTGGTATCTTCTCTCACGGGCTAGACTGTAGCAATGCAGGGGGCAGTCCTTGTGCTGGTATCTTCTCTCACGGGCTAGACTGTAGCAATGCAGGGGACAGTCCTTGTGCTGGTATCAATTCTCTCACGGGCTAGACTGTAGCAATGCAGGGGGCAGTCCTTGTGCTGGTATCTTCTCTCACGGGCTAGACTGTAGCAATGCAGGGGGCAGTCCTTGTGCTGGTATCTTCTCTCACGGGCTAGACTGTTGCAATGCCAGTCTTATGCCTGATTTCTCTGTGAAATGGATGTTAGCAGTTAATTGTTGATATGTAATGAGAAGCTGATTACACGTGTTTACCTTTAATTATAGCTGTTTGCTTGGAAAATGTTACCAATTTATCAGGATTTATGTTCAAATACGTGTTTTCTACAACAGGTGAGCAGGTTATGCCAATGTGGCGTTTACACTATTGACCACTTAAAGATTATTTATAAAGCCACAGAACGGGTTCGACACTCATGCTTTGCAATTTCCTATTTGTTTCTTATTTGCATTTGTTAAATTTACATTTCGTCAGTCCATGTCATATCGTAAAGTCAATAGCTACTGGCAATAAAAAACCATCTGCCATTCAGTGCCCGCAGTTCGTGCATCTAATTTATTATTTTGTGGTGTTTAACGACGCACTGTTCTGACATCTGGCCATGCAGCACTGGTCTAATGGCGTCGGTGAATGAGTGGATGATGATGAACCTAACCTAGCCTAGAAGGGAGGAGGGGAAACCTGGTGCCGGCACGTAGCCTACTCCTGTCGAAGACCAAGGGGACCACCGGCTTAACGTCCCTTCCGAAGGACGGTACAACGCGAACAACAGGATTCCACCACAAATCCATGCTGTCGAGAGGTTGATAAGCAAGGCGAGTGAAGTTGCTGTACTAACTTTCATCCCTCCAACCTCTCTCCCGAACAGAACTGGTCATGTGTATGATGGTCACCCATCCAATACCTGACTCAGCGCAGTGTTGCTTAACTTTCATCCCTCCAACCTCTCTACCGAACAGAACTGGTCATGTGTATGATAGTCACCCATCCAATACCTGACCCAGCGCACTGTTGCTGAACTTTCATCCCTCTAACCTCTCTACCGAACAGAACTGGTCATGTGCATGATGGTCACCTATCCATTACCTGACTCAGCACAGTGTTGCTTAACTTCGGTGATCTCACGAGGACCGATGTTTCCAACAAGCCAAACAGTTCGGTTCGCTCATCTAAATTGCGATGCCTGAATTGCTTGGGTGTTTCCCGCCATCGTCTTCAAGGAGTTACAGGCTGCAGTGGGGGGAAGGGGAAGGGGAAGGAGGGGAAGGAGGGGAGGTGATGTACGAGTATCAGACCGGAAACCGGCGTCACCCGGCGTCGATCGAGGACCACTTGGCCCGAAGAAGATCGCCAAACAGGTAACGCCCACGTAGTACAGTGCGCACGCGTGCAGAGTGACGAGGTCCAGCCACACCGAGGCGCCACCAGTCTCATGGTTACCGATTGGAAACTGTTAAAACATTTGAAAATATCTCCGCTGATGTCGGCCATTTTGTTTTGCTTTGTCGTTTTGTTTTGTGAGTAAAACTTGTCCTACTGATTTGAACAATATTGGGTTTTGGGTAATCTTATTTGAAATGCAAATGCTTGCAGTTGGTCTGTGTCTTTCTGCAACGGATTGCTCGTCGGATAGACTTTATTTGATTGATTTTAAGACGAAGTTAATTGGGGTGAAATCTTTGATAAGAAAGGTGACATTAACAGGAAATAGAGCACCGTGTGGCGTCCCACTTCAAGCTGGTCAGGGGTCAGAGCGGGGATGGGAAAACTGTATCCTGACTTAGACTTGGAATGCATCCCTATGCAACTTCCTTGCTAACGAAGCATACTACTCAATCGAGGAATTCTTTAATGAGAACAAACTAAGTACCTAGGTTCCTATTATTCCTCAATTTGTTACTTTTATCACAAAGCAATTTATTTTCTATTAATATCATTATTATAAAGTAATTTATCATATGTATTATTACTATATTAGTGTCATAGTTTGTAGTTATGTTCCTACCACACTAGTATTACCACTATACCACCGGAATTATTATTCTCATTATTACTATATTAGTATTATAGTTTGTAGGTATGTTCCTACCACACTAGTATTACCACTTTACCACCAGAATTATTATTATCATTATTACTATCTTAGTATCATAGTTTGTAGGTATGTTCCTACCACACTAGTATTACCACTATACCACCAGAATTATTATTATCATTATTATTATATTAGTATCATAGTTTGTAGGTATGTTCCTACCACACTAGTATTACCACTATACCATCAGAATTATTATTATCATTATTACTATATTAGTATCATAGTTTGTAGGTATGTTCCTACCACACTAGTATTACCACTATACCATCAGAATTATTATTATCATTATTACTATAACTGTAATTAAATAATATTATTGTTATGTACCATCCTGACGATCGCTAACGGGATTCACGGCTTGTAAATGTTATTTCATTTAAGCCAATAAAGGAAATCAATCAATCAATCTATCAGCATTGGGATACTATTTCTAAAGTGCAAGAATCGTAACAGTCTCCCGAGTTAAAGTCGCAGCTGAAAGTCAATTGGTTAGAGCAACAACCGCGACAGGTGGAGATCGGATTCGAGTCCCCGTTCAGGCATCAATTTTTGCGATGGTTATAATGTTGATAATAATAAAATACCCCGCGCATTGCAAGCGTTTGAAATTTAAATCAGATTTAAACCAGATAGACAAAGTGTTTGCAAGTTTGTTTAGCAAATAATTGAAACAATAAAGCCGTGACGTTCTTAGATTCAAGTTTAGGCAGCGTCTGTTTCTGACCACCGATGGACTGTATCGCACGGGGTGGACGCGTCCTGCAGCGCTCGAGGTATGTGGTTCAATAAAGATAGGATCGTCATATCTCCCCCCCCCCCCCCCTCATCCGCCCCTCCCCGCCCCACCCTGCCCTTGTACTCACACGCTGGTCATTGTTGCGTAGTGGACTTAATCTCAATGCGTTGCACGACGACGCATCTACGATAAACCACGTCGTGTGGGAGTAATTGATTGATTTGTGGTGAAAAACGACGCACTGTTTTGACATCTGGCCATGCGGCACTGGTCTAATGGCGTCGGTGAATGAGTGGATGATGATGAGGATGATGATGAACCTAACCTAGCCTTGAAGGGAGGAAACCCGGTGCCGGCACGTAGCCTACTCCTGTCGAAGACCAAGGGGATGTGCCGGGTCAGGCATTGGATGGGTGACCATCATTCACATGACCAGTTCTGTTCGGGAGAGAGGTTGGAGGGATGAAAGTTAAGCAACACTGCGCTGAGTCAGGTATTGGATGGGTGACCATCATACACATGGCCAGTTCTGTTCGGGAGAGAGGTTGGAGGGATGAAAGTTAAGCAACACTGCGCTGAGTCAGGTATTGGATGGGTGACCATCATACACATGGCCAGTTCTGTTCGGGAGAGAGGTTGGAGGGATGAAAGTTAAGCAACACTGCGCTGAGTCAGGTATTGGATGTGTGACCATCATACACATGACCAGTTCTGTTCGGGAGAGAGGTTGGACGGATGAAAGTTAAGCAACACTGCGCTGAGTCAGGTATTGGATGTGTGACCATCATACACATGACCAGTTCTGTTCGGGAGAGAGGTTGGACGGATGAAAGTTAAGCAACACTGCTCTGAGTCAGGAATTTATTTTTTGGAATGACGTGTTGTTCAAATGACAGAATTAAAGAAATACCGGCCATCCTGGAGCTCACGAAGCCCTCGTAGTAATGGCAATGCTGGTAACATATCATTTCTTGCTTGTTTTATCCGATTACAACATATAACATTGTTCTGGTTCTGGTTGGACACAACCTGGTGCTTGGTGAATGAACCTTCTGATGGCCGAGCGAGACTGCGCATGAGCCACAAGTCGGAGTGTCGTCAGCCATTCATAAAGTGCCCGGCGCGGATCATCGGTCCCCCGACCCACGCATGCTTCAACACCTGGCGCAGTGTTGCTTAACTTTCATCCCTCCAACCTCTCTCCCTAACAGAACTGGTCATGTGTATGATGGTCATCCATCCAATACCTGACTCAGCGCAGTGTTGCTTAACTTTCATCCCTCCAACCTCTCTCCCGAACAGAACTGGTCATGTGTATGATGGTCACCCATCCAATATCTGACCCAGCGCAGTGTTGCTTAACTTTCATCCCTCCAACCTCTCTCCCTAAGAGAACTGGTCATGTGTATGATGGTCACCCATCCTATACCTGACCCAGCACAGTGTTGCTTAACTTTCATCCCTCCAACCTCTCTCCCTAACAGAACTGGTCATGTGTATGATGGTCACCCATCCAATACCTGACCCAGCGCAGTGTTGCTTAACTTTCATCCCTCCAACCTCTCTCCCGAACAGAACTGGTCATGTGTATGATGGTCACCCATCCAATATCTGACCCAGCGCAGTGTTGCTTAACTTTCATCCCTCCAACCTCTCTCCCGAACAGAACTGGTCATGTGTATGATGGTCACCCATCCAATATCTGACCCAGCGCAGTGTTGCTTAACTTTCATCCCTCCAACCTCTCTCCCTAAGAGAACTGGTCATGTGTATGATGGTCACCCATCCTATACCTGACCCAGCACAGTGTTGCTTAACTTTCATCCCTCCAACCTCTCTCCCTAACAGAACTGGTCATGTGTATGATGGTCACCCATCCAATACCTGACCCAGCGCAGTGTTGCTTAACTTTCATCCCTCCAACCTCTCTCCCTAACAGAACTGGCCATGTGTATGATGGTCACCCATCCTATATCTGACCCAGCGCAGTGTTGCTTAACTTTCATCCCTCCAACCTCTCTCCCTAACAGAACTGGCCATGTGTATGATGGTCACCCATCCTATACCTGACCCAGCACAGTGTTGCTTAACTTTCATCCCTCCAACCTCTCTCCCTAACAGAACTGGTCATGTGTATAATGGTCATCTATCCAATACCTGACCCAGCGCAGTGTTGCTTAACTTTCATCCCTCCAACCTCTCTCCCTAACAGAACTGGTCATGTGTATGATGGTCACCCATCCAATATCTGACCCAGCGCAGTGTTGCTTAACTTTCATCCCTCCAACCTCTCTCCCGAACGGAACTGGTCATGTGTATGATGGTCACCCATCCAATACCTGACCCAGCGCAGTGTTGCTTAACTTTCATCCCTATAACCTCTCTCCCAAACAGAACTGGTCATGTGTATGATGGTCACCCATCCTATACCTGACCCAGTGCAGTGTTGCTTAACTTTCATCCCTCCAACCTCTCTCCCGAACAGAACTGGTCATGTGTATGATAGTCACCCATCCAATACCTGACCCAGCACAGTGTTGCTTAACTTTCATCCCTCCAACCTCTCTCCCGAACAGAACTGGTCATGTGTATAATGGCCACCTATCCAATACCTGACTCAGCGCAGTGTTGCTTAACTTTCATCCCTCCAACCTCTCTCCCGAACAGAACTGGTCATGTGTATAATGGTCACCTATCCAATACCTGACTCAGCACAGTGTTGCTTAACTTTCATCACTCCAACCTCTCTCCTGAACAGAACTGGTCATGTGTATGATGGTCACCCATCCAATACCTGACTCAGCGCAGCGTTGCTTAACTTCGGTGATCTTACAAGAACTGGCATATAGATATGGCGCAATATGAACCCTATTGAAATGTCAATGCCGAGGGTTGATACAATGGCACAACCCCCACGACTGGACATTGCATCAGTTACCAAATTGGAGCCACGTCCCTGTCGTACGTCATTAAAGAAGTTATTGATAAGCGAGTGTCAGTTATTCTTGGAACTCGTTAGACTCGTTGACATTTACCAACACCTGTGCGAGTCCAGATCACCGGACGAGACTCCCTGTTAATCACTTGACGAGACGTGGGTGGCAGGGTGACGTTCAACAAACTAGTGCGGGGGTTGTCAAGCTCATAGGCGCACAGGGTGCTGCGGCCCAGAGTAAGCATTGGTTGGGGTTGTGCGGCACCAAAGACAATCGTTGCCCAATCGATGACACTTTAACAAAAACTATTTCAAATGGGTTTTGAATGCTGAGTAAAGAACAAGTAAATTTCCTGACAGGTACAAGGTATAAAGTAACAGGTACAAGTTACGAAACGTTGGGAAATTCAGTTGTTCTTTACTTAGCATTGAAAACCCAGTTGAAATAGTTTTTGTTAAACTTAGTGCTAAGTTTAGCATTAGATCTACTTAGATCTACATAGATCTACTATCTACTATCTTCTATCTAGATCTACTTAGATCAAGTAGAAATGAGTCTAAAAACTATCATGATGATATTTTTGTTTCTGTTTGCTTGCCATACAGTTGTTAAGCTCAATATGGCATTCAAATGTAAATACAAAAAGGACTTGTTTTCTAGGGTCAAACCCTCAGAAACACCTTCTATCTTAAATGAGCGTCATGTGCCTTCTAGAACCTCACGGATATCCCACTAAATTCTTGCCCCCCAAGTCAATCTGCACCCCTCTAGTCGAGGGTGCCACGTGTTTCCCGCCAGTCAACACTCTGTGGGCGCTCGCCGGACACGCCCGAGCGACAACGAACGCACCCGACCGACCTCCACCCACGTGTCTCTACTGCTAGGAAGTGTGGTATTCAACGACAGAGCCAGAGTTAACATGTGCACGATCGCAGCGAAGGTCGAGGTTGTGTCCGGCGTTGCGTCGCGTAGAGATCCCCACCGTCTTGCGTTAGTGACGTCACTTTACCATTCGGCGACAGTGCGTGACACTTTCTGCAAAACTGCGTAAACAAAAACAAAAAAAAAACAAAAAAAAACGCCATGCTTATCAAAACGCTGAACTAACACTTTAGATACTTCTATTGCGTGTGTTAGTGCGTGTGCCGATAAAGCACGTGGTGGTAAGAGTGCGTGAAAGTGCGTGTGACCACGTGACAGCGTCGGTAGAGCCTGGACGTCAGCGCCTCCAGCGACAGAGTGGGTGAGTTACTCGAGGTCTTCGGTTGGCTCCGTGACAATTCGGAGCTGTTCGGCCCACGCGATGGTCTAGGCTAACTTTATTAGCGTGGTTCACGTCACCGTGAAGTCAGCAGCCTCCGGGTGCTGCCTCTGCATAGGTTTGCACGCGTGTTAAACATGCGTGCAAACCTATCCCAGCAGTAAGTAACCTTTCAAGTGCTAGGTGCGATCGGGTGCCGGATTGCTGCGCCCGCGTTCGCTCTTGTCTCGCCCTTGAGGAAGGGTGAGCGTCGAGGGAGGGCCCCGCTGATATAAATGAGCCGTACCAACATTCACTGTCATTGTTAGGGTTTGATTTGGGCTTTAAACCTGATTGACAACGACTTATTTCTACATCTGACAAAATATCTTCCCGCGTATGGTTATCAAAACATTAAATTCAATGGTTAGATTGGAGATTTTATTATTTATCGCTCAATATAAGCCAGTGTAGCCAGGGTAGTCATGTGCGAGGTGTCGACCGCTCGCCGCTGGTCGGCTTATAGCCAGTGTTTGCGCGCCAGCAGGACCCCTGGTGGCGGGCGGCGGTGACAGGCGTACAAAGGAACCATGCGGTGGAAGGAACACAGGGGGCCGTGCAGTGACCGCCGCCGCCGCCGCGTGGGGACTCAGATGCTTCTCGAGTTTACACCCGAGAGAAAATGTCGGCAATGGCAAACGATTTGCAGACGACGCCGACGTCGTTGGTATATCGCTGACGACGCCGGATTGCACTCGAAATTTCGACGCCGTTGTACCATTTGTCCTCGGCCGTCGATTGCCGAAAGTTGCGCAATGCTGTGCTGGGCACGATACTTGGATGACCTTTTGAAAACTAGGGTGCACTTTTATTCATTGTCGTGATTTCACTAATTGGGTACAGAATACTGCAGTTAGAGTTGCAAGATAGTTCCATTCTGGCTTTGACCAGTTCAATCTTATGCGTCTAGGAGACCAGAGCACCTGCAGGTGTCTGCAGGGTTGAAAGAAGGGCCAGCGCGGAGCTTGCAATCTAATTAATTACCTCATGAGGACAACGTTTCGTAGATAGCCTTACTTCCTGGCGATCGTGTCGGTTCTATCGGCAGGGACATCGTTCCTCGTGAATCATACGTGACCGCAGTCCTCCAGCAGAGATTGCGACTCACGGGAAACTGATCTCCTCTGGGAGATTTTCCTTTGTCTTGCTAAACATGGTTCGCGCCGCTGATAAGTTGAATCTTATTGAGGCAAAACTCTGGAGTGAAGTCCGGAGCGATCCACGCTGCAGGATGTTTCTATCGGATAGGATTGACGTTTTCGGTAGAGTGTTTCTTGTGTAATAGAGGGTGTTACCATAGCAAACGCCAACTAGAAACTGGGAGGTCGCAGGTATTGGGAACAAAACAATCACTTACACAGGTTAGGATGAAATCTTATTTAAATTGCAAACGCTTGCAATACGCGGGGTATTTTATTATATTATCAAAACTATAACCGTCTCAAAAATGGATGCCCAAACGCGGACTCGAACCCCGCTCTCCACCTTTCACGGGTGTTGCTCTAAACCATTGAGCTATCTAGACACTAGCTTTTTGAGACGATTTCTGTAGGCACACGCGAAAGGTGGAGATCGGGGTTTTTAGTCCACGTTTGGGCATCAATTTTTGAGACGATTATAGTGTTGTTAATAATAAAAAAGGTCCAAGGAGTGCACAAAAAATTAAAAGCACGGGTGCAACGGCACATAGAAGATAAACCGAATGTTCGGACTTCTACTCGATGGACGCAGTTCGTGCCCCCTAACGAGTCACCTCGTTGCGTCACATGTAGGGTACACGATGTCGGACAAGATCGAGTGTTGGGTCAGGAGCAAGCTGTGCGGCGATTAATCTCGCCGATCCTAGTCGCGATCTTCGGCTGCGAGGACGACGCACGTGCGCAGCGCTGCGCCAAGCTGCGAGGACGACGCACGTGCGCAGCTCTGCGCCCGGCTGCGACCATGTGGGGCAACGGTCGTAATTCATCGCCGAACACAACAATATCATGCCTTAACGAGAACGTCACGCACTCGCATAAATCGGCGTGGACTCGAGCGCTTGCCGCCGTCGTGGTGCTGTGGACAAACACAGTGGCGAGACTTCGAGGAGAATCGTCTTCACTGTCAAACTATGTGGGGAAAAACCTTCGGGGACGCTGCCAAATGTGTGCCTCATAAAGGCGGCCGCTTTAATATACTTGTAAAACACAATGCGAGGATTAAAACAAAGTCAATTACATATTAGCGGCAACGTTATGATTTGCAAATCGCATCGATCACTGGGCTATTGAAGATCATTAAACACAATTGTATTAACTTTTTGGGATATCGCCAATCTAAGCTCTCAAATCCTAGAAGGTTATGATCGATGCAGTACCCAGGCGTTCCTCCCAGACCTCCCTTGGCTCGGGTAACTGCCAGGTCTCCCTTACCAGGGCGTCCTGGAAACCTGCCAGACCTCCCTTGGCTCGGGTAACTGCCAGGTCTCCCTTACCAGGGCATCCTGGAGACCTGCCAGACCTCCCTTGGCCCGGGTAACAGTTGCCAGGTCTTCCTTACCAGGGCGTCCTGGGGACCTGCCAGACATACCTTGGCCCGGGTAACTGCCAGGTCTCCCTTACCAGGGCGTCCTGGAAACCTGCCGGACATACCTTGTCCCGGGTAACAGTTGCCAGGTCTTCCTTACCAGGGCGTCCTGGGGACCTGCCAGACGTTCCGACAAGAGTCTACGCCGCTGCTAGCCACGATCTCGCCAGTCGCCTCCACGGAAGAAGTCGATACCTTCGAGGCTTTGGGGCAACGGTAGCTTTTAACCTGACTACGCCACGGGCTGTGACGGGGGCATAAGATTAGGGTGGGAGCCATGTCTTGTGCCTGGGGGATGTGTAAACCGCAAGGAACGGATGAAAGAGTCTGCATCGTTTCGAACCAATTTGTCTTTCGCTTCGATGCCGTTTTCAAGTCCACTCTCTTTGTCAATAGAAGTTCTGTCATTGTAACTACACGGAGCGTTGCCTGGAACAATTATCAAATCAGCCGAGGAAGAAATATGTTTTCCCTAATTACTTGCTTCAGTAGAAATCTACGCTTGGAACCACCTTCAATGCCTCTAAAGATGTGAGGATTTCTCACGAATTGCCGTGAAATTGAATTCCTTATTGGTCCAGCGATCGATCCCTTATCTGCGTCGTCCAGAAGATCCCGTGCACTCCGACCCCGACCCCGACCCGTTTCCATGGCGATCGCTGAAAATAGGACCTGGAAATAGGAAACGTTGCACGTGCACGTGCACGCCGTCCACTCTGTCGCCAACTCGCGGGGAGAAGTACGGCTGCACCTGTCAGTTGCACGCTTTTCCGAACTTTTCCCAGTTTTCTGCGCGGAAACATCGCTTCCACTTCCTCATTACGACAACACGACTCGTCCTCGCTTTACCCGTGAACTGGAAGGTTAATCAATCAATTAAACTGATACAGCGAATGTCCCTGATTGCCAATAAGTTACTGGTAGAGACAGAACACTTCTCTCACTTTACCTGAGATGTGCATGTGTTAGTTCATTCCCTTCCCGCAACGGAGCGCTGGGTGCTAGGACACGATTGTCTTCTTTCTGGAAACAATTGAAAAAAAATGTGTATTTTATATCCTTTTGTCCACGGAAATCGATGATATACAAGCGGTAAGCAACGTCGGAATTAGTTCAGGATCTTACCAATCTGTTCAAATGAGGAAACCATCTCTCATGCACGTTAAAATCGCTCAAAAAGCTTTTATTTCTAACGTGTTTCTAACGTATGTCCAGTCTAGCCAACAATGCAAGGGAAGTTTATTCAGAACCTAAGAATTCACAGCTTTTATCTGACAAAGTTATTACTACAAGAGCTTGATTTGTCACCAGATGCCACCAGGTGGCCGCCGGGGGGTCATCGGGGGGCAATTGTTTAATTAAGCGAACTTATTAATCACTTGCACGTTGCTAGAGACAGTTCTCATGTTCCCAAGCTCCAGAGTAAGCGTGCCTGTTCAGTGACAACCAAGCCATGACCGAACGAAGGAAAAATGGCGTCGTGCCTCTCGCTCGCCTAACCCTTTTAAGGACACGCTGCATTCTTGCCAGGCTAACTCGTACTTTCACCGCTCGCCGCGCTGCTGTCGGCCAAACAGCAGCCGCTCGCCACGGCTGCCTCGCTGGTGGTCGCTGTCAGCTGTTTAGCTGTCAACTGACAGCTGTCAATGTCACATGGCTTGGGCTATATAGGTCGGTGCGGCGTCGAGGTGGTTGCGTTTGACAACGCATTCACAGACTCGGCTAGTAGCATCTGAGAACATGTTGAGAGCGAAAGAGGTTCCAAGTTCGACAGGAAGTTCTGGAAGAGGATGGTTTCTGGACATGAAGGACATCTTTTTGGTCTCTCTTTCCTGTTGTTGCATTCGTTTCAACGCTGTGACACCTTGCCAAGTGCGTAGGTGCGTGCGGGTCGTAATGAACTCTTTGTCGGTGAAGTTACGGCTTCTACGTGTCGCTACTGTTGTTGTTTCTCGTGAAGTTCTTGGCTACAGGAGCACTTCTAGGATGAGGCACGTTGATCCCGACCACGCCCGAAATCTTCCTCGAGGTAAAGCAATTGAACGTGCACTTGCCACACATAATATACCAACTTGAAGTAGGTTTTCTGAAAACAAGCAACATTATTATTTAATTAAAAATGTTAAATTAACACATCATTATTCAGAACATTTGGTTTTGAGTTTCTCACCCTAATCTAGAGTGTCTTTTTTTTTCACAATAAATTTGACAGAATATAGTCCAAAATGTGGTCTGATGTTTCGGATATCAAAAGTTGACATCCGCTTTGTGCGCATTTCTTACAGCGAGCAAAAAATAAACAACCAAATGATGGTTTTTAGACTCATGTCTACTTGATTTATCCTTAGCACTAGTTTTAACAAAAACTATTTCAACTGGGTTTTCAATGCTAAGTAAAGGGCTCTTACCCTTGAAGAAGTAACTAGTACTTATATATTACGAAACGTTGGGAAATTTAGTAGCCCTTCACTTAGCATTCAAAACCTATTTCAAATAGTTTTTTCTTAAACAATCAAATGTTTAAAGTCGCAGTGTAGCGTTGCATTTCGGATTTCATTCTTTGCCTACCTGTGTGACAATGAAGCCAGCACCTATCTGTGCTTTCATTGACTCCTTGCAAGACGACCACCGCTCAGTGGTGTAGTCCTACATTTTTCTTGGGTATACGCTGGGTTATCAGGCTGTGAGTTCTTAATGCCGTGGTTATCACTAGGTTAGGTACTGGATGGGGGGTGTTTCTAATTCTTTACCTTTAGTCTATTCACTAGTTATAGTTCATAGATAGTTAATTCCTATCAACACTAAAACTACTACTTGGTATTGGGGTAGCTGCAATCGCGCTTTCCTCGGGTGGGTTGAATGAGTACGTTGACTGCTTGGAAAAACCATTGCATACCCATCCAGATCATACGAACCTCTACTATACACGGACTACCCCACTTTTCAGAATAAACTTTGCTTTTCCAGTTTTTATAGTGCAGGTTGTAGGGAGATTAAGAATTGTCGTTGCAAAACGCATTTTAAAGTTTTGCAAAGAGTATTTATTGGGCGTATACCCTGTATATTTTTGTTTGGGTATACGCTCGGTGTCAACAAGTGTTTTGGGTATACGGCGTATAATCTCGACTACACCACTGCCACCGCTACTCTGCAGAGTTAGGTTAGGTTCAGTGCACTTGACACAGACGACACGTTGTCCCGCGATCACTTCCGAGACTTTGATCAAGTCACCGAAGTAAACATCAACATTAACCTTCAAGTCGCAGGAAGCCCCGGGTCTATCCACGCTTGGCATGGGCACACCTACCTACCTATAGGTACTGCAAACTTGCCAGTCATAGGAGCTTCTGATTGACGTCCACTCCACAAGGTGATACGAAGACAGGCTAAATGCCGGGGTGCTCGAACTCGAGTCCGCCCATGGGCAGACCAAGAGATTGAAGCTGCGGATACCATGAGCGGTATTATTCATCAAGACACTTGCGAGTTTGCTCAAAATATCGTTTAAAACAAAGAGAACCGCGTTATTTTCAGGTTAGTTTCGGTTTATTCCAAGACGTATCATAGAAGGAAAAACGTTTTTCAAATAATTAATTTGGGAATTGTATATGCACACCGAACTGAGATGGTGTAAGTGTGGATATCAGAGAATAAGCACCCGATTTAGATGCCATTTTCTGCGCAGACCAACAAAAGGTCGTGTATTTTTATTTCTAAAAGAAGGGAAAATGGTTAAAGGGGTCTAAAGGATGACCGGGCACCGAGCCTTGGCATTCCTGCAAAGTGAACGAAGGTGAAGAAGAATTAGTTGCTTTACGGTGTCCATGATCGGTGATTTCTTACTGAAAGATACAAATTTCAATAACAAAAATCATAATACATCTAAAAAAAAACTAGCTGATAGTCAACCACGCGCTTATTCCTAGATAATCCTTCTCCAGGACTGGCTAGAGTGACAAATCAATCTAACCTTTCCCTAAGGAAGACGATTTGAAACACATTTCAGTTCCAATTCCACGTGCTTTATAAAAAAGTAACAAATCACTATAGTACTTCGTAGCATGAAATGACCCACGAAATTCACTCAGCATCTGGTCTCATTCCTTCATTTTCTGCCAACTCTCCCTGCCAGCACCCAGTGGCCAGCACCTGAACAAAATGCCACCCTGACGCGCACGCGCGCACACGCACTCGGAAGAACACGGCTAGGTACACGCGTCCAACGCGTAATGTGCTTGTAGTGCTAATAGCCGACGTGTACTCGATGGACGTGAGTAATGACGGCGTGTGGATGCAATGCGTGATCGTTATAATTCATCTTTTGACAGCTACAGTCACGCCCCGGCCAGTGGTTATCGTCTTAGCAGACGTGGATTTTTATCCTCTCCAGGGTCTATTAACAGCATCAAGACATTGCGAGCAGAGTCGATGAAACTTAGAAATGTATAACACCTAGTGCTGCATGCTAAGGGTGGGGGTTTTAATCCCTGCAATGTCTTTGCTAGTCATTGAAAGTCGTTGAATCATTGGACCGCTTACTCTGGGGTAAATTAAGTCAGGTCTATAGACTTCGGTTACTCTAAGCGAGCGACGGAACATTATTTTAGAAGCCGTTACTTCTTTTGACGCGACATAAACATGCTAAATTTATGCTAACGTTCTCGCAAATTTTGTGCACAAACAAAATGTGCCAGACCCAAGATTTTTGAGTAAGTTTTAGCTTTCAGTTATAGGAATTAACGTTATTTTTACGCATTATTAACTAAAAAAGTAACTTGCATATGTCCGTGTTCTGAAACGTTATGAGAAAACCGTTATTAAACATTTAATGGTCATTTTTTAGAATGGTTATTCGCAGAGATTTACCTCTTCAAGTGGACTTAGCGACGATTGGAACTCGTTAACCACCTCATGGCAACATAAAAGAGTGCTCTCCTCTGCGTTCAGGGCGCACGACGCCATCGAATTGTGAACCGACCACGCGCTCCGCCACTTTAAGAAGAGCATCCTCCTGTTAATTCAACCACAATGCCGAGAAAACCAAACGAGTCGCAACGCGAGGCCTCGTCTATCCATGAATCAAGCCTTTGTGCGACTGCGACCCAACCGTCCAACCCGACAATTCCCCGCGAACCCGACGCCGGCAACGACGCCGCCGACGCCGACGCCCCATTTACAACGCGCACGTCGCGTTGACGTCGCGACGGCGACGGCGGCGACGCCCAGCGTCGGCCAGGGCGACGTCGGTAGACACCTGTGCAGGGCGGGGGCCCGCATTGGACAGCCCTGACCGAGCGCAGAGAGGCGCGCCCATTCTGAGTTGTTTTTTTTTCAACGATAAGTCCACACTCAAACACACACATACAAGACGTCGCGCTGGTATATGTGCCGGGCTCGGCCGTGGAGCATATGTGAGACGGTTGGAGGTGCAATTTGTGACCATTCAAGTTGCACCATAAAGTGCCCTCTGTATCTAATAACGCCGTTAAACTCTGGCGATGCTTCTTAGATGAACTCCACTGCTAGGAGGACGAATGCCGATTGAAAACAAAGAGCTTGACAAGAATAGCGCACGGCCCGTGCAGATCCATTAAACCTGAAAGTGATATCTATTAAATATCGCACTTACAAGTGCGATGGCATCACGAGGTGATATTTCTCCGACCGTTGCCTGCACGTGCAAAGCGGCTGACATAGCCGACCCCATGTCCTCGAAAGGCGATCAGAGATAATCGCCGGATTAGTGTGAAATGTTAACGATTAGTTGTCGCTAGGCGATGTTAACAGGTGTTTAGTTGCCTGGCAACCTGGGCCTGTCACCCGATTCGAGAATCACTCGATGACGTGACGTGATCTGACACGCCGATCACGTGCGGTTGATTTCTTCGATCGTCGCGTCGCTGGAAGTGCCGAGGTTCGAGGCCCGGTGTAGACATGGCGATATATTGTCAGCGTCAACGCGTGATTCGGTATCTAGGTTGCCGGCTTTATTTGCATCTAACGCTCGTCGTTTTGTTGTGAAACATTGGAAACAACGCGAGTGTCGAATGTCAAGTAGTGCCTAATAGTAGCTGGTAATAGTATCTAATAGTAGTGTCTTAATAGTGTAATGCTTTGTTGGCATAGAACCGCTCGAATGTTGGCATTACGATTGGTTGAACTGGGAGACTTTAATGCGGGATGTAGCGACTCAAATTCATGAACGCGCTCCATTCACATCTCATCGCCTTCTAGAGGGCGATTTTCAGATATTTCCTGATGATTACCAATCAAAAAACTTTCCTAATTTCTATTGGAACTATCGACAACAATAGCAAATATCAATCGATCCGTTTTAGAGAAGCAAATAGCAATGCTGGACAAGAAAATGCTGGAGGCATACAATTGTTGGTGATTTGTCTTGAATTGCTACTGACAGAGCTTACTGTGATCATGTGTCAATACTGCGTACAACTACCTGTCAGCACGCACTGCGTATACGCGTGATTCACGCATAGGATTCTTGTTGCGATGGGACGTGGACTGTTACGACGGCGACGTCGAGGGTAGGGAAACAGCTGGAGTGTCTTGTCACGGGAATGTATTCTCAGATAAGTTCACACCCAGTTTATAAAGTGGAACTGAAAGGGACTTTGATTTGACAAAATCTATTTCAACTGGGTTTTGAATGCTAAGTGAAGAACAACTAAATTTCCCAACGTTTCGTAACTTGTACCTGTTACTTTATAAGAACCACAAAAAATTATAACAATTACCAAGTTCAAGCTTCCTAAATGCATCTAAAAAAATAATCAGGGTCAATAACTAAAAAACTAACGTATTTTGTATTTTCTGAAATAAAATCCCAAACAAATTGGCGTTTTTTTACCAACTAACCAATTATGTTATTGGAAAATCAAGTAGACATGAGTCTAAAAACCAAAAAAATACATTAGTTTTTAAGTTATTGACCCTGATTATTTTATTTAGATGCATTTAGGAAGCTTGAACTTGGTAATTTTTATAATTTTATGTGGTTCTTTTGTTATCAGAAAATTGTCAGGACTGATCTTACCCTTGATAAAGTATCAGGTACAAGTTACGAAACGTCGGGAAATTCAGTTGTTCTTCACTTAGCATTCAAAACCCAGTTGAAATAGTTTTTGTTAAAACTAGTGCTAAGTTTACATCAAGCAGACATGAGTCTAGAAGCCATCAGACAGACTTTGATTATTTTAATTATTATTACACTTGCACCGCCGCCATAAATACAGCCTTGTTTGTGATCCGTGTTGATGATCAAGATTGATAGGCATGTGATACCTGTTTGATGTCCATGCGGTCGGTTTTGTTGTCGGCACGTTTAACACGGAAGTAGCCCGGCAAGAGAGGAAATTAAAAGAGGCAGTCGGATTATAGCCGGTGCCTGCCCAAAATAAACACTGTCTATCCAACACCCGGACAGGAGGATTACCTGCTTTTTTTTTAATAATCAATTAAAACAGTTTAATTGGTTAGAGCGGTTTTTGTGGCTGCCGGCTTTCAACAAACAGCGGTGGTAACTTAGCTTTGAGATGAACGGACGAAGCTGGACCTGCATCTTCTTGCATCTGGTTGACTAGGGGATGAAAGTTTCACAACATTTCTTTAGATTGTGACCAGTTGGTACTGAAGAGGCATATAAAGAAAGGAAGAAGGAAAGGAAGAAGGATAGGAAGAAGGATAGGACGAAGGAAATGGTGAAGTTTAATTGTAATGGTTGGGTAAAATAGGACGCCTGCAAGCGCCATCTGGTGGCATCTACCACAAGTTGCCGGCATATTTGCTCGGCAGAGAGTTTTATATTAGCACTGCGACTCTGACTAAACCTGATAAGATGTAAATATATCGTAACATGTAAGGGTGCAAGAGTTGGGTCAAGCTTCCTTGGAGCGATTTGTCTCTCAGAAGCTCGCTCCCGTCCCTGGAAGTTTGTCCCTTCTTCTCGGCTATAATAAAGACACCCAAACGGTCCGAGCCGAATCTGTCAGCCTGTCACGTATGCAGGGACAACGGGACAACGGATGTTCGAACCCGTCACCATAAATGAAACTCTTCTTGAATTAATCTACTGATGGACCGGACTCGTCACGCTTCATCAACGAGGCAATCGTTTGGTTCACATCTCGCAGGTCATCAGACGAGTCGGTCCGGGCCCGCCAGGGATCGAACCCGACCGTAACTAGCCGCCGACACGCGAGCCTGATGACCCGCGTTCAGTTCCCGGGAGCGTCGTCGTCATGGGAACCGCGGCAAGGTCACGACGCGGGGTGGTCATCGTGACCCGGCCCCGTGGCAATCCATCACTCAATGAAGCATGCGTGTCAGGCTGACAGATTCGGCCCGGGACGTTTGGGTGTCTTTATTATAATCGAGACGAGCGGACAAACTTCCGGGGACGGGAGCCTTACATCAAATACACTAAAATCATGTTAATAAGCCAGTGTCCAAGTAGCTCAATTGGTTAGAGCAACACCCGCGACAAGTGGAGATCGGGGTCCAATTATCTCAATTGGTTAGAGTAACACCCGTGACAGGTGGAGATCGGGGTCCAAGTAGCTCAATTGGTTAGAGCAACACCTGCGACAGGTGGAGATCGGGGTTCAAGTAGCTCAATTGGTTAGAGCAACACCCGCGACAAGTGGAGATCGGGGTCCAATTATCTCAATTGGTTAGAGCAACACCCGTGACAGGTGGAGATCGGGGTCCAAGTAGCTCAATTGGTTAGAGCAACACCTGCGACAGGTGGAGATCGGGGTTCAAGTAGCTCAATTGGTTAGAGCAACACCCGCGACAGGTGGAGATCGGGGTCCAAGTAGCTCAATTGGTTAGAACATCCGCGACAGGTGGAGATCGGGGTTCGAGTCCCCGTTTAGGCATCAATTTTTGAGACGGTGATAGTGTTGATAATAATAAAATTCCTATAGATTCTGTTGTTCCTACTATTTTATATATAACCCCGACATAAAAGCACCCCTAGAGCTGCCTCCCTGCAGATCTCCATCAGGTGCGCTATGCAGATGGTTCATCGTATGTCGCAAATGGTACAATGATGTCATCGTCGCGTCCCATGCCCTCGTCGACCTGAAGATGATGCCGCACAGAGCACATAGAAAGGTCAAAGCCACGGACATCGCGCCTTTTTCGGAGCAAACCAAACGTGTTCCGGTTTTTTATTCCATCCCGGAGACTTGAATATAAGTACAAATTATAATAACAAAAACACGGACATTCATAACCCCGGCCGTTCGGAGTGTCAGCGCGGTGATCTTGGTGGCCATGGGCCGATCTTTGTCTGGGACCTATCTTGACCATCTGGAGTATAGACACCTCATTACGTTTGAAATGTTACCATTGATTAGCTGGGGAGTTGCTTTGCTACACAATCGCACAAAGCGGCGAAACGGTTGGGAACTAACGACGCCGATTTCGGTTGCCGAATGCTGATCTTAAAGAGAACAAACAACCAGACGATGAAGACTTTCACACGCCTAAAAGAACACCAAGATACATTCACAAAGAATGCTTTTGAGTTACAGAAGAATCTCCTCTATAACTGACCGTTTTCACAGTTTTCCTACAACAACGCATTGCATAAAACGTTTTTTTCTTAACATTTTCTTAGCAATCATGGTCGTGGCACGGCTTTGGAAACGGGCATATGACAAAACTAGGGAATCTTTTTTAAAATAAACTTTAAATCAAGAAACATTTTTACCAACATAGCCGCTCCCTCAACATCAACAGCAGCCGTCAGGCAGCGGGTACAGCGCTAGTTTAAACTCTAAATCGCCAACATGTTTAAAATTATGACATCTAGATGGATGTCTGTCTTTGATTGCAGCTTGCAAAGGGATAATTTTACCAAACAAAATGGCCGACGCACAGGCGTCTCTCGCCAAATGAGTGAAACTTGCAAGAAAACGGGAAGACTATCAACTTAACAAGGTGGTTCTAACCTAAAAATACCGCGAATCATATAAATAGAACCAGAAAGTGCTTTATAGCTGCGTTAAAGGCCCAGATGAAAGCGCTGACTTCGACCCCCCACGGTGTTGACTAATACAGCAGCGCTGTGTAGCGGCCGACGACGCAACCTGCTGTCAAAGCTCGTAAATTAAGTCCTGCTGATGGCCAGCTGATAGGACCGACTGATTGGCAGTCACGTGACCTACAGCAGCCAATCAGCGACCAGGTCGCCGACTTCATTAGCGTCTCGATAATTGGTTGGCCGCTCATTAGTCTCGCGTGATGAACGGCCCGGCGCGGGGCACCGGAGATTTATCTTTACCGTGGATCTGAGCTCGAACCTCGGTGAGAACAGTTGGCATGTTGGTAACACTGGTCCTTGTGCTATCACCGTAGTTGAGTAACACTGCGCTGGGTCAGGTATTAGATGGGTGACCATCATATACATGACCAGTTCTGTTCGGGAGAGAGGTTGGAGGGATGAAAGTTAAGCAACACTACGCTGGGTCAGGTATTGGATGGGTGACCATCATACACATGACCAGTTCTGTTAAGGTGAGAGGTTGGAGGGATGAAAGTTAAGCAACACTGCGCTGGGTCAGGTATTGGATGGGTGACCATCATATACATGACCAGTTCTGTTTGGGAGAGAGGTTGGAGGGATGAAAGTTAAGCAACACTGCGCTGGGTCAGGTATTGGATGGGTGACCATCATAAACATGACCAGTTCTGTTCGGGAGAGAGGTTGGAAGGATGAAAGCTAAGAAACACTGCGCTGGGTCAGGTATTGGATGGGTGACCATCATACACATAACCAGATCTGTTCGGGAGAGAGGTTGGAGGGATGAAAGTTAGTACAGCAACTTCATTCGCCTTGCTTATCAACCTCTCGACAGCATGGATTTGTGGAGGAATCCTGTTGTTCACGTTGTACCGTCCTTCGGAAGGGACGTTAAGCCGGTGGTCCCCTTGGTCTTCGACAGGAGTAGGCTTCGTGCCAGCACCAGGTTTCCCCTCCTCCCTTCTAGGCTAGGTTAGGTTCATCATCATCCACTCATTCACCGACGCCATTAGACTAGTGCCGCATGGCCAGATGTCAAAACAGTGCGTCGTTAAACACCAATATTCAAAAATAAATCTCGATGAGCTCTAAACTTGCGATGGCCGATGAAGAAATGAACCAATTGTTGACAGGTTAACACTCTCCTAGATTGATTGTTGCCAATCTGGGGCATTATTGCAGTGTATAACTATGGCGACGAGACCCAACCATACCAACATTCGGTGGAAAACGAGTTCCTTTCAATCAATAAATCAGAAAAAAATAAATTTATCGCCGGCCGAGGTTCATAAAATCATCTCCAACGCGTTATCGATAAAGTTAGGTGCTAATTAGCATTTCATCAAGACCATCGAGGCAATAAATTACACAGAACGGTTTTTTTGTTGGGTGTATTCTCCAACGTGTACCTCCTGTGCAGGAAAGATGGTCTAAAGTTGGTCCTCATGTAGGGTTATATCATGTTGAGTGTAGGTTATAGGTAGAGACAGAATGTTAATGTTAAACCGTTGAGTGTGCAGGTTCAAGGTAGAGACAGAACGTTAATGTTAAACCGTTGAGTGTGCAGGTTCTAGGTAGAGACAGAATGTTAATGTTAAACCGTTGAGTGTGCAGGTTCTAGGTAGAGACAGAATGTTAATGTTAAACCGTTGAGTGTGCAGGTTCTAGGTAGAGACAGAACGTTAATGTTAAACCGTTGAGTGTGCCGGTTCTAGGTAGAGACAGAACGTTAATGTTAAACCGTTGAGTGTGCAGGTTCTAGGTAGAGACAGAACGTTAATGTTAAACCGTTGAGTGTGCAGGTTCTAGGTAAAGGCAGAACGTTAATGTTAAACCGTTGAGTGTGCAGGTTCTAGGCAGAGACATAACGTTGATGTTAAACCGTTGAGTGTGCAGGTTCTAGGTAGAGACAGAACGTTAATGTTAAACCGTTGAGTGTGCAGGTTCTAGGTAGAGACAGAACGTTAATGTTAAACCGTTGAGTGTGCAGGTTCTAGGTAGAGACAGAATGTTGATGTTAAACCGTTGAGTGTGCAGGTTCTAGGTAGAGACAGAACGTTGATGTTAAACCGTTGAGTGTGCAGGTTCTAGGTAGAGACAGAACGTTGATGTTAAACCATTGAGTGTGCAGGTTCTAGGTAGAGACAGAATGTTAATGTGAAACCGTTGAGTGTGCAGGTTCTAGGTAGAGACAGAACGTAATGTTAAACCGTTGAGTGTGCAGGTTCTAAGTAGAGACAGAACGTTAAAGTTAAACCGTTGAGTGTGCAGGTTCTAGGTAGAGGCAGAACGTTAATGTTAAACCGTTGAGTGTGCCGGTTCTAGGTAGAGACAGAACGTTAATGTTTAACCGTTGAGTGTGCAGGTTCTAGGTAGAGACAGAACGTTAATGTTAAACCGTTGAGTGTGCAGGTTCTAGGTAGAGACAGAACGTTAATGTTAAACCGTTGAGTGTGCAGGTTCTAGGTAGAGACAGAACGTTAATGTTAAACCGTTGAGTGTGCAGGTTCTAGGTACAGGCAGAACGCTAATGTTAAACCGTTGAGTGTGCAGGTTCTAGGTAGAGACAGAACGTTGATGTTAAACCGCTGAGTGTGCAGGTTCTAGGTAGAGACAGAACGTTAATGTTAAACCGTTGAGTGTACAGGTTCTAGGTAGAGACAGAATGTTGATGTTAAACCGTTGAGTGTGCAGGTTCTAGGTAGAGACAGAACGTTAATGTTAAACCGTTGAGTGTGCAGGTTCTAGGTAGAGACAGAACGTTAATGTTAAACCGTTGAGTGTGCAGGTTCTAGGTAGAGACAGAACGTTAATGTTAAACCGTTGAGTGTGCAGGTTCTAGGTAGAGACAGAACGTTAATGTTAAACCGTTGAGTGTGCAGGTTCTAGGTAGAGACAGAACGTTAATGTTAAACCGTTGAGTGTGCAGGTTCTAGATAGAGTCAGAAAGTTAATGTTAAACCGTTGAGTGTGCAAGTTCTAGGTAGAGACAGAACGTTAATTTAAACCGTTGAGTGTGCAGGTTCTAGATAGAGACAGAATGTTAATGTTAAACCGTTGAGTGTGCAGGTTCTAGGTAGAGACAGAACGTTAATTTTAAACCGTTGAGTGTGCAGGTTCTAGGTAGAGACAGAACGTTAATGTTAAACCGTTGAGTGTGCAGGTTCTAGGTAGAGACAGAACGTTAATGTTAAACCGTTGAGTGTGCAGGTTCTAGGTAGAGACAGAACGTTAATTTTAAACCGTTGAGTGTGCAGGTTCTAGGTAGAGACAGAACGTTAATGTTAAACCGTTGAGTGTGCAGGTTCTAGGTAGAGACAGAACGTTAATTTTAAACCGTTGAGTGTAGGTTCTAGGTAGAGACAGAACGTCAATGTTACAGTCTCTGCGTGAAAGATGGCCACCAAATGACTGCCTTACCGACAAAAATGCAGAGTACCGGAACATCACGTTAAGTGGAGCCACTGTCGTATGAAATTTACTTTTGGTTTTTCTCGTAGGTTACTCGCTTTTGAATATCGTTACGTGTTTATCAATCATTGAGGTAAACATTGATGGAGATATTTTGAGCATGAAAAGTCACAAAAGCGAGTTAACCTACGATAAATATCGAAATTAAATTGAATAAACTCGTTGCTTGCAGAATTTTGAAAGATGTAACTTGAATTCCGCCATTATTTCATATTCCACGTTCATATTTCGACTTCTAGCTTTGACACAAATGCATATTTTCATTGCGGCAACGTCGTGCGCGATTTGGCGAGACAAGAATTCAAAAAAAAAAAATACGGAATAATTTGAAATTGTGCAAGTTTAACCGTTTAGCAAGAGTCCCATCAAACCTAACCTAACCTTGCAACACAAGCATCAATCCGCAGGCGAAATAAGTTTCAAACTACACACCCAGTTTCAGATGTTTTCTTTAATTTGAATAGTAATCCGCTCTAGCCGGCCGAGCTCAGCTTTCAGATGGCCGTGTCGAGTGTGAATCGTTTAAAAGCTAAGCTCTTTGAGGGGCAAGACTGGAGTGAGCCGGACAATTAACCTGGCCCTCCATCACCATGGTGATAGAGATCAACAAAAACCCGTGCACTGCACACATAAACAATCGTATGACAGAAACCAGCCGGCGGCTCGGCATGAAATATAGCAGGCGGTGCGTTGGATATTTAAACCACTGCACACTCGATCGGTTTGTTCTATCAAAGTGTTTATGTGTTCATTTTCAAGACGGCCACGCCTTCATTTCGGCGAGGTTTTACCTCCGGGCGCGTGCGCGTTGGTCCACATTTAGCTGGGACCGAAATCTCTGCGCGTGGAATCTTTGACATCGCTTTTTCTGACAGACTAAACATTACCAGAATGTTTTGAAAATAAATCTCATTTCAATTGCAAACGCTTGCAATGCGAGGGGTATTTTATTACTATGCACGCATTGCAAGCGTTTGCAATTTAAATAAGATTTCATCCTAATACAGCAACGAATCCAACGTCAAATTGGAGTTACTCGAGTTTGACAGGTTGTGACGTGATATAGCGTTACTAGAATCAGAGTGACTGTGAGTATTCACAGCCTCATGGTTCTACTCCTTGGAGATCTGTCATTCTCATCAAATACACTGAAATCGTCTCAAAAAGATAGTGTCCGAGTAGCTCAATTGGCTAGAGCAACACTCGCGACAGGTGGAGATCGGGGTCCAAGTAGCTCAATTGGTTAGAGCAACACCCACGACAGGTGGAGATCGGGGTCCAAGTAGCTCAATTGGTTAGAGCAACACCCGCGACAGGTGGAGATCGGGGTCCAAGTAGCTCAATTGGTTAGAGCAACACCCGCGACAGGTGGAGATCGGGGTCCAAGTAGCTCAATTGGTTAGAGCAACACCCGCGACAGGTGGAGATCGGGGTCCAAGTAGCTCAATTGGTTAGAGCAACACCCGCTACAGGTGGAGATCGGGGTCCAAGTAGCTCAATTGGTTAGAGCAACACCCGCGACAGGTGGAGATCGGGGTCCAAGTAGCTCAATTGGTTAGAGCAACACCCACGACAGGTGGAGATCGGGGTCCAAGTAGCTCAATTGGTTAGAGCAACACCCGCGACAGGTGGAGATCGGGGTCCAAGTAGCTCAATTGGTTAGAGCAACACCCGCGACAGGTGGAGATCGGGGTCCAAGTAGCTCAATTGGTTAGAGCAACACCCGCGACAGGTGGAGATCGGGGTCCAAGTAGCTCAATTGGTTAGAGCAACACCCGCAACAGGTGGAGATCGGGGTTCAAGTAGCTCAATTGGTTAGAGCAACACCCGCAACAGGTGGAGATCGAGGTTCGAGTCCCCGTTTGGGCATCAATTTCTGAGACGGTTATAGTGTTGATAATAATAAAATCACCAGAACGTATAGTCCGTCCCATGAGAGAATGGCCGCCACGTGTAAGACCACTTAAAGAATGTTTAAGGCTTACATGCTCTAGCTAGGATATTTAACAATGGTTACATACCTTCTATCATGAAGAATTTTACCAATTACCAGGGGTACCACTTGTTTAACATGTAACACAAATAGCTGCATGTTAAGCTTGCTTCTAATACCTGGAATCAGTACGTTATGCCAGGCAATGGGTGCTATTTAGTAGAACAGATCGAATCAAGGCGGCCGTGTGCAGATGAAGTCGAGTAATTTGCTTCTAGGAACGCTAAACGTCCGCCCTCGATTGTCATTCCATCTCTTGCAATCGCCCCACCGACTGACACGTGTCGACCCCGTGCGAGATCTTGGGGTGGGGGCGTTTAGATGGCTTGGGGTAGAGGCGATTATAAGGCTTGGGGTAGGGGCGTTTATAAGGCTTGGGGTGGAGGCTTTTAGAAGGCTTGGGGTGGAGGCGTTTAGAAGGCTTGGGCTGGAGGCGTTTAGAAGGCGTGGGGTGGGGGCGTTTAGAAGGCTTGGGGTGGAGGCGTTTAGAAGGCTTGGGGTTGAGGCGTTTAGAAGGCTTGGGGTAGAGGCGATTATAAGGCTTGGGTTGGAGGCGTTTAGAAGGCTTAGGGTGGGGGCGATTAGAAGGCTTGGGGTGGGGGCGATTAGAAGGCTTGGGGTGGGGGCGATTAGAAGGCTTTATTGCGTCCAGCGTTATTGTTAAACTGTCGTCATGAGAATTACCTAATGTATCGGCAAGTGGTAGATTGCTTCCAGAGAGAAAAGAACTTGCATTTGAGACTGGTTTACTCTCAAATAATCTTAGACTGTTAGACTGATAATCTTCATTAAAGCTAACCTCAACGATCATTAAACATGTATCGATATTTTGAGTACTTTATTCTAGAAGATTCATAAAAAGTAAGCTACCTTTACCACGTGTTGCTGAGCTCGTTTGCTTGGCAGCAAGCTTATCATTAGCTCTAGAACTCTGACTAACGGCCGGTTTTACAATGTTAAAAGTTATCTGGTGGTTAGCTAACGGGTGGTTAACCTAGGTTCCAGTTAACTTTGAAATTGCGTCTTTCCCCCGCCACTTAACTGGCGGCTGGCTAATGGCACATAAAACAGAGTTGGTACCACTGATTAGATCGCCATCTTTGGAAACCATATTCACAACGCTCACGAGATCAGCTGTTTTGTTGAGTACTCGCGATTCAGTGTTCTTTGAGTTTGGTTCAGTAGTGATTTAATTGATATGTCTGGAAAATCACGAAGTGCGGACTTCTCCAAAGAGGAGTGTTTAAAATTGACTGATATTGTTGTTAATCATGTAACAATTGTCAAGAATAAGAAGACAGATGCCATCACTTGGCAAGAAAAGGTAAATTAGGATGCAAGGTTACATTTCGTTTCATTGCGTTTTACCGGAATACTTTGGACAATTTTCCAAACTGGAAATACTTGTTGGAGAAACATTTTACCTGAAGTACCTGATTGTTTTTGATGTTTGTAATTCTTACAGATGAATGAATGGCATAGAATTGCTGATGAATTCAATTGTACGTCAATCCACGTACGGGGGATCAGCTAGCTTCAGATGAGCGATACATTGTCGATGGCATTCCTCCAGGCAATTATTTGCTCCCGGTAATGGACACAGGCGAGAGCTTTTAAAGATATACAATTAATGTCTATCAGTTATTTTTATTAATTTACCACGCAATGCACCTTCGTTGTTTCGTCATTAAATAGTTTTGATATTGGTCGCCAAACAATTTAATTTTTAACACTTTCTTGAAGGTGTAAAATGGTATAAAAGTTTCAGATTGATTCAAAGCATCAGTTTGCTAGGTTAATCTCAAAATGCCATACCATAAATAAAACTTGCACCACTTTTTGTGTTTGATTTTACCATATGGTTTCTTTTTATGATCTCTTTAGTGTTTAGAGAATAGAGAAGTACTTTTGTGTTACAGTATCAGCAAAGGTAGGCTCAATTTTAGTTTGTGAATGCAACAACATTTACAATCTTTTTGGGGGTCTACTGCAATTAATTCGGAACCAAACGTCACATTTCCTGAGCTTATAGTTATCATCTACTGTCAACTGTCAGTTGTAGTTGTCAACGCACTAATCTTGTTCAACTGGAATGATAAATAAATGATGTCAGTTTATTTTTTTTTACTGAAATCATGATGATCACACATTTAATTTACTTATGACCTGAAATGTAATTGCCAATTCCTATTCTGAAGACAAAGTATTTACGAATTCGAGCAGACGTACAAGAAATGTAGGGTCTGGAATCCGTGCTGGATCTGGTCCTGCTCGATGTCATTGTAATTGTTATTGTAATTGTTCATTTATTTCCATTTTTCTGAAGAAAAAACTCTAAGTACATATCATGACATATTATGTAGAAGCATGAGGACCAGTCTAAAAATTTACATAAATATACAAAGTTATTTTCATTAAATATCATCGTCACATCCATTATAGCAATAAAATCTACAGTAGCTTCAAAAACAATTACTTAACGCTTCAAATTTGTCTAATGTATAAAATGCATCGTTCACTAAAAATCATTTTTGTCCATTGTTTAAAAGCCTGTCTTCTGATTTCGATATGCGCAGGTAAATTGTTAAAAATCTTTGCTCCTAGATGCTCGATGGTGTTTCTTCTGTGATTGTCAGTCTTGTTCTTGGTTGTCGGTGGTTGCTGCCTCTTCTTGTATTACAAGTCATGAACATCACTTTGCTTTTTCAAACTTTTAGGATTGTAAAACACAAATAAAACTAAATCTAGGATATAAATACATTTCATAGTTAAACATATTATGTCCAGGACGGGAAGCTCTGGGTCTGCAAGGGACTCAGACTAGTTGATGTCAATGGCCAGGTTTTCGAGGGCAGCCATGTCCAGACTCAAACATATCCCTAGCGACAGAATCCCTAGTTCCAGAGACACCATATTGTCGTTCTACAATCCCACTTGTTCTTATTTGGGACTCTTTGAATAAAGTTTCTCCGGGAAGAGTCGGATTTCCGATCCCCAAACTCTCCCATCTCGAAGCGGGCTCGGATGACAGAATTATTGAGGATGACGTGATTATGGGACCCGGGCCATTGTGCGATAACGTCCATGATGGATACAAACAATAAGTCCCGACATTGTCACCTTCTATAATTTCAGTGAGAGCACTGGTATTGTTCACTACCTTATAACAAACACTTACGAAATGAGATAATAATAATAATAATAATAATGGTTTTATTAGGAACTTAGGATTTACACTTAAAATTGCACTGCCCGGTGGTTACTATACAGTATTACAATGTTTGTCAAGTTGATTGAATGACAGGCTGATCATAGCCTGGTTCCTCTGCCAAGCAGTGAGTGGCGTCCTATGTTTGTCAAGTTGATTGAATGACAGGCTGTTCCATAGCCTGGTTCCTCTGCCAAGCAGTGAGTGGTGTCCTATGTTTGGCAAGTTGATTGAATGACAGGCTGTTCCATAGCCTGGTTCCTCTGCCAAGCAGTGAGTGGCGTCCTATGTTTGTCAAGTTGATTGAATGACAGGCTGTTCCATAGCCTGGTTCATCTGCCAAGCAGTGAGTGGTGTCCTATGTTTGTCAAGTTGATTGAATGACAGGCTGTTCATAGCCTGGTTCCTCTGCCAAGCAGTGAGTGGCGTCCTATGTTTGTCAAGTTGATTGAATGACAGGCTGTTCATAGCCTGGTTCCTCTGCCAAGCAGTGAGTGGCGTCCTATGTTTGTCAAGTTGATTGAATGACAGGCTGTTCCATAGCCTGGTTCCTCTGCCAAGCAGTGAGTGGCGTCCTATGTTTGTCAAGTTGATTGAATGACAGGCTGTTCCATAGCCTGGTTCCTCTGCCAAGCAGTGAGTGGCGTCCTATGTTTGTCAAGTTGATTGAATGACAGGCTGTTCCATAGCCTGGTTCATCTGCCAAGCAGTGAGTGGTGTCCTATGTTTGTCAAGTTGATTGAATGACAGGCTGATCATAGCCTGGTTCCTCTGCCAAGCAGTGAGTGGCGTCCTATGTTTGTCAAGTTGATTGAATGACAGGCTGTTCCATAGCCTGGTTCCTCTGCCAAGCAGTGAGTGGCGTCCTATGTTTGTCAAGTTGATTGAATGACAGGCTGATCATAGCCTGGTTCCTCTGCCAAGCAGTGAGTGGCGTCCTATGTTTGTCAAGTTGATTGAATGACAGGCTGTTCCATAGCCTGGTTCCTCTGCCAAGCAGTGAGTGGCGTCCTATGTTTGTCAAGTTGATTGAATGACAGGCTGTTCCATAGCCTGGTTCCTCTGCCAAGCAGTGAGTGGCGTCCTATGTTTGTCAAGTTGATTGAATGACAGGCTGTTCCATAGCCTGGTTCCTCTGCCAAGCAGTGAGTGGCGTCCTATGTTTGTCAAGTTGATTGAATGACAGGCTGTTTCATAGCCTGGTTCCTCTGCCAAGCAGTGAGTGGCGTCCTATGTTTGTCAAGTTGATTGAATGACAGGCTGTTCCATAGCCTGGTTCCTCTGCCAAGCAGTGAGTGGCGTCCTATGTATGTCAAGTTGATTGAATGACAGGCTGTTCCATAGCCTGGTTCCTCTGCCAAGCAGTGAGTGGCGTCCTATGTTTGTCAAGTTGATTGAATGACAGGCTGTTCCATAGCCTGGTTCCTCTACCAAGCAGTGAGTGGCGTCCTATGTTTGTCAAGTTGATTGAATGACAGGCTGTTCCATAGCCTGGTTCCTCTGCCAAGCAGTGAGTGGCGTCCTATGTTTGTCAAGTTGTTTGAATGACTGGCTGTTCCATAGCCTGGTTCCTCTGCCAAGCAGTGAGTGGCGTCCTATGTTTGTCAAGTTGATTGAATGACAGGCTGTTCCATAGCCTGGTTCCTCTGCCAAGCAGTGAGTGGCGTCCTATGTTTGTCAAGTTGATTGAATGACAGGCTGTTCCATAGCCTGGTTCCTCTGCCAAGCAGTGAGTGGCGTCCTATGTTTGTTAAGTTGATTGAATGACAGGCTGATCATAGCCTGGTTCCTCTGCCAAGCAGTGAGTGGCGTCCTATGTTTGTCAAGTTGATTGAATGACAGGCTGATCATAGCCTGGTTCCTCTGCCAAGCAGTGAGTGGCGTCCTATGTTTGTCAAGTTGATTGAATGACAGGCTGTTCCATAGCCTGGTTCCTCTGCCAAGCAGTGAGTGGCGTCCTATGTTTGTCAAGTTGATTGAATGACAGGCTGTTCCATAGCCTGGTTCCTCTGCCAAGCAGTGAGTGGCATCCTATGTTTGTCAAGTTGTTTGAATGACTGGCTGTTCCATAGCCTGGTTCCTCTGCCAAGCAGTGAGTGGCGTCCTATGTTTGTCAAGTTGATTGAATGACAGGCTGTTCCATAGCCTGGTTCCTCTGCCAAGCAGTGAGTGGCATCCTATGTTTGTCAAGTTGATTGAATGACAGGCTGATCATAGCCTGGTTCCTCTGCCAAGCAGTGAGTGGCGTCCTATGTTTGTACGATACAACTTTATAAATAGTTTCTGTCCATTATCAGCTCGAAACACAGCCTTGTTTTGGTTAGTTTCTACATATTTGGCCACCAGTCCACTCACAGCCTTGTAGATGTAGCATATACTGACTCTGGATTAAAATGTACTTTGATAAAGGAAAGGAAAAGGTACAAAATGTGCCGGTTGAACTCAAATGTCTTCTTTTAATTCGTAGAGATATATATGCAATACCGAGTTATGTAGCTCTCTGATTTGGACCTCAATTATGTCACTGCTTTGGGTAAGGAAATGTATCTCAGAGATGAAAGTCGGTCTGGTCACCACAAAACCGGCTTCATCATCTGACAGTTATCACCATTGCAAAGTCAGTGACATTATGCAATCACGTTTGAATCGACCAAACGTTCCATTCATGAACTCTCTCTCTCGCGAGTTGATTTGTGAACGTCTGGCCATGCGGCACTGGTCTAATGGCGTCGGTGAATGAGTGGATGATGATGAACCTAACCTAGCCTAGAAGGGATGAGGGGAAACCTGGTGCCGGCACGTAGCCTACTCCTGTCGAAGACCAAGGGGACCACCGGCTTAACGTCCCTTCCGAAGGACGGTACAACTCGAACAACAGGATTTCTCCACAAATCCATGCTGTCGAGAGGTTGATAAGCAAGGCGAGTGAAGTTGCTGTACCAACTTTCATCTCTCCAACCTCTCTCCCGGAGAACTGGTCGTGTGTATGATGGTCACCCATCCAATACCTAACCCAGCACAGTATTGCTTAACTTCAGTAAGTTTATTCAAGAAAAAACCCCAATATGCCAGAGACCAATTGCCCCCGAAATGGTAATTGCAAATACGATAAAGGAACATAGGGAAAGAGAAGGGAAAGAGAGATTGACAGGCTACGTTTAATCGAGGGACGCGTATTCTTTCTTCGTCGATTGACAAGCACTTGATTGACGAGTGATTGACAGATGGACGCGTGCGCCTGCACGCAGCGCTCCTAGCGGTGAACCGGTCCACGCGTCCAAATATTGACACTCGGGCGTTTGTCTTGTGGCTTAATTCGGTCGCACGGCGGTCCGGCGAGGAGGGGGGGTGGGGGGGGGGTAGAGGAGGGGGAAGGGGGGACATGTTTATTAGCATCGTTCGATCAAACCTGCCGAGATCCGGAGACACCCGATCGTCTCGGACATCCAGGAAGCTGCGACGAACGGCGGTCTTTAATTCGATGGACTCGTGTTTGTTTAAGCGATTCAATTTATTGTCAGATCGTGGACCACAGCCTTGTGGATATATTTTAGTCGCCATCTTTGCAGGACTGAGCTGTCAAAGTTTACTCGCCTCTAGTGTTCTAGAAGCATAAGAAGCATACTTCTAGAAGCATACTGGCTTTGTTTTGTAGTGTTTAACGACGCACTGTTTTGACATCTGGCCATGCGGCACTGGTCTAATGGCGTCGGTGAATGAGTGGATGATGATGAACCTTACATAGCCTAGAAGGGAGGAGAGGAAACCCGGTGCCGGCATGCAGCCTACTCCTGTCAAAGAGCACCAAGGGGACCACCGGCTTAACGTCCCTGCCGAAGGACAACCGTTCAGTGGTCACCCATCCAATACCTGACCCAGCGCAGTGTTGCTAAACTTTTATCCCTCCAACCTCTCTTCTGAACAGAACTGGTCATGTGTATGATGGTCACCCATCCAATACCTGACCCAGCGCAGTTTTGCTTAACTTTCATCCCTCCAACCTCTCTCCCGAACAGAACTGGTCATGTGTATGATGGTCACCCATCCAATACCTGACCCAGCGCAGTGTTGCTTAACTTTCATCCCTCCAACCTCTCTCCCGAACAGAACTGGGCATGTGTATGATGGTCACCCATCCGATACCTGACCCAGCGCAGTGTTGCTTAACTTTCATCCCTCCAACCTCTCTCCCAAACAGAACTGGTCATGTGTATGATGGTCACCCATTCAATACCTGACTCAGAGCAGTGTTGCTTAACTTTCATCCCTCCAACCTCTCTCCCAAACAGAACTGGTCATGTGTATGATGGTCACCCATTCAATACCTGACTCAGAGCAGTGTTGCTTAACTTTCATCCCTCCAACCTCTCTCCCGAACAGAACTGGTCATGTGTAAGATGGTCACCCATCCAATACCTGACCCAGCGCAGTGTTGCTTAACTTTCATCCCTCCAACCTCTCTCCCGAACAGAACTGGTCATGTGTAAGATGGTCATCCATCCAAAACCTGACCCAGCGCAGTGTTGATTAACTTTCATCCCTCCAACCTCTCTCCCAAACAGAACTGGTCATGTGTATGATGGTCACCCATCCAATACCTGACCCAGCGTAGTGTTGCTTAACTTTCATCCCTCCAACCTCTCTCCCGAACAGAACTGGTCATGTGTATGATGGTCACCCATCCAATACCTGACTCAGCGCAGTGTTGCTTAACTTAAGTGATTTTAGAAGGACCGGTGTTTCCAACACGCCAAGCAATTTGGCCCGAATCGTTCTGGTTTTAGAGTCTGGTGTTCGCTGGTAACAAAACAAATTATCATTTTTTCTCGCATAAAACGATTGAGATGTGAGGACCAGAGACTTGTCACAGCTTGTTGGACTGACGTGTTTTTTCTAGCGGCCACCAGGTGGCAGTAGCTGCAGTTATGGCGGCCACCAGGTGGCAGTGGTTATAGAGTAATGGCGGCCACCCGCAGAGACCACGAGGCCGGGTCACATGATCGGGTCACGGTGCCTCACGCCCTGAGACTAATCGTACCGACCGCCGACGGCGCTGCAGTCGCGGCCGAATCCTCGGAGGCCGGGAAGTCAATTAGTCTGAGAGTTGGCTTGGAATTGAAAGCTTAGCGAAGCGCGGCCAATGGCTGACCTGTAGTTAGGATGAAATCTGTATTTAAATTGCTAACGCTTGCAATGTCCCGGGTATTTTATTATTATCAACTTTTAAACCGTTTCAAAAATTGATTCCTAAACGGAGACTCGAACCCCGATCTCCACCTGTCGCGGGTGTTGCTCTTACCAATTGAGCTACTTGGACCCCGATCACCACCTGTCGCGGGTGTTGCTCTAACCAATTGAGCTACTTGGACCCCGATCTCCACCTGTCGCGGGTGTTGCTCTAACCAATTGAACTTCTTGGACCCCGATCTCCACCTGTCGCGGGTGTTGCTCTAATCAATTGAGCTACTTGAACCCCGATCTCCACCTGTCGCGGGTGTTGTTCTAATCAATTGAGCTACTCGAACCCCGATCTCCACCTGTTGCGGGTGTTGCTCTTACCAATTGAACTTCTTGGACCCCGATCTCCACCTGTCGCGGGTGTTGTTCTAATCAATTGAGCTACTTGAACCCCGATCTCCACCTGTCACGGCTGTTGCTCTAACCAATTGAGCTACTTGGACCCCGATCTCCACCTGTCGTGGGTGTTGCTCTAACCAATTGAGCTACTTGGACCCCGATCTCCACCTGTCACGGCTGTTGCTCTAACCAATTGAGCTACTTGGACCCCGATCTCCACCTGTCGTGGGTGTTGCTTTAACCAATTGAGCTACTTGGACCCCGATCTCCACCTGTCACGGGGGTTGTTCTAACCAATTGAGCTACTTGGACCCCGATCTCCACCTGTCGCGGGTGTTACTTTAACCAATTGAGCTACTCTTGGTTCTACTCCTTGGGGATCCGTCATTCTCATCAAATACACTGAAATCGCCTCAAAAAGCCAATGTTCAAGTATCTCAATTGGTTCGGTGTTTCCATCCTCATCAACCCTTTAGGTGGTTTTTGGTTAGGTTTTTTTAGGTTCCTATGTTTGTGATCAGCACCACCTGATGGTTAGAAACGGATGACAGAATTTAAGCTGCAGTTTTACAGGCGTCCTAGCGTTAAATATCACATAGCATTAATGCCAATATCAATGATAGCCGTGGCAATGTCAATATAGTCGCATTAGCCCTTACTTCACGTGGCCGGATACCTTTATACCACTAATTGGGCCGAACTGCTGTTTCATTGGCTGATTGAGGTGAAGTCACTGATTGCTATGACGACGCCGCCGTCTTGTAATGTGCGACATCCTGCCGCTTGGCGCGTGCCGGGCGTCGAACACGCGCCAAGTGGCAATCGCGGGAATTGGTCGGGCAACGTCCGGCCAGCTGTCGGTCGCGCGGTCGCGCCGGGACAGTCACGTGACGGGCGAGACAATCATCCCTGGGACCTAATGGCGCTGTCAAAAACCTGTCAAAATATTGATACTTTTGTCAGCGAAATCTGATCTCAAATATGAGTAAAAACTATTTCAACTGGGTTTTGAATGCTAAGTGAAGAACAACTAAATTTCCCAACGTTTTGTAACTTGTACCTGTTACTTTATCAAGGGTAAGAGCAGCCTGACAATTTTCCAATAACAAAAGAACCACATAAAATTATAACAATTACCAAGTTTAAGCTTCCTAAATGCATCTAAATAAAATAATCTGGGTCAATAACTTAATAACTAATGTATTTTGTTGGTTTTTGGACTCATGTCTACTTGATTTTCCAATAACATAATTGGTTAGTTGGTTAAAAACGCCAATTTGTTCGGGATTTTATTTCAGAAAAGACAAAATACATTACTTTTTCAGTTATTGACTCTGATTATTTTATTTATATGCATTAAGGAAGCTTGAACTTGGTAATTGTTATAATTTTGTGTGGTTCTTTTGTTATTGGAAAATTGTCAGGACTGCTCTAACCCTTGATAAAGTAACAGGTACAAGTTACGAAACGTTGGGAAATTTAGTTTTTCTTCACTTAGCATTCAAAAACCAAGAATAAATCAAGTAGACATGAGTCTAAAAACCATCACAAAGCTCCAAGATTCCTTGTCCCAGCCACGAGCTCCTGAGCAGCGAGAAGCGAGCAGCCGACGACGGCTTCCGGTCGCCAGTCAAGTGAACGATTACAGGAAGTTGCTGGACAACGTCTCGGTCTCATTGATCTTCTTGGATCCCGGCCTCATAGAAGCAAACCTCTTATTTGCCCCGACTCATCGTCACCCGCTATTCTTAAACTCGACAAGTTAAGTGGTTGATTGCTGAACGCACTCAATAAAAGCTAAATCACGGCACGCTCGCTGCACGCTAAGTGACCACACAATGTTCAGCTAGTTTTAAACCATATGTGATCTCGTTAGATCACTGAAGTTAAGCAACACTGCGCTGGGTCACCGTATTGGATGGGTGACCATCATACACATGACCAGTTCTGTTCGGGAGAGAGGTTGGAGGGATGAAAGTTAAGCAACACTGCGCTGGGTCAGGTATTGGATGGGTGACCATCATACACATGACCAGTTCTGTTCGGGAGAGAGGTTGGAGGGATGAAAGTTAAGCAACACTGCGCTGGGTCAGGTATTGGATGGGTGACCATCATACACATGACCAGTTCTGTTCGGGAGAGAGGTTGGAGGGATGAAAGTTAAGCAACACTGCGCTGGGTCAGGTATTGGATGGGTGACCATCATACACATGACCAGTTCTGTTCGGGAGAGAGGTTGGAGGGATGAAAGTTAAGCAACACTGTGCTGAGTCAGGTATTGGATGGGTGATCATCATACACATGACCAGTTCTGTTCGGGAAGAGGTTGGAGGGATGAAAGTTAAGCAACACTGCGCTGGGTCAGGTATTGGATGGGTGACCATCATACACATGACCAGTTCTGTTCGGGAGAGAGGTTGGAGGGATGAAAGTTAAGCAACACTGCGCTGAGTCAGGTATTGGATGGGTGACCATCATACACATGACCAGTTCTGTTCGGGAGAGAGGTTGGAGGGATGAAAGTTAAGCAACACTGCGCTGAGTCAGGTATTGGATGGGTGACCATCATACACATGACCAGTTCTGTTCGGGAGAGAGGTTGGAGGGATGAAAGTTAAGCAACATTACATGAGTCAGGTATTGGATGGGTGACCATCATACACATGACCAGTTCTGTTCGGGAGAGAGGTTGGAGGGATGAAAGTTAAGCAACACTACGCTGGGTCAGGTATTGGATGGGTGATCATCATACGCATGACCAGTTCTGTTCGGGAAGAGGTTGGAGGGATGAAAGTTAAGCAAAACTGTGCTGGGTCAGGTATTGGATGGGTGACCATCATACACATGACCAGTTCTGTTCGGGAGAGAGGTTGGAGGGATGGAAGTTAAGCAACACTGCGCTGAGTCAGGTATTGGATGGGTGACCATCATACACATGACCAGTTCTGTTCGGGAGAGAGATTGGAGGGATGAAAGTTTAGCAACACTGCGCTGAGTCAGGTATTGGATGGGTGACCATCATACACATGACCAGTTCTGTTCGGAAGAGAGGTTGGAGGGATGAAAGTTAGTACAGCAACTTCACTCGCCTTGCTTATCAACCTCTCGACAGCATGGATTTGTGGAGGAATCCTGTTGTTCGCGTTGTACCGTCCTTCGGAAGGGACGTTAAGCCGGTGGTCCCCTTGGTCTTCGACAGGAGTAGGCTACGTGCCGGCACCGGGTTTCCCCTCCTCCCTTCTAGGCTAGAAGTTAAGAATTTAAGGCTGGTTATCAAAAAAACAACAACAAACAATCAATAAACCAGAAATAAAATTTTAAGAATATCCCTGCGATTTTTTCCAAAATTCTTAGCGCTTACTGTTCTGTTAAAAGCTATGATTTTAAAACGCAGGGCACGCAAGACTGCACCTGTTCGCGTTTACCTGCGCCGGCGCATATCGCCGAGTCACGACTGCGCTTGCGTCAGGTGATTGTGATCTGGTTCAGTGGCTCATAGTCAAGCGTTTAGTTCGAATTTACCAGACAATGAGCGTGGAGGCGTTGATAGCGATCTGCGCAGAGTAAACGGGGCGATTAGCGCTCTCTGTTAGGCAAGGTGGATGGAACGTGATCAAAGCGCTAACTCCTGGATCAAGCTGTGGGCGGGAAAACCACTGAACTGCTTTTTTAATGTCTCTGAAATATTTAGCTTAATTAGTAACATCTTTAAGTTTTATTATTTGTGGTGTTTAACGACGCACTGTTTTGACATCTGGGCATGCGGCACTAGTCTAATGGCGTCGGTGAATGAGGGGATGATGATGAACCTAACCTAGCCTAGAAGGGAGGAGGGGAAACCCGGTGCCGGCACGTAGCCTACTCCTATCGAAGACCAAGGGGACTACCGGCTTAACGTCCCTTCCGAAGGACGGTACAACGCGAACAACAGGATTCCTCCACAAATCCATGCTGTCGAGAGGTTGATAAGCAAGGCGAGTGAAGTTGCTGTCGAGAGGTTGATAAGCAAGGCGAGTGAAGTTGCTGTCGAGAGGTTGATAAGCAAGGCGAGTGAAGTTGCTGTCGAGAGGTTGATAAGCAAGGCGAGTGAAGTTGGTGTCGAGAGGTTGATAAGCAAGGCGAGTGAAGCTGCTGTACTAACTTTCATCCCTCCAACCTCTCTCCCGAACAGAACTGGTCATGTGTATGATGGTCACCCATCCAATACCTGACTCAGCGCAGTGTTGCCTAACTTTCATCCCTCCAACCTCTCTCCCAAACAGAACTGTTCATGTGTATAATGGTAATATCTTTAAGGAAACTACATGTAGAGAGTTGATTATGCCAAAAACAATTTTTAAGAAAAATGGCATAGTTCAACACGGAAATTACGTTATCCAGCCCACCTAAAATAGTCTTGATTAAAGTTTACAGATCCAATTTGGACCGCAAATTATAGTCAACGTTATTCTCTATTGCATGATCTTAAAAGCAATTCATTCATCAGCCGCGAGCGTTACCTGAAATCAAAACTGTCACTCTTTGCGTTTGTTTCGGAGTTTTGAACAGTTGCACGGCTTGGAGGAAAGATTTACAAAATTGGTTGCCTCCAGGAATGTGACTCGAAGTTGAAATTGTTTTATTATCCGAGGTAAGCTTCCAGGTGGCAGTTGTTTGGAAAACTCATCTTCAACATTCATTATCCTGTATAAGCAATACCAGTCAAGTCAAGACATGTCATTTAAAGAAATCTTATTTCAATTGCAAACGCTTGCAATGCGCGGGGTATTTTATTATTATCAACACTATAACCGTCTCAAAAATTGATGCCCAAACGCGGACTCGAACCCCGATCTCCACCTGTCGCGGGTGTTGCTCTAACCAATTGAGCTACTTGGACCCCGATCTCCACCTGTCGCGGGTGTTGCTCTAACCAATTGAGCTACTTGCACCCTTATCTCCACCTGTCGTGGGTGTTGCTCTAACCAATTGAGCTAATTGGACCCCAATCTCCACCTGTCGCGGGTGTTGCTCTAACCAATTGAGCTACTTGGACACTGGCTTTTTGAGACGATTTTAGTGTATTTGATGAGAATGACGGATCTCCAAGGAGTAGAACCAAGAGGCTGTGAATACTCACAGTCACTCTGATTCTAGTGACGCTATATCACGTCACAACCTGTCAAACTCGAATAACTCCAATTTTGACGTTGGATTCGTTGCTGTATTAGGATGAAATCTGATTTAAATTGCAAACGCTTGCAATGCGCTGGGTATTTTATTATTATCAACACTATTACCGTCTCAAAAATTTGATGCCCAAACGCGGACTCAATTTTTGAAACGGTTTTAGTGTTGGTAATAATCAACGAGCTATATAATGGTTATAGAGAGGCCCACGACGTAGTATCAGCGCTCCCGGTTGTGCCTGTGAGAACTATCGACCGCCATGACAGTACAAGTCAAGATCATATTGGATCAGCTGTCAACCTACTGCGAAGATTCTACATTTAAGATAGATTATATAGTTCTATTTACTAATATATCACGTTTTTTTCTGGTGATAAGCTATCAAGCTATTTCGGTGTTAAACATTGAGCTTTTTTGGTATTATTTGCTGAAGCTATTCTCACGTTAATCATGCTGGCCGCTTGCTCGGCGTACGATTGCAGCAATAGGCATTTGCCAAATGTGAAGAGATCTTTTTTCAGGTGAGTGACACTGACGGCAAGTGATGTAATGTTCTTTTATTGGATTTTGAGGCACTTATAAAATATAAATAATGATCAATTATATCAATTTATTTGCTTCTTAACAGTCTCCCCATGCTCCTCTCATTCAGTAGAGTAGGCTCACTTTGATGAGAGTTCTTGTCTATATTATTTTTCAACTAAATATTTTCGACGTTGGTAAAGTAACATTCCTCTCTTTTTGTGCACAGGTTTCCTTTCTCGAACCGAGAACAATTGAAGAAATGGGTGGTAGCTCTGCGCAGCTAAGACTGGCAGCCCACCAAATCTTCCTATAAATGTTCTGACCATTCTGGAGAAAAATATTTTTGGTACAACAATGAAAGAAGAAGTTTGGTGACTAATGCAGTACCGACTTTATTCAGTTTTCCTGGACACCTGGCTGCAAAGCCAATAACTGCAAGGTCGTTGCCTGAGACGCGTGCCCGTTTGCAGAAGAAGGCGAGGAAGAGGACGAGCGACGAGCGTAGCCGAAAACAGCAGAAAATAGAATAGAATAGTCAAGCAACAGGTGAACACTAATTTGTTAATTGAAACTAGTAGTTCCTACGTAGTTCCTCAGTTAACCTCATTTAAATGAAACCTTTGATTTCAGCTGCAAGAAATGTGTCGCTGGATCACTCGTACCAGCTGCCGAGTCCTCGCAGAGTACACGCCAACTATTTTAAGGTGAAATCCGAGATTGGCAAGATAAGAATGCCTTGATAACGACAATGTCCCCATGGCAAAGGACGCGTTAGTCTTTATGTTTACTGCATTAAATCGATCGTGGAAGATTCCCGTTGGTTATGCATTAATTAACGGGTTGAGTTCTGATGTGAGAGTAAATTTAATTAGTCAGTATATCAGAAAACTCCACAAAACTGGGGCTGTCGTAGTTTCCCTAGTCTGTGATGGCGCTGCAGTGAACAAAGCGATGCTTGAAAGACCGAGTGTCAATATTTCATTGAATAAACCCTGGTTTCCCAATCCTGCCGACCCAAAGAAGAAAATCTATGCACTTCTCGATGCATGTTCTTCTGGACAGTTCCGGAGGTGCTGCTGACGATTGATATATGCAGACTGGACTTGGAAAGAAATATCATTCCATACACTCAAGATTTCGACCATGATTATGTACCGGAAAATTCATCTCTCGGCTTATTTTCGGAGAGCGTTGTTACGTATATTTCAGGAAATGTCATTCGTGCCTGGAGCAAAAAGCTAAAATGTGCCTCTTGTCTGGAGTGCTTTTATGCCAGTGGAGAAACCATCAAGTGTGGCTTATTCCAAGCCAAAGACGTTAAAAATAGTTAAATCAACCCTTCCAAAAATGTGGTTAAACTGTGTTCCATGGCAGAAAAAGTTATTCGATCAAAAAGCGCAAAGATCTTTCATAAATGTGACAATTTGATGCTTCGTTTGCAATGTGAGACAATGCGAATGGTGAACGGTGAGCTGTTTAAAAATAATTCACATTTATTTACTGCTGCTGATTTGGACGAAGAGTCGCATTATTCTGTTAAGGCTATTGCTCAAGCGATACTTTACTATCCGGATTCACCATATGTGTAGAACAGCCTCTAGTAAGGCACAGGGGTTGTCCGTCCGGCAATTGTACACTAAGTTTATACTATTCAAGGGCCAGTAAGATACTTCTAAAGAAGATTTTGTGACACTGTAATCTCCTAAATGAAACCATACCTACTCTCATACTTGAGTTTTTGTAAGGAATCATCAAAATATCCAGACTCTCATTTCTACATTTGTTGTATTTTAATGTGGAATAAATGACTAAACTTGTTGTTGTATATAATTTGTCTCTGTTTCTTTACCATCACGTGCTAATCGGTTAAATTTAAAGTATTCTGGTTCCATGCAAGTGTTGATGGGCATACAGCTTTCAAATAAACCGCTGCTAGCGACTAGTGCTGTCATGGCTGCCGCTAGTTCAATTGGATTCAAAGATGGCTTCCAGTCTTCCTCTCTATAACCCTTTATATAGCTCGTTGGTAATAATCCGAGACACGTCATAATTGCAATGATGTTTAATTGTTGACAGCGAAACTTACATCGTGTATTTTCACGGCACAGGTTCAATAAAAACTAAAAAGTTTGTCGTAATTTTAATCGAGGAGATTTGATTGTTTAATAATTTGAAATATCTTCCCGGAATAAAAACTCTATTCCTTTGTTTTATTCGCAAAGCTCTGCTGAGAGCGTCTCACGGCCACTTGAACGTTGCGTCGGCTTCTCTTGTTTCATCTCGTCCTTCTGAAGATTGAAGATCATACAAACTCTGGGTCCTTCATCCCAACTGCTTCAGCATCTGGGCTCACAGATTGACTTTCTAAAATAAATTTAAATCTTTCAATAATGTTACCATTTTAAGAAAAAATATTTGAACTGGGTTTTGAATGCTAATTAAAGATATTTTAGTAGCCCTTTACTTAGCATTCAAAACCCAGTTGAAATAGTTTTTGTTAAAACTAGTGCTAAGGATAAATCACGTGGACATGAGTCTAAAAACCATCATTATATTACCATTTCTTAGTTAAACTTCAATGCTAGATCTGAAAAAGGGTTTTGAAGCAGATTTCAAGTTCTAGGCAAAGGTACAGCGACAATTTGGACGAGAGATCAGATTGAGGGCTTGAAGCCAAACAGAATTTGTGCATGAATTGAGACGTGCCCCCCCCCCCCCCCCCCCCCCCCCCCCCCCCTCCCCTCCACGGGTCACGAGATCGGGGAAGCGCGTCCCATCACTTGACTCCCGACCCCCGGCACGGCGGCAGCTGGTGGCACGCGTCCACCGCTAATCGGCCGTTTAGCTGCCAGCTAACGGGCGGCTGGCAACGTGCCAGCTCAGACGCAACCATGGCAACGAGGGTCTGGTCCGGAGCCCGAACTCAGTGGGCGCCGGACCACGTTGAAGCCGCCTAGCAAGTGGGCAGACCGTCCAACTGTGACCTACCCTACCAGACGCCGGGGAGTCGGCGCACGCCACCGAGTAGTTGCATGACCTATCAAACATAGGACTTATGATGTGAGGGAAGCTCACCCTGGCCACCCCGTGCACGTTGGGAGCTCACCATGGCCTCCCCGTGCACGTTGGAAGCTCACCCTGGCCTCCCCGTGCACGTTGGAAGCTCACCCTGGTCTCCCCGTGCACGTTGGAAGCTCACCCTGGCCTCCACGTGCACGTTGGAAGCTCACCCTGGTCTCCCCGTGCACGTTGGAAGCTCACCCTGGCCTCCCCGTGCACGTTGGAAGCTCACCCTGGTCTCCCCGTGCACGTTGGAAGCTCACCCTGGCCTCCCCGTGCACGTTGGAAGCTCATCCTGGCCTCCCCGTGCACGTTGGAAGCTCACCCTGGCCTCCCCGTGCACGTTGGAAGCTCACCCTGGTCTCCCCGTGCACGTTGGAAGCTCACCCTGGCCTCCACGTGCACGTTGGAAGCTCACCCTGGCCTCCCCGTGCACGTTGGAAGCTCACCCTGGTCTCCCCGTGCACGTTGGAAGCTCACCCTGGCCTCCCCGTGCACGTTGGAAGCTCACCCTGGCCTCCACGTGCACGTTGGAAGCTCACTCTGGCCTCCACGTGCATTGCTGTGCATTCTCTATGCTGTCAAATGACGTCTGAACGCTATTGTTGCAGGCTGAACAACTACGACGACGCATCGACGACGCATCGACGACGCCTGGGGCTTATGGAGCTGGCCGCTCCGACGCCGTAAGTTTTTCTCGATGTTTTCTATTCTGACCAACAGGTTTCAAGATGCTAAAATGATATTCACCTTGAATTTGACGTCCCGAAAAAAGGAATTAAACAAAAAAGCCCGCTACTTTTGGTGGTGGGTGGTGGGACCCCGGTCCCTTCGATCCCTATCAATCACGGTCCCGTACACGCGTGCCATCGATCGTTGCTCCAGCTGACAGCAGGTGGCACGCGTCTAATTGTCAAGGTCACGCGAAACACCTGTGGGTGTTGACACCTGTTATCAGTTGGGTGGATAAGAATGCGTGACGCATGACCGCGTGCACGCAACTTTGTGACGTAGCACGTGCCATGTTGTCTCCGCCGGGCCGGGACAGTGTATTGCGATCAGTGAATGGTCGCAGTCTGACGGGATCAGCGGTTATTTTCAACCTGTCGTTGCTATGGGAATCAGGATCAATACTCTCCCCACCTCCTGGATGCACAGCCTCGTCTAGGTGTGCCGTGACGCTTGATTTTACCTTGTTTTTTTAGATTTGTTTTAATTGTATGTTGCTCGTGCGTTGACGCGATATGGAAATAAATCAGTGACGGGGCAAGAGCGACCAGTAAAGGAATGTTCTAGATACAATTCTTGACAGCTACATTGCTTGGGATCATTTATCAGGCAAGATTTTAGTGAGAAACGGTTTATTTCCGTAATAATTGACTTAGATCCGTCCTGACGCTTCCAAATCCGGTGCAAAATTCAAGAATATCCGTACCAAAGCGTTCACCCTTCACGGCAGCTGGCGTCAGTTGGCAACCAAGCCTGTGAAACGCCCCTGGTCTCGACGTGGCCGTGACGTGGTCTCGTTCACGACGCAATACCAGCCAGCTTCCCGGTCGCCCTACAAGGAGTCGCCTGGATATCTCAATTAGATGCAATGAGAGCAATGGTAGCCAGAGAGTGGCCAACTCCAAGCGTGGACGCCATGTTTGCCGCAAGACTGTCAAGCCATGAAGCCTTGATAGCTAGGGAGTGGCCGACTCCAAGCGTGGACGCCATGTTTGCTGCAAGACTGACTGTCAAGCCATGAAGCCTTGATAGCCAGAGAGTGGCCGACTCCAAGCGTGGCCGCCATGTTTGCTGCAAGACTGACTGTCAAGCCATGAAGCCTTGATAGCCAGAGAGTGGCCGACTCCAAGCGTGGACGCCATGTTTGCTGCAAGACTGTCAAGGCATGAAGCCTTGATTGCCAGAGAGTGGCCGACTCCAAGCGTGGACGCCATGTTTGCTGCAAGACTGTCTGTCAAGCCATGGAGCCTTGATAGCCAGAGAGTGGCCAACTCCAAGCGTGGACGCCATGTTTGCCCCAAGACTGACTGTCAAGCCATGAAGCCTTGATAGCCAGAGAGTGGCCGACTCCAAGCGTGGACGCCATGTTTGCTGCAAGACTGTCAAGCCATGAAGCCTTGATAGCCAGAGAGTGGCCGACTCCAAGCGTGGACGCCATGTTTGCCCCAAGACTGACTGTCAAGCCATGAAGCCTTGATAGCCAGAGAGTGGCCGACTCCAAGCGTGGCCGCCATGTTTGCCCCAAGACTGACTGTCAAGCCATGAAGCCTTGATTGCCAGAGAGTGGCCGACTCCAAGCGTGGACGCCATGTTTGCTGCAAGACTGACTGTCAAGCCATGAAGCCTTGATTGCCAGAGAGTGGCCGACTCCAAGCGTGGACGCCATGTTTGCCCCAAGACTGACTGTCAAGCCATGAAGCCTTGATAGCCAGAGAGTGGCCGACTCCAAGCGTGGCCGCCATGTTTGCCCCAAGACTGACTGTCAAGCCATGAAGCCTTGATTGCCAGAGAGTGGCCGACTCCAAGCGTGGACGCCATGTTTGCCCCAAGACTGACTGTCAAGCCATGAAGCCTTGATAGCCAGAGAGTGGCCGACTCCAAGCGTGGATGCCATGTTTGCTGCAAGACTGACTGTCAAGCCATGAAGCCTTGATAGCCAGAGAGTGGCCGACTCCAAGCGTGGACGCCATGTTTGCCCCAAGACTGACTGTCAAGCCATGAAGCCTTGATAGCCAGAGAGTGGCCAACACCAAGCGTGGACGCCATGTTTGCTGCAAGACTGTCAAGCCATGGAGTCTTGATAGCCAGAGAGTGGCCGACTCCAAGCGTGGACGCCATGTTTGCCCCAAGACTGACTGTCAAGCCATGAAGCCTTGATAGCCAGAGAGTGGCCGACTCCAAGCGTGGACGCCATGTTTGCTGCAAGAGTGTCAAGCCATGGAGTCTTGATAGCCTCTCCCTGCCAATAAAGACTCTCTGACTCACAGGTTTTACCACGTTCTAACTGTAATTGCTGTAATGCGAAGGTCTAATTAAGCTTGTTCGACAAGCCATGTAAAACGCAGTCTCGTGCAATGCCTTATCCATACAAGCGATGCTATGCATTTGCAAATTCTGTAGATCATTTTCTTTTATCAATTTAGATTCCTAAATGTATGTAAATGAACATGAATTGTCCGATGGAAATTTTGGGAGAAGATTTAAATATATTCTGGCTGCTAATGTCTATCTTTAAAAGGCTGAGGCGGTGAATTTACCCAGCTCTAGAAGATAACATGGCGGTCACCCATCCAGCAACCTGTTCAGTCCGGTGTTGCTTAACTCTGTGCCAGGTTTTGGCTGGCAGATGCTTAAGCCGCTACGTGTATCCTTGCAACGAGTCACCGGTTCGAGCCCCGGTTCGAGCCCAGGGCGAGGCGATCTGGTGTCTCTAGATGGCGCTGCCCTCGGCGTGCTTCTGAGAACCAGCATCTTGTAGCCATGCGTAAGCCGAGTTAAGCAACATAGCGCTGAGTCGGCTAGTGGATGGGTGACCGGTTCTGTTCGGGGGAAAGACTTGCATTAAATTCACTCGGCTTGCAGAGAAGATGTCACGGACAAGATGTTGTCTGAACGTGATGTCAAAACAATGCGTCGTTAAACACTTCAAATTTATCAATCGGTACAATCTCGAAAGGACTATTGCTCTTTGGAATGTCATCTTAAAGGTTGATGTTTTTTAGTTGGTACCTCCGACCTGGGCCATGGTTCGAACTAACTTACCATCGGGTTGTTGCTTATTTTTGATAAAGGAGTGTTTTTTTTTCATTAGGCACTGCATAACTGGTCTAACGGTTATTTTTGTGTTCAAAGTTTGATATCTTCACGGGCCCACCCTCAACCTTAGGTACCTTCTAGATATGATGAGTAAAATCAAAAGCTTTGGTTGATTTATTTCTTTGTGGTGTTTAACGACGCACTGTTTTGACATCTGACCATGCGGCACTGGTCTAATGGCGTCGGTGAATGAGTGGATGATGATGAACCTAACCTAGCCTAGAAGGGAGGAGGGGAAACCCGGTGCCGGCACATAGCCTACTCCTGTCGAAGACCAAGGGGATCACCGGCTTAACGTCCCTTCCGAAGGACGGTACAACGCGAACAACAGGATTCCTCCACAAATCCATGCTGTCGAGAGATTGATAAGCAAGGCGAGTGAAGTTGCTGTACTAACTTTCATCCCTCCAACCTCTCTCCCGAACAGAACTGGTCATGTGTATGATGTTCACCCATCCAATACCTGACCCAGCGCAGTGTTGCTTAACTTTCATCCCTCCAACCTCTCTCCCAAACAGAACTGGTCATGTTTATGATGGTCACCCATCCAATACCTGACTCAGCGCAGTGTTGCTTAACTTTCATCCCTCCAACCTCTCTCCCGAACAGAACTGGTCATGTGTATGATGGTTACTCATTCAATACCTGACCCAGCGCAGTGTTGCTTAACTTTCATCCCTCCAACCTCTCTCCCGAACAGAACTGGTCATGTGTATGATGGTCACCCATCCAATACCTGACCCAGCGCAGTGTTGCTTAACTTTCATCCCTCCAACCTCTCTCCCGAACAGAACTGGTCACGTGTATGATGGTCACCCATCCAATACCTGACCCAGCGCAGTGTTGCTTAACTTTCATCCCTCCAACCTCTCTCCCGAACAGAACTGGTCATGTGTATGATGGTCACCCATCCAACACCTAACCCAGCGCAGTGTTGTTTAACTTCGGTGATCTCACGAGAACCTGTGTTTCCAACACGGCCAACTGTTCGGTTCAAAGCTTTGCTAATTAGTTTCCCCTGCTCTTGGCAACGCAATGCGTCTTCAAACAGCGCCAGTGGCGGTCGCACGCGGCACGTGCGATCGTATAATGAGATGTAATTGGTTGGCTGAGTCAACTTCAAGGAAACATCGAGCGACGTCCGTCGCGACGCGCTCCCTGTTTGGCGACGCAAGGCGAACGGCCCGCGACAGAACGGACACGATCCCGGGACCTTCCCGGCACAGAGCGTGCATCGCTCACCGTTGTCCGGCGATGATGCTGTTTTAAAATCAAGCATTTCTTACAAAAACACAACTCATTCACTACATTCTCAGTACTGTCCCAGATTCTAGTCAGCTTTATTAGTCTGCTGGTACCGAACGGTTTGGCGAGTTGGAAACACCGCTTCTCATTTAATCACCGAAGTTAAGCAACACTGTGCTGAGTCAGGTATTGGATGGGTGACTATCATACACATGACCAGTTCTGTTTGGGAAAGAGGTTGGAGGGATGCAAGTTAAGCAACACTGCGCTGGGTCAGGTATTGGATGGGTGACCATCTTACACATGACCAGTTCTGTTTGGGAGAGAGGTTGGAGGGATGAAAGTTAAGCAACACTGCGCTGAGTCAGGTATTGAATGAGTGACGATCATACACATGACCAGTTCTGTTTAGGAGAGAGGTTGGAGGGATGAAAGTTAGTACAGCAACTTCACTCGCCTTGCTTATCAACCTCTCGACAGCATGGATTTGTGGAGGAATCCTGTTGTTCGCGTTGGACCGTCCTTCGGAAGGGACGTTAAGCCGGTGATCCCCTTGGTCTTCGACAGGAGTAGGCTACGTGCCGGCACCAGGTTTCCCCTCCTCACTTCTAGGCTAGGTTAGATTCATCATCATCCTCATCATCATCCACTCATTCACCGACGCCATTAGACCAGTGCCGCAGGGCCAGATGTCAAAACAGTGCGTCGTTAAACACCACAAATAAATAGTCTGCTGGTACCCTAATTAAATCAGAGGCAAAATAGATGTTCTTTTATAGGCACCTACAAATTTTAAATCATAAACAAATATTCCTTTTTTATGCATGCGTTGTAAAGTCTTATAAAGAAGATGAACAATGGACGCCGCAGGACAAGCAACACCAGCAGAGGTAGTTGCAAAAACTGGGGAATAGTTTTTAGTCGGGTTAGGTTAGGTTACAGAAAGCGGTGACTGCCGAGAGCATGGCAACCCTTCTTTTCCGACAAACCTTGTTTGTGACTTTCAATGCTTCAATGATCGGGGGTCGGTGGGAAAAAGGGAAGAAAGGGGGATCGTGAATCCAAACCATCGTCTCCTGCGTTTCAATCATGCGAGGAACTTCAGGTTAGAACATATTTAACTTCAGGAAGAACGAAAGTTGGTAAAGTTTCGAATTTCTGTCCTGGGTCCTGCCAATTGTTTGGCTCCTGCTGTTTTCCACTCCAATATCAAGGTATATGAAGACCACGACACAAGCGTGAGTGGTGAGGTCCTTCTTTAGACAACTTGCAAGTTGCTCTCACAAACCGCTCCATCCAAGGACTAGACCCGACAAACGGGACACAAGCCCTCATCGTCATGGCGACTGATTAATAGGTGCTAACGCGGAGGACTCTAAGGTGCCTGTACCGACATCGGAGTGCAAATATCTCCCAGACATTTTGTCGCTATCGTCACTCTGTTCCACTTTCCATGACTATAGACAGCTTAACTGATCGACAAAGTCGAGTTATCCTCCAGTCTCGCTCCAGATGGCCTTCCCATCTCATCCAGGGGCGTCCAAAACAAGCACACAAACACCTATCAGTACCATACGACAATTCCGATCCTAACTAAAAAACAATCACCGCATAAATACGATTCGGAAACTGGACCACATGCCGTCCACCGGCTGCAGCAAGTGCCCGGCTCGCCCCGAAATTAATATTCCATTCATTGGTTATCGTAGTTGCCAGGGGGAACAGGTTGCTATAGTTACCTCCACCCAACGTCTCGATCTCTCTGCCCCACCCTCCCTTGCCCCACCCCTTCAAGGGGAAGGAGTTGCTCTCACCTCCGACCTTCAATCTTCGAGCCGCGACACGAGCCGCGCGCTCCAACGGGCAGTGTTCCTCCGACCGCCGGACGCGTGGTAACTAGCAGCTGTTTGGTCTCACGTGGGGTCGTCGTCATCACGCGCGTGCTTCGATAGACACGTGTCATCTGTCAAAGTCACCGCGCAAGGTTGAGGCTGCGCACGGCAGGGCTGCGCACGTTGGGGCTGCTCACGGCAGGGCTGCGCGTGCACTATGGCTGCGACCGCGTGGGCGTCAATGAAGATGCACAGTAGCTTGCTGTCGATTCATATCCAGGAACGTGTCTACCCCCTCGAAGGTACGTGGTTTGACCCCCCGCCCCATTGATCGCCGCGTTAAGCAACAATGTGTTAAAATGTGCCATGGGTGGGTGACCGTTTTGTGAACCACCAATCACAGGTTGTCATCAAATAGTTTTGACAAGCGTATCAAAAGTAAGATATCCAAGTAGCCGAAGTGTCCAAGTAGCTCAATTGGTTAGAGCAACCTCCGCGACAGGTGGAGATCGGGGTCCAATTAGCTCAATTGGTTAGAGCAACACCCGCGACAGGTGGAGATCGGGGTCCAATTAGCTCAATTGGTTAGAGCAACACCCGCGACAGGTGGAGATCGGGGTCCAAGTAGCTCAATTGGTTAGATCAACACCCGCGACAGGTGGAGATCGGGGTTCAAGTAGCTCAATTGGTTAGAGCAACACCCGCGACAGGTGGAGATCGGGGTTCAAGTAGCTCAATTGGTTAGAGCAACACCCGCGACAGGTGGAGTTCGGGGTTTGAGTCCCCGTTTGGGCATCAACTTTTGAGACAGTTATCGTGTTGATAATAATAAAAATACCCCGCGCATTGCAAGCATTTGCAATTTGAATCAGAATTCAAATACAAAATATAAATAATTCGCAAATACTCTAATAGGAAATGAGCTTCTGGCGAGGTTATGCAGAGGCAACAGTTCTTGTTAATCCTTCAAGAATCTGAGATCTTAGAACGCCCAGCGTTCAAGAGAAGTTTCTGGCTGCGGCCCGTGCTTTGAGACGGTTCTTCCTCCTCAGGAGCTTCTGTAATCTCACCTGTCATTAGTGTACTTACTAATTACTTGTTACGTTATTCACCTGGCATTGTTTTACCTGTGCAAGACCGAGTTATTCTTGTTCAGCTTGTTTATTTTGATCGTATAAAGAGAATAAGAGATGGTCCACGATTCATTCTGTCACATGGATGTAAAGGTAACATATAAGAAAAGATTTATTTAATAAAAATTAACAGTGAAAAGGAAGAAATAAAAGAAACCTGGCAAACATCTTCAGTTCTTTTTGCTGGTGAAGTCAAGATGGCGCCAATACGAGGCTCTTTTGTTTCGTATCCAGCTTGCGTCACTCTTTTCTAAAGAAAACTTTCGGATGGAAATTTGAATAAATTAATTCTGTCGACCCGGAGGAAATCGGCTGTACTCGGGTGGACTCGGGTTCGTAGGGCCAATGGCGATGAACATGTTAACGATAATTATAGGTATTTGATAATTGCAAGACAGTTGGATTGTGGGTCTGTGAATTAGAAGCGACTGGTTGCTTACTTGGACGAGTTAATGACGAGGTCCAGCTTCAAGCGTATTGTACCAGGCTGTCGAAAGAGATTAAGAAAACGCGCAAGAATTACTGCTGGGGCGATTTCCCGCTTTTCCCAGAGCAAGAATATTATTGATAGCAACAATAACGAAGTTAAGCAACACTGCGCTGGGTCAGGTATTGGATGGGTGACCATCATACACATGACCAGTTCTGTTCGGGAGAGAGGTTGAAGGGATGAAAGTTAAGCAACACTGCGCTGGGTCAGGTATTGGATGGGTGACCATCATACACATGACCAGTTCTGTTCGGGAGAGAGGTTGGAGGGATAAAAGTTAAGCAACACTGCGCTGGGTCAGGTATTGGATGGGTGACCATCATACACATGACCAGTTCTGTTCGGGAGAGAGGTTGAAGGGATGAAAGTTAAGCAACACTGCGCTGGGTCAGGTATTAGTTGGGTGACCATCATACACATGACCAGTTCTGTTCGGGAGAGAGGTTGAAGGGATGAAAGTTAAGCAACACTGTGCTGAGTCAGGTATTGGATGGGTGACCATCGTACACATGACCAGTTCTGTTCGGGAGAGAGGTTGGAGGGATGAAAGTTAGTACAGCAACTTCACTCGCCTTGCTTATCAAACTCTCGACAGCATGGATTTGTGGAGGAATCCTGTTGTTCGCGTTGTACCGTCCTTCGGAAGGGACGTTAAGCCGGTGGTCCCCTTGGTCTTCGACAGGAGCCGACCACAAGGTTAAACCACATCCCTTCTAGGCTAGGTTTGGTTTATCATCGTCCACTCATTTTCCAACGCCATTAGACCAGTTTCACAGGGATCGTTGTCAAAGAAATGCGTCGTTAAAGACAATACATTATTCAATCCTAGGAACATCTATACGCAACCAAGTTATTATATTATTATTATTATTATTATTATTCCACTCCCCTGCGTTTACCAGGAAATGTGATCCTTGAAATAGATCCTGAATTCAAAGCGTCAGGTCCTGGCTGAATGCAAGGCATGAGGATCGAACCCGATACCAGACGACTACCGAGCTACGCGCAGACTCCGATAGATCATCTCGTAATAACACGGCTCGCACGTGACTTAATCTGCTCGCTGATTGGCCAGCAATTATGTAGCAAGCTGTGGTTGCCAGGGAACCGGGCCATTCATTAACAGCGTAATCGCTTTGCTTGTCAGTCGCCTGGGCAACGTCATGGCAACGTGGGCGACGCACGTGAAAGTTGCCCAAGCCGCCCACGGGACGCTAACAGCGCTGCGGGTCCACACTTTCACCCGACGCTAGCGCCACGGTGCGGGCGCTCGCTGCACTAGTGGGGCTGGGATGTTGTTGGGGTGGTAGCGTTGAGTGTAGGTTATAGGTAGAGAAACAACGTCAATGTTACAGTCTCTGCGTGAAAGATGGCCGCCAAATGACTACCTTACCGACAAAATGCAGAGTACCGGAACATCACGTTAAGTGGAGCCACTGTCGTATGAATTTTAATTTCGATATTTCTCGTAGATTAACTCGCTTTTGAGACTTTTCATGCTGAAAAAATCTCCATCAATGTTTACCTCAACGATTGATATACACGTAACGATAATAAAAAGCGAGTAACCTACGAGAAATATCGAAATGAAATTTCATACGACAGTGGCTCCACTTAACGTGACGTTCCGGTACTCTGCAATTTTGTTGGTAAGGTAGTCATTTGGTGGCCATCTTTCACGCAGAGACTGTAACATTGACGTTGTTTCTCTACCTAGAACCTGCACTCAACGGTTGTAGCAATGTCCCTGTCATCGTAGGTATGGGGCGTCCCAATTTCCTAATTATTATCGCTCTAAAATCTTGGCCAGTTCTCCTACCAAACAATAATTATATCTGTATTCGATGTACAGAGTGTACAGGCATCTCACTTCTTCCATCCTTACCAATGACCAGCGCGTACTGATGAAACGTTGCGTCACAAAACCAAATAAATGAGGATAAATCCAGACATTCCGTTGATTGTTGACTTCTCTGTGAAAGACAATTGAAAACATCAAGTAACACCGCTCTTCTTCATATCAAAGACTCGTCTTCTTAGGATGAAGTCTTATTTAAATTTCAAACGCTTGCAATGCGCGGGATATTTTATTATTAACAACACTATAACCGTCTCAAAAATTGATGCCCAAACGCGGACTCGAACCCCGATCTCCACCTGTCGCGGGTGTTGCTCTGAACCATTGAGCTACTTGGACACTGGCTTTTTGAGACGATTTTAGTGTATTTGATGAGAATGACAGTTTTCCAAGGAGTAGAACCATGAGGCTGTGAACTAGTCTTCTTTTTCTTTAAGGAGCATTTTACTAATTAGTAACATTCCAAATAAGAACTGTAGGTGAGCGAGAATTCGCTTTTAAGGGTGCAATCTATTGGGTCTCAAATTATTGGCGAACTGGAGACATCAGAGGTAATTCTTGCCAAGTTCCAAGCCTCGCTCATGCGCTGTTCTCATCCCAAGCGTGGGACGGGGGTGGGTTTGCGTGGGACAGCTAATCGCTCGCCGCCATATCCCAGCAGTGAGATGAAGTTAAACAGCTGGACTTACTGTCTGGCTTCCTCAAAAGCAACAAATTGCATACCATAAGTGTCACGATACAATCACAGAAGACGGGTGAGCCCACCTAACGCCCCCCCCCCCCCCCTCACCACTGTTGAAGTGCCTGACAAGGATGACCACGCAGTTTCACCGGCGACAGTTTGATTGAGACATCGCGGTCCTCGAGAGAGTGGCTTCATTCATGCCAGCAGCCAGGTACGCCCGTCGCAAAGAAGATGACTCGGAGAGGTTGGGGCGTTTGGAGGCTGCCAGGAGAATTATCTCGAATTGTAGGTGTGGAGATTGTGGTCAAGGTATAGGATTTATTGGAGAATGATTGCAAATACTGTTACAACTAACAAAACCCTCGTTGACTTGCGATTCCCATTATTAGAAGCTGCATAATTACCAAAAGACCGAACGGTTTGGCGTGTTAGAAACATTGGTCCTCGTGAGATCACCAAAGTTAAGCAACTCTGCGCTGAGTCAGGTATTGGATGAGTGACCATCATACACATGACCAGTTCTGTTCGGGAGAGAGGTTGGAGGGATGAAAGTTAAGCAACACTGCGCTGGGTCAGGTATTGGATGAGTGACCATCATACACATGACCAGTTCTGTTCAGGAGAGAGGTTGGAGGGATGAAAGTTAAGCAACACTGCGCTGGGTCAGGTATTGGATGAGTGACCATCATACACATGACCAGTTCTGTTAGAGAGAGAGGTTGGAGTGATGAAAGTTAAGCAACACTGCGCTGGGTCAGGTATTGGATGGTTGACCATCATACACATGACCAGTTCTGTTCGGGAGAGAGGTTGGAGGGATGAAAGTTAGTACAGCAACTTCACTCGCCTTGCTTATCAGCCTCTCGACAGCATGGATTTGTGGAGGAATCCTGTTGTTCACGTTGTACCGTCCTTCGGAAGGGACGTTAAGCCGGTGGTCCCCTTGGTCTTCTACAGGAGTAGGCTACGTGCCGGCACCAGGTTTCTTCTTCTCCCTTCTAGGCTAGGTTAGGTTCATCATCATCCACTCATTCACCGACGTCTTTAGACCAGCGCCACATGGCGCGTTATCAAAACAGCGCGTCGTTAAACACCACAAATAATAAATAACCAAAAGGTGCATCAACGCACCTCTGTTCTGTAACTTACCTCATCGCACGCACTTTCTGTACGCAACTCCACGATGGGCAAGAAATCTTGGCCGACAAAACAAAGTTGGCTTTGCAACATTTTGATGACCACCTGTAATTACTAATGAAGACATCCAAGTTTTTCCCAGATCCAACCTCAGCCTGCGGGTAGTTTTCAACATCTAATCTTGGTGTAAAGGTTACTTCTCTCTATAGATTAGCACAAAACAAATTGTTACCATCACAACCGATCACCATTTTGTAAACCCTTGGCAGGAAAATATCTATTTTCTGCTTGTGCATGTAATTGGCATAGAGAAGCAAACAACTCTACACTCGCTGCTTGCCTCGATTTAATCACGTTTGGGCTGGACCTTGCTCGCACCAAAAAGATGCCTCGTAAACAGCTATTAAACGTTTGGCATATTTTCTCCAAATGTGGTCCGGGGCGACCACAAAGCCGTGGTTGATTGTGTGACGTAGCCTGACGACGCCCACGGTCCCGTTAGCCCGCTGTACCATGGTAACCGCATGGCGCAGTGGCGAGGTGATTAGTGCCCGGGGCTAGGGAGTTTTCCGACATCGCCCTGTTGGCCGTCAATCGTGTTTGATCGGGTATCTTCGGGGACTGTCTCGGCTTGCTCTCGATCTTAGGGTGCTGTGTTGAAGATTGGAAGTGGCACGAGGACCAGGTTCTGGAGATGGCCGGGGGGGGGGGGGGGGGGGGGGGGGGGGGGGATAGTGCGTACCTGATGGCGCTTGTATGCAGGCACATTTAGTCTTGTCTTTGTATCCACTTCATATACTAAGACAGGCGGACATTGAGAAAGTATGGCTCATGTTTTGAGCCATTTGCTCTAAAAACTGCCAAAATACTAGAGGTCAGAAAAAAAAAACACCGAACGGTTTGTCGTGTTGGAAACACCGGTTCTCGTTAGATCACCGAAGTTAAGCAACACTGCGCTGGGTTAGGTTTTGGATGGGAGACCATCATACACATGACCAGTTCTGTTCGGGAGAGAGGTTGGAGAGATGAAAGTTAAGCAATACTGCGCTGGGTTAGGTTTTGGATGGGTGACCATTATACACGTGACCAGTTCTGTTCGGGAGAGAGGTTGGAGAGATGAAAGTTAAGCAACACTGCGCTGAGTCAGGTATTGGATGGGTGACCATCATACACATGACCAGTTCTGTTCGGTTGAGAGGTTGGAGGGATGAAAGTTAGTACAGCAACTTCACTCGCCTTGCTTATCAACCTCTCGACAGCATGGATTTGTGGAGGAATCCTGTTGTTCGCGTTGTACCGTCCTTCGGAAGAGACGTTAAGCCGGTGGTCCCCTTGGTCTTCGATAGGAGTAGGCTACGTGCCGGCACCGGGTTTCCCCTCCTCCCTTCTAGTCTAGGTTAGGTTCATCATCATCCACTCATTCACCGACGCCATTAGACCAGTGCCACATGGCCAGATGTCAAAACAGTGCTTCGTTAAACACCACAAATAAATAAAAACCTTCCAGAAGCTGAGATGAGACTGATTCCATCTTCATTCACAAATGTGGTGGGTCGATAGTTCGATGACCGATGCGGGAAGCCGGCCCAGTTTATTTTACTTAATTCTCTCAAATGAGCCGACAAAAGCTCCTCCTAATTCCTGAAGACATCTTGATGCACCTTCAAGCGTCCGGTATCTGCATGCTCACCTGTACCCAAGCCCCCGGCATTGCTATACCCGGACCCAGGAAGGGACCACCCACTCCCGTGCGTCGTTTCCATGGAAACTAACCCAGGCTTCCAAGTCACGTGGCCGTTTGGCGGGCGTCGAATCAAAGACGCCGCACGCACCGCCTTTGTGCGTGAGATGCGTTTTACTGCACCGCCTTCCGATGCACGCAGCTCGTAAAACGCATTGTGCGTGGCGTGACGTCACTTGCGATGCATCAAGGATGCACCTGTGGTTGGTGGAGAGACCCACGCAACACCGGTCCTCGTTAGATCATCGAAGTTAAGCAACACTGCGCTATGTCAGGTATTGGATGGGTGACCATTATTTACATGACCAGTTCTGTTCGGGAGAGAGACTGGAGAGATTAAAGTTAAGCAACACTGCGCTGGGTCAGGTATTTGATTGGTGACCATCATACACATGACCAGTTCTGTTCGGGAGAGAGGTAGGAGGAATGAAAGTTAAGCAAAACTGCGCTGAGTTAGGTATTGGATGGGTGACCGTCATACACATGATCAGTTCTGTTGGGGAGAGAGGTTGGAGGGATGAAAGTTAAGCAACACTGCGCTGAGTTAGGTATTGGATGGATGACCATCATACACATGGCCAGTTCTGTTCGGAAGAAAGGTTGGAGGGATGAAAGTTAATACAGCAGCTGTACTTTCCTGTGTTGTGGTAATTTACACGAAGGTTGAGAACGAACCTCGGTTAGTTGGCTCTAAAGGCGATCTGTTGCCCTCAATGCCAGTCTAAGGCAGGGCAAAGACAAAATCTTCCCGCAAAGATATTTATGCATCTAAGGAGATGATTGCTGGGATGAAATTCTTGAGCTTTACGAGGCAAATACCACCAAGCGATGATGTTTGGTTCAAGCATCGACAGTTTTCCGATGTTACCACTCATTGCCGTGCATCGCTCAGCCGTCGAGACGCCGTCGACCAGGCGCCGAAGTCAGACCTTCACGGCGGCGTCGTGACGTGATTAGAGGCTCCGGTCGTAGGGCGGTCCAGGCTCGAACTCGGCCCCTGGTGCCGGACGGCGGAAGCTGCGGCCTGTCATTTGCCGCTCGATAAAACCACACTTTATCGACGATTAGCGTGCAGAGAGGCGGCAGCTGAGAGGGAGGCGTTTCACTGCTTCGGGCACCCGCCGAATAATTGTAGCTCTGTTTGCGTTTACCAAGGATTTAGTAATCGTGTTAATCGAGGTTTTGTTCGATAAGAAACGCTGGGAATAATGAGCGAAGCCAAGCGCTTGATGACCCATGACATTAGATTTTTGTAAGGAATTAATCTGTAGAGAAAAGAAGTCAGAATAACCTTGTGGTAGAGGAATGCGCTGTTGTCTCAGCATCCAACCTATAAAATACCAACCGAACGGTTTGGTGTGTTGGAAACAGCGGTTCTCGTGAGATCACCGAAGTTAAACAACACTGCGCTGGGTCAGGTATTGGATGGGTGACCATCATACACATGACCAGTTCTGTTCGGGAGAGAGGTTGGAGGGATGAAAGTTAAGCAACACTGCGCTGGGTCAGGTATTGGATGAGTGACCTTCATACACATGACCAGTTCTGTTCGGGAGAGAGGTTGGAGGGATAAAAGTTAGTACAGCAACTTCACTCGTCTTGCTTATCAACCTCTCGACAGCATGGATTTGTGGAGGAATCCTGTTGTTCGCGTTGTACCGTCCTTCGGAAGGGACGTTAAGCCGGTGGTGCCCTTGGTCTTCAACAGGAGTAGGCTTCGTGCCGGTACCAGGTTTCCCCTCCTTTCTTCTAGGCTATGTTAGGTTCATCATAATCCACTCATTCACCGACGCCATTAGACCAGTGCCACATGGCACGTTGTCAAAACAGTGCGTCGTTAAACACCACAAATGATAATAATATAAAATACCGAATCCCGTGGCTGGTATGCGTATTCCCTCTAGCGGATAAAAGAGTCATCACCCTCTACCCAAGAATCGCCACGTTACTGACTTTATATCCAAGATAAAGTCGCTGCAGTTTGATACCAATTAGCACTAGGTAGCAAGAGAGAGATGGCAAGTGGGATAGAGCGAAGGGGGGGGGGGAGAGAAATCACCTCATTCACCCGCGAGCAACAGGTGTGATTGCAGTTGAGAGCAGAAATTAGCATACGAACTCGCGGTACGCAATTGCTCGGTGCTCAAGGAAAAGTGCATCGTGCCATGAGATGAGTTATCTGCCAGCTGCAAGAGTGCAATTATAATATGATGCAAGCGTCTCCTTGGCAACGTGTGTTTTTATTAGGTGCCGCCCTCCGAACGTCTTGTCGAAAGCGTCAGCGAGCGCCAGGTAGAAATGATGGTCGATTTTATTTTGCGACAATATCAATTGTTTTGATGGGAAGCATTTTGTGGGCGTCGTAGTGTCCCGGAATACGCCTCGAGCTGGCACAAGCAGGGTAGCCGCTCACCAGAGTCGAACCTGGAACCTCCGTTCCATTATACACATGACCAGTTCTGTTCGGGAGAGAGGTTGGAGGGATGAAAGTTAAGCAAACACAGCGCTGGGTCAGGTATTGGATGGGTGACCATCATACACATGACCAGTTCTGTTTGGGAGAGAGGTTGAAGGGATGAAAGTTAACCAACACTGCGCTGGGTCAGGTATTGGATGGGTGACCATCATACACATGACCAGTTCTGTTCGGGAGAGAGGTTGAAGGGATGAAAGTTAGTACAGCAGCTTCTCTCGCCTTGCTTATCAACCTCTCGACAGCATGGAATTGTGGAGGAATCCTGTTGTCCGCGTTGTACCGTCCTTCGGAAGGGACGTTAAGCCGGTGGTCCCCTTGGTGCTCTTCGACAGGAGTAAGCTTCGTGCCGGTCTCTGGTTTCCCCTCCTCCCTTCTAGGCTATGTTAGGTTCATCATCATCTACTCATTCACCGACGCCATTAGACCAGTGCCGCATGGCCTGATGCCAAAACAGTGCGTCGTTAAACACCACAAATAAATAAATTGGGGCTGGAAGTTAAATTTAATTTAATCGAAACAGCAGACAAATGCGTTCAAATAATCATAATTCTTCAGCTTCTAGCAAAGCTAGTGCATTGCATTTCCTCTTGAAATAACTGCGTAGTACCCAATATAGCGAAGTCCAGGACGTCTCAAGCCGATCTTTAGAGTTTAGACAATAGCCGAACTGAAGCGAGGTCCTTCTCTTTGAGAAATGAGGAGCATTAGTAAGACCTCCACCTCCTCCACCTCCTCCACCTCCTCCCCTCCAATCACAGCCCCCCACAGAGCGATCCAACATAAGAACAAGAACCCAACCCACGCATGCGCTCACACAACGTATCTACATTCATTTAGAAAGTCATACGTGATTGATTAATTAGCTCCTTGCAAGCTGATGCTGGAAGTTTAGACGGTGCGATCTGTGTATTGGTTGCCGAACTGGACCCAGGTGGTTCTGTAGCAGAACAGAATGGTTGATATATACACACGTGCAGATTTATTAAGAGGCTGGGGAACTTGGTAGGGAACTGTTCTGGAAGGAACTGGTCTTGAAGGAACTGGTCTGGAAGGAACTGGTCTGGAAAGAACTGTTCTGGAAGGAACTGGTCTGGAAAGAACTGGTCTTGAAGGAACTAGTGCAAGGAACTAGTGCAAGGAACTGGTGCAAGGAACTGGTGCCAGAAACTGGTCTGGAAGGAACTGGTCTGCCAGGAACTGGTCTTGAAGGAACTGGTGCAAGGAACTGGTCTGGAAGGACTTCCGTATCATCCTGCCAGATGAGCTAAAATTACTGCAAATTTAAGGGGTTTGGGAGAATAATAAAACTGAATTATTTACAAAAACCACCAGACTTAACGCAACAAATGACCGCAAGGAAAAATAAATTTCAAATAATTCTGACTAAAATTACTTCGCTTGTGGTCATGGAAAAATCTTAACTCTTCGTGACAAAAACCAGAAAAATCGACGCTTTACATCAAAGTACAAAAAACAAATAATTCACCTGACATTTCACTCCCTCTTTTAATGAACAAACAACTGGTGGCCGGCGGCTGTCATCGTCACGGACTGTCATTGTTTACACGGGACCTCATCCTTATGATGGGACTTCATCCTTATGACGGGACTTGATCCTTATGACGGGACTTCATCCTTATGACGGGACTTCATCCTTATGACGGGACTTCATCCTTATGACGGGACTTCATCCTTATGATGGGACTTCATCCTTATGACGGGACTTCATCCTTATGACGGGACTTGATCCTTATGACGGGACTTGATCCTTATGACGGGACCTCATCCTTATGACGGGACTTCATCCTTATAACGGGACTTCATCCTTATGACGGGACTTCATCCTTATAACGGGACTTGATCCTTATGACGGGACTTCATCCTTATGACGGGACTTCATCCTTATGACGGGACTTCATCCTTATGACGGGACTTGATCCTTATGACGGGACTTGATCCTTATGTCGGGACTTGATCCTTATGACGGGACTTGATCCTTATGACGGGACTTCATCCTTATGACGGGACTTCATCCTGATGACGGGACTTGATCCTTATGACGGGACTTGATCCTTATGACTGGACTTGATCCTTCTGACGGGACTTCATCCTTATGACGGGACTTGATCCTTATGACTGGACTTCATCCTTATGACGGGACTTGATCCTGATGACGGGACTTCATCCTTATGACGGGACTTCATCCTTATGACGGGACTTCATCCTTATGACGGGACTTGATCCTTATGTCGGGACTTGATCCTTATGACGGGACTTGATCCTTATGACGGGACTTCATCCTTATGACGGGACTTCATCCTTATGACGGGACTTGATCCTGATGACGGGACTTCATCCTTATGACGGGACTTCATCCTTATGACGGGACTTCATCCTTATGTCGGGACTTGATCCTTATGACGGGACTTGATCCTTATGACGGGACTTCATCCTTATGACGGGACTTGATCCTTATGACGGGACTTGATCCTGATGACGTCACCTTGACCACGCGACAGCCAAGACAACTCGACGCGTTCATTCATGCTTGGGATTTCATTCAAAACTACTCGCGCCCACGCCCCGTGGATCACCTCGAGTGTCCCGCGGAGCGAAGGGCAAGAGACTGCTTGAAATGGTGTTGTTAGTGCATACAACGCCCACCTAGAGTTGCCCCCACCCCTTGCCCCACCCCTTGCCCCACCCACCCCTCTCCACGTTGAGAGCTACACGAGTACAGCACCCTTGCCTACCATTGCCGAGCACGTTCAACCGCAGCGTTACTTTATTTTCAAATATACTTTTCAAGTATGATGATTTTTAGACTCATGTCTACTTGATCTAAACTTAGCACTAGTTTTAACAAAAACTATTTCAACTGGGTTTTCAATGCTAAGTGAAGAACAACTAAATTTCCCAACGTTTTGTAACTTGTACCTGTTACTTTATCAAGGGTTAGAGCAGTCCTGACAATTACGAGAATATTTCCCAATGTTTCCAAAAAAATTTGCACCATTGGCGACCGTACAGATATGACGGCTTATATATGGTTTTGGATATGGTTTTGGATATGGTTTTGAATGCTATGTAAAGCGCTACTAAATTTCCCTTACTTTTCAAGTTTGATTGTTTCTTGACTCATGTCTACTTGATGTAAACTTAGCACTAGTTTTAACAAAAACTATTTTAACTGGGTTTTCAATGCTAAGTGAAGAACAACTGAGCTTTTCAGTGTAAGACAACCAAAGCTTTCAAGACGAAGACAAACAACTGAAAACAAACAAGGACGCTACAATCTTAGAGGCAAAAATGAACTTAAACATAAAAAACATTGGCTAAATATGTACGTAAAAAGACCAAAATATGCAGTGAAAACTTTTTTTAATATCCTTCCGGCAGAGCTAAAAAAACTGGCTGGAACACAATTTAAAAATTATTGTAAAAATGGTAAAAAAACAATATTTTTTTTTTAGTTTACAAGAATTTTAAAGACTCAAAGACCGAGATGTAAACATTGTATCTACTATGACCGACCCAATATTAATCTTGAAGAATGAAACTATTATTGGAAAGGAAGCTAGACTGGAAATATGTGCAACCGAACCGGGATACGAACCCGGGACCTGCCAATTGCCGGTCGAGTGCTGTACCAACTGAGCTATCCGGACAGATATGTTCCAGTTTTCGCTGGGGGTGGGATAAGGGATCCCTTCAAGGGGGAAGAAGCCGAGGTAACTCGTATGGACGAGTTCGTAAATGGGCACAGGACAGAATGGTCGGTCACTATTCCTCAAATCCCGGTTATCTCGAAGCGCAGTGTTGCTTAACTTTCATCCCTCCAACCTCTCTCCTGGACAGAACTGGTCATGTGTATGATGGTCACCCATCCAATACCTGACCCAGCACAGTGTTGCTTAACTTTTATCCCTCCAACCTCTCTCCCGAACAGAACTGGTCATGTGTATGATGGTCACCCATCCAATACCTGACCCAGCACAGTGTTGCTTAACTTTCATCCCTCCAACCTCTCTCCTGGACAGAACTGGTCATGTGTATGATGGTCACACATCCAATACCTGACCCAGCACAGTGTTGCTTAACTTTCATCCCTCCAACCTCTCTCTCCCGAACAGAACTGGTCATGTGTATGATGGTCACACATCCAATACCTGACTCAGCGCAGTGTTGCTTAACTTTCATCCCTCCAACCTCTCTCCCGAACAGAACTGGTCATGTGTATGATGGTCACCCATCCAATACCTGACTCAGCGAAGTGTTGCTTAACTTGCGTGATATAACCGTTGAGTGCAGGTTATAGTTAGAGTTTCAACGTCAATGTTACAGTCTCTGCGTGAAAGATGGCCACCAAATGACTGCCTTACCAACAAAAATGCAGAGTACTGGAACGTCACGTTAAGTGGAGCCACTGTCGTATGAAATTTAATTTCCATATTTCTCGTAGGTTACTCGCTTTTGTGACTTTTCATGCTCAAAAGATCTCCGTCAATGTTTACCTCAACGATTGATATACACGTAACGATATTAAAAAGCGAGTAACATACGAGAAATATCGAAATTAAATTTCATACGACAGTGGCTCCACTTAACGTGATGTTCCGGTACTCTGCATTTTTGTCGGTAAGGTAGTCATTTGGCGGCCATCTTTCACGCAGAGACTGTAACATTGACGTTCTGTCTCTACCTAGAACCTACACTCAACGATAGTAGCCATCATCACCCGGCCACGTGGCACCATCACGTTTCATCCCTGCATCCAAACTACAGCATCCGTATCCGGTCGGCGCCCTCGTCTTTGATTGGCCCGGATAAAGGAAGCTGATAAGGATGTCGGTATTGATTACAAGTTGCTATGGACTCCGAGATTGAACTTCCGATGCTCGAACCAGTTGCAGATAGATAGCTTCGATTCCCCGACAGGCAATCTAATTCACCGTAAGGCACATGCCACCTCTTAATCTGGTTCCCAACTCGGACTTCCGTGCAGACGCAGGAAGCAACCGCCCCCCCAACTTCCGGTAACTCGAACTACGCCGATTGGCGCAGAGCTGTTTTATAGGCTGCCCCGGAGAAGCAATAAGAATTGTGTAATTGAAATGATAACCGTGTTATCAATACGATATTAACATGATTTAAGTATGATTTACAACAACTGCACGAAGTAGACACATAACTTCATGGTTTTTAGAATCATGTCTACTTGATGTAAACTTAGCACTAAGTTTTAACAAAAACTATTTCAACTTGGTTTTGAATGCTAAGTGAAGAACAACTTAATTTCCCAACGTTTCGTAACTTGTACCTGTTACTTTATCAAGGGTTAGAGCAGTCCTGACAATTTTCCGATAACATAATTGGTAAGTTAAAAAACGCCAATTTGTTCAGGATTTTATTTCAGAAAATACATAATACGTTAGTTTTTGAGTTATTGACACTGATTATTTTATTGAGATGCATTTAGGAAGCTTGAACTTGGTAATTGTTATAATTTTATGTGGTTCTTTTGTTATCGGAAAATTGTCAGGACTGCTTTTACCCTTGATAAAGTAACAGGTACAAGTTACGAAACGTTGGGAAATTCAGTTGATCTTCACTTAGCATTCAAAACCCAGTTGAATTAGTTTTTTTTAAGACATTACTTGGTGTTCTGAACTAAAATTATTGGCCAGGGAATCAAGAAGTGTTTGCCAACTTACCAAGAAAAGCGCCGCCGCAGAAGACGCTTCCTCTGGTAGCAAAAGATACCCGGAAATAACTTCTGCAAGCCACGAAACAATCTCTTCAGCTCCTCAACTTCGGCCACGTTCGGTCATACTCGGCTTCGCTCGTGCCCGAGCCGCGTGCCATCCGATGACGTCACCTAGCACAAGATCGCGCCAAAACAAGGCGTCCATCGACGCGTGTTACGTCACGCGCGCGTAACACCCCCGCGTCGCGACGTCCCACGCGCTCCGACGCCGTCGCGTGCTGCGCGCGCACACGTGACGCGACGCCGTGACGTCACGCGCACGGCGCGTTGGCGTCTCAGCGGCTCTTGGCGGCCGTGGCGAGCGCACGTCGCCAGTCTGTGCTTGCCGGGCATCGAATGAGGACGTCCAGGGACACGGCCAGTTTTATAAAAGTACAAACATGTGCCAGTTGCATCGAAGGGTGCTCTATTAGGTGGTCGTGCACGGAACCAGCCAGTGCCAGCCAGGAATCTAAAGTGCCAATGTGTCAAAGTGTCAAAGTGTCAAAGTGCCAAAGTGTCCAAGTGTCAAAGTGCCAAGATATCTAAGTGTGGTCCAGTTTTTGACGGTGAAGTGCCGGATCCACAAGTGGTCGTGTGTTTGTCTGGCAATGCTAACAAGTGGTCGTCGCCGCCGAACATTGCCGGAATCCGCCGAGTCTACGCGTTGACGCGTGCGCGGCATGGAGACGGCGCTCGGTGGCACGCAACATGCTGACGATGCGTCGTGCGCCGAGCGACGGGCGCCGCGACGCCGACGCCGACGCCGACAGCCAGGCGGAGGCGGCAGAGTTTGTGGACATCTCGCAGGTGTTGTTGGATCCGAGACGTGCGGCGGCGGCGGCGGCAGCGGCGAGTCATGGACGTCTTTATGTCGGCGCCGAGGCGTCGTATGGAGCGTCGGCTTATTACGCGTATCCGGGGTTTGCGCCGCCGCCGCCGCCCCCGGGATCGGCGGGCGTCGAGGAGCTCTTCTCGTTGTGGTTCGGACAACAAGGTGCGTTGCTCGCTTCTCAACAAAATCCCTCAACGCTGGGCTTAACATCTGGATACTGGACTCTCTTTCAATCCTTGAGTGTCTCATGATGACCAACCAGGATCGCTTCTATCTCTACAAAAAGTAGATTATTATTATTATTATTTGTGGTGTTTAACATAGTACTGTTTTGACATCTGACCATGCGGCACTGGTCTAATGGCGTCGGTGAATGAGTGGATGATGATGAACCTAACCTAGCTTAGAAGGGAGGAGGGGAAACCCGGTACTCCTGTCGAAGACCAAGGGGATCTCCGGCTTAACGTCCCTTCCGACGGACGGTACAACGCGAACAACAGGATTCCTCCACAAATCCATGCTGTCGAGAGGTTGATAAGCAATGCGAGTGAAGTAGCTGTACAAACTTTCATCCCTCCAACCTCTCTCCCGAACAGAACTGGTCATGTGTATGATGGTCACCCATCCAATAGCTGACCCAGCGCAGTGTTGCTTAACTTTCATCCCTCCAACCTCTCTCCCGAACAGAACTGGTCTTGTGTATGATGGTCACCCATCCAATACCTGACTCAGCGCAGTGTTGCTGAACTTTCATCCCTCCAACCTCTCTCCCAAACAGAACTGGTCATGTGTATGATGGTCACCCATTCAATACCTGACTCAGCGCAGTGTTGCCTAACTTCGGTGATCTCACGAGGACCGGTGTTTCCAACACACCAAACCATTCGGTAAAAGAAGATCTGAAATCATGTATTTCACGAGGGTTCCTTCGGAAATCTTCCAGCGCAGTAAAGGAAACTTGTTTAAGTCTTGTTTCCACCCCGCCAAGCCGAGCTGGATATCCAGGTGGCCCAGGTCGGTCACCCAGCCGCCTAGCCGTCATAGGGAAGTGTTGCTTAACCTTGCCGCGTGGGACGCTGGTCCGTTGGTCGCGTGGGGCGACGCTGGTGACGTCATGACCTCGAGCTACTTGTGCAGTTGAGGAGGCTCGCCACTTGTTGCGCTTCGAGCGTGGGACCCTCGATACATGCCGTGCACGGGACTCGAACCAAGGGACGGTTTCTTTCAGTAAAAGCGAGCAGAGTGAGACGAGATGGATTTTGAGCGGCTTCCCTTTCAATTTGTTTTGTTATCTTTGTTGTGAGTGTCCCATCGAAAGCCCTTGCACCCTTTGATCGGTCGACAAGCACCCTCCAGTCATGCATACGTTGCATTTTAACAAAAACTATTTCAACTGGGTTTTGAATGCTAAGTAAAGTGCTACTAAATTTTCCGTCGTTTCGCAACATATACTAGTTACTTCTTCAGAGGTTTGAGCAGTCCTGACAATTTTCCATACACATAATTAGTTAGTTAAAAAAACGCCAATATGTTCGAGATCTTATTTCAGAAAAAAAATAATACGTTAGTTTTTAAGTTATTGACCCTGATTATTTTATTTAGATGCATTTAGGAAGCTTAAACTTTGTAATTGTTATACTTTTGTGTGGTTCTTTTGTTATAGGAAAATTGTCAGGACTGCTCTTACCCTTGATAAAGTAACAGGTACAAGTTACGAAACGTTGGGAAATTTAGTTGTTCTTCACTTAGCATTGAAAACCCAGTTGAAATAGTTTTTATTAAAACTAGTGCTAAGTTTACATCAAGTAGACATGAGTCTAAAAACAATCAAAATCGATCATTATTAAAAATCCGCGTAAAATCTGTTATTTATTATCTTTGTAAACGATTTATTTGACATAAATTGATCGGAAAATGTAAATTGTTCAATTCTCATCTTGAGTTAGGGTAAGTTGGGTTAGGTTAGGTTAGGATGGGTTAGGTTAGTTTAGCGTGGGTTAGGGTTGGTTAGGATGGGTTAGGTTAGGTTAGGTTAGGTTAGGTTAGGTTAGGTTAGGTTAGGTTAGGTTAGGTTAGGTTAGGTTAGGTTAGGTTAGGTTAGGTTAGGTTAGGTTAGGTTAGGTAAGGTTAGGTTAGGGTGGGTCAGGTTAGGTTAGGTTAGATTAGGTTAGGTTAGGTTAGGTTAGGTTAGGTTAGGTTAGGTTAGGTTAGGTTAGGTTAGGTTAGGTTAGGTTAGGTTAGGTTAGGTTAGGTTAGGTTAGGGTGGGTCAGGTTAGGTTAGGTTAGGTTAGATTAGGTTAGGTTAGGTTAGGATGGGTTAGGTGAGGTTAGGTACGGCTAGTTTTGCGTGGCTTAGGGTGGCTTAGGGTGGGTTAGGTTAGGTTTTGGGTTGGTTAGGTTATGTTAGGTTAGGGTCGGGTACAGTTGCTAAAATATGTGCTGGAAATGTTGTTTTGTGACCATGAATCTCCTGGCAGCATTGTTTGCAGATGATGGTCATCCAGTGTGATGGTCATCCAGTGTGATGGTCATCCAGTGTGATGGTCATCCAGTGTGATGGTCATCCAGTGTGATGGTCATCCAGTGTGATGGTCATCCAGTGTGATGGTCATCTAGTGTGATGGTCATCCAGTGTGATGGTCATCCAGTGTGATGGTCATCCAGTGTGATGGTCATCCAGTGTGATGGTCATCCAGTGTGATGGTCATCCAGTGTGATGGTCATCCAGTGTGATGGTCATCAAGTGTGATGGTCATCTAGTGTGATGGTCATCCAGTGTGATGGTCATCCAGTGTGATGGTCATCCAGTGTGATGGTCATCCAGTGTGATGGTCATCACAAGCCCTGGATCAGATCTCAGATTATAAATCTCATGAAGCTGATTTCCGGATCAGCCCAACTTTGACTTCCATAAGAAATAAAATCAGGTTTTCTTCGATTCACTGACGACCCTCGTCTCTGTTTTGCCATGTCTTGAATACTATCGCTACATTTGCCTCGTCCTGGGATTGAACATTTAAGCTTGTATTTGTTTTAAAATACCACCAATCAGGAGATAGCAACATTTCATCAAAATGTATTAACAATAACAGCTGTGGCCGTGATCAAATATATTCATCTTAGAAACTTGTGTGACTTCCATGTGTTGCAACTTTCCACGAAGCTTTGTAATTCACAAATGTATTTTATTTTAATCAGAAGAATCAGCTGAACTTAGAACCGATCGGGAAATAACAGTTGGACGCTCAACATATGAGACAACTGAATTTAATCACTTCTTTGTGACATCAAATTGTTGTCAAGATTAAAATACAAAAAAAAAATATTTTGGGAATAATTCTGTTTCAATATTAGTTTAATAATTATCATACAATTTTTTAACCTAACCCAACCGAAATTTTCTCAGCTTTCTAACGGTATTTTTAATTTTTCGTTATCTTTAACGGATCGTTAGCTAAAAGCCTAAAAGTCACACCATGGCACCCAAAATTTCTTACAAGTTTTTCAAAGTTTTAAAGTTAATTTTTTTAAATTTCGCCAGTTAATCTTTACTATCCAAGTACAAGTTACTTTCCCATAATATTGAGTCAAATGACCCACATTTCCAACATCGGCAACAATTACTTGTACTTAGAATCCACGTGCGTGCGATATTCCTCGGAAAACACGTGAATCATGCGTGAATCACGCGTGTACTTTGCAACGACGCGTACGCAACCGCAACGCATTGCGTCAAAAACGCACGAGTTTGTGGTCAACATTTCACCAGCATTTTATTGTATTTATTTTTATTTATTTATTGGTCTTTTTTACACGAGGCGAAGTTCGGGTCTAGACCTCATCTTCCACCTAACCTCGAAAATATTGCAAATTACATAAGAAAATAGTTTCTCGTTTTTAGTAAAGAATAAGAAAATAAACAAATTACTATAATATAGTAATAATAATATAGATAGGGCAGAAACATCATGGTGGTCATAGGATAGGAAAGGAACTTCTAAGATTAACAAAAACTATTTCAACTGGGTTTTGAATGCTAAGTAAAGAACAACTGAATTTCCCAATGTTTTGTAACTTGTACCTGATACTTTATCAAGGGTAAGAGCAGACCTGACAATTTTCCAATAACAAAAGAACCGCACAAAATTATAACAATTACCAAGTTCAAGCTTCCTAAATGCATCCAAACAAAATGTAGCCCTTCACTTAGCATTGAAAACCCAGTTGAAATAGTTTTTGTTAAAACTAGTGCTAAGTTTAGATAAAGTAGACATGAGTCTAAAAACAATCATAATTATCAAAAGCATTTTTTGTTTATTTTACATAATTTTCTTCACAAATCCACTAAACCTCGCTTCAACTAAAAATGCATCCCATGATCTCCGATATCGCGATGCAGAAATCAACCAAGAAGCCGTGATTGCGCCTGCGCCACAAGAGAAAGTTCGCGCCATATTTTATCAATGAAACTGCTCGACGTTATGAATGAATCTTACTACGCCAGTCTGTCTCCCTCTCTCTTGCTCTGGCAAAACAGCTACGAAACAAGGCACCAGTTGGCCGTGGGTGTTGGTGTGGGTGCGTCGCGGAACTCGGGGGTAAAACAAGTGACTTTTACTAAAATGTGACTTGCTTTTGTTTGTTTTGTTTGTTTGCAAGCTTTAAAAGTTTGCAATTGACATTTAATATCATAATAAATCATGGAATTCAATCACTGCATTGCCATTGAGTTCACAAATTCAATCAGAGGCAAAAGTACTACAGAACAAACAAACCAAATAATTTTTAGATGAAATCTGTATTTAAATTGCAAACGCTTGCAATGCGCGGGGTATTTTATTATTATCAACACTATAACCGTCTCAAAAATTGATGTTCAAACGGGGACTCAAACCCCGATCTCCACCTGTCGCGGGTGTTGCTCTAACCAATTGAGCTACTTGGACCCCGATCTCCACCTGTCGCGGGTGTTGCTCTAACCAATTGAGCTACTTGGACCCCGATCTCCACCTGTCGCGGGTGTTGCTCTAACCAATTGAGCTACTTGGACCCCGATCTCCACCTGTCGCGGGTGTTGCTCTAACCAATTGAGCTACTTGAACCCCGATCTCCACCTGTCGCGGGTGTTGCTCTAACCAATTGAGCTACTTGGACCCCGATCTCCACCTGTCGCGGGTGTTGCTCTAACCAATTGAGCTACTTGAACCCCGATCTCCACCTGTCGCGGGTGTTGCTCTAACCAATTGAGCTACTTGGACCCCGATCTCCACCTGTCGCGGGTGTTGCTCTAACCAATTGAGCTACTTGGACCCCGATCTCCACCTGTCGCGGGTGTTGCTCTAACCAATTGAGCTACTTGGACCCCGATCTCCACATGTCACGGGTGTTGCTCTAACCAATTGAGCTACTTGGACCCCGATTTCCACCTGTCGCAGGTGTTGCTCTAACCAATTGAGCTACTTGGACCCCGATCTCCACCTGTCGCGGGTGTTGCTCTAACCAATTGAGCTACTTGGACCCCGATTTCCACCTGTCGCAGGTGTTGCTCTAACCAATTGAGCTACTTGGACCCCGATCTCCACATGTCACGGGTGTTGCTCTAACCAATTGAGCTACTTGGACCCCGATTTCCACCTGTCGCAGGTGTTGCTCTAACCAATTGAGCTACTTGGACCCCGATCTCCACCTGTCGCGGGTGTTGCTCTAACCAATTGAGCTACTTGGACCCCGATTTCCACCTGTCGCAGGTGTTGCTCTAACCAATTGAGCTACTTGGACCCTGATCTCCACCTGTCACGGGTGTTGCTCTAACCAATTGAGCTACTTGGACCCCGATCTCCAAGTGTCGCGGGTGTTGCTCTAGCCAATTGAGCTACTTGGACCCCGATCTCCACCTGTCGCGGGTGTTGCTCTAACCAATTGAGCTACTTGGACCCCGATCTCCACCTGTCGTGGGTGTTGCTCTAACCAATTGAGCTACTTGGACCCCGATCTCCACCTGTCGCAGGTGTTGCTCTAACCAATTGAGCTACTTGAACCCCGATCTCCACCTGTCGCGGGTGTTGCTCTAACCAATTGAGCTACTTGGACACTGGCTTTCTGAGACGATTCCAGAATATTTGATGAGAATGACAGATCTCCAAGGAGTAGAACCAAGAGTAGCTCAATTGGTTAGAGCGACAGTCTCGACAGGTGGAGATCGGGGTTTGAGTCCCCGTTTAGGCATCAATTTTTGAGACGGATATAGTGTTGATAATAATAAAATACCCAATGGTATCGCCATTTGCCACTCAATTAATACTAAATTAAAATACTTCACTGTACCTACCCTGAAATTCATTGAAAGCACAAGTTCCTCCGGAGGAATGTCAAGAGTGTGAAAGTTACCAAATGTTCTTGACAAAGTTGGTTGCTATGCAACGCAGATCACCCCCCACCCCTTTTAAAGTCAGTGCTCTGTTGAAGATCTCACGACATCGAGGAATCGATTAGCATCTCGTATCTTACAATCAGCAGAGTCAATAAAACGAGCCGAAGCAACAACAATCCGTTAATTGCAACCATGGAGACGTAAACAATGACATGTCGTCCCTAGCAACGTGTAAACAAGGTGTCAACAAGCTGGTTGTCATGGTAACAAGTTGCTCCTCATTATGCGTGGACATCGTCTGGCTGAGTCGGCTCACGGCGCTTGCCGGGTACATCGGGTACATCGCGTACATCGCGTACATCGGGTACATCGCGTACATCGCGTACATCGCGTACATCGCGTACATCGGGTACATCGCGTACATCGCGTACATCGCGTACATCGCGTACATCGGGTACATCGGGTACATCGGTTCTTGCTTTTAAATTAGCACTGTTTTGACATCTGGCCATGTGGCACTGGTCTAATGGCGTCGGTGAATGAGTGGATGATGATGAACCTAACCTAGCCTAGAAGGGAGGAGGGGAAACCTGGTGCCGGCACGTAGCCTACTCCTGTCGAAGACCAAGCGGACCACCGGCTTAACGTCCCTTCCGAAGGACGGTACAACGCGAACAACAGGATTCCTCCACAATTCCATGCTGTCGAGAGTTTGATAAGCAAGGCGAGTGAAGTTGCTGTACTAAATTTCATCCCTCCAACCTCTCACCTCTCTTGTGTATGATGGTCACTCATCCAATACCTGACTCAGCGCAGTGTTGCTTAACTTTCATCCCTCCAACCTCTCTCCCGAACAGAACTGGTCATGTGTATGATGGTCACCTATCCAATACCTGAACCAGCGCAGTGTTGCTTAACTTTCATCCCTCCAACCTCTCTCCCGAACAGAACTGGTCATGTGTATGATAGTCACCCATCCAATACCTGACCCAGCGCAGTGTTGCTTAACTTTCATCCCTCCAACCTCTCTCCCGAACAGAACTGGTCATATGTATGATAGTCACCCATCCAATACCTGACCCAGCGCAGTGTTGCTTAACTTTCATCCCTCCAACCTCTCTCCCGAACAGAACTGGTCATGTGTATGATGGTCACCCATCAAATACCTGATCCAGTGCCATTTTACCGCAGGAAGACTCGGGGCTTCTCATGTATAAGACTTGATCTTATTTAACGCGTTAATTTCAAATATGTTGAGTATCCGTTGTGAGGGATCAGCGTCTTGGGGCTCTTCACTGGCGCCGGCGCTACTCTCGTCCCACGGATGGTGTAAGAAATCATTGCCAATTCACACAAAGATGTTATTCCTTGCTAACCTTGGTAGCTACAAGAAGTTACCACTGTCCTCGTACACCAAAGTGGTCTTTCATATCACAACGCTTTATCGCTGCCGGCGAGCAAATACCCTCAACAACTTGACGGGCTCGCCATTCCTTGCAGCAGCACACCTACCTCGCCCGAGGCACGAACCAAGGTCCTCGCGATCGTTCAAACACCCTTCGACCGGATGTGACGTAGCCACCCGCTGACCGCCGGTGAACCCTTTTAAACCACAAAACTCTCATCTCCAGAGAATATACATGAAATTAGCATACATGACCTGGATAGAGCATAGGATCCAGCCAGCTGATCTCAAATAACCTGGATAGAACATAGGATCCAGCCAGCTGATCTCAAATAACCTGGATAGAACATAGGATCCAGACAGCTGATCTCAAATAACCTGGATAGAGCATAGGACCCAGCCAGCTGATCTCAAATAACCTGGATAGAACATAGGATCCAGCCAGCTGATCTCAAATAACCTGGATAGAGCATAGGATGCAGACAGCTGATCTCAAATAACCTGGATAGAGCATAGGACCCAGCCAGCTGATCTCAAATAACCTGGATAGAGCATAGGATGCAGACAGCTGATCTCAAATAACCTGGATAGAGCATAGGATCCAGCCAGCTGATCTCAAATAACCTGGATAGAGCATAGGATGCAGACAGCTGATCTCAAATAACCTGGATAGAGCATAGGATCCAGCCAGCTGATCTCAAATAACCTGGATAGAGCATAGGATGCAGACAGCTGATCTCAAATAACCTGGATAGAGCATAGGATCCAGCCAGCTGATCTCAAATAACCTGGATAGAGCATAGGATCCAGACAGCTGATCTCAAATAACCTGGATAGAGCATAGGATCCAGACAGTTGATCTCAAATAACCTGGATAGAGCATAGGATCCAGACAGCTGATCTCAAATAACCTGGATAGAGCATAGGATCCAGACAGCTGATCTCAAATAACCTTGATAGAGCATAGGATCCAGCCAGCTGATCTCAAATAACCTGGATAGAGCATAGGATCCAGCCAGCTGATCTCAAATAACCTGGATAGAGCATAGGATCTAGCCAGCTGATCTCAAATAACCTGGATAGAGCATAGGATCCAGCCAGCTGATCTCAAATAACATGGATAGAGCATAGGATCCAGCCAGCTGATCTCAAATAACCTGGATAGAGCATAGGATCCAGACAGCTGATCTCAAATAACCTGGATAGAGCATAGGATCCAGCCAGCTGATCTCAAATAACCTGGATAGAGCATAGGATCCAGCCAGCTGATCTCAAATAACCTGGATAGAGCATAGGATCCTGCTACCTATATATTCTCATCGCCAGCGAATATACATGAAATTAGCATACATTTCATCTAACGTACTATACATCCACATGCAGACAAAATAGATGACTAGACGCAACGGCCGAGCTCGAGGAATCTGAACGAGCGACGCCCACGTGATGAATGGACCCCAAGACTTGGTCTTTGGGTGGAGTCCACCGTGTGCCGTGGCCGGGGCTGTAATAATTACCTCGCCGCTTGCTGGGACTTGGACCTCTCCTCTGCATCCCATCCATATATAGACTTCTAGCGCCGTGACGGGTCTTCCTAGCCTTTATACGTCATAGGCGACCCCACCTGGCTCGCGACCCACGCGCTGCTCATCCGATGCAGTGGTATCGGTCCCGTTTGACGACGCACTGTTTGACGACGCGTGCCGTTTCGCTGGGAATATGAGGGTGAATGGGATGGAATACCTGATGTTTGAATGTTTGGTTTAACGTCTCTTCCGAAGGACGGTGCGACTTGATTGACAGGATTCCTAGAACTGGATTTGATTTTCAAGATGGCCGCCCGAGCCAGGGATGGGTTGACCAGTGAAAGTGCAAACGATGACGAAATTAAAATACATTTTCTTTGCGTCTTTGAGTCACAAATGATTGGAAAACGTAGGTAATTCACGAGCGCACAATCTTGGGCTTATTGTGAAACTATCCCCCCGGTACCTGTACCTGAACCTGTGCCAGTACCTGTACCTGAACCTGTACAAGTACCTGTACCTGAACCTGTACCTGAACCTGTACAAGTACCTGTACCTGAACCTGTACAAGTACCTGTACCTGAACCTGTGCTGGTACTTGTACCAGTACCTGTGCCGATACTTGTGCCGGTACTTGTACCAGTACTTGTACCTGTACTTGTACCGGTACCGGCGGTGACCATGGCGACACAAGCCAGTGCGGGGAGATTAGCAAACCGGATCTCAGTCTCGGACGCGGGAAAAAAAACTCGCTCAATTTCACGCTCGTCCCCATGGCAACCATCAACAATGTAGGGGGGAGGGGGGGGGGGGGGGGTCATGTTCTACTCGGGGTTCGTGTCCCGGCGATCGCTCATATCTCAGCCCAACACAGTCTGCGCCACACGCTTCAAAAAATAGCTATTTGCATTTAATTTCTAAGCCCCGTGGAGCAAAACAGCTGACAGCTGACAGAGATGTCACTTTGACAGCTCGCTCTTGCGATTGTAGCCAATCCAATCCAAGAAAAGACAAAACATGAAGAGAAATCTCAAAAACAGTGGCGTTACGTCGACACATCGCCACTGCAAACAAACTCTAATATTCTCTGTACTTTACACTTGAAATTCAACGTTGCAATACTCTTAAATCTGCATCGCGTAAACAAACTGCTCGGTCGCCATGGCAACCCACGCATCAACACAATAATATTCAGCTTCAATATTTAGCCACGATTTAGCGGCTACTCGTGCAACTTCGACCCACTCACTTGTTGCGTCGCGCTAGCAACGTGATTACGTAACAACGCACACCTGTTGGAGCTATCCATGAATGAATCGGCTACGTCACGACTACTAGTGGTGGAGAGGGGGGGGGGGGGGGAGATAAGACAAATCACTGTCGGTGGTACGTGCCGAGCAACCCACGGCCCGTGCGAGACTAGAGAACGGGTTCCCTAGAAGTGTGGGCTGACATTTCGATGGCACGGCTTCGAACCCCGGATCATGCAATGCTGTCATAAAATAGCGGCGACCCAAACTTGATTCTGAGGGAAATCAGTGAAATTATAAGTCAAGTTGCTTTATTATTAACAACACTATAACCGTCTCAAAAATTGATGGTCAAACGGGGACTCGAACCCCGATCTCCACCTGTCGCGGGTGTTGCTCTAACCAATTGAGCTACTTGGACCCCGATCTCCACCTGTTACGGGTGTTGCTCTAACCAATTGAGCTACTTGAACCCCGATCTCCACCTGTCGCGGGTGTTGCTCTAACAAATTGAGCTACTTGGACCCCAATCTTCACCTGTCGCAGGTGTTGCTCAAACCAATTGAGCTACTTGGACCCCGATCTCCACCTGTCGTAGGTGTTGCTCTAACCAATTAAGCTACTTGGACCCCGATCTCCACCTGTCGCGGGTGTTGCTCTAACCAATTGAGCTACTTGGACCCCGATCTCCACCTATCATGGGTGTTGCTCTAACCAATTGAGTTACTTGGACCCCAATCTCCACCTGTCGCGGGTGTTGCTCTAACCAATTGAGCTACTTGGACCCGGATCTCCACCTGTCGCGGGTGTTGCTCTAACCAATTGAGTTACTTGGACCCCGATCTCCACTTGTCGCGGGTGTTGCTCTTACCAATTGAGCTACTTGGACCCCGATCTCCACCTATCATGGGTGTTGCTCTAACCAATTGAGTTACTTGGACCCCAATCTCCACCTGTCGCGGGTGTTGCTCTAACCAATTGAGCTACTTGGACCCGGATCTCCACCTGTCGCGGGTGTTGCTCTAACCAATTGAGCTACTTTGACCCCGATCTCCACCTGTCGCGGGTGTTGCTCTAACCAATTGAGCTACTTGGACCCCGATCTCCACCTGTCGCGGGTGTTTAAGAAATTGTGTAACATAGAAACAATATTTTCACCGAATTTTTTTTTTTTTTTTTTCGACCTTTTGCGAATTTTCAAATATAAATTCCACTTAACCGGTCGGCCCAGCACCTGGACCTGGTCTCGAACTTGGCACCTCCACGCCGACGCTTTCAGCCGCGGGCGTCGCTATTTCCAACGCATGACTCGACGTCGCAGCGATCGAGGAGGCGTTGGCTTGGATCCACCTGGCAGAAGTAGCGCTGTGTAACGAGGATCCCCTCTAGCTTCCCAATGTCGCGGCTTTAGTCCCGAGCTAGCTTCCCAATGTCGCGGCGTTAGTCCCGAGCTAGCTTCCCAATGTCGCGGCGTTAGTCCCGAGCTAGCTTTCCAATTTCGCGGCTTAAGTCCCGAGCTGGCTTCCCAATGCTGCGGCTTTGGTCGCTGTGAGCCGAGCTGGGTCCCAATTCATTCCAACGGACAGGCGGCTGTAGGTCTGGTCCCATGATAGGGACTTCTTCATTAAACCGTTGAGTGTGCAGGTTCTAGGTAGAGACAGAACGTTAATGTTAAACCGTTGAGTGTGCAGGTTCTAGGTAGAGACAGAACGTTATTGTTAAACCGTTGAGTGTGCAGGTTCTAGGTAGAAACAGAACGTTAATGTTAAACCGTTGAGTGTGCAAGTTCTAGGTAGAGACAGAACGTTGATGTTAAACCGTTGAGTGTGCAGGTTCTAGGTTGAGACAGAACGTTAATGTTAAACCGTGGAGTGTGCAGGTTCTAGGTAGAGACAGAACGTTATTGTTAAACCGTTAAGTGTGCAGGTTCTAGGTAGAGACAGAACGTAAATGTTAAACCGTTGAGTGTGCAGGTTCTAGGTAGAGACAGAACGTTAATGTTAAACCGTTGAGTGTGCAGGTTCTAGGTAGAGACAGAACGTAAATGTTAAACCGTTGAGTGTGCAGGTTCTAGGTAGAGACAGAACGTTGATGTTAAACCGTTGAGTGTGCAGGTTCTAGGTTGAGACAGAACGTTAATGTTAAACCGTTGAGTGTGCAGGTTCTAGGTAGAGACAGAACGTTAATGTTAAACCGTTGAGTGTGCAGGTTCTAGGTATAGACAGAACGTAATGTTAAACCGTTGAGTGTGCAGGTTCTAGGTACAGACAGAACGTTGATGTTAAACCGTTGAGTGTGCAGGTTCTAGGTAGAGACAGAACGTTAATGTTAAACCGTTGAGTGTGCAGGTTCTAGGTATAGACAGAACGTAATGTTAAACCGTTGAGTGTGCAGGTTCTAGGTAGAGGCAGAACGTTAATGTTAAACCGTTGAGTGTGCAGGTTGTAGGTGGAGACAGAACGTTAATGTTTAACCGTTGAGTGTGCAGGTTCTAGGTAGAGACAGAACGTTAATGTTAAACCGTTGAGTGTGCAGGTTCTAGGTAGAGACAGAACGTTAATGTTAAACCGTTGAGTGTGCAGGTTCTAGGTTGAGACAGAACGTTAATGTTAAACCGTTGAGTGTGCAGGTTCTAGGTAGAGACAGAACGTTAATGTTAAACCGTTGAGTGTGCAGGTTCTAGGTTGAGACAGAACGTTAATGTTAAACCGTTGAGTGTGCAGGTTCTAGGTAGAGACAGAACGTTAATGTTAAACCATTGAGTGTGCAGGTTCTAGGTAGAGACAGAACGTTGGTGTTAAACCGTTGAGTGTGCAGGTTCTAGGTAGAGACAGAACGTAATGTTAAACCGTTGAGTGTGCAGGTTCTAGGTAGAGGCAGAACGTTGATGTTAAACCGTTGAGTGTGCAGGTTCTAGGTAGAGACAGAATGTTAATGTTAAACCGTTGAGTGTGCAGGTTCTAGGTAGAGACAGAACGTTGATGTTAAACCGTTGAGTGTGCAGGTTCTAGGTAGAGACAGAACGTTGATGTTAAACCGTTGAGTGAGCAGGTTCAAGGTAGAGACAGAACGTTAATGTTAAACCGTTGAGTGTGCAGGTTCTAGGTTGAGACAGAACGTTAATGTTAAACCGTTGAGTGTGCAGGTTCTAGGTAGAGACAGAACGTTAATGTTAAACCGTTGAGTGTGCAGGTTCTAGGTATAGACAGAACGTTAATGTTAAACCGTTGAGTGTGCAGGTTCTAGGTAGAGACAGAACGTTAATGTTAAACCATTGAGTGTGCAGGTTCTAGGTAGAGACAGAACGTTGATGTTAAACCGTTGCGTGCGCAGGTTCTAGGTAGAGACAGAACATTAATGTTAAACCGTTGAGTGTGCAGGTTCTAGGTAAAGACAGAACGTTAATGTTAAACCGTTGAGTGTGCAGGTTCTAGGTAGAGACAGAACGTTGATGTTAAACCGTTGAGTGTGCAGGTTCTAGGTTGAGACAGAACGTTAATGTTAAACCGTTGAGTGTGCAGGTTCTAGGTAGAGACAAAACGTTAATGTTAAACTGTTGAGTGTGCAGGTTCTAGGTAGAGACAGAACGTCAATGTTAAACCGTTGAGTGTGCAGGTTCTAGGTAGAGACAGAACGTTAATGTTAAACCGTTGAGTGTGCAGGTTCTAGGTAGAGACAGAACGTTAATATTAAATAGTTGAGTGTGCTAGTTCTAGGTAAAGACAGAACGTTAATGTTAAACCGTTGAGTGTGCAGGTTATAGGTAGAGGCAGAACGTTAATGTTAAACCGTTGAGTGTGCAGGTTCTAGGTTAAGACAGAACGTTGATGTTAAACCGCTGAGTGTGCAGGTTCTAGGTAGAGACAGAACGTTAATGTTAAACCGCTGAGTGTGCAGGTTCTAGGTAGAGACAGAACGTTAATGTTAAACTGTTGAGTGTGCAGGTTCTAGGTAGAGACAGAACGTTATTGTTAAACCGTTGAGTGTGCAGGTATTAGGTAGAAACAGAACGTTAATGTTAAACCGTTGAGTGTGCAAGTTCTAGGTAGAGACAGAACGTTGATGTTAAACCGTTGAGTGTGCAGGTTCTAGGTTGAGACAGAACGTTAATGTTAAACCGTTGAGTGTGCAGGTTCTAGGTAGAGACAGAACGTTATTGTTAAACCGTTGAGTGTGCAGGTTCTAGGTAGAGACAGAACGTAAATGTTAAACCGTTGAGTGTGCAGGTTCTAGGTAGAGACAGAACGTTAATGTTAAACCGTTGAGTGTGCAGGTTCTAGGTAGAGACAGAACGTAAATGTTAAACCGTTGAGTGTGCAGGTTCTAGGTAGAGACAGAACGTTGATGTTAAACCGTTGAGTGTGCAGGTTCTAGGTTGAGACAGAACGTTTATGTTAAACCGTTGAGTGTGCAGGTTCTAGGTAGAGACAGAACGTTAATGTTAAACCGTTGAGTGTGCAGGTTCTAGGTATAGACAGAACGTAATGTTAAACCGTTGAGTGTGCAGGTTCTAGGTACAGACAGAACGTTGATGTTAAACCGTTGAGTGTGCAGGTTCTAGGTAGAGACAGAACGTTAATGTAAAACCGTTGAGTGTGCAGGTTCTAGGTATAGACAGAACGTAATGTTAAACCGTTGAGTGTGCAGGTTCTAGGTAGAGGCAGAACGTTAATGTTAAACCGTTGAGTGTGCAGGTTGTAGGTGGAGACAGAACGTTAATGTTTAACCGTTGAGTGTGCAGGTTCTAGGTAGAGACAGAACGTTAATGTTAAACCATTGAGTGTGCAGGTTCTAGGTAGAGACAGAACGTTGGTGTTAAACCGTTGAGTGTGCAGGTTCTAGGTAGAGACAGAACGTAATGTTAAACCGTTGAGTGTGCAGGTTCTAGGTAGAGGCAGAACGTTGATGTTAAACCGTTGAGTGTGCAGGTTCTAGGTAGAGACAGAATGTTAATGTTAAACCGTTGAGTGTGCAGGTTCTAGGTAGAGACAGAACGTTGATGTTAAACCGTTGAGTGTGCAGGTTCTAGGTAGAGACAGAACGTTGATGTTAAACCGTTGAGTGAGCAGGTTCAAGGTAGAGACAGAACGTTAATGTTAAACCGTTGAGTGTGCAGGTTCTAGGTTGAGACAGAACGTTAATGTTAAACCGTTGAGTGTGCAGGTTCTAGGTAGAGACAGAACGTTAATGTTAAACCGTTGAGTGTGCAGGTTCTAGGTAAAGACAGAACGTTAATGTGAAACCGTTGAGTGTGCAGGTTCTAGGTAGAGACAGAACGTTAATGTTAAACCATTGAGTGTGCAGGTTCTAGGTAGAGACAGAACGTTGATGTTAAACCGTTGCGTGCGCAGGTTCTAGGTAAAGACAGAACGTTGATGTTAAACCACTGAGTATGCAGGTTCTAGGTAGAGACAGAACGTTAATGTTAAACCGTTGCGTGCGCAGGTTCTAGGTAGAGACAGAACGTTAATGTTAAACCGTTGAGTGTGCAGGTTCTAGGTAAAGACAGAACGTTAATGTTAAACCGTTGAGTGTGCAGGTTCTAGGTAGAGACAGAACGTTGATGTTAAACCGTTGAGTGTGCAGGTTCTAGGTTGAGACAGAACGTTAATGTTAAACCGTTGAGTGTGCAGGTTCTAGGTAGAGACAAAACGTTAATGTTAAACTGTTGAGTGTGCAGATTCTAGGTAGAGACAGAACGTCAATGTTAAACCGTTGAGTGTGCAGGTTCTAGGTAGAGACAGAACGTTAATGTTAAACCGTTGAGTGTGCAGGTTCTAGGTAGAGACAGAACGTTAATATTAAATAGTTGAGTGTGCTAGTTCTAGGTAAAGACAGAACGTTAATGTTAAACCGTTGAGTGTGCAGGTTATAGGTAGAGGCAGAACGTTAATGTTAAACCGTTGAGTGTGCAGGTTCAAGGTTAAGACAGAACGTTGATGTTAAACCGCTGAGTGTGCAGGTTCTAGGTAGAGACAGAACGTTAATGTTAAACCGCTGAGTGTGCAGGTTCTAGGTAGAGACAGAACGTTAATGTTAAACTGTTGAGTGTGCTAGTTCTAGGTAAAGACAGAACGTTAATGTTAAACCGTTGAGTGTGCAGGTTCTAGGTAGAGACAGAACGTTAATGTTAAACCGTTGAGTGTGCAGGTTCTAGGTAGAGGCAGAACGTAAATATTAAATAGTTGAGTGTGCAGGTTATAGGTATAGGCAGAACGTTAATGTTAAACCGTCGAGTGTGCAGGTTCTAGGTAGAGACAGAACGTTAATGTTAAACCGTTGAGTGTGCAGGTTCTAGGTAGAGACAGAACGTTAATGTTAAACCGTTGAGTGAGCAGGTTCTAGGTAGAGACAGAACGTTGATGTTAAACCGTTGAGTGTGCAGGTTCTAGGTAGAGGCAGAACATTGATGTTAAACCGTTGAGTTTGCAGGTTCTAGGTAGAGACAGAACGTAGATGTTAAACCGTTGAGTGTGCAGGTTCTAGGTAGAGACAGAACGTTGATGTTAAACCGTTGAGTGTGCAGGTTCTAGGTAGAGACAGAACGTAGAAGTTAAACTTTCTGCGTGAAAGATGGCCGTCAAATGACTACCTTACCGACAAAAATGCAGAGTACCGGAACATCACGTTAAGTGGAGCCACTGTCGTATGAAATTTAATTTCGATATTTTCGTAGGTTACTCGCTGTTGAGACTTTTCATGCTGAAAATATCTCCATCAAAATCGCTTACCACTCGATAGCCACTAAAGCAGAGGGACTGAACAATTTTTTTTGCAATTCTTTTTCAAACTCTTTGAAAATCCCGTTTGGAAATGCACAACAGTTTCCCTCGTATGCTTTTCTTGGGCCAAAACCAGAGCCAGGTGTTGACACTCGCCTACGCATGTCGTTATTAAAATGCGTGACGTTGCGTTCGTTGCTCGCTGATGTTTTTCTTTAAGGAAAATGCAACCACGTTGCCAAATTGGGGTTGGGCCGGATAATAGTTTATGATTTTAGTGCAGTTCTACCCTTGCTTTCATCCCGTCCATCTTGTCTCGCTTCCACAAAGCCGTTACGTGCGTGGTCGCAATCGTCACCTTAGAAGGCGCTGGGTCACTGCTTTGTTGATGTTGTTGTTGCTCGTTAGTTCGCGTGGGTGCCACTAGGTGGTCGCCGCCGCCACACCAGCCAGTCTCCTAGCATAGCTGCGCGCGCATCGGTTGCTACGTCACGTGCTACGTCACCCGAAGGGTACTGGGTGGTGGGGCACGGAGGGGTGACACCAGATTGCGCACGCGCCGATCGGCCGAGGCACGTCCAAATATGGGACAGCCGGGGGTCCATTCATAAACCGAGGTGCGGCGTGCGTCGCTTCCAGTCGAGTCCGAGTCGTTGCGGTGTTCGGTTCGCGTCCCGTTAGTCGCTTAGCAACCGCGCGAGCTTCGTGTCTAGTCAAAACCAGTGGCGTGCCGTACGTTCATCCATCGCGTACCCCCCACCCAGCGGCAAACTGACGACCGCCGGCTGTGTATTTTGGTTTCCCCTTCTCCCCGGTACCCCTACCACCCCCACCGCCCCGACATCGTGGACCTGTCACCTGTTTACGACATCCGCCTCCGCCGGCGCCGACGTCGCCTCGTCGGCGGAGGCGTCGTTCGAGCCCGGCCTGGCGCTCGAAGACGAGGACTCGTGTTCGCTGAAGACCTTAGCGTGTGTCAGTCCCTTGGAAGTGTGCGGGGGTCGTGAGGTTAAGAGTCTGCCGTCACCGCCGCCTCCCTCGTCGTCGTCGTCGTCATCCTCCTCCTCGTCGAGCAGTTCTGACGTCGTGCTTGCCCGTTGTACAGGATCTGCAGCCGGTACGCCGCCGTCTACCATGGTGATGGACGGCGTGGATTCGCTGGTCTCTCATCAGCATCAGCCGTATCTACTAACTGAGTCGGCTGCAGCTGCTGCCGCCGCCGCCGCCGCCTCGGCTCACTTCAGCGTCCTCAGCTTCGACGCTTGCCTCTACACGGCAAGCACTAAAGAGTCATCGACGCCCGCCTCGTCGGCGTCGTCCACGTCGGTCGGGCCGTCGTTGTCGCTGCTGACAAGATTGCCGGGCGCTGGAGGACGCGGCAGTCCGGCAACTCCAAGCACACAACTAGTTACCGGTGCCGGTGGACGGCACGGCGACGGCGACGACGACGCCGTCCACCAGGAGGGTGGCGACGCTGCCGAGACGCAGCCTGGTGATCTCAACACTCCGGTGACCACTTCCGGTGACATACCGTCGTTCTTCGGGCCGTCAACTGTCGTTGAGCCACCGCCGATCACAGGTAAGATGCTGGAACGAGCGATCTGTTGTCTTCTTTTTATGCCAAGACGCCCTCCTCCGAAGACGCCGTGGTGTTGAGCACCTGCGCAGTACCAACCACATACCCTTAGGATGTATTCTTGATATATCTTCTTATGTTTGTCAATCAATCTTAACTTTTATCTTTTAAATTCCTAATTATGAACTGATAAAATACAATTGCCGGTCAGATAAAGTCTAAACGCAGATCGGTGGAAATGATTATAAATGTGAGAAATTCCGCAGCATTAAAGCCTACCGCACTTTATTATGAACTGGATAAATTATAATTCAGGGAAATCATTGAACATTTTGTTGTTGCCTTGATGAGAACATGAATCTGATTACACCTGGGACACGGCGCTGCATTCGCTATTTGGGATATCAGCCAAAACTAACAGGACTCGTCTGGCAATCTCATGTGTTGACAGTTATATTCATGCAATATGGCCGAGCACGCGTGAACCCACGCATCCCCCACGCACCCCCAGTGGCGGGCATTCTTTATCAACGCCGCTCAACTTCTGTAAGAGGCATTTGCACTCGATGTTAGGTAGGGTTCAATCGCATGTCCTGACATGTCACTGCCTGGTGAAGGACTTATTCCAATGAGCACAGACAACTTGGTAATGAGTTGTTGGCTCACGGCACGGATTCAATGCGGCCAGGGATCGAACCCGGTTCGACGCGACGCCGCCATCCCCTTTAATATCGAACGTCGGGACGTCGAGCGTTGCGTTGCGTTGCGTTGCGTTGCGTTGTGTTGCGTTGCGTCGCGTCGCAGTTACTAAGGGATTTTCCCCAGCTGGCTGATGATCCAGCCAGCTGATCTCAAATAACTTGGATAGAGCATAGGATCCAGCCAGCTGATCTCAAATAACTTGGATAGAGCATAGGATCCAGCCAGCTGATCTCAAATAACCTGGATAGAGCATAGGATCCAGCCAGCTGATCTCAAATAACTTGGATAGAGCATAGGATCCAGCCAGCTGATCTCAAATAACTTGGATAGAGCATAGGATCCAGCCAGCTGATCTCAAATAACCTGGATAGAGCATAGGATCCAGCCAGCTGATCTCAAATAACTTGGATAGAGCATAGGATCCAGCCAGCTGATCTCAAATAACCTGGATAGAGCATAGGATCCATCCAGCTGATCTCGAATAACCTGGATAGAGCATAGGATCCAGCCAGCTGATCTCAAATAATCTGGATAGAGCATAGGATCCAGCTAGCTGATCTCAAATAACCTGGATATGGCATAGGATCCAGCCAGCTGATCTCAAATAACCTGGATAGAGCATAGGATCCAGTCAGCTGATCTCAAATAACCTGGATAGAGCATAGGATCCAGCCAGCTGATCTCAAATAACCTGGATAGAGTATAGGATCCAGCCAGCTGATCTCAAATAACCTGGATAGAGCATAGGATCCAGCCAGCTGATCTCAAATAACCTGGATAGAGCATAGGATCCAGCCAGCTGATCTCAAATAACCTGGATAGAGCATAGGATCCATCCAGCTGATCTCGAATAACCTAGATAGAGCATAGGATCCAGCCAGCTGATCTCAAATAATCTGGATAGAGCATAGGATCCAGCTAGCTGATCTCAAATAACCTGGATATGGCATAGGATCCAGCCAGCTGATCTCAAATAACCTGGATAGAGCATAGGATCCAGTCAGCTGATCTCAAATAACCTGGATAGAGCATAGCATCCAGCCAGCTGATCTCAAATAACCTGGATAGAGCATAGGATCCAGCCAGCTGATCTCAAATAACCTGGATAGAGCATAGGATCCAGCCAGCTGATCTCAAATAACCTGGATAGAGTATAGGATCCAGCCAGCTGATCTCAAATAACCTGGATAGAGCATAGGATCCAGCCAGCTGATCTCAAATAACCTGGATAGAGTATAGGATCCAGCCAGCTGATCTCAAATAACCTGGATAGAGCATAGGATCCAGCCAGCTGATCTCAAATAACCTGGATAGAGTATAGGATCCAGCCAGCTGATCAAAATTGAAGTGAGGTAATCAATTTTTGGCAACAGATTCTCTAAATTGGAATTGTGCCAATGATTTCAATGCTAATTGGAGTGTTTTTAGAAACACGTTTTCAACCAATTTTGGCCATGAAAACAATGAAAACCACCGAAGAATATACTTGAAATAAAACGGGCTCTTTGGGAGAGCTGATAATCAGGGACTTTCAAGATGGCCGCCTTGGCTTCTTAGCTTCATTATGGCAAGCATTTGAGATGACCCTGTGAGCTGACAGGACGTCCCACCACACGATGGAATCTCATCGGGTGCCATTGTTGCCACCTCGGGCTTGCGAAACTAATTCCCATGGGATTCGTTCATTTATATTCATATTGTTTATTTCCAAATTGTTTACTAGAGTAGCATTGGGTTGGTGAGAGAAACAAAGGTACATAATAAAATACTAAATCTTACAGTTGAAATACTTGAATCGTTTGTTGTGCCGTTGAACGTTTGATTCGTTAGTCTTCGTGAAGCGACTGCAATTTCATTATTAACTACACTAGAACCGTCTCAAAAAATTGACGCCCAAACGCCTTGGAGAACTGTCATTCTCATCAAATACACTAAAATCGTCTAAAAAACCCAGTGTCCAGATAGCTCAATGGTTCAGAGCAACCCCCGCGACAGGTGGAGATCGGGGTCCAAGTAGCTCAATTGGTTAGAGCAACACCCGCGACAGGTGGAGATCGGGGTCCAAGTAACTCAATTGATTAGAGCAACACCCGCGACAGGTGGAGATCGGGGTCCAAGTAGCTCAATTGGTTAGAGCAACACCCGCGACAGGTGGAGATCGAGGTCCAAGTAACTCAATTGATTAGAGCAACACCCGCGACAGGTGGAGATCGGGGTCCAAGTAGCTCAATTGGTTAGAGCAACACCCGCGACAGGTGGAGATCGAGGTCCAAGTAACTCAATTGATTAGAGCAACACCCGCGACAGGTGGAGATCGGGGTCCAAGTAACTCAATTGGTTAGAGCAACACCCGCGACAGGTGGAGATGGGGGTCCAAGTAGCTCAATTGGTTAGAGCAACACCCGTGACAGGTGGAGATCGGGGTCTAAGTAGCTCAATTGGTTAGAGCAACACCCGCGAAAGGTGGAGATCGGGGTTCGAGTCCGCGTTTGGACATCAATTTTTGAGACGGTTATAGTGTTGTTAATAATAAAATACCCCGCGCATTGCAAGCGTTTGCAATTTAAATACAGATTTCATCCTAATAAAGCGACTGCAATATTTGCTCGTCGCTGCGGTCAGTTTCAAAGTCTTTTTATGACTTTCACCCGGAAAATTGCGATGACTAAACGACAAGAAGCAGATTCACGCAATGACCGGGCAAAGAAACACACGTCATCTTTAGTTGTATGCCATGTGATCAGCTGATCCCGCGAGCTCGACTGGCGCTATGGGGAATAAACTCAGATGCGACAAACATTTCTTCAATATTTATTTCCCAATATTTCAATTGGGATGCATATTGGGAATTTGGGACGAGGAATAAACTCAGATACGCCAAATAATTCTTCAGGGTCATATTTCGGGGGAAACCTTCCTGTTTTGGGCACAAAAATGCAAAATTCGTTAGAGGTCTTTAACTTCATCAACTTGAAGAATGTTACGGGGGTCAACTAAGGTACTTCGCCGATTCTATATGCACGGACACATTTCCTTTAAAACTAGGTAACTACCAATCAGGTTTCTTTATTTTTCAAAAAAATATTTGTTGTATTTTCACCAAATTGGCGCGAGGTATTTGTGTTGGTTTTTGAATACCAAAACAGGGACGCCCTCCCGACCCGACCCGTCCGGTCCCGTCCCGTCACGGAGTAGAGAATCGTTTCTCAGAAGCAAAGCTGGTACACATATGTAGACAGCTTCGTCGATGACACAACCGGACGACGACGAAGACGACGGAGACAAAAGCGAAAGCTACGCAAACATTCGTTCCGAGACACGTCTAACGACGCACTGACGACAACGCATCGAACGCCAACTTTTCGTTCGCAGACAAAACGTGGCGATCAGAACCAGCGCAGCAAGATCAAACATTAGAAACAGCTGTTAAAATATACCGGGCAGTGGCGTGCGGCGTGTCGTCTTGGTGGTCACCCCTGCCAACCGTTAGCACGTGCTGCAAGGCCATCAAACGCCTCCCATAGAGAGACACGACTACGCGACATGAAGATCAAATGTCTTTACGGTTCGGGAACAATTGAACCAACATCTTTAGAGCAGATTAATAAAAATACCTGAACGGAGAATGAGCTGCGGTTGGTACCACTGCACGCACCGCGGTAATTGATAAAGGCGCGGTATTAATTAAGATGGGCAGGTCAAAGGTAGCGCCTCTAGCGGCAGGAGAGACAACTACACAACATTATAACGTGATACCGGCCAGAGACGGTAATGAGTCAATGACGTCACGTGGTGACTAATACGATCTTGCCGGAGCGAGCAGGAAGCGAGGCGAGCTATTGACTCTGTTGAGATGCTGTGAATCTGAGATGCCGTGGAGCTCAGGGCACCCTGCCCTGTAAGATCAGCGAGGCCGTTACAAACATTTCAACTGTGCGACCTTTTGTTTCTGTCATCGGAGGCTTTTTGATGGGTTTTGTACCTAAATGGTGAGCAACCAGCAAGGTTTTACTTTTTACAGGCGATTTCTATGCTCATTTGACCTTCTTTTACCGGCAATCTGACAAAATTAAACGACAGTTTAGCTCATTTAAAACAATCAACGCTTTTTTCAACATCTACTAAAGAACGCTGTCATCCATTTTGGTCACAAGAACAACCCGAGTTGATGCTCGTAACAAACTGACATCTGCAAAAAGATGCTATTAGTCAAACAATTGTCTGGAGAATTGCAAGCCAGTGATGAGCGACGTGACAAAGCTAACTTATGTCAAACTAAACGACTCCGCTTTGCGATTAGACCGGCGTCCGATCTGTCAGTCAACGCGGTCATCAGGCGTCGCCTGTCACTTGGCGCCCGACGCCGTCGTTGCCGACACGTCGAAGCTTTGTAGCTTTGGACAAAGCTGAGGGTGCCATCGAGTTACTGTCTAGCACCCATCGAAGGATTGCTGTCCATATAATGAGACCAGTACATAGATTGGTGTCACGTACACATACTACTCGCTAGACTTTCAACTAAACTACTAACAATTCATTGTCTGGTACAACATTTCGAGCTACTGACAAATACTTGGTCGTGTTGACTTCCTGCTTAGTGAGATGTGCGAAGTGTCAGCTGCATTTACTGATTTTAATACCTGGATAGAGCATAGGATCCAGTCAGCTGATCTCAAATAACCTGGATAGAGCGTAGGGCCCAGCCAGCTGATCTCAAATAACCTGGATAGAGCATAGCATCCAGCCTGCTGATCTCAAATAACCTGGATAGAACATAGGATCCAGTCAGCTGATCTCAAATAACCTGGATAGAGCATAAGATCCAGCCAGCTGATCTCAAATAACATGGATAGAGCATAGGATCCAGCCAGCTGATCTCAAATAACCTGGATAGAGCATAGGATCCAGCCAGCTGATCTCAAATAACCTGGATAGAGCATAGGATCCAGCCAGCTGGTCTCATTAACCTGGATAGAGCATAGGATCCAGCCAGCTGATCTCAAATAACCTGGATAGAGCATAGGATCCAGCCAGCTGATCTCAAATAACCTGGATAGAGCATAGGATCCAGCCAGCTGATCTCAAATAACCTGGATAGAGCATAGGATCCAGCTAGCTGATCTCGAGTTGGAATTCTTTATCGAGTGGCAAATCCTTAACTTGTAAGAATTCGGTTGATATCGAGTTGTAATTGCTGCAATGACAAACAAATTAAACAAATTATCTGTAAATAATCCACATTGCATATACTTATTGAATGATTTCCTGTCATCAAAGCGGACACAATCATTTTTTTTTTGTTCATATTATTGCCATCAGATTGGCAAATTCAGCCAATGCCGGTGAACATTTGGAAGATCACGGAACTTTTACTGATCATTCAAACCGTTGAGTGTGTAGGTTATAGGTAGAGACAGAACGTTAATGTTACAGTCTCTGCGTGAAAGATGGCCGCCAAATGACTACCTTACCGACAAAAATGCAGAGTACCGGAACATCACGTTAAGTGGAGCCACTGTCGTATGAAATTTAATTTCAATATTTCTCGTAGGTTACTCGCTTTTTAATATCGTCACGTGTTTATCAATCGTTGAGGTAAACATTGATGGAGATCTTTTGAGCATGAAAAGTCTCAAAAGCGAGTTAACCTACGAGAAATATCGAAATTAAATTTCATACGACAGTGGCTCCACTTAACGTGATGTTCCGGTACTCTGCATTTTTGTCGGTAAGGTAGTCATTTGGCGGCCATCTTTCACGCAGAGACTGTAACATTGACGTTGTTTCTCTACCTAGAACCTACACTCAACGGTTAAACTTAACATCCAGAGCCAAGGCGGTGTCAACGGCAACTACAATAACCAGATTTTTTGAGATCAGTTGACGAATCGCACCCGACTTTCTGACTGTGTCGTCCACCCTGTCACGTGTCGATGTCAACTAACTTGAAGTCGTCCAGCGTAAAGCAGCGTCCAACTCAGACCGACGCCCCCCCTTCCCCTACACCTTGACCCTCCTTGCGCCGGGGACGCCGTTGACGCGTCGCAATGCCAATCGATCGCGCGGGCGGGATGCCGTCGGCGCCGCGATGTCCACGTCGGCGTCGTCAGTGTCTACGTCTCTTTTAGGATCAAACCTTCGATCTGAGAAGAATATTCTTAAATCATTTCATAGACAGGCTTCGGCTTCCCTTGAAATAAAGGCTACCACTGAACGGAGGCTACCCCAAAAATGAAGGTCTGTGCTAGCCTTGCTTTAGGCTAGCCTTGGTCTGGGCTAGCCTTGCTCTAGGCTAGCCTTGGTCTGGGCTAGCCTTGCTCTAGGCTAGCCTTGGTCTGGGCTAGCCTTGCTCTAGGCTAGCCTTGCTCTAGGCTAGCCTTGCTCTAGGCTAGCCTTGCTCTAGGCTAGTCTTGCTCTAAGCTAGCCTTGCTCTAGGCTTGTCTTGCTCTAAGCTAGCCTTGGTCTGTGCTAGCCTTGCTCTAGGCTAGCCTTGCTCTAAGCTAGCCTTGCTCTAGGCTAGCCTTGCTCTAAGCTAGCCTTGCTCTAGGCTAGCCTTGCTCTAGGCTAGCCTTGCTCTAAGCTAGCCTTGCTCTAGGCTAGCCTTGCTCTAGGCTAGCCTTGCTCTAGGCTAGTCTTGCTCTAAGCTAGCCTTGGTCTGTGCTAGCCTTGCTCTAGGCTAGCCTTGCTCTAAGCTAGCCTTGCTCTAGGCTAGCCTTGCTCTAGGCTAGTCTTGGTCTGTGCTAGCCTTGGTCTGTGCTAGCCTTGCTCTAAGCTAGCCTTGGTCTCTGCTAGCCTTGGTGGCAGCTTGACGTCATCTCTAACTCTCGCTTCCCAAACTAGAGTTCACTTCTCCGCTACCGACGGTCGGGCTCGAACCAACGACCCCCGGGCCGACAGGACGGCGCCAAACAAGCTAGCACCTAGTCACTTTCCCCGGCGTCGCGACGCCTTCACTCTGTCCTGTCTACGTCACGGCCCGGGGAGTTGGGATCAACAAGACCTGGACAAGTGACCACCGGAGGGTCCCGTCCAGGATCGTAACTGCGTAACAAGGAATAGCGATACCTTCATTGGTGCCAATCTCATTGAGATGGAAACCATGTCTGCGAGTGCAGCTGAACCTCTCCCGAACAGAACTGGTCATGTGTATGATGGTCACCCATCCAATACCTGACCCAGCGCAGTGTTGCTTAACTTTCATCCCTCCAACCTCTCTCCCAAACAGAACTGGGCATGTGTATGATGGTCACCCATCCAATACCTGACCCAGCGCAGTGTTGCTCAACTTTCATCCCTCCAACCTCTCTCCCGAACAGAACTGGTCATGTGTAAGATGGTCACCCATCCAATACCTGACCCAGCGCAGTGTTGCTTAACTTTCATCCCTTTAACCTCTCTCCCAAACAGAACTGGGCATGTGTATGATGTTCACCCATCCAATACCTGACCCAGCGCAGTGTTGCTCAACTTTCATCCCTCCAACCTCTCTCCCGAACAGAACTGGTCATGTGTATGATGGTCACCCATCCAATACCTGACCTAGCGCAGTGTTGCTTAACTTCGGTTCGGAGTACCAGTGGAATGACTGCATAAACGCCGACGACGTCGACGAGGACCGAACTAAGGACCACCGCGTCAGCCTCCGGTGACAGGCCGTTACCACATAGTGACGCCACGTGTAACGGCCCATTAACGACGTGACGTCACCGTCAGCGTTTAGCCACGTGGTCAACGGTGACGTAACGGGTGCTGTCTGAACGATTATGCGTTGAGCTCGGGTCAGGCGCAGAGATTGGACGCCGAGCTGGAGCACAAGCGAGGCCCGAGCGCCTTTTGTTCTACCGGAAGTCAACGTTGCATCGGCCGGAAGCCGACCTGACGACGTCGAGATTTGCGCATCCAGTGGCGTCGCGTGCTAGGATTGAGGACCGAACAGTTTGTCATGTTGTAAACACTGGTCCTCGTGAGATCACTGAAGTTAAGCAACACTGCGCTGGGTCGGGTATTGGAGGGGTGACCATCATACACATGACCAGTTCTGTTTGGGAGAGAGGTTGGAGGGATGAAAGTTAAGCAACACTGCGCTAGGTCAGGTATTGGATTGGTGACCATCATACACATGACCAGTTCTGTTCGGGAATGAGGTTGGAGGGATGAAAGTTAGTACAGCAACTTCACTCGCCTTGCTTATCGACCTCTCGACAGCAAGGATTTGTGGAGGAATCCTGTTGTTCGCGTTGTACCGTCTTTCGGAAGGGACGTTAAGCCAGTAGTCCCCTTGGTCTTCAATAGGAGTAGGCTTCCTGCCGGCACCAGGTTTCCCCTCCTCCCTTCTAGGCTAGGTTAGGTTCATCATCATCCACTCATTCACCGACGCCATTAGACCAGTGCCGCATGGCCATGTCAAAACAGTGGCGTCGCGTGCTAGGATTGCGGTCGCCATGTCAGCAGAAGGGAATTCGATGGTCAGGTTTGGGGTAGGAAAAACAACCGTTGCATCGTGAAACCAAAGGTTCTTGCCACGGTATTTCTGCAAGCAGCCAGACTTGGTGGACTTCATAACTTTGATAAAATTCAGGATAGTCTAATTTCCGGTAATCACGGTTGTGATTGGGCTGTGACGTAGCTGGCCTTGACCATAGCGTCGATGCATCGATAGCGCAGTTGTAGATAGCTTATCGTCGGCTAGGCCCCCCTGGTCTGGCCGCTACTGGGTAACCGGGACTAGGTTAGTCCCGAGGTCAACAAGGTGTATGGTTACACTTGATGGTTCAACGGGGTGGCACCCTGCCCTAGCGTCGCATCAGTTCAATGACTCGCACGGTTAAATGTAAGCTATTTTTGCCTCCAGGCGTTCGAACGGAACTGACCTACGATATTGGCTTAAAAATATCTATTATTTTCCACCAGTTTTTCGCTACGAATGCGTCAGATTTTTTAATAAGATTTGATAGCAAAGTAGGTTATGTTACCACGTGGTATATCATGGCCCAGCATAGGAGGTTCAATGATAGATTCAACGTTTGGTAGCCATGAAGATGCTGAGATCGCCTGACAGAGCTTCTCAATTCTGCTGTCTTATGTTACCACGGGTATACCATGGCCTAGCGTAGGAGGTTCAATGGTAGATTGAACGTTTGGTAGCCATGGAGATGCTGAGATCGCCTGATAGAGCTTCTCAATTCTGCTATCTTATGTTACCACGGGTATATCATGGCCTAGCATAGGAGGTTCAATGGTAGATTTAACGTTTGGTAGCCATGGAGATGCTGAGATCGCCTGACAGAGCTTCTCAATTCTGCTATCTTATGTTACCACGGGTATATCATGGCCTAGCATAGGAGGTTCAATGGTAGATTCAACGTTTGGTAGCCATGGAGATGCTGAGATCGCCTGACAGAGCTTCTCAATTCTGCTATCTTATGTTACCACGGGTATATCATGGCCTAGCATAGGAGGTTCAATGGTAGATTCAACGTTTTGTATCCATGGAGATGCTGAGATCGCCTGACAGAGCTTCTCAATTCTGCTATCTTATGTTACCACGGGTATATCATGGCCTAGCATGGGAGGTTCAATGGTAGATTCAACGTTTGGTAGCCATGGAGATGCTGAGATCGCCTGACAGAGCTTCTCAATTCTGCTATCTTATGTTACCACGGGTATACCATGGCCTAGCGTAGGAGGTTCAATGGTAGATTGAACGTTTGGTAGCCATGGAGATGCTGAGATCGCCTGATAGAGCTTCTCAATTCTGCTATCTTATGTTACCACGGGTATATCATGACCTAGCATAGGAGGTTCAATGGTAGATTCAACGTTTGGTAGCCATGGAGATGCTGAGATCACCTGACAGAGCTTCTCAATTCTGCTATCTTATGTTACCACGGGTATATCATGACCTAGCATAGGAGGTTCAATGGTAGATTCAACGTTTGGTAGCCATGGAGATGCTGAGATCACCTGACAGAGCTTCTTAATTCTGCTATCTTATGTTACCACGGGAATATCATGGCCTAGCATAGGAGGTTCAATTGTAGATTCAACGTTTGGTAGCCATGGAGATGCTGAGATCACCTGACAGAGCTTCTCAATTCTGCTATCTTATGTTACCACGGGTATATCATGACCTAGCATAGGAGGTTCAATGGTAGATTCAACGTTTGGTAGCCATGGAGATGCTGAGATCGCCTGACAGAGCTTCTTAATTCTGCTATCTTATGTTACCACGGGTATATCATGGCCTAGCATAGGAGCTTCAATGGTAGCCATGGAGATGTTGAAGACCTAATCAACATTATGACATGCATAATGTCTGGTACTAAACGCACCTCTATTTTTGCCCACCAGGTTCGCTCGAGTCCGACGAGCTCTCTCTGGAGCACGCGTCTGCGCAGTCGCGGTCCAGCCCTGCGTTGCTCGCCTCGCTGAAACACGAGCGCAGTCCAGCGCCCCTCGAGGAGGACAGCACCGCCTCCAGCGGCGGCAACATGTACCCCCAACAAGTCAACCCCCCGTCGGCATCGTCCCACGCCGACAAGCTCACCTACCGCGCCGTCTTCACCGCCTCCTCCTCAACGTCGTCACAGAACCCCAACATGGCCGAACAGATGGCGTCACCGTCGCCGTCCGGCATCAACCACTGGCTCCTGCCCTCCCCAGAGAAAACCCTCTTCCAGCCGATCTTCAGCTTGCTCAGCCAGCCGCCATCGCAACAGCACTCTCCACAACAACAACAGCACCAACAGCACCAGTACGCAAGCGCACCGAGTCCACAGTTCGACGATCGGTCGCAACAGCAGCACCATGGCGGCGGTGACCTGCTGGGTCTGGGTCTAGAGGCGTTGAAACAACCGCCGTCGTATGCGAGCTGCGGGGTTCCCATGCAACAGGACGACGCTGACATGGGAGGCTATTCACGTCACGCGCCGCCCAAATACCAGTGGTTGGACGCCGAGTACGCGACCTCGACGTCGGCGTCCGGTCTGCAAGTCCCCAAACAGGAGCCGTTTGCCGCTTGTGGCGTCGCGGCGCCCGAACCGACGCCGGCGTCAACGGCGTCGACCACGTCGTCCGGCTTCACCGTGCAGCTGGCCGAGTATAATCCGTCAACGAGCAAAGGGCACGAGATCCTCTCGCAGGTGTACCAACAGGCGTCGGGACCCGTTCGGCTGCAACAGGTGAAACCACGGAAATACCCGAATCGACCGAGCAAAACGCCGGTGCACGAGCGACCGTACGCGTGCCCGGTTGACAACTGCGATCGCCGCTTCTCTAGGTCCGACGAGTTGACCCGACACATACGCATCCACACCGGACAGAAACCGTTTCAGTGTCGCATCTGCATGCGTTCCTTCTCGCGGTCCGACCACCTGACCACGCACATTCGCACGCACACCGGCGAGAAACCGTTCTCCTGTGACGTGTGCGGTCGCAAATTCGCGCGCTCTGACGAGAAAAAGCGACACGCGAAGGTGCATCTGAAGCAACGCATGAAGAAGGAGAACAAGATGGCGGCCGCGGCGGCTAGCAGCGCTGTGACGGCGACCGGTGGCAACTCGTCGTCCGGTCACGCGCCGCCCACGCATCAGCAACAGGTGCACGGGCATCATCATCCGCATCATCATCATCCCCATCACACGCAACAACAAGCTGGTATCCATGGTGACGAGCCGATGCCAACAACGCTGTAATCTCTCCCTCTCACCTGTCTTTTGGCGTAACTTCTGTGATTCCGTGGGACTGTGAGCTGAACTCGTTCGTCTCTCGTCGGTCGTTTCCGTTTCACTTCGCGAGTGTTGTCGTCGTTGTTGTTGTCAATTCGTGCCGCTAGGCGCGCCACTTGGAATGTGTCATCTGTACACGTATGATTACCGGTGTCTATGCGATGGGTGCTTGTTCATTTGTTTGACATTTCGGACGTTTCGTTTGTTTTTCCCCGCGAAGAGGTCAATGACAATTAAGCGTCGGCTCGAAAAAGCAAATGTTATTTTTATACAATCTCTCGCTCACTTGTCTGCGCTCGTAGCGCTCGCGGTGGCGAGCGCTTTAACCTCTCAGTTGCGTTAACCTAACGGCTTACTTTAGCTCAGCACCGCCACGTAGACACGCGAAACAGTAAGGAGAATAGCTTTAATTAATTAATTAAGGTTAAACTTGTGTGAATGTCACTTACATTGAATGTCATTATAATTGTTACATAGTTTACGATGTTGCCAAATATCTAACTTGTTCTACTAACTTTACACAGAAAATCATTCCGTATTCGTCATAGGTTTTTTTTTTCAAAGAAGTAGCTACTATAGGCAAGCCGCTTTACCCCGCCAGCAAAGCGCCATGTTGCCGTTCCTCCCAGCCACGTTGCCAACGTTGTTTCAATCACCGCCATCTAGAGTTACCTTCCAGGGTGTTCAGATAGAAAACGCTTCTGCGACTCTGACCATTCCTCTCAGACGTGTTGTTTTTCCGCTTGGCCGGGATGAAACTTTCATCGACTCTGTCGCGTTTAAGAATTTCATCTTGAAATTCTTAAAAAGCGACAGGTTTTTAGGTTAGGCTCGCAAATCTAGAACCCATTTTTGCCGGGAATTTGCCTTAAAAACACAACACAAAAAAAAAATAAAGAAAAACTCGAGTATCTTTTTCGTGGGAAGTTAAACAGGGCACTGGTTGCTATCCACGCATGCGCTGTCCACGTCGCGTGACGTAGACGGCCACGTGACAGAATCGAAGCGTACAAATTTTAGGCCTAAAGTGTATCTGTATAACTAATAAGTTTTTAACAGGCAGAGCCAAATAAAGCGTCATGGTAACCGGGCTTAACCGGGCGTTTACCTGCACGTTTGTACATAGTATTTAACAAGTAATTATATATAAATATATATTATATTATTATTGTATCATAAGAAATACGTTCATAAATTTTATTGACATATTAAAATTATATAACACTGTTAATCGGATAGGTGTACCGGAAGTTGTTACGAAGCCCGAATGTTTCCGAAGTCTGCCGATCGTGCGCCGAAGTTTGTCGAACGGCTCGGACAGATATTTCATATTTTTAAAGAATTTTGTACCTGCCGGAGACATTGGGAACTAGAATCTAAAACTGCTAGAATTTTCAGACAAAAAAACAGGCAAAAAAAAACACAAACACACAAGTCACATTGTATTTAGCAAATTGTAAAAGATAAATTATTTCGCAAAGAATCTCTAGGTTTTTTTAACCAGTTTTGCCGACAAAATAAAAGAGAATATTCCTAAATAGAATGTCTTGGTTCTGACAGCGCTTCAGTGCTGCCAACCAAACACCCACTCCAGTTGCAGTAAGTTGGCAACCTTGTATTAGACTTCAGTGCAGCTGGATTGGCAGCCCTGCATTGTGCCTTGTCGCATGCGGTTGGCAGCCCTGCACTGGAATCCATTACAAACTCGAAAGCCACGTATATTTTTTTTTGTTTTGTTTTTCGTTATTGTTAAATGTGATACAAGCAGTGAATATTGTTGTCGTTGTAAAGTTGGTATGAAACTCAACTAACAAGGACGCACCAAATTGTATTTATTTGTACATTTGTTTCTGTCCTCGTGTATCTCTCTCTCTCTATCTCTGTAAATCTCTCACTCAGTCTCGGCGTTCTACGTTCTTCGTTGGTTAAATATTAAATAAAACAAAACTGTTTTCATGTTGGTGTCACTGTGACTCGATGGCTGTAATCTATGATGTGCATTTGTCTGCGGAAGCGGGCGGAGAGAATACCTAAAAATGCTAAACAAACTACCAAATTGTTTCTTGTTCTTCGATTGGTAAACCTGATTTTCTACTTCCTGATCCTGAAGTTTCCTGCTCTAAACATGACAGTCAAGTAGCTAGTGATGAACCACCGGCTTAACGTCCCTTCCGAAGGACGGTACAACGCGAACAACAGGATTCCTCCACAAATCCATGCTGTCGAGAGGTTGATAAGCAAGGCGAGTGAAGTTGCTGAACTAACTTTCATCCCACCAACCTCTCTCTCGAACAGAACTGGTCATGTGTATGATGGTCACCCATCCAATACCTGACCCAGCGCAGCCTTGCTTAACTTTCATCCCTCCAACCTCTCTCTCGAACAGAACTGGTCATGTGTATGATGGTCACCCATCCAATACCTGACTCAGCGCAGTGTTGCTTAACTTTCATCCCTCCAACCTCTCTCCCGAACAGAACTGGTCATGTGTATGATGGTCACCAATCCAATACCTGACTCAGTGCAATGTTGCTTAACTTTCATCCCTCCAATCTCTCTCCTAAACCGAACTGGTCATGTGTATGATGGTCACCCATCCAATACCTGACTCAGCACAGTGTTGCTTAACTTTCATCCCTCCAATCTCTCTCCTAAACCGAACTGGTCATGTGTATGATGGTCACCCATCCAATACCTGACTCAGCACAGTGTTGCTTAACTTTCATCCCTCCAACCTCTCTCCCGAACAGAACTGGTCATGTGTATGATGGTCACCCATCCAATACCTGACTCAGTGCAGCATAACTTAACATGGACTGGTCGTAGAGATCAAGTCGTCTTCTTGATTGCTAGGAGCTGGCCCCCGATTGAGTGGGCCCAAGTTGTTAACACTCGACAAAGATGGCCACTGGTTCGAGTACCTATTAGATTTGTGGTAGCTAAATTTCCTCTGCTACTGCTTGGTGGACTTGACCTTACATGACCAAGAAGCTGCTGAGAACGCGACACCGTGGAGGTCGACCATGCGACAAAACAAGTCCTCGTGCTCGATGCCAGATTCAAGTACCAGATGGGCACACGACAGCACACTCCAACGTAAAGGGGGGGCCAATTTATCAGCAGGTATTACCTACATGCGTGGCACATTAAAATGACAATTCAATTTCTTGTTTGTCTTTCAGAGCAAGTGCCACGTCTTCCAGTCGCGGCTATTCAAATAGCTAATCAGGATTTAATTTTTTAAGATGTTGTTTGCCGTTATAATTAACAAAACAAAGAAAGACACGGAAAGATTTGTTTAACCTGTTGACAGGAGGTTGGTTTCTTTTGTTCTGTCCGCCGAAGACAGTGTTTTAACCAAGCTCTGGCTTGTGTTACCGCCATACTATTCCTCGACAGAGATCCACACCGCTAATTCAATTTGTCGTCTGTTCACTTTCAAATGATTTGCATTGTTAATGTACTTTCCTCACCAGTGACAACAAGCTTAGTACTCAAATCACCACTTATTTTGTATAAATTCACTGCAAAAATGATTTCTAGGACTGCGATTCGCTCTAACAGCAAATCAGCACTACCACCTTACATCCACTCCGTGATAATCCATGCCCTAAGCTGAACAGCCCACTCACCAAAGTTAAGCAACACTGCGCTGAGTCAGGTATTGGACGGGTGACCATCATACACATGACCAGTTCTGTTTGGGAGAGAGGTTGGAGGGATGAAAGTTAGTACAGCAACTTCACTCGCCTTGCTTATCAACCTCTCGACATCATGGATTTGTGGAGGAATCCTGTTGTTCGCGTTGTACCGTCCTTCGGAAGGGACGTTAAGCCGGTGGTCCCTTTGGTGCTCTTCGACAGGAGTAGGCTACGTGCCGGCACCGGGTTTCACCTCCTCCCTTCTAGGCAATGTTATAAGGTTCATCATCATCCACTCATTCACCGACGCCATTAGACCAGTGCCGCATGGCCAGATGTCAAAACAGTGCGGCGTTAAATACCACAAATAGATAAAAAACGACATCCCACCCCAATAGCCTTTGTCACCCATATTGTCGTCGTTTTGCGCCGGCTAGGTTTTGTGCCGGCTAGGTTTTGTGCCTCCAGACCAGCTACCACTCAGTGCGACCTTTCCACCGTTGCCCAGAGGAACATCGCCAGACTGGGCCCCATGTTGGGCGATCATAATTGACTGCCATCAACCGCCGTGGACCGCTAGTATCCCGATCGCCCACCAGGACCGCCGTATTAGGTGCTCGCCCCACGCGTACACGTGACGTCATATTGAGGACCCCGCCCGGGCCCGGCCAGATGGTCACCGACCGCGTGACGACGCATCGACCACGCATTGACGACTGAATGAACGCTACTGGCAGCTCTACGTGTTATAGAACGTTGGGGTCACAAGACGCTCCTGGATTTCTAAAGGGGATTTCAGAGCCAAGCTGCTGGCAGGAAGAGAAGAGAGTTGGAACTTTGAATTAAAGTTCGGCTTTTTATGTAAACTCTTTTGGGCAATGACTATCAATCTCATTTTGGACAAGCGTGACCACAGCAAACCGTGCAGAACAGCATATAATACTTGTCCCAATTGCAAGTCATATGGATGACCAACGCACGCGTCAACACCCACTCATGGCTACACCATCTGGTCTTCCAACAGAGTATGGAAATTGGCGGTCACCCATCTTATCCCAATTCCACGCACTGTTGCTTAACGTCGCAGCCACGCGCTGGGTTGGTATACGTTCCAACTTAAGATGCATTGAAGATGAATTGACTGAGGTGCAGATGTGGAGACAGTCGGGACACGTGCGTCCAGGAAGCTCGAGCAACCACGGCCAAGCTGGCTTGGGACAAGAGCAAGATCGTCGCCGGCCACGTGACGTCACGCGGGTCTCCGCTCGACGTTGCCAAGCGTGCGTGGCGTCGGTATTATTAGACGCGACGAGAATAGCAACGACGCCGGCCGTCGGTGACGTCGCCTTTGCGTGGGTAATTTTACCCTTGCCGGTCGGTTGCCGCAAATGGTCACTTTGCTTTTCCTTGGCGGTCGACGCCGCGGCGGCGCTCGGCGGCAGCGTCGACTGCTAGGTAGCCCGGCGGCGTCGGTGGGGGAAACAGGGGGAACAGGTGGCAGTTGGTTTCCCCGAGTTGTGGTCCCCGGAGATTACTTTCTATCCTGTTGTACTTCGAAAAGGAATTTCTTAGCATATACAATTCTGTGTTTGCACAAAATATGGTGTACTTTTTTGAACTTCTCGATTGAAGATCTAACAATAACTGAAAAGTCATGTTTCATTTTGCAAAGTTGATATTTTGATGAGCATCTTTGACGTCTCAAGCAAGTAATGCGAGCTATGAGACGAATTGCCGTCAGTGCAGTAGTGGTCAATGCACGCGGGTGAACGCAATCCACCCACAATCTCTTTACACATACATTACTTTACATACACATAGCAGTACCCGCAGTTAGAAATCTACGGGGAACACTACAGGCATCTCGGCGTCTTGCAGATATCAACCAATATAATCAATTTTACCGAAACTAGATTATTTAATTCTCACATAATTCAGTTCCCCGAGACAACGGACAGCCACTGCGTTGTGAACAAGAATTTAATTCCTCAGTGAAAATGTTGAACATTCATTTAATTCGGCTCTTAGCCTCCGTGGTTGGCAAAAAATCGTTCATTGGATTTACCACTAATTATTTTCAGCATCATAATAGTTTGTATTCCTCTAACTAGCTACTGGTCAATCAAGGCTCCCATGATCTTATGATCCCATGATCTTATGACCGAGGAGACTCTCCTCTATCCAGCCCACTGCTTGTCACAGAAAGGTTTGACATGTTGGAAACACCGGTCCTCGTGAGATCACCGAAGTTAAGCAACACTGCGCTGAGTCAGGTATTGAGTGGGTGACCATCATACACATGACCAGTTCTGTTCTTGAGAGAGGTTGGAGGGATAAAAGTTAGTACAGCAACTTCACTCGCCTTGCTTATCAACCTCTCGACAGCATGGATTTGTGCAGGAATCCTGTTGTTCGTGTTGTACCGTCCTTCGGAAGAGAAGTTAAGCCGGTGGTCCCCTTGGTCTTCGACAGGAGTAGGCTACGTGCCGGCACCGGGTTCTAGACTGGATTAGGTTCATTATCATCCACTCATTCACCGACACCATTAGACCAGTGCCGCATGGCCAGATGTCAAAACAGTGCTATGTTAAACACCACAAATAATAATAAAAATAACTTGGCTTGTTTGCGATCTCAGGAGCGAGCTGGACCACGACATGCAGCTCTCGATGGGACGACGCACCCATTTCTCGCGATCACGCGTCAAGGTTGCACCGTGTCGGGATCGAACCGGAGACTTCGACTTGAAAGGTCAAGCTTTGCATGCGCCTGTCTACAGGTTGCTCGTGTCTGCTCATCACTGGACTCGAGTCGGTCCATGTCGATGACAGCAGCTCGCAGGAAGACAGATGTTTCCCTCAACGCCTCTCCTCGGGGATGAATCCAGGGAAATCATTGGAGTATTTCTACAAGATGTCCACGATTCTTCATTGCATTTTAATAATACAGCGCAACTTTTGCAACAGAGAAGTCTACGTATTGTGATTGTTTTTAGACTCATGTCTACTTGATCTAAACTTAGCACTAGTTTTAACAAAAACTATTTCAACTGGGTTTTGAATGCTAAGTGAAGAACAATTAAATTTCCCAACGTTTCGTCACTTGTACCTGTTACCTTATGAAGGGTTAAAGCGACTTACCCTTAATAAAGTCCCAGTTCAAATAGTTTTTGTCATAAACAAAGTTACTAGAGACGTTTTGAAATGGAAATTGAAACTGTACCTTGCCGCTGCAGATGCGTCTCTAGCATGGGTCGCAGAAAAACTAAATACCACACAAAAGCTTTCCACCGTCGCTGCCCCTTCCCTCACTGACCCAAATCTCTGGATTCTTCACAGTGGCCAAGATTGTAATCGAGTAGTCTACAGTTATTTTACAAACACCGAGTTATGACAAACTAGCAAGCGTAACGCTCCAATCTGACAAAACTGGCAAGCGTTGCCAAAACGGCAGCTGCGACTGCGTCGTTTGTCCCTTTGAAATCATTTGAGATTTCAGAACTTACGTCCCGTCTCTTCCTGGACCTCACAGCACCAACCTCACAGTACCGACCTCACAGTACCAACCTCACAGTACCAACCTCACGGCACCATGAACGTCGATCTCACGCTAATCGCCAGTAATTAATCAATCAACGAGCGATTAGCGACGCCGCAGTCGGCTCTGTTCGATAGAGTTAATCGCTAACTTGATGACACTTTATAGAGGATAAAGTGGTCCTCGTTTGTCTTGCTGCAGCCAACGAAGAAGACAACGTCAAGACCAAGTAGAAGATTCAAACAAAGCATCCAGTTATTTTACAAATACCAATTTAACGGATTGTAACCATCACAGGGGCAGTCCAATGCACTTGCACCTGACTCAACTGGTTCCTAACTTCAATCATTTTAATTCAATACGAGGGTCCTATGCAGCTGGGCAGCTTGGCAGCCGGGCAGCCAGGCAGCTGGGCAGCTGGGCAGCCGGGCAGCTGGGCAGCTGGGCAGCTGGACACCTGGGCAGCTGGGCAGCCGGGCAGCTGGGCAGCCGGGCAGCTGGGCAGCCGGGGACCTGGGCAGCTGGGCAGCCGGGCAGCTAGACAGCTGGGCAGCTGAGCAGCCGAGCAGTTGGGCGCCTGGGCAGCTGGGCAGCTGGGCAGCCGGGCACCTGGGCAGCTGGGCAGCCGGGCACCTGGGCAGCTGGGCAGCTGGGCAGCTGAACAGCTGGGCAGCTGAGCAGCCGGGCAGTTGGGCGGCTGGGCAGCTGGGCAGCTAAGTGCTGCCTTGCGGGGAGCTTGAGACCATCACGGCCAACTAGCGGCGAGGCGGCTGCAATTGGTTGAGTCGGTCAATTGACCCGACGGTCAAAGGTCGGTTTAAACGTCGACCGTTTAGCTGGCAGCGAGACCACGGTGTGTCAGAGCGGGGGGTGGGGGGGGAGGGGGTGGACACACCTCACGAGGCTTCTTCACTCGCCTAGAAGCCCATTATATCATTACAATCGCAGTTGAGTGTTGTACGGGCATCGAATGGATTGAAGATCTCGATGAAGAAGTCGCCAATCAGAATCAGACAATCGCAAGGAAAACATGGCAAACAATTGTCCGCGCTCTTTCCTCGGCGCGACGTGACGTCATCGTCGAACGATTTCCCGGCCGCAAGCAGCTGTTTCCGCCGCGATCTGCCGCAGTCAGATCTTGAGGAATTCATCTGATTTCATGTGGCGCTCTCATGTGGCGCTCTACTGAAGTAAACAATATCACTTGGAATGACCAACATGCTACTTATAGGTACATTAAAACAACAGTAAAAGCCATCTGGTCTCGTGGTCGAGCGGTGACAGTTGCTGGATTCTGTACGGCGAGGCCCGGGTTCGATACCCGCCGTATCACAAGCTTTTTTTTCTTCGTAAAAGATCTGAAATAAAAATATCAAATATCTCAAATATCAAATAACTGAATTGTTGCATAGTTGCGAATATTGAGTATATACGTAAAATAAATATATTACTCGGAAAATATCGTGGTATATTTGTTATCCGCTAGACTGCGCTGGGGTCACGGTTTGACTTAACACGACTGCGTGTTCGGTGAAACTTAACAGATAAGAGTAAACGGGGGCCTGTCAGCTGGTGATGGGCTTCGACTGGCGTTGTACCAATCGGTCTCTTATGCTTGCATATAAGAGATCGATTGTGGCAAATGGTGAAAGCCCATCAAGTGGAGTTGCCGAGGGCCTCTGTGCTGGGCATTTGTCGGCCGGGTCCAGCTCTTGCTTGCGAGGCCGAATAATGATCGTCCATGATATTTTAATAACTTTAAAAGATAAAATCTCAGACTGATAACACGGTTCTAAACTGAACTTAACAGAACATGCGCTCGATATCATGCACGTACCCAGAAGGTCGGGTTTTCAAACATGAAATTCAGATAGATCCATCTTTCGCCGAAAAGTATGGCTGTCCTCGTGGCACGATGGTAAAGTCGCTGCTTTGGGTAATGTTAAAAGTATGCGCTACCTGGATCGAATCCACTCGACGGCAGCGCCATTTTACTACTGGAGTACGAGATCAAACATCCACCATTGAAAACTGGAACTAGGAGACTTATGTATCTCAAAAAAATATAATTAACATATATATGTCCGCTTGGTCGTGCGGTTAAAGGCATCGAATTAATCGATCACATAATTGGAGAGATTCCGGGTTCGAATCACGTTCGTTCCTCGGCGCAGTTCCACATATATGTTTATTTTTTCTTCTTTTGGGAGTTTGTGGAAGATAGTAGCAAAATTGCCGGGCGCTCCTGTCGCTCCGCGCCAGTCGCGCCCGCCAATTTTGCGGGACGTTCCCACGACCCCAAACCCCTCCTACACCCCGTGTGCAGCTCCTAAGTCAAGCATCAAGTATATAGGAACGATAGGTAATTAGTGCTAGCGTCGATCAGCGCCACCTGTTGGCAGAATCTGAAACTGTCCTCTGGACTTATAATAAAGTTTCATATTTCGTCAAGTGTCGTCTAGTTCGATGGTAATAAACAAAAAAGCAGCTGCGCCAGGAATCGAACGCAAGACCACCGCGACATAAAGCACAGCACATACCACAGAGCTACGCTGCACGGTAACCATATTGGAAATAAATCAACTAAAATGCTTACAATTTATTCTCGTCCGAAATAATCAATGTCTTTCCTAATTACCAATATGCTGCTTTTCTGCTGCGAGTGAAGTTGCTTACTAACTTTCATCCCTCCAACCTCTCTCCCAAACAGAACTGGTCATGTGTATGATGGTTACCCATCCAATACCTGACCCAGCACAGTGTTGCTTAACTTTCTTCCCTCCAACCTCTCTCCCGAACAGAACTGGTCATGTGTATGATGGTCACCCATCCAATACCTGACCCAGCGCAGTGTTGCTTAACTTTCTTCCCTCCAACCTCTCTCCCGAACAGAACTGGTCATGTGTATGATGGTCACCCATCCAATATCTGACCCAGCACAGTGTTGCTTAACTTTCATCCCTCCAACCTCTCTCCCGAACAGAACTGGTCATGTGTATGATGGTCACCCATCCAATATCTGACCCAGCACAGTGTTGCTTAACTTTCATCCCTCCAACCTCTCTCCCTAACAGAACTGGTAATGTGTATGATGGTCACCCATCCAATACCTGACCCAGCGCAGTGTTGCTTAACTTTCATCCCTCCAACCTCTCTCCCAAACAGAACTGGTCATGTGTATGATGGCCACCCATCCAATATCTGACCCAGCGCAGTGTTGCTTAACTTTCATCCCATAGTTTAGCAATTAATATTCTTAGAGAGTTCATCTGTTCCCGTGGTAGAGCGGTCACAGTATCCGATTGCAGTGCTACAAGACCCGCGTTCGAGTCCCGTCATTCCCTTATTTTATTTCTTTTAGTAGCATGCTCACGCACAATTTAGAATCCCGTTTCCCCAGCCACATGGACGCCCCTGCCAAGCAGCTCACCCGCAACACCCACTTGCTTACGACGCCTCATCTTGCCGGGCAATGACGCGTCGCATTCCAACGGCGACGTCCCTATTTGAGTCGAGCGTCGGCGTCGCGACGGTCAGCCCACTATTTTTACCGGCCGCGCTAAACTTAGCTCAACATCGACGCCGCCCCTTGCCTCTGTCCCGCGTCGCGTCCGCGTCGCGTCCACACTGTTGTTGTTTATGTTTATATTTAGCGTACTGTACGTCTCTATTGGCGTTTGCCTGGCGAGGAGCTGGCAACAGCGCCGGCTCGCTGAGATGATCTGCTATTTATAGACCCGAGTCATCGGGCAGTGACGTACACCTAGGTCCAGGAGGAGGGGGAGGGGAGGGTGCCACACCACGACCGCGGCTTGACAGGTACATAAAGAGTAAACTGAAGTCGCGAGCGCGAGGAGGGGAAGGGGAGTTGCGACAGCTATTAGTGGGCACGTGACCACCGTGTTTACTAACATAGCGCGGTAGCGGCTTGTTTGACGACGCATGGGATATGAGGCCGAGATGAGAGGCGTTTAGACGGCTTGAAGCGGAAGGTCGAGATCGTGACCTGGGCATGGTCAAGTTTCGCCGAGAGCGGTGCGGTATTTAGAGACAGAGATCTGTGATTGACTTCGGATTTTTAAATGAGGTTCACATTTTTGACTTTGGGTTTTGCTCCCCGAAAAACAAAACAGGTAGCATTTATTTAATATTTACCTCCAATTATTAAATTGTTTTTAGTCATTAAAGCACAGAGTGACCATCTTGACAGTGACTGACATGGGAGATGCTGGATACCAATGTTTGATTCCTCAGATGATACATTGGAGGGAATCTACCAAACAATATTTGGTAGAAAATGTGCTAAATTAATAATTCAGTCGAAGACGTTCCAGCGATGTCATGTCCGTCAAAGTGGTCGGCTATTTGGGATCGAGTCATGAGGAACGTTAGTAAAATTGTCGCCACTCCCGCGATCACGTGGCCCACTGAGAGACGACGTGCCTGGCTGGTGGATCCGGGTTCTACTCTCGGCAGCACCCGTCCCAGCAGCATGCAGACCTCGGTGTGGACCGCCGCGAGACTGAGCGGCGACAGTGAAGACATCATACGGTCAAAGCGGGAACTTGGCTCACTCCGAGCGCGCAGATTCGCTTCACGTTTGGCAGGCAGCCATCGGTCCATTGGACTGGTCACGGATTTAATTGCTTTGTGGTGTTTAACGACGCACTGTTTTGACATCTGGCCATGTGGCACTGGTCTAATGGCGTCGGTGAATGAGTGGATGATGATGAATCAAACATAGCCTAGAAGGGAGGAGGGGAAACCCGGTGCCGACATGCAGCCTACTCCTGTCGAAGAGCACCAAGGGGACCACCGGCTTAACGTCCCTTCCGAAGGACGGTAAAACGATCACAACAGGATTCCGAGGTTGATGGGCAAGGCGAGTGAAGTTGCTGTACTAACTTTCATCCCTCCAACCTCTCTCCCGAACAGAACTGGTCATGTGTATGATGGTCACCCATCCAATACCTGACCCAGAGCAGTGTTGCTTAACTTTCATCCCTCCAACCTATCTCCCGAACAGAACTGGTCATGTGTATGATGGTCTCCCATCCAATACCTGACTCAGCGCAGTGTTGCTTAACTCCGGTGCTACCAAGACGCCAGACCGTCTGGTTCTGGTAACGAATGACTGGTAGATGTTTTAAGGGAGTTCCCCGTTGGAGGGTAGAAGGAATTAGCGTGATCACTCAAGAGGTAGGGTAATTCTTCTCAAGTGTAATGAGTTGACCTCTGTACAGAGCCGACCCTCATACTACTTACCCTTGCAGGCCAAGGTTAGTTATCTTGGCCTGCAAGTCGCTGTCAAACAAAGCTCTTCGCTCGTTCATTGTGGTAATAGCAATGAGATTGATCAATGCTGTCCTTGCCTTTCAGCGAGGAGCATCTTCCCGGCTCCTTGTTACTAGTGGTAAAGTATCTGGTGGTACTGGTAAGTAAAACAGAATAAATTCATCACAAAAGTAGCCACCACCAGTTTTCCATAGAACCTGAAATAATGGAAAGCCGATTCAAGCGAAGATTGCGGCGATGAGTGACGTTGTTGAACTACAATTTTAGTGATTATCGTCAGTCACTTTTCATACACAAAGGATTTTGTTTCTGCTTGTCCTGGTCACCCATCCACCAGTTGATCGACGCAGCGTTGCTTAACGCAGGTGATACCAGTGTTACCAACGTAAAAAATTGAAAACAGAGTCAACCTTAACAAAAACTATTTCAACTGAGTTTTGAATGCCAAGTGAAGAACAACTAAATTTCCCAACGTTTCGTAACTTGTACCTGTTATTTTATCAAGTGTAAGTAAGAGCTAGGGTTGAACTGGGTAATTGTTATAATCCCGTGCGGCTGCCCTGCTATTAAAAACTGTCGGGATCTGTCTGTCAGTTACGAAACGTTGGGAAATTCAGTTGTTCTTCACTTAGCATTGAAAACCCAGTTGAAATAGTTTTTGTCAAAACAAGCGATAGTATATAGCGAGCAAAACGATGCCGTCTGCAAGAAGGTAGCCTCTGGTTGTTTTCTCATTAAAAGGTTAATACAAACATTTGATCTATCAACTGCAAAGCTGGTGTAGGTACTACTCTTATTACATTCATGACTTACATGTGGAATTTTATTGTGGGGCCTATCGCATCACACCAAAAGATTGTTTGTTCTCTAAAGAAGAGCGATAAGGTACCTAGCTGAAGCCACTTCAAATCCTTGCACTGCCGGCATGTTTTATAAAGATTCTTGTAAGCCAGATTTTAGTAAATTTAAAATTCTTACATTATCTTGTATTTTTATTTATAGTGCAATATGTCTAATTATAGATAATAAACAATTGACAAGCGACTGTAATTCTACGCATAGATATTCGACAAGAAATAGCCATGTCTTAAAATTAAGAAAAAATTTATCAAAATTTGACCAAAAAAATCCTATAACAGTTGGTATAAAGCTTTACAACAAAGCACTGGCGATTTGCAACATTAAGACAACAGAATCAAATGATTCTAAATTAAAGAATGTTTTAAGAAACTTCCTTATTGTAAATGCATTTTACTCAATTGACCAATTTTTATCTGTTGACACGAGTGTATCATGTATCTCATAATATATCTGTGTAAAAATGACTAGTCTCATACCTTATGGTCAATCTTGACAATAAAGAAATTATTATTATTATTATTATTATAGTGCTAAGTTTAAATCAAGTAGACATGAGTCTAAAAGCCATCATAGAGTCCACTTTCTTTCCAAGTAGTACAATTGCTGGCAACCATTGCTGGCATTGGCAAGGCCCCACAATCCTATATTTCCTCTGAAGATCGATAAAAAAACAGTTTGTAAACTAGCTTCCTTTCCATCTTTCACTTGCATCTTTCGTCCCAGAAAGATGACCCCGAAAACCCCTGCAAAGCTTAACGTTTGCTAAATTTAAATCTCAGCTGCTGACATTCCAGGGCGAGTCCAGGCATCTTCTCGCCATCTCGATTCGCCATCGCGTCGAAGTGCAACTACAGAAGGACGCAGCAATGCAAGATGCATCGTGCATCGCGCTATCGCGGGACATGCATTGTGCATTAGCGTGGACTGCACGACAAGACGCAGTGGCGAGGTCGCCGTCGTAGCTTCCTGCCGGAGTGCACGGTGCGGAGGCGTCGCACATCTGTTGAACGACGCTCACAGCGTCTCATTCAGCGTCCTAGTCTGGGAGGCTGTCGAAAGTCTGCTCCTGTCCAACAGCACCAGGGACCGGCCACCGCTTAGCCTTGTCACTTTGACACAGGCTGCTGCTGTCCAACAGCACCAAGGCCCGGCCACCGCTAAGCCTTGTCACTTTGACACACTGTGTTGGCTGCTCCTGTCCAACAGCACCAAGGACCGGCCACCACTTAGCCTTGTCACTTTGACACACTGTGTTGGCTGCTCCTGTCCAACAGCACCAAGGACCAGCCACCGCTTAGTCTTGTCACTTTGACACACTGTGTTGGCTGCTCCTGTCCAACAGCACCAAGGACCAGCCACCACTTAGCCTTGTCACTTTGACACACTGTGTTGGCTGCTCCTGTCCAACAGCACCAAGGACCGGCCACCGCTTAGTCTTGTCCCTTTGACACACTGTGTTGGCTGCTCCTGTCCAACAGCACCAAGGACCGGCCACCGCTTAGCCTTGTCACTTTGACACACTGTGTTGGCTGCTCCTGTCCAACAGCACCAAGGACCGGCCACTGCTTAGCCTTTTCACTTTGACACACTGTGTTGGTTGCTCTTGTCCAACAGCACCAAGGACCGGCCACCGCTTAGTCTTGTCACTTTGACACACTGTGTTGGCTGCTCCTGTCCAACAGCACCAAGGACCGGCCACCGCTTAGTCTTGTCACTTTTAACGGACATGGATTGGGTAACCAGAAGAACAAGTTCAAAGCTTGCGGTCTCCCAGGCTTCTCTCGAGGCTCGACGCCCCCCCCCCCCCCCCCCCCTCTCTAGCACCATATGTCACCTGTCAAACAGAAGCCGACGTCGTGACGTCATTCAACCTCACCACTGAAGAGCAATCAACACTGATAACAAACCAAATGCGCTATCTCTTCTTATCGTGACGTCACTATGAGATAATCGCTGACGTTGTCGGCAACTCTGCTTTGAAAGAGAGAGATAATTAGCTCGGGTAATTAGTTTGAGTAAGAGAGACAGACATGCTGCAAGTACAGCAATTAATTGCTAGCTGCTGGCTGGAGCGTTGCGAGTGATGCGTCGTAAAACAGTGACCTTGCGTCGTTGAACAGATGGTCGGTATGATGCTAGTGAAGGTTTTGTTTGTGATTCCAGAAGAGCGGATGTGACGGGCATCTGGAACAACTGGGATACGAACCCAGACAATAGCATAACTTATATGTAGTGTTTTAAAACTAGGTGATGAAATCGAGTAATTAAACGTCACCAATTCGAAAAACGACTTCAAAAAATAATTTCACAACATTGTTGCCAAAACCTCGGGCAACAAAGCTCGAAACTGCGTCGTACGCTTTTGGTTTTTAGAAAATAAAATTATTTTTAAGAATAACCTGGCGACGTTGACTTTCTTTGTGCGTCAAGGTAAACAAAACAAATGACAACTCTTGGCGGCCGATGTCAGCAAATCGGGTGAAACTCAAGATTTGATTTTCACAAAATTAATGACATTTTGTTAATTTTGAAGCAAGACAATTGCCGTAAGAAACATTTGGGATCTTAAACTAGGGTTGAAATCGTAATGAAATGTTTTGTGATAAAGAAATACTTGATGGTTTTGTTCTGTCGCGAAGATTGGTTCAAATGTTCATCTCTATTCGTTCAGGTTCACATTGTAAACAGAAATAAAAACAAGAAGATAACTTTGACAGATTCTAAGTTGAATTTGTTTGATGTGACAGATCAGCGCCTTCTCGAGGAAATATTACATTGGAAACAAATGTTTCAATTTTTATATTTGTTTGTATTTGTGTAAAATCTACTTGAAAACATTTATACCCCGTGAATTGCACGCGTTTGCAATTTAAATAAGATTTCATCCCGAAACAGCAACGAATCCAACGTCAAATTGTAGTTATTCGAGTTTGACAGGTTGTGACGTGATATAGCGTCCCTAGAATCAGAGTGACTGTGAGTATTCACAGCCTCTTGGTTCTACTCCTTGGAGATCCGTCGTTCTCATCAAATACACTAAAATCATCTCAAAAAGCCAGTATTCAAGTAGCTCAATTGGTTAGAGCAACACCCGCGACAGGTGGAGATCGGGGTCCAAGTAGCTCAATTGGTTAGAGCAACACCCGTGACAGGTGGAGATCGGGGTCCAAGTAGCTCAATTGGTTAGAGCAACACTCGCGACAGGTGGAGATCGGGGTCCAAGTAGCTCAATTGGTTAGAGTAACACCTGCGACAGGTGGAGATCGGGGTTCGAGTCCCCGTTTGGGCATCAATTTTTGAGACGGTTGTAGAGTTGATAATAATAAAATATCATGAAACAGCTGAATATGAGTTTGACTTATAATAAAGCTTGTGGTACCGAATCTAGTCTTCTATGTGATAGTAAACCCCATGCTGTCTTAAAACCAAGATGGCGGCGTTATCTAGAGCGGCGTCTTAGTCCGCCTCCGGGATTCGGTGGTTGATTAACTGCCGTCGCGACGCTTCTTCCAGGAAGCTGTGATCTCCATTCATGCGACGCTTCCTAGAATCAGCGCCCACATCCGCGCAGGGGATCGATCAAGGGACCAGTTAAACCAAATCCCGGGAGCGCGCGCATTGGCGAGTCTAGTGGAGGATAAAAGGGAGATGATAGCCTTCAACAACTTCAACACCTTCAACACCTTCAACACCTTGTAAGGTTTCGCTTAGCACAATAAAGAACGAAGCCAAAAGATAGGATGAAAACAATGATTTATTCAAAGCGATGTTAATCCGGCGTACCGGTGATACATTCTGAGGACCGAAGTCAACTGCCTCTCCTTGGAGTCGCAGCCCTTTCGGATCGTCTCTGTCCCTACCTACCTGCCCTGGTGGAGGGACAGGTTACTAACCGCACAAAGTGGCGGGAACGTTACAACCTTCAACACCTTCAACACTTGCAGTGTTGAAGGTGTTGAAGGTTCTCGTTAGATCACTGAAGTTAAGCAACACTGCGCTGGGTCAGGTATCGGATGGGTGACCATCATACACATGACCAGTTCTGTTCGGGAGAGAGGTTGGAGGGATAAAAGTTAAGCAACACTGCGCTGGGTCAGGTATTGGATGGGTGACCATCATACACATGACCAGTTCTGTTCGGGAGAGAGGTTGGAGGGATGAAAGTTAAGCAACACTGTGCTGGGTCAGGTATTGGATGGGTGACCATCATACACATGACCAGTTCTGTTCGGGAGAGAGGTTGGAGGGATGAAAGTTAAGCAACACTGTGCTGGGTCAGGTATTGGATGGGTGACCATCATACACATGACCAGTTCTGTGCGGGAGAGAGGTTAGAGGGATGAAAGTTAAGCAACACTGTGCTGGGTCAGGTATTGAATGGGTGACCATCATACACATGACCAGTTCTGTTCGGGAGAAAGGTTGGAGGGATGAAAGTTAAGCACCACTGCGCTGGGTCAGGTATTGAATGGGTGACCATCATACACATGACCAGTTCTGTTCGGGAGAGAGGTTGGAGGGATGAAAGTTAGTACAGCAACTTCACTCGCCTTGCCAACCTCTCGACAGCATGGATTTGTGGATGAATCCTGTTGTTCGCGTTGTACCGTCCTTCGGAAGGGACGTTAAGCCGGTGGTCACCTTGGTCTTCGACAGGAGTAGGCTACGTGCCGGCACCGGGTTTCCCCTCCTCCCTTCTAGGCTAGGTTAAGTTCATCATCATCCACACATTCACCGACGCCATTAGACCAGTGTCGCATGGCCAGATGTCAAAACAGTGCGTCGTTAAACACCCCGACATCCTGCTATCGACCCGTGGCAGACGACAAGAGGGGGGGGGGGGGGGTGGAGGGGGGGGGGGGGGGGGGTTGAGGGTCGATTTCCACCGCGCGAGTGAAACGCGTCAACATTGAGTCGGTTGCGTCGATCTCTGACGTCATCGGGACCGACGTCACAGCGCAACAAGTACCATGGCAACCCGGCGTCGCTGCTGACGTCACGCGCCGGACGCCGCGACGCTCAATGGGAAAGTGAGAGAGAGTTTTCCATCGGACTTCGACGCCGGTCTGAATGGGAATTTCTGGAATACCTGGAACTGCTGCAGGCTGGTCTGGTTGGGACGGGAATGTCTGGAATACCTGGAACTGCTGCAGGCTGGTCTGGTTGGGACGGGAATGTCTGGAATACCTGGAACTGCTGCAGGCTGGTCTGGTTGGGACGGGAATGTCTGGAATACCTGGAACTGCTGCAGGCTGGTCTGGTTGGGACGGGAATGTCTGGAATACCTGGAACTGCTGCAGGCTGGTCTGGTTGGGACGGGAATGTCTGGAATACCTGGAACTGCTGCAGGCTGGTCTGGTTGGGACGGGAATGTCTGGAATACCTGGAACTGCTGCAGGCTGGTCTGGTTGGGACGGGAATGTCTGGAATACCTGGAACTGCTGCAGGCTGGTCTGGTTGGGACGGGAATGTCTAGAATACCTGGAACTGCTGCAGGCTGGTCTGGTTGGGACGGGAATGTCTGGAATACCTGGAACTGCTGCAGGCTGGTCTGGTTGGGACGGGAATGTCTGGAATACCTGGAACTGCTGCAGGCTGGTCTGGTTGGGACGGGAATGTCTGGAATACCTGGAACTGCTGCAGGCTGGTCTGGTTGGGACGGGAATGTCTGGAATACCTGGAACTGCTGCAGGCTGGTCTGGTTGGGACGGGAATGTCTGGAATACCTGGAACTGCTGCAGGCTGGTCTGGTTGGGACGGGAATGTCTGGAATACCTGGAACTGCTGCAGGCTGGTCTGGTTGGGACGGGAATGTCTGGAACCTCAATATCGGTTATGGTATCATGTCCTGTTCCGGTTATTCTGGTTCTATAATCAGTGGTGTAGTCCTACATTTATTTTTGGGTATACGCTGGGTTATCAGGCTGTGAGTTCTTAATGCCGTGGTCATCACTAGGTTAGGTAGTGGATGGTGGGTGTTTCTAATTCTTTACCTTTAGTCTATTCACTAGTTATAGTTCATAGATAGTTAATTCCTATCAACACTAAAACTACTACTTGGTGTTGGGGTAGCTGCAATCGTGCTTTCCTCGGGTGGGTTGAATGAGTACGTTGACTGCTTGGAAAAACCATTGCATACCCATCCAGATCATACGAACCCCTACTATACACGGACTACCCACTTTTCAGAATAAACTTTGCTTTTCGAGTTTTTATAGTACAGGTTGTAGGGAGATCAAGAATTGTCGTTGCAAAACACATTTTAAAGTTTTGCAAAGAGTATTTATTGGGCGTATACCCTGTATATTTTTGTTGGGTTTGCGCTCGGTGTCAAAAAGTGTTTTGGGTATACGGCGTATACCCGCGTATAACCTCGACTACACCACTGATTATAATCAATATTTTAATTAATTCTGGCATTAATTTAAACAAATGTACTGGTTTAAAGATTTTTGGATAATAACAAAGGCGTATACCTTTACATCAATTAGTTTTATTCAGTTTTAATATGAATTTAATTTTGTATTAATAAAATATTTTCTATCCGCACCAATTCAGTGGTCCAGTTTGATTAATGCTGTCAAACTGAATTCCCAACTGTTGTGATTAATGATGATTTTTGCAGCGAAACGCAACGAATCGTTATTTTTCCCATTCAAATAACGGTCCGGATTTTAAATTCTCATCTCCATTTCCTTGCATTCTCACAACCTAACATTCGGTTGGCAAATGTCAAATGTCAAAAGTACCAAAGTATATTCGCAGGTCAAAGAAAACAAATCATAAACTAGCAAAAAATACCTAATAACCCGACGCTCTGTACCTGATTGTAATTAGCAAGAGCACCTATCTACGTACACCTAGGTGCAATTAGTGATTCTGATTGAACTTCAATCAAAGAACATTCTGAGTGCCATTAGCAGGCCGTTTTTTGAAAGACTGAATTATGGCTGCTCACGATGCACTATAAAATTTATCGTAATGTCCTAGCAAATCAGTGAAACGCATGTGTGTGTAGAGCGATACCTGCTAATGGAGAGGCGATGAGGAAGCTTGACGAAGCCAGCCAGCTGATCTCAAATAACCTGGATAGAACATAGGATCCAGTCAGCTGATCTCAAATAACCTGGATACAGCATAGGATCCAGCCAGCTGATCTCAAATAACCTGGATAGAACATAGGATCCAACCAGCTGATCTCAAATAACATGGATAGAGCATAGGATCCAGCCAGCTGATCTCAAATAACCCGGATAGAACATAGGATCTAGCCAGCTGATCTCAAATAACCTGGATAGAACATAGGATCCAGCCAGCTGATCTCAAATAACCTGGATAGAACATAGGATCCAGCCAGCTGAACTCAAATAACCTGGATAGAACATAGGATCCAGTCAGCTGATCTCAAATAACCTGGATAGAGCATAGGATCCAGCCAGCTGATCTCAAATAACATGGATAGAACATAGGATCCAGTCAGCTGATCTCAAATAACCTGGATACAGCATAGGATCCAGCCAGCTGATCTCAAATAACCTGGATAGAACATAGGATCCAACCAGCTGATCTCAAATAACATGGATAGAGCATAGGATCCAGCCAGCTGATCTCAAATAACCCGGATAGAACATAGGATCTAGCCAGCTGATCTCAAATAACCTGGATAGAACATAGGATCCAGCCAGCTGATATCAAATAACCTGGATAGAACATAGGATCCAGCCAGCTGATCTCAAATAACCTGGATAGAACATAGGATCCAGCCAGCTGATCTCAAATAACCTGGATAGAACATAGGATCCAGCCAGCTGATCTCAAATAACCTGGAAAGAACATAGGATCCAGCCAGCTGATCTCAAATAACCTGGATAGAGCATAGGATCCAGCCAGCTGATCTCAAATAACCTGGATAGAGCATAGGATCCAGCCAGCTGATCTCAAATAACCTGGATAGAACATAGGATCCAGCCAGCTGATCTCAAATAACCCGGATAGAACATAGGATCTAGCCAGCTGATCTCAAATAACCTGGACAGAGCATAGGATCCAGCCAGCTGATCTCAAATAACCTGGATAGAGCATAGGATCCAGCCAGCTGATCTCAAATAACATGGATAGAACATAGGATCCAGCCAGCTAATCTCAAATAACCTGGATAGAGCATAGGATCCAGCCAGCTGATCTCAAATAACCTGGATAGAACATAGGATCTAGCCAGCTGATCTCAAATAACCTGGATAGAGCATAAAATCCAGCCAGCTGATCTCAAATAACATGGATAGAACATAGGATCCAGCCAGCTAATCTCAAATAACCTGGATAGAACATAGGATCTAGCCAGCTGATCTCAAATAACCTTGATAGAACATAGGATCCAGCCAGCTGATCTCAAATAACATGGATAGAACATAGGATCCAGCCAGCTGATCTCAAATAACCTGGATAGAGCATAGGATCCAGCCAGCTGATCTCAAATAACCTGGATAGAGCATAGGATCCAGCCATCTGATCTCAAATAACCTGGATAGAACATAGGATCCAGCCAGCTGATCTCAAATAACCTGGATAGAGCATAGGATCCAGCCAGCTGATCTCAAATAACCTGGATAGAACATAGGATCCAGCCAGCTGATCTCAAATAACCTGGATAGAGCATAGGATCCAGCCAGCTGATCTCAAATAACCTGGATAGAGCATAGGATCCAGCCATCTGATCTCAAATAACCTGGATAGAACATAGGATCCAGCCAGCTGATCTCAAATAACCTGGAAAGAGCATAGGATCCAGCCAGCTGATCTCAAATAACCTGGATAGAGCATAGGATCCAGCCAGCTGATCTCAAATAACCTGGGTAGAGCATAGGATCCAGCCAGCTGATCTCAAATAACCTGGATAGAGCATAGGATCGAGCCAGCTGATCTCAAATAACCTGGATAGAGCATAGGATCGAGCCAGCTGATCTCAAATAACCTGGATAGAGCATAAGATCCAGCCAGCTGATCTCAAATAACCTGGGTAGAGCATAGGATCCAGCCAGCTGATCTCAAATAACCTGGATAGAGCATAGGATCCAGCCAGCTGATCTCAAATAACCTGGATAGAGCATAGGATCCAGCCAGCTGATCTTAAACAACCTGGATAGAGCATAGGATCCAGCCAGCTGATCTCAAATAACCTGGATAGAGCATAGGATCCAGCCAGCTGATCTCAAATAACCTGATTAGAGCATAGGATCCAGCCAGCTGATCTTAAATAACCTGGATAGAGCATAGGATCCAGCCAGCTGATCTCAAATAACCTGGATAGAGCATAGGATCCAGCCAGCTGATCTCAAATAACCTGGATAGAGCATAGGATCCAACCAGCTGATCTCAAATACTATGGATAGAGCATAGGATCCAGTCAGCTGATCTCAAATAACCTGGATAGAGCATAGGATCCAGTCAGCTGATCTCAAATAACCTGGATAGAGCATAGGAACCAGCCAGCTACTCTCAAAAAACCTGGATAGAGCATAGGATCCAGTCAGCTGATCTCAAATAACCGGGATAGAACATAGGATCCAGCCATCTGATCTCAAATAACCTGGATAGAACATAGGATCCAGTTAGCTGATCTCAAATAACCTGGATAGAACATAGGACCCAGCCAGCTGATCTCAAATAACCTGGATAGAACATAGGATCCAACCAGCTGATCTCAAATAAAGAAGTTTTCTCCTAACGTCGGCACCGGTAAACTTTACAGCTCTTTTAAGCGCAGTTGCGTCTCCCTGAAATGTTGCACAACTCTATGTCGCCTTTCCTGGAAACCGTACGACAGCGTCGATCCGGAAAATCCAATGAAAACCAGTTTTCCAAGAAGCAATTCGCTAGGATCAGTTTAACCTCCCTATGTTGTCTGGGTTAGATTATACCTGGCACCCTTCCCTCCACTACCTTTGAGGGGTGGGGGCTGGCTGGCTTCCACCCCTCTTTTACAGGGGGGGGGGGGGAGTAGCCTCCTGTCAGGTGGTAGTTATTGATGCTAGTGTGGTGTTAGCCTCCTGTCAGGTGGTAGTTATTGATGCTAGTGTGATGTTAGCCTCCTGTCAGGTGGTAGTTATTGATGCTAGTGTGATGTTAGCCTCCTGTCAGGTCTATTTATTGATGCTAGTGTGGTGTTAGCCTCCTGTCAGGTGGTAGTTATTGATGCTAGTGTTGTGTTAGCCTCCTGTCAGGTGGTAGTTATTGATGCTAGTGTGATGTTAGCCTCCTGTCAGGTGGTAGTTATTGATGTTAGTGTGATGTTAGCCTCCTGTCAGGTGGTAGTTATTGATGCTAGTGTGATGTTAGCCTCCTGTCAGGTGGTAGTTATTGATGCTAGTGTGATGTTAGCCTCCTGTCAGGTCTATTTATTGATGCTAGTGTGGTGTTAGCCTCCTGTCAGGTGGTAGTTATTGATGCTAGTGTTGTGTTAGCCTCCTGTCAGGTGGTAGTTATTGATGCTAGTGTGGTGTTAGCCTCCTGTCAGGTGGTAGTTATTGATGCTAGTGTTGTGTTAGCCTCCTGTCAGGTGGTAGTTATTGATGCTAGTGTGATGTTAGCCTCCTGTCAGGTGGTAGTTATTGATGCTAGTGTGATGTTAGCCTCCTGTCAGGTGGTAGTTATTGATGCTAGTGTGATGTTAGCCTCCTGTCAGGTGGTAGTTATTGATGCTAGTGTGGTGTTAGCCTCCTGTCAGGTGGTAGTTATTGATGCTAGTGTGGTGTTAGCCTCCTGTCAGGTGGTAGTTATTGATGCTAGTGTGGTGTTAGCCTCCTGTTAGGTGGTAGTTATTGATGCTAGTGTGATGTTAGCCTCCTGTCAGGTGGTAGTTATTGATGCTAGTGTGATGTTAGCCTCCTGTTAGGTGGTAGTTATTGATGCTAGTGTGGTGTTAGCCTCCTGTCAGGTGGTAGTTATTGATGCTAGTGTGGTGTTAGCCTCCTGTCAGGTGGTAGTTATTGATGCTAGTGTGGTGTTAGCCTCCTGTCAGGTGGTAGTTATTGATGCTAGTGTGATGTTAGCCTCCTGTCAGGTGGTAGTTATTGATGCTAGTGTGGTGTTAGCCTCCTGTCAGGTGGTAGTTATTGATGCTAGTGTGGTGTTAGCCTCCTGTCAGGTGGTAGTTATTGATGCTAGTGTGGTGTTAGCCTCCTGTCAGGTGGTAGTTATTGATGCTAGTGTGGTGTTAGCCTCCTGTCAGGTGGTAGTTATTGATGCTAGTGTGATGTTAGCCTCCTGTCAGGTGGTAGTTATTGATGTTAGTGTGATGTTAGCCTCCTGTCAGGTGGTAGTTATTGATGCTAGTGTGGTGTTAGCCTCCTGTCAGGTGGTAGTTATTGATGCTAGTGTGATGTTAGCCTCCTGTCAGGTGGTAGTTATTGATGCTAGTGTGATGTTAGCCTCCTGTCAGGTGGTAGTTATTGATGCTAGTGTGATGTTAGCCTCCTGTCAGGTGGTAGTTATTGATGCTAGTGTGATGTTAGCCTCCTGTCAGGTGGTAGTTATTGATGCTAGTGTGGTGTTAGCCTCCTGTCAGGTCTATTTATTGATGCTAGTGTGGTGTTAGCCTCCTGTCAGGTGGTAGTTATTGATGCTAGTGTGGTGTTAGCCTCCTGTCAGGTGGTAGTTATTGATGCTAGTGTGGTGTTAGCCTCCTGTCAGGTGGTAGTTATTGATGCTAGTGTGATGTTAGCCTCCTGTCAGGTGGTAGTTATTGATGCTAGTGTGATGTTAGCCTCCTGTCAGGTGGTAGTTATTGATGCTAGTGTGGTGTTAGCCTCCTGTTAGGTGGTAGTTATTGATATAAACAGGATATGCTCTTGACATTCCGATTCTTGACCCCCTCCCTCTTCCGCTATCTGTTTGGTGGATCGATTAAGTTGGTAGTTCTGTTTTATTGCAACTTTGTGTGATCCTCGCTGTCCCAGAAGTCATCATAGACCGTGGTGTCAAGAGTTCTTTGAGTTGTCAAAATATAAGTTCATCCATAAGTAATCTCATAGCCCCATCCTTCAGTCATTTTGTAATTCTTGAAGGAAACGTCACACATTCCAATTTGCGACTGCTTTCTACCAAACCATGAGTCAATCTTAGCAGTAGGTTCATGATCTTACCGTGTGGTTAGTACGCTAAGAAGATTCTACAACTTGTCTCAAATAATGAGCTTCTTTCAAATCTAGCTCAACGCCAACAATGGGTCATCTAGGTGGATGCCATGATACTGTACCTACACGCTTTGATTGGGCTACGAGATGGGGGGTAGTTTGAAAATGGCAGATTTTACAAGGTAAAAATTGACATGCAAATGGGAAGAAAACTAGAAAAGAAATGGATTGGGATTATAGAAGGAGGCGTTGAAGAATGGATGAAGAATTTAGCATGTTTTGGGACATTGTTGAGGGATGATAGTTTTTAGACTCATGTCTGCTTGATGTAAACTTAGCACTAGTTTTAACAAAAACTATTTCAACTGGGTTTTGAATGCTAAATGAAGAACAACACAATTTCCCAACGTTTCGTAACTTGTACCTGTTACTTTATCAAGGGTAAGAGCAGTCCTGACAATTTTCCAATAACAAAAGAACCACATAAAATTATAACAATTACCAAGTTCAAGCTTCCTAAATGCATCTAAATAAAATAATCAGGGTCAATAACTTAAAAACTAACGCATTTTATATTTTCTGAAATAAAATCCCGAATTTTTGTGAATGTACGCAGTGCAAAAATGTACAAATATGTTTCAAATAAAAGCATATATATTTATTGTAAATGTATTTGCTAAGCCAAGTGACCAGCTCGCAACGCCAAGCGAAATGCACGCCGCGCATCTGCAATGGACGATGCACTTGAACGACTGCAATCAATAAATGTAATCATTGTGCAACGAATGAAGGTCTAGGGCAGACAGAGCCCCAAGCTTTGTCACCCTCCAATGCGGGAAAGTGCAACAACTCCCTTGCAAAGCTTAAGTCAAGAGAGTTTACCTCAAAATGTCGTCCAATTCTTCACCCCAGCAAACGTGCATACCAACGTCATAGTTATGCATCTAAGTCAAAGTGTATATATACGGATATAAACGCTGCCAGTTTGTGCCGAAATTGTGGGGAAATTAGCTATCATTTTTGCGAAAACTTTTCCAAAGTCATCGCAATATCGCGTGAAACAAAATAATCACAAAGAATCCTTTTTTTTTCAATCGGCCGCTTGGTAAATAAATTCGGTTGATGTATTTGTTCGCACGGCACGGCAAGGATAACATGGGCAGTGACAGTCCTGTCAAAGTTTCAAACAATTGGCAAACTTATCGCAAATAATACTGATTGGCTAGCAGTCGGTTCAACTGCATTCAAGACTGTGCATTCAAGACTCTGCATTTGGGCTTATTTCCTTCAAATCAGACAGCTTTATTTCTGTCTATGAGCTCCAACACTGCCAAGGTATTGGTAGAGCCATCCTTATCTTCACTGGTCTGTGACGTTCCTTCTGCTGCTGTTAGTGCTGTAGCGACTCCTCTCTTTGATTGGAAACGATCCTAACCAACCTATCCTCGAGACCTATTCCTCAAGCCGATATCTGTCATGGTAGTCAAGTCTTTTATTTCATTTCATTTTCATTGTATTTATTCACAGCTTGCGAGTAGATACAAGTGCATATTGCAGGCCTACGGTGGCTGAATAATAATTAAGAATTGTTGGTCCAAGTGGTACATAACATTATTATGGAATGTAACATAGTAATAGGTGGTAAGTAAAGGTAGTGAACAGTTACGGTAAAGGTACATGATTATACCTGGATCTACACGAGCCCGGCGCTGAGAAATTGGTCAACCCATGACTCAAGACTTGGCCATGTTCATCTGCAAAACGAGCAGCAACTTCGAGGGGTCAAAGATTCGGGGCCAGTTCTTCATGCGCCTGCGTGCACTGCTAACCAAATTAAAATGATCTCAAGTCGAGCCGGGTTCAGTAAAACACTCGGGAGGACTTTGCACTTTGGCAATATCAACTGTTCAGTCAGTTTCTGGTAGGTTTTGTCAGTTTCGGTCTCTCTTGTCTTCTGTGGCTTTCAAGCCGTTGTCAGTGCCATTTTGATAACTTACTTTATCTTGCACTTGACGGGTTTTTCTACCACCACTTCCAGATTCCTCGATGAAATCTTCAGTCAATCTACGTTGCAGGCAGTGGTGTAGTCGAGGTTATACGCGGGTATACGCTGAATACCCAAAACACTTTTTGACACCGAGCGTAAACCCAACAAAAATATACAGGGTATTTGCCCAATAAATACTCTTTGCAAAACTTTAAAATGTGTTTTGCAACGACAATTCTTAATACCCCTACAACCTGCACTATAAAAACTGGAAAAGCAAAGTTTATTTTGAAAAGTGGGGTAGTCCGTGTATAGTAGGGGTTCGTATGATCTGGATGGGTATGCAATGGTTTTTCCAAGCAGTCAACGTACTCATTCAACCCACCCGAGGAAAGCGCGATTGCAGCTACCCCAACACCAAGTAGTAGTTTTAGTGTTGATAGGAATTAACTATCAATGAACTATAACTAGTGAATAGACTAAAGGTAAAGAATTAGAAACACCCACCATCCAGTACCTAACCTAGTGATGATCACGGCATTTAGAACTCACAGCCTGATAACCCAGCGTATACCCAAGAAAAATATGTAGGACTACACCACTGGGTGCAGGCCACTCTTTTCAAGCGGGTCGGGCATTGAAAACACGCTAGGTGTCGACGGTCTTGCAGAAATGAACACAAACTTTGCTTGATAGCAACTAATGTACACAAGTTCTCGCAGAAGAGTTCCAATGTGACTTCTATCATTGCAATTAAACGTACGCCTCAAACTCATACCTTGCGAAACACACTCAATGATTTTATTATTATCAACACTATAACCGTCTCAAAATATGTAACTAATATCAATTTAAATATATAACTATCACCGTCCCCGTTTGGGCATCAATTTTTGAGACGGTTACAGTGTTGGTAATAATAAAATACCCCGCGCATTGCAAGCGTTTGCAATTTAAATAAGATTTCATCCTATGTTTAAGACTTTTAACCCCACGTGTGGGTCAAGTTGTCTCACACACTGAGACTGGTTGTCTCAGTGAGAAATTTCGTCTTGTGATCATATAATTAATTTAATTAAAATCTGCATCAGTTACTTTATGACAATACCGAGTCAATGTTCGATAATTTATGTCAAAATATTTTGCCACTTTTTCCTGCAACGCAAATTGAGCAGCGCGTAACATGACATCGGGTGCTGCCAGCCCCAGATGAGGTTTTTTTTATAAACTCGTTATAAACTCGTAATTGTTAAATTTTTGTAAATTAGTTCTGTACATTTGTAAAAACAATCAATTACTTACAAAACAAACAAAATGAACTTATACTGAAAGCTACTTCTGGGGTTATGTCATTCTGTGACAACTTGACCCATCATAGACTTTCAGCTTTACATTTAAAATTAATATGCTTCTCGTGCATAAATTCATCATATAAGAAAAATTATAAACAGACAATATGTTTGCTTAAAAGAATATAAATATGCAAATTCAATTAGATGGATATTTTTACATAAAATATTAAATAACTTGGCTGCAGAAAAGTTACTAACCACATGTCAAAACAAACAATCTCTTCCAGGAGTGTGAATTATGAACCGAAATGAATTACAATTTCAGAATAGTAAGATATTTAGACGTCAAAGCAGCCTGGATCAGTATTTTGCTTCTGGTATCATTTGGAGTCGAGATTTGAACACTAAGACAACTTGCCCCTGAGACTTTTAAACCCCTCCTCCCCTATCCCGCGCATTGCAAAGCGTTTGCAATCTAAATCAGATTTCATCCTATACAGCAACGAATCCAACGTCAAATTGGAGTTATTCGAGTTTGACAGGTTGTGACGTGATATAGCGTCACTAATATCAGAGTGACTGTGAGTATTCACAGCCTCTTGGTTCTACTCCTTGGAGATCCTAGACTGAAATCGTCTCAAAAAGCCAGTGTCCAAGTAGCTCAATTGGTTAGAGCAACACCCGCGACAGGTGGAGATCGGGGTCCAAGTAGCTCAATTGGTTAGAGCAACACCCGCGACAGGTGGAGATCGGGGTCCAAGTAGCTCAATTGGTCAGAGCAACACCCGCGACAGGCGGAGATCGGGGTCCAAGTAGCTCAATTGGTTAGAGCAACACCCGCGACAGGTGGAGATCGGGGTTCGTGTCCCCGTTTGGGCCAATGATGTACTTATATAACATCTAACAGCTCCAGCGCTGAGGAGTGCAAAGCGCCAAGTATGTTTCCATCTAGAAATAATCTGGAGTTGAGCACGGGATCATCCTAGTCTTGGAGGTTCGTGACCGTGACCCCCCCCCCCCCCCCCCCCCCCCCCCAGACGCAGTGCAGGTTATCTTTGCCGACAGGTGTTTCCCTCGTCGTTAGGGATACACCGCTGAGAGAGCGCTCGGAGCGGAGCGCTCGGAGCGGAGCGCTTGGAGCGGAGCGCTTGGAGCGGAGCGCTCGATTGATTTGCAACTGTCTGGAGGCACGGCGTCTCGAGACGGATGGCTGTAGCCGCGTGCAATCGCACGCCACGGCCAGGGGGAGACTCATGACTGACTGACCATCGCCACCTCGACTCCTTCCGATAGTACTGATGCACTTGCTACAGAAGTACCAACTGTTTAACTTTGAAACCAGATGACTTTGTTGCCTACTGTTACTTATAGGTGATACAGCTGAGTTTCATTTAAACGAGCTGCGATCTTCATGATTGTTTTCAGACTCATGTCTACTTGATGTAAACTTAGCACTAGTTTTAACAAAAACTATTTCAACTGGGTTTTCAATGCTAAGTGAAGAACAACTAAATTTCCCAACGTTTCGTAACTTGTACCTGTTACTTTATCAAGGGTAAGAGCAGTCCTGACAATTTTCCAATAACAAAAGAACCACATAAAATTATAACAATTACCAAGTTCAAGCTTCCTTAATGCATCTAAATAAAATAATCAGGGGCAATAACATAAAAACTAATGTATTTTGTATTTTCTGAAATAAATCCCAAACACATTGGCGTTTTTTACTAACTAACCAATTATTAGTTTGGAAAAAACGCCAATTTTTATGCAATTTCTATGCTCTAACCCTTGAAGTTGAATCCTTGAACCCTAATAGTATTCTTTACTTAGCATTCAAAACCCATTTCAAATAGTTTTTCTTAGAGCTGCGATCTTAATCTAAATCTCATCTTACGGGTATGAAAAAGGGGGTTTATTTCTTTAAGGATTCGCCGCAGAATCTTGTCAACTGTAGCTGGATTAGATCAAAATCTTGAACCGATATTTAGCTAGAATTACAGTCTGGCTGTCTAATGTAATTTTATTATTTGTTCCTTCGCCCACCTTCAGTAGAATTGCACACCAAGAGATTCTAATTTCCTTCCCTAACCAAACCGTTCACTAGTTGCTTCCATTCAACTTCCGTGTTTTTTTTGTTTTTTTTTATGTTAGTGGAACTGAACCCAGCACCAGCGAGAAAAACATGAAAACCTTTGATGCGATTTACAAAAATGCTATGCGTCAAGCAACAAGTCACGACTCCACGTGGCCGTGCTGATACCGACGACCGCTTCCTCTGCACGACGCCGGCTCGAAGACAAAAGTCAGAGTTGACACGACGCCGACGGCGCCATCTGTGAGCGGCGACCGCAGACTGCGTCGCCATGGCAACCGAACGAGCAGCATCCCGTCGCCCCCAGGGTGCTTCGCTCATCTGTCCAGCGATGCGTAGAGACTCAACTTCCCTTACCCAACCCCGAGCCGCGTACCGACGTTAACCAAATGACAGGAAGTAATATTTTCACTTGTTATTGTCAGTGACAGTAAATGACATTCCACCTGGAATAGCAGGGTCCACATTACACATTGCACGTATGACTGTTTTCTTTTAATTAACTTTACAAATCAACTATCTGGCAGCGAATGGTTGCTATAGAAACAAACCGTGGCCACTGATTGGTTAAACCACTGGCCAAGGTCATAGCCTTGGGAATCACATTGTTAGCCCCGCCTACTGTCGCAGTCTGGTTTCCTCCGGGCGCTACAGTGGCGCTGCCAGTGGCTGAAGACTTGTCCTGAAGGGCTCGATGGTGCACTGGTGTTATTTTTTAATATCAAACAAATAATCTAGTACAGTTCCTCACATTCAAAGTAGATATTTGACTGACAGGTTGTCAGGACATTGCGTCCGTGGTTAATGTTTGATGAGTCACACACCAGTAATTTGTAGCCGCAGAGATTTATTCTATTTTGAGAAGCGATGAATGGCACGGGGCTGAAGTTAGGTTAGATCCAATAAAAACACCATCAAAATGACAATGAATGCATTCCGAGAATCGCATAGTTTAGTAACTCAGCAGGCGGTGATTGCGACGACTCGTCGGGGCTGGTTGGGTGGGTGGGTGGGTATCAGGGGGGCCGGGACCGGGATCGATGCCACGAGCGCGCGAGATGAATGGACCGGCAGGGAAGCTGCGGCGCGTGGCAGACAAAGATGGCGACAGCATTGATCGCCCGGGACTCGGGTAACTAGTGGCAACAGTAGGCCAAAGGTCAGCGCCAAGGAGCCGAGGAAAAGTCAAAAGGTGAGCGAGCGCGGGGGCTCCATGGGACCGAAAACCAGCGCCACCGCCAGGGGAATCGTTGTCGGTTTGGGATCGCCCGAGTCGCTGCTATGTTATGCGCGCGTCAGAGAAACACTGTTGTCACTTTTCGAAACCTAACGTAGCAGCGAAACAATTAATAATTAGACAAATTCGTTCGGACATTGTCTCTGCAGTGGCGGACATTGCTGCCCATCAACACTCCAAGCAAACAAACTCTTACCAATTCGCCAAGCCGCTCTGCTGAGGTGTCCGTCAAAGAACAGAACTTAGTTAAGTTTTTCTTTCAGGTCTCTTCGAAAATTTATGATCAGTGGCTAACTTGGTTGTGCGCTACATAGACTCCACGCTCCCACAAAACTAAGAGCTTGCACATTGGGTAACACCGGTCCTCGTGAGCTCACCGAAGTTAAGCAATATTGCGCTAGGTCAGGTATTGGATGAGTGATCATCATACACATGACCAGTTCTGTTCGGGAGAGAGGTTGGAGGGATGAAAGTTAAGCAACACTGCGCTGGGTCAGGTATTGGATGAGTGACAATCATACACATGACCAGTTCTGTTCGGGAGAGAGGTTGGAGGGATGAAAGTTAAGCAACACTGCGCTGGGTCAGGTATTGGATGAGTGACAATCATACACATGACCAGTTCTGTTTGGGAGAGAGGTTGGAGGGATGAAAGTTAAGCAACACTGCGCTGGGTCAGGTATTGGATGGGTGACCATCATACACATGATTAGTTGTGTTCGGGAGAGAGGTTGTAGCGATGCAAGTTAAGCAACACTGTGCTGAGTCAGGTATTGGATGGGTGACCATCATACACATGACAGTTCTGTTCGGGAGAGAGGTTGGAGGGATAAAAGTTAAGCAACACTGTGCTGGGTCAGGTATTGGATGAGTGACCACCGAACGGTTTGGCGTGTTGAAAACACCGGTCCTCGTGAGATCACCGAAGATTCAGGTGATGGATGACCATCAAACACAAGTCCAGTTCAGTTCGGGAGAAAAGTCAGAGGAATTAAATTTAGTTCACGAACTTCACAAGCCTAGTAAAATCTGTATTTAAATTGCAAACGCTTGCAATGCGCGGGGTATTTTATTATTAACAACACTTTAACCGTCTCAATAATTGATGCCCAAACTGGGACCCGAACCCCGATAGGTGGGGGTCGGAATGGTCAAGAGTAATTTCTCTGTCAGCTATTTGTTAATTTTAGGCAACTTTTTTCCGTTGGTTATATTTTGAACGATTGGACTCCAAGGGAACGTAGCTCAATTCGGCAGGTTCGTGTACCAGTGGCGCTCATTAACGCATCGTCAAACTAGTTCAGTTCAGTTAAATTCTGCAGCAGCTTCTAGACGAAGGGAGAGTGTTCTATAGAGATAAAATCTGATTTAAATTGCAAACGCTTGCAATGCGCGGGGTATATAATCAACACTATAACCGTCTCAAAAATTGATGCCCAAACGGGGACTCGAACCCCGATCTCCACCTGTCACGGTTGTTGCTCTAACCAATTGAGCTACTTGGACCACGATCTTCACCTGTCGCGGGTGTTGCTCTAACCAATTGATCTACTTGAACCCCGATATCCACCTGTCGCAAGTGTTACTCTAACCAATTAAGCTACTTGGACCCCGATCTCCACCTGTTGCGGGTGTTGCTCTAACAAATTGAGCTACTTGGACCCCGATCTCCACCTGTTGCGGGTGTTGCTCTAACCAATTGAGCTACTTGGACCCCGATCTCCACCTGTCGCGGGTGTTGCTCTAACCAATTGAGTTACTTGGACCCCGATCTCCACCTGTCGCGGGTGTTGCACTAACCAATTGAGCTAGTTGGACCCCGATCTCAACCTGTTGCGGGTGTTGCTCTAACCAATTGAGCTACTTGGACCCCGATCTCCATCTGTCGCGGGTGTTGCTCTAACCAATTGAGCTACTTGGACCCCGATCTCCACCTGTCGCGGGTGTTGCTCTGACCAATTGAGCTACTTGGACCCCGATCTCCACCTGTCGCGGGTGCTGCTCTAACCAATTGAGCCACTTGGACCCCGATCTCCACCTGCCGCGGGTGTTGCTCTAACCAATTGAGCTACTTGGACCCCGATTTCCACCTGTCGCGGGTGTTGCTCTAACCAATAGAGCTACTTGAACCCCGATATCCACCTGTCGCAAGTGTTGCTCTAACCAATTGAGCTACTTGGACCCCGATATCCACCTGTCGCAAGTGTTGTTCTAACCAATTGAGTACTTGGAACCCGATCTCCACCTGTCGTGGGTGTTGCTCTAAACAATTGAGCTACTTGGACCCCGATCTCCACCTGTCACGGGTGTTGCTCTAACCAATTTAGCTACTTGGACCCCGATCTCCACCTGTCGCAGGTGTTGCTCTAACCAATTGAGCTACTTGGACCCCGATCCCCACCTTTCGCGGGTGTTGCTCTAACCAATTGAGCTACTTGGACCCTGATCTCCACCTGTCGCGGGTGTTGCTCTAACCAATTGAGCTACTTGGACCCTTATCTCCACCTGTCACGGGTGTTGCTCTAACCAATTGAGCTACTTGGACCCCGATCTCCACCTGTCGCGGGTGTTGCTCTAACCAATTGAGCTACTTGGACCCCGATCTCCACCTGCCGCAGGTGTTGCTCTTACCAATTGAGCTACTTGGACCCCGATCTCCACCTGTCACGGGTGTTGCTCTGAACAATTGAGCTACTTGGACCCCGATCTCCACCTGTCGCGGGTGTTGCTCTAACCAATTGAGCTACTTGGACCCCGATCTCCACCTGTCGCGGGTGTTGCTCTAACCAATTGAGCTACTTGGACCCCGATCTTAATGTGAACCATAACTTAAACATTTCTATGTCTAATTTAACTCCTGGTAAACAATTATAATCTTTCACTCCTTGAAACACTATGCTTCTTCTATCTTGTATTCTTGTATTGGTCTTGACGTGTATTCCTATAAAGGCAACTTAAGGCCAGTGGGTTGGAATCAAAAGAAATCACTGTCAAATAATGTTTGTTTTTAAGTTTAGGTGATTGATAATATCATTGCCAGCAGAAAAATAGAACCTGGTTTCAGAGCAAGTTGGTTAACAAAAGAGAAAAGAGTTGACAGTTTGCAAATTATAATAATGCTACTTTCAAATTTCCATAGTCAACAAATCTGGGTAAAAAATCAACCAGAATCTTCACAATTATCTTTATTTAATCTCAATTCAACGTCGATCCTTGTAACCTTCTCATGTTTTGCCATCATTGCTGGACCCCGATCAAGAGGTCCTGGCAGCATCCTGCCTGGTATCGTCCCGGCGCTGGGCTGGACCATGGTATCCTGACCGAGGGGAGGCGGCCCGCATTGTTGAAAGGTCAAAGCGCCAGGCTCATCCCGGGCCCCATGAGCAGCCGAGGGATGACAGGCAGATTGTGACGTCACGACAAAATGGCGTCCAAGAAGGGTCACGGCGACAAGGTCAAAGGTCGTCGACTGAATGAGGAGAGACGCCGTCTAAGTTTCCTCGGCTAATTGCCTGGTTTTAGTCCGAGGTAAGCGAGTAACGGCAAAATTTGTCACAAATCTAGATGTTTTTATGTTTGGTTATTTTGCAGGGTATAATAAAATCAAAGGCTGATTTTTGATACCCTTGTGGACACCTCTGACCTTTTGTAGCGGCAAGGAAACGGTGGGCATCACAGCTAATATCGTGTAACCATTCAAAAAACTGCCCTAAAACATTCACCGCCGTCTGAACGCCTACAGCAATTTAGCGTTGACATGTGCGTGAAAAAAGTTTGTTGGATTTTTATCCCCAGTTCTGCGTTTTAGTTCTCTTTGCCGCCGTGCAGGCAGCGCCTGCACGATGATTCAATATTCTTCAGTTAAATACGCTTATTGTTCTCAGCAACAATGTTAAGTACTTCTGCACCGCACCCTGATACTGTTGCTTAACTTTCATCCCTTCAACCTCTCTCCCAAACAGAACTGGTCATGTGTATGATGGTCACCCATCCAATACCTGACCCAGCGCAGTGTTGCTTAACTTTCATCCCTTCAACCTCTCTCCCAAACAGAACTGGTCATGTGTATGATGGTCACCCATCCAATACCTGACCCAGCGCAGTGTTGCTTAACTTTCATCCCTTCAACCTCTCTCCCCAAACAGAACTGGTCATGTGTATGATAGTCACCCATCCAATACCTGACCCAGCGCAGTGTTGCTTAACTTTCATCCCTCCAACCTCTCTTCCGAACAGAACTGGTCATGTGTATGATGGTCACCCATCCAATACCTGACTCAGCTCAGTGTTGCTTAACTTTCATCCCTCCAACCTCTCTTCCGAACAGAACTCGTCATGTGTATGATGGTCACCCATCCAATAACTGACTCAGCGCAGTGTTGCTTAACTTTGGAGATCTCACGAGACCCGGTGTTTCCTGCAAAGGAAGCTGGCCTCGTTCCAGATTAAGTCAGCTTGTTCCAGGACATGTCCCTACCAAGAGGAATCTCGCCGGTGTTTGTCTGGCAAGGAAGTCCGCATGCCGGTGTCAAGTCCAGGCGTCGAAGATGCGGCGTCTGGTGACGCATGCCGTCGCCTGGAACGACGCCTGGAACGACCCCTGGAACCCCCGGTCGTTTGGGTCGAGACGGTGACGGCAACAGGTCTGCGTTCCAACCAGTGGTTCGGAATTGACAAGGGTCTCAGACAATATTCCAGGAATTGTGTTTTTCCATAATCAACCACAGAGCGACGCAAGCGCAGCAACTCAATATAACGACCTGATATTTGAAAAAAAGAACGTTTAGTTGTTTGCTGAGTAGTTGAACTGTAATAGCTGCGTAAAACAGCAGAAATGTTTCATAAAAGACACAAAAAATGCATACAAATCACTGTTTTAAATTGAAGAATTATAAAAAATTAAAATGAAACTAGCAGAACCCGCTGCCTAACGGCACCTTAAGATTTTGAGGGAGTGGGCATTTTGGTTTAAATGTAATACAATACATAAGCATACAATACCATACAATACCATACAGTACCATACATTACCATACAATACCATACAATACCCTACAATACCATACAATACCATACAATACCTTACAATACCATACAATACCATACAATACCATACAATACCATACAATACAATGCAATACCATACAAAACCATACAATACCATACAATACCATACAATACCATACAATACCATACAATACCATGCAATACCATACAATACCATACAATACCATACAATACCATACAATACCCTACAATACCATACAATACCATACAATACCCTACAATACCATACAATACCATACAATACCATACAATACCATACAGTACCATACATTACCGTACAATACCATGCAATACCATACAATACCATACAATACCATACAATACCATACAATACCATACAATACCATACAATACCCTACAATACCATACAATACCATACAATACCATACAATACCATACAATGCAATGCAATACCATACAAAACCATACAATACCATACAATACCATACAATACCATACAATACCATACAATACCATGCAATACCATACAATACCATACATTACCATACAATACCATACAATACCATACAATACCCTACAATACAAAACAATAACAAACAATACTAAAAAGTGCCATGCAATACCTTATTATACCATACATTACCAAACATTACCATACAGCACCATAAAGTATCATACAGTACAATACAGTACAATACAGTACCATACAGTACAATACAGTACAATACAGTACAATACAGTACCATACAGTACAATACAGTACCATACAGTACAATACAGTACAATACAGTACCATACAGTACAATACAGTACCATACAGTACAATACAGTACAATACAGTACAATACAGTACAATACAGTACCATACAGTACAACACAATACCATACAGTACCATACAATACCATACAGTACAATACAGTACCATACAGTACAATACAGTACAATACAGTACCATACAGTACAATACAGTACAATACAGTACCATACAGTACAATACAGTACCATACAGTACAATACAGTACAATACAGTACAATACAGTACAATACAGTACCATACAGTACAACACAATACCATACAGTACCATACAGTACAATACAGTACAATACAGTACAATACAGTACAATACAGTACCATACAGTACAACACAATACCATACAGTACCATACAGTACAATACAGTACCATACAGTCCAACACAATACCATACAGTACAATACAGTACCATACAGTACAATACAGTACAATACAGTACCATACAGTACAATACAGTACAATACAGTACAATACAGTACAATACAGTACCAAACAGTACAATACAGTACCATACAGTACAACACAATACCATACAATACCATACAAAACCATACAAAACCATACTGAAAAATACCATACTAAACACTGAAAAAGTGTTTTTATACTTTTCTTGAGATGTTAATTAAAAATTATTAAAGAGTCAAAAGTGGTCCTTGCCATCCTTTAAAAACTTGATCAAATCGCGGTTGGTGTGATTAGTGTGTGATAAGTATTGAATGATTAGTGTGTTGAGTGAATCTGATCCTGCAAAAAACGATTTGTTTGGAATGTATGTACTACTCAATTTTGAACCAATTTATTCAGATTCAGTTATTATTAAAACTATTTATTCCGAGCTCAATTTACAATAGAAAAATGCCAATAGTCACAGATTAGGCGCGAAATAATCACATAAAAATGATGGTTATTATAGATGGTTATTCGAACCATGAGAAGCGTAGTTGCTATTTTCTTTCCTGTAGCAGATAGATGCTAAAACAAAAGAATAAAATATGTGAATTAATATATGGTTGCCGATGGAAAAGATAAATTCACTTACATATTTATAGATCTATTTAAAACACTGCGTTTCGCCAAACGGAGTCGCTCAGACTCAGCCTTTTCAGCTCGAAGCTGGATGCGCTCTTCCTCGTTTGCTTCACTCAAGCGGCGTCGCTTAGACTCGGCCACCTGGGCCAGCCGCTTTGACCGCTTGACGTCCGTCTCGGCCACTCCTCGCTGGCCAGCGATAGAGACAACAGTAGTGGGGTCGGCCTGCTCGGGCAGCGTATCATATAATCATATAATTATAATGTAAAAATTGTAATTAACAAACATGTTAATTCCTCATATTACCCTTATAAGTTACCTACACGTTACGTACAGTTTTAAGCTTTAATAAAAATGTGCTCAAACAAATACTATGTACTAAATATGAAATCTTATTTAAATTGCAAAAGCTTGCAATGCGTGGGGGATTTTCTTAACACTAAAATCGTCTTAAAAATTGATGCCCAAACGGAGACTCGAACACCGATCTCCACCTATCGCGGGTGTTGCTCTGAACCATTAAGGTATTTGGACACTGGTTTTTTTTATATAATCCAGCTGATATCAAATAACCTGGATAGAGCATAGGATCTAGCCAGCTGATCTCAAATAACCTGGATAGAGCATAGGATCCAGCCAGCTGATCTCAAATAACCTGGATAGAGCATAGGATCCAGCCAGCTGATCTCAAATAACCTGCATAGAGCATAGGATCCAGCCAGCTGATCTCAAATAACGTGGATAGAACATAGGATCCAGCCAGCTGAACTCAAATAACCTGGATAGAGCAAAGGATCCAGCCAGCAGATTTCAAATAACCTGGATAGAGCATAGGATCCAGCCAGCTGATCTCAAATAACCTGGATAGAGCAAAGGATCCAGCCAGCTGATCTCAAATAACCTGGATAGAGCATCTATAAAATACCATAAAATATAAAATACCATAAATTACCATACAATACCATACAATACAATGTGCAAAGACACTCACCGGGACATCACCGAGAACTCCTGCCGCGACATAGCTATCGAGAAGAGCAGGAGGCTGTTCGTCGAGCGTCGGCGTCGGCGTCGGCGTCGGCTGGACAGCAGGCTGCTCCTGGTCAGCGCGATCAGCTGCTCGCTTTAGTCGTGCTCTTTCTGCTTCTGTCCTTCTCTTTGCTTCAATACTTTCAGCACTTAACTTTGCATTTTTAGCACCTTTTTGACGCGTCAGGTTCTGACGCTTTTTAGGTGGCATCTATGAAAAGAAAGCGAGGGTTAAATAATACCCTGTCTACCAACGTCAAACATAAATTATTGATATCAGATAACCTTTGTTATTTATCAACTGAGTATTAGTTTATATCTATTAAATATATGTACTATGTATAGTAGTTTCGGTACTTACATTATTGGCGTATTGACCTTTACACTGCTACTTTATTCAATTTCGGAATTTTTCAACGATTACAAATGCTACTATTTGTAGCGATGTCAAATGAAAAACAATAATTTTCAACAATTCTCCTATCGCTGCTATCAAGATTGTATAAAGATTTCAAGAATACAAATTAGTTATTCGGTTCTGCTCAATTCTGCTCTGTATGTTTTTTGACCCTGACGTTGACGAACCGTGTTGGCTTTCTGAAATTTATTCTCGATGTGAAAATTTAGGATGCTTATGCAAGTGTGTCATTTGTTCCAAATTCATTCGAACAAATTAATTTCGAAGGTAAGCACGAAGTGATTTGTTTTACCAAAATATACTATAATATACTATATTATCATTATCTTCTTATTAATATTATTATTGTATAAAGTCTATTAGTAACAAATTGAGTTGAAAAAAGCTTTTGTTCATTTCCAGACATGGATCATCACAAGAGAATTAGTGTTTTTTGTCGTTTGGGTGGGGCATTTGCGATGCCGCAGCCGCCGCCGCCGCCGCCGATAATAATAGAAGAGATTTTTGAATCTAAAAAGAAACGGCGGCGGCACCGGCGGCGCCGAAAAGGTAACGACATTACATGTTAATATAGTACATAATAATATTATATATCCAAAAATATGTAAATATATGTCGCAAAAGCCAGTAGGTACGGATAACTTAGCACTTCCTGAACTCCAAGTTCACATATGGGAGAATTGAGTGACATTATTATTAGCGAAAGCAGAAAGCCTTGATTAGTGTTTATTGTTTCAGAGATGAAGACGACATCGTCAAAAATGGCCCCCACCACCATCCCCCCCCCCCCCCCCCCCCCCCCCCACCACCATCCCACCCAACCCCCCCACCACCATCCCACCCAACCCCCCCACCACCATCACCCCCGCCACCATCCCCCCATCCGCCACAGGACTCGGAGCTCCTACAAAAATTGAGTAAGTACTGAAGTACAATGTCAACAGACATTGTATAGTATATGAATTATATTACCTTTCCATATTGATGTAAGTAAATATTTTTTCGTTGCAGCATCACGTGGAGACCTCCAGAACACTTTAATGGAGACTTCGTTTTTAATAAAAATATATATATACATAAAAATAAATAAAAATATAAATAAAAAAATATAAATTGGTATTTCTAATGTGTATTTTGACGGTAGCTGTGAAAATATTGCAGTCAGTAATTTTTATATTCTATCGTTGAGAAATAAGATAATTTAGTACGGTATGAATCTTTACTCATATAATTTAAAACTCATTTAACTGACGCATTAAAACATGACAATTAGTAAAAGTAAGATTTATTTCTGTAAAGCTGAGTTACAAAATTGAAAAATAGATAAAAAAGGTATGTTTCTTCAATAGTTTAATTGTTTGGCATTGTTTGATAACTGTTAGAATCTTCACTTGCCAGCCAGTTTGAATGAAATGAAATTTAGCACGAAAATCCCATCAAATTCTCGTAAAAATTGTCAAAGAACTGTCACATGTTTTTGCAATCTGTCACTCAAAATCAAGATGAGTCGGAATAATCTCTAAAAAACGTATGTAGTATCGTTTGGTTGTTAAGAAATCCGTATTCCATGCTTACGTTGCTAGCAACGTAAGTTAACTCACATGTTATTTACATAAAAGTCAGAATTATCATTCGAGTTTGAAATTGGTGGTGGAATATTGTCTAGCCTAGGGTTGAATAAAACGCGTCGTATTTGAACAATTTCTCAGTAATTAGGCATTACATCGGCAAGATGTTTATAGCTTTATGACTGTAGCAATACCACACTCATTTAATGCCATTTGAAGTACATTTTTTGTTGAAAAGTACAGAAAAATTGTAAAAAACAGATATTTCGATGTATTTTTTCAAGAATTATTGATATTGTTACCCCCAAAAAGCGGTCTTATTGGATTTTAACTCATGGACCGCTATTATTTTATGTTTAATTTAGATTAAAAATGAAATAAAATGAAATGAAATAAGAAATGTTTTGAAGTAAACCACTTCATAAGAGGCAAACTATCCGTCAACCTTACCTGTCAAATTTTTAGCTTTGATCTGTCACTCACAATCTAGTTTTGGCAAAATTATCAATAATAAACTAATAAAGTGTGTTTTGATTGTTAAAAAAAACTCTTTAACGTCTTAGAAGCCTACAAAGTAAGTTAAGATTTTTGGTGATTCGCAATATTGTCGCAAATATCAATGATCGCTTGGAATTAACTGCGGGATCTTCTCTAGGCTGGAGATGGAGAAAAATCGTCGTATTTTGACCATTTTTTCGCCTTTCAAGCATTAAATCGGTATTTTCTTAGTACCTATGTGACCGTAAAGACAACGTGCTCATGCTGACGATACTTTAAGCTCGTTTTTGTAGAAAATAATTCCGAAAAATTATGAAAATCCAATAGGGGTGTAATAGATTGTTTAACTTTCCTATCCTTTTTGACGTGTAAATGACCTCCATGTACTGCCGTCAAGATAAATTCAAGAAATCGTTCACCTTTCAGTGTTAAAAAAAACCAAACAAATGATTACATCTGTTACCCTTTCGACAAAATTATTTCTATTTTACGTAACCGATAGCGAATAAAAGTGTTTGCACTCGGTTTCTTCAATAACTTAAAAAGGCATGCATTCCAAGTATTATTAAATTACTGCGGGTCAGTAAGAGGCAAGTATTGCATCAATTAAAAATGTAGATAAAAGAATTGCCTCTTTTTCATCTTGCTAGCCAAGACACCAACAATATTTCAGTTCTGTCATTTATTTCCCTTCAGTTCTAGAGATTTTGAAAAGAATTTGACATTGACGTTGACATTGACATTGACGTTTGAATATCCTGAATGCACTGCCGCAAAGATAAGTTTAAGAATTCGTTCACCCTGCAGTGGTCAAAAAACCAAACAAATGAATGCATCTGTCACTCTTTTTTTGCAAAATTATTTCTATTTCACGTAAAACGAACGTAAATAACAGCGTGTGGGCTCAATTTCTTCAATAACTCTCATAGGCATGCATGAAAAGTATTACCGAGCTGCTGCGGGTGAGTAAAAGGCAAGTTTTGAATCAAATAAAAATCGAACTGTGAGACATGGCTCCAATTTTCCTAGGCAGGAAATTTCAAACATATTTATCGATATTGCACCAAAAAAACGTTTTCAAATCCTCCTCAAAGTGTCACAATAGTGTTGAGATTTTAATTTTGAACAATTATAACCCAATTGCACACGTTTTCAACCAAATTTCGCAATTTCCATCAACATGTACAGAAAAATGTTACCCCAGCTGGTCAGCTGGTCAGCTGGTCAGATACAAACTAAAAAGTTGAACATCGCTAAATTAAGGCTTTTATATAAGGTTAACTAGCAGAACCCGCTGCCTACGGCCGCTTTATATTTTGAGAAAGTGGGCATTTTGGTTTCAAATGTAAAGCCTCTAATGGGACCACAACCACAAGTACCCCCATTTATTGAATTTGAAATTTGCCGCTTATGTCACTCGGGGACACTGCATTGTGGAAACTCTGTGAATTCCAAAGTGACCACGATGACAATTTCGAAAACAAACGACGTTGGCTGTCAAATGATTTCCGTGTACGATTTCTTGAAATATTTCTTAAAGCGTGAAACTTGTGAAATACCTTTTACAATCTGGGCTCGCCAATCTTGCTAGCCAAGACACCAACAATATTTCAGTTCTGTCATTTATTTCCTTTCAGTTCTAGAGATTTTGAAAAGAATTTGACATTGACGTTGACATTGACATTGACGTTTGAATATCCTGAATGCACTGCCACAAAGATAAGTTTATGAATTCGTTCACCCTGCAGTGGTCAAAAAACCAAACAAATGAATGCATCTGTCAAACTTTTTACAAAATTATTCTATTTCACGTAAAACGAACGTAAATAACAGCGTTTGGGCTCAATTTCTTCAATAACTTTCTTAGGCATGCATGAAGAGTATTACCGAGCTGCTGCGGGTGAGTAAAAGGCAAGTTTTGAATCAAATAAAAATCGAACTGTGAGACATGGCTCCAATTTTCCTAGGCAGGAAATTTCAAACATAATTAATAATATTTCACCAAAAAAACTCTGTCAAATCACCCTCAAAGTGTCACAATAGTGTTAGGATTTTAATTTTGAACAATTAAAACCCAATTGCACACGTTTTTAACCAAATTTCGCAATTTCCATCAACATGTACAGAAAAATGTTACCCCAGCTGGTCAGCTGGTCAGCCAGATACAAACTAAAAAGTTGAACATCGCAAATTTAAAGCTTTTATATAAGGTTAATGAACATAGAATTTACCAACAGAACATAAATGAACATTGAAAGCTCTCGTTCACTTGTTTATGTACTCATTGTATTTTAAACTTGCAGAGAATGACAATTGATTTCCAGTTAAATTGTCCCACAAATAACGAAAATATTCTCTTTGCTTTTCCTTCTTAAAATAGCGTTTCTTTGTCAACCTGTGGGTTGCCACCCTTCTCATAGCAGGAAGCGCGTCATCGAGCTATTCCCGGCTTCCGGCTTGCGTGCTCCATCGACTCTGACGCGCAATGTGCCACCCGTAGCGTGCCATCGACTCTGACGCGCAATGTGCCACCCGTAGCGTGCCATCGACTCTGACCTAGGGATAAATCACGGCCATGTTGCGTGTGCCAGTGGAACACGCGAACACGAGGCAAGTGCATCGACATTACAAGAATCGTGACAGCCGTGAATTATACGTCATACTTAAATAATACACGGAATTTCAACCCTTCGGTGAAATGCGACAAATTGTGTTTTTTTTTTAGCAAAATTATAATTTCACCTTAATTTGAGCTCCATTGTAGATTTACTATTTATTTTGTGGTATTTAACGACGCACTGTTTTGACATCTGGTCATGTGGCACTGGTCTAATGGCGTCGGTGAATGAGTGGATGATGATGAACCTAACCTAGTCTAGAAGGGAGGAGGGGAAACCCGGTGCCGGCACGTAGCCTACTCCTGTCGAAGACCAAGGGGACCACCGGCTTAACGTCCCTTCCGAAGGACGGTACAACGCGAACAACAGGATTCCTTCACAAATCCATGCTATCGAGAGGTTGACAAGAAAGGCGAGTGAAGTTGCTGTACTAACTTTCATCCCTACAACCTCTCTCCCGAACAGAACTGGTCATGTGTATGATGGTCACCCATCCAATACCTGACCCAGCGCAGTGTTGCTTAACTTTCATCCCTCCAACCTCTCTCCCGAACAGAACTGGTCATGTGTATGATGGTCACCCGTCTAATACCTGACCGAGCACAGTGTTGCTTAACTTTCATCCCTCCAACCTCTCTCCCCAACAGAACTGGTCATGTGTATGATGGTCACCCATCCAATACCTGACCCAGCGCAGTGTTGCTTAACTTTCATCCCTCCAACCTCTCTCCCGAACAGAACTGGTCATGTGTATGACGGTCACCCATTCAATACCTGACCCAGCGCAGTGGTGCTTAACTTTCATCCCTCCAACCTCTCTCCCAAACAGAACTGGTCATGTGTATGATGGTCACCCATCTAATACCTGACCCAGCACAGTGTTGCTTAACTTTCATCCCTCCAACCTCTCTCCTCAACAGAACTGGTCATGTGTATGATGGTCACCCATCCAATACCTGACCCAGCGCAGTGTTGCTTAACTTTCATCCCTCCAACCTCTCTCCCGAACAGAACTGGTCATGTGTATGATGGTCACCCATCTAATACCTGACCCAGCACAGTGTTGCTTAACTTTCATCCCTCCAACCTCTCTCCCGAACAGAACTGGTCATGTGTATGACGGTCACCCATTCAATACCTGACGCAGCGCAGTGGTGCTTAACTTTCATCCCTCCAACCTCTCTCCCAAACAGAACTGGTCATGTGTATGATGGTCACCCATCCAATACCTGACCTTGCGCAGTGCTGCTTAACTTTCATCCCTCCAACCTCTCTCCCAAACAGATCTGGTCATGTGTATGATGGTCACCCATCCAATACCTGACTCAGCGCAGTGTTGCTTAGCTTTAAGCTACCACATAAGATATTAATATATTAATATAATGTATTTTTAGCATCTTACGACAAGACGTTGATTCAGAAGGCGCTGAAATAAGTGATTCCGATTGGCTCTGGCTGCAACAAAGTTTGGACAATCATTACGTTGTTACATCACATTACTTTTGAAACAAATGAAATCCATCTGACAAAGTTTATGTCAAGTTATCTTAAGGTCGTGTGTACGGATATTGATTGTAGATTAGCTGTAACATCTCTCCGCTTCGCTTTTCGGCGCTTTTTAAAATCAAACACAGCTGGTGCCCAAAACGTCACTACATTTGTTGCCTTATGGCTGTTTCTTGATGATTAACAACACTAGAACCGTCTCCAAAGTTGATACCCAAACGGGGACTCAAACCCCGATCTCCAACTGTCGCGGGTGTTGCTCTAACCAATTGAGCTACTTGGACCCCTATCTCCATCTGTCGTGGGTGTTGCTCTAACCAATTGAGCTACTTGGACCCCGATCTCCACCTGTCGCGGGTGTTGCTTTAACCAATTGAGCTACTTGGACCCCGATCTCCACCTGTCGCGGGTGTTGCTCTAACCAATTGAGCTACTTGGACCTCGATCTCCACCTGTCACGGGTGTTGCTCTAACCAATTGAGCTACTTGAACCTCGATCTCCACCTGTCGCAGGTGTTGCTCTAACCAATTGAGCTACTTGGACCCCGATCTCCACCTGTCGCGGGTGTTGCTCTAACCAATTGAGCTACTTGGACCCCGATATCCACCTGTTGCGGGTGTTGCTCTTACCAATTGAGCTACTTGGACCCCGATCTCCACCTGTCGCGGGTGTTGCTCTAACCAATTGAGCTACTTGAACACTGGCTTTTTGAGATGATTTCAGTGTATTTGATGAGAATGACAGATCTCCAAGGAGTAGAACCAAGAGGCTGTGAATACTCACAGTCACTCTGATTTTAGTGACGCTATTCCACGTCACAACCTGTCAAACTCGCATAACTCCAATTTGACGTTGGATTCGTTTTCTGCTTTCTAATTTGATTAAAATTAAAAATCCTTGCATTGCTCGAAGTATTTTACTATTAGAAACACTAATAACTTCTCAAATATTGTTCCCAGCCGCATGTCTTTAATTTCTAGCCAAAGACAACTGTAGAGTCCTCTTGTGTCAAAAGTAAGTCATCGGAAATGAGCACCAAAAGACATTCCAGAAGACGCAGCCAACGAAGAGGAATCCACAGCCCAACAAATCGATCCTAAAAACACGGCTGCTTCTAAAAATACTGCTCTCTCTTGTCCGTGGGGAAACGATGAACGAAGAAGGCACTTTCTCCGTGGCCATGGCAACGCCAGAGAGCGTCCACTTCCTTGCCCACAGCCATCGTGAAATATTTATCCCGCGTTTCTATTCTCGGCATCCCTTGTGTACCCCCTCCCCGAGGCGTCACGCGTTGCTACGCAACCGGCAGTCGGTTGACGTCAACATAACAACATGGCGCGCTGACGTCAGAGCGCGTGACGTCAGCGAGGGCCGAGGGCAGGATCCACCCGCCGTGTCCCAGCCCCCTAGCGTGCCGAGCCGCGACTCAATGTGACCGTGACCTTGCAGAAACAATAGAATGCAAACCTAGAAATAGGCGATCGCGGTGATGACGCTTCTGTCGCTAGATCTGGCCGCTAGGGGCGCTGTGTGTGAATGCAGTGATATGGGAGTGATAGCGATAGTGTTTTGTGGTAATAGTTGCTTCATTATCAGGAGATTGCACGCGAAATGGAAGCGATATGCGGTGATAGCAGCGATAGATAGCAAGCATTTATAGCAAAAACTATTTCAACTGGATTTTCAATGCTAAGTGAAGAACAACTGAATTTCCCAACGTTTCGTAACTTGTACCTGTTACTTTATCAAGGGTAAGAGCAGTCCTTGATAAAGTAACAGGTACAAGTTACGAAACGTTGGGAAATTTAGTTGTTCTTCACTTAGCATTGAAAACCCAGTTGAAATAGTTTTTGTTAAAACTAGTGCTAAGTTTAGATCAAGTAGACATGAGTCTAAAAACCATCATAGCAAGCATTTAAGTTGCAATTGGTTGGTGGACTACATTTATAATCTAATTATGTATTTTTCTGGAAGATAAAAAATGAATTTAACTCCTAAAACAATAAAAATAAAAGTAACGTTACAATTGGTGCCGAGCGGTGGGTTCCCCTCAGCCATGTTGTGATTGTCACTCGTTGTTTCCGGGCTCGCGACAGTGAGACGTTACCTCGGCGTAACCAAGGCAACGCGCGCGTTTTCATTCATGCGCGTCGTGCCATTCATGAGCTCGAGTCTGTTTACTACGAAACATTTCATTGAGCGGGACGAATGATCCTCGGGGCGTTGATTGGCTGCTGTCATTTTAGAAGGCGCTGGGATCTATGTTCAGCTCGTGTCTTTAGATGGCAGTGGTTGGGGATGTAATATTATCGGTAATTTTACCATAAATGGTAAAATTGGAAAAAATCATACTGTGGTTAAATTTTGTTTGTGAAGACAATTTGCAAGTTTTATAACCATATTATTTTCTAAGTGGTTACTATTTAAAATTCATCTTTCTTCACTGTATAATACCTTCGCGCCTTATTGATCCATGCTGGAAATTGCATGGATTCTGTCAACCTTGCATGGGAGTGTGGTTTTACCCATGCTGGAAGTTGGATGGATTCTGTCAACCTTGCATGGGAGTATGGTGTTACCCATGCTGTAAGTTGGATGGATTCTGTCAACCTTGCATGGGAGTATGGTGTTACCCATGCTGTAAGTTGGATGGATTCTGTCAACCTTGCATGGGAGTGTGGTGTTACCCATGCTGTAAGTTGGATGGATTCTGTCAACCTTGCATGGGAGTGTGGTGTTACCCATGCTGTAAGTTGGATGGATTCTGTCAACCTTGCATGGGAGTGTGGTGTTACCCATGCTGTAAGTTGGATGGATTCTGTCAACCTTGCATGGAAGTGTGGTGTTACCCATACTGTAAGTTGGATGGATTCTGTCAACCTTGCATGGGAGTGTGGTGTTACCCATGCTGTAAGTTGCATGGATTCTGTCAACCTTGCATGGGAGTGTGGTGTTACCCATGCTGTAAGTTGGATGGATTCTGTCAACCTTGCATGGGAGTGTGGTGTTACCCATGCTGTAAGTTGGATGGATTCTGTCAACCTTGCATGGGAGTGTGGTGTTACCCATGCTGTAAGTGGGATGGATTCTGTCAACCTTGCATGGGAGTGTGGTGTTACCCATGCTGGAAGTTGGATGGATTCTGTCAACCTTGCATAGGAGTGTGGTGTTACCCATGCTGTAAGTTGGATGGATTCTGTCAACCTTGCATGGGAGTGTGGTGTTACCCATGCTGTAAGTTGGATGGATTCTGTCAACCTTGCATGGGAGTGTGGTGTTACCCATGCTGTAAGTTGGATGGATTCTGTCAACCTTGCATCTCAAATAACCTGGATAGAGCTTAGGATCCAGCCAGCTGATCTCAAATAACCTGGATAGTGCATAGGATCCAGCCAGCTGATCTCAAATAACATGGATAGAGCATAGGATCCAGTCAGCTGATCTCAAATAACCTGGATAGAGCATAGGATCCAGCTAGCTGATCTCAAATAACCTGGATAGAGCATAGGAGCCAGCCAGCTGATCTCAAATAACCTGGATAGTGCATAGGATCCAGCCAGCTGATCTCAAATAACCTGGATAGAGCATAGGATCCAGCCAGCTGATCTCAAATAACCTGGATAGAGCATAGGATCCAGCCAGCTGATCTCAAATAACCTGGATAGAGCATAGGATCCAACCAGCTGATCTCAAATAAAGAAGTTTTCATCTAACGTCGGCACCGGTAAGTTTCACAGCTCTTTTTAGCGCAGTTGCGTCTCCCTGAAATGTTGCACAACTCTATGTCGCCTTTCCTGGAAACCGTACGACAGCGTCGATCCGGAAAATCCAATGAAAACCAGTTTTCCAAGAAGCAATTCGCTAGGATCAGTTTAACCTCCCTATGTTGTCTGGGTTAGATTATACGTGGCACCCTACCCTCCACTACCTTTGAGGGCGGGGGCTGGCTGGCTGCCTCCCCTCTTTTACAGGGGGGGGGGAGTAGCCTCCTGTCAGGTGGTAGTTATTGATGCTAGTGTGATGTTAGCCTCCTGTCAGGTGGTAGTTATTGATGCTAGTGTGGTGTTAGCCTCCTGTCAGGTGGTAGTTATTGATGCTAGTGTGGTGTTAGCCTCCTGTCAGGTGGTAGTTATTGATGCTAGTGTGATGTTAGCCTCCTGTCAGGTGGTAGTTATTGATGCTAGTGTGATGTTAGCCTCCTGTCAGGTGGTAGTTATTGATGCTAGTGTGATGTTAGCCTCCTGTCAGGTGGTAGTTATTGATGCTAGTGTGATGTTAGCCTCCTGTCAGGTGGTAGTTATTGATGCTAGTGTGATGTTAGCCTCCTGTCAGGTGGTAGTTATTGATGCTAGTGTGGTGTTAGCCTCCTGTCAGGTGGTAGTTATTGATGCTAGTGTGGTGTTAGCCTCCTGTCAGGTGGTAGTTATTGATGCTAGTGTGGTGTTAGCCTCCTGTCAGGTGGTAGTTATTGATGCTAGTGTGATGTTAGCCTCCTGTCAGGTGGTAGTTATTGATGCTAGTGTGATGTTAGCCTCCTGTCAGGTGGTAGTTATTGATGCTAGTGTGATGTTAGCCTCCTGTCAGGTGGTAGTTATTGATGCTAGTGTGATGTTAGCCTCCTGTCAGGTGGTAGTTATTGATGCTAGTGTGGTGTTAGCCTCCTGTTAGGTGGTAGTTATTGATGCTAGTGTGATGTTAGCCTCCTGTCAGGTGGTAGTTATTGATGCTAGTGTGATGTTAGCCTCCTGTCAGGTGGTAGTTATTGATGCTAGTGTGGTGTTAGCCTCCTGTCAGGTCTATTTATTGATGCTAGTGTGGTGTTAGCCTCCTGTCAGGTGGTAGTTATTGATGCTAGTGTGGTGTTAGCCTCCTGTCAGGTGGTAGTTATTGATGTTAGTGTGATGTTAGCCTCCTGTCAGGTGGTAGTTATTGATGCTAGTGTGATGTTAGCCTCCTGTCAGGTGGTAGTTATTGATGCTAGTGTGATGTTAGCCTCCTGTCAGGTGGTAGTTATTGATGCTAGTGTGATGTTAGCCTCCTGTCAGGTGGTAGTTATTGATGCTAGTGTGATGTTAGCCTCCTGTCAGGTGGTAGTTATTGATGCTAGTGTGGTGTTAGCCTCCTGTCAGGTGGTAGTTATTGATGCTAGTGTGGTGTTAGCCTCCTGTCAGGTGGTAGTTATTGATGCTAGTGTGGTGTTAGCCTCCTGTCAGGTGGTAGTTATTGATGCTAGTGTGATGTTAGCCTCCTGTCAGGTGGTAGTTATTGATGCTAGTGTGGTGTTAGCCTCCTGTTAGGTGGTAGTTATTGATATAAACAGGATATGCTCTTGACATTCCGATTCTTGACCCCCTCCCTCTTCCGCTATCTGTTTGGTGGATCGATTAAGTTGGTAGTTCTGTTTTATTGCAACTTTGTGTGATCCTCGCTGTCCCAGAAGTCATCATAGACCGTGGTGTCAAGAGTTCTTTGAGTTGTCAAAATATAAGTTCATCCATAAGTAATCTCATAGCCCCATCCTTCAGTCATTTTGTAATTCTTGAAGGAAACGTCACACATTCCAATTTGCGACTGCTTTCTACCAAACCATGAGTCAATCTTAGCAGTAGGTTCATGATCTTACCGTGTGGTTAGTACGCTAAGAAGATTCTACAACTTGTCTCAAATAATGAGCTTCTTTCAAATCTAGCTCAACGCCAACAATGGGTCATCTAGGTGGATGCCATGATACTGTACCTACACGCTTTGATTGGGCTACGAGATGGGGGGTAGTTTGAAAATGGCAGATTTTACAAGGTAAAAATTGACATGCAAATGGGAAGAAAACTAGAAAAGAAATGGATTGGGATTATAGAAGGAGGCGTTGAAGAATGGATGAAGAATTTAGCATGTTTTGGGACATTGTTGAGGGATGATAGTTTTTAGACTCATGTCTGCTTGATGTAAACTTAGCACTAGTTTTAACAAAAACTATTTCAACTGGGTTTTGAATGCTAAATGAAGAACAACACAATTTCCCAACGTTTCGTAACTTGTACCTGTTACTTTATCAAGGGTAAGAGCAGTCCTGACAATTTTCCAATAACAAAAGAACCACATAAAATTATAACAATTACCAAGTTCAAGCTTCCTAAATGCATCTAAATAAAATAATCAGGGTCAATAACTTAAAAACTAACGCATTTTATATTTTCTGAAATAAAATCCCGAATTTTTGTGAATGTACGCAGTGCAAAAATGTACAAATATGTTTCAAATAAAAGCATATATATTTATTGTAAATGTATTTGCTAAGCCAAGTGACCAGCTCGCAACGCCAAGCGAAATGCACGCCGCGCATCTGCAATGGACGATGCACTTGAACGACTGCAATCAATAAATGTAATCATTGTGCAACGAATGAAGGTCTAGGGCAGACAGAGCCCCAAGCTTTGTCACCCTCCAATGCGGGAAAGTGCAACAACTCCCTTGCAAAGCTTAAGTCAAGAGAGTTTACCTCAAAATGTCGTCCAATTCTTCACCCCAGCAAACGTGCATACCAACGTCATAGTTATGCATCTAAGTCAAAGTGTATATATACGGATATAAACGCTGCCAGTTTGTGCCGAAATTGTGGGGAAATTAGCTATCATTTTTGCGAAAACTTTTCCAAAGTCATCGCAATATCGCGTGAAACAAAATAATCACAAAGAATCCTTTTTTTTTCAATCGGCCGCTTGGTAAATAAATTCGGTTGATGTATTTGTTCGCACGGCACGGCAAGGATAACATGGGCAGTGACAGTCCTGTCAAAGTTTCAAACAATTGGCAAACTTATCGCAAATAATACTGATTGGCTAGCAGTCGGTTCAACTGCATTCAAGACTGTGCATTCAAGACTCTGCATTTGGGCTTATTTCCTTCAAATCAGACAGCTTTATTTCTGTCTATGAGCTCCAACACTGCCAAGGTATTGGTAGAGCCATCCTTATCTTCACTGGTCTGTGACGTTCCTTCTGCTGCTGTTAGTGCTGTAGCGACTCCTCTCTTTGATTGGAAACGATCCTAACCAACCTATCCTCGAGACCTATTCCTCAAGCCGATATCTGTCATGGTAGTCAAGTCTTTTATTTCATTTCATTTTCATTGTATTTATTCACAGCTTGCGAGTAGATACAAGTGCATATTGCAGGCCTACGGTGGCTGAATAATAATTAAGAATTGTTGGTCCAAGTGGTACATAACATTATTATGGAATGTAACATAGTAATAGGTGGTAAGTAAAGGTAGTGAACAGTTACGGTAAAGGTACATGATTATACCTGGATCTACACGAGCCCGGCGCTGAGAAATTGGTCAACCCATGACTCAAGACTTGGCCATGTTCATCTGCAAAACGAGCAGCAACTTCGAGGGGTCAAAGATTCGGGGCCAGTTCTTCATGCGCCTGCGTGCACTGCTAACCAAATTAAAATGATCTCAAGTCGAGCCGGGTTCAGTAAAACACTCGGGAGGACTTTGCACTTTGGCAATATCAACTGTTCAGTCAGTTTCTGGTAGGTTTTGTCAGTTTCGGTCTCTCTTGTCTTCTGTGGCTTTCAAGCCGTTGTCAGTGCCATTTTGATAACTTACTTTATCTTGCACTTGACGGGTTTTTCTACCACCACTTCCAGATTCCTCGATGAAATCTTCAGTCAATCTACGTTGCAGGCAGTGGTGTAGTCGAGGTTATACGCGGGTATACGCTGAATACCCAAAACACTTTTTGACACCGAGCGTAAACCCAACAAAAATATACAGGGTATTTGCCCAATAAATACTCTTTGCAAAACTTTAAAATGTGTTTTGCAACGACAATTCTTAATACCCCTACAACCTGCACTATAAAAACTGGAAAAGCAAAGTTTATTTTGAAAAGTGGGGTAGTCCGTGTATAGTAGGGGTTCGTATGATCTGGATGGGTATGCAATGGTTTTTCCAAGCAGTCAACGTACTCATTCAACCCACCCGAGGAAAGCGCGATTGCAGCTACCCCAACACCAAGTAGTAGTTTTAGTGTTGATAGGAATTAACTATCAATGAACTATAACTAGTGAATAGACTAAAGGTAAAGAATTAGAAACACCCACCATCCAGTACCTAACCTAGTGATGATCACGGCATTTAGAACTCACAGCCTGATAACCCAGCGTATACCCAAGAAAAATATGTAGGACTACACCACTGGGTGCAGGCCACTCTTTTCAAGCGGGTCGGGCATTGAAAACACGCTAGGTGTCGACGGTCTTGCAGAAATGAACACAAACTTTGCTTGATAGCAACTAATGTACACAAGTTCTCGCAGAAGAGTTCCAATGTGACTTCTATCATTGCAATTAAACGTACGCCTCAAACTCATACCTTGCGAAACACACTCAATGATTTTATTATTATCAACACTATAACCGTCTCAAAATATGTAACTAATATCAATTTAAATATATAACTATCACCGTCCCCGTTTGGGCATCAATTTTTGAGACGGTTACAGTGTTGGTAATAATAAAATACCCCGCGCATTGCAAGCGTTTGCAATTTAAATAAGATTTCATCCTATGTTTAAGACTTTTAACCCCACGTGTGGGTCAAGTTGTCTCACACACTGAGACTGGTTGTCTCAGTGAGAAATTTCGTCTTGTGATCATATAATTAATTTAATTAAAATCTGCATCAGTTACTTTATGACAATACCGAGTCAATGTTCGATAATTTATGTCAAAATATTTTGCCACTTTTTCCTGCAACGCAAATTGAGCAGCGCGTAACATGACATCGGGTGCTGCCAGCCCCAGATGAGGTTTTTTTTATAAACTCGTTATAAACTCGTAATTGTTAAATTTTTGTAAATTAGTTCTGTACATTTGTAAAAACAATCAATTACTTACAAAACAAACAAAATGAACTTATACTGAAAGCTACTTCTGGGGTTATGTCATTCTGTGACAACTTGACCCATCATAGACTTTCAGCTTTACATTTAAAATTAATATGATTCTCGTGCATAAATTCATCATATAAGAAAAATTATAAACAGACAATATGTTTGCTTAAAAGAATATAAATATGCAAATTCAATTAGATGGATATTTTTACATAAAATATTAAATAACTTGGCTGCAGAAAAGTTACTAACCACATGTCAAAACAAACAATCTCTTCCAGGAGTGTGAATTATGAACCGAAATGAATTACAATTTCAGAATAGTAAGATATTTAGACGTCAAAGCAGCCTGGATCAGTATTTTGCTTCTGGTATCATTTGGAGTCGAGATTTGAACACTAAGACAACTTGCCCCTGAGACTTTTAAACCCCTCCTCCCCTATCCCGCGCATTGCAAAGCGTTTGCAATCTAAATCAGATTTCATCCTATACAGCAACGAATCCAACGTCAAATTGGAGTTATTCGAGTTTGACAGGTTGTGACGTGATATAGCGTCACTAATATCAGAGTGACTGTGAGTATTCACAGCCTCTTGGTTCTACTCCTTGGAGATCCTAGACTGAAATCGTCTCAAAAAGCCAGTGTCCAAGTAGCTCAATTGGTTAGAGCAACACCCGCGACAGGTGGAGATCGGGGTCCAAGTAGCTCAATTGGTTAGAGCAACACCCGCGACAGGTGGAGATCGGGGTCCAAGTAGCTCAATTGGTCAGAGCAACACCCGCGACAGGCGGAGATCGGGGTCCAAGTAGCTCAATTGGTTAGAGCAACACCCGCGACAGGTGGAGATCGGGGTTCGTGTCCCCGTTTGGGCCAATGATGTACTTATATAACATCTAACAGCTCCAGCGCTGAGGAGTGCAAAGCGCCAAGTATGTTTCCATCTAGAAATAATCTGGAGTTGAGCACGGGATCATCCTAGTCTTGGAGGTTCGTGACCGTGACCCCCCCCCCCCCCCCCCCCCCCCCCAGACGCAGTGCAGGTTATCTTTGCCGACAGGTGTTTCCCTCGTCGTTAGGGATACACCGCTGAGAGAGCGCTCGGAGCGGAGCGCTCGGAGCGGAGCGCTTGGAGCGGAGCGCTTGGAGCGGAGCGCTCGATTGATTTGCAACTGTCTGGAGGCACGGCGTCTCGAGACGGATGGCTGTAGCCGCGTGCAATCGCACGCCACGGCCAGGGGGAGACTCATGACTGACTGACCATCGCCACCTCGACTCCTTCCGATAGTACTGATGCACTTGCTACAGAAGTACCAACTGTTTAACTTTGAAACCAGATGACTTTGTTGCCTACTGTTACTTATAGGTGATACAGCTGAGTTTCATTTAAACGAGCTGCGATCTTCATGATTGTTTTCAGACTCATGTCTACTTGATGTAAACTTAGCACTAGTTTTAACAAAAACTATTTCAACTGGGTTTTCAATGCTAAGTGAAGAACAACTAAATTTCCCAACGTTTCGTAACTTGTACCTGTTACTTTATCAAGGGTAAGAGCAGTCCTGACAATTTTCCAATAACAAAAGAACCACATAAAATTATAACAATTACCAAGTTCAAGCTTCCTTAATGCATCTAAATAAAATAATCAGGGGCAATAACATAAAAACTAATGTATTTTGTATTTTCTGAAATAAATCCCAAACACATTGGCGTTTTTTACTAACTAACCAATTATTAGTTTGGAAAAAACGCCAATTTTTATGCAATTTCTATGCTCTAACCCTTGAAGTTGAATCCTTGAACCCTAATAGTATTCTTTACTTAGCATTCAAAACCCATTTCAAATAGTTTTTCTTAGAGCTGCGATCTTAATCTAAATCTCATCTTACGGGTATGAAAAAGGGGGTTTATTTCTTTAAGGATTCGCCGCAGAATCTTGTCAACTGTAGCTGGATTAGATCAAAATCTTGAACCGATATTTAGCTAGAATTACAGTCTGGCTGTCTAATGTAATTTTATTATTTGTTCCTTCGCCCACCTTCAGTAGAATTGCACACCAAGAGATTCTAATTTCCTTCCCTAACCAAACCGTTCACTAGTTGCTTCCATTCAACTTCCGTGTTTTTTTTGTTTTTTTTTATGTTAGTGGAACTGAACCCAGCACCAGCGAGAAAAACATGAAAACCTTTGATGCGATTTACAAAAATGCTATGCGTCAAGCAACAAGTCACGACTCCACGTGGCCGTGCTGATACCGACGACCGCTTCCTCTGCACGACGCCGGCTCGAAGACAAAAGTCAGAGTTGACACGACGCCGACGGCGCCATCTGTGAGCGGCGACCGCAGACTGCGTCGCCATGGCAACCGAACGAGCAGCATCCCGTCGCCCCCAGGGTGCTTCGCTCATCTGTCCAGCGATGCGTAGAGACTCAACTTCCCTTACCCAACCCCGAGCCGCGTACCGACGTTAACCAAATGACAGGAAGTAATATTTTCACTTGTTATTGTCAGTGACAGTAAATGACATTCCACCTGGAATAGCAGGGTCCACATTACACATTGCACGTATGACTGTTTTCTTTTAATTAACTTTACAAATCAACTATCTGGCAGCGAATGGTTGCTATAGAAACAAACCGTGGCCACTGATTGGTTAAACCACTGGCCAAGGTCATAGCCTTGGGAATCACATTGTTAGCCCCGCCTACTGTCGCAGTCTGGTTTCCTCCGGGCGCTACAGTGGCGCTGCCAGTGGCTGAAGACTTGTCCTGAAGGGCTCGATGGTGCACTGGTGTTATTTTTTAATATCAAACAAATAATCTAGTACAGTTCCTCACATTCAAAGTAGATATTTGACTGACAGGTTGTCAGGACATTGCGTCCGTGGTTAATGTTTGATGAGTCACACACCAGTAATTTGTAGCCGCAGAGATTTATTCTATTTTGAGAAGCGATGAATGGCACGGGGCTGAAGTTAGGTTAGATCCAATAAAAACACCATCAAAATGACAATGAATGCATTCCGAGAATCGCATAGTTTAGTAACTCAGCAGGCGGTGATTGCGACGACTCGTCGGGGCTGGTTGGGTGGGTGGGTGGGTATCAGGGGGGCCGGGACCGGGATCGATGCCACGAGCGCGCGAGATGAATGGACCGGCAGGGAAGCTGCGGCGCGTGGCAGACAAAGATGGCGACAGCATTGATCGCCCGGGACTCGGGTAACTAGTGGCAACAGTAGGCCAAAGGTCAGCGCCAAGGAGCCGAGGAAAAGTCAAAAGGTGAGCGAGCGCGGGGGCTCCATGGGACCGAAAACCAGCGCCACCGCCAGGGGAATCGTTGTCGGTTTGGGATCGCCCGAGTCGCTGCTATGTTATGCGCGCGTCAGAGAAACACTGTTGTCACTTTTCGAAACCTAACGTAGCAGCGAAACAATTAATAATTAGACAAATTCGTTCGGACATTGTCTCTGCAGTGGCGGACATTGCTGCCCATCAACACTCCAAGCAAACAAACTCTTACCAATTCGCCAAGCCGCTCTGCTGAGGTGTCCGTCAAAGAACAGAACTTAGTTAAGTTTTTCTTTCAGGTCTCTTCGAAAATTTATGATCAGTGGCTAACTTGGTTGTGCGCTACATAGACTCCACGCTCCCACAAAACTAAGAGCTTGCACATTGGGTAACACCGGTCCTCGTGAGCTCACCGAAGTTAAGCAATATTGCGCTAGGTCAGGTATTGGATGAGTGATCATCATACACATGACCAGTTCTGTTCGGGAGAGAGGTTGGAGGGATGAAAGTTAAGCAACACTGCGCTGGGTCAGGTATTGGATGAGTGACAATCATACACATGACCAGTTCTGTTCGGGAGAGAGGTTGGAGGGATGAAAGTTAAGCAACACTGCGCTGGGTCAGGTATTGGATGAGTGACAATCATACACATGACCAGTTCTGTTTGGGAGAGAGGTTGGAGGGATGAAAGTTAAGCAACACTGCGCTGGGTCAGGTATTGGATGGGTGACCATCATACACATGATTAGTTGTGTTCGGGAGAGAGGTTGTAGCGATGCAAGTTAAGCAACACTGTGCTGAGTCAGGTATTGGATGGGTGACCATCATACACATGACAGTTCTGTTCGGGAGAGAGGTTGGAGGGATAAAAGTTAAGCAACACTGTGCTGGGTCAGGTATTGGATGAGTGACCACCGAACGGTTTGGCGTGTTGAAAACACCGGTCCTCGTGAGATCACCGAAGATTCAGGTGATGGATGACCATCAAACACAAGTCCAGTTCAGTTCGGGAGAAAAGTCAGAGGAATTAAATTTAGTTCACGAACTTCACAAGCCTAGTAAAATCTGTATTTAAATTGCAAACGCTTGCAATGCGCGGGGTATTTTATTATTAACAACACTTTAACCGTCTCAATAATTGATGCCCAAACTGGGACCCGAACCCCGATAGGTGGGGGTCGGAATGGTCAAGAGTAATTTCTCTGTCAGCTATTTGTTAATTTTAGGCAACTTTTTTCCGTTGGTTATATTTTGAACGATTGGACTCCAAGGGAACGTAGCTCAATTCGGCAGGTTCGTGTACCAGTGGCGCTCATTAACGCATCGTCAAACTAGTTCAGTTCAGTTAAATTCTGCAGCAGCTTCTAGACGAAGGGAGAGTGTTCTATAGAGATAAAATCTGATTTAAATTGCAAACGCTTGCAATGCGCGGGGTATATAATCAACACTATAACCGTCTCAAAAATTGATGCCCAAACGGGGACTCGAACCCCGATCTCCACCTGTCACGGTTGTTGCTCTAACCAATTGAGCTACTTGGACCACGATCTTCACCTGTCGCGGGTGTTGCTCTAACCAATTGATCTACTTGAACCCCGATATCCACCTGTCGCAAGTGTTACTCTAACCAATTAAGCTACTTGGACCCCGATCTCCACCTGTTGCGGGTGTTGCTCTAACAAATTGAGCTACTTGGACCCCGATCTCCACCTGTTGCGGGTGTTGCTCTAACCAATTGAGCTACTTGGACCCCGATCTCCACCTGTCGCGGGTGTTGCTCTAACCAATTGAGTTACTTGGACCCCGATCTCCACCTGTCGCGGGTGTTGCACTAACCAATTGAGCTAGTTGGACCCCGATCTCAACCTGTTGCGGGTGTTGCTCTAACCAATTGAGCTACTTGGACCCCGATCTCCATCTGTCGCGGGTGTTGCTCTAACCAATTGAGCTACTTGGACCCCGATCTCCACCTGTCGCGGGTGTTGCTCTGACCAATTGAGCTACTTGGACCCCGATCTCCACCTGTCGCGGGTGCTGCTCTAACCAATTGAGCCACTTGGACCCCGATCTCCACCTGCCGCGGGTGTTGCTCTAACCAATTGAGCTACTTGGACCCCGATTTCCACCTGTCGCGGGTGTTGCTCTAACCAATAGAGCTACTTGAACCCCGATATCCACCTGTCGCAAGTGTTGCTCTAACCAATTGAGCTACTTGGACCCCGATATCCACCTGTCGCAAGTGTTGTTCTAACCAATTGAGTACTTGGAACCCGATCTCCACCTGTCGTGGGTGTTGCTCTAAACAATTGAGCTACTTGGACCCCGATCTCCACCTGTCACGGGTGTTGCTCTAACCAATTTAGCTACTTGGACCCCGATCTCCACCTGTCGCAGGTGTTGCTCTAACCAATTGAGCTACTTGGACCCCGATCCCCACCTTTCGCGGGTGTTGCTCTAACCAATTGAGCTACTTGGACCCTGATCTCCACCTGTCGCGGGTGTTGCTCTAACCAATTGAGCTACTTGGACCCTTATCTCCACCTGTCACGGGTGTTGCTCTAACCAATTGAGCTACTTGGACCCCGATCTCCACCTGTCGCGGGTGTTGCTCTAACCAATTGAGCTACTTGGACCCCGATCTCCACCTGCCGCAGGTGTTGCTCTTACCAATTGAGCTACTTGGACCCCGATCTCCACCTGTCACGGGTGTTGCTCTGAACAATTGAGCTACTTGGACCCCGATCTCCACCTGTCGCGGGTGTTGCTCTAACCAATTGAGCTACTTGGACCCCGATCTCCACCTGTCGCGGGTGTTGCTCTAACCAATTGAGCTACTTGGACCCCGATCTTAATGTGAACCATAACTTAAACATTTCTATGTCTAATTTAACTCCTGGTAAACAATTATAATCTTTCACTCCTTGAAACACTATGCTTCTTCTATCTTGTATTCTTGTATTGGTCTTGACGTGTATTCCTATAAAGGCAACTTAAGGCCAGTGGGTTGGAATCAAAAGAAATCACTGTCAAATAATGTTTGTTTTTAAGTTTAGGTGATTGATAATATCATTGCCAGCAGAAAAATAGAACCTGGTTTCAGAGCAAGTTGGTTAACAAAAGAGAAAAGAGTTGACAGTTTGCAAATTATAATAATGCTACTTTCAAATTTCCATAGTCAACAAATCTGGGTAAAAAATCAACCAGAATCTTCACAATTATCTTTATTTAATCTCAATTCAACGTCGATCCTTGTAACCTTCTCATGTTTTGCCATCATTGCTGGACCCCGATCAAGAGGTCCTGGCAGCATCCTGCCTGGTATCGTCCCGGCGCTGGGCTGGACCATGGTATCCTGACCGAGGGGAGGCGGCCCGCATTGTTGAAAGGTCAAAGCGCCAGGCTCATCCCGGGCCCCATGAGCAGCCGAGGGATGACAGGCAGATTGTGACGTCACGACAAAATGGCGTCCAAGAAGGGTCACGGCGACAAGGTCAAAGGTCGTCGACTGAATGAGGAGAGACGCCGTCTAAGTTTCCTCGGCTAATTGCCTGGTTTTAGTCCGAGGTAAGCGAGTAACGGCAAAATTTGTCACAAATCTAGATGTTTTTATGTTTGGTTATTTTGCAGGGTATAATAAAATCAAAGGCTGATTTTTGATACCCTTGTGGACACCTCTGACCTTTTGTAGCGGCAAGGAAACGGTGGGCATCACAGCTAATATCGTGTAACCATTCAAAAAACTGCCCTAAAACATTCACCGCCGTCTGAACGCCTACAGCAATTTAGCGTTGACATGTGCGTGAAAAAAGTTTGTTGGATTTTTATCCCCAGTTCTGCGTTTTAGTTCTCTTTGCCGCCGTGCAGGCAGCGCCTGCACGATGATTCAATATTCTTCAGTTAAATACGCTTATTGTTCTCAGCAACAATGTTAAGTACTTCTGCACCGCACCCTGATACTGTTGCTTAACTTTCATCCCTTCAACCTCTCTCCCAAACAGAACTGGTCATGTGTATGATGGTCACCCATCCAATACCTGACCCAGCGCAGTGTTGCTTAACTTTCATCCCTTCAACCTCTCTCCCAAACAGAACTGGTCATGTGTATGATGGTCACCCATCCAATACCTGACCCAGCGCAGTGTTGCTTAACTTTCATCCCTTCAACCTCTCTCCCCAAACAGAACTGGTCATGTGTATGATAGTCACCCATCCAATACCTGACCCAGCGCAGTGTTGCTTAACTTTCATCCCTCCAACCTCTCTTCCGAACAGAACTGGTCATGTGTATGATGGTCACCCATCCAATACCTGACTCAGCTCAGTGTTGCTTAACTTTCATCCCTCCAACCTCTCTTCCGAACAGAACTCGTCATGTGTATGATGGTCACCCATCCAATAACTGACTCAGCGCAGTGTTGCTTAACTTTGGAGATCTCACGAGACCCGGTGTTTCCTGCAAAGGAAGCTGGCCTCGTTCCAGATTAAGTCAGCTTGTTCCAGGACATGTCACTACCAAGAGGAATCTCGCCGGTGTTTGTCTGGCAAGGAAGTCCGCATGCCGGTGTCAAGTCCAGGCGTCGAAGATGCGGCGTCTGGTGACGCATGCCGTCGCCTGGAACGACGCCTGGAACGACCCCTGGAACCCCCGGTCGTTTGGGTCGAGACGGTGACGGCAACAGGTCTGCGTTCCAACCAGTGGTTCGGAATTGACAAGGGTCTCAGACAATATTCCAGGAATTGTGTTTTTCCATAATCAACCACAGAGCGACGCAAGCGCAGCAACTCAATATAACGACCTGATATTTGAAAAAAAGAACGTTTAGTTGTTTGCTGAGTAGTTGAACTGTAATAGCTGCGTAAAACAGCAGAAATGTTTCATAAAAGACACAAAAAATGCATACAAATCACTGTTTTAAATTGAAGAATTATAAAAAATTAAAATGAAACTAGCAGAACCCGCTGCCTAACGGCACCTTAAGATTTTGAGGGAGTGGGCATTTTGGTTTAAATGTAATACAATACATAAGCATACAATACCATACAATACCATACAGTACCATACATTACCATACAATACCATACAATACCCTACAATACCATACAATACCATACAATACCTTACAATACCATACAATACCATACAATACCATACAATACCATACAATACAATGCAATACCATACAAAACCATACAATACCATACAATACCATACAATACCATACAATACCATACAATACCATGCAATACCATACAATACCATACAATACCATACAATACCATACAATACCCTACAATACCATACAATACCCTACAATACCATACAATACCATACAATACCATACAATACCATACAGTACCATACATTACCGTACAATACCATGCAATACCATACAATACCATACAATACCATACAATACCATACAATACCATACAATACCATACAATACCCTACAATACCATACAATACCATACAATACCATACAATACCATACAATGCAATGCAATACCATACAAAACCATACAATACCATACAATACCATACAATACCTTACAATACCATACAATACCATGCAATACCATACAATACCATACATTACCATACAATACCATACAATACCATACAATACCCTACAATACAAAACAATAACAAACAATACTAAAAAGTGCCATGCAATACCTTATTATACCATACATTACCAAACATTACCATACAGCACCATAAAGTATCATACAGTACAATACAGTACAATACAGTACCATACAGTACAATACAGTACAATACAGTACAATACAGTACCATACAGTACAATACAGTACCATACAGTACAATACAGTACAATACAGTACCATACAGTACAATACAGTACCATACAGTACAATACAGTACAATACAGTACAATACAGTACAATACAGTACCATACAGTACAACACAATACCATACAGTACCATACAATACCATACAGTACAATACAGTACCATACAGTACAATACAGTACAATACAGTACCATACAGTACAATACAGTACAATACAGTACCATACAGTACAATACAGTACCATACAGTACAATACAGTACAATACAGTACAATACAGTACAATACAGTACCATACAGTACAACACAATACCATACAGTACCATACAGTACAATACAGTACAATACAGTACAATACAGTACAATACAGTACCATACAGTACAACACAATACCATACAGTACCATACAGTACAATACAGTACCATACAGTCCAACACAATACCATACAGTACAATACAGTACCATACAGTACAATACAGTACAATACAGTACCATACAGTACAATACAGTACAATACAGTACAATACAGTACAATACAGTACCAAACAGTACAATACAGTACCATACAGTACAACACAATACCATACAATACCATACAAAACCATACAAAACCATACTGAAAAATACCATACTAAACACTGAAAAAGTGTTTTTATACTTTTCTTGAGATGTTAATTAAAAATTATTAAAGAGTCAAAAGTGGTCCTTGCCATCCTTTAAAAACTTGATCAAATCGCGGTTGGTGTGATTAGTGTGTGATAAGTATTGAATGATTAGTGTGTTGAGTGAATCTGATCCTGCAAAAAACGATTTGTTTGGAATGTATGTACTACTCAATTTTGAACCAATTTATTCAGATTCAGTTATTATTAAAACTATTTATTCCGAGCTCAATTTACAATAGAAAAATGCCAATAGTCACAGATTAGGCGCGAAATAATCACATAAAAATGATGGTTATTATAGATGGTTATTCGAACCATGAGAAGCGTAGTTGCTATTTTCTTTCCTGTAGCAGATAGATGCTAAAACAAAAGAATAAAATATGTGAATTAATATATGGTTGCCGATGGAAAAGATAAATTCACTTACATATTTATAGATCTATTTAAAACACTGCGTTTCGCCAAACGGAGTCGCTCAGACTCAGCCTTTTCAGCTCGAAGCTGGATGCGCTCTTCCTCGTTTGCTTCACTCAAGCGGCGTCGCTTAGACTCGGCCACCTGGGCCAGCCGCTTTGACCGCTTGACGTCCGTCTCGGCCACTCCTCGCTGGCCAGCGATAGAGACAACAGTAGTGGGGTCGGCCTGCTCGGGCAGCGTATCATATAATCATATAATTATAATGTAAAAATTGTAATTAACAAACATGTTAATTCCTCATATTACCCTTATAAGTTACCTACACGTTACGTACAGTTTTAAGCTTTAATAAAAATGTGCTCAAACAAATACTATGTACTAAATATGAAATCTTATTTAAATTGCAAAAGCTTGCAATGCGTGGGGGATTTTCTTAACACTAAAATCGTCTTAAAAATTGATGCCCAAACGGAGACTCGAACACCGATCTCCACCTATCGCGGGTGTTGCTCTGAACCATTAAGGTATTTGGACACTGGTTTTTTTTATATAATCCAGCTGATATCAAATAACCTGGATAGAGCATAGGATCTAGCCAGCTGATCTCAAATAACCTGGATAGAGCATAGGATCCAGCCAGCTGATCTCAAATAACCTGGATAGAGCATAGGATCCAGCCAGCTGATCTCAAATAACCTGCATAGAGCATAGGATCCAGCCAGCTGATCTCAAATAACGTGGATAGAACATAGGATCCAGCCAGCTGAACTCAAATAACCTGGATAGAGCAAAGGATCCAGCCAGCAGATTTCAAATAACCTGGATAGAGCATAGGATCCAGCCAGCTGATCTCAAATAACCTGGATAGAGCAAAGGATCCAGCCAGCTGATCTCAAATAACCTGGATAGAGCATCTATAAAATACCATAAAATATAAAATACCATAAATTACCATACAATACCATACAATACAATGTGCAAAGACACTCACCGGGACATCACCGAGAACTCCTGCCGCGACATAGCTATCGAGAAGAGCAGGAGGCTGTTCGTCGAGCGTCGGCGTCGGCGTCGGCGTCGGCTGGACAGCAGGCTGCTCCTGGTCAGCGCGATCAGCTGCTCGCTTTAGTCGTGCTCTTTCTGCTTCTGTCCTTCTCTTTGCTTCAATACTTTCAGCACTTAACTTTGCATTTTTAGCACCTTTTTGACGCGTCAGGTTCTGACGCTTTTTAGGTGGCATCTATGAAAAGAAAGCGAGGGTTAAATAATACCCTGTCTACCAACGTCAAACATAAATTATTGATATCAGATAACCTTTGTTATTTATCAACTGAGTATTAGTTTATATCTATTAAATATATGTACTATGTATAGTAGTTTCGGTACTTACATTATTGGCGTATTGACCTTTACACTGCTACTTTATTCAATTTCGGAATTTTTCAACGATTACAAATGCTACTATTTGTAGCGATGTCAAATGAAAAACAATAATTTTCAACAATTCTCCTATCGCTGCTATCAAGATTGTATAAAGATTTCAAGAATACAAATTAGTTATTCGGTTCTGCTCAATTCTGCTCTGTATGTTTTTTGACCCTGACGTTGACGAACCGTGTTGGCTTTCTGAAATTTATTCTCGATGTGAAAATTTAGGATGCTTATGCAAGTGTGTCATTTGTTCCAAATTCATTCGAACAAATTAATTTCGAAGGTAAGCACGAAGTGATTTGTTTTACCAAAATATACTATAATATACTATATTATCATTATCTTCTTATTAATATTATTATTGTATAAAGTCTATTAGTAACAAATTGAGTTGAAAAAAGCTTTTGTTCATTTCCAGACATGGATCATCACAAGAGAATTAGTGTTTTTTGTCGTTTGGGTGGGGCATTTGCGATGCCGCAGCCGCCGCCGCCGCCGCCGATAATAATAGAAGAGATTTTTGAATCTAAAAAGAAACGGCGGCGGCACCGGCGGCGCCGAAAAGGTAACGACATTACATGTTAATATAGTACATAATAATATTATATATCCAAAAATATGTAAATATATGTCGCAAAAGCCAGTAGGTACGGATAACTTAGCACTTCCTGAACTCCAAGTTCACATATGGGAGAATTGAGTGACATTATTATTAGCGAAAGCAGAAAGCCTTGATTAGTGTTTATTGTTTCAGAGATGAAGACGACATCGTCAAAAATGGCCCCCACCACCATCCCCCCCCCCCCCCCCCCCCCCCCCCACCACCATCCCACCCAACCCCCCCACCACCATCCCACCCAACCCCCCCACCACCATCACCCCCGCCACCATCCCCCCATCCGCCACAGGACTCGGAGCTCCTACAAAAATTGAGTAAGTACTGAAGTACAATGTCAACAGACATTGTATAGTATATGAATTATATTACCTTTCCATATTGATGTAAGTAAATATTTTTTCGTTGCAGCATCACGTGGAGACCTCCAGAACACTTTAATGGAGACTTCGTTTTTAATAAAAATATATATATACATAAAAATAAATAAAAATATAAATAAAAAAATATAAATTGGTATTTCTAATGTGTATTTTGACGGTAGCTGTGAAAATATTGCAGTCAGTAATTTTTATATTCTATCGTTGAGAAATAAGATAATTTAGTACGGTATGAATCTTTACTCATATAATTTAAAACTCATTTAACTGACGCATTAAAACATGACAATTAGTAAAAGTAAGATTTATTTCTGTAAAGCTGAGTTACAAAATTGAAAAATAGATAAAAAAGGTATGTTTCTTCAATAGTTTAATTGTTTGGCATTGTTTGATAACTGTTAGAATCTTCACTTGCCAGCCAGTTTGAATGAAATGAAATTTAGCACGAAAATCCCATCAAATTCTCGTAAAAATTGTCAAAGAACTGTCACATGTTTTTGCAATCTGTCACTCAAAATCAAGATGAGTCGGAATAATCTCTAAAAAACGTATGTAGTATCGTTTGGTTGTTAAGAAATCCGTATTCCATGCTTACGTTGCTAGCAACGTAAGTTAACTCACATGTTATTTACATAAAAGTCAGAATTATCATTCGAGTTTGAAATTGGTGGTGGAATATTGTCTAGCCTAGGGTTGAATAAAACGCGTCGTATTTGAACAATTTCTCAGTAATTAGGCATTACATCGGCAAGATGTTTATAGCTTTATGACTGTAGCAATACCACACTCATTTAATGCCATTTGAAGTACATTTTTTGTTGAAAAGTACAGAAAAATTGTAAAAAACAGATATTTCGATGTATTTTTTCAAGAATTATTGATATTGTTACCCCCAAAAAGCGGTCTTATTGGATTTTAACTCATGGACCGCTATTATTTTATGTTTAATTTAGATTAAAAATGAAATAAAATGAAATGAAATAAGAAATGTTTTGAAGTAAACCACTTCATAAGAGGCAAACTATCCGTCAACCTTACCTGTCAAATTTTTAGCTTTGATCTGTCACTCACAATCTAGTTTTGGCAAAATTATCAATAATAAACTAATAAAGTGTGTTTTGATTGTTAAAAAAAACTCTTTAACGTCTTAGAAGCCTACAAAGTAAGTTAAGATTTTTGGTGATTCGCAATATTGTCGCAAATATCAATGATCGCTTGGAATTAACTGCGGGATCTTCTCTAGGCTGGAGATGGAGAAAAATCGTCGTATTTTGACCATTTTTTCGCCTTTCAAGCATTAAATCGGTATTTTCTTAGTACCTATGTGACCGTAAAGACAACGTGCTCATGCTGACGATACTTTAAGCTCGTTTTTGTAGAAAATAATTCCGAAAAATTATGAAAATCCAATAGGGGTGTAATAGATTGTTTAACTTTCCTATCCTTTTTGACGTGTAAATGACCTCCATGTACTGCCGTCAAGATAAATTCAAGAAATCGTTCACCTTTCAGTGTTAAAAAAAACCAAACAAATGATTACATCTGTTACCCTTTCGACAAAATTATTTCTATTTTACGTAACCGATAGCGAATAAAAGTGTTTGCACTCGGTTTCTTCAATAACTTAAAAAGGCATGCATTCCAAGTATTATTAAATTACTGCGGGTCAGTAAGAGGCAAGTATTGCATCAATTAAAAATGTAGATAAAAGAATTGCCTCTTTTTCATCTTGCTAGCCAAGACACCAACAATATTTCAGTTCTGTCATTTATTTCCCTTCAGTTCTAGAGATTTTGAAAAGAATTTGACATTGACGTTGACATTGACATTGACGTTTGAATATCCTGAATGCACTGCCGCAAAGATAAGTTTAAGAATTCGTTCACCCTGCAGTGGTCAAAAAACCAAACAAATGAATGCATCTGTCACTCTTTTTTTGCAAAATTATTTCTATTTCACGTAAAACGAACGTAAATAACAGCGTGTGGGCTCAATTTCTTCAATAACTCTCATAGGCATGCATGAAAAGTATTACCGAGCTGCTGCGGGTGAGTAAAAGGCAAGTTTTGAATCAAATAAAAATCGAACTGTGAGACATGGCTCCAATTTTCCTAGGCAGGAAATTTCAAACATATTTATCGATATTGCACCAAAAAAACGTTTTCAAATCCTCCTCAAAGTGTCACAATAGTGTTGAGATTTTAATTTTGAACAATTATAACCCAATTGCACACGTTTTCAACCAAATTTCGCAATTTCCATCAACATGTACAGAAAAATGTTACCCCAGCTGGTCAGCTGGTCAGCTGGTCAGATACAAACTAAAAAGTTGAACATCGCTAAATTAAGGCTTTTATATAAGGTTAACTAGCAGAACCCGCTGCCTACGGCCGCTTTATATTTTGAGAAAGTGGGCATTTTGGTTTCAAATGTAAAGCCTCTAATGGGACCACAACCACAAGTACCCCCATTTATTGAATTTGAAATTTGCCGCTTATGTCACTCGGGGACACTGCATTGTGGAAACTCTGTGAATTCCAAAGTGACCACGATGACAATTTCGAAAACAAACGACGTTGGCTGTCAAATGATTTCCGTGTACGATTTCTTGAAATATTTCTTAAAGCGTGAAACTTGTGAAATACCTTTTACAATCTGGGCTCGCCAATCTTGCTAGCCAAGACACCAACAATATTTCAGTTCTGTCATTTATTTCCTTTCAGTTCTAGAGATTTTGAAAAGAATTTGACATTGACGTTGACATTGACATTGACGTTTGAATATCCTGAATGCACTGCCACAAAGATAAGTTTATGAATTCGTTCACCCTGCAGTGGTCAAAAAACCAAACAAATGAATGCATCTGTCAAACTTTTTACAAAATTATTCTATTTCACGTAAAACGAACGTAAATAACAGCGTTTGGGCTCAATTTCTTCAATAACTTTCTTAGGCATGCATGAAGAGTATTACCGAGCTGCTGCGGGTGAGTAAAAGGCAAGTTTTGAATCAAATAAAAATCGAACTGTGAGACATGGCTCCAATTTTCCTAGGCAGGAAATTTCAAACATAATTAATAATATTTCACCAAAAAAACTCTGTCAAATCACCCTCAAAGTGTCACAATAGTGTTAGGATTTTAATTTTGAACAATTAAAACCCAATTGCACACGTTTTTAACCAAATTTCGCAATTTCCATCAACATGTACAGAAAAATGTTACCCCAGCTGGTCAGCTGGTCAGCCAGATACAAACTAAAAAGTTGAACATCGCAAATTTAAAGCTTTTATATAAGGTTAATGAACATAGAATTTACCAACAGAACATAAATGAACATTGAAAGCTCTCGTTCACTTGTTTATGTACTCATTGTATTTTAAACTTGCAGAGAATGACAATTGATTTCCAGTTAAATTGTCCCACAAATAACGAAAATATTCTCTTTGCTTTTCCTTCTTAAAATAGCGTTTCTTTGTCAACCTGTGGGTTGCCACCCTTCTCATAGCAGGAAGCGCGTCATCGAGCTATTCCCGGCTTCCGGCTTGCGTGCTCCATCGACTCTGACGCGCAATGTGCCACCCGTAGCGTGCCATCGACTCTGACGCGCAATGTGCCACCCGTAGCGTGCCATCGACTCTGACCTAGGGATAAATCACGGCCATGTTGCGTGTGCCAGTGGAACACGCGAACACGAGGCAAGTGCATCGACATTACAAGAATCGTGACAGCCGTGAATTATACGTCATACTTAAATAATACACGGAATTTCAACCCTTCGGTGAAATGCGACAAATTGTGTTTTTTTTTTAGCAAAATTATAATTTCACCTTAATTTGAGCTCCATTGTAGATTTACTATTTATTTTGTGGTATTTAACGACGCACTGTTTTGACATCTGGTCATGTGGCACTGGTCTAATGGCGTCGGTGAATGAGTGGATGATGATGAACCTAACCTAGTCTAGAAGGGAGGAGGGGAAACCCGGTGCCGGCACGTAGCCTACTCCTGTCGAAGACCAAGGGGACCACCGGCTTAACGTCCCTTCCGAAGGACGGTACAACGCGAACAACAGGATTCCTTCACAAATCCATGCTATCGAGAGGTTGACAAGAAAGGCGAGTGAAGTTGCTGTACTAACTTTCATCCCTACAACCTCTCTCCCGAACAGAACTGGTCATGTGTATGATGGTCACCCATCCAATACCTGACCCAGCGCAGTGTTGCTTAACTTTCATCCCTCCAACCTCTCTCCCGAACAGAACTGGTCATGTGTATGATGGTCACCCGTCTAATACCTGACCGAGCACAGTGTTGCTTAACTTTCATCCCTCCAACCTCTCTCCCCAACAGAACTGGTCATGTGTATGATGGTCACCCATCCAATACCTGACCCAGCGCAGTGTTGCTTAACTTTCATCCCTCCAACCTCTCTCCCGAACAGAACTGGTCATGTGTATGACGGTCACCCATTCAATACCTGACCCAGCGCAGTGGTGCTTAACTTTCATCCCTCCAACCTCTCTCCCAAACAGAACTGGTCATGTGTATGATGGTCACCCATCTAATACCTGACCCAGCACAGTGTTGCTTAACTTTCATCCCTCCAACCTCTCTCCTCAACAGAACTGGTCATGTGTATGATGGTCACCCATCCAATACCTGACCCAGCGCAGTGTTGCTTAACTTTCATCCCTCCAACCTCTCTCCCGAACAGAACTGGTCATGTGTATGATGGTCACCCATCTAATACCTGACCCAGCACAGTGTTGCTTAACTTTCATCCCTCCAACCTCTCTCCCGAACAGAACTGGTCATGTGTATGACGGTCACCCATTCAATACCTGACGCAGCGCAGTGGTGCTTAACTTTCATCCCTCCAACCTCTCTCCCAAACAGAACTGGTCATGTGTATGATGGTCACCCATCCAATACCTGACCTTGCGCAGTGCTGCTTAACTTTCATCCCTCCAACCTCTCTCCCAAACAGATCTGGTCATGTGTATGATGGTCACCCATCCAATACCTGACTCAGCGCAGTGTTGCTTAGCTTTAAGCTACCACATAAGATATTAATATATTAATATAATGTATTTTTAGCATCTTACGACAAGACGTTGATTCAGAAGGCGCTGAAATAAGTGATTCCGATTGGCTCTGGCTGCAACAAAGTTTGGACAATCATTACGTTGTTACATCACATTACTTTTGAAACAAATGAAATCCATCTGACAAAGTTTATGTCAAGTTATCTTAAGGTCGTGTGTACGGATATTGATTGTAGATTAGCTGTAACATCTCTCCGCTTCGCTTTTCGGCGCTTTTTAAAATCAAACACAGCTGGTGCCCAAAACGTCACTACATTTGTTGCCTTATGGCTGTTTCTTGATGATTAACAACACTAGAACCGTCTCCAAAGTTGATACCCAAACGGGGACTCAAACCCCGATCTCCAACTGTCGCGGGTGTTGCTCTAACCAATTGAGCTACTTGGACCCCTATCTCCATCTGTCGTGGGTGTTGCTCTAACCAATTGAGCTACTTGGACCCCGATCTCCACCTGTCGCGGGTGTTGCTTTAACCAATTGAGCTACTTGGACCCCGATCTCCACCTGTCGCGGGTGTTGCTCTAACCAATTGAGCTACTTGGACCTCGATCTCCACCTGTCACGGGTGTTGCTCTAACCAATTGAGCTACTTGAACCTCGATCTCCACCTGTCGCAGGTGTTGCTCTAACCAATTGAGCTACTTGGACCCCGATCTCCACCTGTCGCGGGTGTTGCTCTAACCAATTGAGCTACTTGGACCCCGATATCCACCTGTTGCGGGTGTTGCTCTTACCAATTGAGCTACTTGGACCCCGATCTCCACCTGTCGCGGGTGTTGCTCTAACCAATTGAGCTACTTGAACACTGGCTTTTTGAGATGATTTCAGTGTATTTGATGAGAATGACAGATCTCCAAGGAGTAGAACCAAGAGGCTGTGAATACTCACAGTCACTCTGATTTTAGTGACGCTATTCCACGTCACAACCTGTCAAACTCGCATAACTCCAATTTGACGTTGGATTCGTTTTCTGCTTTCTAATTTGATTAAAATTAAAAATCCTTGCATTGCTCGAAGTATTTTACTATTAGAAACACTAATAACTTCTCAAATATTGTTCCCAGCCGCATGTCTTTAATTTCTAGCCAAAGACAACTGTAGAGTCCTCTTGTGTCAAAAGTAAGTCATCGGAAATGAGCACCAAAAGACATTCCAGAAGACGCAGCCAACGAAGAGGAATCCACAGCCCAACAAATCGATCCTAAAAACACGGCTGCTTCTAAAAATACTGCTCTCTCTTGTCCGTGGGGAAACGATGAACGAAGAAGGCACTTTCTCCGTGGCCATGGCAACGCCAGAGAGCGTCCACTTCCTTGCCCACAGCCATCGTGAAATATTTATCCCGCGTTTCTATTCTCGGCATCCCTTGTGTACCCCCTCCCCGAGGCGTCACGCGTTGCTACGCAACCGGCAGTCGGTTGACGTCAACATAACAACATGGCGCGCTGACGTCAGAGCGCGTGACGTCAGCGAGGGCCGAGGGCAGGATCCACCCGCCGTGTCCCAGCCCCCTAGCGTGCCGAGCCGCGACTCAATGTGACCGTGACCTTGCAGAAACAATAGAATGCAAACCTAGAAATAGGCGATCGCGGTGATGACGCTTCTGTCGCTAGATCTGGCCGCTAGGGGCGCTGTGTGTGAATGCAGTGATATGGGAGTGATAGCGATAGTGTTTTGTGGTAATAGTTGCTTCATTATCAGGAGATTGCACGCGAAATGGAAGCGATATGCGGTGATAGCAGCGATAGATAGCAAGCATTTATAGCAAAAACTATTTCAACTGGATTTTCAATGCTAAGTGAAGAACAACTGAATTTCCCAACGTTTCGTAACTTGTACCTGTTACTTTATCAAGGGTAAGAGCAGTCCTTGATAAAGTAACAGGTACAAGTTACGAAACGTTGGGAAATTTAGTTGTTCTTCACTTAGCATTGAAAACCCAGTTGAAATAGTTTTTGTTAAAACTAGTGCTAAGTTTAGATCAAGTAGACATGAGTCTAAAAACCATCATAGCAAGCATTTAAGTTGCAATTGGTTGGTGGACTACATTTATAATCTAATTATGTATTTTTCTGGAAGATAAAAAATGAATTTAACTCCTAAAACAATAAAAATAAAAGTAACGTTACAATTGGTGCCGAGCGGTGGGTTCCCCTCAGCCATGTTGTGATTGTCACTCGTTGTTTCCGGGCTCGCGACAGTGAGACGTTACCTCGGCGTAACCAAGGCAACGCGCGCGTTTTCATTCATGCGCGTCGTGCCATTCATGAGCTCGAGTCTGTTTACTACGAAACATTTCATTGAGCGGGACGAATGATCCTCGGGGCGTTGATTGGCTGCTGTCATTTTAGAAGGCGCTGGGATCTATGTTCAGCTCGTGTCTTTAGATGGCAGTGGTTGGGGATGTAATATTATCGGTAATTTTACCATAAATGGTAAAATTGGAAAAAATCATACTGTGGTTAAATTTTGTTTGTGAAGACAATTTGCAAGTTTTATAACCATATTATTTTCTAAGTGGTTACTATTTAAAATTCATCTTTCTTCACTGTATAATACCTTCGCGCCTTATTGATCCATGCTGGAAATTGCATGGATTCTGTCAACCTTGCATGGGAGTGTGGTTTTACCCATGCTGGAAGTTGGATGGATTCTGTCAACCTTGCATGGGAGTATGGTGTTACCCATGCTGTAAGTTGGATGGATTCTGTCAACCTTGCATGGGAGTATGGTGTTACCCATGCTGTAAGTTGGATGGATTCTGTCAACCTTGCATGGGAGTGTGGTGTTACCCATGCTGTAAGTTGGATGGATTCTGTCAACCTTGCATGGGAGTGTGGTGTTACCCATGCTGTAAGTTGGATGGATTCTGTCAACCTTGCATGGGAGTGTGGTGTTACCCATGCTGTAAGTTGGATGGATTCTGTCAACCTTGCATGGAAGTGTGGTGTTACCCATACTGTAAGTTGGATGGATTCTGTCAACCTTGCATGGGAGTGTGGTGTTACCCATGCTGTAAGTTGCATGGATTCTGTCAACCTTGCATGGGAGTGTGGTGTTACCCATGCTGTAAGTTGGATGGATTCTGTCAACCTTGCATGGGAGTGTGGTGTTACCCATGCTGTAAGTTGGATGGATTCTGTCAACCTTGCATGGGAGTGTGGTGTTACCCATGCTGTAAGTGGGATGGATTCTGTCAACCTTGCATGGGAGTGTGGTGTTACCCATGCTGGAAGTTGGATGGATTCTGTCAACCTTGCATAGGAGTGTGGTGTTACCCATGCTGTAAGTTGGATGGATTCTGTCAACCTTGCATGGGAGTGTGGTGTTACCCATGCTGTAAGTTGGATGGATTCTGTCAACCTTGCATGGGAGTGTGGTGTTACCCATGCTGTAAGTTGGATGGATTCTGTCAACCTTGCATGGGAGTGTGGTGTTACCCATGCTGGAAGTTGGATGGATTCTGTCAACCTTGCATGGGAGTGTGGTGTTACCCATGCTGTAAGTTGGATGGATTCTGTCAACCTTGCATGGGAGTGTGGTGTTACCCATGCTGTAAGTTGGATGGATTCTGTCAACCTTGCATGGGAGTGTAGTGTTACCCATGCTGTAAGTTGGATGGATTCTGTCAACCTTGCATGGGAGTGTGGTGTTACCCATGCTGTAAGTTGGATGGATTCTGTCAACCTTGCATGGGAGTGTGGTGTTACCCATGCTGGAAGTTGGATGGATTCTGTCAACCTTGCATGGGAGTGTGGTGTTACCCATGCTGTAAGTTGGATGGATTCTGTCAACCTTGCATGGGAGTGTGGTGTTACCCATGCTGTAAGTTGGATGGATTCTGTCAACCTTGCATGGGAGTGTGGTGTTACCCATGCTGTAAGTTGGATGGATTCTGTCAACCTTGCAAGGGAGTGTGGTGTTACCCATGCTGTAAGTTGGATGGATTCTGTCAACCTTGCATGGGAGTGTGGTGTTACCCATGCTGTAAGTTGGATGGATTCTGTCAACCTTGCATGGGAGTGTGGTGTTACCCATGCTGTAAGTTGGATGGATTCTGTCAACCTTGCATGGGAGTGTGGTGTTACCCATGCTGTAAGTTGGATGGATTCTGTCAACCTTGCATGGGAGTGTAGTGTTACCCATGCTGTAAGTTGGATGGATTCTGTCAACCTTGCACGGGAGTGTGGTGTTACCCATGCTGTAAGTTGGATGGATTCTGTCAACCTTGCATGGGAGTGTGGTGTTACCCATGCTGTAAGTTGGATGGATTCTGTCAACCTTGCATGGGAGTGTGGTGTTACCCATGCTGTAAGTTGGATGGATTCTGTCAACCTTGCATGGGAGTGTGGTGTTACCCATGCTGTAAGTTGGATGGATTCTGTCAACCTTGCATGGGAGTGTGGTGTTACCCATGCTGTAAGTTGGATGGATTCTGTCAACCTTGCATGGGAGTGTGGTGTTACCCATGCTGTAAGTTGGATGGATTCTGTCAACCTTGCATGGGAGTGTGGTGTTACCCATGCTGTAAGTTGGATGGATTCTGTCAACCTTGCATGGGAGTGTGGTGTTACCCATGCTGGAAGTTGGATGGATTCTGTCAACCTTGCACGGGAGTGTGGTGTTACCCATGCTGGAAGTTGGATGGATGGAAGGTGTTTGTAGCTAAGATGGTATTGCTTCGAAGATGTTTATTGATTTTTTTCATTTTTAAATGAAACTTTCCCGCATCATTTTCCTGACCTTCCACCAAAGTCTGAGTACAGACCGAACCAAAATTCTGCTCATGCGTAGATCATTCTTACTGGATGCAACAAGTGACCACCCAACCAGTCTGCAAAATTACCCCATTTGTTTTTTTTTTTTGACTTTTTAGAAAAATTCATTTATTCTTGTATGAAAATTTACAAAAACATAAAACTTTTAATAAAAACTATAGCATCATTATATAGCATTCAAACCCCATTTAAATTTGTTTTTGTCAAAACTAGTGCTAAGTTTACATCAAGTAGACATGAGTCTAAAAACCAACATAAAAGTTTATTATAAATAAGCCTTGGCTTGTGTTTGGGAAAGCATCATTTACATAATAAGGCTGAAGCTATTTCATCCCTCTTATGAAAAAAATAAGAAAAAGAACAACCGACTAATATGTTTTCCTTTCCAGCTCGCAAAATGTAGCTAACACGAACTTTGTCCAAATTGAAATACGAGAAAACTTGACAAAATGATACAAGTGTCAGAAGCTGGACCCGCGGGCCTAAAAGGACACAACTTATCTTTTGTTATCTCTACTCTCATTTATCTCTACGCTGCTTCATTGTTTTCTAGCTACACCCACTTTTTTTTTGCGTTTTCAAATGTTTCTCACCTTCGCAAACTAAACCTATTTTATCAATGAAACTATTTGAAAGTATGTATCTTTGGTTTGTCGTGGCAAAGGGTTGGGTTGCATCTGTTCCGGGGCTCTACAATATTTTTCAAATAAAAACGACAATCGCTCTCGTCACGGTCTTATTGGCTCCTGGTAAAACTAACCGTCATCACTATTCTTCCACGCGTTATAAAACATCAACACCGAGTCCGGTACGTTGCCTGTCCCTCGGTGCGTGCTACCGTTTCATGCGTACACGCAGCCCGATCGATCGATGTGCGTGTACTGCGTGACCTTGCCGTGGTGCCGACACCCTCCACCAGGGCGCCACCAGACAGTGGGGAATGGAGAGTCGTGCTGCTCTTGATTTGAAACTGTCATTGCAATACTGGGGATAAAAGTCAACCGTTTGGTCAACCTTACCTAACCTAACCTTACCTAACCTTACCTAACCTAGCCAAATTTAGTCTAACCTAACCTAACCTAACCTAACCTAACCTAACCTAACCTAACCTAACCTAACCTAACCTAACCTGACCTAACCTAACCTAACCTAACCTAACCTAACCTAACCTAACCTAACCGGGTGTCCAGACCATTTTTGGTCTTGCTTGATTATTACTTATTATTATTTTTAAACTGACTTGCCAATTGAAAATCTAAAAAAATGTTCATTCAGAAGAAATACAGTTTTTCTCAAGTTGGCGGAATCTGGTTTAGGGCGGCAAAGGGAACGGCGTGTTGGATCCTCCTAGCTGTCATCCAACGTGCCAGTCTCGCGCTTTTGGAAAGCATATCAAGACCAAGAAGTTGAGCACGCGCGGCTCGAACTAAACGCCAAAACTTTGGTCGCCGGAATAAGACCATGTCTGGCAACTTAAGACGATATTACAATTAATCCCTATGCAACATTTCCATTAAATTACTGTGGTTTTCTGCTGCTCTTTCTTGAAGAGTCGTGCTCGTATGTGGACAACCAATTGGGTTTATCAATTCTTAGAAGGACAATACTGTTGTAAAACAGTGGAGCAACTCCTGTCGAGGAGCACCAAGGAGACCACGCATAGCATCCCTTGCAAAGAACAGTGAATATCCTGACAGCCAAGATTCCTCCACTAGACCAAGCAGTCGAGGTATTGGTAGATCAAGATCTGTCATAAGTGACGCTTTTAGTTCGATCCGTGACAGAATACAATCAGAATTCTAAGAGTTTGTTTCATTGTCTCCTATTAACCACCTAACTCAGTACGGTGTTTAGATTCGATGATATTACGGGATGGCAGTCTGGGCAAAGTTGGTCCACGTATTTACTCAATAAGGTAACTTAGTTACACATTGTTACGCAATAACGAAGTGTTTCTGTTCCAGCTATTTCTGCCACGAAGTAAGGGTGCGTCCAGCCCAAACGAGGTGGTCTTTCCCTTTGACACTAAATACGAAAAAACCTGCTTAAAATGCTTGCTAGGTTATGAGGTGCTCATTTAGGGAAAAAATGCTTCGTCTGAAATCGGCTTGAAACCAACTTTTGGGCAAAGACTGGCGCCGATCGGCAGCTTGGGCAACCAGTGGATGACATAATCGATGACCCTGACCCACGACGCTGACCAAGGTCATGGCGCGGCTCCAGAATGGAAGGGAGAAGACAGTGGATCAATTCGAGAAGCTGCGATTGGATACAGGGGGGTGGGGGACTGCGGGGAGGTCTATTTGATTAGGAAGAAATCGATAGCTAAATGCATTTTGCCAGCACGGTTGGTTTAATACAAACATGTACTTATGATTGAAGTCTGCAGTTTGAATTCATGGTTTAAATGGCATATTAGGCAAGACTTGCTCTAATTTGTTAGACAAATCACTCATCCGGATGTTCCTCATGAGCGCAAGGACCCCAACCTGCAGCTGCTGATGAAAGCGACATGACTGCATCGTGTCAAACAAGCCAAGGTTTCTATTTTTGCGCCCTGCCGTTTCAACGCGGAGAGAGAGTCGGGGGGCGAATCGATATTTTCATTCAAAAACCGCGCATCGATCCGCCCCCTCCCTCCCGCCCTCGCGACACTCTTTGCAAATTAATTCGCGTGGGCTGCGTCATTCATGCCCTGCGCACAAGAACTGCGCACTGCCGCGCTGCTCATCCCATTTCTTCTTGGGTCAGGAGCGCCAGATCGGGTCGGGGAGGAACGAGTGCAATGACAGTAGTAGAATAATAACCCGGGCTACCACTTACTTATTAGGTAGACAATAAGAAGATTAATGGAGGACCATCGTAGGTATAAACGAGCCGTTTTGTGTGAACAGTTCATTCATTTATGACAACACTGAGACCTAATGCAGGTTTCGGGCAGAACAAGGGTTATGAATGTGCACATGGCCCCTGCATTTCCTTATTATAGAGCATAATTAGGATGCTAAAATATGATGGAATACATTTTTTGTTTAAATCCCTTTACACTCAGAAGAATTCCCCAGAGACCACAACGTCCCACCCCATATATTTTGGGCGCCTTGACCCTTCCTGCTGTCTAGAAAAAAAATTCAAAACTTCTCTCACTTCGTCAATCATCCCCACCCCCTTCAAGAATTCATCACCAATTCGCCAACCCACCCAATCTTTGACACACCCTCAAATCCTTCCTAATCCAGAACCCCGATTACTCACTAGAAGAATTTCTGAATACTAAATAGCATTATTCTAATAATAGCACCTAATAATAATCTGACAATAACCACACTCTGTATAATGTACTAGTCAACGAGAAAATAATAATAAATACAAAAATAATTATAATACATAATGTAGCATAGAGAAACTTAAGTGCTTTACTTAATCCCATACCAAATTTACCCATTATTAATTACTATGTATACCATTATTATTAATTATCTTTATCATATTAAATTATATATATTTTACCAGGTCACAATAATGCAATCATCTTTACAGCAATTGTTCATCAGCAATTAGGCTCACACAAATACTAGATGTCATTGTATGCAGCATTAAATAAATACATGGGTTAGGTTCACTCCTAAGACCTCAAAAATAAAACCCAGTCACGGATCTTGTGACAAAACAAAGTATTCCCTCATTTCCAGAACTTAGAGAAAGGAATTCTTTACTCAAAGCCAGACAATAACCCACAGAAACAGACATTACCCACTTATTTTACTTCCTATTTAACTTAATACAATTTACATTTGTTTTACCTTCTAATTAACCTAGTCGTTAGCGCATTGCTTCGAGCTTACCAGCGAAAGCAACCGACTTCAATTGAGGTTATAGTTACAGCCTCGAGTACGTAGCAGTGACATGGTGGAACCGATAATGTTCAATCAACAGTTATATCACACTTGAGACCTACTTACCAGTCTCTAATAAGTTGTTGCCTACTTACGGACAAAGCAGGATCGGGACACAGGTTTCATTACATCGACTACTTGTTAAATAAAGAGAAGTGTTATATTTGTATAATTTGTTTTTAGATTTATGTCTACTTGATCTAAACTTAGCACTAGTTTTAACAAAAACTATTTCAACTGGGTTTTGAATGCTAAGTGAAGAACAACTAAATTTCCCAACGTTTTGTAACTTGTACATGTTACTTTATCAAGGGTTAGAGCAGTCCTGACAATTTTTCAATAACAAAAGAACCACACAAAATTATAACAATTACCAAGTTCAAGCTTCCTAAAGTATTGGTATGTAATTAAAAGGTATAAAAAGTAATGAAGCATCAAAAGTAACTAGTACAAGTTACGAAACGTTGGGAAATTTTGTTGTTCTTCACTTAGCATTGAAAACCCAGTTGAAATATTTTTTGTTTTAAGTGTGATATTAATTTTGTAACATATAAAATCATTTACTTAAACATCGAAATGCAACCCAATGTTAATCACGTGCACGATTTCAGGTAGATTCGAAAATACACCGTTGATCTCCGAAAGCCAGACAGAAGCGTTTGAACTTTGAAGACAAGAAAGTGGTTGCATTAGGCTGGGAAGTCAAACTGAATTGGAACTACGGTACTCATTTGATGCCCTATAAAGAAAAAGTCAGTAAATTATGATCATACTTTGATAGCAGCAGGATAGTAACAGCATCATCTGAAAGCTTAACATTCAACTGAATTAACTCTGCAATAAAAACATGCTTTCCATTGAAAGAAATATCATTGAATATCATTACGTGTTTATCAATCGTTGAGGTAAACATTGATGGAGATATTTTGAGCATGAAAAGTCACAAAAGCCAGTAACCTACGAGAAATATCGAAATTAAAATGCATATGACAGTGGCTCCACTTAACGTGATGTTCCGGTACTCTGCATTTTTGTCGGTAAGGTAGTCATTTGGCGGCCATCTTTCACGCAGAGACTGTAACATTGACGTTCTGTCTCTACCTAGAACCTGCACACTCAACGGTAATACCAATCGCAAGGTACAGGAAAGTCGTACCCACAGTAAACTTAGGCTGAATAAGAAGGCATTTGCAGCAAAATAAATTCAACCTGCAGAATAAAACAAAAAGGACAATAATCACAGACAGACACGAGCGCTAGATTCACGGCGTGATCTTTATTTCTCAACATTGCAGAGCTCAAAGCTCGAACGAGTACCGATAACGTATCTGCCGATCCTTCTTTGTCTCTGTAATTTCAATTTAAATAAAACCTGTTGTGTTCACACGCCAAATTCACGACTTCCCTCCTTTATCTTGCCTTGCGTTTGCATCATCTGCCTGCAGTTCATCGTGGCTACACCTCGAATCAAAACCACCCAAACTAGCGCCGCCATAACCGTTGAGTGTAGGTCATAGGTAGAGTTTCAACGTCAATGTTACAGTCTCTGCGTGAAAGATGGCCGCCAAATGACTACCTTACCAACAAAAATGCAGAGTACCGGAAAATCACGTTAAGTGGAACCACTGTCGTACGAAATTTAATTTCGATATTTCTCGTAGGTTACTCGCTTTTTAATATCTTCACGTGTATATCAATCGTTGAGGTAAACATTGATGGAGATTTTTTGAGCATGAAAAGTCTCAAAAGCGAGTTAACCTACGAGAAATATCGAAATTAAATTTCATACGACAGTGGCTCCACTTAACGTGATGTTCCGGTACTCTGCATTTTTGTCGGTAAGGTAGTCATTTGGCGGCCATCTTTCACGCAGAGACTGTAACATTGACGTTGTTTCTCTACCTAGAACCTGCACACTCAACGACCTAACCTCAAAAATCCCCCGAACAAACCTATCGCGTTCTTCCCCGTTTTCCCCCCCGCGACGAGCCCGCCTTGAGCGGGTCTGCCGCCTGCGCCGCAGTCCTCTTCTGCACGTTGCACGGCCTGGCGGTCGCCGCGCGATCGAACCCGCGGAGCCGCTTCTTGCGATCGGCGAGCACGGCCAGGCTCCGCAGGGACTCGGGCACGATGTAGTCCGGCACGTTGCGCAAGTGCGGCTGGACGCGCACGGCGCCGATTGCCCGGTCGTGACGCAACGTTGCCAGGTCGCCTGGGTTCTTGGCGAAGAACGACTTCAGTTTTGCGCTGTTCACAATCTCGCTCTTGATCTCCGTGAGTCGAGCCTCGCGGATCGCAGTCCGCGTCACGGCGCGCCACGCGTCGCGTGAACGGTAGCGGAAACCTTCAGCCTCGTCCATGTTGAACTCGTACTTCCTGGAATAGCGGAGCCGGTCAAGGAAACTGACCTCAGATGCCTGTGCAATCAGGAAATATGATTTGACAAAAACTATTTCAACTGGGTTTTGAATGCTAAGTGAAGAACAACTAAATTTCCCAACGTTTTGTAACTTGTACCTGTTACTTTATCAAGGGTAAGAGCAGTCCTGACAATTTTCCAATAACAAAAGAACCACACAAAATTATAACAATTACCAAGTTCAAGCTTCCTAAATGCATCTAAATAAAATAATCAGAGTTAATAACTCAAAAACTACAATACAATACTATCCAATACCTGACCTAGCGCAGTGTTGCTTAACTTTCATCCCTCCAACCTCTCTCCCAAACAGAACTGGTCATGTGTATGACGGTCACCCATCCAATACCTGACTCAGCGCAGTGTTGCTTAACTTTAATCCCTCCAACCTCTCTCCCAAACAGAACTGGTCATGTGAATGTTGGTCACCCATCCAATACCTGACCCAGCGTAGTGTTGCTTAACTTTCATCCCTCCAACCTCTCTCCTGAACAGAACTGGTCATGTGTATGATAGTCACCCATCTAATACCTGACTCAGCGCAGTGTTGCTTAACTTTCATCCCTCCAACCTCTCTCCCAAACAGAACTGGTCATGTGTATGATGGTCACCCATCCAATACCTGACTCAGCGCAGTGTTGCTTAACTTTAATCCCTCCAACCTCTCTCCCAAACAGAACTGGTCATGTGAATGTTGGTCACCCATCCAATACCTGACCCAGCGTAGTGTTGCTTAACTTTCATCCCTCCAACCTCTCTCCTGAACAGAACTGGTCATGTGTATGATAGTCACCCATCTAATACCTGACTCAGCGCAGTGTTGCTTAACTTTCATCCCTCCAACCTCTCTCCCAAACAGAACTGGTCATGTGTATGATGGTCACCCATCCAATACCTGACTCAGCTCAGTGTTGCTTAACTTCAGTGATCTAACGAGAACCAGGATAGTTAACAGTAGCATCATGGTATCATATTTCCTAGGTTGGTATGAGAAGCTCAGAAAGTAGCAAACTGAAATGAATTCTAGTTTTTGGTCAGTTGTACGGGACGGTGCTTGAGTTGACGTCAACACTCACTGAATGACCGGCGCATCTGAGTTGTACCCGGCACGAAGATGTTCCTCAACTTGGAACAACGTCTTCTGCTCCTTGCCGGAGACAAACGACAGCGCGGTGCCCTGAACACAAAACATGGCCTCCAACATTACAGCTAGCGTAGTTACAAGGAATACCAGTGGCATATGATGGTTTTTATAGTCATGTCTACTTGATTTATCCTTAGCACTAGTTTAAAGAAAAACTATTTGAACTGGGTTTTGAATGCTAAGTAAAGGACAACTAAATTTCCCAATATGATATGATATATGTGATACCGTCACAGATACACAGATGTCCTTTACTTGGCATTCAAAACCCATTTCAAATAGTTTTTCTTAAAACCTGTGACAGATATTTACTAGGGGTGTGCGAATAGTGGTTTTTGAGTTACAGTTTCAAACCGAATCGAATTTCGAATAATTATTTACAAAACGTCGAATATCGAATTGAATGTCGAAGTATTTCATTTGATGGAAGTATTTTCGTATTGCTACTTTTATCACCTCATTTCCATTTGAAACCGCACAATTCTGAATTTTTATTGTCACTTAGGTATTTATTAGCAAGTTTAGCATGTTCTCCAGTCTCTTTCCTTTAGTTACTACTAAAAAGTTTACCAGTTAATCACATGTTTATCAAATCAGGGTGAGTTGTGACAGATAACCATAGCATGATAAACACTTTAAACAACATGGTTATAAAATAACGAAAATAAGCTTTTTGTAGTGGTCCCAAATTACACTCCTCTTATTATCATTGATGTTATTGTTATTTTTTTATTTTTATTTTATTTATCATGGTTTTATGGATACATTTATACATGTGTAAACCGAGTCATATTTGTTTAAAGATTACATTAAAAACTCTTCTATGGTGTAAAAGCAGTGCGTCATGAGGAAATTCTTAAGTGCCAAGTTAAAATTTTTGCTTGTGGTAACGTCTTCAGGCAGATGATTAAAACAACGTCTGGCTGACTGTAAAATGCCCCTGGAGGTGACGGCCAATCTGCAGTGCTCTTGGGCTATTTTCCCTTCACCTCTGGTGCCTAGCTGGTGGTGTTGCTGTCTAAACAGTCCAGAGTTCTCTTTTGCAAATTTGCAGACCGCCTGTAGGTAGAGGCATGGTAGCGGGAGAATTTGTAACTCCTTAAAGTGTTCTCTACAGGATTCTCTGGACTTTAGTTTTAGAATAGAGCGAATTATTCTTTTTTGAGTTTTGAACACACTGTGGCAATGAGCTGACGATCCCCAGAACAATAGCCCATATTGAAGAGCAGATTGGACACTTGCAAAATAAAATGATTTGCACGTTCTTAGGTCCACTTGCCTGGCCAGGGTCCTGATGGCAAAGTTAGCTTTTGCAAGCCGGTTTATAAGTAGGTCCGTATGAGGCTTCCAGGTCAATTTCTGGTCGAGGGTGATTCCCAGAAACTTGGCATTTTCGGTGATGGGCGCGTCGGTTGGGAGCACGTGGTTTCTGTGACCCAGGTCGAAGATTAGAACTTCTGTTTTAGTTTCATTAAGTTTTAGCTGGTTGGGTTGAAACCAGTTCTTAAAGTCTTGTATGGTAGAAGAAACTTCCCTGTTCAGTGAATTACTATCTATGCCCTTGATTGCAGCGCTGGAGTCGTCCGCATATTGTGTCACATGCCGATTTAGCTCGTTCCTACACATGTTAGGGGCCAGATCGTTGACAAGCACCGAGAATAGGAGCGGCCCGAGTATCGAGCCTTGCGGCACGCCGCACTTGAGGATTTCCCAACTGGATCTGTTTTGTTCGTCAAGTTTTACCTGTTGGGTTCTCCCTGTGAGGTAGGATTGAAACCATTTGGAGGCAGTGCCTGTGGCCCCATACCATTCGAGCTTCTTGATGACCTTGCCTTTCCGTTTCTGCCTCACTCATATCAATATCCATGGTAGGAGCCAGAAGGGGTCAAAAGTACGTAAATAGAAGTAGATTTCAGTAAGCAAGAACACAAAGTAAAGGCCATTTTGAATTTCATGTTTGGAATTCAATTTGTGATGTGTGCTGCTCCCTAGTAGCCATTACATGAACCAACTTCGAAGTTCACCTCCAAGTATTCGAACAGCGAATAATTTTCTTTCAAATCGAAGTATTTTCGAATGATTTTAAGACAACTAATCGACGATCGAAGTCGAATTATTCGATTCAATTCGAGCCGAATTATTCGTCGAGTTTGAAGCTTCGCACACCCCTAATCACTTCCCGATTTTCCTCCCGGAAATAACGATCATTATACGTGTAGGAAGGAAACTTCTATGAAAGTTATGTCAGATACGTCAGAAGTGCCAAATGTATACCAAAAAATTATGTTCTTTGTGTTTGTTTTATTTTTAGAATTAAAAACAAATATGCCTAGATATATCTTAGACAAAACATCAAGTGTAGAAGACCAGGTGCATGATTGCAACACAAGGGGGGCTTGAAATTACAATACATTTGCAAGAAATTTTATTAAGTGCAAAATGGGCGTCCTCCAAATTCAACAATGTTTTAAGATATTTGATAGATTTAATGTCAATGTAACGAGTGTAGATGCGAATGAATTTAAAATAATAGGCTTCAAGTGGGGGAAACAATTGTAATGTTATGTTCCTCTTTTATCTCATGTGTAAAATATTGGCTGAATAACTAATTAATAAATAAATATTATTATTATTATTTTACCTTGGAAGTTCCTCGTGCAGTGCGGCCAACGCGATGTACGTAGGACTCTACGTCGAGCGGGAAGTCGAAGTTGATTACGTTCGAGACTCGTTGAAAGTCGATGCCACGAGAGACGCCCGACTCATCATCTCGATCCTGCCAAGCCTCTCCTCTGTGCAGAACAATGCATTAATCACTCCACTGCTGGATGATACATTCATTAAAACTGACAGAATTAATAGCTTGAAGGTTTCAGTTTCAATAAGCAATGTGAAGTCCAGTTCAATGTTCTCAAAATCCAGTTCAAATTTCCATCCTTGACGCTAGAAATGTCGACGAATTTAACTTTATAAGCTTGGCCCGACGTCAGATTCACAGAGTTTAGCTCTAATTTATCACCATAGTAAAAACCTCAGCAAATCTGGAAACACTTTCAACTCTGAAAAGTTAATTCAAGATTTGCTTTAAATCATCGAACTCAGAGGTTGGAATCAGGGATTCAACTCGGAGGTAAATTTTATAGCATCGCCAAATTATTGATCTTGACCTGAGTTCCTATAAAAGGAAGCCTGGCGAACTTATCCCTTATCATGATAAGCTTTCAAGTCAAACTAAACCCTTGATGTTCAGCTGGAAAGCTTTCCTTGTTGTAAACTGGTCGTCCCTAGCAACACAATATGAGAGGCAGTCAAGACAAGGTCAACGTACCCTCGACCTGGCTGCTGGCTGGGATCCTCCAGAGCACGTTCATCGCTAGCGACGATGATGTTGTACTTCCCGGAGTTGAACTGCTGTATCGCGTGGCACCGCGATGCTGACGGCAGTTCCGAGTTCAGAAGACAAGAACCGATGCCAAACTGCTCCAAGTACAGCTTCAGTCTGGACCAAACATTAATAATACTTTATGTCCCTGGCTCCTATTGAAGATGCCAACCCAGCTGTACACATCCATGCTTGCACCATGCCCTATACCTTGACACACATGTCCCTGGCTCCCATTGAAGATGCCAACCCAGCTGTACACATCCATGCTTGCACCATGCCCTATATCTTGACACACATGTCCCTGGCTCCCATTGAAGATGCCAACCCAGCTGTACACATCCATGCTTGCACCATGCCCTATACCTTGACACACATGTCCCTGGCTCCCATTGAAGATGTCAACCCAGCTGTACACATCCATGCTTGCACCATGCCCTATACCTTGACACACATGTACCTGGCTCCCATTGAAGATGCCAACCCAGCTGTACACATCCATGCTTGCACCATGCCCTATACCTTGACACACATGTCCCTGGCTCCCATTGAAGATGCCAACCCAGCTGTACACATCCATGCTTGCACCATGCCCTATACCTTGGCACACATGTCCCTGGCTCCCATTGAAGATGCCAACCCAGCTGTACACATCCATGCTTGCACCATGCCCTTTACCTTGACACACATGTCCCTGGCTCCCATTGAAGATGCCAACCCAGCTGTACACATCCATGCTTGCACCATGCCCTATACCTTGACACACATGTCCCTGGCTCCCATTGAAGATGCCAACCCAGCTGTACACATCCATGCTTGCACCATGCCCTGGCACACATACTTATAGCATTTGTTGACGTTGTTGACAAAGACAAGAGTCTTCCCTCGCACAAGGTTCAGTTTGAGGAGCGTGTAGAGTACGGTGGCCTTCTCCTCCTCCTCTGCCGCTAATCTGAAGTGAGCCAGCTGCCCGGCTGGGGCCAGCGCCGGCTCCTCCAGCTTCAATGTCACCGGATTACGCAGTGATGTTGCACGTAGAGACACTACATCTTCTGACAGCGTCGCAGAGCACAGAACTGTTTGCTTGGAGTCCGGCATTCGACTGTAGACAACCACGCATGCAGTCAGGTCAATATCTTGCTGAATTTCATGGCATGAATCAATTTTATTCTAGTCTTGAATCTTACTATAGAGATTTTAAATTATTATGTTGTACTATATAATAGCAAGTAATGAAATTGAACCGGTATCTGCAGGGTACCCATAAAAATAGATTTAAAACCAGAATTTAGATATGTGGTAAGAAAATGCTAATATAATGCCTATTAATATCATCATTATAAAGAAATATATCATAAGTATTATTACTATATTAGTATCATAGTTTGTAGGTATGTTCCTACCACACTAGTATTACCACTATACCACCAGAATTATTATTATCATTATTACTATATTAGTATCATAGTTTGTAGGTATGTTCCTACCACACTAGTATTACCACTATACCATCAGAATTATTATTATCATTATTACTATATTAGTATCATAGTTTGTAGGTATGTTCCTACCACACTAGTATTACCACTATACCACCAGAATTATTATTATCATTATTACGATATTAGTATCATAGTTTGTAGGTATGTTCCTACCACACTAGTATTACCACTATACCACCAGAATTATTATTATCATTATTACTATATTAGTATCATAGTTTATAGGTATGTTCCTACCACACTAGTATTACCACTATACCATCAGAATTATTATCTTCTTTATAATTATAACTGTATTTTATTAATATAACTTTTACGTACTATCCTGACAATCCCCGGGATTCACGGCATGTAAATATTTTATTTATTCAAGCCAATAAAGGAAATCAATCAATCAATTAATAACCAAATTAAAAAAAATATATATACATGAAAATAAAGTCGATCATCAGTGGAGACCTTCAGTGTTGAAGTGAACAAGTACCGAAGAACAAGTCCAGCAAATAACGGCAAGCGCAGCTCAAACATCTGTCACCCTCACCACTCGTTGCTAAGCAACGTAGAACCAACCTGAGCAGGGTATGCAGCTCATCCTGGTGACCGAATGAGAAAACAAGATCAGCTTCATCAACGACGAGCACCTGCAGGCGAGACAGCGCCAGGACCCTGGCGTTCACCGCCGCCAAGGCTCTTACAGGCGTTGCTACAACGATGTCGGGCTCCGACGTAAGCAACAGCTTCAGTTCAGACGGCTCCAACTGACGGCAAACAAATGTTAGAGAACTTGGCAAACAGCAGCCAAAGCTGGCTGGACAATAATAATAAGTTTGGTTAAGTGGATGTTTTCAGAGGCATGGTTTGATTTTATGGTCCTATTTCATCCTAATACAGCATCGAATCCAACGTAAAAATGGAATTATTCGAGTTTGACAGGTTGTGACGTGATATAGCGTCACTAGAATCAGAGTGACTGTGAGTATTCACAGCCTCTTGGTTCTACTCCTTGGAGATCTGTCATTCTCATCAAATACACTAAAATTGTCTCAAAAAGCCAGTGTGCAAGTAGCTCAATTGGTTAGAGCAACACCCGCGACAGGTGGAGATTGGGGTCCAAGTAGCTCAATTGGTTAGAGCAACACCCGCGACAGGTGGAGATTGGGGTCCAAGTAGCTCAATTGGTTAGAGCAACACCCGCGACAGGTGGAGATCGGGGTCCAAGTAGCTCAATTGGTTAGAGCAACACCTGCGACAGGTGGAGATTGGGGTCCAAGTAGCTCAATTGGTTAGAGCAACACCCGCGACAGGTGGAGATCGGGGTTCGAGTCCCCGTTTGGTCATCAATTTTTGATACGGTTATAGTGTTGATAATAATAAAAAACCAAGCCAATGCTTTCTGTAGTTATTTGTAATCAGGAGCTAGATTTCAGAAACCAATACAGCAACTAATGTTCGTAAACTAAAGATGAACTGCTCCAAGTTAATTGTATTTCCTACAACAACGTGACACTAATTAAGCGTTTGTTTCCCTCGGTATTTTAGAGTGAGTTCTTGTGCTCCAATCCTCCAACCTGTTGCAGGTACATGCCACATTTGTCAGGAGTTTTTTACTTAAATTGCATGATATTTAAAATGCCTCGTTTATGTCAGCGTACACGTATAAAATGAGACTAATTAATGCTAAACAAGCTCACATATTAAGAGTTGAGAAGAAATTTACTTGGTAAACTTGGTGCAAGTGCAAGTTCAACCCAAATTTACAATCTCTTTGATGAGAGCATATTTTGGTAATGCAAAATAAAGCTTGCATGTTTTTTAAATTAAATTTAAAAAATTTAGAAAATTAAAGAAAGAAACTAGGCCCACCTCCGAGCTGATGTCCACACATCTAACGTCTCGTGAACAGTGCGCTGTGATGCCCGCAATGTCGCTGGCGATCTGTTTGCAAAGTTCCTTCGTAGGTGCAAGTACAAGTCCTCGAACAGCCTGGTGAGTTGCCACACGTTTCGCTACGAGGATCTACCAAAATTTAACAAAACACTTTAGGCGTGATAAAGAATCCCATGTCTTAGTTGCTCCTCGAAGATGGATTTTCGATAAACACGTACCGATTGCACAAGTGGTAATGAGAAGGCTGCCGTTTTGCCAGAACCAGTTCTTGCTCGCATCAGCATGTCTCGACTGTCGAGGAGCAGCGGAATGGCTCGAAGCTGCACCAATGTAGGCTCGGCCCAACCCAGACGTGCCACTGCCTATAACGGGGTTAGTTATTGTTGTTAGCATGTTCTAAGTTTATCGCTGATTTTGTGGGTAACATTAACCTCAATCCATCATCCATTTCAACTCATACTTGATGTACCTTAAGTATTCTATCATCAAGTTCCATCTCATGGAAATTGGTAGGTTGCAGATCTTCGCTGTCATCATTGTCACCCATCGCAATCACGCGTAGAACGCGCACACTAACTGCAATAACAAAATAACCCACTACCAGTAGACTGAAAACCCAACGTGACGAGCGTGCGCGAAACACGACATCCAATCGAACTCAAACCCAGCTGCACTGTAAAGAACGGAACCGGAAATAGAGTGTGCCTCCACCGTGCGCTCCATCTGTGAGCAGCTATTTAGGCGTCATCACACGAGCAGGCAAGAGCGACATTTTACGCCTTGCAATTTTGTTTGTTTCTGTGTGCGTAATCATCCTATAAGCTCAAAATGTCGAAAAGAAGGATCGATATTATTGACCCTTATGTCAAAAAGAGAAGGTACAGTTCTTAACCGATAGTATCGTAAACTTATCACAGAAACTTGCATCCAAGGAACCTAGCCTACAAAAACATGGATGGCAGCTCAGTACTAACATGTCACTTGTTATTTCGCACATTTTTGCAGTAAAACATTTCACATGTGTCTACTTTCATTACTTTTTCAGAGATGGAGAAGGAGTCATGCAGGGTGGGAACACACCTGCGTTCACAGCATCTACGGTTCAGGGAAATCCGTTTACTGGCCTACCTTTCACACACAGGTAAGAGCACATTGCCTAGGTCCCTCTTTGTTACAAAGCTTGATGTCAATTAGTGTTTAACCTATGACGTAAGAAGGACCGACACGTTCAGCTGCCAGCATCTATTCATTTCTTACACTGAATATTTTTGTGGGTACATAGGTAATTCTAAAGAGCATTTCCAAAGTCTGACTATTTGTCCACAGGTATCACGAGTTTTTGCGGAAACGTGTGACGCTTCCAGTTTGGGAGTACAAAGCACAGTTCATGAAGCTTCTAGAAGACAACCAACGTATAGTTCTGGTTGGGGAGACCGGCTCTGGGAAAACCACTCAGATACCACAGTGGTAAGTCGATGATAAGTAGACGCTAGAAGCTTAATTTTGTCAACCATCTTTGTCTGAATATTTCCCTGAAACACTTGAGCAAAGAATCTAAAACTGATGATTACCTAGGAGTGGTACCTCATATATGAGTTACCAATAATGCAAAGGATCAACACCCTTATTACCAACTGTACAAATAATAGTTTCTTCATCATTTTATCCATGAAATTGTTGAATGTCACCGAACGGTTTGCCGTGTTGGAAACACTGGTTCTCGTGAGATCACCGAAGTTAAACAACACTGCTGAGTCAGGTATTGAATGGGTGACCATCATACACATGACCAGTTCTGTTTGGGAGAGAGGTTGGAGGGATGAAAGTTAGTACAGCAACTTCACTCGCCTTGCTTATCAACCTCTCGACAGCATGGATTTGTGGAGGAATCCTGTTGTTCACGTTGTACCGTCCTTCGCAAGGGCCGTTAAGCCGGTGGTCCCCTTGGTCTTCGACAGGAGTAGGCTACGTGCCGGCACCGGGTTTCCCCTCCTCCCTTCTAGGCTAGGTTAGGTTCATCATCATCCACTCATTCACCGACGCCATTAGACCAGTGCCGCATGGCCAGATGTCAAAACAGTGCTATGTTAAACACCACAAATAATATTAATAATATTGAATGTTGAAATAATGTATCTTGTTGAAGATGTGTATCAAGGTTGTGGGTCTAGGTAACCTTGTGAACCTGTATTGCAGGTGCGTGGAGTTCTCTCGGTTGAAGGGCACGAAGGCCGTGTGTTGCACGCAACCGCGTAGGGTGGCGGCGATGTCGGTGGCTCAACGTGTCTCAGAAGAGATGGACGTTCTACTCGGACAAGAAGTTGGCTACAGCATCCGATTCGAGGACTGCTCCTCGGCAAAAACACTCCTCAAGTAAGTGCTGTCCGTTGGCTGACTCAGCCCATGTTTTGTAGTGAACCTTGGTCCTAGACTGCACTTATAAAGTTCAGAGCGTGGGACCGGTGGAATTCAGTGCGGGGAATAGACCAAGCCTAGGGGCATATGACTCCGTGCTCGTAGGGTCGATATCGGAGCAAATCTGTTTGCATGGCTTTGTTCTCACGTGTGGCTAAGTCACGAATAAAATACTCGGATAATTACTCTGCCGGAAATTTGTGGGAAAACTCGGTAAAACAGACTTTTTGTTGTCGCCTTTGATTTTCCCGAGAAGTAATAAGAGTTCAGTGATTCGCAATTTTTAATTACATCAACAATACTATCTTGAGATGATAACAAGTTTTCAGAAATCTTACTTAACTAATTCTTATCTAAATTATTATTTTAAAAAATTTTAAATGAGTAACAAACTCTGCACTTGTCAAGTGCTGAAATCTCTCCAGTAAATACAATTTTGATAGCAAACCCTCAGTAGAGTAAATCCTCCTAACAGCAGAGTGGGGAGACCCATGAATCACTCAGACAAGCTGTCAGTAGATCCTCCTAACAGCGGAGTGGGGAGACCCATGAATCACTCAGACAAGCTGTCAGTAGATCCTCCTAACAGCGGAGTGGGGAGACCCATGAATCACTCAGACGCGCTGTCAGTAGATCCTCCCAACAGCGGAGTGGGGAGACCCATGAATCACTCAGACGCGCTGTTAGTAGATCCTCCTAACAGCGGAGTGGGGAGACCCATGAATCACTCAGACAAGCTGTCAGTAGATCCTCCTAACAGCGGAGTGGGGAGACCCATGAATCGCTCAGACGCGCTGTCAGTAGATCCTCCTAACAGCGGAGTGGGGAGACACATGAATCACTCAGACGCGCTGTTAGTAGATCCTCCTAACAGCGGAGTGGGGAGACCCATGAATCACTCAGACAAGCTGTCAGTAGATCCTCCTAACAGCGGAGTGGGGAGACCCATGAATCGCTCAGACGCGCTGTCAGTAGGTCCTCCTAACAGCGGAGTGGGGAGACCCATGAATCACTCAGACGCGCTGTCAGTAGGTCCTCCTAACAGCGGAGTGGGGAGACCCATGAATCACTCAGACGCCCTGTCAGTAGATCCTCCTAACAGTGGAGTGGGGAGACCCATGAATCACTCAGACAAGCTGTCAGTAGATCCTCCTAACAGCAGAGTGGGGAGACCCATGAATCACTCAGACGCACTGTCAGTAGGTCCTCCTAACAGCGGAGTGGGGAGACCCATGAATCGCTCAGACACGCTGTCAGTAGATCCTCCTAACAGCGGAGTGGAGAGACCCATGAATCACTCAGACGCGCTGTCAGTAGATCCTCCTAACAGCGGAGTGGGGAGACCCATGAATCACTCAGACGCGCTGTCAGTAGATCCTCCTAACAGCGGAGTGGGGAGACCCATGAATCACTCAGTCGCGCTGTCAGTAGATCCTCCTAACAGCGGAGTGGGGAGACCCATGAATCACTCAGACGCGCTGTCAGTAGATCCTCCTAACAGCGGAGTGGGGAGATTGTTAAATCGGCCTAAAAAATCACTAAACATTTTCTGTGTCTATTTTACATTCACCGACACCATCAGACCAGTACCGCATGGCACGTTGTCAAAACAGTGCGTCGTTTAAACCCTAGCAATCAATCGATATAAGTGTGGTGTTGTTTTTGACAGGTACATGACTGACGGAATGTTGCTGCGGGAAGGTATGTCTGACCCGATGCTGGAGAACTACCAGGTGATCCTCCTAGACGAGGCCCACGAGCGAACGCTTGCCACCGACATCTTGATGGGCGTACTCAAGGAGGTCATTAAACAGCGTACGTACGACCTTCTTATACTCAGCAAACAACCGGCCGCGATCTGATGGTGAAGTTGCGGAAGGTTTCGCTCTGTTCTGGTCCCAGGTTCTTATTAGGATCAAAAGTCAACCCTTTTACTGTTGAGTGCAGGTTATAGGTAGAGTTTCAACGTCAATGTTACAGTCTCTGCGTGAAAGATGGCCGCCAAATGACTACCTTACCGACAAAAATGCTTTTGAGGCTTTTGAGGCTTTTCATGCTCAAAAAAATCCATCTATGTTTACCTAAACGATTGATATACACGTAACGATATTAAAAGGCGAGTAACCTACGAGAAATATCGAAATTAAATTTCATACGACAGTGGCTCCACTTAACAAGACGTTTCGGTACTCTGCATTTTTGTCGGTAAGGTGGTCATTTGGCGGCCATCTTTCACGCAGAGACTGTAACATTGACGTTGTTTCTCTACCTAGAACCAGCACTCAACGGTTTTACCGTTGAGTGTAGGTTATAGGTAGAGTTTCAACGTCAATGTTACAGTCTCTGCGTGAAAAATTACTACCTTACCGACAAAAATGCAGAGTACCGGAAGTTCACGTTAAGTGGAGCCACTGTCGTATGAAATTTAATTTCGATATTTATCGTATTTACTCGCTTCTTAATATTGTTACGTGTATATCAATCGTTGAGGTAAACATTGATGAAGATTTTTTGAGCATGAAAAGTTTCAAAAGTGAGTTAACCTACGAGAAATATCGTAATTAAAATTCATACGACAGTGGCTCCACTTAACGTGAACTTCCGGTACTCTGCATTTTTGTCGGTAAGGTAGTCATCTTTCACGCAGAGACTTTAACATTGACGTTGAAACTCTACCTATATCCTACACTCAACGGTTTTACTAACCATCTAAAACCATCTGCTACTTCACTAGTTCAAACAATCCCATTCAAACCTAAAGATAAGGAGGGGGGGGGGGGGGAGCTTCTTATCAGAGAAAAGAAATTCTGTTTGCATTGTTGCATTGTAACAATAGTAAAGGCGATCTGCTAAAGAGATTGTGGTGGCAAGATCGAGGCGAAGGTGTAAGGGCAGGCAGTGAGAGCAAGCGGTATGTCAGCTGTATCGATGTTTCTCTGGTGGCTCACCTTGACTTGGAGCCGGTGTAAAATTTGTTGCTCAGGACGGCAAATAACTCGATGCTGAAGCTCATAATAATAATAATAATGTTTTATTCCAGATTGATTACATTATTGGTCTTATTGGAGCGTCATTTTTACATGTTAGAATCATTAAATTCAGTCAATGAGTAAAAACAATGATGTATTTAAGAACTTTTTTAGCTCTTTCGCAAAATCTTTACAGTTAGACAATTCTTTAATATAACATGGTAAATTGTTAGAAATACAGACACCTCTTTTAATAGTGCCCTTATTAATAGAAGATGTAATATCATCATTTTTATCATTGCTTCTTAAGCTATATACTTGTTTTTTCTCAATATTTAATATTCTAAATTTTTCTCATGGGTCGGGTCAAGGTGGAGCTTGTTTTGGATTGCGTTGAATTTCAGGTACCAATGATCGGAATCAGAGACCTTGCGGCATCTTGCATTCTGGGGAACCACTTTGGGAAAACGAGAGGTCACGATAGCGTATGCTTTCGGGTCAGTTTCCATTGCCCGTGATATTGATTGGTGAAGCATTTGGATTCCGTTTGCGAATAAAACTAAGTTGCCGAGTCGCGAAGTGGACAGCTCTGCTGGAAATTCACGTTACGACCTCAGTGATGTCTGTTTCTTTGCGATTGAACGGTTTGGCGTGTTGGAAACACCGGTTCTCGTTAGATCCCCGAAGTTAAGCAACACTGAGCTGGGTCAGGTATTGGATGGGTGACCATCATACACATGACCAGTTCTGTTTGGGAGAGAGGTTGGAGGGATGAAAGTTAAGCAACACTGAGCTGGGTCAGGTATTGGATGGGTGACCATCATACACATGACCAGTTCTGTTTGGGAGAGAGGTTGGAGGGATGAAAGTTAAGCAACACTGTGCTGGGTCAGGTATTGGATGGGTGACCATCATACACATGACCAGTTCTGTTTGGGAGAGAGGTTGGAGGGATGAAAGTTAAGCAACACTGTGCTGGGTCAGGTATTGGATGGGTGACCATCTTACACATGACCAGTTCTGTTCGGGAGAGAGGTTGGAGGGATGAAAGTTAGTACAGCAACTTCACTCGCCTTGCTTATCAACCTCTTGATAGCATGGATTTGTAGAGGAATCCTGTTGTTCGCGTTGTACCGTCCTTCGGAAGGGACGTTAAGCCGGTGGTCCCCTTGGTGCTCTTCGACAGGAGTAGGCTACGTGCCGGCACCAGGTTTCCCCTCCTCCCTTCTAAGCTAGGTTAGGTTCATCATCATCCACTCATTCACCGACGCCATTAGACCAGTGCCACATGGCCAGATGTCAAAACAGTGCGTCGTTAAACACCACAAATAAAAACGTCTGTTTCTTTGCGTAGGTTCGGACCTGAAGCTGGTGATCATGTCAGCTACTTTGGACGCCGGCAAGTTCCAGCAATACTTCGACGGGGCGCCGCTGATGAACGTGCCCGGCCGCACGCACCCGGTCGAGATCTTCTACACGCCCGAGCCCGAGCGGGACTACCTGGAGGCCGCAATCAGAACAGTCGTACAGATTCACATGTGTGAGGAGGTGGCCGGCGACGTGCTGCTCTTCCTCACAGGACAGGAGGCAAGTCGATTAAACAGCCTGTTAAACAGCAGTTATCTTCCCGAACATATCATGTTCGTTGGGCTTTATCAGGAGCCTTATTGACTAACTTTCCGAATATTCGGTCAGAATTCCAATATCCGGCATTAGACGATTTGTTGAATTAGCACGAATGCCAATGCCCAGAAAGTTGGTATTCACTATTCACTATTCACTTGGCAATGGACTCGGGCGGGTAAATGGAAACCAAGGCACGGGAGGGGAAATCAGAGTCAATGAGGCAAAGGCAGAGTGGAAAACTGATAAAATACTGCTGAATTATGAATTTGTTTTCGCTTTTGACATTTCAAGAATTCTCCGTTGGCACCTTTTTATAATTGCAACAACGAAACATCTCAGCCGAACACCACATCAGTCATTGAAAATTTTCCTGAAAATCAGAAGAATATTCCTATTTAATTGTAAATATTTTATTAAATTTATTCCTTAAACTCAGCAACCTTTTATAGTTGTCACATACGTTCACGTAGATCCGTGTTGGACAAAGATTGGACAGCTGATCAGGCGGTCATACTATTAGTTGTGATGTGTCATGTGTGATGATAAAAGACATTTGATGAGTGGTTTTCAGTTCCACGGATCAAAGGTCATGTGAGTGAGCCATCAAAACATGGCTTGTAAAGCCATCCCTTGGCTTCCCTATCTCCAAGATTTTGTTCAACTAATTTTATCCCATTTATTTTATTGCATTAAGAGTAAGTGCAGCTATGGGTGGCTGAAATGTATGTAAACCAATGTTAATATCTTGATGCCGTGATGGGAAAAGGAAAGAGTCGATGCAACTTACTGGAGATAAAGAACGGCCCCGCGAGTTGCTTTGTCTCAAATCTTTTAACTTTTCGGCGATAAACATCTTTTCAGAAGACAGTCGATGTCATTTGGTAATTTTCTCTTTACTAGTTCAGCGTATCTCCCGATGCTCAGACCCTCCAGTAACAGGCACATTTTACGAGATATTGAAAACAATCCATTTTGCAAGATCAGTCTCCTCTAATCGCTATGAAGAATCGTTGAGTGTAGGTTCTAGGTATGAGCAACAACATCAATGTTACAGTCTCTGCGTGAAAGATGGCCGCCAAATGACTACCTTACCGATAAAAATACAGAGTACCGGAACATCACGTTAAGTGGAGCCACTGCCGTATGAAATTTAATTTCAATATTTCTCGTAGGTTAACTCGCTTTGTAATATCGTTACGTGTTTATCAATCGTTGAGGTAAACATTAATGGAGATCTTTTTAGCATGAAAAGTTTCAAAAGCGAGTTAACCTACGAGAAACATAGAAATAAAATTTCATACGACAGTGGCTCCACTGATGTTCCTGTATTCTGCATTTTTGTCGGTAAGGTAGTCATTTGGCAACCATCTTTCACGCAGAGACTGTAACATTGACGTTGTTTCTCTACCTATAACCTGCACTCAACGGTAGTATGTATGATACACCCTAATATTCCATGTATATTGGAGGCAAACGGCTATTTTTAAACGGATCCAAGAGTTCCAACGAAGGTTTGCGTGTGACCCTAACCTTGTTTTCCATGGCTTGTCGCAGGAGATCGAGGAGGCTTGCAAGCGTATCAAGCGCGAGATCGACAACTTGGGCCCGGACGTTGGTGATCTCAAATGCATCCCGCTGTACTCTACTCTGCCGCCCAACCTTCAGCAACGCATCTTCGAGTCAGCTCCGCCCAACAAACCCGGCGGCGCAATCGGTCGCAAGGTCGTAGTCTCCACGAACATCGCAGAGACCTCCCTCACCATCGACGGAGTTGTATTCGTCATCGACCCTGGATTCGCTAAGCAGAAAGTTTACAACCCTCGTATCAGGTGAGTCTCGTACATATAGTTGGCAAGATGGGCTGGTGAATAGGGTGCCAAGAGGCTGGATATTGTGAATAGGATGCCAAGAGGCTGGATTTTGTGAATAGGATGTCAAGAGGCTGGATATTGTGAATAGGATGCCAAGAGGCTGAATATTGTGAATAGGATGCCAAGAGGCTGAATATTGTGAATAGGATGCCAAGAGGCTGAATATTGTGAATAGGATGCCAAGAGACTGGATATTGTGAATAGGATGCCAAGAGGCTGGATATTGTGAATAGGATGCCAAGAGGCTGGATATTGTGAATAGGATGCCAAGAGGCTGGATATTGTGAATAGGATGCCAAGAGGCTGGATATTGTGAATAGGATGCCAAGAGGCTGGATATTGTGAATAGGATGCCAAGAGGCTGGATATTGTGATTAGGATGTCAAGAGGCTGGATATTGTGAATAGGATGCCAAGAGGCTGGATATTGTGAATAGGGTGCCAAGAGGCTGGATATTGTGAATAGGGTGCCAAGAGGCTGGATATTGTGAATAGGATGCCAAGAGGCTGGATATTGTGAATAGGATGCCAAGAGACGGGATATTGTGAATAGGATGCCAAGAGGCTGGATATTGTGAATAGGATGCCAAGAGGCTGGATATTGTGAATAGGATGCCAAGAGGCAGGATATTGTGAATAGGATGCCAAGAGGCTGGATATTGTGAATAGGGTGCTAAGAGGCTGAATATTGTGAATAGGGTGCCAAGAGGCAGGATATTGTGAATAGGATGCCAAGAGGCACTCCATTCCAAACCAACGCTTGGTTTGGTTTATTCTTCCTATGATTATTATGAAAGTTATTGACTATTTTGAAACTACGGAAGTATTAAACTGTAAAAGTTTGAGATTTTTTTTCCAATTTTTATTTTTCACCTATGTAACATTGGTCAATATGCCATAATCTTTAACATTAAACATAATTTTTGCACGTGAAGTTTTCTCTTGGGCTGAAAACTACGAATGAAAGCACTTACATTAGCACGGGCTCTTTTAGAGTTGAGTAAAAATCATAGTCTTTTAAGATGGCAGCCTTGGCTCCATAGTCTTCTTAAGGCAACCGCTATCTTGGTTTAAAACCAGTCATGTTCTCGGGAAGACGAGTCTGTCCATTTAACATGACTTTATGAAACATCGTCACATGTTGCCGTGGACTAATCGTGTTCAATGTCGCCTGATTGCAGGGTGGAGTCACTGCTGGTGTCACCCATCAGCAAGGCGTCGGCCCAGCAGCGTGCCGGTCGTGCCGGTCGTACCCGCCCTGGCAAGTGTTTCCGTCTTTACACCGAGAAGGCGTTCAAGCACGAGATGCAGGACAACACATATCCGGAGATATTGCGTTCTAATCTCGGCTCCGTCGTGCTGCAGCTGAAGAAGCTGGGCATTGATGATCTTGTGCACTTCGACTTCATGGACCCGCCGGGTGAGATAAAGATCATGACAGCTTTGCTTTCCAACTGTGACCGAACGGTTTGGCGTGTTGGAAACACCGGTTCTCGTTAGATCACCAAAGTTAAGCAACACTGTGCTGGGTCAGGTATTGGATGGGTGACAATCATACACATGACCAGTTCTGTTTGGGAGAGAGGTTGGAGGGATGAAAGTTAAGCAACACTGCGCTAGGTCAGGTATTGGATGGGTGACCATCATACACATGACCAGTTCTGTTTGGGAGAGAGGTTGGTGGGATGAAAGTTAAGCAACACTGCGCTGGGTCAGGTATTGGATGGGTGACCGTCATACACATGACCAGTTCTGTTCGGGAGAGAGGTTGGAGGGATGAAAGTTAGTACAGCAACTTCACTCGCCTTGCTTATCAACCTCTCGACAGCATGGATTTGTGGAGGAATCCTGTTGTTCGCGTTGTACCGTCCTTCGGAAGGGACGTTAAGCCGGTGTTCCCCTTGGTCTTCGACAGGAGTAGGCTACGTGCCGGCACCGGGTTTCCCCTCCTCCCTTCTAGTCTAGGTTAGGTTCATCATCATCCACTCATTCACCAACGCCATTAGACCAGTGCCGCATGGCACGTTGTCAAAACAGTGCGTCGTTAAACACCACAAATAATAATAATAATTTCCAACTGCAATGAAGGAATGGGATTTAAATCCGTACCCAGGGGTAAATTTTTTTTAGCACCTCTGCATAGAATTTGTATTGACTAGCAGCTTTCTGCTGAATTTGTATTTGAAAAGCTTGGTTTTACTTTAACTTTACTGCTAATTTTTTAGTGAATGGGCCGTAGAGAGTTTGCAAAATCAACGTTCTTACAGTACCTTCAACTGTTCTTCCCCCTTTGACGGGATCCCTTATCCTACACGGCAAAAACTGGAAAACGTTTGTCTGGATAGCTCATTTGGTAGAGCACCCGAGCGGCAATTGGGAGGTCCCGGGTTCGTATCCCGGTTCGGTTGCTCATTTTTCCAGTCTAGCTCGGAAGGGACGTTAAGCCGGTGGTCCCCTTGGTGCTCTTTGACAGGAGTAGGCTACGTGCCGGCACCGGTTTTCCCCTCCTCCCTTCTAGGCTAGGTTAGGTTCATCATCATCCACTCATTCACCGACGCCATTAGACCAGTGCCGCAGGGCCAGATGTTAAACACAACAAAATAATAAAAAACAATGCTGCCGAACTAACAGGTGTCTGGTTTCAGCCCCAGAGACGCTGATGCGTGCGCTGGAGCTGCTCAACTACTTGGCCGCGTTGGACGACGATGGAAACCTCACCGACCTTGGCGCGATCATGGCCGAGTTCCCGCTCGACCCCCAGCTTGCCAAGATGCTGATCGCCAGCTGCAACCACAACTGCTCCAACGAGATCCTGTCGATCACCGCGATGCTATCAGGTACACGGGTCCGTCGGGGCCCGTTGCACGTTCGGCCGACCTGCCATTATAGTCCCCTGCGTTCGACAGCTAGAAGATTATCTATCCCGTAATGTTACACCGTTCCAGTAAACTAAGTAACTTAGACGAGTCCCTAAGTAGCTGCAGGTAGCTAGTTAGTTCAAAATTGGCATCCACGTTTCATTTTTTCCAACTTCCAACACCGATCTCCACCTGTCGCGGGTGTTGCTCTAACCAATTGAGCTACTTGGACCCCGATCTCCACCTGTCACGGATGTTGTTCTAACCAATTGAGCTACTCGGACCCTGATCTCCACCTGTCGTGGGTGTTGCTCTAACCAATTGAGCTACTTGGACCCCGATCTCCACCTGTCGCGGATGTTGCTCTAACCAATTGAGCTACTCGGACCCCGATCTCCACCTGTCGCGGGTGTTGCTCTAACCAATTGAGCTACTTGGACCCCGATCTCCATCTGTCGCGGGTGTTGCTCTATCCATTAAGCTACTTAGCCATATCATTTTTGAAAGCATTTTAGTGCGTATGTTGAGAATGACGGAGCTCCAAGGAGTAGAACCAAGAGGCTGTGAATACTCACAGTCACTCTGATTCTAGTGACGCTATACCACGTCACAACCTGTCAATCTCGAGTCCATCTCAAGGTTTTTAGTAAAAATAGAGAACCACTAAAAGAGATCAGCTTTGGAAGGTCATATCTCCCGTACTAGTGATTTGGGTAATGCATAGGATCACAAGAACGAACGTATAAAAAATATGATTATTCTTGATCTATATGTCGGAGAAAATCTTTAAAGCCAGACGGGCATTCACGTAGGTCATGTAGAAACACTTTGGTGGCTTGAAGTGCAGTATTTTGCGTGCAGTTTCTACATCTCGTTCCGTCCGAGTCCCGTGGCAGAGTACGACCGCACTTTCTGCGATCTCTTGCAGTCTTAAAGTCCCGGCAGCTAGTTTTGTAAAACATTCTGTATCAGTGGATCGAATGCAGCTCGCAAAGCTAAGTCTAAAACCTACTGGGAACTAATAACACGAGAAGCAACAGGGTTGATTCGACGGTTAATTCACGGGTTGACAGCCACGGAACTGGTTAGATCCACACGCCCGTTCGCATTCCGTAACTTGCTAGACACGTAAAAATACAGAAACTGGGACAGTACAGAGTGTACTTTGCTGTAAGCGTTACTGAACTGAAAGTCCGTTGAGTTTCTGAAAGCAGCCATAGCAACCCTTTCTTTGTGGGTTGTTCCCCACTTTTGAGGTTATATCATTATTATCAGTAATGCTATTTATGAACTCATTCTGCTTTTTAAAATCAAATTCTGACATCTGTAGCCTGGCTTCTGAAGCTGATTCTGTCTATATGGGAGTGTGTAGTATATTTAGCTTCAAATGTTCGGGACCGAACGGTTTGTCGTGTTGGAAACACCGGTTCTTGTTAGATCACCGAAGTTAAGCAACACAGCGCTGGGTCAGGTATTGGATGGGTGACCATCATACACATGACCAGTTCTGTTCGGGAGAGAGGTTGGAGGGATGAAAGTTAAGCAACACTGCGCTGAGTCAGGTATTGGATGGGTGACCATCATACACATGACCAGTTCTGTTTGGGAGAGAGGTTGGAGGGATGAAAGTTAGTACAGCAACTTCACTCGCCTTGCTTATCAACCTCTCGACAGCAACTTCACTCGCCTTGCTTATCAACCTCTCGACAGCATGAATTTGTGGAGGAATCCTGTTGTTCGCGTTGTACCGTCCTTCGGAAGGGACCTTAAGCCGGTGGTCCCCTTGGTCTTCGACAGGAGTAGGCTACGTGCCGGCACTGGGTTTCCCCTCCTCCCTTCTAGGCTAGGTTAGGTTCATCATCATCCACTCATTCACCGACGCCATTAGACCAGTGCCACATGGCCAGATGTCAAAACAATGCGTCGTTAAACACCACAAATAAAAATAATAATATTCATATATTCGATGGAACGGACGGATTCACAATAGAACGTTGAGCGTAGAGTCGAAGGCTTGTGCAGCTTGTGGCAGATCCATGCGTTGCGATTGCCTTGTATTGACTTGTGGCAGCTCCCTAGGTGCCTGCTGCGACTGCTTCGGGCTGTGGCGCCCGACGGAACTAACGAGGCCCGCGGCGCGCGGTTTTTAGTCCCGCAGTGCTTCGTGCGACCCAACGAGGCCAAGAAGGCGGCCGACGACTCCAAGATGAGGTTCGCGCACATTGACGGCGACCACCTGACCTTGCTCAACGTCTACCACGCCTTCAAGCAAAGTGAGTCCGACCAGGATCAGCTTTCACTGCCACGAGGTTTCACTACGAGCTTTGTTATTGTTTTTAGACTCACGTCTACTTGATGTAAACTTAGCACTAGTTTTAACAAAAACTATTTCTATAAAAACAAGTATTATGCATGTTTGCAAAGATCGGTGGAAAAAAAACACTCGCTACGCTCATTTAAAACTAGCTTCTCACCGGAAATGTTTGCACCTCTCATTTCCTGCTTTTCTAAGACCAACTCCAAAGCCTGAGTTCAACTTTAGGAAAATAACAAATATTCTTTATGATGGTTGTTAGACTCATGTCTACTTGATGTAAACTTAGCACTAGTTTTAACAAAAACTATTTCAACTGGGTTTTCAATGCTAAGTGAAGAACAACTAAATTTCCCGACGTTTCGTAACTTGTACTGGTTACTTCTTCAACCCACTGCTCTAACCATTCAAGAAGTAACAGGTACAAGTTACAAAACGTCAGGAAATTTAGTTGTTCTTCACTTAGCATTGAAAACTTAGTTGAAATAGTTTTTGCTAAGGACCTATCTCATCTCACTTTATGTAAGTGATAGAGTTGTTTGAAATCTTATTTAAATTGCAAACGCTTGCAATGTGCGGGGTATTTTATTATTATGAACACTATAACCGTCTCAAAAATTTATGCCCAAACGCGGACTCGAACCCCAATCTCCACCTGTCGCGGGTGTTGCTCTAACCCATTGAGCTACTTGGACCCCGATCTCCACCTGTCACAGGTGTTGCTCTAACCAATTGAGCTACTTGGACCCCGATCTCCACCTGTCGCGGGTGTTGCTCTAACCAATTGAGCTACTTGGACCCCGATCTCCACCTGTCGCGGGTGTTGCTCTAACCGATTGAGCTACTTGGACCCCGATCTCCACCTGTCGCGGGTGTTGCTCTAACCAATTGAGCTACTTGGACCCCGATCTCCACCTGTCGCGGGTGTTGCTCTAACCAATTGAGCTACTTGGACCCCGTTCTCTACCTGGCACGGGTGTTTCTCTAACCAATTGAGCTACTTGGACCCTGATCTCCACCTGTCGCGGGTGTTGCTCTAACCAATTGAGCTACTTGGACCCCGAACTCCACCTGTCGCGGGTGTTGCTCTAACCAATTGAGCTACTTGGACCCCGCTCTCCACCTGTCGCCGGTGTTGCTCTAACCAATTGAGCTACTTGGACCCCGATCTCCACCTATCACGGGTGGTTCATAACGCTGTTGTGCTTGCGTCTTTAGACTCGGAGGACCCCACGTGGTGCTACGACAACTTTGTCAACTATCGGTCGCTGAAGTCAGGAGACAACGTGCGGCAACAGCTGTCGCGCATCATGGACCGATTCAGTCTGAAGCGTACTTCCACCGACTTCACCTCCCGAGACTACTACATCAACATCCGCAAGGCGCTGGTCACCGGGTTCTTCATGCAGGTGACACAGCCACCGGGGAAATCTCATTCTTTAATATTAGAAACACTGATAACCTCTCAAAAATTGATGCCCGATCGGAAAACTCTTATTTCCACCTGTCGCGGGTGTTATTCAGTCCATTGAGCTAATTGGACATATCATTTTTGAAAGCATTTTAGTGCATGGGTCATTCCATATCAAGTGCCCGTTTCTCAAAACCTTCACTATCAGGTCATTCCATATCAAGTGCCCGTCACTCAAAACCTTCACTATCAGGTTATTCCATATCAAGTGCCCGACACTCAAAACCTTCACTACCAGGTCATTCCATATCAAGTGCCCGTCACTCAAAACCTTCACTATCAGGTCATTCCATATCAAGTGCCCGTTTCTCAAAACCTTCACTACCAGGTCATTCCATATCAAGTGCCCGTTTCTCAAAACCTTCACTATCAGGTCATTCCATATCAAGTGCCCGTCACTCAAAACCTTCACTATCAGGTCATTCCATATCAAGTGCCCGTCACTCAAAACCTTCACCATCAGGTCATTCCATATCAAGTGCCCGTCACTCAAAACCTTCACTATCAGGTCATTCCATATCAAGTCCCCATCACTCAAAACCTTCACTATACGCCAATAGCTTCAAACCCAAATTTCCTTAAAACTAGAACTAGTTATTTTAGAACAAGTCCCATCCTTTTAAGTTTATTTGTTCAAACGCTAGAGTGAATATAGTGAATGGCCGTGCGGGGCAAAAAGTAAAATATTTGGTTTTTCCATCCCCTGCTACGGGCAAACCGCTAGGCGTATGGCAAAAACATTTCCAAAGAGGTTTTTATTTCCGGTGTTCTAAACCTCCTGAAAATTTCATCAAATTCTGAGATAGTGAAGGTTTTGAGTGACGGGCACTTGATATGGAATGACCTGATAGTGAAGGTTTTGAGTGACAGGCACTTGATATGGAATGACCTGATAGTGAAGGTTTTGAGTGACGGGCACTTGATATGGAATGACCTGATAGTGAAGGTTTTGAGTGACGGGCACTTGATATGGAATGACCTGATAGTGAAGGTTTTGAGTGACAGGCACTTGATATGGAATGACCCGCATATGTTGAGAATGACAGATCTCCAAGGAGTAGAACCAAGAGGCTGTGAATACTCACAGTCACTCTGATTCTAGTGACACTAGTGGCCCGTCTGATGCCAAGACTTTTAGACCAGGTCGTTGGTAAATCCAACTATCTCTCACACCATCCTAAACCAAAGCCTGCATCCTGGGATCAAATCACACCAACCTACCCCAAAGCCTGGTGCATTGGTCCTGGGACCAAATCATCCGAACAATCTGTAGTTGCCGAATGCTGACCACCCTGCGTTGTTTCGTTTACGCAGGTGGCCCACCTGGAACGTACCGGGCACTACCTGACCATCAAGGATAACCAAGTTGTGCAGCTGCATCCCTCCACCTGCCTCGACCACAAGCCCGAGTGGGTCATCTACAACGAGTTCGTGCTCACCACCAAGAACTACATCCGCACGGTGTCGGATGTCAAACGTGAGTCGACATCGTACCATAGCGCAATCGCATTTTGAAGAATTACGCTGAGGCACCAAGTGTCTAGCTAGGCTTATGACGATATTGAAGGATTAGGATGAAATCTGATTTAAATTGCAAACGCTTCCAATGCACGGGGTATTTTATTATTAACAACACTATAACCGTCTCAAAAATTGGTTTTGAGACGGTTATAGTGTTGTTAATAATAAAATATTGAAAGATACTTCTAAAGGGTTTATTGGTCTATGTGAGATATATTGATTGTAGCTAATGGTTACAGTTTCCAATTTTCTTTAGTTTTTGGTGCTAAGGTATTAAATTGGAAAAGTTGCCGATAAGCTGGTTAATGAATTGGGTGGAGGAAAGATAGAAACGCAACTTACCTCTGGCATGCAAGGCCTAAACAGCTGCCCTAGCGATCCTTCGCTGTATCTGAGATTATATTTCATTCCGTTTGACTTTTGCTTGCAGCCGAGTGGGTGTTGAAGATAGCGCCGCAGTACTACGACCTGGAGAACTTTCCACAGTGCGAGGCCAAGCGTCAGCTGGAGCTGCTGCAGGCCAAGATGGACACTCGACAGTTCCAAGAGGGGTTCTGAGCCGGGCGGGCGAACAGCCGGGCGGTCAGCTGGGCAGTACCAAGGGAAGACCATGCGTAGCTCGCCACAAATCACAGAAGCTCGGGAGCTACGTCGCGACGGTCTCGTCGGAATTGTGATCCTGTGAATTCTACTCGCTTACGTTTTACTAGGCTTAAGTTTTTTATGCACGGAGATTTCGAGTGTTGTTCGACAGCGTGAGAAACGGCCATGCGATTCTTTCGAGGCGTCGTTGAAAGCTTCTGTATTGTTAGCCTAGCTTGGGAATAATTCTACCGTTTCCACTTACGAACAAGACCTGGCTTGGCACGTTAGGGCTGTTGGATGAATTTCTTTAGTGCGTAGGACAGGTGTTCTAGGTTTTAAGTACCTCCGTTGTTGCGACATTATGCAAGCGGGTATCTCGGAGTGGCCACGTGATTCGGATGTTTCAACTGGTAGAAGAAGTCTTAACCAAAGAACGCTGTGTTCTTTGTGGCACTTGTGGGACAAGGAGCTCTCAGCTTGGAATTCTGTCAATCTGTTTCCTCTGCACTACTCTTGATCTAATAAACTTACTATGAAACCAGGCGTACAGTTGATTTTCAAAGTGATCTTTTTCCAGTACGTGTGCAGTTCTCCTCTTCCTATTATTTCTACATCAATGAATCTTTATGGCCGACTGAACGTTGACTTTTAGGTTTTTTTTAGGACCACGAGGCAATCTCAACGGAGGAAGTCCGACTCAAATGTTCACCAGTTATGTTTAAGGTCAGTTCAATGAGAATGTTTGAAGTGAAGTAACTACACGTAAAGATGCAAAAACTTGCTCGAAATAAAGGGGGGTCCTAGAAGATACTGTACATGACAAGCTAGAGACCCACGAGAGGTGTCAACCGGGATAGAATTTCAAGGGTAGTTAAAAGCACACCACTGTTTTTGTCTTTGATTGAAATTAAGGGAATGTTAATGTAAAAAAATCAATATAGCGATGAAAGTATGATGTTAAAGCAAAATACAAATATCCCATCGTGTTCGGGGGTGCAAGCTACCACATAGACCACAGTATGGGCGAATCTTCAAAAATCAAGAAAACACGACCATTGATTTGTTCAATATTTTTTTAGTGGACATTCAGGTGACAGATTTTGACCCGCGAGGGGTGTCAACAGGGGTAGAATTTAATGGACAGTTGAATGCAATCCCCTGTTTTTACCTGCAATGGAAACTTACCACGTTTTTCTTGATTTTCTTCTGAGAATTCCACGAGTTCTTTGACTCCCAACGCCTGGACTGTAGACATAACGTCAGTGCACACCTGTACGATGGGTTGCCTACCCATCAGGATTCACAAAGAAATATTACTGCTAGAAGTGATTTATTTACATCTTGTTTTATTTACTTCCTGCAAAAGGTACAAGAAAATGGAACGGAGGAGAAACGGGGCCGGGTTACTGATTGAATACGACATTCAACATTCAAACATGGGAGCTGTAGTCAGAGGACTTTTATACTTTTAAAATGCTGGTGAAATTAGATGACCGCGTGGTCGTGCGGTTCAAGGCACAACCTTTTGTGCAATTTTTGAATTTCGTTGAATCGAATTTCTTTGAATTTCAAGGGGAGTTGAAATCACACCCCAGTTTTTGTATCAATTTAATATTAAGCGAGTTATTAAAGTTTTAATGTTTAAAATCAATATAGCGGCTAAAGTATAATGTTTACGCAAAATCCGAATAGCCCGTCGTGTTCGGGGGTGCAAACTACCCCTTAGACCACAGTATGGGCGAATCTTCAAAAATCAAGAAAAAACGTAAGGGGTTAGTCCATTGTTTTTTTCAATATTTTTGGAGTATAAATTTAAGTGATGGATTTTGACCCGCGAGGGGTGTCAACAGGGGTAGAATTTCAAGGGGAGCTGAATCCACACTCCCGTTTTTATCTCAGGTCAAAACTAGAGGAGTTATTCTAGTTTTAATGTTTGAAATCAATATGGCGGCTAAAGTATGATGTTTACGCAAAATCCAAATAGCCCATCGTGTTCAGGGGTGTAAACTATGCCTTCCATGTCACCAAACCAATTTGTGATTTGAATAATTACCTCGATATTTAGTTGAGCTAAAAAAAAAATTTAATAAGCCTTCCTTAAACATTGTATGCAAACTAGCACGCCGGGTGGTTCAGTTTACAATTTTTACATCTCGGCTACATGGTGCGCTACACAACTCTGAACTACTGCTGCTGCTATCTATCAACAAATTGACAACAATAAGTTAGTTATTACAGTTTGCTACTAGATGGCAGAAGCGCTCAGAATTAGATACAACGTCTCATTAAGCCTAGATGATGAGCGATCTATTATTTTTCAATGTATACTTTTGTTTTATCTTCAATTTTCCCTGAAATTAAAGCGACGTATTTTGCCCGGCAAGGAATGTAAACAGAGATATAATTTTAATAGGAATCGAGTGCTTACCCCCGTTTTTCTTTTAGGCTAAAACTGGGGGAGTTTTTCAAGTTTTTAAATTAAAAATCGTTTTAGCTTCCAAAATATTGAAGCAATTTAAAATACAAATAGCCCATCGTGTTCAGGGGTGCAAACAACCCGTTTGACCACAGTATGGGCGAATCTTCAAAAATCAAGAAAAACGTAAGAGTGACGAATTTTGACCCTTGAAGGGTGTCAACATGGGTAGAATTTCAAGGGGAGTTGAATTCAACCTCCTGTTTTTAGCTGCGGTGGAAACTTACCATGATTTGCTTGATTTTCTTCTGAGAATGTCCCGAGTTCTTCTACTCCCAACGCCTGGACTGTAGACATGATGTAAGCGCACACCTGTACGATGGGTTGCCTACCCATCAGGATTCACAAAGAAATATTACCGCTAGAAGTGATTTATTTACATCTTGTTTTATTTAATTCCTGCAAAAAGTACAATAAATAAAAGAAGACCATTTTATTAAGCAGTTTATTTTCTTATTAATATTAGTATTGTGTTATTCTTGTACCAGTTGTTTGTTCCGTCAAGTTATCCGACTCGTTGACTGCGTGGGAAGTTACTTCTCGACTTAATTGCAGAACAAATATCAATCGTTACAAAGCGACTTTCATCTCTTCTTAATGGTGTACTGAGATCTCCGCCAGCTGCTATTTAAGTACATGTTATTTCCTCATTTCATGGACAAGTCTCTGTGGCTGATTGATATAGTCACTTCGATAAGCGGACTTACAATTAGACTTGGGGTTCAAATCCCGCTCGGTGCACTTTTTGTTCATCAGCAAGTGACGACTGGCATTCATTGAATGCTGCTCCTGTTGCATCACTCGTCCATCCATCAAAACTCTCAAAGTATTATTTTCATTACACTGAAGTCGTCTCCTGCAATTTAAGTACCTCTTACTTCCCTGGAACGATCACCGTTGCACGATGGTCGGTTGGTAGTTGCATCTCTCTAAGCGGCTGTCACCAAGGGGGACCCAGGTTCGAATCCTGTTCGAACCGCTTTTTGTTCTTCAGAAAGAAGCAACAAAAATTTGTTAAGATAAACAGAGTGCATCACGTGTTTGATAACAAATCAAGCAAATAGTCTACGTCCTCGTAGCGCGAGAGCCCTATCTTTGGGTAAACGATTGCCCCTCCACTACTTGGTGTGTCGGTCAGGTCCACTTCTTGCTCGCTGCGTAAGTGATCATAGTCGGCCATTATATCTTCAATTTCTTAACAGATGATTTACCGAAACGCAAAGAAGAATGCGACTCCAAACCGTAGTATACATTGAGTGCAGTCAGTGACAAGTGCCTTCAGTAAACCTGGTAGACAGGGACATCAGATATGAAATTAAAATGTATTCAGTTTACCAAACTATATACGACTGTCTGCGTAGCACAATGGAAATGTCGTTACTTCGAATGCAACAGTCATCGATGCGACTTGGTTCGAACCCGCTCGCCGGCAGAGGATTGTTTTCTGATGGAATACGACATTCAAAATTAACACGGGGAAGCTGCAGTCAGAAGACTTATATGCTTAAAAAATGCTGGTGATAGTAGATGTTCGCGTGGTCGTGCGGTACAGGGCCAATACCTCTTGAGCAGAATGATACGAAATATGAGGTCCAGGGTTCGAATCCCGGCCGTATGAATGTCGCAGTATTTCACCTCTTAATTTTTTTTTAGGCGTATAATAAAAATACCAGGAAAATCGCAGAGCGCTCTGCGATTTTGACGGCGTCTAAGCGCGCTTCGCGCGCTTGGACGCACTCACGACGACTCCCCGTAGCGACAAAGCGCGCTCCGCGCTCTCGGTCGTTCCGTGGAACTCCGGCGCAAAGCGCCGGATTTCCGCGGAACGTGAGTGCGACCCGCGGCCTGCGTGCCACCCTTTTTTGACGCTGGCTCCTACGTCTAGCATCAAGTATAGGAACGATAACGAGTGTTAAGCATCATCAGCGCCACCTGTTGGCAGGATTGTGTACTACACTTTTGACTCTAAAATTAGAAGACATTTGCCAAGTCTGATGATTAATCTAATTGATAAACTTATTGGAAAACTACCTTGGAAAATATCAAAATATTTTTTCAGAGTGTAGTACACAATCCTGTCGACAGGTGGCGCTGATTGATGCTTAGCACTCATTATTATCGTTCTTACACGCTTGATGCTTGACCTAAGGGTCAGCACCAGAGTATGGCACCTTCGCTCTGGGTGTCCATAATGTGTGGTATGGCAGTTTGTTCATCCATCTGCAGCTGATATGTTTACAATATCATCGAATTATTTTTATTGAAAATAGGTAGTGTTCTAGATTCGTTCGGATCTTTTGCCGGTGTCGTCACAGTTTAACAGTTTTTGTATCCCAAAAAAAGCTTTCTAACAGATCGGCTCGTGTTTGCGAGCGGATTCTGTGCCTGCATTGTGTGCCAAAGGTTCTGCTTTCGATCCTCGTTTTCTGCACCTTTTTTTAATTACACTAATTATCCTCCAGGGCAAGAAACAAAACAATTTAAATAAGTTTTCTTAGTTCCTGGCTTGGCTTCCAGTTGGTGCAGGCGTCGACGATACAAAGATGCCCAAGGGTTTGTGAAACACTATTGCAAAACGATTGCCAGGGCAAACTGGGGGGGGGGGGCCTTGGAATGTTCATGACAAAACATTAACAACATTATTCACCTGAAGCTAACGAGCCGTGCCTCGTCAAAACGTCAAGACACGCGATCCTTTTCGAGGGTCGCAAACCTCTTCAATAGAGAACATTTCCGACCATTAGGTGTATATGTGCGATGTATGGTGAAAGATGGTAACGGTTAGTAGAAGAAAGTATAGCACAACAAGAATTAAAATAGCTAAAAGTGACGAAGAAAGATATATATACAAAAGTATAACAGTAACAGAAATAATATATTTAAACATTACAAAACATGTATATTACAATTAACAAACATCACAAAATATGATCACCACCAGCATCACCAAAGCCACCAAAACCACCAACACCACCAACATCAACCACGTCCAGATAGAGAAAGAACATTTCGCTTCTACACTATGTGTAAATGCCGGACCTGACCCCAACACCAAGCAGTGCTGAGGCACGCGGCCAGTCCAAAGATCTGGGCTCTCACCAGTTGCCACGATCTAACGCGAAAATACAAGCCTTGAAGCCCGACTGGAGGAACGCCAGTCGAACCCCGTTGTTCGAAGTTAGGTCTCCGGGTCAACCATACCAAACCAGTATCACCGAACCAGCAGTCGAGTTAAAGCACATCGTGATCGCAAACGCAATCTGTTGGATATCAAATGTACTTGATCAATTAAAATGTCGATAAATCACGGCCATCGGTCGGTAACCCTTGTACCCACCTTGTTGAGCTGCCAACCTTGAAGCTATAAAATAACGGAATCGTGCTCCCAACGCCTGGATTGCAGACATGACATAAGCGCACACCTGTACGATGGGTGGCCTACCCATCAGGATTCACAAATAAATATTACCGTAATAACAAATCAATCTCGATGTATACGGCATCGTAGCCCAGTGGAATGGTCGAGAGTATCAAAGCGTGGTGTCCGCAGTTCGGATCCCGATGCCTCCCACTTCTTTCAATCGAAGTCCTCCTCCTGGAACAGAGTTCAAGAGAAAGGATGGGGCGAGACGATCCCAAGTATCGCTTACAAGATTTTTTTTACTAAATGTCTTAGTCAAAATCAAGTGTCTATATACGACTTCTACCAGCTTACTTATATCAGAGTAGCGTGGCTCAGTGGTAACGTGCTGGTTTCGTGACTAGGATAGGAATACCACTCCCGGGTTCGAATCCGACCGAAAGTTCTTTTTTGGAAGCGACTAGGGATTTTTTTATTCTTTTTTTTTGCGGACAGTAAAGGGTTTAGCGGTTTTTGGAACACAAATGACTGTGTAAACAAATTTTTTTATTGTTAGTCATGGTAATACACTTGATTATCACAAGCAGCAACAAAGTCGCATTTGAAAGAACTACTTTCAACTAAGTTTTTTTAATGCTAAGTGAAGAACAACTCATTTTCCCAAAATTTTGCAACTTATACCTGTTACTTTATCAAGGGTGAAAGCAGTCCTGACATTTCTTTGATAACAAAAAGAACTTCATCAAACTAAACGACTGTCCGCTATAAGCATTACCCCAAACACAAACATCAATACTCCAGTCGTGCCTGTAAACTACATGGTACAAGTAACCCTCCACTCCGTTCCATAAGAAACTAGTAGTGCTCCATCATATCGCCAGGCAGCACGGCAATCAAATCGAACAGTGCATTCACCAAAGCGACATGAATCAAAGCAGTCATTTTTATATCTCATGTCACGTCATCGCCGGCGCTTAGCCCTAACAAATCGCCTCTCTGTGTCGGCAACGTTCGGGGATAACACGGCTTGGGGACGGCACTAAACTCGGGCGTCGCGGCGTCGAGGCGTCGGGGGTATTCCGGGCCGAACACGGATTCAGCATTAGGCCGATTGCGTCGCTGCACCACGGCGTCGTTGTGCAAGGCGTCGCGCTGGGAGTACGGACAACTTAACAGATCACTCATTGGTCGTCTACATGCCATCACTCTGCTGATTAATAGCTGGATGGTTAGAGGGTGGGGCGTGTGAGGGGGGCGTTCATTGCGTGCTTGCTCTCCCTAGGTAACCCAGTCAAGTCTTAGGCACTGAGCCACTCAGCTGAACTCAAACCCTTGCGGTGAAAGTCAGTAAAGTCAGCAATTTTTCCACTGTCTTATAACCTCGTATTCACCGTTTCAAAGACCAGGAACTTTGTAATACCTTATGATCGATTTTAGACTCATGTCTGCTTGACTTATCCTTAGCACTAGTTTTAACAAAAACTATTTGAACTGGGTTTTAAATGCTAAGTAAAGAACAACTAAATTTCCCAACGTTTCGTAACTTGATTTTGCCAATAACAAGATAGCCACAAAAAATAAAAACAATTGACTTACTTGACACCTAATAATATTGCTACCAACATTGTCTTGCAAGATTTCCTCGAAACAACTTGCTTATGCGTTGAGTTAGTAATTGTCTAATTCTTAGCATACAATGGTCATTCCAGAAATAGATTTTTTTAAACTGCTACGGCTAGGAAAGAAAAGTACTCTAAAAACTTGTTGGTATTTCCATAAACAAAGGCATGCCAATCGAGCATAACGCGTCATGGAACTGGAAATAAGATTATTGGTTTGTGACGCAGTGGACAAGAAAGGGGAAATGTAAAGTGGGTAATAAAAGCACTGAGAGTAGTTTTGTCATTCCATTTGTTGAGCTCACAATCTGCTAGCAGCTGAGATTGCAGCCAGGATTGATTTGCTGAGCCGTGGACTGGATAGCGCTAGAGGTGGTCGTAAGAGCGAAGTTTTGCTTGTGTTTTCATTGACTGGAAGCGGAATTATGTGTGACAATGTCTGGTGCTAATATGAAAAATAATTGCTAACATTTGAAAGATGCTAAAAGTCTACGATCTCAATGTGTAATATTGTAGGATGCTAAAATCTACAGCCACGATTCGATGTGTAGATTAAAAGCAAAACAGAAAAAAATTACAAAAATATATCGAAAATTTGAGAATAGAAAGAGTTTTGAAAACACCAAACTGTGCAACTACTAATAATTTTGAAGTATTTTATGCATATTTGCAAAGATCGGTGAACAAAATCACTTGCTACGCTCATTTAAAACTAGCTTCTCACTGGAAATGTTTGCACCTCTCATTTCCTGCTTTTTTAAGACCAACTCCAAAGCCTGAGTTCAACTTTTGGAAAAGAACAAATATTCTTTATGATGGTTTTTAGACTCATGTCTACTTGATTTATCCTCAGCACTAGTTTTAACAAAAACTATTTCAACTGGGTTTTCAATGCTAAGTGAAGAACAACTAAATTTCCCAACGTTTCGTAACTTGCACCTGTTACTTCTTCAAGAACTGCTCTAACCCTTGATAAAGTAACAGGTACAAGTTACGAAACGTTGGGAAATTCAGTTGTTCTTCACTTAGCATTCAAAACCCAGTTGAAATAGTTTTTGTTATAACAAATATTCTTGTCTTATTTCTCTGTAACCGATGACTTGGAATGAAATCATTGAAACAGTAAACAACGCAAAGCTCAATGATTTCTCACTTTTGTTGGACTTTCATCCCCTGAATCCAAACCCAACCAAAACAAATTGAAAGCTGACATCGCCATGTACCGACCATAGCGGTATAAAACCAAGCACAGACTAAACTAAATGAAGTTGACTTCATGGAGGTCGGTTTTTCAATTGAGTAGAGAATAGATTCAAGTTAAAACCTGCAGGACACACATTTAAAAATCTTCAGATTGACATAAAAAGCCGGCGGGTAAAATACGGCAGGTTAGCGCCTATATACGAGCAGGTTAGCGCCTATATACGGACAGGTTAGCGCCTATATACGAGCAGGTTAGCGCCTATATACGAGCAGGTTAGCGCCTATATACGAGCAGGTTAGCGCCTATATACGAGCAGGTTAGCGCTTATATACGAGCAGGTTAGCGCCTATATACGAGCAGGTTAGCGCCTATATACGGACAGGTTAGCGCCTATATACGAGCAGGTTAGCGCCTATATACGAGCAGGTTAGCGCCTATATACGAGCAGGTTAGCGCCTATATACGAGCAGGTTAGCGCCTATATACGGACAGGTTAGCGCCTATATACGAGCAGGTTAGCGCCTATATACGAGCAGGTTAGCGCCTATATACGAGCAGGTTAGCGCCTATATACGAGCAGGTTAGCGCCTATATACGAGCAGGTTAGCGCCTATATACGGGCAGGTTAGCGCCTATATACGAGCAGGTTAGCGCCTATATACGGCAGGTTAGCGCCTATATATGGACAGGTTAGCGCCTATATACGAGCAGGTTAGCGCCTATATACGAGCAGGTTAGCGCCTATATACGGACAGGTTAGCGCCTATATACGGGCAGGTTAGCGCTTATATACGAGCAGGTTAGCGCCTATATACGAGCAGGTTAGCGCCTATATACGGACAGGTTAGCGCCTATATACGGGCAGGTTAGCGCTTATATACGAGCAGGTTAGCGCTTATATACGAGCAGGTTAGCGCCTATATACGAGCAGGTTAGCGCCTATATACGGGCAGGTTAGCGCCTATATACGAGCAGGTTAGCGCCTATATACGGACAGGTTAGCGCCTATATACGAGCAGGTTAGCGCCTATATACGAGCAGGTTAGCGCCTATATACGGACAGGTTAGCGCCTATATACGAGCAGGTTAGCGCCTATATACGGTCAGGTTAGCGCCTATATACGAGCAGGTTAGCGCCTATATACGAGCAGGTTAGCGCCTATATACGAGCAGGTTAGCGCCTATATACGAGCAGGTTAGCGCCGATATACGGTCAGGTTAGCGCCTATATACGAGCAGGTTAGCGCCTATATACGAGCAGGTTAGCGCCTATATACGGACAGGTTAGCGCCTATATACGGACAGGTTAGCGCCTATATACGAGCAGGTTAGCGCCTATATACGGACAGGTTAGCGCCTATATACGAGCAGGTTAGCGCCTATATACGAGCAGGTTAGCGCCTATATACGAGCAGGTTAGCGCTTATATACGAGCAGGTTAGCGCCTATATACGAGCAGGTTAGCGCCTATATACGAGCAGGTTAGCGCCTATATACGGACAGGTTAGCGCTTATATACGAGCAGGTTAGCGCCTATATACGAGCAGGTTAGCGCCTATATACGAGCAGGTTAGCGCCTATATACGGCAGGTTAGCGCCTATATACGGACAGGTTAGCGCCTATATACGGGCAGGTTAGCGCCTATATACGGACAGGTTAGCGCCTATATACGAGCAGGTTAGCGCCTATATACGGGCAGGTTAGCGCCTATATACGAGCAGGTTGATTAGTTTAGCCTGCTCTTACTCCTACTCGTTCCAAGCAGGTAAGTAGGTAACTACAAGATGATAAACACGTCCATCACGCGTAGCTCTGAATAAATTACCTGCACTTAGATCGTCGACATTCCTTTCTGCGAATTCAATTTCCGACGGCGAATCGGTTCCACGTCGCCGTCGCGTTTCCCAATTTGGCGTCGCGTTGTCGAAAGTTTCCCGAGCCGCTGACTTAACGTGTGTGGGAGTTGGTAGGGGATGGGTAGGGTGGGGGGAGCTTGGGGGAGGAGGCGTCATTCTTGCAGCCCGAATCTCTCTTTGTTCTGTCTCCAGGAATTACGTCGAGCGATCCATCTCTCATTGAATTGATGGATCCGACGCCGACGCCGACGCCGCGCCGGGATTCAGCCCGTAAACTCTTATTGGAAAACCCGATGGTAACCCGATCCAGGCAAACACTCGAGAAACACGGCGCCTGGGAGCGCGAAACCTGCTAAACTTTTCTTTGCTGATTTTCTTTTCAATCCTCGTCGGCGTCGCAGCGAGCATCTGGCGTCGCGACGCCCCACCCTGCGACCCCTAGCGGGATTCAATCACATCATCACGCCGGGGGATGAACTGGGAACAGCGCCGGCAGCTGAGTACCCTTCCCCTCTCCCTTCCCCTTACCCTTCCCCTTCCCCAACCCACGCCGGTCACCCATAAGACGATCGAAGCCACGTCGTTCGGAGCGTCGGCGTCGTACGGAGCGACGGCGTCGGGCGTCGGGCAAAGTATCGGCAATTAGCAACGTCGTCGGTGACGCGACAATTCACTTTCTCGGGTTTTCCGGAAGTGAATTAGAGTCGACGAAGACGGGAGCAGTAAACACGAAGTGCGGTCAGGATTTCAAGATCGTAGGCAAATGAAAGAACATGAAAGATGATCTTGCCAGTCTCTGACTCGTTCAGTCGTCTGCATGGACTGCTTCTCTGACTCAGCTCCCTTCTCTCTCAATATCAGTCTAAACTCTGAGTTAAAGTCTTGATCTTTTCCACCAGTGGCGCTGGGCGAAGACTTGCAAGATTGTCCTACAACTAATTCATGTTCCACTCTGAACTACTGTCTATAAATAAGATGCTCACAAAGGTCACCTGCCTTTCAATTCTCGTGTCAACTACATTGATTCGAGTCACTCTCGGCAAACTCTACGCCACACGGGCTTGTATCGATTCTACGCCACTGGATGAGGGGGGTGGGGGGTTAATTCGCGGGTGAATCGCGGCAGCTGGGGCCAGGGGTTGAGGGGTAGAGACTGTTTGACCCGCGTTCATTTAATACGCCCCTGATGGCTCCGGCGCTGCATCAATCTGATTTACCTCTGCGCTAGCAACGAGCGATCTGAGCGCACCGCTCGCCCGCTCTGCCGAGCGCTGAGCGTGATTTCATGTTCGCCGGGCGCTGGTTTGGGTTTGGATTACGTCTATACGCGGATGCGAGCGAGGCTCGGGAATTGATGATCGTGCTTCCCAATTTACATACATCAGGCTCCACTTCGCCGTGTTGGCTGCAGCCTGGCGGGGGTTGATTGCATTACCAGGCTTAACTCATGTTCCTGGGGTAATTGCTAATTCTATTGACTGGGATTTCATTACCAAAAGCCGGGGGTTCGCTCCTGTGTACGCGGCGAATCTAGGACAACATTCAATATGGAATGGCTTTTTGAGGGGCGCAATAAAACTAATGCTGAATTACTGGTGTGTGTGTGTTTTTCTAATGCAAATAAAATGTACGCAAATGTAATGAGTGCAGATATGCGACGACAAAGGATTGGTACATGCACAGTTCGCAATAAAGAGATGTAAAAAAATGTTTTAATATCGCGATAAAATCGGTGTATTTTCCAACTCGTTTAGCTTTGCGTCGCTCGCGAACGGATGAGCATTGCGTTCGGTTGTTTTGGTCGGGTGCGCCGCGACGCCCGGCGTCGCGGCGCCCTGCGTCGCGTGGATTGGAACCTGTCGGCCGAGTGGAGTTTTCATTGCACCGTCAAGTGCATTGTTGCACTCGACGGTGCAGGGATGCACATTAGTGCGTACACGCATGCGTCGTTCTGTCTGGCGATCGGCGCCTTTGGCAATGGCCGCCGTCAACGTTCAAAATGGGAACGTTTTCAATGAACTTTTCGTCGGGTAAACTTGGCTGATTGGCAAATTCAAGTTGTTTTTACCTCGATATTTGGCCAAAGTTCTCATAGACCGTAGAGTTTATAAATCATAAGAGTAACTTTCTAATGCCGTTTCAAGAATGTACCATTCACACTTCATAGGCAGCTTGCGAGGGGGTTCTTGAGTTGGTTTAGATCCAAGGGTTCATGGTGAAGTCAGAGTCACATGGTGAAGTCAGAGTCACATGGTGAAGTCAGAGTCACAGCGTGAAGTCAGAGTCACATGGTGAAGTCAGAGTCACATGGTGAAGTCAGAGTCACAGCGTGAAGTCAGAGTCACATGAAGTCAGAGTCACATGGTGAAGTCAGAGTCACATGGTGAAGTCAGAGTCACATGGTGAAGTCAGAGTCACATGGTGAAGTCAGAGTCACATGGTGAAGTCAGAGTCACAGCGTGAAGTCAGAGTCACATGGTGAAGTCAGAGTCACATGAAGTCAGAGTCACATGGTGAAGTCAGAGTCACAGCGTGAAGTCAGAGTCACATGGTGAAGTCAGAGTCACATGGTGAAGTCAGAGTCACATGGTGAAGTCAGAGTCACAGCGTGAAGTCAGAGTCACATGGTGAAGTCAGAGTCACATGGTGAAGTCAGAGTCACATGGTGAAGTCAGAGTCACATGAAGTCAGAGTCACATGGTGAAGTCAGAGTCACATGGTGAAGTCAGAGTCACATGGTGAAGTCAGAGTCACATGGTGAAGTCAGAGTCACATGGTGAAGTCAGAGTCACAGCGTGAAGTCAGAGTCACATGGTGAAGTCAGAGTCACATGGTGAAGTCAGAGTCACATGGTGAAGTCAGAGTCACATGGTGAAGTCAGAGTCACATGGTGAAGTCAGAGTCACATGGTGAAGTCAGAGTCACATGAAGTCAGAGTCACATGGTGAAGTCAGAGTCACATGGTGAAGTCAGAGTCACATGGTGAAGTCAGAGTCACATGGTGAAGTCAGAGTCACATGGTGAAGTCAGAGTCACAGCGTGAAGTCAGAGTCACATGGTGAAGTCAGAGTCACATGGTGAAGTCAGAGTCACATGGTGAAGTCAGAGTCACAGCGTGAAGTCAGAGTCACATGGTGAAGTCAGAGTCACATGGTGAAGTCAGAGTCACAGCGTGAAAACCGACTGAAATGTCAGTTGCTATCATTTGGAATCACATTCTGTACGAACTTCAACTTCAGCATTTCTTGCAGTTCACTCGCATTACTGGGATTCGAAATAAATTCTTTAAGCAAATACCGATTTACAGGTATCGATAATTTGATTGGTAATTATTTAATTGCATACACAAAGCTACGTCGTGTTGCCGGCCTCGTTTGCTCAGCAGAACGCGTGTCATGGTAGCTATGAGAGTGAATAACCTACGCTGATATGTTCTAATATTCAGTGGTGTAGTCAAGGGTATACGCGGGTATACGCCGTATACCGAAAACACTTTTGACACCGAGCGTAAACCAAAAAAAAAATATACAGGGTATACGCCCAATAAATACTCTTTGCAAAACTTTAAAATGCGTTTTGCAACGACAATTCTTAATCTCCCTACAACCTGCACTATAAAAACTGGAAAAGCAAAGTTTATTCTGAAAAGTGGGGTAGTCCGTGTATAGTAGGGGTTCGTATGATCTCGGTCGGACAGCTCGGAACACCACGCTGCCTTTGTGAGATCGCGCCGCCTGCCTGCCTTGCCGCCGAGCGCAACCTGGATGGGGATTGGGGATGCAATGGTTTTTCCAAGCAGTCAACGTACTCATTCGACGTATTTGAGATTTGAATGTTTACTTTCCACGCGAGCCTCGTTCAATAATAGCAGTTTGCTTCATTAGCAGCCAAAATGTCAAGCAAGAAGCAAGTGGATTTGCTTACATTATGAGGCAAAGCAAAACTTCCCCTAAAACAAGGGCAACCCACTCGGGGAAAGCGCGATTGCAGCTACCCCAACACCAAGTAGTAGGAATACCAATGAGGGGCGAAGTATTAGTGGTAAGAGCGGAGATTCCAGTGATGACGATGGTGGTGACGCGAATACCATATGGTTATTTATATTAGCTATTGTCTCGCACAGGTGGGAAACGAAAAGGAATATTTCGCAGGAATCAACAGAAGCGAAATAACAAATTTTGCAAACAATGAAACTATGCATGTGAGGCATTAGAATGGAATACTGGGACTAAACGGTTAAAAATTAGAAACACCCCCCCATCCAGTACCTAACCTAGTGATGACCACGGCATTTGGAACTCACAGCCTGATAACCCAGCGTATACCCCATGTAGGGCTACACCACTGCTAATATCATATAGGTATCTTCCAACAAGTACCACTGTCACATGTCATTATTATCAACATTATAACCGTCTCAAAAATTGATGCCCAAACGTTTGTTCCCGTTTAGGCATCAATTTTTGAGACGGTTTTAGTGAAGCGTTTGCAATTCAAATCGGATTTCATCTAAAAACCTCTGTCAAATATTCCCAGCTTTGCTCTGATAATGAAATGTCTCGCCTGTCTGGAGGTTTGTGTATTTATGAAGTCTTACTCACAATTTGTGTGTGATATTGTCACAAAGTAACAATAACTGCCCACGCCGGGTCATAATAATATCATTACAATTCTCTACACACTCTCATTCCCTTCTCTCAAACGAAGGAACACAAGTAGGACCCACAGGAAGAAAAGTGTAAACTAACCTGGGCTAGCTAGCTCCTGTCTGCAATTCCTGGGGGGGGAAACACAGGACGACAGCGGAGTAAAAACACACAACGCCTAACCAGGTTACGATTCACGTTGAGCGACATTTCTTTGAGTGTTTAAAATTAAATTAGCGCTCGCGGCGGCCGGCAAAGGAAGCTGCTAATTGACATAAAGAACAACGACGGGTGCCGTGCTAATCGCATCCTGCTTTGCATCCAACATTCTTCTTGCCTCGACGTGACGTTGACAGCAAAGCGTCTTTCGGCGGCGTCGGCGTCGGCGTCGGCGTCGTTGGAATGCACGTACGCCAGAGACAACGCCACTAGAGGGGGAAGGAATTTATTACGCCCCTGAGCCTTCCAACCCTCTTTAATATCTTCATGATGATGGTAAAATATTACTCGTTTTAAGTTGTAAATACGAGACCAGTCTGATATTCAAATGAGTGGTCTAAATATTGAAAGAGAAACAACTGACCAAACCAGGGGTTAATTGGTAACGATCAAGGTGGCTACGCTTTCAATTGAATCCAGGTGCTGTTCCAGATCGTGTGTTTTCTTGGGGGGAACAAGGAAGCCGTGCCTGATGTTGAAAAACATTGAAACAATTTCTATACTCTCGCTATGCTTTGTCGGCGCTGCCTGTCAAAGGCTAGCGTTGCCTGAGCTTAGCTAAGCTTAGTCTTGCTATCGCTTTGCGTTGTCATAATTATGAGCTTGTGTATTCGGCATTTATTTTTCAGAATGATAAGATTCTGTGAATGTACCTACGCTCTGTTGAATGCAATTTCCAAATAAAATGTTCAACAACACGTAAAAATAACGTGTTTCTTGAATTTAAATATAGAGCAGACCAAACTTTTCCCGGAATGAGTGATCGACGCACACTATTGCAAGAAAAGGTGCGTGAGCGTACGCATAAAATAACCACTGGTCTTAACCAAAATAAGTGAACCAAGAAGAAAATCGCAGAAACTACTAAACCCACCAGTAAAACAGCGTTCTGGGTTCATACCCGACTTTGCCCGCACACCGAGCCTTGCAGAGCTGAGTACAACGCCGTCCCCCAATCTACAAAGCATTGTCATAATGACAATCAAATCCGAAATTCCAAAATATGTTGCCCCCTGTGAGGTTTGAACTCACGACCCCTGGTTTACAAGACCAGTGCTCTACCACTGAGCTAAGGAGGCTTCTGATTGGGATTGTAGATTATTGTTCATTAGATCGCTTAGCAACAAGCTTATACCCGTGATGTTTATTGTACCTGGAACACGTTGCGGTCACGTGCCACCAGGGACCGCTAGTGTCACCGGGGCCAAGCAAGGTCCTGGCTTCAACTCTCGCCAGAGACAACTGTTTTATAACTGCCAGTGAACTTCACTCCGATAGCCGCCGGCTAACGTCATTTGTTTCCACGCCCCTGGGTACGTTCGTCCACGTGGAAGTAAGACAATGTCACAGGGGAGGGCGTTTGTCAGTCTCGCCAATAAAGAAGTGATTGTCGTATGCAGCAGTTTCCGTCACGGCCTTCCTACGCTGTCGGCGTCGGCACGGGTTGCCGATGGCGCCGTTCTTTTGTTACCTCACAGCAATTCGATTACAGCGACGCCGACAGGAAGCGCTGCGTGACGACGCCGAGCGTCGGGACGCCTGGGGAAGGGGGCGGGGGGCTGTCACTGCCACTATTTGTCACAGGGATGACGTTGGAGACAATTGCAAGCCGGTGGAGGCGAGACACATCTCGTTGCATGGGGCACGGGGCATGGGACATGGGGCATGGGACATGGGACATGGGGCATGGGACATGGGGCATGGGGCATGGGACATGGGGCATGGGGCATGGGGCATGGGACATGGGACATGGGGCATGGAACATGGGACATGGGACATGGGACATGGGGCATGGGACATGGGACATGGGACATGGGACATGGGACATGGGGCATGGGACATGGGACATGGGGCATGGGGCATGGGACATGGGGCATGGGACATGGGGCATGGGACATGGGACATGGGACATGGGGCATGGGACATGGGGCATGGGACATGGGGCATGGGGCATAGGACATGGGGCATGGGACATAGGGCATGGGGCATGGGACATGGGGCATGGGACATGGGACATGGGGCATAGGACATGGGACATGGGACATGGGACATGGGACATGGGACATGGGGCATGGGACATGGGGCATGGGGCATGGGGCATGGGGCATAGGACGTGGGACACGGGACATGGGACATGGGACATGGGACATGGGGCATGGTACATGGGACACGGGACATGGGACATGGGACATGGGACATGGGACATGGGACATGGGACATGGGACATGGGACATGGGGCATGGGACATGGGACATGGGACATGGGACATGGGACATGGGGCATGGGACATGGGACATGGGACATGGGACATGGGGCATGGGACATGGGACATGGGACATGGGACATGGGACATGGGGCATGGTACATGGGACATGGGACATGGGGCATGGTACATGGGACATGGGAGATGCTCTATCCATGTTATTAGAGATCAGCTGGCTGGATCCTATGCTCTATCCATGTTATTTGAGATCAGCTGGCTGGATCCTATGCTCTATCCAGGTTATTTGAGATCAGCTGGCTGGATCCTATGCTCTATCCAGGTTATTTGAGATCAGCTGGCTGGATCCTATGCTCTATCCAGGTTATTTGAGATCAGCTGGCTGGATCCTTTGCTCTATCCATGTTATATCATAGCACCCAGCATAGCACCCTGTGCTTGCTGTGTCATGTAGAGACCGCCAGGCACCGGGTGTTCCTACCGGAAGTCAGGTCAGGTTGGTAGATGACGTCATCTCGCCTCAAGGACGCGGCGCCGACGTCGGCGACTCAATGCGTCGTGCTGCGTCGTCGGATTGGACTCCACGGGGGTCGCGGTTTCAAACCCCGACAACTTACCGTGCGCCTCGTCGCTCGCTGCGTCTGTTTGATCACACAGCCGAGATGATTGTTCAGCTCAGTTAAATGGTTTCTTTAACTTCCAACTATCACTAGATTTAAACTCGCACAAATTTGCTGGGGAATTTCATCCATTTTGAGTATTTTTCGTAACTTGTACCTGTTACTTCTTCAAGGGTAAGAGCAGTCCTGACAATTTTCCGATAACAAAAGAACCACATAAAATTATAACAATTACCAAGTTCAAGCTTCCTAAATGCATCTAAATAAAATAATCAGAGTCAATAACCCAAAAACTAACGTATTTTGTATTTTCTGAAATAAAATCTCGAACACATTGGCGTTTTTTATTTACTAACCAATTATGTGTGTGGAAAAAATGCCAATTTTTCGAGGTTGTCCTAACGTTATGTGATACAATCAAAATTTCCTTGTTCATTACGTTTAGTTCTAAATCTCCCCGTCAAAATATTTTCTTCTGGCTCTTAAGCCTAAACTTGTACTTGTGATGAAAGAAAAATAATTACTCGGTAATTGATTTAAATGCAAATATTCTTGATCGATTGATTGTTGATTGATTTGTCTGTTTTAACAGATGTTGAAATAAGTGTTCAATGTTTTGTTTCAATAACTCACTGCCTACTTAGTACCTCCGCGTTGGGAAGTAAATCGAGGCTAATTAAAATCCTTTCTTCTATGTTGTAATTCATCGCAGATTAATGCGTGTACCTACCAGAGTAGCTCTTCATTGCGGTATCATTGTACTCTGTCCCGTCCCGTCTTCCCAGCCCTCGACTCCAGGTGTTACGCTACCCGACTCGAACGAGTTGGCACGTCCAGCTGTCACAACAACTGTCAAAGTCAGCTGTTTGCCCGCCGCCATACTTGTTTCTCAAACATAGAACAATTGTAGAATCAGCGGACGACTGGACTGGACACATCCACTTTCAGAAAGTTTCGTTTTACTTTACTAGCAAACAAAACAAGCAAAGTATTTTTTTGTTTTGTAGCCTGGCGTGATATTATGGACCAAAGTAAATTCTCTGCAAGGCGATTGTCTAGAATAGGACTGACTAACAAAGATGCAATCTCTGTCCATAAGGTCACTTAACTCATATTATCTCCTGGCATCGCCGTTCATCCTCACGCTTTTAAATATATTGCAACAAAAATGGCGGCGAGGCCATGTTTACGATGGTTTTTTGACTCATGTCTACTTGATTTATCCTTAGCACTAGTTTTTGTTAAGACTATGTTTACATGGGGTACCAAAAGTCATGTTTAACCGAGACAAAACCTAACCTAATCTTCAACAACAACTAGCCAGAGTCAGTTCATATGCACAATAACAATGCACCCAATCAAAGTTCACTGTAAAAATGTTTGTTAATTATTTATTGTCATATAACCAGTAGTCAGAAAACTAATTTGGGACAAAAACTTCCTCGAAAAATGAAAGGTTCTAAAATATATGAGATGAAGTACGAACCCGTTTTAATGGCTGGGTGTGGATCGTGAAGTTTGAATGGAACGAAGGAAGGAAGCTGCGCAGATGAAGTTTATAAGAAGTATTGAAGCGTTGACAAAGTTGGACAAGATTAAAAGCAAAATATTGAGAAAACGGATAAATCTAGAGAGAATAAGTTTTAAAATTGGGAAAGAAAGATGGAAATTGTTTGGAAAAATGATGGGAATGGAGGAAGAAAGATTTTAAGCTTGGAATATGAGAGAAGAGGAGGAGGAAGACCAAAAGAAAGATGGAAGGTAAAAGTACAAGATGGTGTGGAGGAGAAGATGAGACATGGAATGTAGTAGAAGAGAAAGAAAGGAGATGAAGTGAATGAAAAGCAAAATGAAAAGAGCAGGAAGAGAACAAAATATGATTCAATATAATCAAGTTAAATGCTTTAAATTGAACATTGTCTACCTGTTGTAATAAATATATGAAAACAAAGACTCTATATAATAAAACAAATAATCTATCAGCCATTACAAGGCTTCCATGCCATGATGGTACATTGCCAGGACCGAGTCCAGCGACGCCGTGCGGTCGTCGGGGCCCGGAGACAGACAGGCGTCCCGACGGGGGTCACAGGTTGGGTCGACGCCGGCCCTGTGGTCGGTCTGCCGATGACAGCTAGGAGGCGTTTTGCACGCTTTGTTTCCAACCGACGGGTGGGGGAGGGGGGGGGGGGGGGACGCATGTTATCCAGAATGTCTGCTTTTATCGCTGATCGGAACACAATGGTAAAACGCATCGATGCAGGAATCAATTATGAAGAAGAACTCGATGCTCAGTAAATATAAGGAAGCTATCTTCTCGGGGAATGAATCTGTCATAATGAATTACATCAACGGCAGGAAGGACGCGCTCGAGCACAAAGTCAATTGATCATAATATAATAATAGTATTTCTGCTTTCAAATAAACACAATCAGTTTACTTCTTCAATTTGCTTCTTTCTTGTTGTTGGTCCTGGATTTCTCTTATTATGGGAGAAAGTGTTTGACGCTATGATAGTTTCTAGTCTCATTTCTACTTTACCTAAATTTAGCACTAGTTTTAACAAAAACTATTTCAACTGGGTTTTCAATGCTAAGTGAAGAACAACTAAATTTCCCAACGTTTCGTAACTTGTACCTGTTACTTTATCAAGGGTAAGAGCAGTCCTGACAATTTTCCAATAACAAAAGAACCACATAAAATTACAACAATTACCAAGTTCAAGCTTCCTAAACGCATCTAAATAAAATAATCAGGGTCAATAACTGAAAAAGTAACGTATTTTGTATTTTAAGAAATAAACAAGTGTTTGACAAATATCCATTTATTCGTGGCTAAATAAAATATATACATAACATTTGTGAATAACTATCGTTGAAACGACTTTATTGCAGTAGCAGTTAGCACTAAAAGTGACTCATCTCTCTGTCAGATCGGTAAATAGAAATGAAAGACCAAGTAGTCTAATTTCATAACCAAATTCAACCGCGATAATGATGTGAACGAGCAAATCTGAGCAACTGAATTAGTCACGTGCACACTTGGCATTCTTTAGCCACCGACAGAAGAGTTCACCCCTTGCACCCTCCTACCCCCACCACACCCAACCCCCATTAACCCTTGTTAAACCAACTACGCCTGGGGTGATACAAGCTCCGTGTAGGAGCGAGGAGGACAACCCCCTCCCCCTTCCAAAACTAGGGGTTGAGATGGACTAGGAGCGGGCGGATCAAAATATTTTTCAAAATTATTCAAACGAATGATCATTGGTTTTTAACAAGTGACGAGAATGCTCCTTTCTTGCTTATGTAGATCTAATTAATGTCATAATTTTACCAATTAAATCACTTCATCTTTTCATAAAATACGCTAGCTCCATTTTCATACACATGACCAGTTCTGTTTGGGAGAGAGGTTAGAGGGATGAAAGTTAAGCAACACTGCGCTGGGTCAGGTATTGGATGGGTGACCATCATACACATGGCCAGTTCTTTTCGGGAGAGAGGTTGGAGGGATGAAAGTTAAGCAACACTGCGTTGGGTCAGGTATTGGATGGATGACCATCATACACATGACCAGTTCTGTTCGGGAGAGAGGTTGGAGGGATGAAAGTTAAGCAACACTGTGCTGGGTCAGGTATTGGATGGGTGACCATCATACACATGACCAGTTCTGTTTGGGAGAGAGGTTAGAGGGATGAAAGTTAAGCAACACTGCGCTGGGTCAGGTATTGGATGGGTGACCATCATACACATGGCCAGTTCTGTTCGGGAGAGAGGTTGGAGGGATGAAAGTTAAGCAACACTGCGCTGGGACAGGTATTGGATGGGTGACCATCATACACATGGCCAGTTCTGTTCGGGAGAGAGGTTGGAGGGATGAAAGTTAAGCAACACTGCGCTGGGTCAGGTATTGGATGGATGACCATCATACACATGACCAGTTCTGTTCGGGAGAGAGGTTGGAGGGATGAAAGTTATGCAAAACTGTGCTGGGTCAGGTATTAGATGGGTGACCATCATACACATGACCAGTTCTGTTCGGGAGAGAGGTTAGAGGGATGAAAGTTAAGCAACACTGCGCTGGGTCAGGTATTGGATGGGTGACCATCATACACATGGCCAGTTCTGTTCGGGAGAGAGGTTGGAGGGATGAAAGTTAAGCAACACTGCGCTGGGTCAGGTATTGGATGGATGACCATCATACACATGACCAGTTCTGTTCGGGAGAGAGGTTGGAGGGATGAAAGTTAAGCAAAACTGTGCTGGGTCAGGTATTAGATGGGTGACCATCATACACATGACCAGTTCTGTTCGGGAGAGAGGTTGGAGGGATGAAAGTTAAGCAACACTGCGCTGGGTCAGGTATTGGATGGGTGACCATCATACACATGACCAGTTCTGTTCGGGAGAGAGGTTGGAGGGATGAGAGTTAAGTAACACTGCGCTGGGTCAGGTATTAGATGGGTGACCATCATATACATGACCAGTTCTGTTCGGGAGAGAGGTTGGAGGGATGAAAGTTAAGTAACACTGCGCTGGGTCAGGTATTAGATGGGTGACCATCATATACATGACCAGTTCTGTTCGGGAGAGAGGTTGGAGGGATGAAAGTTAAGCAACACTGCGCTGGGTCAGGTATTGGATGAGTGACCATCATACACATGAGCAGTTCTGTTCGGGGGAGAGGTTGGAGGGATGAAAGTTAAGCAACACTGCGCTGGGTCAGGTATTTGATGAGTGACCATCATACACATGACCAGTTCTGTTCGGGAGAGAGGTTGGAGGGATGAAAGTTAAGCAACATTGCGCTGGGTCAGGTATCGGATGGGTGACCGTCATACACATGACCAGTTCTGTTCGGGAGAGAGATTGGCGGGATGAAAGTTAGTACAGCAACTTCACTCGCCTTGCTTATCAACCTCTCGACAGCATGGATTTGTGGAGGAATCCTGTTGTTCGCGTTGTACCGTCCTTCGGAAGGGACGTTAAGCCGGTGGTCCCCTTGGTCTTCGACAGGAGTAGGCTACGTGCCGGCACCGGGTTTCCCCTCCTCCCTTCTAGGCTAGGTTAGGTTCATCATCATCCACTCATTCACCGACGTCATTAGACCAGTGCCGCATGGCCAGATGTCAAAACAGTGCGTCGTTAAGCACCACAAATCAATCAATCAACCAATGATTAGATCCATCCTCTGTGTTGGTCTCGAGGGACGGACCTCAAAGCAGACAGATGTGAAGCCGGTGCCCGGACTGCATCGTTGCACCGGCGAGTGCATTGACAAGTGAATCAGGTGACCGCGTATTGGAAGAGGTGGAGGACAGCAACGCTCTCTGAAGTCAAGTCACTGGAACCTTCGTGAATATCAACCTTGCTGGCGGTCAAAAACTATTTCAACTGGGTTTTCAACGCTAAGTGAAGAACAACTGAATTTCCCAACGTTTTGTAACTCGTACCTGTTACTTTATCAAGATTCAAGGGTAAGAGCAGTCCTGACAATTTTCCAATAACAAAAGAACCACATAAAATTATAACAATTACCAAGTTCAAGCTTCCTAAATGCATCTAAATAAGTGTTTGTAACTATGATGGTTTTTAAACTCATGTCTACTTGATGTAAACTTAGCACTAGTTTTACCAAAAACTATTTCAACTGGGTTTTCAATGCTAAGTGAAGAACAACTAAATTTCCCAACGTTTCGTAACTTGTACCTGTTACTTTATCAAGGGTAAGAGCAGTCCTGACAATTTTCCGATAACAAAAGAACCACACAAAATTATAACAATTACCAAGTTCAAGCTTCCTAAATGCATCTAAATAAGTGTTTGTAACTATGATGGTTTTTAAACTCATGTCTACTTGATGTAAACTTAGCACTAGTTTTACCAAAAAATATTTCAACTGGGTTTTCAATGCTAAGTGAAGAACAACTTGTACCTGTTACCTGTTGCACTCGCTTATAAATAATAAAATCAAGAAAAACTTGTGTGTAATTCGTAGTAACAAAACGAAGTGTGATTGACGAAATTTAAACAATGCTCTTCTCAAAATAACATTGCTGTGGAAACCAAAAAAAACTGCTAGTCGCGAGTAAAAATTCAAAAAAGTAACTCAACTTTTCGGTAAAAATGTCAAACACAAATCCACAAGACTGCAACGAAGCAAAAAGGTCCAAAGTACAAAGGTAAGTGTATCTAGCAATAGCGTGGTCATCGATACCATTAGCATACCTGCAATCAACATAAACATAGCATTCAACAAACAGAAATATAGCAGTGACATGTTAGGAATCAGGAAAAGAGGATCATGCCATTACCGTCGCTCTTTATTTATGTAGTTTTATTATATGACAACGAGCTAATGTTTGTAACTGATCTTAAAATATATGACAAAGTCACAAGGCATAAACATGACTTCAGATTTAAAAATAATAATAACATAAATAGGCAGGAAAAATGCAACTTACTTGGGACCAATCCTCAACAACAAACTCCCAAAAAGTTTCAAAACAAGTCTAAGTCTTTCAAAACATTGTAAATCATTTTTTTTAACCTAAAATTGCTTTTATAGAGTGAATAACTATATAATAATGAATGATTGTAGGTAAATTTAAAGCTTAGAATACATTTAGACTTGGATTAAAACACTTTTCAAAGCCTGTTTTTAAATAATATTAAAAAAAATCATGCATGTATATATCTATATGTAATATGCAATGAAAAGTACTTTCAGTACTAATTACTTTCAGTACTAATTACTTTCAGTACTCGTTTGAAAAGAGCCGGAGCGTTCTGCAAAGAAAGTCTAGCTCGCTGTAAGAAGCAAGTGTTCCGGGTAAACTCTCATTATTTGATTGCTATTTAAAAACATCCACGACATTCAACCACAGAGCAGAAGGAAAGATATTTCAATTCCTTGCTTTTATGCAGATCTCCAAATCCTGCCGCGTCAAGGGAAGATCAAAAACCTACGTCGGTGTTGTGTTCCTCCTCATGGTCTTGATTGGCCTGCTATATTACTCAACTGCAAGAACAGATGGAAACCCCGTAGCATCAGACGCCTCAATAACAAGGTAGACAATACCAAGCGTAAATATCATTTCTTTCCCCAACGTTTCGCAATTTATGCGGGTTACTTCATCAAAAATATAAATAATTCTGGAAAAATGTGCAACCGAATCGGGATACGAACCCGGGAAAGATATTTACATGGCATTATGTGTGTCCTGATAGCTCAGTCGGTAGAGCACCGACCGGCAATTGGGAGGTCCCGGGTTCGTATCCCGGTTCAGTTGCACATTTTTCCAGTTTAGCTTCCTTTCCATCATCCGCTCGCTGGTTTGAGCTCTCTAACGGAAATTCCAGAAAAACCAAAAAAACACTGCATAAATAATAATCTAACACGGGCAGCCTGAGTGCACCGAACTAAAAACTGATGCCAGAAATTCAAATAACTTGCAAATTAAAACATTTCTGATCAAAAATGTCCCAAAAAGTGGCATTTTTTACGAACTAATCTGATAGGTTAGTGAGAAAAAGATAAATAATCGAATAAAAATACAATTTTTTTTTGTAATAATCTTGTTTTAAAGTTGAGTTAACTCAACACTCAGGGGCTTTTATTGCCCAATCCTGCTGATGTGTCAATATGATATCTATGTTTCTATATAAGTAGTGTTTTTAACCATGGTTTGTTTTTGAGGTTATGTTAAAACTCTGCCCAAGTAATTATCACAACTTATCACTAATTGCAGGGTCCCAGGAGCTAAAGAAAGATGCTCAATTATGGGAATTCTCGGCACAATTGCTATCCTAGCAGCGATGTGTTTTGCATACAAGATCAAAACCCAAGGCACGAACACTCCCGGGAAATGCAAGAGTCGCAGCCGCTACAGTAGTCGAAGTCGCAGCCGGTGCAGTAGTCGAAGTCGTGGGAGTAGTCGAAGTCGTGGGAGTAGCCGAAGTCGAAGTCGCAGTCGAAGTCGTGGCAGTAGTCGCAGTCGAAGTCGCGTAAAAAAAATTACTATTCTGCGATGCTCATGTGCGACTTGTATTACAAATTTCTGTGGCATTCCACCAAAGATTGTTTGTATTGGATAAAACTAATACACAATTAAATGCTGATCAATTTGTTTACATATGTAGTGCTCTGATCCAGCTCCTGTTGGTAACAGTCGAGTGGACCCAGGTTCGATCCTGTGTTTTCACCATCGCGCTGCTTTCCCATCCGTAATTCCAGTTGATATTTCATTTAAAAACATGGAAATACATTTGCCATCATCTCACAAAAACCAGTTTTCCTAAAGATTTCTTCGGTTTATTTTTTTTCCATCATATTTTTTTGCCGCTAACTCCATTTTTGCACGTGTACCCGCTTACTGAACTCGTAAATATCTCTCCATTCTTGATCAATTTAACTATGGGGTTTAACGACGCATTGTTGACAACGTGTCTAATTTCCCTGGTCTAATAACTTCAGTAAAATTAGTGGTTGGTGGTGAAAATGATGAATCCATGCTGTCGAGAGGTTGATAAGCAAGGCGAGTGAAGTTGTTGTCGAGAGGTTGATAAGCAAGGCGAGTGAAGTTGTTGTCGAGAGGTTGATAAGCAAAGCGAGTGAAGTTGCTGTCGAGAGGTTGATAAGCAAGGCGAGTGAAGTTGCTGTCGAGAGGTTGATAAGCAAGGTGAGTGAAGTTGCTGTCGAGAGGTTGATAAGCAAGGTGAGTGAAGTTGCTGTCGAGAGGTTGATAAGCAAGGCGAGTGAAGTTGCTGTCGAGAGGTTGATAAGCAAGGCGAGTGAAGTTGCTGTCGAGAGGTTGATAAGCAAGGTGAGTGAAGTTGCTGTCGAGAGGTTGATAAGCAAGGCGAGTGAAGTTGCTGTCGAGAGGTTGATAAGCAAGGCGAGTGAAGTTGCTGCCGAGAGGTTGATAAGCAAGGCGAGTGAAGTTGCTGTCGAGAGGTTGATAAGCAAGGTGAGTGAAGTTGCTGTCGAGAGGTTGATAAGCAAGGCGAGTGAAGTTGCTGTCGAGAGGTTGATAAGCAAGGCGAGTGAAGTTGCTGTCGAGAGGTTGATAAGCAAGGCAAGTGAAGTTGCTTTCGAGAGGTTGATAAGCCAGGCGAGTGAAGTTGCTGTCGAGAGGTTGATAAGCAAGGCGAGTGAAGTTGCTGTCGAGAGGTTGATAAGCAAGGCGAGTGAAGTTGCTGTCGAGAGGTTGATAAGCAAGGCGAGTGAAGTTGCTGTCGAGAGGTTGATAAGCAAGACGAGTGAAGTTGCTGTCGAGAGGTTGATAAGCAAGACGAGTGAAGTTGCTGTCGAGAGGTTGATAAGCAAGACGAGTGAAGTTGCTGTCGAGAGGTTGATAAGCAAGGCGAGTGAAGTTGCTGTCGAGAGGTTGATAAGCAAGGCGAGTAAAGTTGCTGTCAAGAGGTTGATAAGCAAGGCGAGTGAAGTTGGTGTCGAGAGGTTGATAAGCAAGGTGAGTGAAGTTGCTGTCGAGAGGTTGATGAGCAAGGCGAGTGAAGTTGCTGTCGAGAGGTTGATAAGCAAGGCGAGTGAAGTTGCTGTGCTAGAGTTATTCCACAACAAATCTACGCAGCATAAAACCAGACCAATTTTATATTTACTAAAAACGTATCTTTGTGCATTAAGTATTTATATATGCTCACCGTTGATGCGTAGCAGCCGTCCGAACTTTAGCACTTTTAGGTTTTGTTCCTTCCACAACTATTGGGCGTATGGTCAATTTCGATTTCAATTCATTTCTCACTTAGCTAACGATCCTTTACAGACAACGAAAAATTAAAAAAAGCCATTGAAAAGCTGAGAAAATTTGAAATGGTTTAGAGTAAGCAAAATGCATACAAATACAAAAACTACCCTCAAGGTACAATCACCAGCTAAATTAAAGAAAATGTCAACTGCCTAAAACTTTGATTTGAAAAAAATTTAACAGAACGCCACAAAAAAATATAGCTTTGGGCTTTAGGCGCAGGCAAAATGTCAGAAAATGTTTGAAATGTTGCGAGGCAACATCGAGTTAACCAGGCTAACAGGTACCTAATCTGAAACCAGAAAAAAAGCGCCGTTTTTTCGCGGTTTTTTCATTGCCAATGGGCACCGCCGATATTGCGAATCAGAAAAACTTTGAAGTTCTTTACTTGGAAGCGATTCAATATCATTGTCGATTCGGTTCCGTTCCATCCAGTGGTGTAGTCGAACGTGGGTATACGCCGTATACCCAAAACACTTTTTGACACCGAGAGTAAACCCAACAAAAATATACAGGGTATTCGCCCAATAAATACTCTGTGCAAAACTTTAAAATGTGTTATGCAACGACAATTCTTAATCTCCCTACAACCTGCACTATAAAAACTGGAAAAGCAAAGTTTATTTTGAAAAGTAGGTAGTCCGTGTATAGTAGGGGTTCGTATGATCTGGATGGGTATGCAATGGTTTTTCCAAGCAGTCAACGTACTCATTCAACCCACCCGAGGAAAGCGCGATTGCTGCTACCCCAACACCAAGTAGTAGTTTTAGTGTTGATAGGAATTAACTATCTATGATCTATAACTAGTGAATAGACTAAAGGTAAAGAATTAGAAACACCCCCCATCCAGTACCTAACCTAGTGATGACCACAGCATTTAGAACTCACAGCCTGATAACCCAGCGTATACCCAAAAAAAAGTAGACCACACCACTGGTTCCATCTATTTACGATAATATCCTCCATTCAAACCTGGACCAAGTACTGCAAGGTTTTCCAGTAAATGCCCCACATCTATGCGACAGCCCCCTCACCCCCACCCTTCCCAGCACCCCGGACACAACGCCGACCACCCACGTCGATCCATCACTAGGACCGACGCTGACCCGGGCTCGAACCCGGGCTCGAACCCGGACTCAATCTGATGAGTGACAGACAAGAGCGTCTGGCGCTGATGGAATAATATTGACAGGCACATGTGTCATTGGTTGGGACGGGACGTGGTCATCGCATCTAGTCTCGAGTATTATGTCACAGTAGCAGCTCGCAGCTCGCAGCTCGCAGGGGGGGGGCGATCAGCAAATGCATAGCTGATGTTTTTACAGGAATATCTGATTTAAATTGCAAACGCTTGCAATGCCACAATTTTTGAGACGGTTATTGTGTTGATAATAATAAAATACCCCGCACATTGCAAGCGTTTGCAATTTAAATACAGATTTCATCCGAATACAGCAACGAATCCAACGTCAAATTGTAGTTTCTGGAGATTGACAGGTTGTGACGTGATATAGCGTCACTAGAATCAGAGTGACTGTGAGTATTCACAGCCTCATGGTTCTACTCCTTGGAGATCCGTCATTCTCATCAAATACACTAAAATCATCTCAAAAAGCCAGTGTCCAAGTAGCTCAATTGGTTAGAGCAACACCAGCGACAGATGGAAATCGGGGTCCAAGTAGCTCAATTGCTTAGAGCAACACCTGCGACAGGTGGAGATCGGGGTTCGAGTCCCCGTTTGTTCATCAATTTTTGAGACGGTTATAGTGTTGATAATAATACAGTTGCTTCTCCAGTGAAAATAGAGTTTGTAGTTCGATGGCAAGTTTTGATCGTATCAAAGTAACTTGACATTCGTTTGATTTTAGAGCAACTTAACTTTGATAGTAAATGAGCTAATCACGGTGTGACGAATCCCGGAGCGGGAAGTTAATACCAACATACGCTGGCGCTCAAAGTGTAATTTAATAACGATAATAACAAGAAGCTTGCTTTCAAGTGACACATGTTTCTCGAGCACAGATGATTATTAAGTTTATAATTGTCGTTCATGTGGAGGGAGGGGTGAGGTAGGGGAAGTTGAGCCACAGGGAGGGACGATCACCATCTCATCCCGAACGACGCTTGCCGAACGACGCCGACGCCGCCGCCGTCGCGATCGAGGAAAATCCGTGACGCCGGCCCAAATACCACACCATCGACTTTTTTGCTCGGATTCCTCCGATGGCCGCCTTTCCGCGCTCGGCCTGGACCGCCAAGCAATCAACGGAAGTGAACCAACACTCCCCCCCCCCCCCCACATTCCCCCATCTGCGTCCCTCGAGCGCCGCCGGCGTCGCGACGGTCGATATCTAACCCCCTCAGACACGCCGCTCGTTACCCGGGTTAAATACACCCTCTCGCTTGCACTGCAACAAGCCGCATAAGTCGCGCTTTGTCGCACTTGCATAGAGCGTCGCGTGGAGCCTTTTGAATGCGCATTAAGCTGTTAGCCCGGCGCTCACCCCGCCCGCCGCCCCCCCCCCCCCTCACCCCTCGGATCCGTTCTTTCCGGTGTTTTTCTGTGAACCAATGAGGTCACAACGTCAGAGCGCACGGCCGTCGACAGCCGCCTGCCAATAGGATTAGAGCGTCGCTAGGCACCGTCCAATAGCGTCGCCGAGCGGGCGGGAGGAGAGCAAACATCGGCGTCGACTTCCCCCACCTCGCGTAAAGTCACAAGGCACCGCGGGATCAAGCCACACCCGACTCAGCGAGCGCCTTGGCCTATCATCGGTGTCGGCAAGCGCCACCCGAGTCTTGCATTGTGACTGCGAAACAGAGCAATCGCTGAAGTCGCTGAAGTCGCTGAAGTCGCTGAAGTTACTGCAGGGACAGGGCAGAGATAGGGCAGAGTCAGGGCAGAGACAGGGCAGGGACAGGGCAGAGACAGGGCAGGGACAGGGACAGGGACAGGGCAGGGACAGGGCACATTGCAGGGTTATTTTGTAAACGCCAAGTTGGTCTGCAGCTTCGTTCGCTGCTTGAAACGACGCCGCGGTGGAAGCCAACGTCGGGCCACGCGGCGCACGGCGTCGCTGAGCTATGATTGGTGGAGGATCACGTTGAATCCGTCCCCCCCTCCCCCCCCGTCCCCTTCATCCCCTGCCACCCTCCTGGCATCCAGTCCATGGCGCGGCGAGTGTCACCAATTACTCCCACCACGTCGCCGTCCTCCTGGCTCCTGGCCGAGCACCAAGCGGCGCTGCGCTCCTTCAGTTTTGACGTCGCCCTCGTCTCGCGCGTGAGCCTGCGTCCGAGTTAATCCTGCCCTCTCCGCTGACGAGTCCGTGACAAGGGGTTGACTCGTGCCCGTCGTTGCCGTCTAACTAGTGTGCCAGTCTTCGCCACTTTTGACTCGAACGCCGTGGCCGACGCTGCTGCCGACGCCGACGCCGAGCCGACTACGACGACGACGCCAGGCCGCTGCATGGACGCCACGAGCAGTTCGACGCTGGCTGCCAACGGCACCGCGACGCTCGAGCAAGACGGTGATACGCGTGGTGAGTAAAACTTGGAGACGAGTTACTATCTTAGTTGGACCTGTGAACGGTCATCCCCTACGGAGACGCTAACAAGAACCAGACCTGGATTTCATCTGGTTTTTACGCTTCAGATGTGACCCAGATCAAGTCCAGGTCTGGTTCTTGACGGCGTTTTCGTGAGGGATGGTGGACATCGAACGTGAAACAGGGTAGATATTGAATCGGAAAGCGATGCTCTCGGGTTGGGTGCCGAGATGGGTTCTCCCGAATAGCAAAACATACCACTGAAGTCGCGAGTTCTAACTTGAATAGTGACCAGTTCTTAGAGACGAATGAATTGTGGTAACAGATTCATATATGATTGCAAACTGCACTTTGCTAGTGCATCATGGCTTGCAAGGGCGAAATGTTCCCCCATTTAATGGGTCCAGATAAAGAAGCAACAAGACCAGGTCTGGACGCAGCTAAAAACTGTCATCGATTTTGTTGTCGCCTCTGGAGAGCGTTATGTCAATGCCAATCAAAGTTTGGAGCTAAAAGTAACTGAAAACTTCGTGGATTTTATGTTGATTTTGGGTAATTAGTTGATGGTTGGGTCTCGTTCGTAGACAAATGTTTGGTTCGCGGTCTTTGCATGGGAAGCTGAAAGTTGGTCGAGTACATCGCACGTTTATTTCGCTGTAAACTTTTTATTCCGGTGAACTGCGACACGGAGCGGATCGCAGTTTCTTAGAATTTCGTCTGCCCAAAGATTAAGTTTGGCTCGCGCGACTCAAAGCAAGCAAAACTTACCCTCAAAACCTTGGCACAAAGATGAGCGTCAGACATTCGAGGAAAAGTCGGGAAGCAGCGGGATTTGTCGGAGGTTTCTTGGGATATAATCTTTTCTTCCAGCCGCAGTTTGTTTCCAAGAATAATACATAGCAAATCTTGCAGCTTAATCTGCTTCGAATTCAACACCGAAGTTATTTTTAATAATCTTACAGACAAATACCAGGTATATCTTGAGGCATGCATCATCCGATGGATTTGGCCAGGAAATTGAAACTAAACTGCGTATTGAAAACGGAAGGGTCGGACGCACGCACGTAGAACACGCACACGCATTCTACACACTTGAAAGAGTGGGTGGCGGTCAATTGTGCGTGCCTACTTGGCGTCGGCGTCGGCGTCGGCGTCGGAAAGTTGATGCACTCGCCGAGCTGAAGCGTCGCACGTGATCTGTGTACGAAACGTCGCTCCCTGCTCCTGTCAAGGTGTCGGATGGGATGGGGTGGGGTCGGGTGGGGGGTGGGAAGCCGACGTTTATCAAGTGCTAGGTGGCAACTCGATTAGACTGCTGGGAGCCGATGGATGCCGGTCCAAGCAGCCTCCCCCCCCCCCACAGTTCGAGGATCTCTTCTCCAAACAGCTTCGGAGGAGAATTAGTGTGCAGCGAATACAGCCAGGAAATACCTCTGATACCAGTATTGTCGATCCTTCGATGAAACTTTTTTGTATCTTCACATAGCAATTTGTTATTTGTCTTGAAATTGCTGATATTATTTCGCTGTATTTATCTAAGTAAGGCACAACAAATCTTCAACACTATAACCGTCTCAAAAATTGATGCCCAAACGCGGACTCGAACCCCGATCTCCACCTGTCGCGGGTGTTGCTCTAACCAATTGAGCTACTTGGACCCCGATCTCCACTTGTCGCGGGTGTCGCTCTGAACCATTGAGCTACTTGGACATAAGCTTTTTGAGACAATTTTAGTGAATTTGATGATAAATAATAATAATAAAATACCCCGTGCATTGCAAGCGTTTGCAATTTAAATAAGATTTCATCCGAATCTTCAGCAGATTTATTCAACGTTATTCTCAAATCTTCTTCTATTGCTGGACCCGGGGCTTGGAATGTTGACCCTCGTTGTCGCAAGGTTGCGATCTTTGCCGGTAGCTTCCAGACTCCAGACGCCTAGCGTCGCGACGCCCTATGTTGGCGACGCTAGGCCTTGTTTTGGCTGCCGCGCCCTGCCATCAAAGCCCGTCAAAGGCGCTGCAACTTTCACAGTTTTAAGCCTACAAAGGTGCCGACATTACGAGGCTTGCAGCTCTCGTAATACGAGTTCGCGGAAATCAAAGTGAAATAAAATGCTGATTTTCACTGATTCACTTCTGACAACTAAAAATAACCGTGAGAATATTTCGCCTGCGTCACGTGGCATTTGCTTTGCATCGAGTTGGGGCATATCTTCGAATAGAAGCGCTTACTGGTGGGTGTTGGCCTTCAAACTGCTCTCCATTCAAATAGCTGTATTATCCAAATTTCATCTCGGCAAAACAAACAAAACTCCCCCATCCCCCACTCCTTTTAATCCCTTAACGCCCCGTTAGCGACGAATAGCGAAGCCCACGGGACAATGCACGACGGCCGGGCACATCTTTTCCGAAATTACCCGAAACTAGGCGAACTTCAAATCTCAATTAGCCCGATCCAGGGTGGCTTAAAAACAAAAACAGGGTCTAGTGTTCAAGGGGGTGGGGGGTTGGGGGTTCGAGGCCCAGTGGTGTCACGGGCAATGATTTCCTCGTTAGTTCGGGAAAGTTGCCACACGACAGACAAGCGGGATCAACGTGCCGTGCGTGCGAAGGCAGCGCTACGAATGGGAGAGGGACGAACTTGTCTGCTAGGTCGACTACATGGCGACAGAACTGGGTTTATATTGGTTTCTCTGGCTGAAGCAGTTAAACCGTTGAGTGTGCAGGTTCTAGGTAGAGACAGAACGTTAATGTTAAACCGTTGAGTGTGCAGGTTCTAGGTAGAGACAGAACGTTAATGTTAAACCGTTGAGTGTGCAGGTTCTAGGTAGAGACAGAATGTTGATGTTAAACCGTTGAGTGTGCAGGTTCTAGGTAGAGACAGAACGTTAATGTTAAACCGTTGAGTGTGCAGGTTCTAGGTAGAGACAGAACGTTGATGTTAAACCGTTGAGTGTGCAGGTTCTAGGTAGAGACAGAACGTTAATGTTAAACCGTTGAGTGTGCAGGTTCTAGGTAGAGACAGAACGTTAATGTTAAACCGTTGAGTGTGCAGGTTCTAGGTAGAGACAGAACGTTAATGTTAAACCGTTGAGTGTGCAGGTTCTAGGTAGAGACAGAACGTTAATGTTAAACTGTTGAGTGTGCAGGTTCTAGGTAGAGACAGAACGTTAATGTTAAACCGTTGAGTGTGCAGGTTCTAGGTAGAGACAGAACGTTAATGTTAAACCGTTGAGTGTGCAGGTTCTAGGTAGAGACAGAACGTTAATGTTAAACCGTTGAGTGTGCAGGTTCTAGGTAGAGACAGAACGTTAATGTTAAACCGTTGAGTGTGCAGGTTCTAGGTAGAGACAGAACGTTTATGTTAAACCGTTGAGTGTGCAGGTTCTTGGTAGAGACAGAACGTTGATGTTAAACCGTTGAGTGTGCAGGATCTAGGTAGAGACAGAACGTTAATGTTAAACCGTTGAGTGCAGGTTCTAGGTAGAGACAGAACGTTAATGTTAAACCGTTGAGTGTGCAGGATCTAGGTAGAGACAGAACGTTAATGTTAAACCGTTGAGTGCAGGTTCTAGGTAGAGACAGAACGTTAATGTTAAACCGTTGAGTGTGCAGGTTCTAGGTAGAGACAGAACGTTAATGTTAAACCGTTGAGTGTGCAGGTTCTAGGTAGAGACAGAACGTTAATGTTAAACCGTTGAGTGTGCAGGTTCTAGGTAGAGACAGAAAGTTTTCTGCAGAGTACCGGAACATCACGTTAAGTGGAGTCACTGTCGTATTAAATTTAACATCAATATTTCTCGTAGGTTACTCGCTTTTGAATACCGTTACGTGAATATCAATCGTTGAGGTAAACATTGATGGAGATCTTTTGAGCATGTAAAGTGTTTGGAGTTATGAAGATGACAGAAATCGCGTCTACCCAAGTTAAGTAAACATGGCGTCCACCCTGACTCTCTGCCACTCTCTGCCTAGCAGCTCTCTCTATGGGCAGACCGACGCCATCGGAGGGCTCCAGTTTGAATCCGTCTAATCGCACGCAGAGCGTCGGTTGGTCCGACCGGATTTAAGTTTGCGCGTAATATCAGAAATAAATTACAAGCTCGTTTGAATGCGAGCCCATCCGCAGGGAAGCGCGCAGAACTCGTCCGGCACTCGCGAGCTTCGGCGCTTAAAACCTCAGCCAAACGACGACAACGTTGTCCCATAAGTTGGAGGATTTCTGCGCGATTATCTTTTTATAATTTTGATTGATTTTGTGGTGTTTAACGACGCACTGTTTTGACATCTGGCCATGCGGCACTGGTCTAATGGCGTCGGTGAATGAGTGGATGATGATGATGAACCTAACCTGGCCTAGAAGAGAGGAGGGGAAACCCGGTGCCGGCACGTAGCCTACTCCTGTCGAATAGCACCAAGGGGACCACCGGCTTAACGTCCCTTCCGAAGGACGGTACAACGCGAACAACAGGATTCCTCCACAAATCCATGCTGTCGAGAGGTTGATAAGCAAGGCGAGTGAAGTTGCTGTACTAACTTCCAACCTCTCTTTCAAACAGAACTGGTCATGTGTATGATGGTCACCCATCCAATACCTGACTCAGCGCAGTGTTGCTTAACTTTCATCCCTCCAACCTCTCTCCCAAACAGAACTGGTCATGTGTATAATGGTCACCCATCCAATACCTGACTCAGCGCAGTGTTGCTCAACTCCGTTCGGTTCCGCGCATAATCTGAGCTGATTTTCTGGCAGCTTCCGTTCTTCGATCTTGCAATTCGGCCTGCACTGGTTCATAATTCTTAAAAACCTTTAGTACTTATCATAGGTGCAAACATATCAAACCTAATTTGTCCAAAAGGCACAATTTTTTTAAATATTTCTTCGTGAAGAAGGTTTCAGATCACATCCAGACCTCGGTGCAGTTTCACAAAACGCTATAAAAACGACTGCCTAACAAAAGCACACAGATTCGTACACCAGTTACCAGTTTAACTCTAAGCAGTTTATTCTTAATAAATTGTGTGAATCCATTTTCTAAACTCAGCTTTCATTGGTTAACCCTCGAGAGCATCGACACGCAGTCGCTGGCTCGTCGACTTCTTGTACTAGTTTCATATCCACTTGTTCGGCATACAATTAGCCCCCGGTGTCGGGTCTCCACCCAAGTGCCCACCCTACACCCCGTACTATTGATTCGCGCCCCCCTCGCGACTTTTTGAACATAGGGGGGGTCGCTTCTGGCTCGACTCGGCAATCCGCCCCACCCCCACCCCTTCCCCACCCCCACCCTGCTAAACCCGCCCTCGGAGCGCTAAAAAAAACACACCTCGGGTAAAAGCTTCACAACAAGCATTGAGTTTATATCCACAATCAGAGGGACAGCGATTATGTTAAACTTTCTGCTGAGCAAACGATGCCGGCAACACTTGGTAACGGTAGGTGCCACCCGATGGCGCTTGCTGCTGAGCAAACGAGGCCGGCAATACTTGGTAACGGTAGGTGCCAGCCGATGGCGCTTGCTGCTGAGCAAACGAGGCCAGCAACACTTGGTAACGGTAGGTGCCACCCGATGGCGCTTGCTGCTGAGAAAACGAGGCCGGCAACACTTGGTAACGGTAGGTGCCACCCGATGGCGCTTGCTGCTGAGAAAACGAGGCCGGCAACACTTGGTAACGGTAGGTGCCACCCGATGGCGCTTGCTGCTGAGCAAACGAGGCCGGCAACACGTGGTAACGGTAGGTGCCACCCGATGGCGCATGCTGCTGAGAAAACGAGGCCGGCAACACTTGGTAACGGTAGGTGCCACCCGATGGCGCTTGCTGCTGAGCAAACGAGGCCGGCAACACTTGGTAACGGTAGGTGCCACCCGATGGCGCTTGCTGCTGAGCAAACGAGGCCGGCAACACTTGGTAACGGTAGGTGCCACCCGATGGCGCTTTAAAAGATGTTACTGATTTAGTTTTTTCAATGACTGGGGGCAAACTATTCCATAATTTTGGAGCCAGAATTGAAAAAGACGTACTGAGGGCAGTGAAGGAATGTTTTGGGATGATAAGTGAGTGATTTCGAGTGCTATGCCTTGTAGGGGGGGGGGGGGGGGGGGGGGGGGGGGGGGGGGTAAACAACTTGATCAGAGGGGGTGGGGATCAGAAGAACACTTGTGAATGTTGATACAAGGGCTTGCCGTGTAAAAGTCACCGTCGAACACTTGTACCAACCTAACTAGAGCTGCTAGTTGTTTGTGGTTACATAATTGAACGCGTGTTTCGTAACGGTGTTGACATATATGTGTGTGTGTGTGGGTTTTGATTCAATAGAGAACAGTTGTGTTTACATAGATTCACTTGTTGTTTGATTAGTGGAAAACTACGTTTTTTTTTGAGGGATAGCTTTTGCTTGATCTCCAATCTCTAGTTTGATCTCCAATCTTTAGCCCGTAGATTTGTTCGCTATTTGCTTATCGCTATGCTTCTAGGACCGCAATGATTTGCTTGGTATTCAAAATCTTGGCATCTATGGAAATCAAACAAAACAATAACTAATCTCTTCTCTTGGCCCGTGACGTGTCGGAAAAAACAACCAAGAGCCGCGAATCTAGCGACACCTGGATTGTAGTCCAGCAAACAGAGAGCGTCACCACTCAACCTGTCGGCGAGCCCGCTAACTAGATCAACTAGCCGAGTTAGCCGAGTTAGTTCCTGTCATCTTCAATCATAGCGACCTGGTCACCGTATGGCGACCTGGTCACCGTATGGCGACCTGGTCACCGTATAGCGACCTGGTCACCGTATAGCGACCTGGTCACCGTATGGCGACCTGGTCACCGTATGGCGACCTGGTCACCGTATAGCGACCTGGTCACCGTATAGCGACCTGGTCACCGTATGGCGACCTGGTCACCGTATAGCGACCTGGTCACCGTATGGCGACCTGGTCACCGTATGGCGACCTGGTCACCGTATAGCGACCTGGTCACCGTATGGTGACCTGGTCACCGTATGGCGACCTGGTCACCGTATGGCGACCTGGTCACCGTATGGCGACCTGGTCACCGTATGGCGACCTGGTCACCGTATGGCGACCTGGTCACCGTATGGCGACCTGGTCACCGTATGGCGACCCCGACCAAGGGTAGCAACGATCACATTTTGTTTAGATCCCGAAGAATGATATTTATTGGTTGCTGCAGCTTTATATTTCGAGTTACCGCGGGGCAAGGGGGCACGGGGGGCACATGGGGCACATGGGGCACATGGGGCACATGGAGCACATGGGGCACACGGGGCACATGGGGCACAGGGGGCACATGGGGCACATGGGGCACATGGGGCACATGGGGCACATGGGGCACATGGGGCACATGGGGCACGGGGGGCACATGGGGCATATGGGGCACATGGGGCACATGGGGCACGGGGTGTTTCCTAGCAAGCGTGCCAGACCTTTGCCTTTTGTTTTATAGCGTGAACGCCCACCCCAGCGTCGATTCGCTAGCGTGAAACACCGGCTGTCTCCATTGTCCCGGGCCTCAGATTTCGGGCCGAGACATGCACGTGAAGGTCGGCAAACGCCCCCCCCCCCCCCCCCCCCCCCCCACCCCACAGTCTCGGCGGCCCGGACGCGCTCTCTGCAACAAACCGCTCGACGGGGAATCGAATCAAATCTCGCCGTATTAAAGTGCGGATTACCAACACCGAGCGCTAGGCGCCGTCTGGCAAATCCAATATCGTAAAGAGCAACGCGAGGAACGCTCCAGCTTCCAGACTCCAGGCGGCGGTCCTGTTTCGGGACCGGCTAGAGTGGGGGGGGGGGGGGGGGGGAGGGGTCCCACGGGAGCACCGAGCTTAAAAGGCTTTCGCTGGGAAACGCCAGGAAAAAGAAGTGGAAGAAGAACTGAAAGAAGGAAGCGTGTCTATCGGCAGAATGTTGCTGTCTAGGTTAGGTTTATCCTGGAGGGTGAGTCTGGAAAGCTGGGAATAAATTGAAGAAAAATCTCTAACCCCTTGTCATGTGAGAGAGACGAGAGAGTAGAGTAAGTCGCTTCAAAGGATCGCCGTGGAGAATGAAATGGTATAAGCGAGCAAGTCTGGCAAGAAGCAATTTGTGAGATTTCATTAGCATATATCTATTACCGCCTAACGCCCCTACCTCGTTCCACTACCCGCTATCCAGCTTGATTAAATGGCACGGGCTCCATTGGGGATAATTAATTTTCGATTGCCCCCCAATCTTGGCACATACACCACAAATAGAGCGTGCCGAGGGGTGGGAGAGGGATGGGGTGGGGGTGAAAGACTGGTCTCCGTTCTGCCCCCTCCTCTCAACCCGGCAGAACACACGAGCTTGAGTGCCGATGCTAGCGCCGCTATTGGTCACCGCTGCAAGCTCTATGCTACACCGTGCAGCGACCTGGACAGATTGACAGGGCATAGGACGGTTGTGATTGAATCAAAACGCCCCACGTCAATTATTATCATTATTTGTGGTGTTTAACGACGCACTGTTTTGATATCTGGCCATGCGGCACTGGTCTAATGACGTCGGTGAATGAGTGGACGATGATGAACCTTACCTAGCCTAGAAGGGAGGAGGGGAAACCCGGTGCCGGCACGTAGCCTACTCCTGTCGAAGACCAAGGGGACCACCGGCTTAACGTCCCTTCCGAAGGACGGTACAACGCGAACAACAGGATTCCTCCACAAATCCATGCTGTCGAGAGGTTGATAAGCAAGGCGAGTGAATCTGCTGTATTAACTTTCATCCCTCCAACCTCTCTCCCGAACAGAACTGGTCATGTGTATTATGGTCACCCATCCAATACCTGACCCAGCGCAGTGTTGCTTAACTTGCATCCCTCCAACCTCTCTCCCGAACAGAACTGGTCATGTGTATGATGGTCACCCATCCAATACCTGACCCAGCGCAGTGTTGCATAACTTTCATCCCTCCAACCTCTCTCCCGAACAGAACTGGTCAGCCCCACGTCAAGTTTAAATGTACATTTACTTTTTATATAATTTCTTAATTGTGTAGCCGTCTACAAGGTCTGCTATTTAAATAAACGGAGGTTATGTTTCCAGCTTTTTTGCAGCGAATTTTTCAAGTTTTTCAGCGAGGGTTTTAGCGATGGTAAAGTTGAGATTTTCTTGCTCACGGACAGTGGTTGCGTTGAGTGTGCAGGTTAGGTTAGGTTAGGTTATTTATTAACATATATATTTGACACTTTTTCAAACAATTCCCATCGTTTACGCGCTTAAAAATATCAAAACGCCAAAAATTAGCAACCAAGACTGACTCTCGATGCTTCTCAAGATTGTAATCGTGTGTTTTAATATCTGGCCACGTGGATCTCTGCTCGCATGAGCAGTTGAAGGACTTCAAACTGACCCGTCCAGCCAACTGCCCCCCCCCTTGCCACCTGCCACCCCTTGCCATGAACACGACCGACTAATGATTGCGCAGGTTTTTATCCACACATTGCAGACGCTCGACGAGGACCAGCCAGCGTCCCGTCACCAGTAACCACCGAGTGCTACTCACCAGCCGGTTCGTCCAGCCCTCCTGCCCAGCATCCTCTGTCACTGTGCCTGGGCGGACCCGAGGTACGCGCGCCCTACGCCCTTCTGGGCGGTCACTGCGCCCAGGGCGGACAGTCGTCCCCGCAGAGCGCCCTGTTGAAGAGCAAAGCTGCGCTGGGACTGACCTGCGTTGTTTGCGGCGACACCAGCTCGGGCAAACATTACGGTATCCTCGCTTGCAACGGTTGCAGCGGCTTCTTCAAGCGCAGCGTGCGCAGGAAACTCATTTACAGGTGGGTGCAATGCAAGGTGCGCAGCTGATGTCAGGTCTAGATGTACTTTGCAGCGGCTTGCCATCGACATGCAAGGTAACACCGTTGAGTGTAGGTTCTAGGTGGAGAAACAACGTCAATGTTACAGTCTCTGCGTGAAAGATGGCCGCCAAATGACTACCTTACCGACAAAAATGCAGAGTACCGGAACATCACGTTAAGTGGAGCCACTGTCGTATGAAATTTAATATCAATATTTCTCGTAGGTTACTCGCTTTTTAATATCGTTACGTGTTTATCAATCGTTGAGGTAAACATTGATGGAGATTTGTTGAGCATGAAAAGTCTCAAAAGCGAGTTAACCTACGAGAAATATCGAAATTAAATTTCATACGACAGTGGCTCCACTTAACGTGACGTTCCGGTACTCTGCATTTTTGTCGGTAAGGTAGTCATTTGGCGGCCATCTTTCACGCAGAGACTGTAACATTGACGTTGAAACTCTAACTCTAACCTGCACTGAACGGTAACACTGAAGGGATGAACTCTGTTCAATGAGAGAATTGTCCAACTAAAGGCTTTTCATAAAATTGCTATGTTGGGGTAAATAAATAACTAAAGCGAGTCGTATAAAGTGAGTTTTGTCCGAGGGGCATCGAAAGTGTATAAATCAGTCAACGACTTCATGGCATGAGCCGGGTCTAAATCGCGTTGGTCTAAACTCCGAAGTCCCGGAGCTGCTTGGTTACAAGTTGGAGGCTAAAATATCTCCTCCCCTATGACAGGGAGAGAGAGAGCACCCTGTCACCCTTGAGCTAGAGAGAGAGGGGTGACTGTCACACACCTGCCACAATCTCTGTGTGCATCCGCAAGCGCTTTTCCGACTCAGAGCTCGGAAAAGCGTGCAAAACTTTTAGCGTCCCCCGCGTGCAGTCGTTCGTGCCTAATTACAATCTCTCGGTGATCGCCGTCATCTGGCGAACTGGACTATCAATCTGATACAATATCAAGTGTCTACGCCACTTGAATCAGCAACTTGATAGACTCTATTAAATTTCATTATAAATTCAAGCTCTCAACGCGTCCCATGTGTGCGTTGCAAAATCTCTATCGAAAAATCAATCTAAAGCCAATCCCGTAGCGAGCGTCCCCTCGGCAATTCCGGGCATTAAAACGATATCACTCGAGGAATAATCTAAAGTCGGGGCGCGGAGTGTGAAACCCAAATCAATTAGATATTGACCCTATATAGTAAACTTGATCGGTTCGATACAAGGTTTGGTACATAGTGTGCTCCCTTCCACCTCTCCCTCTCACTTGATGGCGGGATTTAATCTCTTCGGGCTTAATCCTTCTCTTTTCCTGCGACGACCTGCCGTGTAGGGGGTGGGTTGGGTGGGGTTGGGTGCGTCCACCCTAATCCGGTTAGCGCGCAGCTCTACGCGGCGGTGGCGGCCATATGATGGTTGACATGAATCATTTCGCCCTAAACGTTGTTCGCCACCAGAAGGGGCCTCGATTCTGCGAACGGGATCCGCCACAGATATGGAGGTTATAAAGAAAGCTGAGCCCATCGTCCCCCCCCCCCCCCCCCCCCCCCTCCCTCACCGGATTGTATGAAGAGGATGGGAAAGAGGAAAACTTACAAAGCGTTCAATCTCATTTGAGGGTGGGCCAGTCGAGCGAAACCAATCGTTTGGGTAGCAGATGAATTTCGGGATTTCGGCGGTGCCGCGGTCCCGGAAAGTATCCCTGAGGAATTCCTCTAATACCCTGAACTGGAGTCGTATCATAGAACGCGCCGCGTGGCGGGCTGCTTTTTTATCTCCCCGAGTAAGCCCAGTTCTTGATGCTGTTGCACGAGAGAGCAATATGGCAGATGGGTGGCACAGGAGGGGTAACTTCATGTGTCGTTGCGATCTCCCGGTTGTCAGCCAGAGCGAGGTGGGGAACATTTAAGCAGGTTGTCATATTCTTTACGATCTAAAATCAACCTGTACCCACACACATGGGAGTGAAAAGGGTACTTAAAATTACTCATCATAGAATGCTGAATAGCCTTCGAGTTTAATCTTTGTGGAACTGTAATAAATTGATGTCCAAACCAATTGACTTACTTGGACATGTCATTTTTGAGAAGAATATTAGATATTAGTGTTTCTAATAATAAAATACTTTGACCATTACAAGGACCTTCAATTTCAATCAGATTTCAAATCTTCGTGCTGTCAGGAAACCAAGTCATACTGAAGAACTCTTGGTACTGGCAGGTTTTTCATCTTCAGAAAGAAAAAGCTGCAATTAATGGAGGGAATAATATCAAATTAAGCTTGTACGAAAGCTCTTTTAAGTTCTTGGTGTTTGTAATCTTTTAGCAGTTCTCCACGGATTCAAGATTGTCTGCTGCTTTTGCAGACATAGCCCATGGAGTTGGGATAACAAACTATCTCTTTGCTGTGATTATACCGTACCATTAAGCACCGGTTCTATTGTGCAGGTGCCAGGCCGGTACCGGCAGGTGCGTCGTCGACAAGGCGCATAGGAATCAATGCCAAGCCTGCCGACTCAAGAAGTGTCTGCAGATGGGCATGAACAAAGACGGTAAGCAACCTCAACAATCTATCAGTACTTACACAAAATGCAGACTCTGCCAACAAAACATTCACCTAGCTTTTGAGCAAAGATTTTGCCTGCTATTATGCGATTACACTAGAGACAGTTGGACCGCGATCAGAACTCCTATACCGGCAATCAGACGAACCTGCCCTTCAGGAACATACCCTACAAAAGTAAATTAGCATCCGACCCTTATTTGCTTTCACAACGGCGTTGAACTTGAAAGTTTCGGCTCGATTATTCGCACTAAAACATAAAAGTGACGGTGAAATTCTACCTTTGGCTGTGTAGTCAGCAATCACCCCTTGCTGCCCTCAATCACAGTTGTAATAGACTCGTCCCACGCACTCAAAACGCTTCTCTACTTCAGCTTTATCGCTCCAAACTGTTCGAGGGCAACCGTTAAAACATTTTGCACGCGCTTTGATCTTCTCAAAACAAAATGGCACCAAGCGGCAATCTGCACGCACGGCTTGCTAAATACCCAAAGGTACTGTTTCACTGTCATGAATCGCGGTCGCCGTTCTTTGCACGATCTTTCGGGCGTCAGGGTGGCGGTAAAGGGGGAGGGGCCAAGTGTCAGATTCGCGATCTCAGAGCTACCTCGCGGTCGAATATCAAAGTAGCGAGCAAAACAAAGATTCGCGGTTGCCCTCGGTCGTCATTGCGTGGTCGTTGCGTCGCAAAACAAGATGGCGGATGTTTCTGCAGATGTCCGGGACTCGGACCGGGATCTGTTCTCTAGCAGTGCCATGCTGAGGTCGGCACATTACGCTCAAGGTAAATACTCGCTCCGGTATCCAATTGAAAGGGTTTCTAGCAATGTGACAAGTGGTCATTGCACTGGTATCTTAAGACTTTCTTGGTTGACCAAATCAGATACTTCCCCCCTCCCCCCATCTTCTGGGCCCTGCCATACTTTAAGATACTCTGATTTAGACTATTGTTATTTAACGACGCACTGTTTTGACATCTGGCCATGCGGCACTGGTCTAATGGCGTCGGTGAATGAGTGGATGATGATGAACCTAACCTAGCCTAGAAGGGAGGAGGGGAAACACAGTGCCGGCACGTAGCCTACTCCTGTCGAAGAGCACCAAGGGGACCACCGGCTTAACATCCCTTCCGAAGACAGGTACAACGCGAACAACAGGATTCCTCTACAAATCCATGCTGTTGAGAGGTTGATAAGCAAGGCGAGTGAAGTTGCTGTACTAACTTTCATCCCTCCAACCTCTCTCCCGAACAGAACTGGTCATGTGTATGATGATCACTCATCCAATACCTGACTCAGCGCAGTGTTGCTTAACTTTCATCCCTCCAACCTCTCTCCCAAACAGAACTGGTCATGTGTATGATGATCACCCATCCAATACCTGACTCAGCGCAGTGTTGCTTAACTTTCATCACTCCAACCTCTCTCCCGAGCAGAACTGGTCATGTGTATGATAGTCACCCATCCAATACCTGACGCAGCGCAGTGTTGCTTAACTTCGGTGATCTCACGGTCTTATGACTTTGGAAACTTTCTTATGCCACTTTACACCAACCAAGCTGTACCCAAATGAAGGGAGGGAATCAAATGGGTGGTACCCCACCCATTTCCCCGCCAACACTGTTTGGCTATGTGCCATTGCGTTCCAACTGCATGCCACATAAATTGCTTAACGTTTCCACATTTTCTTTTATCAATTCCTCTTTCAAAACGCACACAATCAGAAATGCGAAAACAAAATGGACGAAAAATAGCTTCATCGGTTTCACTTTTGTCATCCACTGCGACGAGCATCAAGGCGGCTGTGATGGCCGACTGATTAACGCGTTTCAAAGCCCGGCCCCGTTAATCCCACACAAAGCACCCCTTCCCTCTCCACCCCACCCTACACCCTGTCACCAGCGCCATCTAGACGCCACCCAGCGCCGCCTTAAGCCGCCAGTAATTTACGACCTCAGATGAGCGTGCGAGCAGAGGAACGAGAAGGGGGGGGGGGAACTTTGAGAAGTTAGTAATCCATAGTCCATCCCCACGGCACGAAAATGGCGGCGTCTCCGTCGTCTTCTTTTTCTGCGCCCGAGTCAAAGCCTTGCATTCAGGGCCCCGCGGCAACGGAGGGGGGTGGGGTAGGGTGAACGAGTTGGCGTCGTCCTCAAACCAGGAGCGTGACAATGTAAATTATCGCTCGCTTTTCTCGCGGGCGTCGCGGCGCAAAGCCTTTGCCAGCCACGTTCCGGCGTCTTTAGGCGTCGGTCCTAGGATCGTGTCTGCCTCGCTAATTGCACCGACGCCGAGCGTCGACCGTGGGCGTCGCGTGCAATTACCCTTGTTACGTCGCGACGCCGTGGCAAGACGCCGCACAAAGCGTGCTAATCGCCCCCCTGCCCCCTGATTTGCATGCGTGCGTTCTCTGGGGGGTGAAGGGGTTAGGTCGGTCGGGTGTGAAACTGTTGCCCGGACGCACGACGCCGACGCCGATGAGCGGCGCTCGTTAGTGGTTTGTGGTAACAAACGACCCGTGGCGGTGACCCGCTCCATCGCCCGTGAGGGCAGCTCTATCACCTAAGTTAAGCAACACTGCGCTGGGTCAGGTATTGGATGGGTGAACATCATACACATGACCAGTTCTGTTCGGGAGAGAGGTTGGAGGGATGAAAGTTAAGCAACACTGCGCTGGGTCAGGTATTGGATGGGTGACCATCATACACATGACCAGTTCTGTTCGGGAGAGAGGTTGGAGGGATGAAAGTTAAGCAACACTGAACTGGGTCACGTATTGGATGGGTGACCATCATACACATGACCAGTTCTGTTCGGGAGAGAGGTTGGAGGAATGAAAGTTAAGCAACACTGCGCTGGGTCAGGTATTGGATGGGTGACCATCATACACATGACCAGTTCTGTTCGGGAGAGAGGTTGGAGGGATGAAAGTTAAGCAACACTGCCCTGAGACAGGTATTGGATGGGTGACCATCATACACATGACCAGTTGTGTTTGGGATAGAGGTTGAAGGGATAAAAGTTAGTACAGCAACTTCACTCGCCTTGCTTATCAACCTCTCGACAGCATGGATTTGTGGAGGAATCCTGTTGTTCGCGTTGTACCGTCCTTCGGAAGGGACGTTAAGCCGGTGGTCCCCTTGATCTTCGACAGGAGTAGGCTACGTGCCGGCACCGGGTTTCCCCTCCTTCCTTCTAGGCTAGGTTAGGTTCATCATCATCCACTCATTCACCGACGCCATTAGACCAGTGCCGCATGGCCAGATGTCAAAACAGTGCGTCGTTAAACACCACAAATCAATCGAACTACAAAAGGAATTTTTGTTTTATAACAAATGTTTTGTGTGAATACGTCACTCGCTAGACGCTAGCTGGCTTGTGCCATTACGATCTTCCCTTCAATGAGGCTTTGCCAAAAAAAAAAATTACATATATATATCTCCGTCAACAACGACGCTTTGCCCGTCGGAACGCACGGGCGTCTCCCGACGTCGCTCGTGGCGTCGGGACGCCGCCTTTGTCGCATGCACGAAAGGATTGAAACCGCCGAGATAATGACGACGCCGCCGACGACGCCGCGTGTAGCGAGTCAGTCGAGCGGAATGAGGATAAAGAAACAAGAAAGAGATGATGTTATTACGTAGTACACTGTGATCAACTCTTTCATCCCCCACCCCCCTTAACATCCCTTAGTTGTTTCTGTTTTTCTCGCTGTTTTTAGTTGGTATAAACCACCGCTACGCCGCCTCCGCGCCACTAACAACATTGTTAGCGTGGCTAGTGAGTTTATTTGCATAGAGGCTGCTTATGGTGGTTTCCACGGGGTGGGGGTTGCACGCAAACAATGTGGTGGTCACGTGCCGCTATGCAAATGCCTGGTGATCGCCCCCGCCCCTTCCCCCCAACATAGGGCGCCGCTAGGCTCGTCATTAAGCGTCGTTACAGGCCTGGTGCCCGATAGAGCGTCGGGGATATCTGGTATTAGCGACGTCGCTGTGACAAGTGCAGTGCAGGGACGTGATGGGATGAATCCCAGCTCTGGACGAGGACTTGACAGCAATGTGGATGTATAAACGTGATGGATTTGTGAAATGTAAACGTGGATGAAACAAATTTGTGGTTATTCTGTTGACGTTCGTGATGGGATTGTGTCGATGTGTTGGCGGGAGTTCAGGTATTGAGGGTTTGATTAAACCTGGCCGTTTATCATCTTGTTTTCTTCGCGTGGCTGCTGTTTGGGTGGAAGCTGGTGACCTGCGCAGGAGCCGTTTCAAGGGAGTAAGAGTCAAAATCAAACGTCCAAAGAAACCGTTTGAAATTTAAAATTTCTAAAAATTAATTTTCTAACACGTTTTGTAGGTTTGCTAAAACAGAATAGTTCGATTTTTTTGTAGCGGAGTCTTATTTGCCTCCCACATTTCTTGCGCTTTGTTTATACGCTTCAAAATTCAGGATTCAGGATTTCAGATTTTTGTGACTCGAACAACCTTCTTCAAGCTTGGTTATGTTTTTAACTGTAGACCAAGATGTGGAAAATTACGAATCCGGTCCTGAGCTGAGCCAACATGGAGCTCGTTGGAACAAAATTCACCTTTGTTGCCTCTTCCCGATCCTCCTGTCTTCCGTATCTTCCCGTATCCCGTTGACGTCAGCGTCCTGGTTGACGACACCGCCCACCCCCGTCCCAGTGATCGGCCCCTGAGAGGGTGGGGCGATCTGCCAGCTTGGAATTGCGTCAGGGAATCGCGGGCACGACGGCACACGTTGACACGTGCCCGATCAGAGGCGGCGGTCGATCGCTACCTGTTACCCCAACATCCGGTTCCGGGAGACGTGAAATCAGAGATCGTTCGCATGATCTGAATTAACCTCTCTTTGAGGGGTTAACAAATCAGGTTCGTCGGTCAGAGCGATTTACAAATCTTTCAGGTTAGGTCTTGTTTTTATCCTGATTCCCAGCGGGATGAATATTGACCATCAAACGTTGGGACGTCGATGGGAACAGAGCTAAGCGCGTGTCGTTGAAACGGGTTCAACAACAATAGAAGCCACTGTCTGGTTGAATCCACTGCCCACTTTACTTTCATTCTTCTGCCATCAAAATAGAATGCGCATTGTCAAGGAGTTTATACTCACTCGAAGAGGCGTTTAGTAAGCTTGAAGATTGACAGACTCGTCTATGTTACAGCCGTGCAGAATGAGCGCCAGCCAAGGAACACAGCCACCATCAGACCGGAAGCTCTAGCAGAGATGGATCAGGAGCGCGCCTTCCGGGAGGCGGCCGTCGCTGTGGGAGTCTTCGGGTGAGTCCATGCTTTGCTATGTTTTGTCTGACTTTGGGTTGGTAACATTTAGCTGGTTAGGTTGGTAACATTTAGCTGGTTAGGTTGGCTAAGAATTGGCCACCCCTACGCGTCGTCCCTGGTCATCTTTGACGGGTATAAGCCTTGTTGATCACCAGCAAACCTGTGACCTCTTCAAAACTTTGGTGTCCTGACGTCCAAAGCGCGCGATGAAAGGTTCGCTTGTTTCCGTTTCCTCGCACAATTGCACACCCGCGCGAGTCGTGGTTCGTTTGTTTGTCTGGTCGACTTTGTCGCCTCCAGCGTCATACGTCTGCGCCATCTTTGCCCGCGCGATCTTTGTGCCTCGCAGATGGCGCTTCGGTCGCGGCTCTTTGAAGCTTTGAACTCCGTGTAGTTCACTGAGTCGCCGCTGTTGTGCTGTCAGTCAGGTGTGATTGCCGCCTGCGTTGCGTAGAGGCGTCAGTCAATGTTGGGACGATGCTCACTTTCAGTGCGTGACCTTTTTAATATCCTGACACGCTTCCAGCGTATGCGTCCGTCTGCTTGGATCACATAGACGCATCAGAGAAACCATTCGACGACATTACAACCACAATCCCCCACGTCACGAGTAGCCAAATACATAAATCATAAATCAATACATAAAATCACATGTCTAGCTAAGTATTTTAGTATTAGGCCTTGTTGTTTTTTGCAATTTATTTGTAATTATAGTGTATTTTTATTTATGACGAGTCCACATCCTTTTACTCTTCGAATGTAAGCCTTGTGATTCTGGCATAAATAAAGATACGATAAGCAGTAAGCACAACACCAGAAAAAAATATCACTTCCACATAAACAACAATAGGTGAACCCTGTACAAGAAAAATCCAGCATATCATAGTAAAATTATTTTCAAAAACATGCCAGAAAACATTAAAATACAACGATACAAACAGGGATTCGAGACCATTTTAAAAAAGTACCTAATTTCAACCTGCCCGTACACAATCAAGGATTTAATGTTCTAGACAATTGCTCGCCCATGCAAGTATTTTAATGTAAATGGTTTTAATTTTATTACGACGCATTCTATTACAATGAACCTAAATATTTGTTCACAGAATAAAGACATTATTATTATTATTATTATTATCCCAGTTTGGGATCTGGACCAGCGAATCTGGACCTAGCTACATTTTCCCAGAGAAGATCTATAACTCAGCTTCATTTCGTGTTTGGTTTATCCAGATTTCGCGGGTGATTCTCTGTAGCTGACAAATAAACAATTCGCGTATATTGTCTCATTTCTTTCCCCGACTTATACTTTAAATCATCAATTTATTTTGCTGTTACATATGCCAGAACTTATCTGGCGCTGGAGGTCCTCGGCCATCGATTGTTGGTCATGAAATAGCTGATAAAGAATCAACTCTAACCCAACAAACCAGTGTGACCAGGAGGGGGAGGGGGGGGGGGGAACAATTCGTTTTAGTTTCGCATTTACCAAAATGGCATTAATCCAGCGTTTGGGGATCATACGGGTTATGACGATAAAGCAAACATGAAAAACGCCATGCGGTCTTTTAAAGTCAATACGCCAACAAACTATTTTCAATCTCGACATATGTAGATGTACACTAATATTTCAATCTCCATTATGCACTTGCGCTGCACCAGCAAGCTGCACCAGCCAGAGGAACAAACAGTGTCAGCCATAAAACGCATCATTAAATATTCACTATATGTTTATCCTCATATTAAACCCACTTCATTCACGGCTAGATTACATCCAGACCAGCGAGTAGGGGACCCACCCGCTCGGAGTAGGCACCAGCTCGGGGTAGGCACCCGCTCGCAAAGTCATTTATGATAACATATTCTTTTGTGTGCACAAATTTGTCCTCCCAACACAAAGCCATCGAGGTGGAAGGGGTAGGGAGGGATGGAGGGTCGAACCGACCAGCAGCGCACCCGAGCGCCGAGCTGGGAATTAGCAACACAATTAAATAGACGTTTGATTCACGTGGCTACAACGGTGACCCGAGCGGCGGGTACCAGAACTAGCAGATGGGTGTCCTAGGCAATCGCCGGTGATTGGAATCAATCAGACGGCGTGGAGTATCGCGTTGAGTGCGTTGAGTGCGTGCGAAGAAATGCGATTACCTCTGATTTGTGAACCACAACGAAGTGGTGACAGCACAAGTGCAAATGATGCTAAAATCAGGGGGAATTATTGGGGCTCGTCCGAGTCTTGCATTGAAAGTTGGGCCTGGGTTTTTGCAAATAATGTGTAAGTTGAGGTTGATGAATCGCACTTTGCACCTATATGTCGGTGTGAACCTCCTGGTCCAGGCCACGGTGGTCTTGTAGAGACGTTACCACAACCAGCTCAAGCCACGGTGTTAACCTTTATGCCACTAAAAGTAAGGTTAGATTATTATTATTATTCTGCTTATTTATTAATAAGTCTTGCGGGCAATTTTCTTAGTATACTCAATTGGTTGTGGACTTCAAGAGACAGTTTTTTACAGAGCAACCCTGAATAAGATCTTTACTTATGTACTGAAATCAACTCAAATTAATCACATCTATTTTAATCTGTCACCTAAAACATGGCAGCTGCGTACGCAGCGGGTGGTCTACATATATATATATATATATAGCAAGGTTGGTTCAAATACCAAAAAGTGTTTTCATAAAAAATCTCCGTTTTATTGCTAACAATAAATCGATGCCATCAGCACGACCGACTCGATGAAAACTTTGAAACGTCAACGCTTTGCACATTTTGTTTCAGTCCTCCGGTGTCGCTGGCCATGGGACTGTCGCCGCGCTATCATCACAGCATGTTCACGTCAACCATGGACCCTCCCAGCAAATACGAGCCGGATGACGGTAAGAACCCTCACCATCTCACAAAACAAACCATCATCTAGGTACAATACTTCAGAGTTCAACACAAATAATTGCCCAATCGAAACTGCATCAGCTCTGCTATCTCTTCGCTTGGCCTTGCAATCTCCAGCCCTCGTCGTCGTCACAAAGTAGCGGCCCTTTGACTTCGTCTTCTTTCTCCTCCCCCTCTTTTATCTCCATCTTCGTCCTCGCCCTGCTTCATCTCCGTCTTTGTGCTCGCCAGTTATTCAAAATTGAAATCGTATTCATCCACTGTCTTTAAGCAGTTAAGACGCCGGGGATTTAAAACGTTTGACTACGTCTTCATTTCACGGGCTGCTGCCGTCCAAATAAAATACTGCGATATTGTGTTTTCATTTCGTTGTGCGCCCCAACCCCACCTGTCGCTCGACGGCTTTGCAAAAGATGGCTCAATTTTGTAAAACGCGCCCGTGGAAATTACTTACAGACTCAAAACGTGGCATCAAATTGACAAGCAGCGAGCCGAGAGTTTTAATAACTTATTCTCTGAGTCGCTTCAATTTGTTCCCGTTTTTCTCTGCTGCAGTCGGCAAGAAACTTGCTTAACGTTGGACTGCGATGTTAATCCTTTGCCTCCGACTCGTTTTAATTAATTCCGGCCTCGTCAAGCAAGCGATGGGTGGAGGGGAGGGTGGTGGTGGGGCAGGGGGAGAGTGATCGGGATGTACACCTTCGCTCCCAGATTCATTAGTTGCCGTCAGTTGCAATCGCCGATCTGCCAGGCGGGTGGACAGGAGGCTGTGAGTGGGGGGCGGTGGGGGATTGTTTTTTGAAGGGGTTTTCATCTGCAGGTGGCCACGTGGTTGGATTGAACTCGTGCCAGTAACTAGCTGCAATTAGCGAGTGCTCCAAAGCACACCGCCATCTTGATTTGCAGTCGCTCGCCTCGTGTTCATTATATGCATTTGCTGAATAAATGTCTGACCTTCTCCGACTCCCTTGGTGTAGAATCTGAAGAAATCTTGACCCCCTTCCCCCCGGACAGAAACTAACCACCTTCCATTGGCTTTCACGAAGCTTGGTCCTTTCGGTACATCGATGACCAGCAACTTCTGTTGGTATTACTGTCTGGTGACTTCTGTTGGTATCCCTGTTGAGTGTGCAGGTTCTAGGTAGAGACACAACGTTAATGTTAAACCGTTGAGTGTGCAGGTTCTTGGTAGAGACAGAACGTTGATGTTAAACCGTTGAGTGTGCAGGTTCTAGGTAGAGACACAACGTTAATGTTAAACCGTTGAGTGTGCAGGTTCTAGGTAGAGACACAACGTTAATGTTAAACCGTTGAGTGTGCAGGTTCTAGGTAGAGACAGAACGTCAATGTTAAACCGTTGAGTGTGCAGGTTCTAGGTAGAGACAGAACGTTAATGTTAAACCGTTGAGTGTGCAGGTTCTAGGTAGAGACAGAACGTTAATGTTAAACCGTTGAGTGTGCAGGTTCTAGGTAGAGACAGAACGTCAATGTTAAACCGTTGAGTGTGCAGGTTCTAGGTAGAGACAGAACGTTAATGTTAAACCGTTGAGTATGCAGGTTCTAGGTAGAGACACAACGTTAATGTTAAACCGTTGAGTGTGCAGGTTCTAGGTAGAGACAGAACGTTAATGTTAAACCGTTGAGTGTGCAGGTTCTAGGTAGAGACAGAACGTCAATGTTAAACCGTTGAGTGTGCAGGTTCTAGGTAGAGACAGAACGTTGATGTTAAACCGTTGAGTGTGCAGGTTCTAGGTAGAGACAGAACGTTAATGTTAAACCGTTGAGTGTGCAGGTTCTAGGTAGAGAAACAACGTCAATGTTACAGTCTCTGCGTGAAAGATGGCCGCCAAATGACTACCTTACCGACAAAAATGCAGAGTACCGAAACGTCACGTTAAGTGGAGCCACTGTCGTATGAAATTTAATTTCGATATTTCTCGTAGGTTAACTCGCCTTTTAATATCGTTACGTGTTTATCAATCGTTGAGGTAAACATTGATGGAGATTTGTTGAGCATGAAAAGTCTCAAAAGCGAGTTAACCTACGAGAAATATTGAAATTAAATGTCATACGACAGTGGCTCCACTTAACGTGATGTTCCGGTACTCTGCATTTTTGTCGGTACTGTCTCTGTCTAGCGACTGTCTTGTGACGATCTTACCTTGTTTGATCCTCTCTCTCAGCCGCCGGCGTACGATCGACAACCCTCGAGCGCCGCGGCTGCTACATTAAGATGTATTTCTCTGCAGAAGACAGCATCGACGTCACCAACGACGAGACGTTGCCACCGACGCCGACGCCGCGTTCGCTGTCTTGTTCGATGCCGACGTCGGTCCCGAGCGTCGCGACGCAGCACCGGCCAGCCGAGCCGGCGCCGATCTATCCTGGCGTCCAGGAGACGGTGTACGAGACGTCGGCGCGACTTCTCTTTATGGCCGTGAAATGGGCGAAGAATTTGCCGTCGTTTGCGAGTCTGCCGTTCCGGGATCAGGTACGCGACCCTTTGTTGACTTGTACGTTACAAGGTCAATGAACCCAACTGATGTTACCTGTTCTACCGAAGATAATAAGTTACCCATGGGTATTGAATGCTAAGTGAAGAACAACTAAATTTCCCAACGTTTCGTAACTTGTACCTGTTACTTTATCAAGGGTAAGAGCAGTCCTGACAATTTTCCAATAACAAAAGAACCACATAAAATTATAACAATTACCTAGTTCAAGCTTCCTAAATGCATCTGAATAAAATAATCAGGGTCAAAAACATAAAAACTAATGTATTATGTATTTTCTGAAATAAAATCCCGGACAAACAAAAACCATTTCAACTTGGTTTTGAATGCTAAGTGAAGAACAAATAAATTTCCCAACGTTTCGTAACTTGTACCTGTTACTTTATCAAGGGTTAGAGCAGTCCTCAAAACCAAGTTGAAATAGTTTTTGTTAAACTAGAGCTAAGTTTACATCAAGTAGACATGAGTCTAAAAACAATCACAGTTACAATACTCCTCGAAGATTCCAGTCTCAACATTTCACATAAATAGCATCAGATCAGAAATATCCTGAAGAAACAAGAGGAGATTTTGGCCTGCAACGTTTCTGCAAAACTAGTTTGTCTTACCCTTGACTTGACTTGCAGTCCCGGCGATCTCAGCCACAATCTCAAACGCTCCTCTCCTCCCACCTGACAGGTGATCCTGCTAGAAGAAGCTTGGGCTGAACTGTTCCTCCTGAACGCTGTGCAGTGGTGCATGCCCCTAGACGCCAGCCCGTTGTTCTCAGTCTCGGAACATGCGTCTGGAGTCCCTAACGGCAAAGCGAGTCAAGTTGCAGCCGATGTACGACTGCTGAACGATACCCTACATCGGTACAAAGCTGTCGGCGTTGATCCGGCAGAGTTCGCTTGTCTCAAAGCCATTGTACTCTTCCGAGCAGGTAATATTATTATTATTTGTGGTGTTTAACATAGCACTGTATTGACATCTGGCCGTGCGGCACTGGTCTAATGGCGTCGGTGAATGAGTGGATGATGATGAACATAACCTAACCTAGAAGGGAGGAGGGGAAACCCGGTGCCGGCACGTAGCCTACTCCTGATGAAGACCAAGGGGACCACCGGCTTAACATCCCTTCCGAAGGCCGGTACAACGCGAACAACAGGATTCCTCCACAAATCCATGCTGTCGAGAGGTTGATAAGCAAGGCGAGAGAAGTCGCTGTACTAACTTTCATCCCTCCAACCTCTCTCCCGAACAGAACTGGTCATGTGTATGATGGTCACCCATCCGATACCTGACCCAGCACAGTGTTACTTAACTTTCATCCCTCCAACCTCTCTCCCAAACAGAACTGGTCATGTGTATGACGGTCACCCATCCAATACCTGACCCAGCGCAGTGTTGCTTAACTTTCATCCCTCCAACCTCTCTCCCAAACAGAACTGGCCATGTGTATGATGGTCACACATCCAATACCTGATCCAGCGCAGTGTTGCTTAACTTTCATCCCTCCAACCTCTCTCCCGAACAGAACTGGTCGTGTGTATGATGGTCACCCATCCAATACCTGACCCAGCGCTGTGTTGCTTAACTTCGGGGATCTCACGAGAACCGGTGTTTCCAACACGCCAAACCGTTCGGTCAGAAATTAATTATTTAGAGTGGAAACCAGCCCCGTTCCATGAGACCCGCATCCTACCCGTAAACCTGTAGACTTATGACGGTACCAACTCATCGAGACAGTCTAAATGTTAGTCTTTGGGAAATAATAACGGCCAGGTTATTCAGAGGTTTTTCACAAGGACAGAACTGGTCTAAACACATCAACTCTAACCTCAAACCTCGGCTTGGTTGTAGAAACGCGTGGCCTGAAGGACCCCGTGCAGGTAGAGAACCTCCAAGACCAGGCGCAGGTGATGCTTGGGCAGCACACACGGGGACACCACCCTGCGCAAGCTGCACGCTTCGGTCGCCTGCTGCTCATGCTGCCCCTGCTGCGCCACATTGCCACCTCCCGCATCGAACAGATCTTCTTTCAGCGCACTATCGGCAACACGCCCATGGAAAAAGTGCTGTGCGATATGTACAAGAACTAGCCAGCTGTGAGGCACGTGGGCGTTGAGTGGGCTTCGTTGCGTAGCGGGTTGCCTGGACTGAGGGACGATGCGTTGGAGGCGTTGTCGAAGACTTTTTGATATGAATTCCTCGGTTTTTTGGTGTTTTTTATCAGTTTTGTAGCCTCGAAAACGTGTCATCATATGTCGAAGAAACCTCGAGCAGCAAGTGTTTGATGTAATGTAAAACCGACCATCAAACGGATGTACAGGCTGAGCTTGGGATGAACTTTGTCTGGAGGTTCTGGTGCTGTGGGACTGGACGGTGGTAAAACATTGGGAAGTCTACTCAAGACACTGAAGGCAGAAGCGACATTTCATTGAGGTTGAACATTGTCAACTCACATTTCACTAAATCATTCGGAAAGCTATGACTTACATTGGTGTTTATGGTTAATATCGTTACCTACTTATAGGATTCTAGTTCTGTATTTGTGCGTACCCCATGTGCTTTGGTTGGAACTGACCGGGGTGTCTGTTCAAAGGAAGGGTGTTACAGTTTCCACCCTGCACGGGCCTAACGGCGCCTAATTTTCACTGGCCTAACGACTCAAATATCGCCAAACGTTCGTGGCTCACGTTTTGTTACCATTTTCTTTCAAATGCAGATTCGTTTATCTCATATTTTGTGCTGTGATGTTGACAGCTGTCACGGGCCAAATTAAGTTGGCAATACTGTTTTAAGTCTAATCTTCTAAGCTGTGGACTTTGGCTGTAATATTCTCTCTTTGTAAATAATAGATGTGTAATATTTGAGGTCTAATCGATAAAAAAAACCCCACACGATTTAGGGAATATTTTACTAGCTTCGTTTTGTTTACAAATTGTTTTGCTGTTTTGATTGATTTGAACTAATTCAAGCGACATTGCATGTCCTCGAATCTTCAAGTAATGTTTGTTGCAACTCTTGCAGCAGATGTACCGACATACAATGTATCTGAACTCAGTACTTCATCTTGTTTAGTGCATGTCGTACCGAGCAATTGATTGATTACATGCAATTAGCACATTGTTTTTAAACGAGCTCAGAATGGTCAACTATACTCTCCTTATTTTCACATCAAGAAAACTCGTAATCGTTTCGTATTTAATATTTCCTAAATGTGACGACATTACATCTTTAGTGTCATTTTGATTAACATCGATTAAAAAGTGTTTATTACAAATCTTGCTTTGTACAAACCAAACATTCCCAATCCACAGTCAATCACATTCCCAATCCCCAGTCAATCACATTCCCAATCCCAGCCAACCACATTCCCAATCCCAGCCAACCACATTCCCAGTCCCAGCCAACCACATTCCCAGTCCCAGCCAACCACATTCCCAATCCCAGCCAACCACATTCCCAATCCCAGCCAACCACATTCCCAGTCCCAGCCAACCACATTCCCAATCCCCAGCCAACCACATTCCCAATCCCAGCCAACCACATTCCCAATCCCAGGCAACCACATTCCCAATCCTAGGCCAACCACATTCCCAGTCCCAGCCAACCACATTCCCAATCCCCAGCCAACCACATTCCCAATCCCAGCCAACCACATTCCCAATCCCAGGCAACCACATTCCCAGTCCCAGTCAACCACATTCCCAGTCCCAGTCAACCACATTCCCAGTCCCAGTCAACCACATTCCCAATCCCAGCCAACCACATTCCCAATCCCAGCCAACCACATTGCAGGCAAAGAATCAACCGTCTAGGTCCCTTCAACAATAACTTATGATAAATTAACTCATGGCCGTGTTTTAGTTTTGGGTCCAGGTAATGGCGATGTCAACAAAGAAGGACTTTATCAGCTTGGACACTTTGAACATTTCGAACACCATTTCATTTGCCAGGACCGCGGTCTGAGGGCAGTTGAGTGACGTATCCATCACGTCAAGCCACCTTATGGAGGATGCCGATAGACTCCTGGCATGGGAAGGAGGGGGGGGGGGGGGGTGCATTAATCATAGCGCCGTGGACCCTAATATAGGGTGGTCGTAAAACAGAGACCCCCGCCCCAACCCGCGGCCAGCAGTCGCCACTGATGGGTTCATCGATTCACGGATCGTCACGACCTCTAGTGGACCTCGTTGCAACCTGCAGCTGGGATCTAGTTACATCGCGGCTCGCTAGGTGTCTCTACCGTCCGTTCCAGTTTTCAATTTGATGCCTATTATTCCAGAGCCCTTATTTTACTCTTATATTATTTTTATTTTATTCGTGGTGTTTAACGACGCACTGTTTTGACATCTGGCCATGCGGCACTGGTCTTATGGCGTCGGTGAATGAGTGGATAATGATGCACCTAACCTAGCCTAGAAGGGAGGAGGGGAAACCTGGTGCCGGCACGTAGCCTACTCCTGTCGAAGACCAAGGGGACCGCCGGCTTAACGTCCCTTCCGAAGAACGGTACAACGCGAACAACAGGATTCCTCCACAAATCCATGCTGTCGAGAGGTTGATAAGCAAGGCGAGTGAAGTTGCTGTACTAACTTTCATCCCTCCAACCTCTCTCCCGAACAGAACTGGTCATGTGTATGATGGTCACCCATCCAATACCTGACTCAGCGCAGTGTTGCTTAACTTCGGTGATCTAACGAGGACCGGTGTTTCCAACACGGCAAACCGTTCGGTTATTTTACTCTTACCATGAGTTGGGCACATATCAGATGAAATCTGATTTAAATTGCAAACGCTTGCAATACGCGGGGTTATTTATTTTTATCAAGACTTTAATGTTAATAAAATGTGCAGATATTATTACAGGTTTTTGCCACCTCGAGCGCAGGTAGTCATTTCGCCTGGATGAGCAATTCTTAGGCCGTTTGTTTTGAGATGTTAAGCTACCTAGGGGGCAACGGTCGCACCTGCCTCTGTAACAACTCTAGATAGAGTGTAGAAATTAGCTGGATATTAGCCCTCATGTTCAAAAACAGTGGGGAAAGTCTGGACCATACGTTGGGAGGGGTCCCAACGTATGGTCCAGATCTCGGGTCATAGAATTAGTGGTGCCATCTCGGGATGAAAACACGAACTTGAGAACGACGAGCTATAAGCGTGCACTTGTCTCAGAAACTTCCATTCCCAAAACAATTTTTGTGAAAACAATGTCCACCCGCTCCTGATCACAACGCATGCGTCCAGTGGGTGAGCTATCAGACATGGCCGTGTGAAACTGCAAAGTGCAGCTTGAAATGAATCTCTTTTGCTGAAAATGGCCCTCAAATCCTGTTCCCACATCCACACCCTTACTTTTTTGGGGGGCTCTATCTGTCCCCCGAGCCTCCGGCCTAACTAATTTTCGTTTGTTAAAATTTGTCCCGCCTTTCGAAATTTTAATTATGGTGACCTACGTATAGCCGCTAGTTGGACGGACGTGTACGCAACTTGGTTGTGCGTACATAAAAGTGGCCGGTGAAACAATGGCAAGTGGTGGTGCAATTGTACCGAGACTGTACCGAGGTCTGTACTTGTACACAGATTCATGAACGTGCAGTCGTCATTTTGATTCGTCCAGCAGAAGACGTTTGACCGTCGAGTACCATGAAGACTCAATACTTTGCACTTTCTCTGACCTTCGCCCTTACGGTGCTCTTCGCCACGTTGCCAGATCCAGCTGATGGTAAATACGATCTCTTATACGATAACATATTTATAATAATAATATTAATAAGTTCATTTATTCAGTATGAACAATATTCATTGTTTTCGATGAAATCTTTATTTAAATTGCAAACGCTTGCAATGCGCGGGGCATTTTATTATTATCAACACTATAACCGTCTCAAAATTCGATGCCCAAACGGGTCTTTTTTAGATTTTTGACACAGTTATAGTGTTCATAATAATAAAAAATTGAAATTCATTGGTTCCTAGAAGGATGGCTTTTAAAGTCTAGTTTTCAAACAGGTGCAGCTTAGAACCAATGTTATAGGGAAATATTTTTAAGATTATTATTTAATTTTTATCATTGTGTTCAAATACGCGTTTAAAATAAAATCTGACGTATTTTTTCTTTTTATAATCCGATCATAACTTTTCTATTTATATTTGTTTTAAGAATGGCTAAAATATGAATTCTCGTGGCGGGATTAAAACGGGCCGTGATTAACTACAGGTAGTTCTGACGTCATTTTGTTGTTTCCTTTGCGTTCGCTTCTGTTTTTTGACGTCATACTGACGTCAGATTTCACTTCATGTCATAAAAAAATGGCGACCCTCGTTTTCGTACGAGATTCAAACGCAAACATTTTAAACAGGTATAATTTATTCAAAATTGTATTTAGAAGAAAATAAAAAAATACGTGTTCATTATTTTCTCACAAAAAAAAATAGTTTCAAATTTAAAAAGATTTCTCTATTGTCTATTAAATGAAAATTCATTGAGCTTAGCATTGAAAGTTAAGTAGCTTATCATACTTGTAATGCCCGTAGGTAGGTATAGTTTGTTTTAGCTTTTTGCCCCTACATATGCAGGGATCTTCTCGTGTAATGCCTGTCAGTGGTGAGAGTATCCCGGTTTATTCTGGTAAAAGTGAAGGTGCAGGATCGGCAAGGAGTTCAACGACCACCCACCCACGATGGGCTCTGTCGTCAATCCCTGAACAAAGATTGACATAGCAATACACAAGCAGGGATTGTGCAAGTTATAGTAACATAGGCAGTGGTTATTTTGGGCGTACGCTCACGCACCTTTTCTTGCACTAGTGTACGTCGATCACTCATTCCAGGAAAAGTTTGGTCTACTCGGCATTTCAATTAAATTCAAGAAACACGTTTTATTTTTATGTGTTTGTGAAAATTGTTTTTGGAAATGGCATTCAACAAAACGTAGGTATATTCACAGAATTTTATAATTTTGAAAAATAAATGCCAAATACACTAGCTCATAATTATGACAATGCAGAGCGATAGCGAGGCTAAGCTTAGCTAAGCTCAGGCAACGCTACACTTTATCGGGCAACGCTCCCCCCCCCCCCCCCCCCCCCCCACCTCTCAAAGAAAACACACTCGATACTTACACAAACACACAGTGAATTTACCTGAATTTAATTGAGAGCGTACCAACCTTTTTCATAACAAATTAACCACTGAACATAGGAATCAAACAGGAGCAGACAGGAGCAGACAGGAGCAGACAGGAGCGAACAGGAGCAACAGGAGCAACAGGAGCAACAGGAGCAAACAGCAGCGTTCCCTGGCACGCGGCGCCAGGTTCCAGCTCTGAGCTAGAACATCTTGTAACTAGAGAGACGCCAGTTTGATTAGTTAGTTTGATTCCATTTGTTCCAGGGACATTTTCACGGCTGTTCGTCATAAAGAAGATTGTTGGACGAGCGCTCGAGCGATTGGTCGCTAATGATGGACCCATGACAGGAAAAATCACCTCCAAATATTACACTACCACCTTCATCGGGAACAAAACCAACTCCAAGGTTTCCGAGAAAAGCTATTTGTTTGGAAATCAGTACCAGTCGAAGGTGCGCGAAGAGAAGCAGACCACAGAGGTAACCGAGGAGGACGACGACCAAGTCATTGGGGACGACGAAGTTAACCAACAGATCTCGAAAACAACTCGTTATGCTTTTAGAGGAAACACGTGATAAACGGGTTTGAAATACGAGGGGCTACGTGTGTTGCGCTATAGACCTTCATTCTATAAGAACTCATGTCGTCCCTTATTTAAAAAAATACAAAATCATGCCTTTCCCATGTGTGTAAATATTTTACTGTATCATTTTTATTTATAATCGGGCAACAACCACGTTCATTGACCTCTGTGAAGGTGGAGAAACCCGACACCAGAAATAGGGGGCTGTTAGTTGCTGTCAAAGCACAAGTTAACACTTATGTCAAAAGAGCAAAAATATGCCGGCAGTAAACTATTCAATGCCTTGCCACCGCATCTTAAAGTAAGAAACAAATTTAATTTTAAAACTAAACTTTATGACTTCTTGTTAGAACAGTGCTTTTATCACAAAGACGAATTATTTTTTAAATGTAATAGTACTTAAAAAAAAATTGTAAACATTTTGATGACTGTCTAAATATCATTCTGTATTTGATCATCCTGGAAAATAAACAACATTATTATTATTATTATTTAATGCAATTAAATTATTTTATTAACTTTAATTCTTTGATTAATTTTTATTGTAATAGGTTTTAGATTTTAGATTTCTCAATCTATGTATATACCTCCTGATAAGATCCCATGCAGACTTCGAAGTAACTGAGAAATAAGAAGTAAATGTTTTTTGTAAGAGGCAGTGCATTATACTATTGTTTTTTTGCTGAGTGGGAACGATGGAACGTAAAAGAGATGGGAGACTTCGGTTTGTTTTCCAAAAAAACTGCTTTTTGGTTTGACCACTTAAAATGTCGGTTTGCTAAGCTAAGCAACACTTCGCTCAAACCATGCTCAAAAGATCTCCATCAATGTTTACCACAACGATTGATAAATACGTGACGATATTAAAAAGCGAGTAACCTACGAGAAATATCGAAATTAAATTTCATACGACAGTGGCTCCACTTAACGTGATGTTTCGGTACTCTGCATTTTTGTCGGTGAGGTAGTCATTTGGCGGCCATCTTTCACGCAGAGACTGTAACATTAACGTTTTGTCTCTACCTAGAACCTGCACTCAACGGTTTAACATCAACGTTCTGTCTCTACCTAGAACCTGCACACTCAACGGTTTAACATTAACGTTCTGTCTCTACCTAGAACCTGCACACTCAACGGTTTAACATTAACGTTCTGTCTCTACCTAGAACCTGCACTCAACGGTTTAACATTAACGTTCTGTCTCTACCTAGAACCTGCACACTCAACGGTTTAACATTAACGTTCTGTCTCTACCTAGAACCTGCACACTCAACGGTTTAACATTAACGTTCTGTCTCTACCTAGAACCTGCACACTCAACGGTTTAACATTAACGTTCTGTCTCTACCTAGAACCTGGACACTCAACGGTTTAATATTAACGTTCTGTCTCTACCTAGAACCTGCACACTTAACGGTTTAACATTAACGTTCTGTCTCTACCTAGAACCTGCACACTCAACGGTTTAACATTAACGTTCTGTCTCTACCTAGAACCTGGACACTCAACGGTTTAACATTAACGTTCTGTCTCTACCTAGAACCTGCACACTCAACGGTTTAACATTAACGTTCTGTCTCTACCTAGAACCTGCACACTCAACGGTTTAACATTAACGTTCTGTCTCTACCTAGAACCTGCACACTCAACGGTTTAACATTAACGTTCTGTCTCTACCTAGAACCTGCACTCAACGGTTTAACATTAACGTTCTGTCTCTACCTAGAACCTGCACACTCAACGGTTTAACATTAACGTTCTGTCTCTACCTAGAACCTGCACACTCAACGGTTTAACATTAACGTTCTGTCTCTACCTAGAACCTGGACACTCAACGGTTTAATATTAACGTTCTGTCTCTACCTAGAACCTGCACACTTAACGGTTTAACATTAACGTTCTGCCTCTACCTAGAACCTGCACACTCAACAGTTTAACATTAACGTTCTGTCTCTACCTAGAACCTGCACACTCAACGGTTTAACATTAACGTTCTGTCTCTACCTAGAACCTGGACACTCAACGGTTTAACATTAACGTTCTGTCTCTACCTAGAACCTGCACACTCAACGGTTTAACATTAACGTTCTGTCTCTACCTAGAACCTGCACACTCAACGGTTTAACATTAACGTTCTGTCTCTACCTAGAACCTGCACACTCAACGGTTTAACATCAACGTTCTGTCTCTACCTAGAACCTGCACACTCAACGGTTTAACATGTGATTTACCGAGGCCTACGCATTGCGTATGCTCAATTGGCTGCGCCAATTATTTGCGGAGGATAGGTATGTTGACCTTGTACGCATGACCTTTGATATTCCGGGTTTTTTATTGCACAAATCAACGCAATTATATTACACGTGCTATCAGCTGGGAGTCTGATAGCAATAAACCAGTCCATTTGCTTTATGTCATAATATATCATTAATAGAAGGTGATTGTGTAAACTACGTGCGGAGATATTATAGTCACACGTGCAGTAAAAATGCAGTAAATGCCAGGAATAGAAATCAGAACATTTTCTCAAAGTGCAAGATATTTTCCCGGTCAGTGGAGATTAGTACGCATCCCAGTCCCAGTTCGGAGGGGTTCTGATTGGATGCCACAGTCCATCATTGGGTGGACCTTCTGGACTCCAGTCCTCGTAAACAGGGTCGGGTTGTGACCATTTCCCAACCTCACTGCCTTGAAAGCCATCCTGCCACGGGTAGGACGGTATTAGCCAACCGTCCAGACCCGGCAACAGAGTCGGGTTCCACTCGTCTTGATGGTCATCTCCTCCACCGAAGATGACGACAATGTCAACGTCCCCATCACCCGCCACTGGTCCCCCATAAACCACCGTTTCTATCACGTAGCCACTATCAGTTCCACTTTCAGCCCCAATCGCTGCAACTTTGGTTGTGTCTCCGTGCTCGTCTTTTGTCTTCTCGGCGTTCTCTTCATCGATTGCTGGATGGTGTTTGCAGTGACAAATCTTTTTGGTTCCTCCAGTTGTTTTTGGTACTTTAGGGGAGCCGAAATCTTTCACTTTAACTTCTTCCGTGTCGCCGGTCACGTGCTCTTCAGCATCGTCAATATCTTTATAGTCATCAAGAGCCCCAATACCAGGTTCATCTTCACCAACGTCATCCAGTTCATTGCTGCCAATTGCAGCAGAATTCTGGGCGTTGCTATTCTCTGGTCCTCCATTTTGTTCTTCGAAGGTTTTGTCAGTGACCCCTGTATCGTCTTCAGCATAATCCTCTCCAGCCTCGACTTCATCTTTATAGTCATCAAGAGCCCCAATCCCAGGTTCATCTTCACCAACTTCATCCAGTTCATTGCTGCCTGTTGTAGAAAAAACCTTGGCATTGTCGTCATCTGTCTGTTGTCCTTCGTTCGGCTTCTGGTCACGATCTACATCAAAGTTTTCAACAGTTAAATCCTCGTCTTCATCGTCTTGGTTCACTTCCTCACTGCCTATGGCATCATCGGACAGAGCGTCAGCAACTTCTCTCTCGTCTGTTTTCTCGCTGGCATCATTTTCCTCCGCATCTTTAGCGATTGCACTCGCCACGAACGAGACGCCGCTCGAAGCGTCGCGACGCCACGGCAATGGAGCGACGCCGGCCGCTAGGAACGACATTAGCAACACGACGCCTAAATGCATCGTTTCTGGTCTGCGTTGAGTCGATGGTGTTTTGCTCGCAATGTCACTGAGGTACTTGTGTTCCTACGCTTGGCGCTGGCAACTCACTGTCCTTGTAAGACATCGGCTGATTTCTTGGAGGCGTTGAATGTTGAGACGCGTTGAGTCAATCAAACTGATAGCCATGTTGTATTATTAATAACAATCATTTATAAAGATTGCTTCGGTTTTTACTCGCACGATCGAATGGAAATGTGGTTTCCATCCAGGCAAGATTGCGAACATGCTCCAAGATAATAATTTATTATTGTGCCTATCATTTAGTGCCTGTTTGCTGGGAGCGGTCAGAACTTTTATTTTGTTTATTGTTTATTTTGTTTGGCTACTGACAAGCTACGTGGTAATTGTATGGCCTTACAATTAATAAAGTACCTCATAATAAAGTAATAGTTAGTGCTTCTCTGTGGTAGGGTTATTAATAATAGTAGACTTAGTAGGTACTAATTTAGTAGTGCTAGTTTTAATAAGATAAATACAAAGATAATTGTAGTATTCTTTAGTTATAGTATTCTAGAATAAGAAGCAGTAGGTAGGGGTCTTCATCTTCTCTGCAAGCAGTTGGTTAAAAATAAGTAGGAGATTTCCCTTGAAAAGGCATCGGAGTCCCATCCTACTTCTTCTTGTTGCTGGTATGTCCCACCCTAGATCAGTCAGCAGTTTCTTCACGCTGATATGGGGTCATCCGGTCTCCTTTGACTAACATAGCAGATTGTTTGTGAAATGCCTCGTTGCTCGCCGCTGGACGATCTCAAGGTCGTAGATCTTGTATGCAGAATTGGGATCCCAAAACCCACAACAATATTCAAGCAATTGGTAAGAGCAACACCCGCGACAGGTGGAGATCGGGGTCCAAGTAGCTCAATTGGTTAGAGCAACACCCGCGACAGGTGGAGATCGGGGTCCATGTAGCTCAATTGGTTAGAACAACACCCACGACAGGTGGAGATCGGGGTCCAAGTAGCTCAATTGGTTAGAGCAACACCCGCGACAGGTGGAGATCGGGGTCCAAGTAGCTCAATTGGTTAGAGCAACACCCGCGACAGGTGGAGATCGGGGTCCAAGTAGCTCAATTGGTCAGAGCAACACCGGCTTGAGGTTTCACCTCAATGAATAGACAATAAACCTTTCTCTGCTCTATGTCGTACTTGTGCGGACAACGAGTTCATACAAGATTGTCCTTATAAATCAGAGTGATTGCGAGAGTGGACAGGAAACCTGGTGCCGGTACGTAGCCTACTCCTGTCGAAGACCAAGGGGACCACCGGCTTAACGTCCCTTCCGAAGGACGGTACAACGCGAACAACAGGATTCCTCCACAAATCCATGCTGTCGAGAGGTTGATAAGCAAGGCGAGTGAAGTTGGTGTTTCATCCCTCCAACCTCTCTCCCGAACAGAACTGGTCATGTGTATTATGGTCACCCATCCAATACCTGACCCAGCGCAGTGTTGCTTAACTTCGGTGATCTCACGAGATCTCCAACGTGCCAAACTGTTCGGTTTTTTATTGTATATATAATATATAATAAAGATAATTGTTCAAATGCCCAGTACTGTAAGTTAGTAAATCATAGGGCCAAAGGTTAGGCTAGCTAGACATAATTGTCAGGAAAATCAAATAAATACAAGCCTGGCTAACTTATTTAATGTTTATTTGGCACAGAAGTAATACATAGTTTGTAACTTTGGCACAAGAATTGTTTGACTAGAAACACAATTGTGACTAGAACTAGTTAGGTTAGGTTCGTTTGCTTGCTCGGCACTATCAAAGTCCGCCCGCACCGGGCATCTTCTCGCTGTAGTTTCACGACAAAGCGGTCAGATTCTAAACAAGTAAACAAACTTCTTTCCCACGACTTACAACCGAGCTTGGTACGGACAACTCGAGGAAATTCAGAACAAATTCAGCTTGCGATAAATTCTGCAAAAAAAAAAAGATACAAGCGTCCAGATACAGAAACGCACAGAAATCTGGCATTAAATGAAAGAGACAGTCGTAAATAAAACGTCAGGATTTGAACCCAGCATCGGAAGATCTAATAACAATTGACATTTAACAGCGACAGTGAAAGTGCAAGGCAAACAAACGAGGCCCGCGATCAAGTTCAAAGTAAGCCCTGACCTCGACTCAATGCTTCAGTCAGGGCGTACAAAAACACAAACATAGTGCTAGACTAAACGACCTTCCATCATTGCTAGCCACGTCTGCAGGTAATCAAGCTCGTCAGGGGATTCACATCAAACATTACAGAAGCATTTACACTTCAAAATTAATTTTTACCATCAATTTGGAAGATTTGATGATGGGATTTGGAACATAAAAAGACTCCTGTGTCTACAGCCGTCCGTGCAGAAATTGGCAAAGTCCGTGTTTTTCGGCTTGGGTGCTTAGAAAACGAACTCCCATAAGAAATAACCCGTAGTGCTTTTTCAACCCCTAGCACCTGGACAAACCTCTCATCAGATAAAATCAAATAATTTGAGTAAAGTCCTCCATCCTTCCTCTGTGTTGAAGGGCAGGGAGGAGATAGACTTTTGGTGACTTTGGCCAACGGAGCGGCCGCAGGGAAAGACAGTACTCTACAAGAGAATCGTACTCAGCTCGCAGATCGCGCCGCACGAAAAGCCACAAATCTTAGATAATTAATTGCAAATCCATATTTTCAGAAAATTCTTTTAAATAGGCCAATTTCAATTCTTTCTACAGTTAAAAATCTATGGTAAAAATTAATTTTGAAGGGTAATTGCCTCTTTAATCAATAAAAACTGTGCTAGTTTTTGGACATGAAACGTGAAAATTTCTTTCCGTCCGTGTCCCTTTTCTTGAAGGATCGACTCCCTGTCCAGCGTAAAACTGCGTTGAGTTTCACTCACTGCTTGCCAATCAAATGCAGTAAAATTCAGTTTCTGAGAGTTTCAGCTTCACCAAGCAAAGTTTATTTTGTAAAACTGCATTTCAGTTTTATTTCTGACCTGGTTCAAATGTCGGGAAGCTAAACTTTGTGTCAAAAGACGTAGTTTGCGAAGTGATTTAGCTCCGTCTTTCCGTTGACATTGCGAGAGCAGTGACGGACGTTCAAGGCCAAGCGGGTACAAAAGGCAATCGATCGTGAAGGTGCTTTTAATCGGCAGGTAGCAACGATGGAGTGCAGTCGCTGTGCATCTTAGGGCGTGGGATTCGTGCCTAGAACAGGGAGTGCGTAGATCGGAACCGAGGTGATGAGAACGTGTCAACGCAGGCTGGTACAGGACGCGGCGGAAGGAATCAGCTGATATCGGCACAACGGCCGCGGAGTCAGGTGGCGGCAGCGAGCTCCTCTTCGCTCTCCGAGTCCACATCTCCGTTCCAAATCTCTTCGTCGTCGAGGTCTTCAGCCTGCGAGAAAATCATAGGGTTTGTGAGATTAGGTTCTTCTGGCCTAGAACACAGATCTTCTGTTCTTGATTCAGTTCATATGTTAAACCGTTGAGTGCAGGTTCTAGGTAGAGAAACAACGTCAATGTTACAGTCTCTGCGTGAAAGATGGCCGCCAAATGACTATCTTACCGACAAAAATGCAGAGTACCGGAACATCACGTTAAGTGGAGCCACTGTCGTATGAATTTTAATTTCGATATTTCTCGTAGGTTACTCGCTTTTGAATATCGTTACGTGTATATCAATCATTGAGGTAAAAATTGATGGAGATTTTTTGAGCATGAAAAGTCTCAAAAGCGAGTTAACCTCCGAGAAATATGGAAATTAAAATTCATACGAAATACGTGGCTCCACTTAACGTGATGTTCCGGTACTCTGGATTTTGCCGGTAAGGTAGTCATTTGGCAGCCATCTTTCACGCAAAGACTGTAACATTAACGTTCTGTTTCTACCTAGAACCTGCACACTCAACAGTTTAACATCAACGTTCTGTCTCTACCTAGAACCTGCACACTCAACGGTTTAACATTAACGTTCTGTCTCTACCTAGAACCTGCACACTCAACGGTTTAACCTTTAACGTTCTGTCTCTACCTTGAACCTGCACACTCAACGGTTTAACATTAACGTTCTGTCTCTATCTAGAACCTGCACACTCAATGGTTTAACATCAACGTTCTGTCTCTACCTAGAACCTGCACACTCAACGGTTTAACATCAACGTTCTGTCTCTACCTAGAACCTGCACACTCAACGGTTTAACATTAACGTTCTGTCTCTACCTAGAACCTGCACACTCAACGGTTTAACATTAACGTTGTGTCTCTACCTAGAACCTGCATACTCAACGGTTTAACATTAACGTTCTGCCTCTACCTAGAACCTGCACACTCAACGGTTTAATATTAACGTTCTGCCTCTACCTAGAACCTGCACACTCAACGGTTTAACATTGACGTTCTGTCTCTACCTAGAACCTGCACACTCAACGGTTTAACATTAACGTTCTGCCTCTACCTAGAACCTGCACACTCAACGGTTTAACATTAACGTTCTGTGTCTACCTAGAACCTGCACACTCAACGGTTTAACATTAACGTTCTGTCTCTACCTAGAACCTGCACACTCAACGGTTTAACATTAACGTTCTGTCTCTACCTAGAACCTGCACACTCAACAGTTTAACATTAACGTTCTGTCTCTACCTAGAACCTGCACACTCAACGGTTTAACGTTAACGTTCTGTCTCTACCTAGAACCTGCACACTCAACGGTTTAACATTAACGTTCTGTCTCTACCTAGAACCTGCACACTCAACAGTTTAACATTAACGTTCTGTCTCTACCTAGAACCTGCACACTCAACGGTTTAACGTTAACGTTCTGTCTCTACCTAGAACCTGCACACTCAACGGTTAAACATTAACGTTCTGTCTCTACCTAGAACCTGCACACTCAACGGTTTAACATTAACGTTCTGTCTCTACCTAGAACCTGCACACTCAACAGTTTAACATTAACGTTCTGTCTCTACCTAGAACCTGCACACTCAACGGTTTAACGTTAACGTTCTGTCTCTACCTAGAACCTGCACACTCAACGGTTTAACATTAACGTTCTGTCTCTACCTAGAACCTGCACACTCAACAGTTTAACATTAACGTTCTGTCTCTACCTAGAACCTGCACACTCAACGGTTTAACGTTAACGTTCTGTCTCTACCTAGAACCTGCACACTCAACGGTTTAACATTAACGTTTTGTCTCTACCTAGAACCTGCACACTCAACGGTTTAACATTAACGTTCTGTCTCTACCTAGAACCTGCACACTCAACAGTTTAACATTAACGTTCTGTCTCTACCTAGAACCTGCACACTCAACGGTTTAACGTTAACGTTCTGTCTCTACCTAGAACCTGCACACTCAACGGTTTAACATTAACGTTCTGTCTCTACCTAGAACCTGCACACTCAACGGTTTAACATTAACGTTCTGTCTCTACCTAGAACCTGCACACTCAACGGTTTAACATTAACGTTCTGTCTCTACCTAGAACCTGCACACTCAACGGTTTAACATTAACGTTCTGTCTCTACCTAGAACCTGCACACTCAACGGTTTAACATTAACGTTTTGTCTCTACCTAGAACCTGCACACTCAACGGTTTAACATTAACGTTCTGTCTCTACCTAGAACCTGCACACTCAACGGTTTAACATTAACGTTCTGTCTCTACCTAGAACCTGCACACTCAACGGTTTAACATTAATGTTCTGTCTCTACCTAGAACCTACACACTCAACGGTTTAACATTAACGTTCTGTCTCTACCTAGAACCTGCACACTCAACGGTTTAACATTAACGTTCTGTCTCTACCTAGAACCTGCACACTCAACGGTTTAACATTAACGTTCTGTCTCTACCTAGAACCTGCACACTCAACGGTTTAACATTAACGTTCTGTCTCTACCTAGAACCTGCACACTCAACGGTTTAACATTAACGTTCTGTCTCTACTTAGAACCTGCACACTCAACGGTTTAACATTAACGTTCTGTCTCTACCTAGAACCTGGACACTCAACGGTTTAACATTAACGTTCTGTCTCTACCTAGAACCTGCACACTCAACGGTTTAACATCAACGTTCTGTCTCTACCTAGAACCTGCACACTCAACGGTTTAACATTAACGTTCTGTCTCTACCTAGAACCTGCACACTCAACGGTTTAACATTAACGTTCTGTCTCTACCTAGAACCTGCACACTCAACGGTTCAACATTAACGTTCTGTCTCTACCTAGAACCTGCACACTCAACGGTTTAACATTAACGTTCTGTCTCTACCTAGAACCTGCACACTCAACGGTTTAACATTAACGTTCTGTCTCTACCTAGAACCTGCACACTCAACGGTTCAACATTAACGTTCTGTCTCTACCTAGAACCTGCACACTCAACGGTATAACATTAACGTTCTGTCTCTACCTAGAACCTGCACACTCAACGGTTTAACATCAACGTTCTGTCTCTACCTAGAACCTGCACACTCAACGGTTTAACATTAACGTTCTGTCTCTACCTAGAACCTGCACACTCAACGGTTTAACATTAACGTTCTGTCTCTACCTAGAACCTGCACACTCAACGGTTCAACATTAACGTTCTGTCTCTACCTAGAACCTGCACACTCAACGGTTTAACATTAACGTTCTGTCTCTACCTAGAACCTGCACACTCAACGGTTTAACATTAACGTTCTGTCTCTACCTAGAACCTGCACACTCAACGGTTCAACATTAACGTTCTGTCTCTACCTAGAACCTGCACACTCAACGGTATAACATTAACGTTCTGTCTCTACCTAGAACCTGCACACTCAACGGTTTAACATTAACGTTCTGTCTCTACCTAGAACCTGCACACTCAACGGTTTAACATTAACGTTCTGTCTCTACCTAGAACCTGCACACTCAACGGTTCAACATTAACGTTCTGTCTCTACCTAGAACCTGCACACTCAACGGTATAACATTAACGTTCTGTCTCTACCTAGAACCTGCACACTCAATGGTTTAACATTAACGTTCTGTCTCTACCTAGAACCTGCACACTCAACGGTTTAACATTAACGTTCTGTCTCTACCTAGAACCTGCACTCAACGGTTTAACATTAACATTCTGTCTCTACCTAGAACCTGCACACTCAACGGTTTAACATTAACGTTCTGTCTCTACCTAGAACCTGCACACTCAACGGTTTAACATCAACGTTCTGTCTCTACCTAGAACCTGCACACTCAACGGTTTAACATTAACGTTCTGTCTCTACCTAGAACCTGCACACTCAACGGTTTAACATTAACGTTCTGTCTCTACCTAGAACCTGCACACTCAACGGTTTAACATTAACGTTCTGTCTCTACCTAGAACCTGCACACTCAACGGTTTAACATTAACGTTCTGTCTCTACCTAGAACCTGCACACTCAACGGTTTAACATCAACGTTCTGTCTCTACCTAGAACCTGCACACTCAACGGTTTAACATTAACGTTCTGTCTCTACCTAGAACCTGCACACTCAACGGTTTAACATTAACGTTCTGTCTCTACCTAGAACCTGCACACTCAACGGTTTAACATTAACGTTCTGTCTCTACCTAGAACCTGCACACTCAACGGTTTAACATTAACGTTCTGTCTCCACCTAGAACCTGCACACTCAACGGTTTAACATTAACGTTCTGTCTCCACCTAGAACCTGCACACTCAACGGTTTAACATTAACGTTCTGTCTCCACCTAGAACCTGCACACTCAACGGTTTAACATTAACGTTCTGTCTCTACCTAGAACCTGCACACTCAACGGTTTAACATTAATGTTCTGTCTCTACCTAGAACCTGCACACTCAACGGTTTAACATTAACGTTCTATCTCCACCTAGAACCTGCACACTCAACGGTTTAACATTAACGTTCTGTCTCTACCTAGAACCTGCACACTCAACGGTTTAACATTAACGTTCTGTCTCTACCTAGAACCTGCACACTCAACGGTTTAACATTAATGTTCTGTCTCTACCTAGAACCTACACACTCAACGGTTTAACATTAACGTTCTGTCTCTACCTAGAACCTGCACACTCAACAGTTTAACATTAACGTTCTGTCTCTACCTAGAACCTGCACACTCAACGGTTTAACATTAACGTTCTGTCTCTACCTAGAACCTGCACACTCAACGGTTTAACATTAACGTTCTGTCTCTACCTAGAACCTGCACACTCAACGGTTTAACATTAACGTTCTGTCTCTACTTAGAACCTGCACACTCAACGGTTTAACATTAACGTTCTGTCTCTACCTAGAACCTGGACACTCAACGGTTTAACATTAACGTTCTGTCTCTACCTAGAACCTGCACACTCAACGGTTTAACATCAACGTTCTGTCTCTACCTAGAACCTGCACACTCAACGGTTTAACATTAACGTTCTGTCTCTACCTAGAACCTGCACACTCAACGGTTTAACATTAACGTTCTGTCTCTACCTAGAACCTGCACACTCAACGGTTCAACATTAACGTTCTGTCTCTACCTAGAACCTGCACACTCAACGGTTTAACATTAACGTTCTGTCTCTACCTAGAACCTGCACACTCAACGGTTTAACATTAACGTTCTGTCTCTACCTAGAACCTGCACACTCAACGGTTCAACATTAACGTTCTGTCTCTACCTAGAACCTGCACACTCAACGGTATAACATTAACGTTCTGTCTCTACCTAGAACCTGCACACTCAACGGTTTAACATCAACGTTCTGTCTCTACCTAGAACCTGCACACTCAACGGTTTAACATCAACGTTCTGTCTCTACCTAGAACCTGCACACTCAACGGTTTAACATTAACGTTCTGTCTCTACCTAGAACCTGCACACTCAACGGTTTAACATTAACGTTCTGTCTCTACCTAGAACCTGCACACTCAACGGTTCAACATTAACGTTCTGTCTCTACCTAGAACCTGCACACTCAACGGTTTAACATTAACGTTCTGTCTCTACCTAGAACCTGCACACTCAACGGTTTAACATTAACGTTCTGTCTCTACCTAGAACCTGCACACTCAACGGTAAAACATTAACGTTCTGTCTCTACCTAGAACCTGCACACTCAACGGTTTAACATTAACGTTCTGTCTCTACCTAGAACCTGCACACTCAACGGTTTAACATTAACGATCTGTCTCTACCTAGAACCTGCACACTCGACGGTTTAACATTAACGTTCTGTCTCTACCTAGAACCTGCACACTCAACGGTTTAACATTAACGTTCTGTCTCTACCTAGAACCTGCACACTCAACGGTTTAACATTAACGTTCTGTCTCTACCTAGAACCTGCACACTCAACGGTTTAACATTAACGTTCTGTCTCTACCTAGAACCTGCACACTCAACGGTTTAACATTAACGTTCTGTCTCTACCTAGAACCTGCACACTCAACGGTTCAACATTAACGTTCTGTCTCTACCTAGAACCTGCACACTCAACGGTTTAACATTAACGTTCTGTCTCTACCTAGAACCTGCACACTCAACGGTTTAACATTAACGTTCTGTCTCTACCTAGAACCTGCACACTCAACGGTTCAACATTAACGTTCTGTCTCTACCTAGAACCTGCACACTCAACGGTATAACATTAACGTTCTGTCTCTACCTAGAACCTGCACACTCAACGGTTTAACATTAACGTTCTGTCTCTACCTAGAACCTGCACACTCAACGGTTTAACATTAACGATCTGTCTCTACCTAGAACCTGCACACTCGACGGTTTAACATTAACGTTCTGTCTCTACCTAGAACCTGCACACTCAACGGTTTAACATTAACGTTCTGTCTCTACCTAGAACCTGCACACTCAACGGTTTAACATTAACGTTCTGTCTCTACCTAGAACCTGCACACTCAACGGTTTAACATTAACGTTCTGTCTCTACCTAGAACCTGCACACTCAACGGTTTAACATTAACGTTCTGTCTCTACCTAGAACCTGCACACTCAACGGTTTAACATCAACGTTCTGTCTCTACCTAGAACCTGCACACTCAACGGTTTAACATCAACGTTCTGTCTCTACCTAGAACCTGCACACTCAACGGTTTAACATTAACGTTCTGTCTCTACCTAGAACCTGCACACTCAACGGTTTAACATTAACGTTCTGTCTCTACCTAGAACCTGCACACTCAACGGTTTAACATTAACGTTCTGTCTCTACCTAGAACCTGCACACTCAACGGTTTAACATTAACGTTCTGTCTCTACCTATAACCTACACACTCAACGGTTTAACATTAACGTTCTGTCTCTACCTAGAACCTGCACACTCAACGGTTTAACATTAACGTTCTGTCTCTACCTAGAACCTGCACACTCAACGGTTTAACATTAACGTTCTGTCTCTACCTAGAACCTGGACACTCAACGGTTTAACATTAACGTTCTGTCTCTACCTAGAACCTGCACACTCAACGGTTTAACATCAACGTTCTGTCTCTACCTAGAACCTGCACACTCAACGGTTTAACATCAACGTTCTGTCTCTACCTAGAACCTGCACACTCAACGGTTTAACATTAACGTTCTGTCTCTACCTAGAACCTGCACACTCAACGGTTTAACATTAACGTTCTGTCTCTACCTAGAACCTGCACACTCAACGGTTTAACATTAACGTTCTGTCTCTACCTAGAACCTGCACACTCAACGGTTTAACATTAACGTTCTGTCTCTACCTATAACCTACACACTCAACGGTTTAACATTAACGTTCTGTCTCTACCTAGAACCTGCACACTCAACGGTTTAACATTAACGTTCTGTCTCTACCTAGAACCTGCACACTCAACGGTTTAACATTAACGTTCTGTCTCTACCTAGAACCTGGACACTCAACGGTTTAACATTAACGTTCTGTCTCCACCTAGAACCTGCACACTCAACGGTTTAACATTAACGTTCTGTCTCTACCTAGAACCTGCACTCTCAACGGTTTAACATTAACGTTCTGTCTCTACCTAGAACCTGCACACTCAACGGTTTAACATCAACGTTCTGCCTCTACCTAGAACCTGCACTCTCAACGGTTTAACATTAACGTTCTGTCTCTACCTAGAACCTGCACACTCAACGGTTTAACATTAACGTTCTGTCTCTACCTAGAACCTGCACACTCAACGGTTTAACATCAACGTTCTGTCTCTACCTAGAACCTGCACACTCAACGGTTTAACATTAACGTTCTGTCTCTACCTAGAACCTGCACACTCAACGGTTTAACATCAACGTTCTGTCTCTACCTAGAACCTGCACACTCAACGGTTTAACATTAACGTTCTGTCTCTACCTAGAACCTGCACACTCAACGGTTTAACATTAACGTTCTGTCTCTACCTAGAACCTGCACACTCAACGGTTTAACATCAACGTTCTGTCTCTACCTAGAACCTGCACACTCAACGGTTTAACATTAACGTTCTGTCTCTACCTAGAACCTGCACACTCAACGGTTTAACATTAACGTTCTGTCTCTACCTAGAACCTGCACACTCAACGGTTTAACATTAACGTTCTGTCTCTACCTAGAACCTGCACACTCAACGGTTTAACATTAACGTTCTGTCTCTACCTAAAACCTGCACATTCAACGGTTTAACATTAACGTTCTGTCTCTACCTAGAACCTGCACACTCAACGGTTTAACATTAACGTTCTGTCTCTACCTAGAACCTGCACACTTAACGGTTTAACATTAACGTTCTGTCTCTACCTAGAACCTGCACACTCAACGGTTTAACATTAACGTTCTGTCTCTACCTAGAACCTGCACACTCAACGGTTTAACATTAACGTTCTGTCTCTACCTAGAACCTGCACACTCAACGGTTTAACATTAACGTTCTGTCTCTACCTAGAACCTGCACACTCAACGGTTTAACATTAACGTTCTGTCTCCACCTAGAACCTGCACACTCAACGGTTTAACATTAACGTTCTGTCTCTACCTAGAACCTGCACACTCAACGGTTTAACATTAACGTTCTGTCTCTACCTAGAACCTGCACACTCAACGGTTTAACATTAACGTTCTGTCTCTACCTAGAACCTGGACACTCAACGGTTTAACATTAACGTTCTGTCTCTACCTAGAACCTGCACACTCAACGGTTTAACATTAACGTTCTGTCTCAACCTAGAACCTGCACACTCAACGGTTTAACATCAACGTTCTGTCTCTACCTAGAACCTGCACACTCAACGGTTTAACATTAACGTTCTGTCTCTACCTAGAACCTGCACACTCAACGGTTTAACATTAACGTTCTGTCTCTACCTAGAACGTGCACACTCAACGGTTTAACATTAACGTTCTGTCTCGACCTAGAACCTGCACACTCAACGGTTTAACATTAACGTTCTGCCTCCACCTAGAACCTGCACACTCGACGGTTTAACATTAACGTTCTGTCTCTACCTAGAACCTGCACACTCAACGGTTTAACATTAACGTTCTGTCTCTACCTAGAACCTGCACACTCAACGGTTTAACATTAACGTTCTGTCTCTACCTAGAACCTGTACACTCAACGGTTTAACATTAACGTTCTGTCTCAACCTAGAACCTGCACACTCAACGGTTTAACATTAACGTTCTGTCTCTACCTAGAACCTGCACACTCAACGGTTTAACATTAACGTTCTGTCTCTACTTAGAACCTGCACACTCAACGGTTTAACATTAACGTTCTGTCTCTACCTAGAACCTGCACACTCAACGGTTTAACATTAACGTTCTGTCTCTACCTAGAACCTGCACACTTAACGGTTTAACATTAACGTTCTGTCTCTACCTAGAACCTGCACACTCAACGGTTTAACATTAACGTTCTGTCTCTACCTAGAACCTGCACACTCAACGGTTTAACATTAACGTTCTGTCTCTACCTAGAACCTGCACACTCAACGGTTTAACATTAACGTTCTGTCTCTACCTAGAACCTGCACACTCAACGGTTTAACATTAACGTTCTGTCTCTACCTAGAACCTGCACACTCAACGGTTTAACATTAACGTTCTGTCTCTACCTAGAACCTGAACACTCAACAGTTTAACATTAACGTTCTGTCTCTACCTAGAACCTGCACACTCAACGGTTTAACATTAACGTTCTGTCTCTACCTAGAACCTGCACACTCAACGGTTTAACCTTTGGGTAGGAGAGTCTCTCCAAGCTTTTCTTTTGCTAACTAACAAAGCTTGACCCTTCCTCCTTCATAACTGTATTGATTGATTATTGGTGTTTAACGACGCACTGTTTTGACAACGTGCCATGCAACTCAGGTTGGCTATGTTGTTGCTTCTCTCACCTCCAGATCATCGTCGATGGCGGAGAAGTCCGCCGCTGTCTCTTCTGCTCCGCTCGCCTGCGCCGCCGCGCTCGTGGCTGCGGAGAAAAAAACAATCGGAATCAGCGCGACAATCCAGCGCGACAACTCTTCCATCCCTATATATATTAGAGGTAATCATGTGTGTGAAGGACAATCAAAATAGGTTTGAATTAAATGAAAATATTCATAGTAAAACACGAGAAATAAGACTGATATACGATACAAGAAAAGAAAATTTGAAATTGCTAGACGAAACGTTTTTTATTTGGGCCCCATTTTGTACAGTCGCCTTCCCAACAAAATAAAATGTTTAAAAAGTAGAGAAAGCTTTAAAAATGTCGTGAAGGGTTTTCTAAATTTCCATTGTTTTTATAGAATCGACGAATATGTGAATCTGAATAAATGTGAATGTAAATACTGTGTGAACGAAACAAGATTGTGATCGTATTATATAGTAATATAATCTGTGGTAATATAGTATTAAGCTACTACTATTAGTCTAGATGTAATATTATTCCTTGCCAATGTACACTATGTGCGCTTGTAAGATGTAAATAAATAAATAAAATAAATAAATCGTATGGTACAATACTTTAATATGGACAATTTCCAAAGCCTGTTTTAACACACATTTGTAAAAACTTTGGCACGTTACATTTTTTACAATAGAAAATAAAGAAATTGAATTGAATCGATTGCTAGCAATGTATAAAATATATTGTCAGAGGAAGGAGCCTGGAGCAAATTAAATAGTATTAAATAGCATAGTAAATCCTTGGCCAACAAATGTAAATAGCTTAAAATTAAGATTGAAAGATGCTAGATGTACGAAATGAAATGCACCTTAGTATAAAGGAACATGTTTTGTTGTAACCCAACGAAACAAGGGGGACTTAATAATATTTCTACTGTAGGCCACTGTGCGAGAAACAAATAAACTAAACTTAACTGTTAAACAAATTACAAACATGTATCACAAAATCAAAATTCATTGGCCGTAGCAGCGACAAATTCAAACTAGCACCGGGGAGATACAAGACAAATGTTGGAAAGTATTAATTTCTGGGAGATGCAACAAAGGAGTGGAATAAGTTGGAAGAGAAAAAACTCCTCACATGGCTGGAACTCTAAACAGATTTTCAAAACAAGGATTGGGGCAGTTGTAAAAGATGGAACTGTGTAGCTAAATATGAATGATATTTTTGATATTGATATAAATTAATTGTAACCCAGTGTAATGAACTGGAAACAATAAAAATCAAATAAAAATAATAATCCCGTTGGCTGGAGATCAGCGAGATTGCCGAGTACGTACCCGTCGTAAAGTTGGCCGATGATTGCGTCTCGTCCGACGGCACTGCCGGCTCCCGGAGCACCTGAACACAACGCAAGGGTGTTTTAAAATTATATATTCACAGCCTCTTGGTTCTACTCCTTGGAGATCCGTCATTCTCATCAAATACACTAAAATCATCTCAAAAAGCCAGTGTCCAAGTAGTTTAATTGGTTAGAGGAACACCCGCGACAGGTGGAGATCGGGGTCCGAGTAGCTCAATTGGTTAGAGCAACACCCGCGACAGGTGGAGATCGGGGTCCGAGTAGCTCAATTGGTTAGAGCAACACCCGCGCCAGGTGGAGATCGGGGTCCAAGTAGCTCAATTGGTTAGAGCAACACCCGCGATAGGTGGAGATCGGGGTTTGAGTCCCCGTTTGGGCATCAACTTTTGAGACGGTTATAGTGTTGATAATAATAAAATACCCTGCGCATTGCAAGCGTTTGCAATTTAAATAAGATTTCATCTAAATAACGCAAGAGTATCGTCAAAGTTGGCTCTGCTCGAAGCACGTGGTTAATACGAGGTTTAATGGAAACTGTTGTGAACAAAACATTGGTACCACTGCCAAGCAAAACTAGAACAATTATTCCGCAACGGATTAAGAAATTACGGGACGAAAATGATTTGCAAACCAAAGGGTTTGTCAAATATGTAGAAACTAACCAAAACAAGGCGGTGGTTCGGGCTGATAATGGACAGAAACTATTTATAAAGTTGTATCGTACAAACATAGGACGCCACTCACTGCTTGGCAGAGGAACCAGGCTATGGAACAGCCTGTCATTCAATCAACTTGACAAACATAGGACGCCACTCACTGCTTGGCAGAGGAACCAGGCTATGGAACAGCCTGTCATTCAATCAACTTGACAAACATAGGACTCCACTCACTGCTTGGCAGAGGAACCAGGCTATGGAACAGCCTGTCATTCAATCAACTTGACAAACATAGGACACCACTCACTGCTTGGCAGAGGAACCAGGCTATGATCAGCCTGTCATTCAATCAACTTGACAAACATAGGACGCCACTCACTGCTTGGCAGAGGAACCAGGCTATGGAACAGCCCGTCATTAAATCAACTTGACAAACATAGGACGCCACTCACTGCTTGGCAGAGGAACCAGGCTATGGAACAGCCTGTCATTCAATCAACTTGACAAACATAGGACGCCACTCACTGCTTGGCAGAGGAACCAGGCTATGGAACAGCCTGTCATTCAATCAACTTGACAAACATAGGACGCCACTCACTGCTTGGTAGAGGAACCAGGCTATGGAACAGCCTGTCATTCAATCAACTTGACAAACATAGGACTCCACTCACTGCTTGGCAGAGGAACCAGGCTATGGAACAGCCTGTCATTCAATCAACTTGACAAACATAGGACGCCACTCACTGCTTGGCAGAGGAACCAGGCTATGATCAGCCTGTCATTCAATCAACTTGACAAACATAGGATGCCACTCACTGCTTGGCAGAGGAACCAGGCTATGGAACAGCCTGTCATTCAATCAACTTGACAAACATAGGACACCACTCACTGCTTGGCAGAGGAACCAGGCTATGGAACAGCCTGTCATTCAATCAACTTGACAAACATAGGACGCCACTCACTGCTTGGCAGAGGAACCAGGCTATGGAACAGCCTGTCATTCAATCAACTTGACAAACATAGGACGCCACTCACTGCTTGGCAGAGGAACCAGGCTATGGAACAGCCTGTCATTCAATCAACTTGACAAACATAGGACGCCACTCACTGCTTGGCAGAGGAACCAGGCTATGGAACAGCCTGTCATTCAATCAACTTGACAAACATAGGACGCCACTCACTGCTTGGCAGAGGAACCAGGCTATGGAACAGCCTGTCATTCAATCAACTTGACAAACATAGGACGCCACTTACTGCTTGGCAGAGGAACCAGGCTATGGAACAGCCTGTCATTCAATCAACTTGACAAACATAGGATGCCACTCACTGCTTGGCAGAGGAACCAGGCTATGGAACAGCCTGTCATTCAATCAACTTGACAAACATAGGACGCCACTCACTGCTTGGCAGAGGAACCAGGCTATGATCAGCCTGTCATTCAATCAACTTGACAAACATAGGACGCCACTCACTGCTTGGCAGAGGAACCAGGCTATGGAACAGCCTGTCATTCAATCAACTTGACAAACATTGTTAAATTGTAAAATTTTAAACCACCAGACAGTGCAATTTATTGGGTATAATCCTAAGTTGCTAATCCTATAGAAGAGCATAACAACTAATGTGAAAAAATGTATTTCAAAATGGCATCTGCTAAATAAAGATATTATATAAATTACATACATAAAACCGTTGTTAAGGTTTGTCGTGTTGGTAACCGTGGTTGTACCTGTACTGCATCGCGGGGCTCCATGCTGATGAGGCTCAAGGTCATCTTGCCGCTGAGAACGATGGGCGCGTCCTCGTCAGTTGCCGGTGACGACTCCACCTCGTAGTCGGAGACCAGAAGCTGACTCTGCGCTGGCAACGCTCCTAGCAACCAATCGTCACGGCAACGTGTCAGCTTGCTTAGCTTTACTTGGCACACAATGCAAGTTTAACAAATGTAAGATATTTCAATTGTTGACCTGGCTAGAGAAAAGTGCATCGAAAGGGAATGAAAATAATGTTAAAATTGTTAAAAGAAAGACGTTAGAATTAGTAATAGAAGAAAGTTAAGATAAAAAGTTTCTGTATTTTTTCTACCCCCTGCATTGCAAATTGTAGTTTTTTCTTGGAAAAAATGAATAAATAAATAAATAATAAAGATATTTTCTTGTTTTTTCTTTTGTAATCAGAGAAATGTCATAACTGCTATCACCCGTGAGGAAATTATGGGCATAAGTTGCAAAAAAATTGAAAAATTAGTTGTTTAACTTAGGTTAAGTAATGTAACTCTTATAACTCTTTGATAAAGTGAGTTCAGACAATTGCCACGGCAACTTTCCTTCACATGCGTTGAAGTTCAGATGTTTCTACGAGTTAGGAGCTTAACTCAGAGTTAAAACATCAAAAGACATCAGTTTTTCAAAACTAAATCTCAGGCTCCCTATGAATCAAGTTAGGTTATGTCGTGTACTGACCCTCAAGGAAGATGGACACTGGCGTAGTGGCAGGTGGCAGGGGGGTGGAAGATCGGCTGTTGCTGGAGAGAGGGACGGGAGTGAGGGGCGTGAGAGGGGTGGAGGGTCGGCTCCATTGCCGGCCCCCTTCAACGCTGGCTGTCGTCTCCATGCCGATCACCTTCACCTCGCCCGCCCCCGAACCCACCCCCAACACAGCCTTTTCGATCTCAGCAACCAACGCCGCCTCCTAAACGCAGGGACCAATTGTTATTGTTATTGTTCTACAAAGTACATTGTTTAACTATTTTTTAATATATCTAATAACTTAATACAAGTATAACCAATCCTAGTTAACATCCACGTTTTCTTTCTTATAAATGAGAAGATTTCTGATATTTCCAACTCGTCACAGACATATTTCTTTTTAATGCAGTTTAATTAAGTCAAAATATATCACGTCGTTAATTTAACTGGGTTATCATATTTAATGAGGGCCGATTTAAATTCGTCGCAAGAATAAAATTCTCCTTCAATGAGAAATGATTTAATTGATAGTTTAAAGGTGTTTAAGTTTGATGTTTTTAAATTATTTGGTAGCAAGTTAAATAGCATAAGGCCAGAGAGTTTAGTTTGTCGTTTAATTTGTGTTAATGCCTTCAATTCTAATGTCTTCAATCAGCGCTGGCATTGTCAAGAATCACTTATTCTTCAATAATAACATCGCACAATGTGCAGGTTATTTTTTTAAGTGTAGTTCACACCGTATTGACCAAAATATAACGTGATATTTTTCTAACCACATTCACGATATCTTCGGGGTTTATATTCCTGCTCCAAGATTTAGGTTGCATTAAATTCTGACTAATACAGTACAACCGTTGAGTGTAGGTTATAGGTAGAGAAACAACGTCAATGTTACAGTCTCTGCGTGAAAGATGGCCGCCAAATGACTACCTTACCGACAAAAATGCAGAGTACCGGAACATCACGTTAAGTGGAGCCACTGTCGTATGAAATTTAATTTCGATATTTCTCGTAGGTTACTCGCTTTTGAGACTTTTCATGCTTAAAAAATCTCCATCAATGTTTACCTCAACGATTGATAAACACGTAACGATATTAAAAAGCGAGTTAATCTACGAGAAATATCGAAATTAAATTTCAGACGACTTAACGTGATGTTCCGGTACTCTGCATTTTTGACGGTAAGGTAGTCATTTGGCAGTCATCTTTCACGCAGAGACAGTAACATTGACGTTGAAACTCTACCTATAACCTACACTCAACGGTGCAAGTACAACAGCAAAAAGTTTCTTTTCCTTTCTGCTGTCAACTGCCAGCTAATATCACAGAATTTACCTCTGCTTGCGTTGGCATTATAAACCAGTAGACCATCCAGTAAAGAACTTTAGTAAGAGCATGCAACGTGAAAAATAAAGCACCTTTTCTTGTTCAGCGGCCTTGATCTCTTTGGCCACCGCCTTCTCAACCTCTTGCTCCACCTGCAATAGACAAGCTGGGTCACTTTGCCGGTCAAATACTTCTGTTTAGCTACGGATTGTAGGAAGGCACAAAGACACCAAACTGGGCAAACAAACTTGTTGTGAGCAATTCACACAGGTAGACATTAGCAGCTATGCAATCTGACGAATACTGTACTGCGCTCGAAATAGAACAGGTAACAAAATGTCTGAGGTCTTTACTATAGCGTTGATTGCGGCATGTTTTGAAACTTTTGGCAATTACAGCGATTGTTTGATTGTTTATTTTGTTTGGCTACCGACAAGTTACATGGTAATTGTATGGCCGTATAGAATAAGTTACATATGGGACTGTAAACAGTGATGTAAAATAATATAATAATAATAATAATAATAGTAACTAAGACTATGATCAGTAGAGTTCCTTATAATAAAGTTATAGTTGGACCTAATCTGTGCTAAGGTTATTAATAAAGTTTTATAAAGTATAAAAGTTAAGTTAAGTAAAGTTTTATAGGTAATAAAAGTGGACTTAGTAGGTACCTATCTAATTTAGTAGTGGTAGTCTTAATAAGAATAAAAAAATCTATCAGAATATAAACCAGAAAGCACAAATCAGGCAGTACGTGTGGTTCACGGCCAGTCCAACGATGACCGACAGACTTTGCGCAACATGCCGCTCCTTCTGAACGGGAACACAATGCAGCATCGATCAAGCCCGGTTAATTTGCCGAGCATTGCCATGTAGTTAGAGCTAGAAGGCTCGACGAGTAAAAGTAGGGTTAAGACAGTCGTGGCATTTAACAGGAAGCAGGTTAACTTAGCTTAAGTCACGAGCGTCGAACCAGCCGTCCACCGAGTCCATGCCAATAACCTAACTAAACATTCTCGCGACCAGGCTGCCTCGGCGTTCTCCTTCTCTCGGAAACTAGCTTTCTTGCAGATGCGGATTAGTTCCGAGCCAAGAGTGTTTCAAGCCAACGTGCACGGGATCGAGGTCTACTTGTGGAGGCTTAAGCGTTGAATGCACTCGAGGTTTGTTAAATTACTTCGACATCTCTAGATATCTGCGTTGTTTGAGTTATCATTAAAACCAGGAGGCATTCTTAGCAGAATAGAACTTTTGCCAATGGGTCATTTTATATCAAGTGCCCGTCACTCAAAACCTTCACTATCAGGTCATTCCATATCAAGTGCCCGTCACTCAAAACCTTCACTATCAGGTCATTCCATATCAAGTGCCCATCACTCAAAACTTTCACTATCAGGTCATTCCATATCAAGTGCCCGTCACTCAAAACCTTCACTATCAGGTCATTCCATATCAAGTGCCCGTCACTAAAAACCTTCACTATCAGGTCATTCCATATCAAGTGCCCATCACTCAAAACCTTCACTATCAGGTCATTTTATATCAAGTGCCCGTCACTCAAAACCTTCACTATCAGGTCATTTCATATCAAGTGCCCATCACTCAAAACCTTCACTATCAGGTCATTTTATATCAAGTGCCCATCACTCAAAACCTTCACTATCAGGTCATTCCATATCAAGTGCCCGTCACTCAAAACCTTCACTATCAGGTCATTCCATATCAAGTGCCCATCACTCAAAACCTTCGCTATCAGGTCATTCCATATCAAGTGCCCGTCACTAAAAACCTTCACTATCTCAGAATTTGACAAAATTTTCAGGAGGTTTAGAACACCAGAAATAAAAACCCCTTCGTAAATGTTTTTGCTATACGCCTAGCGGTTTGCCCGTGGCAGGGGATGGAAAAACCAAATATTTTGCTTTTTGCCCCGCACGGCCATTTACTATTTTCACTCTAGCGTTTGAACAAATAAACTTAAAAGGATGGGACTTGTTCTAAAATGATAATCATGCTTTAATTAACAAGATTAGCAACAATTAGCTATTGGTGTATAGTGAAGGTTTCGAGTGCAAACTGAAAGTAAACAAACTGTGGGACCGCGGGTTTGATTCCAGGGCAGCCGAGAGCCCGGCCGCGAGATGATTGTCAACTCACCTGGAACTGAGGAGCGAATCCAGCGTCGTCGATCTCACGCTGGCGATCCACCTCCGCCAGCAGACCCTGGATTGCCGTAACAACTAAACAGAGACGACCCATGCACTCTCTATCCTCTCTCTCTCTCATCTCTCATCTCCGCCCCTCGCTGATGCTGTCCTCGCTGCAAGGTTGCTAGGGGAAGGGGGTAGCGGCGCGGGCAGTGCAACGTTGCCAGGTCGTCTGCACTCGCCGAGCGCAGGGATTTAGTTTGCGACGTCGACGGGTTGCTTGGCGGCGGATTCATTTCTATGTCACCGACGCGGAAACGGATAAAGCCGGTTTCTAGCGACGTTTTCGAAAGGGTTCCGTCCCGGATAAACAACGCGGCATCGAGTCAAGGCGTCTTGCAGACATGAAAACACAACGGAGTTGTTCAGCCACCGCAAGCCGTAGACGTCAAGAACGATCGGCTTCGTATTCAACTGTCATTCGCCGATCGCGGTCGATCGTCGCTTGCGAGTGCGTCGGACTTACGGCGACTTGCCCCGCCCACAAGGACGGGAGCTGGGGGCGTGGCCAGCAGGGGGCGTGGCCAGCAGGGGGAGTGGCTACCTGGGGGATAGCAACAGAGCCCATGGAAGCGACGATCTTCTGCATGGCGGCCTGCGTTTCTTCGAGCCGCCGTCGCAGCTGGTCCATCTCCACGTCCCCTGCAACAATCCACGTCATCGGCCGGGCAAACTCTGCCGGACAAACTCTGCCGGGCAAACTTTGCCGGGGCAAACTCTGCCGGACAAACTCTGCCGGACAAACTCTGCCGGACAAACTCTGCTGGGCAAACTCTGCTGAGCACGTAGCAATGACCTTCCACTTCACTGGCCGGCTGGATATTCCACTACGAGCTGTGATAACGTAGCGCTTAGCAGTTAATGATTAAATGATTAATGATCTTCATAACATCATCAGACCTTTAACGGACTTGGCCTTGATTGATTTGTAGTGTTTAACGACGCACTGTTTTGACATCTGGCCATGTGGCACTGGTCTAATGGCGTCGGTGAATGAGTGGATGATGATGAGGATGATGATGATGATGAGGATGATGATGATGATGAAGATGAGGATGATGATGATAATGATGAGGATGATGATGAGGATGATGATGAGGATGATGATGATGATGATGATGATGACGAGGATGATGATGATGATGATGAGGATGATGACGATGATGATGAGGATGATGATGATGATGATGATGATGATGACGATGATGATGATGATGATGATGAATTACACAATCCGTGAACAAAGGTAAAGTTGGGTCCAGATGTCTCGCTACGCAAGTGGGTGGATACGACGGAGGTGAATCTAGTTTCCCTACATTTCTGCATTCCTCTAGAGACACAGGGTTGAGTACAACAAAGTGGTAAAACTGCACGAGGACATCAGGAATCGACGACGGCCGTTCGGTCACATGGAATTACAACGACAGAACGGGTCACGTTTTCAGAACAAGAACGAGCGTCGGCCATTTTCTCTGTTGGTGCTCAACCTGACGAGACGGCAAGCGTTTGATTTTCAACGACCCGTTGAGTTAGATCGTGAGCGAACATAAACACCTTCCAAGAAAAACTATTTCAACTGGGTTTTCAATGCTAAGTGAAGAACGACTGAATTTCCCAACGTTTCGTAACTTGTACCTGTTACTTTATCAAGGGTAAGAACAGTCCTGAAAAATCAGTCTCTAGAACTTGGTAATTGTTATAATTTTATGTGGTTCTTTTGATTTTGGAAAATTGTCAGGACTGCTCTAACCCTTGATAAAGTAACAGGTACAAGTTACGAAACGTTGGGAAATTCAGTTGTTCTTCACTTAGCATTGAAAACCCAGTTGAAATAGTTTTTGTTAAAACTAGTGCTAAGTTTACATCAAGTAGACATGAGTCTAAAAACAATCAAAAACATCTTCTGATTGTACGTTGCCGAGAGAATAACAAAGCAACGAACCGTTCAAATGATCGCTGAAAATCAGCACCAGAGAAGTTTTTACATGAAACGGGAAACAAATGCAAGGCAAACTGAGTTGACGCAGGTCACAGCTGAGTTGATTCTCTATACGTGGAGGGAGACAAACGAGAATCGGCTGCTGTTTGGTGAATTATTGCTAAATACTACTATACATTTAAAACAATGCAATGTTGCCACTTACTCGTGTCTCGTTCTTTCCATCCTGGCAGCGAAAAACAACAACGAAACGTTAGTAAATATCTTTACCCGTCAGCAATGAAGAGTGATAGAAGTTTGTTTGTGCGGTTATAAAAAAAAACTATTTCAAATGGGTTTTGAATGCTAAATAAAGGACAACTAAATTTAGTTGTTCTTCACTTAGCATTCAAAACCCAAAACTAGTGCTAAGTTTACATCAAGTAGACATGAGTCTAAAAACCATCATGTTTGTGCGGTTATTGTTTGGCCCGGCAATTTAATTGAACTTAAGCAAATAATCGGCTCGATCTATATGGCCGTGGTTGTGAAAGTTTAGCAAGAGTTGCTCACCTGTTTCAGGGAAACAAAAGTATATTATTCATTTCAAAACTTCATGCCATTCTAAGTCCCTTGGAGCTAAATCCAACCACTCTCAAATGAAAACTGACCCATCTAACCTTACTTTACATTAGGCTTATTGACTACATAATAATAATTGCAAGTACCAAACCAAATCTGAGATCTTTTATCATTATGAACACTATTACCGTCTCAAAAATTGACCAATTAAGTAGTGTTTATAATAACAAAAACCCCGCGCATTGCAAACGTTTGCAATTTAAATAAGATTTCATCAAAATAAAACGCATCCAACGTCAAATTGGAGTTATTCAAATTTGACAGGTTGTGACGTGATGTAGCGTCACTAGAATCAGAGTGACTGTGAGTATTCACAGCCTCTTGGTTCTACTCCTTGGAGATCCGTCATTCTCATCAAATACACTAAAATTGTCTCAAAAAGCCAGTGTCCAAGTAGCTCAATTGGCTAGAGCAACACCCGCGACAGGTGGAGATCGGGGTCCAAGTAGCTCAATTGGTTAGAGCGACACCCGCGACAGGTGGAGATCGGGGTCCAAGTAGCTCAATTGGTTAGAGCAACACCCGCGACAGGTGAAGATCGGGGTCCAAGTAGCTCAATTGGTTAGAGCGACACCCGCGACAGGTGGAGATCGGGGTTCGAGTCCCCGTTTGGACATCATTTTTTGAGACGGTTTTAGTGTTCGTAATAATAAAACACCACGCGCATTGCAAGCGTTTGCAATTTAAATAAACCTGAGATCATTCACTCGATCAACTATTCTCTCGAAGTCACAAAACTCCCGACGCAACTCACCGAGCTTTGTGCCGTTGTCAATGCCTGTCGGCAACGTAGCGACGGGGGCCGCGACCGGGGCAACGACCGGGGGCGGAGCCTCTTGCTCCTCGAACACCATCCTCCTGAACACAGGATCCGGGTGGAAGTCAGGCTCGACTACAGGTCCCTCCCCGGCCACGCCCGGTCGCTTGAACACCATCTTGATCATCGTGTAAGCGAAGAACACCACGATGCCCACCGTGTAGAGCGGCATAATGATGCCCATCGTCCCCGTTCCTGCTGTCTTGGGGGCGGGGACCACGTGGCCGGCTCCTCCCATCGGAGGCCGCATGCCCGGGATCGGACCCGGCGGCTGTCAATCAAAGTTGAACATCAAGCAAGGCAGGGATGGGACCTGTCAATCACAGTTGAATGTCAAGCAAGACAGGGATGGGACCTGTCAATCACAGTTGAATGTCAAGCAAGACAGGGATGGGACCTGTCAATCACAGTTGAATGTCAAGCAAGACAGGGATGGGACCTGTCAATCACAGTTGAATGTCAAGCAAGACAGGGATGGGACCTGTCAATCACAGTTGAATGTCAAGCAAGACAGGGATGGGACCTGTCAATCACAGTTGAATGTCAAGCAAGACAGGGATGGGACCTGTCAATCACAGTTGAATGTCAAGCAAGACAGGGATGGGACCTGTCAATCACAGTTGAATGTCAAGCAAGACAGGGATGGGACCTGTCAATCACAGTTGAATGTCAAGCAAGACAGGGATGGGACCTGTCAATCACAGTTGAACATCAAGCAAGGCAGGGATGGGCCAGCTTTCAGGGTATCAGCACGATCAAGGAAAGTTATTGTTAATTCAAAACGATTGTAATGGAATCGATTTGAAGAAATGTATGTGCTTTTTATTATTAACAACACTGTAACCGTCTCAAATTTTGACAAATTTTTAGGCATCAATTTTTGAGACGGTTATTGTGTTGATAATAATAAAATACCCCACGCATTGCAAGCGTTTGCAATTTAAATACAGATTTCATCCTAATGTACATGCTGTTGTAACTTAACGAAAAAAATATTATTGACAAATTTTAAAATTATTATTGTAACAATTAGTGGTACTTGTGTTTTTTTTTTGTTAATGCTCTTTTGTGATGGGTTTTCAGTCCTGAAAAAGACTCGTTCTTTTTTAGAAGTCCTTTTCTAGGACAAAATTCAATCAAATTATTCAAAAATTGTAAATTTAGCTATCGGTTCTAGCAACCACCAGACAATGTATTTATTTACCTACTCCAAAGTTGTTATTAAATAAATTAAATAAAATAAAACGCAGCACAAAAGAGCATTAACCAAAAACCGTAAGTAACATAACCCAAGGACGCTCCAAACCGTAAGCAATATAAGCAAATATTAGCAGGTTTTTCCTTCCCTGGGGATAATAAATTCATCGTAGAAACAAATTGATTTGAATTACTGCAGCATTGCATCAAGGTGACTTGGTGTAAGAACTCTAAAATGTAAGTCGCTTGGCAGTGAATAGGGCGTCGAAAGATGTAAAAGTAATTCTTTAAATCAGGCGATTACTTCAATGTTATGGACTTTATTTTTATAAAGCCACGATGATCCGTGCTAAATATAGCTCCTGTATGAACCATCCATTCAGTTTAACCTGGACCCAAAGAAGCAGGTATAACATCAGCTGTCTACATCACTGCTGGGTGGATCTTGGCTTGGCTTGGAGTAAACATTGGCCAGAGTCTGCGAGTAGGACGGCTATAAATAGAGGTGGCTCGAGGCCAAGGGCTAAGTCTGTCGATGATGAGGCAGGAAGCCACGCTTGGGATGGCAAGTTCTTGAATCTCAGGGACTGACAGGGAGGCACAAAAAGACAACCACTGACAGCTAAAGACTTGTTCGATGACCTTGGCCTCGGAGCACTAAGAGATTGTAGCTAAGAACGCAAGGGGTCAATTGTTTTCAATGTCTGAAAGGTGGTAACATTGTAACCGGCTTCCTTTGTAATTCTCACCGACATTCTTTTACCGATGTTTGGTCATTGAAATTATATCGTCAAATTTAAACGACACCACGGGTCAGGATTTTATGAAAGAAAATTAAATGAAAATTGTGTAAATCATCAATTAAATAATAAAAATAAAAAAGTGGAACCAGAGAATATCTGAGCAAAAATGTAGCTCATTCTTCCCACATTCTTACCAATGCCAACAAAATTGGTTGTGCAAATTATATCCAACACCGATTTAGCCTTTTAGCCGGAAGTGAACTTTTTAACAAAAATATCAGTGATAATTATTATATATATTGATATGTAAAAAAAAAAAAAAAAACGCCATCCTATATAATAAGTGCACGGGGTAAAAAAATCTGTGTTATTCTTATTGGTCATTTTTTTCCTACGAAACGAAGTGAAAAAATGTCAAGATAAACGAGCGAGTCAATTAGATGACACTGACCGGGACGGGTCACACAAAGTCCTCGGCTTCTTGAGAAGTTTGACAGAAAAATGTAACATAACCAACAAAACCTCAACAATATAACCACAACATAACCTAATATAATAACCAGATGTAACACCATTCAGCCGACAGACAATTACGTCCCATGTTATTTTGTATTTAAGTCAAACCACGAGAACTATAATCTGTCAAACAATAAATCTGCACGATTGCAATTGGTCGAGAATGACCGAGGAATAGTCTACATAACCTACAAGGCAAAACGGTCCAACGTGCATAAAATTTCTTGAGCCAATAAAGTCGTGCTTATACAGCTGCCTCAATGCTCTGCACTTGGAAACTAGTTTCATCAAATTTACCAACATCAGCGGGTAAAATTATGTTTAAATTGTTGGAGCTTCACAGCATTGAAATGATTCAAACTGATACCAACCAGTGAATAGCCTTGATTTATTTGTGGTGTTTAACAACGCACTGTTTTGACAACTGGCCATGTGGCACTGGTCTAATGGCGTCGGTGAATGAGAGGATGATGATGAACCTAACCTAGCCTAGAAGGGAGGAGAGGAAACCCGGTGTCGGCACGTAGCCTACTCCTGTCGAAGACCAAGGGGATCACCGGCTTAACGTCCCTTCCGAAGGACGGTACAACGCGAACAGCAGGATTCCTCCACAAATCCATGCTGTCGAGAGGTTGATAAGCAAGGCGAGTGAAGTTGCTGTACTAACTTTCATCCCTCCAACCTCTCTCCCAAACAGAACTGGTCATATGTATGATGGTCACCCATCCAATACCTGACCCAGCGCAGTGTTGCTTAACTTTCATCCCTCCAAGCTCTCTCCCGAACAGAACTGGTCATGTGTATGATGGTCACCCATCCAATACCTGACCCAGCACAGTGTTGCTTAACTTTCATCCCTCCAACCTCTCTCCCGAACAGAACTGGTCATGTGTATGATGGTCACCCATCCAATACCTGACCCAGCACAGTGTTGCTTAACTTTCATCCCTCCAGCCTCTCTCCCGAACAGAACTGGTCATGTGTATGATGGTCACCCATCCAATACCTGACCCAGCGCAGTGTTGCTTAACTTCAGTGATCTCATAAGAACCAGTGTTCCCAATACGCCAAGCTGTTAGGTTGATATTGCCTTCACAAGCTTCCACAGCCGCGAACTAGAATAAGCTAACATGCAACTGAAATCTGCCATCGTGTACGCACCCTTCCCTCCTTTTCGATGATGCGGGGGGTTGCCGTGGGAACGGGGGTGACTGGGATTGTGCGGCCTCGTTCTTGTAGCGCAGGGTGCGAGTTCAGCAAGTCTGGTCGCAGGTGCGGAGGCCGCTCCTGGCGGTGGTGGCCTGCCAATCAAAACACAGGGTTAGCAGCACTCGACCAATCAAAACACAGGGTAAGCAGGTCACAGCCAATCAAAACACAGCGCTAGAAACACTCGTCCAATCAAAAACCAGGGTTAGCAGCACTTGACCAATTAAAAAACAGGGTTAGCAGGTCACATCCAATCAAAACACAGCGTTAGAAACACTTGACCAATTAAAAAACAGGGTTAGCAGGTCACAGCCAATAAAAACACAGCGTTAGGAACACTCGTCCAATTAAAACACAGCATTAGCAGCATTTGTCTCACAGGTCAAGGTTAGTATCAATCAGCCAATCACCAGACAGATTGCAGACCAGTTTAATATGGAAGATCAGCTAGAGAAGGGAAACAGGATCCAACAGGCATTGTGTGTTAATATCACAAGAGAAAACATTTGAATTTGCTCTACGTTAGCAAGAGAGAAACTCAAATCTTACTTTGTCCATCTCTCTACAGAAGATGGAAGTGAGATGAGAGAATGTTATGATCAATCAGCCTACTGGATCAAGCTCGAAAGTGTATAATTCCAGATCATTTTATGTCAAATCTTTTACCACTGTCAGTTGTCATTGCACACTGACATATCGATGAGCTAGTCAAAACAAAACACCTGCAAGGTGGTTAGACAAACACAGACATGTTAAGTTTTAGTCGTGGAATGCTATTGGTTGGAGAAGAGAAGTCCTCGTTTTGTTAGCGATAAAGCTCACGTGGCTGGTAGACCGAGTGCGTTCTCATTCGATGTGGAGCTCCCAACCGAGCCAAGTCAACGTTGAAGCTGCGTTGAAGACAAGCCGAGCCGTTGAGTGAGCCTCGCAGCTCGTCAAGCCTCCGCTTGTACGTCTTGCCGAGATGAACCTTCAACCGCCCTCGAAGGTTAGATTCGTCAAGCCTGACGTCGCCAAGGTTCAGGTCTGCGACTGGATGGCCAACGCTAGACAAGTTGATTGAAAATCTAGCGCCGAGTCAGAGTCCCATCCTTGATCTCAAACAAGCTAGAAGGTCGACAGTAGCAGCTGGTGGTATTTCACAATTGGAAGACGCAAAGATAATTCGAAAAGTCAATTCGTTTTCATTGTAGTTTGAATAAAATGTGTGTAAATTTAGGTAAAGTGCAGGTGACTTTCGTGCGACACAAACACCAACTCCCACTTGTCATTCCTCTGCATGTTTTTTCTATTAGTGCTTCTGGGACTTCTGTAAAACCCGGACCATCCAGCCGCGACCTCGGCACGGTGACTAACCCGATCTCCGATGAGCATGGCCAGGTCGATGCCGCAAGTCGCCAGCACCTGATTCCGGCAGGTCTCTGCCAGCGCCGGAGTAAGCCCCCCGGGATCCAGCGTGTCTCGCCGTCGTAAAATGCCGCTGCACATCTCGCCCATCAGTTTGACAGCGTCGACGTCGGTGAACGATAACACCTCGCAGCATCCTGCTCAACATATTCCGGGGGGATTGTCAAGGGCTCACCACCGAAGCGAGTGACAGGAGTCAGAGTTGACAGCACCTCCTGCGTCGGTGGCGTCCCCGAGGGGTTGGGAAGGGATATTGTCGACAGGAAATTTACCTGAGGATGTGGATGTGTCAGCCGGCGCCTTCACGTTGATCGCCGATTGCAGCATCGGGTAGATCAACTTCGGCCATAGAACGGCAAAGCACCCAGCGACGATGGCCAACACCAGAACGGTCTTTCCTGTGCCGAATTCACTAGTTGCCATCGTCAGACCGTTGTCGAGGATTGAGATTCGTCTCGAGTTCGTTGGTTGCACAGAGGCGTCGCACTAAATGCAAAATAAAATGCAAATTCACTTGCTTTCGACGCTTTCGTAAATAGATTTGCAGAAGGCTGCTGCTGCCATGTTGATTTCCTATGCAACCCTGGGAAGGTGAACAGCTGCACTAGGGTGCGCAAGGCGCCTTCGCGCTGCTATGACCTAAATTTAATTTAGATTTGCCGGTACTCAGCGGGAACTGTCGCACATTTTCTTGATCGCGAATTCTTGTCTTATTTATTAATTTATCTAGTGATTTTTTAGTATTTAACCATTAAGATTCACGAGCCATGGGAGCCAAGACAAAAATGTAAGTTAAAATCTGGCTCATCAAAGACTTATTGAATTGTATCACATTTCTAACCTATAAATGTCACGATTATGCAACAATGTTTTCTCAGTCTGGTATGCGGAGACGTAGATGGCAAATTCAAAACGCTCTTTGCGCGAGTAGCCAGCATCAACGATAAAAGCGGCCCGTTCGACTTCCTTGTTTGCTTGGGGACTTTCTTCGGACAAACTGACGCTTCTTTCGCACCATACCGCAACGGCTCACTATCAGGTACGAAGAACACCATTAATTATGCTCAATAATTTCCTTAAAGAATTTTTGAAGTTGTTCATTCGTTTTAGACTTTAATCATAGACAAAAGAGAAATCATACCATTCATGCATAATTTCTAACGCAAGGAAAGATGACAAAGCTCCAAGCCAAATGTTTATGGTAGGATGCAAGTACTGCTTTGTTAATTAATTATGACCGTTTCTTTGGAGACTGTAAAAAAGATGAAATCATAAAGTAACTTTGTGAAAGAATGCCAGTATTTGTTGCATCACATCGCCCTAGTGCCGGTGCCAGTCTACGTCCTGGGCCCGACCAGCGAAGCCGACGCTAGCTTCTACCCCGCTGACGGCGATGACCTCTGCCCCAACGTCTCGCAACTTGGTCGCCGCGGGCAGTTCACTTCGAGCGGCGGTCTACACATTGCGTACGTGTCTGGGTCTTCGGAGGGGGCGGGACCTCACTGTTTCAACGCTGACGACGTAACGGCCGCACGAGACATCTGTCTGCGAGGCGTTCCCGCCTTCCGCGGAGTCGACCTGCTACTTTCCAGGGCGTGGCCAGTGGGCGTGGCCGAGCCTCAAGACACGCCCCCTGGAGCATCGAGGCTCATCGCGTGGCTTTCTGCCCAGCTCAAGCCGCGGTATCACTTTACGCCGGGCGCGTACTTTGAACGAGCACCGTACATGTGAGTAATAAGCTTGCTTGGTTCCTTCATTGTAGTTGCTAGTGCTTGAGGGCTAGAAATTTCATTGAGTAATTTCTCCTAAATTACGCTCAAATAATCGTCATTGGAGAATGTAACCTCATCGATTGATATACGTTTATTGATATTTTGAGTCGAAATCATTCACAAATCCATGCTGTCGAGAGGTTGATAAATAAGCCAATTAAAGTTGTACTAAGTTTCATCCCTCCAACCTCTCTCCCGAACAGAACTGGTAATGTGTATGATGGTCACCCATCCAATACCTGACTCAGCGCAGTGTTGCTTAACTTTCATCTCTTCAACCTCTCTCCCAAACAGAACTGGTCATGTGTATGATGGTCACCCATTCAACACCTGACCCAGCGCAGTGTTGCTTAACTTTCATCCCTCCAACCTCTCTCCCAAACAGAACTGGTCATGTGTAAGATGGTCACCAATCCAATACCTGACTCAGCGCAGTGTTGCTTAACTTGCATCCCTCCAACCTCTCTCCCAAACAGAACTGGTCATGTGTATGATGGTCACCCATTCAACACCTGACCCAGCGCAGTGTTGCTTAACTTTCATCCCTCCAACCTCTCTCCCGAACAGAACTTGTTATGTGTATGATGGTCACCCATCCAATACCTGACCCAGCGCAGTGTTGCTTAACTTTCATCCCTCTAACCTCTCTCCCGAACAGAACTGGTCATGTGTATGATGGTCACCCATCCAATACCTGACCCAGCGCAGTGTTGCTTAACTTTCATCCCTCTAACCTCTCTCCCGAACAGAACTGGTCATGTGTATGATGGTCACCCATCCAATACCTGACCCAGCGCAGTGTTGCTTAACTTTCATCCCTCCAACCTCTCTCCCGAACAGAACTGGTCATGTGTATGATGATCACCCATCCAATACCTGACTCAGCGCAGTGTTGCTTAACTTTCATCCCTCCAACCTCTCTCCCGAACAGAACTGGTCATGTGTATGATGGTCATCCATCCAATACCTGACCCAGCGCAGTGTTGCAGAACTTCATCCCTCCAACCTCTCTCCCGAACAGAACTGGTCATGTGTATGATGGTCACCCATCCTTTACCTGACCCAGCGCAGTGTTGCTTAACTTTCATCCCTCCAATCTCTCTCCCGAACAGAACTGGTCATGTGTATGATGATCACCCATCCAATACCTGACTCAGCGCAGTGTTGCTTAACTTTCATCCCTCCAACCTCTCTCCCGAACAGAACTGGTCATGTGTATGATGGTCATCCATCCAATACCTGACCCAGCGCAGTGTTGCAGAACTTCATCCCTCCAACCTCTCTCCCGAACAGAACTGGTCATGTGTATGATGGTCACCCATCCTTTACCTGACCCAGCGCAGTGTTGCTTAACTTTCATCCCTCCAATCTCTCTCCCGAACAGAACTGGTCATGTGTATGATGATCACCCATCCAATACCTGACTCAGCGCAGTGTTGCTTAACTTTCATCCCTCCAACCTCTCTCCCGAACAGAACTGGTCATGTGTATGATGGTCATCCATCCAATACCTGACCCAGCGCAGTGTTGCAGAACTTCATCCCTCCAACCTCTCTCCCGAACAGAACTGGTCATGTGTATGATGGTCACCCATCCTTTACCTGACCCAGCGCAGTGTTGCAGAACTTCATCGATCCTTCCTATCCCCTTGTTTACATCAAGCAAAGCTGTTTAGTTTGTAAGGTTATGACACTACAGTCCCTGTTTCGTAGCAACCACAGTTCATCGGGCGATGTCGGAGAGCACGCTACGCGCTTCGTCTCCTTGGCAACGGTGGGCAACGCAAACAAAGACAAGTGGCTGACAGCGCTGAGCGTTGAACCTGTCGCTGGGATGCGAGCCTCGGAGCTTTACCAACGTACGACGGACACGACGCCCTGTCCGTTCAGCGACGACCTGTTGCTGCCCGCGGTGCCAGGCTCGGGCCGGACTGCAGGGCTGCCAACCACGCAGTTCTTCTACGACATGGACGCGGCTGGCGACACCGGGAACAAGGTGCGTACTCTGCGCTGTTTCTAGCGGGGAACAATCGAACTTAAAAGAGTATTTTATTATTATCAACTCTATAACCGTCTCAAAAATTGATGCCCAAACGCGGACTCGAACCCCGATCTCCACCTGTTGCGGGTGTTGCTCTAACCAATTGAGCTACTTGGACCCCGATCTCCACCTGTCGCGGGTGTTGCTCTGACCAATTGAGCTACTTGGACCCCGATCTCTACCTGTCACGGGTGTTGCTCTAACCAATTGAGCTACTTGGACACTGGCTTTTTATTTATTTATTTATTTATTTGCTGCGGACAGGTACAATGTATCTGTATGAGCTATATAATATAGTTATGTGGTATATGGTATGTGGTATGTGGTATATATGAGAGAAGTAATCATTTTGGTATTCAAATCGCATCAAATTGGGTTGGTAAACATGAGACTCTTGTAAAAAGGTGTGCGCTTGAGACAGAAAATAGTTGAAGGTTCTAATTTTGAAATAAATTTAAACAAATTAATTAAAAATGCATATTTTTACTTAAAGAAAAAAAAAATGTATGCTTAGTTTCAAAATTTTGTATTTGCTTCTTTGCCAGTTTGTAAAGTGAGTTGTGTGTTACAGTCACGCAAGCGTCGCCACGACAACGTCCCGCGCGAACGTCCCGTGTTCGACCAGGGGACCTGTTGGTTCTGTCTGGCGAGCGCTGCAGTTGAGCGCCACCTGGTGGTCTCCGTCGGCACCGGCGCTTACCTGGCGCTTGCCAAGGGAGCTCTAGTGCCCGGTCACGTACTCATTCTCCCGGTCGAACATCACCAGGCGCTGGCAGAAGCTCCTGACGATGTAGTCAAGGAGGTTAACAAGTATCCTTGAAATAACCTGACCTAGCGTAGTGTTGCTTAACTTTCATCCCTCCAACCTCTCTCCCAAACAGAACTGGTCATGTGTATGATGGTCACCCATCTAATACCTGACCCAGCGTAGTGTTGCTTAACTTTCATCCCTCCAACCTCTCTCCCGAACAGAACTGGTCATGTGTATTATGGTCACCCATCCAATACCTGACCCAGCGTAGTGTTGCTTAACTTTCATCCCTCCAACCTCTCTCCCGAACAGAACTGGTCATGTGTATTATGGTCACCCATCCAATACCTGACCCAGCGCAGTGTTGCTTAACTTTCATCCCTCCAACCTCTCTCCCGAACAGAACTGGTCATGTGTATGATGGTCACCCATCCAATACCTGACCCAGCGCAGTGTTGCTTAACTTTTATCCCTCCAACCTCTCTCCCGAACAGAACTGGTCATGTGTATGATGGGCACCCATCCAATACCTGACTCAGCGCAGTGTTGCTTAACTTTCATCCCTCCAACCTCTCTCCCGAACAGAACTGGTCATGTATATGATGGTCACCCATCTAACACCTGACTCAGCGCAGTGTTGCTTAACTTTCATCATTTGATATCAAAATTGAAATCACATTTTAACTAAATACAATGAATCCAATGTTAATTATGAGTTACTGAAGATTGACAGGTTGTGACGTGATTGTCTCCTTGACTCGGTATCAGACTCAAGTCTGCGCTGCGCAAGCATTTCCGAGCCGACGGCAAGGTCGTCGTCTTCTTCGAACGCAACTACAAGACGTCGCACTTTCAGGTGCAAGCCGTTCCCGTGCCGACAGGACTCGCAGCCGACATCAAGGACGCGTTCCTCGTGAGTCTTGTTTGATTGCCCCGCTCGTTCCAACTCCATTCCATGTTGTATATAAATTGCCGGTCAGTTTTATATGTCGAAGGTAACCTGGGGGCCCGTACTTGATAAGTTATTGCATGGTATTGTCATTTTTAATTTAATTTATTTGTATTTTGTATTTATTTTTGACGTGACTATGTCTTAAAGCGCATTATATAGGAAGGCATGTACGGATTTTCTCTCCAAAATGGCAAATGTGTAACAAGCCCTACAGCCTACAGGAAACAAAGGACAGTGTGTGATTTATTATCATTCAATAGTTCAGACAATTCTCTAAAAGTACTTTTTTTTTATTTTCGATAAACTAAATATTGGAGGCGCTAGAGGGGTTGGCGTTTTTAATGCTCTCCATAAGACCAATGTTAAATTACGCAAAATGGCAAATGTGTAACAAGCCCTACAGCCTACAGGAAACAAAGGACAGAGTGCGATTTATTATCATTCAATAGTTCAGACAATTCTCTAAAAGTACTTTTTTTTTATTTTTGATAAACTAAATATTGGAGGCGTGAGAGGAGGCGGCGTTTTTAGCACTCGTCATTAGACTAATGCAAAATAAAATATATATATACATCGCAAAATGACACTTCCATCCCAATCTGTTAAGTCCTTCAGCTTGTAAATTAGTTAGGAAAACACAACCCAAATAAAGAGAGATGTAAATCTTGCATGTGAAGTATGATCAGTACGGTAGTTGACCTACGTGCCTACGCGGTAGTTGAACGTAGTCACGCTTAAATATCGGCCGTATCAATAAGATACAGCTACACCCGGTTTCTCTTACAAATGTGCATTTTCTGCACTGTGGTAAGGTACATGCTACATAGGTACATAGGTACATAGGTACATAGGCACATAGGTACATAGGTACATAGATACATAGGTACATAGGTACATAGGTACATAGGTACATAGGTACATAGGTACATAGGTACATAGGTACATAGGTACATAGGTACATAGGTACATAGGTACATACGTACATAGGTACATAGGTACATAGGTACATAGGCACATAGGTACATAGGTACATAGATACGTAGGTACATAGGTACACATGGAATGTAAATTTACAACTGTAGTCTATATAGACCAACAAATAATGAAATTATGAGTACATAAACATCTAATATATAATTACAAATATAGTTATACAAAATACAATTGGAAGGAACACGTACAATTTTATTGATTTTATTTAATGTTGTTCCTACAATTAGTTACATTAATGAGTAGGTACTAGGAACTTACTATTAGTTACCTAACCCTCAACGACTACGTTGATCAAACCTGGTGCAGTGGAAATGTGCTTTTTTTCACTTCAAACACTAATTTTCCTATCAGCAAGAGTCGTCATCGCAGCGCTTGGGCCTCGAGGAAACGGACTCGTCTGCGAGATTGTCTCAGCTCGCTCCCGCCGGGTCTCCTTACTTCTGTGCAGAGCTCCCCGACGGAGCGAGGTTGTTTGCTCGATGTCGCGCTGGCTTCCCCTTGCAGTTTGGTCGCGACGTTCTCGCGTCACCTGCAGTGCTCGACAAGGAAGATCGTGCTGATTGGCGAGACTGCAAGATTCCTGTCGACGAGGAAGCTGAGCTGGCGGTGGCTTTCCGTGAGGCATTCGCACCAAACGATCCGACGTTGTAGGCGGCACGAGCTGAAGACGGTTTCTATTGTTGTCTATTTGTCTGTTTTCTGTGGTTCTTGAAAGGTTATGGAAATTATATGATGACGATGTGAAGCCTACTGTAAGAAGATCTTTGGTCTTAAATATTATGAACACGACTACCGTCTACAAAAATTTGGAGACTATAGAAGTGTTCCTAATAATAAAATACCCTGTGCATTGCAAGCTTTTGCAATTTACAAAAGATTTCAAATTGATCTTTGGCCTTGTCCTATCTTGATTATATGTGTAAAACAAATGAGAATTTTTGTAGAATTTATTTTGCTTTTTTACATAACTTAAATACATACATTTTTTAGAAATATTTGCATTTGAAATGATTACTTATGTGAAACTTTTTGAAAATTTTGATGGTAACAATTATTTAGATAATCTTTATTATTGTCCGATTCTAATATCATAACAACTGGCTATCATATAACCCTTATTTATCCTTAGATGTTTTCCTTTCCATAGAATATTTTTGCGATTAACTTGTGGGATTACAACATTTCAAGAAATATCATCGACCAAAAATTACTGCCCGAATAGATTTTTAAAGTTCCGCCATTTTATATCTGTCAGGTGAATTGCAGCTGGCGCCATCTTGAAACATCACTGGCGACCGGATTTGACACTTGTTACACATAGCATGAGTCACCATCCTGACAGTAATCATCCAATCTAGATTTATAGATCACTTATCGGGCACGGATAGGTCCCGCATATTTTTGGGAACCGTTTCGCCCAAATTTTCGACAAGTGTCCATGAAATCAACGTCACTCGAGTGGGACGGTAACAAGTGAAGCGCAATCCGAAACGTCAGCTCCGTTCAAGGATACCATAGGCTGTGCTTGCGCTAAGATTACTGCCAGCCTGACCGCGAGACGGCGGCCAACCTAGCTCGTCGTTTATTAGTAATTTAGGCAAGCTAGACAATGGCTAAAACATACGACTACTTATTTAAATTACTCTTAATCGGCGATTCGGGGGTCGGGAAAACGTGTGTACTATTCAGGTTTTCGGAAGATGCGTTCAATACCACATTCATATCGACAATAGGTAAGTGCTTCATTGCCAGAAAAAAAAGGCATAGCCTAGAAAATATAAAATGCATTACTCATTACTTGTACCTAGGTGCTCATGCGCCTGTCTATTTTGAACATAGGTCTTTAAATACGACTTTTTCATTAGCCAATTGCCTGTTCCTAATGTATGCATGCTGTCATTTCACATACATACCCATCCTTGGCCTAAACCTTTGATGCCTATCTAGCAAAAAGGTACTATCAGCTACTTTTTTTCCTTTTGTGCTGTGCCAAGATAATCTTTTTATGAACTTGATACCATCTCCCAAGGTTTAATTTCTTCTTTATCAATCAAAAGCATTCATTTATCATGAGATGCACCTTTTCTTAAGTCAACAAAGATTGTAATATGAACCTATCCTTGGCTGGTATATGCTGGTATCATAATGGTATCTTTGGTTGGTAAAGAAGGAATGAATGATATTGAATTCCAATTTCTGTGCTTACTACTAGCATATACTGGTTTAGATACAAGGCAACGGCCTCTATTCTCTAGAAAAGCTATAGATTTACCTAAAAACTTATTTTCCTTTCTCTCACAGGCATCGACTTTAAAATAAGAACAATTGACTTGGATGGAAAGAAAATTAAACTCCAGATATGGTAAGTACTTATGTTCTTATCTGTAACTAACTGGAATGTCTCATATTGACAGTTGTCTGAGAACTGTGATTGAAGTCGGTCTCATGATGAACATATTTCAAGGGACACCGCGGGGCAGGAAAGGTTTCGAACGATCACGACGGCGTATTACCGAGGGGCAATGGGCATCATGCTCGTCTACGACATTACTAACGAGAAGAGCTTTGAAAACATCAAAAACTGGATACGTAATATCGAAGAGAATGCATCGGCAGACGTCGAGAAAATGCTTCTTGGCAACAAGTGCGAGCTCAACGAAAAACGACAGGTGATTACTTCAAGCTTGTAGATTGCAATTGGTACATTTTTGTATCCTGATGGTCATATTAATTTACTGTCTTATTATTATTATTTCTAAATCAGTTCTTTAATCAGATAGCTTAAGTACCGGCTCAATTTCTATACAATTTACACTACCTACTTGAAATTGGTTAAGTTTTTGAAATATTCATATTTCCCGGAATCGAATAGGAATATCACAATTATAAGATGTATTTACCTGCTACACCACTTATTTATTCAAGAAAAACAATTGTATCTCAAAAACTGGCGCATTCTTTATCACAAAACTTTCAGATCAGTAAAATCAGTTCTTTTGTAAAGTCTCATAACATTGTTTGTTAATTTAACAGCAGGGTAAATTGTTTTTCTTTTAATTTAGGGGATGTTTGTACATTAAGGGTTTGATACCAATTACACCGAAGTAGCAAAGCTTGAAGCCCGTTTCCTCAGAAGCTGTTCACAGTGTCTGCAAAATTAACTTTGTATTAAAAAAATAACAGTATTCGATGTGCAAAGTGCCGAGCAAAATTACGTTTTTGAATCGTAAGTTTCTTGCTGGATCAAAAGAATATGTTCTCCAAAGAAGTACCTACTATAAGTTTACCAGAACCGTTTTGTTTAAATATCGTTACATGTATATCAATCGGTGAGGTAAACATTGATGGAGATCTTTTGAGCATGAAAAGTCTCAAAAGCGAGTTAACCTACGAGAAATATCGAAATTAAATTTCATACGACGGTGGCTCCACTTAACGTGATGTTCCGGTACTCTGCATTTTTGTCGGTAAGGTAGTCATTTGGCGGCCATCTTCCACGCAGACACTGTAACATTGACGTTGAAACTCTACCGAGAACCTGCACTCAAAGATAATATCATAAATATGAGGGATAAACATCTAACATTACCCCCCCCCCCCCCCCCCCCCACACACACAGGTGAGACTAAACGCAGCAGTACAGTGTCTAACCTAACCTAACTTCGCATGCAGAATGACTTATAAACTCACCTGTTGTCTTGTCGCAGGTAACCAAGGAGCGAGGTGAACAGCTGGCGATCGAGTACGGGATCAAGTTCATGGAGACGAGCGCGAAGGCGTCCATCAACGTTGAGGAGGCATTCTTTACGCTCGCTCGTGATATCAAAGCCAAGATGGAGAAGAAACTGGTGAGTGGCTCTCGGTGGCGGCTGACTTTGTTACCGTTCGTTCACGCTCACGGTTTTGCGTTTCCTCGTTGAAAATATAACGAGGCGGAATCGGAATCTTATCCATCTTCTAGTTGTTAGACAAATCCTGGTTAAAGTGTCTTTAACATTATATGCAATTGGGAGAAGCAATCTTAAGATTCTAAAAATAGTTTTCTTAAGGCTAGAGACTCGCCAGTGATTTCAGACCAATCTTTTCAGACTTTTCCTCGCCGTCACGTTGAAGCTAAAATTCTAAAAATTGGGTTTGTCGTAGACAAAGGGATAAACTTAGAGCAAACAGGTTTCATTTTTGAATATTTTTTTCCCCACTTGCCAAAATGAACCTTTAAAAAAGTCACTTTTTAACCGTGTTCAAGATCGCGTGCAAGGCAAAAGAAACTCGTTTGCTGGAAGTTGATTTCTAGAATTCTAACTTTAACGATACGCTCAGGAAAAGTGTGAACAGATCGGTGTATTTCTTGATATTTTCTCTCTCATTTTCTGACTTTGTTTTCCCTGAAATTAAAGTCGCCGCGACTTTGTTAATTAATATAATCGATAACAATCCATCGACTCTGAAATCTAACTTTGACATAGGGCTGTACAAATGAAGCAAACAAAAAAGTAGACTAGTTTTAACAAAAACTATTTCAACTGGGTTTTCAATGCTAAGTGAAGAACAACTGAATTTCCCAACGTTTCGTAACTTGTACCTGTTACTTTATCAAGGGTAAGTAAGAGCTAGGGTTGAACTTGGTAATTGTTATAATTTTATGTGGTTCTTTTGTTATTGGAAAATTGTCAGGACTGCTCTTACCCTTGATAAAGTAACAGGTACAAGTTACGAAACGTTGGGAAATTTAGTTGTTCTTCACTTAGCATTGAAAACCCAGTTGAAATAGTTTTTGTTAAAACTAGTGCTAAGTTTAGATCAAGTAGACATGAGTCTAGAAACCATCATAGTGCATTGATCTTTTCCCTTAAGCAGCCTTAATTTGCATTTGATGTAAAATATGTTTTTCTATGAAATCTCTTGTTTGCTTGAATTTGTTCGGTGGTTGCGTCTTGTTCCTGTTTCTACCGAGTTGCTAATTAGTTGTTTCTCTCTCTTTTTCCCTGTGCCTCTCTTGGTTTTGCTTCGGGAACCGTCAGAAGGTAAACTACGTGTGTTGTGTTGGTTACTTTTCGCTTGTACAACTCCCCGGCTTGCTTTGCTCCCAATACTTCCTGATATTACCAGAACAAACTACCTGGGAGTCACTTTCTTAACCTAGATCTTACCTTTTCTTGTACTTGTACTTCTAACGTTTAGTTGGGTTCTTCTGGTGCAATGTGCTTTCACTTCTTCTGCTAATTTTTACAACTTTCTTTTATCAATCCCCAATAGCAATGCTCGTGCAAAATATAACTTTAACTGAGTTTGCAAAGATTTGAAAGAATTTTCAATGCAAATAACGACAGCTGATCAGGCTACAGTTTTATTCCCGGCAAAATGCGCTCAAAACAAACTTAAATACGCTAATAATTCTGCCATTTCTTATGTCAGATAATCCCACGTTAACGTTAACATTATAACCAATCCACTGTTACTTTGAGAAACTTGTAGGCCCAGGTATGGAGGGCCAGAGGACCATACACAAAGACAAAACTTGAAAATATCATTTTTGTGAAATATTTATCTGAAAAATATGTTAGGTCTTATCGCAACTATTTGCAATCGCTTGGTAATTCACAACGGATTCCGTCGACTGGTTTTCTTCTAATTCAAACAAGGCAGCTAAATGCATTACCGTTGCGTGTAGGTTCTAGGTAGAGAAACAACGTTAATGTTACAGTCTCTGCGTGAAAGATGGCCGCCAAATGACTACCTTACCGACAAAAATGCAGAGTACCGGAACATCACGTAAAGTGGAGCCACTGTCGTATGAAATTTCATTTTGATATTTCTCGTAGGTTACTCGCTTTTTAATATCGTTACGTGTATATCAATCGTTGAGGTAAACATTGACGGAGATCTTTTGAGCATGAAAAGTCTCAAAAGCGAGTTCACCTACGAGAAACATCGAAATTAAATTTCATACGACAGTGGCTCCACATAACGTGATGTTCCGGTACTCTGCATTTTTGTCGGTAAGGTAGTCATTTGGCGGCCATCTTTCACGCAGAGACTGTTACATTGACGTTGTTTCTCTACCTAGAACCTACACTCAACGGCAGTACGAACTTGCATTGCTTCGTTCAGCTTGCTTTCTAATAAATGCTAAGTTAGTTAGAAGAAATGACATACAATTTGCCGGCATACAGTTGTGCCAATGCAACCTCCGTGTATGCAACGTGTCGAACCAGTTTGCCGCTAATGGCCTCGTTGTGTTCACAGGAAGCCAGCAACCCACCCAAAGGCGGCGTCCACCAGCTCAAGTCATTCGAGCAACAACGCAAGCCACCGAACTGGTTGTCTCGATGCTCGCTGCTCTGACCGGACCACGTACCCGGCACCTCGCGATAGCCTCCGCTCGGTACACCGATATTCTTTGCCCGCGAAACCTGGCTCGATATTATGCCCCGTCGCCAACCGTTGCTGTCCTTGCCGCGCTGAATCGCTTGCGGTGTAGAGATTACAGATGCTGCTTGCCGTGGCCCCTGATCGCTGCTAGCTCTGAAAGTCCTGCTACTGTCAAATCAGTCAATTAAAGCCAAACTCTGCGATAAACCGTCCAGGATGTTTCAGAGATTGTCTGCTCCTATTGGGAGAGCTTTTCAAGTTGTAGCCTTCACAAATAAAGGGATGGTCAAAGGAAATACAGTTAGTTAGTGCTGTTTGGACAGATTAAGCAAATGGGAAAACTCATACGGGGAATTTTCAGATCTGCAGTTCTGACAGCCACGATTGAAATGTAAGCTCGTTGTCCTATACACGGCAAGCACGTCACAATACCCAGCGTTCTTTTAGCAGCCAATCAGAGTAGAGCAACGCGTTGGCGGCGCCGCCCCCCTACAGGTGCCGGCGCTTGAATCGCCGGCACGTTTCCAGTTTGAAAGCATCGAGCTCAAATCACTAAGTTCCTCGTTAAGTTGGTGTCAGTTTGCGTTGGCTTGTTGTAAGTTGGTGTCAGTTTGCGTTGGCTTGTTGTAAGTTGGTCGACCTGGATGGCCGGCTCAGTTGGTTTGAACCCGCTGGGAAGGATGGGCCGCCTGTGCGTAGCTCCTACCCTGTCGATTATGAATCCATGCAATCGGATGCCATTTAAAAACATTTTTTGATGGAAAAATGAGCCAACTTGTTTCTTTGTTCATAGCAATAATCCTCCTGATACCGTCGTTTTTAGCCACGGATTATGAATTTATTGTCGATTCACTCGAATGTTGTTTTCGATGGTTTCACTCTTAACGACCGGAATGATCGGCCGATTAAGGTCTTGACAAGGAATGGTCGGCGCTTCGTGCACCGGCAGAGGATCGGTAAAGCCGGTCGAGGGTCGATCCATTGCGTAACCATGACAGCAAGGAACCGGGAGACATAGCTTTTGTACGACGCCCTTGGTATACCTTTGTAAGAAGGCCTTTGTATCAAATTAATAAATTAGTGTAAAATTGTTTATGATTAGTTTTAAAAAATGCAATCATTTTTGTTTCATTGTATTTTCAATAATCGTTGATAAATATATTTATATATATTGGCAACATCATCGTTGGGGTTTTGAATGTTGGCACGTGTTAGCACGATAGCCTTGCATGCGATCCCTGCTTGTTTTCTATCGTGGAGGCGATGTTCTACTTTGATATTCTACTTTTGAATTAATTCTACATATATAATATATACAAAGAATTGATCTAAATATTATATAATGAATTTTATTTAATTGATGTTGTATTTAAGCTTTAACTTTGAAGGCTGAGCAGTTTCAAACAGCTGACAAACAACAAACAGCTGTTTTTGGCATTCCAAGAGGCTGGATCTGGATTGGAGTTGCTGATTAATTCAAATGAGAATCTTGGATTGAAATCTTTCATTTGACACATCCCCTTGTTGGATAGGCAGAATAGGAAACAATATCTACCCATAGGTGTACAAGAAAAAGAAGAGTTGCGAGCGTAGGCTCGGAAATATCCCTGAATTCAAGGTTAGTTTGGGGTCGTGTTCTGTGCCCAGCTCTGTCTGAAATCTCTTCAGAAAATATGTTGAGCACACTAACAATGAAGCTCCGGAAATTCATATAACGTTTCATTTCATACACGTGTTTCTCAATAATAATAATAATTTTTATTCGCGTATACATTGCAACATGCATATACAGTATACATGTTATGCTTCGTCAACTTTAAAATAAAATAAAAAGAACAACTAATAATATAATGTACATGAGGATACCAATCTAATATTTTTGGTTATAGTCAGTCCAATGGTAAAGTTCTTTTTCTATGAGAAACAATTTTACATTTCTTTTAAATATTTTGAGACTGTCGAGATTAATAAGATTTGTAGGCAGTTGTTTGTAAAATTGTGCTCCCTTTTAAAAGAGACCCGTTTCAAAAAGTGCTGATCGATGATTGACAGATGCTGACATACCTTTCCCTCTTGTGTCAAGCTGGTGTGTGAAGTCTCCTTGGCGAAAAGTTCGAGATTGTATTTTACAAATATTGTCAGTTCTAGAATGTAGATTGATGCCTGAGTTGGAAGATGTTCATAGTTACCTTTGAGAGTAGAAGATCCTGGACAGCGACTTCAGAGTTAAAAAGTTACCGCTGTCTGCTATCTATGAACTTAAAGCGGCATTTACACTTCAAAATTAATTTTTACCATCGATTTGGAAGATTTAATAATGGCTTTTGGACTATAAAAAAAATCTCCTGTGTGCACGGCTGTTCGTGCAGAAATTGCCAATGTCCGTGTTTTTCTGCTTGGGTGCTTAGAAAACAAACTCCCATAAGAAATAAATCGAAGTGCTTTTTCAACCCCTAGCACCTGGACAAACCTCTCATCAGATAAAATTCAAATAATTTGAGTAAAGTCCTCCATTCTTCCTCTGTGTTGAAATAATTTGGCTTTATGATAAGATTATTCGTTTAGCCACGGTAAGTGAATTACCGCAGGTATGTAATTAGCATGTTACATATTTCCGTGCAGTGCCGCTCTGAGCGGATAGGGGATAGGGCAGGGTGGGGATGGGCAGGGAGGGGATAGGGCAGGGAGGGGATAGACTTTTGGTGACTTTGGCCAACGAAGCGGTCGCAGGGAAAGACAGTACTCTACAAGAGAATCGTACTCAGATCGCGCCGCACGAAAAGCCACAAATCTTAGATAATTAATTGCAAATCCATTTTTTCAGAAAATTCTTTTAAATAGGTCAATTTCAATTCATTCTACAGTTAAAAATCTATGGTAAAAATTAATTTTGAAGGGTAAATGCCGCTTTAAGGTTTTTTCCAGGTACATTTATATCTAAGTGGAAAACAGGTAATGGAGACAAAACACTCGGTCGAACGTTGTTTTGCACGTTGAGTTTTATTTACAGAAGGCTGATCACAGCGAGCAAACAACAGACAATTAAAAACAAGATGACAATCGAACTTCTAAGACTAGTCGGATAATAACATCGATAACAATTGACTGTAATATAATAATAACTTTATCGTAGTAAATTAAAATGACAGTGAACAAGATAATAGTAATTAGCAAGTGTAGTAATCGAAGCCAAATGGCTGAGTACTGTCAGAGAATGTCAATTAGACCGATAAAATGCAACGGTACGGGACTTGCACCGCTGACCTTCCGTTGAAAATATACCGAAATTGAGCTGGCATCAGCTTCCAAATAGTTGCGACTGGTGACACATTAGAAGATGGTCAACACTTCAGATAAGAAGCCATCTTTGCCATCTGTAGCAAGTGATATGCTCCTAGTGCATCTTACAACTTTGCCATTTAGCTAACGTCTTGAGATCAGCACTCCAACATCAGTTTAATGGGACCACAACAAACTCTAAAAGATAATACGTAACGCCGTTGAGTGCAGGTTCTAGGTAGAGTTTCAACGTCAATGTTACAGTCTCTGCGCGAAAGATGGCCGCCAAATGACTACCTTACCGACAAAAATGCAGAGTACCGGAACATCACGTTAAGTGGAGCCACTGTCGTATGAATTTTGATTTCGATGTTTCTCGTAGGTTAACTCGCTTTTGAGACTTTTCATGGTCAAAAAATCTCCATCGATGTTTACCTCAACGATTGATAAACACGTAACGATATTAAAAGGCGAGTAACCTACGAAAAATATCGAAATTAAAATTCATACAACAGTGGCTCCACTTAACGTGATGTTCCAGTACTCTGCATTTTTGTCGGTAAGGTAGTCATTTGGCGGCCATCTTTCACGCAGAGACAGTAACATTGACATTGAAACTCTACCAATAACCCGCACACAACGATAACGCACCTTGAGACTGAACGTAACCCGTACTTCAATCGAGCGAATTTAAGCGACTGGAAATGGACGCCAATAAAGTACAGTATTTTCATTTTTTCACCGTTCACCCGGTCGAAATGGCTGAAATAACAGGATCATAACCTTAAAAATACTGCATTCCGGTGAGAGATGGCTTTGAGTTACGAGTCTTTCGTCGAGGCGACGTTCCAGCCGAGTATGAGACGGTCGAAGCCGCACGAGAAGAAGTTGCACGACGCTGCTGAGTCGTCGGCCCACGCCGCGGAGCAGACCATGCGGCGGTGACCTTGACGACTCGTGCGCGGCAACCGTGCCACGCGGTTCCCCGCCAAGTCAAACAAGCGCACCTGCGAGCCAACAACGATCCATCATGTGATGCTTTCTGACATTGCTATCGAACTACCTGCCCATATGATGATATATAGAGACCAGTTTTATCTTGTAAGCATTAAGTTGTTTGATTATTTGTGGTGTTTAACGACGCACTGTTTTGACAACGGGCCATGCGGCACTGGTCTAATGGCGTCGGTGAATGAGTGGATGATGATGAACCTAGCCTAGCCTAGAAGGGAGGAGGGGAAACACGGTGCTGGCGCGTAGCCTACTCCTGTCGAAGACAAAGGGGACTACCGGCTTAACGTCCCTTCCAAAGGACGGTAAAACGCGAACAACAGGATTCCTCCACAAATCCATGCTGTCGTGAGGTTGATAAGCAAGGCGAGTGAAGTTGCTGTACTAACTTTCATACCTCCAACCTCTCACCCGAACATAACTGGTCAGGTATATGATGGTCACCCATGCAAAACCTGACTCAGCGCAGTGTTGCTTAACACTGCGGAAGAGAGGTAGGAGAGATGATTGGAGGTTCAATGGTAAATTCAACGTTTGGTAGCCATGGAGATGCTGAGATCGCCTGACAGAGCTTCTCAATTCTGCTATTTTATGTTACCACGGGTATATCATGGCCCAGCATAGGAGGTTCAATGGTAGATTCAACGTTTGGTAGCCATGAAGATGCTGAGATCACCTGACAGAGCCTCTCAATTCTGCTATCTTATGTTACCACGGGTATATCATGGCCCAGCATAGGAGGTTCAATGGTAGATTCAACGTTTGGTAGCCATGGAGATGCTGAGATCGCCTGACAGAGATTCTCAATTCTGCTATCTTATGTTACCACGGGTATATCATGGCCCAGCATAGGAGGTTCAATGGTAGATTCAACGTTTGGTAGCCATGGAGATGCTGAGATCACCTGACAGAGCTTCTGTAATGTATCTTCTTATCCTACCAGAACTATAAGACTCTGTAATGATGTTCCTCACCTGTCTATTATCGTAGGGTATAGCGACTACGCCTGCGGCAGACACTGCGAGACGATTGGCTGCCGAGTCGGCCCGGATCGTTGCCAACGGAGCTCTCATGTTGCGTAGATCCCACACTTTGACGCTGCGGTCGTCCGAGCCCGAGACCACTTTATCCTCACGTGTGAAAACAGCACAAGACACCGCCCTGTTAACACAGAAATATCGAATGTTTATCCCTCATGCGACCATCTTTCAGTCAACGGTATAACATTAATGTTCTGTCTCTACCTAGAACCTGCACACTCAACGGTTTAACATTAACGTTCTGTCTCTACCTAGAACCTGCACACTCAACGGTTTAACATTAACGTTCTGTCTCTACCTAGAACCTGCACACTCAACGGTTTAACATTAACGTTCTGTCTCTACCTAGAACCTGCACACTCAACGGTTTTACATTAACGTTCTGTCTCTACCTAGAACCTGCACACTCAACGGTTTTACATTAACGTTCTGTCTCTACCTAGAACCTGCACACTCAACTGTTTAACATTAACGTTCTGTCTCTACCTAGAACCTGCACACTCAACGGTTTAACATCAACGTTCTGTCTCTACCTAGAACCTGCACACTCAACGGTTTAACATTAACGTTCTGTCTCTACCTAGAACCTGCACACTCAACGGTTTAACATTAACGTTCTGTCTCTACCTAGAACCTGCACACTCAACGGTCTAACCCTGAAGATGGCAGAGCTATCTCTATAGAAAAGTCGGTACAAATCCTTTTCAGGACTAATACCCTTCACACAAGAGGATTAACCAAAAAGGCAGAAGATACATATACCAACGGCTTTTAAAACCTCAAAGAAATTAAATCTACTTTTACGGATGGCCACTCACTCAGTATGACCTTGGAAGACGGAGACGGAGTGTATTGGTTCACGGAAGTCCCACAGCCGGAACGTGGTGTCCTTGCTTGCGGTGACCACCAGTCGCTGGGAGTGGTGTGCCGAGACGTGAGTCAGCTCCCGGTCGTGCCCGGTCAACGAGTGGACCAGCTCCCCGGTCTCAGCCGAGTAAAGGTTCGCCGTGCGGTCCCATGAGGCTGTGATCACCTGCGACAGAATCGATTGATTGATCGATTGATTGATCGATTGATTGATCGATTGATTTTCTGTATTGGCTTGAATAAAAAAAACCAATAACAAGCCATGAATCCGGTTAGGGATCATCAGGATAGTACGTAAAAGTAATATTATTAAAATAAGTAATAATAATAATAATTCTGATGGTATAGTGGTAATACTAGTGTGGTAGGAACATACCTACAAACTATGATACTAATATAGTAATAATGATAATAATAATTCTGATGATATAGTGGTAATACTAGTGTGGTAGGAACATACCTACAAACTATGATACTAATATAGTAATAATGATAATAATAATTGTGATGGTATAGTGGTAATACTAGTGTGATAGGGACATACCTACAAACTATGATACTAATATAGTAATAATGATAATAATAATTCTGATGATATAGTGGTAATACTAGTGTGGTAGGAACATACCTACAAACTATGATAATAATATAGTAATAATGATAATAATAATTCTGATGGTATAGTGGTAATACTATTGTGGTAGGAACATACCTACAAACTATGATACTAATATAGTAATAATGATAATAATAATTCTGATGGTATAGTGGTAATACTAGTGTGGTAGGAACATACCTACAAACTATGATACTAATATAGTAATAATGATAATAATAATTCTGATGGTATAGTGGTAATACTAGTGTGGTAGGAACATACCTACAAACTATGATACTAATATAGTAATAATGATAATAATAATTCTGATGATATAGTGGTAATACTAGTGTGGTAGGAACATACCTACAAACTATGATACTAATATTGTAATAATACGTCAACAACTAACAATAAGATCGGGGTTCGAGTCCCCGTTTGGGCATCAATTTTTGAAACGGTTATAGTGTTCTTCATAATAAAACGTCATTTTTTTTTTTTTTTTTTTTTTTGTTACCTGCTCGCCGCCGGGCAGCCAGTCTGCTGCCATGACAACGCCTGTATGGCCGGACAGAACGCAGACCGGGGTCCGCAGTGCCGAGCCACCGTCATCAACCTCCAACTCGTCCGGGTCAACCTCCGCCAGCCCGGGCTCCTCCCCCTCGGCCCCCGAAGCCCCGCCCACTCCGCCACGTGGCACCGCCTCCCAGTTGACCACCGCCTACAATGCAACATTCACATGACTGTCAGAAAATAATTTCTTGAATGGGAGACAAAACAACTAATAAAAGTTTCTTATGGTTAAAAGGAATACAATTTGCGGCACATACAACTTACAATTTGAAGCTGTTTTTAAAGATCATCAAAGTATATTGGCATCTTTTTTGTCCACACTCTTTTGAAATTGGAAAAAAAGGCAAAAATCTATTTTTCCCTATGCTAAAATTGTTCTAAAATAATAATTTTCTTAGCCAAATTTTGAAAAAGAAAAAAATTAGATTCAATGATACATTGAACGTTTTGTATCCATGGAGATGCAGAGATCGCCTGACAGAGCGTCTCAATTCTGCTATCTTATGTTACCACGGGTATATCATGGCCTAGCATAGGAGGTTCAATTGTAGATTCAACGTTTGGTAGCCATGGAGATGCTAAGATCACCTGACAGAGCTTCTCAATTCTGCTATCTTATGTTACCACGGGTATATCATGGCCTAGCATAGGAGGTTCAATGGTAGATTCAACGTTTAGTAGCCATGGAGATGCTGAGATCACCTGACATGCTTTCTTATCTTACCATGGGGATAAAACCTCTTGTAAACGACGTTTATTTGCCGTTCATCTCACAGGTGGTCCCAGTTATGAAAACACTGACACAGAGTGAGGTTATGTCTCTAGACCCCCACCTGCCAGATGTGTGCCGTCTGGTCCCCGCTGGACGTGAGCAAGAGATCGCGGCTGGGATGGAAGCGTATCGAGTTGACTGAGCCAGCGTGACCTTGGTACTGCAGCAAGCATCGGCCGCTTTCCACGCTCCACACCCGAGCAGTGTGATCCACCGACGCGGTTCCTACGAACGCAAGCTCTACGTCAGCACCGAGCGCTCGGAATCAGGGTGAATGGACAAAAACAAAATCAACCGAAGTAGGGTGATATAAGTGACCAGAGACAATATTGAGACAAGTGGCCTCTCTTTTTTTATTATTATCAACACTATAACCATCTTAAAAGTTGATGCCTAAACGGGGACACGAACCCCGATCTCTACCTGTCGCAGGTGTTGCTCTAACCAATTGAGCTACTTGGACCCCGATCTCCACCTGTCGCGGGTGTTGCTCTAACCAATTGAGCTACTTGGACACTGGCTTTTTGAGACGATTTTAGTGTATTTGATGAGAATAACAGATCTCCAAGGAGTAGAACCAAGAGGCTGTGAATACTCACAGTCACTCTGATTCTAGTGACGCTATATCACGTCACAACCTGTCAAACTCGAATAAATCATATTTGCGTTGGATTTCAATTAAGTGGTCTCGACATTTGCTGTTGTAAACAAACCAGTGATTAAATCAGAGTTTACGTTGCAAAAGCTGTTGGAAAATGCCAGAAAGTGGCCAGTAATAGAATGAAGGGCATGTTTGATAGAGTTTTTTAGTCAAATTATTACTCAATCAATTAGCAAATATCAAATCAAATCAAATATTACAAACATATTGTTGTAAAAATGTTGTAAAAATGTTGCAATGCCCAGATCCAACTACAAAATGGGCTACACATTGAGAGAATGTTGCGATATATTTCAACAATAAGACTGTCTAGCTTGTGATTCGATATTTCCGTGCACAGCATTTGATTGGCAGGCACCCTGATAGACTAACCAATGAGTGGCTGGCCGGCGCGAGCAACGGCCACCTCCCAGACTCCGTCCGTGTGCCCGGCAAACTCCCTTACGAGCGTACAAGTAACGCTAGGCCCCTTAAAGCTGGACACAATCTTGCTCGTCTGCGCCTTCAGCTTGTGAGCTGCCTTGATCTTCTGGGAACCTGTCACGGCTGAACACAAAACAGAGCTTAGTTCATACTCTAATCTTTAAAACTTGGTTTTGTATGCTAAATGACAACTTAGTTTTTCCTAATACCCATCTTGGGAAATATTTGAAAAAATCAGTTGTTCTTTACTATACGAAACACTACTCCTGACAAAAAATGTGATGCCTTAACGAGGAATTAATTTGACATCAATTTTTGAGAGGTAATAATAAAATACTCCACACATAGCAAGCGTTTGCAATTTCAATCTGATTTCACATAAGAAGTTGTTCTTTATGATGGTTTTTAGACTCATGTCTACTTGATTTATCCTTAGCACTAGTTTTAAGAAAAACTATTTGAAATGGTTCTTTACTTAGCATTCAAAACCTAGTTATATATATATTTTTTTTTTTAAACTTGTACCTGCATGCTTGTACTAATGTTAGACAAAGCAGACAAGAGTCTAAGACAAATAGAATATACTTGCATTTCTGTTTGGAAAAGCTTTTGGACGAGGAATTCTCAAAGTCTGTGAGATCGAACGCCTGCTTGTCTCCCGCGATAGATTCTCTCTCCAGACGTTCACTCAGGGCATCCACCTTCTCTTGCACTGCAGAAGGTTACTTGTCAAGTCAAACGTGTGCAAAATGATTTCAATTACGTTCAAAGTCGGAGTACTTACAGTTGGTGTTTTCGGTGTACAGCGTTTCGAACTCTCTCTCAATTTGCACGAATAGATTGTGAAGCCGGGTGCGAAATGCCGGAGGAATCGAGCTGTCACCTTCCATTTCCAGGAAGCTTGGGCAATGATAAGCATGTATGTCATTGTCAATGCTACTTGACACTCGTGGAATATTAATGCGTTTGCTCTTCGCAGCATGGTTTTGCAGCACATCTAGAGGCATTTTCAAAGCCTGGAAAAGCGGGAGATGTGCAAGAGAACGGACTGTCAGTTGCAAGCTTAGGAACAAATTGATTTTAGCATGGGACCAACATGGGACTCGTTAGAAAGGGTTATCCCCTGGTTCCATTATTGAGAAAGTTTAGATTTCAGCAGTGCAATATATATTTTTACTAGCCTTGTGTGAGCCGCAAACTTCTTGATTGGATATATTCAGCACATAATAATGAAATCTTATAGAAGAGTATTCGGAAACCGATACGGAAAATTTGACTCTTTTGACGTAATGTTCTGGTTCTGTCGACACGACCTTGACATATGTCAAAAATAAGCGGCCCGATGAGTGCAAAACTTCTGAAACGAACTGTACTTTTGATGGTTGATACTATATCCTCTTTCTGAATGCGAGTTGAAAAATAGATCTTCATTTTTAGAGAAAACTTGTTGTTATAAAAAAATGCAAGTCCAGATAACTCTCCAATTAGTTAAACACCCTTTTTTTTCCAAATCAATAAGGAAATACATTAAGAAAATTAATGGAGAACGTTGGTGTTTGGTTTTCACTGTCCAAGTTCCTGCACTGCCGTTTTTACCGAGTTCACAATGTTATAATTTCGGAGTAATTTTATTAGTTCCTCGTAAATAGGGCATTTATAGGAAGATATTTGGATCAGGAAACTATTTCGGAGGCAGTTTAGAAGGTGAAATAGCCAAAAAATAGTCAAATATTAGGCTGATTGCGCTGTAACAAGCGGTAATCTGTGTTTTCAAATGGGGCGATGTGTATTAATGCGCGGCAGCCATTTGCTGTATTATTCTTGAATTTCAATCGGTTCTACGAGAAAAAGGATTCGGAAATTTCTTTCAAATTTATGCACTAGAAATAATTGAAGACTGTTGTAAATTTGTTGAAAGTTGTCATATTGCTGCTAGGTCCATGCCATTCTCATGGGTCCCTAGTATTCTCGCAGGTAGGCATAGCTTTTACACCATCATTGGTTTGTATAGGAAGGGTCATTCACTATTTTACATTTCTTGTGGATTGCCTTCTTCGGGTGTGTTTGGAAAAGGTGTAAGGGTGTGATAGCCAATTTTGTTATCTGCGTACACATCTAAATGACATATTCCATCGAGACTCAGTTGTTATAGGCTAAAACATGCAAACAGTTTTTGACAGTTGTTTGTTTTCATAGGTTACAATCGGGGAAAATTTTCCTTTGGTGCGTAGATTCACTGCATGCTGCTTGCCGTTGATTTCCCTGGATGGAATATCGACTGCTTAACCATTCAACATCTACTCGTACTACAGAAAACAAAATCTCTGTAAGTTTTGGTAAATTAACATATCTCTTTTAACTGTTACAAGATATTCTTAGCCAAGCACATGGCAAATAACGTTTTTCTCATCTTCCTCACTTTCATATGCAGTCGGGATAAAACTTCTTAACATTTTAAATCAGTTCCCACTTTCCTGTATAAAAAGTTTTTCTTGCACGCATATTTCAGATTCTGTGAGAAATGGATCTCGATGAGCAGCTCAACCTTGGCTCGATCAGATGCTTCTCGTTTGAGACTCGTTCATTAAGAAGTCTACGTCACATCATTGGCATGCGGTCGGCCAGATGTTGAACAATGTTGCAGAATGTATCAGAAATGTATACTAGCATAAACTTGGGAGAGAATGCCTCTAGGTAAGAAATGTAGATGGGTCATTCCATATCAAGTGCCCGTCACTCAAAACCTTCACTATCAGGTCATTCCATATCAAGTGCCCGTCACTCAAAACCTTCACTATCAGGTAATTCCATATCAAGTGCCCGTCACTCAAAACCTTCACTATCAGGTCATTCCATATCAAGTGCCTGTCACTCAAAACCTTCACTATCAGGTCATTCCATATCAAGTGCCCGTCACTCAAAACCTTCACTATCAGGTCATTCCATATCAAGTGCCCGTCACTCAAAACCTTCACTATCAGGTCATTCCATATCAAGTGCCCGTCACTCAAAACCTTCACTACCAGGTCATTCCATATCAAGTGCCCATCACTCAAAACCTTCACTATCAGGTCATTCCATATCAAGTGCCCGTCACTCAAAACCTTCACTATCAGGTCATTCCATATCAAGTGCCCGTCGCTCAAAACCTTCACTATCAGGTCATTCCATATCAAGTGCCCATCACTCAAAACCTTCACTATCAGGTCATTCCATATCAAGTGCCCGTCACTCAAAACCTTCACTATCAGGTCATTCCATATCAAGTGCCCGTCACTCAAAACCTTCACTATCAGGTCATTCCATATCAAGTGCCCATCACTCAAAACCTTCACTATCAGGTCATTCCATATCAAGTGCCCGTCACTCAAAACCTTCACTATCAGGTCATTCCATATCAAGTGCCCATCACTCAAAACCTTCACTATCAAGTCATTCCATATCAAGTGCCCGTCACTCAAAACCTTCACTATCAAGTCATTCCATATCAAGTGCCTGTCACTCAAAACCTTCACTATCAGGTCATTCCATATCAAGTGCCCGTCACTCAAAACCTTCACTATCAGGTCATTCCATATCAAGTGCCCGTCACTCAAAACCTTCACTATCAGGTCATTCCATATCAAGTGCCCGTCACTCAAAACCTTCACTATCAGGTCATTCCATATCAAGTGCCCGTCACTCAAAACCTTCACTACCAGGTCATTCCATATCAAGTGCCTGTCACTCAAAACCTTCACTATCAGGTCATTCCATATCAAGTGCCCGTCACTCAAAACCTTCACTATCAGGTCATTCCATATCAAGTGCCCGTCACTCAAAACCTTCACTATCAGGTCATTCCATATCAAGTGCCCGTCACTCAAAACCTTCACTATCAAGTCATTCCATATCAAGTGCCTGTCACTCAAAACCTTCACTATCAGGTCATTCCATATCAAGTGCCCGTCACTCAAAACCTTCACTATCAGGTCATTCCATATCAAGTGCCCGTCACTCAAAACCTTCACTATCAGATCATTTCATATCAAGTGCCCGTCACTCAAAACCTTTACTATCAGGTCATTCCATATCAAGTGCCCGTCACTCAAAACCTTCACTATCAGGTCATTCCATATCAAGTGCCCGTCACTCAAAACCTTCACTATCAGGTCATTCCATATCAAGTGCCCGTCACTCAAAACCTTCACTATCAGGTCATTCCATATCAAGTGCCCGTCACTCAAAACCTTCACTATCAGGTCATTCCATATCAAGTGCCCGTCACTCAAAACCTTCACTATCAGGTCATTCCATATCAAGTGCCCGTCACTCAAAACCTTCACTATCAGGTCATTCCATATCAAGTGCCCGTCACTCAAAACCTTCACTATCAGGTCATTCTATATCAAGTGCCCATAGCTATTAAACTGAAACTTAATCTTATGTAACTATTATTGCCATCACTCGTGTGTTTTAAAGAAAATTTAAAACAAGCTCAGAGGTAAATCTTCCAGCCTGGCTTCGGGCTTCCATTACATTTATTGCTACGCCAGTTACGTTGACTTGGTCGCTTGTTCAGATTCTGCAACGGCCGGGTGTCTGTGTCGGGACCTCGTCCGCGCAACGGCAAGATCGCGCTGACACAAGATGGCGTCCGCGCGAAGTTATCAAATGCCGCCGACCCGTACGCGTTCACGGAGCCCGAGTCGGCCGCGAGATCCACGAGTTTGCCGTTCGTACGCGCGCCGCTGCCCAATGGCGTCGCGCCTGCCGTCGCAGCGCAAGGTCTGCCGCGCGAAGCCGCCGCGGCGGAGCAATCCGACCGCAAGCGCAAGCGACCGGCCGCAGGTGCGTACGCAGTCTTCTACGTTCCTGACATTTACGAAACTGAAACAATTTTATTTGTGTTTTTTTGGTTTTTCTGGCATTTCCATTCGGGAGCTTAAACCAGCAAGCAGATGATGGAAAGGAAGCTATACTGGAAAAATGTGTGGGATTTGAGGAATAGTGACAGACCATTCTGTCCTGTGGCCATTGATGAACTCGTCCATACGAGTTACCTCAGCTTCTTCCCCCCTCGAAGGGATCCCTTATCCCACCCCCAGCGAAAACTGGAACATGTGTGTCCGGATAACTCAGTTGGTAAAGCACCCTACCGGCAATTGGGAGGTCCCTGGTTCGTGTCCCGGTTCGGTTGCACATTTTTCCAGTCTAGCTTCCTTTCCAATTATATTTGTTTATATTTTAGACGATTAACTTGTATTTTAAAGATAGACAACTTTTGCTGTGATTGTTGTTAGACTCATGTCTACTTGATGTAAACTTAGCACTAGTTTTAACAAAAACTATTTCAACTGGGTTAAGTAAATACATAATATATTAGTTTTTTAGTTATTGACCCTGATTATTTTGTTTAGATGCATTAAGGAAGCTTGAACTTGGTAATTGTTATAATTTTATGTGGTTCTTTTGTTATTGGAAAATTGTCAGGACTGCTCTTACCCTTGATAAAGTAACAGGTACAAGTTACGAAACGTTGGGAAATTAAGTTGTTCTTCACTTAGCATTCAAAACCCAGTTGAAATAGTTTTTGTCAAAACTTTCTCTGCATCCGCACGAAGGTTAGCGTTGGTTTGTGATCCAAGTGGCCCGGGCGTTGCAGATGTGAAAGTGTGTGTGACCGGGCGTGAACGAAGCCTACTTGAAGAGCAGCTGCTGGGCATCAAGACGGAGCCCGGGCGATGTCCCCCCGTGCCGGTCCAATCGGTTATCGAGCCGGCTCGATCGGGGCCCGGGGTTCGGGGCCCGCGGGAGCCGACAGTCCCGCAACGGAACCGACGCCACGACGCTCCCGCCCACGAGGCTCTGCAGAGAATATGCTCCGCTCGTGACGACGTCAGGGACTTTCACCAGCATCTCTATCCGCTCGGTGAGCAATGCCCTGCTCACGACTTTGAAACCCCAACCTTTCCTTTACTTGTCCATTGCGTGGTACATTTCCTAATGCATCGTCTTCTAAATGCAGGTAATCACCGTAATTTCGGTTTTCATTTCAGTCCAGTGAATCTTGTAAACGAAGCCTATTAACAACTATTCTATCGTTCCTAAATTGATACCAATAGACGAAATTATTGATTATGTTGATTTCTAGACTCATGTCTACTTGTTCTAAACTTAGCACTAGTTTTAACAAAAACTATTTCAACTGGGTTTTACCGAACGGTTTGGCGTGTTGGAAACACCGGTTCTCGTTAGATCACCGAAGTTAAGCAACACTGCGCTGAGTCCGGTATTGAATGGGTGACCATTATACACATGACCAGTTCTGTTAGGAAGAGAGGTTGGAGGGATGAAAGTTAGTACAGCAACTTCACTCGCCTTGCTTATCAACCCCTCGACAGCATGGATTTGTGGAGGAATCCTGTTGTTCGCGTTGTACCGTCCTTCGGAAGGGACGTTAAGCCGGTGGTCCCCTTGGTCTTCGACAGGAGTAGGCTACGTGCCAGCACCGGGTTTCCCCTCCTCCCTTCTAGGCTAGGTTAGGTTCATCATCCACTCATTCACCGACACTATTAGACCAGTGCCACATGACCAGATGTCAAAACAGTGCGTCGTTAAACACCACAAATAATAATAATAATAACTGGGTTTTGAATGCTAAGTGAAGAACAACTAAATTTCCCAACGTTTCGTAACTTGTACCTGTTACTTTATCAAGGGTAAGAGCAGTCCTGACAATTTTCCAATAACAAAAGAACCACATAAAATTATAACAATTACCAAGTTCAAGCTTCCTAAATGCATGTAAATAAAATAATAAGGGTCAATAACTCAAAAAAAAAAATTTATATTTACAAAATATTTTTGAAAAGTACACTTTACAATACATTTTTACAAAGTATGAAGCAGTAACAGGTGCAAGTTACGAAACGTCAGGAAATTCAGTCGTTCTTTACTTGGCATTCAAAACCAAGTTGTAAATAGTTTTTGTTAAATTATTGATTAGTTGGTAGCTTACTCAAATATACCATTCTTTGCCATTGCCACAAGAAAGTGAGAGAAGAATAACTTGCAAGTGATGGAATCCATCTATAGACCCAACTATTTAGCGGATAGAGAATCTGTGTTGGGTTCAAACGTCCACCAATCGCTCGGACTCGTGGAGACTTGAACGCAGTTTGTTTTCACTCGAGCAGGCGTCGAGGCTTCAGAGTCCGAGGGCAGCGACGACGAAGATGCGGCGGGTGTTTTCCAGCGACACTGGTTCTCGGCAGCTCACGGCCAGGGAGAGGGTCTACGTCGTGACCTACGCATCGGCCTTGTACGCTGTGAAATGCGACATCGCGTGCAACAGGTAAAGTCAATTGAGTGCATTCCCATATGATAACCAAGTTTTAAGATCCTTGTGTGCTATGCTTGTGCTTATTGCTATGTCAATTGTGTGCAGTCCCATACGATAACCAAGTTTTAAGATCCGTGTGTGCTATGCTTGTGCTTATTGCTATGTCAATTGTGTGCAGTCCCATATGATAACCAAGTTTTAAGATCCTTGTGTACTATGCTTGTGCTTATTGCTATGTCAATTGTGTGCAGTCCCATATGATAACCAAGTTGTAGATCCTTGTGTGCTATGCTTGTGCTTATTGCTATGTCAATTGTGTGCAGTCCCATATGATAACCAAGTTTTAAGATCCTTGTGTGCTATGCTTGTGCTTATTGCTATGTCAATTGTGTGCAGTCCCATATGATAACCAAGTTTTAAGATCCTTGTGTGCTATGCTTGTGCTTATTGCTATGTCAATTGTGTGCAGTCCCATATGATAACCAAGTTTTAAGATCCTTGTGTGCTATGCTTGTGCTTATTGCTATGTCAATTGTGTGCAGTCCCATATGATAACCAAGTTTTAAGATCCTTGTGTGCTATGCTTGTGCTTATTGCTATGTCAATTGTGTGCAGTCCCATATGATAACCAAGTTTTAAGATCCTTGTGCGCTATGCTTGTGCTGATTGCTATGTCAACGTTATTAACGATGTTGTCTTGCAGGTATGCGGTGGTACCGTGGGACCGGCGGATGAAACGCGAGAGCGGTTGACTCGCGCTATCATTGCAACGGCTCGGTCTCATCCTAGTCTCGTGGCGGCGCACCTCGCCAGCCACTCTCGAGCTCCGCGGCCTCCAAGACCCAAGCGCAACAGGTGAGTTGCTGTTTTATCATGATTTAACAGAAATGTACTTTCCTATTATTCTAAGAACTTGCATAAGAACATGAACCATACCTCAGAATGAGAATAAATGAATAATAATAATATTATCGTGACGTCAGGTCGAAGACGACTGCGCTGGCTGCTTGCTCGTGCGAGGCCGAGTCGTGTCCCGCGGCCGCGTTGCCGTGTACGCGACATTGCCTGCGTCACGTCGTCGCCAACGCAGATCAGCTGCTCTTCGAACATTGCACGGCAAAGTTCTCCGACAACACTCAGTGCTCGGAACCCGTGTTCGACATCTGCCACGAGCTGCCGCTCTGCACCGAGCACGCACGCAAGCGCGTGAGTCTGCTTGCACGACAATCCCACGCTTGCCAATGCGTACACATTCTTTTATTTTTTTTTATTTTTTTATTTGAGAAAACAGCTTAGGAACTAGAAAACATTCCGGTGGCCGCTAGTCAGCACAGGAGAACACTGTACAATAAATAGGAGAATAATAAATTAGTAATAATACAATAGTACATAAAATACATATTACCATTTAGTATGTAATAGTTAATGATACTAGTTTGAGTCATAATCACTCTCGTTGATCATGTTGTTGAGTACCGTCAAGCTTGGTGGGAAAGTAGACATCTTCCCCTGGGGGAGGCTATTCCAGTGCCGGATAGTAGTGCCCAGGAAAGAGCATCTGCCAGTGTCAGTCCTGTACCGGGGGAGGAAAAGCTTCATCTTGTGGTCACCTCTGCCGAGGAAAGTTGCTGGGGTAACCATCTCAGCAATGGCACTCCAGGCGGGAAAACCTGCCAGGGTCTTGTAAAGACAGCGGAGGGAAGCCATTTGTCGGCGCCGCCGCAGTGAGTCCCATTTTAATTTTTTTTAATGCAGCTGATACTGGTAGTTGGTTCCTTCTTAGTCTTGCACCAGCGGCGATGGGCATTTCTGGCATACCGAGCAGCCTTGTTTTGGATGCCTTCAAGACGACTCCTATAGATTTCATTATGTGGATTCCAAACTGTGCTACAGTAGTCGAGTAGAGGACGGCGGATGAGACACTTATAGGCATGCTCCTTTGTTGCTGGTAGGCTGCCTTGAAGATTTCTCATAACAAAGTGCAGTTTTCTTTTAGCATTTGACTCAATAATATTTAAATGGTTATTCCATGACAGATTTGAATGAATGTTGACTCTGAGATATTTGTAGGTACCAGATTTGTTTAGAGGGAGACCATTTAGGGAGTAAACAGTATCAATTTTGAATTTGCTTTTAGAGAAACTGATAACGCGGGTTTTTTCCTCTTTGAGCTTCATACCATTTTCGATCGTCCATTGGTGGATTGCACGCAGGTCAGCTGTCAATAGTTTTTCATCAGTTTTGGACTTGATTTCGGTATAATATCATTCTGTGACCAACCTGATAAATATACTCTACGTTAATTGAATCCTTCTGTAAGGATTTTATGTCGAGATGATAAGAAATTCACTAGACAGCAATAAAAATTATATAACAGCCCAATAACTTCAATAGAGATGATAGTTTTCAACTTGATAGAGCTTGGGGAACAATTTTACAACAGAAAAATGGAATAGAGAATATCAGTGAGGAGACAGAAGAAGTCAGCACAAAGAATCCAGAAGAAAATATTTGGACGAGTAGATTAAGAACTAAACATAATGAATAAGGAAATTTTTATTGTATCACATAACGTAAAGACAACCTCGAAAAATTGGCGTTTTTTCCAAACACATAATTAGTTAGTTAGTAAAAAAAAAACATTTTGTTCGGGATTTTATTTCAGAAAAGACAAAATATGTTAGTTTTCGAGTTATTGACCCTGATTATTTTATTTAGATGCATTTAGAAAGCTTGAACTTGGTAATTGTTATAATTTTATGTGGTTCTTTTGTTATCGGAAAATTGTCAGGACTGCTCTTACCCTTGATGAAGTAACAGGTACAAGTTACGAAACGTTGGGAAATTCAGTTGTTCTTCACTTAGCATTCAAAACCCAGTTGAAATAGTTTTTGTTAAAACTAGTGCTAAGTTTACATCAAGTAGACATGAGTCTAAAAACTATCATCATCATTCACTCATTCACCGACGCCATTAGACCAGTGCCGCATGGCACGTCATCAAAACAGTGCTATGTTAAACAATAATAAATCAATTGCATTGCCACGTTGAGTGAAGTCGGTTTCTCTCACTCGCAGGACAACTACGATCGCATGTGCGCCGAAGTGAAGCCGAAGAAGACGCGCAAGAAAGCCAAGGCGTCAGCGATGACGCGACGAGCGGCCAAGCGCGGTCGTAGCAAGCGCAAGCGTCGCTCGCCGCAGAAGCTGGCCCCGCCCCCGCTCAAGCTCGAGCCAATAGGGAGTCAGGCCGGTCAGCCGATGGGCCAACTGGAGACACAGCAGCCAATCAAGGAAGAGGCGGCGCTACCCGAGACCCACGTGACTGTGAACGAACTTAAGACGGAGGTGAAGCTGGAGCCAATCAAGTTGGAGGCGTTAGAACACGTGGAGATCGAGCCAGTCGGAGACTACGAACATCAACAGTTCTGCGGTGAGTTCAAAGCTCAGTGAATCTCTAAGCAGCTTCGTCCCTTCACAAAAGTGTCGATTTTCTATTTATTTATTGATTTCTAACTTAGGTACAAGTATACCGGTGGTTAGTGCTTGTAGGCAATCTGGCCTATGCTAGTTCCTAGGTCTAAGATGTATTTTTATTTATTTATTTATTTATTTCTAACTTAGGTACAAGTATACCGGTGGTTAGTGCTAGTAGGCAATCTGGCCTATGCTAGTTCCTAGGTCTAAGATGTATTTTTATTTATTTATTTATTTATTTATTTCTAACTTAGGTACAAGTATACCGGTGGTTAGTGCTAGTAGGCAATCTGGCCTATGCTAGTTCCTGGGTCTGAGGTGTATTTTAGGCACCACGTAATATGGTTGATCGTATGGATTGCCTGACGTGGTCGATGTGATTGTTGCAGTTGATGAAATGATGTATGAAATGGATACCAACTTGGATATGTACATAAAGGAGGAAGTGGTGGAAAGCTTCGATCATCCAGAGATGCACTCCATGCTCAAGCAGCAAGTGCCGATCGCTGGTAAGTAAACGCCAACGCTATAGTTGCTCGTTAATTTAATTATTGTGTCTCTTTGCCTGGTCACAATAGTGTCATCGTTTACATCTCATCGCATTTCTTATATTTGACTTTAACTTTACTCCGTCATCGACTACCGTCATTAACTTAACCCGAAATGCTACGACGGTTTCTGGTAGAGGATCCCCGACTACCTTTGGCCGTACGTTCCAGTGGCCAGTGGAATATTTGCTGGTGTAGGCTAGGTTAGGCTATTGTATACTATACTAGGTTCAATTCAATTTTCAAAAGGTACTTCTGGGCTAGGTTAGGTTCATCATCATCCGCTCATTCACCGACGCCATTAGACCAGTGCCGCATGGCACGTTGTCAAAACAGTGCGTCGTTAAACACCAGTAATCAATCGATCTTGATTTCTAGTGTCTACTTGTGGTTACAGGAGGAGCGGGGGTAGCGGAAGCACTCTCATTGGCCGGCTTGCCGCTGGACCCGATCGAGCTGGCCAATCAGGCGGCCAGGTTGCTGGAAGAGCACGACTTGAACAACGTTCTGAACCAGATTCCTGCCGATGCGTTCAACGACCTTTTCACAGGTAAGAACTTTGTGCTTCAAGAACTGCAAGAACTGCAGTTACATAAGAATACATATTTTAGAAGCCATCAAGCCTTCTTGTACCTCCCTAGGTACAATAGCAACATGAGCCATCAAGCCTTCTTGTACCTCCCTAGGTACAATAGCGACATGGGCCATCAAGCCTTCTTGTACCTCCCTAGGTACAATAGCGACATGGGCCATCAAGCCTTCTTGTACCTCCCTAGGTACAATAGCAACATGGGCCATCAAGCCTTCTTGTACCTCCCTAGGTACAATAGCGACATGGGCCATCAAGCCTTCTTGTACCTCCCTAGGTACAATAGCGACATGGGCCATCAAGCCTTCTTGTACCTCCCTAGGTACAATAGCAACATGGGCCATCAAGCCTTCTTGTACCTCCCTAGGTACAATAGCAACATGGGCCATCAAGCCTTCTTGTACCTCCCTAGGTACAATAGCGACATGGGCCATCAAGCCTTCTTGTACCTCCCTAGGTACAATAGCAACATGGGCCATCAAGCCTTATTGTACCTCCCTGGGTACAATAGCGACATGGGCCATCAAGCCTTCTTGTACCTCCCTAGGTACAATAGCAACATGGGCCATCAAGCCTCCTTGTACCTCCCTAGGTACAATAGCGACATGGGCCATCAAGCCTCCTTGTACCTCCCTAGGTACAATAGCAACATGGGCCATCAAGCCTTCTTGTACCTCCCTAGGTACAATAGCAACATGGGCCATCAAGCCTTGTTGTACCTCCCTGGGTACAATAGCAACATGGGTCATCAAGCCTTGTTGTACCTCCCTGGGTACAATAGCAACATGGGCCATCAAGCCTTCTTGTACCTCCCTAGGTACAATAGCGACATGGGCCATCAAGCCTTCTTGTACCTCCCTAGGTACAATAGCGACATGGGCCATCAAGCCTTCTTGTACCTCCCTAGGTACAATAGCGACATGGGCCATTAAGCCTTCTTGTACCTCCCTACTAGTGCTAAATTTACATCAAGTAGACATGAGTCTAGAAACAATAGTACTGATATAAACTGGCTGCATCTTCTTGTGCAGGAGACAAGAACGGAGTGTACGAGCCGACTAGAGAAGAGACGGAGGAACTGGAACGAGCGCTGGAAGCCGTTGACAAGGACGTCAAGTCACTGGAGAAATTGTCGCAGACTCAGGGCTTGCTGGAGACTCTCATGGACGACCCCGCTCTTGCCACGTTGGCAACGTTGCACGAGACGGCTCCCTCACACGGTGGGTCTCACAATGCTTTCAAACCGCTTGGCACTGGATTCGGCTGCTAATTTTTGAGAGGTTATTCGTGTTCCTAACAGTGAAACATTTTGCCGATTGTATGCGTTTGTTGTTGAAATCGGATGTCACAGATCCTGGTTGTGATGGCAGTTCTTGAATATTATTAACTTAAGTTCCTGGGTGATACCAGTTCCTGGAAAGATCCAATAAATAGATGAGGGTTTCAATTTTTTTAGAAAATATGCTTGTAAATGATATACACATAGCATATATGCATGGAAAGCATAAATGCATGGAAGCATATATATGCATTGAAGCATATATGCATTGAAAGCGTATATGCAAGCATATTGAAAGTATATTGAATGTATACATGCATATAGCTTATGCCTACGCTTGTATTCTTCTCCGATGTAGTGGCCTCCGATGTTAAATTGACACAGAAAAATAATTTCTCATCAGAGTTGCCAACTGGTAATGAAAAAAATTATCGTATAAAAAACCAAAATTAAAAAATTTGATATTTGCAGGGTTTTTTTTTGTTTTTCTGGCATTTCCGTTAGGGAGCTTAAACCAGCAAGCAGATGATGCAATTTTGATGCAATTTGAAGAGCAATTTGATATTTGTTTTTGGCCGTACGTCTGGAAACTATAATATTTCACTCTTATCAATGCAGAACAGCTGATTCACATCTTCCAAGCTTTCAACATCTCGACCTCGTTTGTCACTTTACGTTGACGATTGCTTTCCGCAGGTGCCGCCGCCGTGGCGACTTTCGCTCCGTTCCACCACAACGGCTTCGTGACGGTGGCCGGTAGCTCGGGCCAACGTAAATGTGCCGACGCCAACAACATATCAACCCACACGCAGACACACACGCCTTCCTAACCTCAAAGTCTGCCCCCGTCGAGGCTCGTGCAATGTCTTGCACGTTGCGGGTCGAATCCGCATCCAGGCCGAGATGAAATGTTTTCGGGGGAAGTTGATCGTACGATCGGGTTTCCCTCGAGTTTGATCAGGCGGCCCTCGGTCCACTTCGCTTGGCGACGCATGGTTTGCTATTTCGTTAGTTGTCGGGTTTATCGTTTGCTTCGAGCTCGGAGCTGAACTACGTGTGAAAAAGCTTGCGTTCGGCGGCCGATGAACGGGTTCTCGGAGTGGAATCGAACGCGCTTGTAAAGTTACAAAGTCCCGGGGCAGGAAACGTAGGATCGAGCCTCGCCGGCAACAGATCCACGGCCTGTTTGGTTTGGTACCCCTGTTCGGTTAGTCTTGCGGCTTCGATTTCTTGATCTCGCCACGTCCTCGGTGGCAGACAAAACTGTATACGCTTTATTTTTTAATCCCCTTTTTGCCCACTTTCTTCCCCCAGGCAAAAGCCCCCAAGTTTACTTGCAGCTTTCTCTCAAATTTGGAGCAAAATCATCGTTAAACTGTGTACCAGTGAATAGTGCAGTCCTTTTTCTGCAATCCAAATATCGGTTTGTTTGGCAAATGTAAAATTTATGCTCTAAACAAGAAAAGTTGAAGAATTGCCTGCCTCTAGAGATGAAATGTTGTTCTTTAATTGGCAATCTGATTGTCGATTGTACGCTTAAATGGAAAGTTGATGAACAAGACGAGGGTTGAGCGCAGGCAAGAGATTGTATGAGATGTTCTTCGCTATGGTATTGGACAGAGAAAGTATTTACCTCCAATTGGAGCAGGGAATGTCTTAGCTGGAATGTTGGTTCTTTGCTAGGACCGCAGTGTCGACCAAAGTATTCCTCGGCTTGGCTTGCGGCAAGGAACTGCCGTCCCAGCTCTCTGGCCGTTGTATCGCCAAGGCGACGGCTGCCACCGGCGGTTGGTTATCCTGGAGACAGGCGTCTGGCGGGAATAATGCTCGGTGTACTTGCGATGAGATGCATGTCGCTCGAGATCGCAGCACTTTCGAACGTCTTCTGGCCGTTCGGTGATCTGCAGGGCTGTTTCGTGCAGTGAATTGGCAAACGCTTTCTAGCGATTTACTCCCAGAGTCGATGGTTTCGAGCGTGAATTAACACTGAGACACTAAAATCATTTTTAAAAAAATTTACTCAAAAAATACTCGGCTTTGCTCTCTATTACCCGAGTGGCACTGAACATTTTCCCGTGGAGATGCCTGTCGGTCGCAAATAGCAACTACGTATCGAAATAACTAGCTAAGGGTTAGGGAGACATGTTCATATTCTGGTCACGCACTTCACGTTTTACCTGTACAGTAATCTAGGTTAGGTGTCCCCGGTTTACTGCCAGGATGGAAGGTAATCTCAGAGAAAGTGAAGTTTAGTACGGTGAAGGCACAAGTGTGGTTAGATCTCCGTATGACCCCCCTACCCCTCGCCAATCTCCTTTACTCTCCCCGCTTTCCATTGCCCTTGGGCCAAAACCTGATTTTTTTTTTTTTTGTTAGGCTAAAAACTTAAAAAAACTTATTTCGTTGCCAGCATTTATTTTGCTGATTCTTGCGGAGATCCCACACGTGTCCAGTCGCCGGAGTTGAGTCGCGCTGGGTCGATTCTAGGAAACAAATTGATGTGTTACTAAATCTAGGTAGTCAGAACTTTTGTATTTAAACTGAAACCGTTGCGTGTGCTAGAGGCTAGAGGCTAGAGGTTGAGCCACGACGTGTTTTCCTCGTTGGGTTTGTCGGAGATTCAGGAAGTGTGGGACAGCGACGATCTGACCCGAGCATGGAGAGCGTCCGAACGGTAGCTAGCTGCTGCCAACGTCGCATCCGAACACTAGTATTAAGCAACCGCTGTTTAATTTGTAATGTTTAGTAAGTTATTCTCCGAGGAGTTGAGCCCGCAGTGGCTCTAGTTATAAAACACGTAACAGTAAATATTTATCAACTTTATTATCTATCTCAAGAACAAACCCCCATATTGGGGACTATAGACTGGATGTGAATATACATATATATAGGTAGCCTCTCAATTGTGAATGTAAAATATAAATATATTTTTGTATTTAAAACTTGTTTCTGTTGATTTAATGAACGGTTCCCGAGAAAAAAAGAAAAAAAACGGTGTTTGTTAAATGGTTAAATTAAACTTGCCACTTGAAAAAATATTTCTATCTCTAGTGACGATTTCTTCTTTTTCAAGCAAACAACGTACCTACTGGGCAACTGTAGCCGAACTTCATAAAGAAGTCTGAAACTTCCGTGGCGATGGATTGCAATTATTTGTTAGCCATCAAACGTGCATCACTTTTTTAGTTTAATTTAATCGTTATCAATGCCATCACAAAAAAATATTTGATAGGATGCAGAATTTTGTTTGTTTTTTCATGTAGAACTCTTGGCAAATTACTAACCAACCCCTAAAATAATTAATTTATAAATACCAGGTCCCTCATGTCAAATTGTTCTTCTAAAACCATAGTTTTATCATTGAAGAACCTGATTATGATTTTTTTATGTTTCTTTGGATGGAAGAAAACGTTTCTCCATCCAACGTGCCATTTAGAATTCATTTATTATTACTTCTTGTTATTCTTTACCTTGAATAGGATTCCATCGGTTCCTTTATAGGTTTTCTACCACAAATAGGTTTGTCTCGTTGATACGGATGTCCCGACCCATGGGAAATGAGGTGTGATTTTGAGTTTGTTCAAAGTCGCCGCCGTTCCTTCCTGGCCAATGACCCACGTGGTTTTTGTTGACGGCCCGTGGCTTGCGAATGCCAGCCAGACGATTATCGAACCGTTGTGTACGGAAGGAAGCCCCCGTAGCTGCTGGCAGCTGAGCCGTAGAGCGAGAGACAACAACCGAAACAGGGATACAACACGGCCATATTGGATTACTCGTTAATTCCTTGCTCGGCATCGACCTGTGAATTCTTTAATTCGAGTGACATCTGATAAATCTGATAAAGAGCTAGGAAGTCGTCGTCCGCAGGGTAGATTGGACGCCGCATGTGTGTGATGGACATGGAATCTTGTGAACTATAGCATTCCGACAAAACCTGCGATACTGTTTACTATTTAACACTTGTCGGTACTTTTGAATCGATTTGTCAAGCTGTTAAAATTATTTGAGAGTCCTCCTACGTCCTTGATTGACCGTCAGGTATTTGTGATTACATCTTCGAATATGATGCACTTAACTATTATTGCAATGATCAGTATCTTTATTTATGAAAACAGTTCGTTTTCATTAGTTCGTTGTCATGAGGCCCAGCCGAAAGTTCAAAAACAAAGAACAGCTAATTAATAACATGTAGGCTGCTTAGCATTGATTGCTTGGAGTGACTGACTCCATGTTTGATATCTTTGTCCGAAATAGCTGAGCTTGAGAAAACGTTTATTATCTGGTGAAAGTGTGCAAATTATCTGCTGAATGTCAGGGAGAGGTTAGTCATTGCATCATTGGCATAGACATCTGACAGGAGCTTGGTTAAATGAACAAGTGTGGGATCCAAATGGAATAGGGAAGATGTTATAAAGTCTTAGCTTTCTGAAATGATTGCAAAGATAAGCCTACACTCTCATTTTAAAGAGCTCACTTTTGGTACTTGTTGCTGTTGAATGATAGTGAAATGATTGCTAAAAGTAGTGATTTGAGCTGCCTACTTGTTTCAGGTCGGAGCCTGCTTCGAGGATGGAAAAAATGGACGTTGATGACGATGCTGTAGTCGACTTGAGCGTTAAGTACGTGATTTTCCATAACTGCTTTACCTTTTGTTTTGTTCAGTTTATTTTTGTATATTCTCCTTGTTTTTAATAGAGGTATTGTCCTTGCTTGAGTTGTAATATGGCTGTTCTTGCAGACGCGACAAAGAACCTCGATTGGATGCTCCACAAGACTTGTCGAGACCTCCTCGCTTGCCTGTAGTGCTGGCAGAGCCACAGATTCAATACGGAGACAACAAGAACCTCGGCTTGCTGTCGCGGAGCATGAAGGAGTTTGACGATCGCTACCCACGAAGAAACCTGCGACCTCGACAGGAGCGAAATTATGCCGAGAGTCCCGACATCATCTTACTCACGGATGAAGAGCCCCGTATCAACGGATTCTCCAACGGGTGAGTCTTTATTACAGATATCATCTTGACACAAACACTAGATGCTAGGCACTCATCTTGAATCCAATCCGATCACAAAGCTTGGAAACGTAGGTAAATGACACCAGTTGCACATTTTCAGTCACACATCAAGTTAGCTCAATCATTTGGTTCATTGACCTGTCTTTAAAGTAGTCGTGTTGTTCCCTATGTAAATTATCCCGGAATTCCATCAACGATATCAAGAACTAGAATGAAGAAGTTATGTTTACCACTTGATCTTGCTGCTTATTGCCGGAAGTGTAACCCCCTATGCTGAGCAGAGCGCCATGTCTGGACAGTCACTCAAGTTCTTCAATGTCTCCAGTTATACACATGACCAGTTCTGTTCGGGAGAGAGGTTGGAGGGATGAAAGTTAAGCAACACTGCGCTGGGTCAGGTATTGGATGGGTGACCATCATACATATGACCAGTTCTGTTAGGGAGAGAGGTTGGAGGGATGAAAGTTAAGCAACACTGCGCTGGGTCAGGTATTGGATGGGTGACCATCATACACATGACCAGTTCTGTTAGGGAGAGAGGTTGGAGGGATGAAAGTTAAGCAACACTGTGCTGGGTCAGGTATTGGATGAGTGACCATCATAGACATGACCAGTTCTGTTAGGGAGAGAGGTTGGAGGGATGAAAGTTAAGCAACACTGCGCTGGGTCAGGTATTGGATGGGTGACCATCATACATATGACCAGTTCTGTTCGGGAGAGAGGTTGGAGGGATGAATGTTAAGCAACACTGCGCTGGGTCAGGTATTGGATGGGTGACCATCATACACATGACCAGTTCTGTTCGGGAGAGAGGTTGGAGGGATGAAAGTTAGTACAGCAACTTCACTCGCCTTGCTTATCAACCTCTCGACAGCATGGATTTGTGGAGGAATCCTGTTGTTCGCGTTGTACCGTCCTTCGGAAGGGACGTTAAGCTGGTGGTCCCCTTGGTCTTCGACAGGAGCAGGCTACGTGCCGGCACCGTGTTTCCCCTCCTCCCTTCTAGGCTAGGTTAGGTTCATCATCATCCACTCATTCACCGACGCCATTAGACCAGTGCCGCATTGCCAGATGTCAAAACAGTGCGTCGTTAAACACCACAAATAATAATAATTCAATGTCTATAGATATGAGAGCGACGGCAGTGACGGGGACGCAGGCGAGATGCCGCCGCTGCCGCTAACGAAGGAGCTGAGCGCGACGGAGGTGGCCGACCGGCAACGTTGCCTGCGCAAGCTGCGCGAAGAACTGCGCAACGAGGAGATGAAGCTCGTTCTGCTAAAGAAGCTGCGTCAGTCGCAGCAGATGAAAGAGAACATCGCTGTCGTGCCGCCCTCGCAACAAGCTCCGCCCGTCTCTACGAAGAAGCCGCCGCCCCCGGCTCAGCAGGCTCCGCCCCCGTTGGCGCGGACCAATCACAACAAGCCGTCGGGGGGCGGAGGAGGAGGAGTCTCGCAGGGCATGATGCGAGGGCAGCCACCGTCAAGGTAAGACCAGGATTGCCAACTTTAGCGATATGAGCCCATGTTGACTTGGCTCACATTTCTAGCAATAGTGATGAGTTTTGTTAAACTAGCTCCATCTTTGTTAAGCGTCGTATTAACAGTTTGTCCCTTCATATTCATGTTGATAACAAAAACTTCTTTTAATTGGTGAAGATCCAGATGGGAAATCAATGGCTTGTATTTTTAAATTCTATGATAGCTGCAAGAGAAGTTAAGGGGCTGTGATTTTTTAAACTCATCTGTTTCATTACTTAGGCTCTCTGTTTTATTAAACTGATATTATTGCAAATATACTATTCTCATTGTTTGGTTTTATTGTCAAATCCAAATCGAGTTGCTTACATGCAAACTTTCACTCGACTTACTACTGACTTGAATGTGACCCCTTGCATGCATCAACTATTCATGCAATTAACATGTTTTTATTATTGAAAACGTGGCAAGACTGGGAAAATATGAGACTGAACTGGGATTCAAACCCGGGACCTCCCGATTGCCAGTCAGGAGCTCCACCGATTGGCAGGTCTCGAGTTCGTATCCACGTTCGGTCGCACATTTGTCCAGTCCAGCTCCCTCGCCTTCTGGTTTCAGCTCCCGTGTGGAAAAACCATCAGAAAAACCAAAAACCATATTATTAATTAAGATGAAATCTTACTTAAATTGCAAACGCTTGCAATGCGCGGGGTATTTTATTATTATGAACACTATAACCGTCTCAAAAATTGATGCCCAAATGGGGACTCGAACCCCGATCTCCACCTATCTCGGGTTTCTCATCAAATACACTAAAATCATCTAAAAAAGCCAGTGTCCAATTAGCTCAATTGGTTAGAGCAACACCTGCGACAGGTGGAGATCGGGGTCAAAGTAGCTCAATTGGTTAAAGCAACACCCGCGACAGGTGGATATCGGGGTCCAAGTAGCTCAATTGGTTAGAGCAACACCCGCGACAGATGGAGATCGGGGTCCAAGTAGCTCAATTAGTTAGAACAACACTCGCGACAGGTGGAGATCGGGGTTCGAGTCCCCGTTTGTTCATCAATTTTTGAGACGGTTATAGTGTTGATAATAATAAAGTAATATTATGGTTATGGTAATATGGTCATGTCTTCCTTCCCCAAGAACGCAAAGGAATTTAGGCGCAGGTTAAAAGAAACCCAAAGACGGAACAATCCAAACAACTAGTCTTGTAAATAACGTAGCTAACTTCAACCAAACACCATACAACCGGCAATCATAAAACATGTACCATGGCTAAGTATGAGAATAAATAAATAATTATTATTGTCTCGCAGGTCGTCGAGCCAGCACCAGTCGTCTGCGGCTGCCGCCTACCAACAGCTGATGGTCTCCGCTCCGTCACCGGGCCGTGGTTTGCCGTCAAGCCTGCTGATGGCGCAGCAGTCGATGCAGCAGCGAGCTCGCGGCGGGGGCCACAGCTACTCAAGCCCGCAAGATCGTGGGCAGCCAATCAAAGAGCAGCATCATCCAAGTCCACAACAGCAGCAGCAGCAGGTGGGTTGCTAGACAAGCATCAGGCTTGTCATATAGGTTAGGCGTCAAATAATCAGTGGATTGAAGAATCTTTGTGCACCTTTTCTCATTCAAGTTGTTATAAAGGGATCATGCACGTGACCATCATACACATAACCATCATACACACGACCATCATACACGTGACCATCATACACTTGACCATCATACACATGACCATCATACACATGACCATCATACACATGACTATCATACACGTGACCATCATACACATGACCATCTTACACGTGACCATCATACACATGACCATCATACACATGACCATCATACACATGACCATCATACACATGACCATCATACACATGACCATCATACACGTGACCATCATACACATGACCATCATACACATGACCATCATACACATGACCATCATACACATGACCATCATACACATGACCATCATACACGTGGCCATCATACACATGACCATCATACACATGACCATCTTACACATGACCATCATACACATGACCATCATATACATGACCATCATACACATGACCATCATACACATGACCATCATACACGTGACCATCATACACGTGACCATCATACACATGACCAGTTCTGTTCGGGAGAGAGGTTGGAGGGATGAAAGTTGAGCAACACTGCGCTGAGTCTGGTATTGGATGGGTGACCATCATACATATGACCAGTTCTGTTCGTGAGAAAGGTTGGAGGTATGAAAGTTAGTACAGCAACTTCACTCGCCTTGCTTATCAACCTCTCGACAGCATGGATTTGTAGAGGAATCCTGTTGTTCGCGTTGTACCGTCCTTCGGAAGGGACGTTAAGCCGGTGGTCCCCTTGGTCTTCGACAGGAGTAGGCTACGTGCCGGCACCGGGTTTTCCCTCCTCCCTTCTAGGCTAGGTTAGGTTCATCATCATCCACTCATTCACCGACGCCATTAGACCAGTGCCACATGGCACGATGCCAAAACAGTGCGTCGTTAAACACCAATAATTATGGAAATCATGATAAATGGACATGGTGACGATGTGGTGTCGACTCCAATGCATGGGGTATCCAGGGGGATTAATATACGGCCACGCCTTCGAATGTTTCTCAGCTTGTATAAAGCAAGTATACGACAGAAGAGTGCAATATTTTTTTAATTATCTGACCAATCATTTAAGGTATTTTATTATCATCAACACTATAACCGTCTCAAAAATCGATGCCCAAACGGGGCATTTGCAATTTAAATCAGATTTCATCTAAGTACATCAACAAATCCAACGTCAAATTGGAGTTATTCGAGTTTGACAGGTTGTGACGTGATATAGCGTCACTAGAATCAGAGTGACTGTGAGTATTCACAGCCTCTTGGTTCTACTCCTTGGAGATCCGTCATTCTCATCAAATACACTAAAATCATCTCAAAAAGCCAGTGTTTAAGTAGCTCAATTGGTTAGAGCGACAAAGCCGAGTTCAAACGCAGTTTAGTTGACATTCGAATGCAGTCGTTTAGTTGGTCTTATTTGTTCTCTAATAAAGCTATGGCTTGAAATTGACCTGCAATGCTAGGCTAAGCTAGGAGATGTTCTTAGTTTAGGAAGGGGATGGCACTAACTTGGTCATTTGTTTGCTAACCAGCTGGTTGGGAATGTGGATGGCAAGAGCGCTAATGCAATGGTTAGCGCTCCTCTGCCCCCACCTCAAGACCAGGTATGCACCACTCACTGTCACTTATTATTCCTCGGCAGCCGATTCCTTCCACTCTGTCGACTTCGTTCCTTGTATCCGTCTCGTATTCCAGCTCAGTGTATCAATTGCATGCTAGCAAAAGTATCCGAGAGTAGTTTGATAATTTGATGTCAGATTTTGGTTGCGTTGCTTGTGAGTTTAGCTTTGTGTACTTGATCGTATTACGGCGGCTGGATTTATTTGTTTCCTTTTTACCTTCTTCGACGAGATCTTTGTCGTGAAAAGTGCAGAAATAAAGAAACGTCGATATAAATTGTCAGAAAAATAGGATTAACAGCTAAATGCTGGGTCAGATCAAGGGGTATAAAATAATTGAGTTTAGAGCGGAAATATTGACACCTTTTGCCTTTCAAACGCTAAGGATGCGCGGGAAAACTGACCGTTTTTGTAAATTTTTATTTTCTGGAGAACTTTTTGATTGATTTTTGGAAACAGTCTGGAAAATACACAAAATTATACCCTGAAAATTCGTCGAGCTGTCTGGCTAGTAAAGCCCAAACAAACTCAGATAAACTGATAAATAAAAATAGTAATCAAATTTTGCCATTGCTTTTACTGGGGTCTAGTGGAATTAAAGGTGAAATTGAAATCGGAAAAAAATGAAGTAAAATTGAACAAGATGAAATTGAAAAAACAAAGAATTTGAAGTGAAATTGAGTAGGCACAATAAACAAGGTAGAGCGGCCGTAATGAAAGTTGTTTCAAAAGAACGATCCTGTCGTGAATGAAATGGAACCGGCAGTCCTATGTTTGTCCCCCACCCACACGTCCCAATCACCCTGGTAACTGCTGGTGTCTCTCTCTAAACAATCTTCTACAAGCATGAACCTTCTGTCGTAGAGTCTTGTCATATATCCAGGCAATATATCCAGGCATGGTCAAAACTGGGCTGATTTAGAAGATCTTATAGTTTATAAAATCGTGTAAGCTTTAGCAACGCTGGCTGCTCAACTAGCTCAAAGATTCCAGACTTATCATAAAAACATTGGCTGCTATCAGAAAAACTATTTGAAATGGGTTTTGAATGCTAAGTAAAGCGCTACTAAATTTCCCAACGTTTCGTAACATATACTAGTTACTTCTTCAGAGGTTCTTCAGAGGTTCAGAGGTTTGAGACTGCTCAAACCTCTGAAGAAGTAACTAGTATATGTTGCGAAACGTCGGGAAATTTAGTAGCCCTTTACTTAGCATTCAAAGCCCAGTTGAAATAGTTTTTCTTAAAACTAGTGCTAAGGATAAATCAAGTAGACATGAGTCTAAAAACCATCATAAATTGGCTGCTATCTATCATTGCTTCTGCTCGTCATCACCATGTGGTCGTACCCCAAGGCACGATCAGAGCCACCGCCTTGCCCATGTAGAATCCCTGTTACGTCCCGAATGTTTTTCTGTTGTACCTATACAATTGTTCTTCGTGTACGTGCTTCTCTAAGCGGATAGTGTACCGTTGCTCGAGGTTGTGCGTTGCTCGACTCGGATCACACTAACCTCACTTTCCGTGCAGGATCGGATGCGTGTCGAGGACAACCAGACCCCGGCGCAGCGGCAAGCGGCCGCCAAGTTGGCGCTCCGCAAGCAGCTTGAGAAGACGTTGCTTCAGGTACGTCACGGCTCCGACTTTATCTTCGTTAGCTTTCTTTTTTTTTGGTTATCTAAGTGACGTGCCCTGACCGTCGACTCTGTCCCGTCTAGATCCCGCCGCCCAAGCCGCCGCCGCCAGAGATGCACTTCATCCCGAACCCGTCTAACACGGAGTTCATCTACCTTCTGGGACTGGAACATGTCGTCGACTTTATCACCAAGGATCACAAGAGTCCGCCGCCTCCGGATGCCTTCCACTGCTCCCAGTGCCTCACCGACTTCACGCCAGTCTGGAAGTGGGAGAAGAACCCGGCCAAGGGTGAGTGTGCAGGTTCTAGGTAGAGACAGAACGTTAATGTTAAACCGTTGAGTGTGCAGGTTCTAGGTAGAGACAGAACGTTGATGTTAAACCGTTGAGTGTGCAGGTTCGAGGTAGAGACGGAACGTTAATGTTAAACCGTTGAGTGTGCAGGTTCTAGGTATAGACAGAACGTTAATGTTAAACCGTTGAGTGCGCAGGTTCTAGGTAGAGACAGAACGTTAATGTTAAACCGTTGAGTGTGCAGGTTCGAGGTAGAGACAGAACGTTGATGTTAATCCGTTGAGTGTGCAGGTTCTAGGTAGAGACAGAACGTTAATGTTAAACCGTTGAGTGTGCAGGTTCTAGGTAGAGACAGAACGTTGATGTTAAACCGTTGAGTGTGCAGGTTCTAGGTAGAGACAGAACGTTAATGTTAAACCGTTGAGTGTGCAGGTTCTAGGAAGAGACAGAACGTTAATGTTAAACCGTTGAGTGTTCAGGTTCTAGGCAGAGACAGACCGCTAATTTTTTAAAACTTTCTGTGTGAAAGATGGCTGCCAAATGACTGCTTTACCGACAAAAATGCAGAGTACCGGAACACACTGCTACCGTAGCTTAGTTGTTTTTTAGACTTTACATGCTCTAAAGGTCTCCATCAATTTTTACATCAACAATTGATGTACACGTAATGATATTGCAAATGGTGGGCAGCCTCCATTGCAAATAATTGCTACATACAGGTTTGGTTCCACGATCTAGTCTCGTGTATGTTTTAAAATGAAGCCTATGTGTTTCTGTCCGTCCAGGCAAGGAGCCTAAGGTGATCTGCGAGCAATGCGTCACAACGAACGTGAAGAAAGCGCTGAAGGCCGAGCACACGAACCGACTGAAAACAGCGTTCGTGAAGGCGCTGCAACAAGAGCAAGAGATCGAGCAGCGCCTGGCGCAGGCCGGTTCCCCGCAACCGCCGCCGCCCCCTGACCCGGCCCCCTCTCCGAAGCCGCCGCCCAAAGCCGCCACCCCCTCGCGCCACGCCCCCACGCCGCCGTCCGCCCCGTCGGCCCCCCGCGGCGAGCACCCGCTGTCCAAGCTGGCGGCGGACGGCGGGAAGTTCGGCGGACACCACGCCGCGGCGGCGGCGCTTCACCAGCAGCTGCTACGCGGGATGCCTCAACACCAGCCGCTTCCTGCGCACATGATGCCCTTCTCTCCACTGCTCTACCCGTATCAGCTGGCGATGGCGCAGGCGGCGGGCGGCAAGGGGCCCGTGGCGGCGGCGGCAGCGAACCTGGTCGAGCTACAACGGCAGGCCGCGGATCTGCAACGGCAGTACCTGCTCGACATGATCCCGTCGAACCCGTCGCCGGGTCGCTCTCACCACTCGCTCAGCAACTGGAAGTCGTGATGAGATGCGTGGCCATCCTGATCTTGCCGCTCGGCTTGGGGCGCGTCTGGCGTTTTGTACGATTTTTCTTCGAAAATTAGGCACTTTTGCACTCAACGTGGTTTCTAGTATGATTTTTTGGTGTCTGGTTGTGTGAGATGAATGTAGACGCAACGGAGTCTCTGGGCGACAGTCGAGAAATGTGCTGACTCTCGGGATAAACTACTGTTTTTAGGCGCTGTCTGTAGAAATATTACTATGTATATGATAGGTTATGTGTGTCAACTTTGTAGCTGATATTGTTGTGTAGTGCTCCCCTTGGCTACGTGGAACACCCTTTTTTAATTCTCAAATAGTTCAAAGGAATAATAATGTTAAATCTACTGTACTTTCGGCGAGCGACCGTTTCTCGGTTTTGCTCCGAAATCCAAGGCAATAATTATGTCTAGCCACAATCTTCGTATTCGGTGTCGATTTAACGTTTGCTCCGTAAACTGTTGGTATGCAATTCTATTGGTAAGCTAAGTTTTTGCCAGACTTCCACATGCATTTCAGAATAAATGTGAACTGACAAAAGCTATTAGTGGTAACAGGGCTCAGAGTTACAACATCCTTTTGAGATCCCTTCAAGAATCTTATTGCAGGCAGTTGTGTAATCATCCCTCTTGACTTTTGGTTAGTTAGCAAAAAAAGAACGTGGAGAGATCAGAAACGAGAGGAAAAATGGTTTGTTCACTAACCAGCAAATGTACATAAGAGCTGAATGTTTTTGCACTCTGTGATGCCTGCACCTTCCTGCAATATATACAAGTGAGTATCAACTTGAAGGTATTCCAAAGTTGGGTTAGGTTAGGCAACTTTCCAGTCGCCTGAAGCAGGTGAGAAGTCTTACTAATCGATTTTTAAGTGCGAGGCTCGTTCCCTGTCGCTAAAATAGTTTAGCGGGAAATCGCTCTGCTACCACCGCGGTTCAAGCTAGGCTATCTCTGAGTTGTTTTCATTTTAGTCTATTTGAAATTTAGCGCCATATAAATGTCAAAAACTTGCCCCGCCTCCTGCCGTTGCAGGCAGAAATGTGAAAGATGGCGTCTTCGCAGGACGCTTGGTATCTGTCGTTATTGGGATTAGCAGAGAATTTTCGCACTTCTAGCCCACCTAACATAAAATTATGCATTCAGTGCTTGCAAGCGGTGTTTAATTTCAAACCCCCACCCAGAGTGGAGGCTCGTACTCACTTGCAACTTGGCAATATCCTCCTGACTCACACGAAGAACACGGATCTGGCAAGGAGTCACTTGGAACAAGCTGTATGTCTAACTAGTTTCCTAATTACTTTGCTCTAATTACCATTCGATGTGTCTTAATTAATTTCTTTTCTTCCAGTGGCTACTGTCGCAAAATATCAACGCCTTCGACGATGTGAAATTTGAAGCCGCTAGCGTTTTGGCTGAACTTTACGAACAGCAAGCACAATCAAATCTTTCAAAACCTATTCTACGGAAAGCCATAGAACTCTCTCAACACAGCGTATACTGGCATTGTCGACTAATCTTTCAACTAGCTCAAATTCATGCAAGCGAACGGGATTACGAACTTGCTAGTAGTTTGTTAGGCGTTGGTGTGGATTATGCTCATATCTCAAATGCTGCATATACGAGAGTACTATTTTTACTCAGTAGAGGAATGGTAAGTTTGCCTCTATCTGTCTGTCTCTGTTTCTTAGTCTAGTCTTAGTTTCATGAATCTAAACTTTGATTTTTTGGTTATGTTCAGCTACTCCTAATCAACAAGAAATTCCAAGAAGTTCATCCTTTATTAACCACTGCTGGGCATCTGGTCGATGGCTGGCAAGGAAGCCAATACCAGAAAGAATACCTGAAAGTCTTCTTTCTGGTCTTGCAGGTCAGAATAACTTACTTACAATTTGTTTAATTAACATCTACATGCTCCAGACATTGTAGTAAGGAAAGGTTAGTTAGTAGTCCAGTACAGCAAGGAGCAAAGTTTGCAACTATTTAGTTGTCTTATGCAACTGTCGTATAATGCCATTCGACTTCTCTGTTCAGTCGCGGAGTTGGAATAGCTCGTAATTCATCGTGTTTACTACATATTTAGTTATTTGCATGCAAAGAGTTGGTACTTGGTTATTTTTGTGTATTGCTTAGTTTAAAAATTATTTCCGTCGGAAATTTCAACGTTTTTTTTTTTTTTTTGCATTCCAAGCCAGTGGGAAGAATATGCTCAAATTTTATGTCGATTTTAAGCCGATTCCTAGGTAATATTCTTGTGAGATAATTTTAAGAGAATATTCTTTGTTTTAATTAATTAATTTATTTATTTATTTACCTTTTATTGTCCCTTTGATCCGAAGATATAAGACAGTCAAACAATCTCTTTACAGATATAAAAAAGCATATGAGATAACATAACAGAAGACAATCACAATGTTATGTTTTTACAAATCAGATAAAACTCGTCAGTAGATTTCTTAACACAATAGAACAAAATAGATGCCGAGAAGTGCTAGGTGTCTAAATATCCTAATCTCTCTTCTACACTTCAGCCATACCGACAATATTTATCAGATCTACAAACTAAAGGCCAAAAATAACAGCATTACTTACAAAAAAAATAAATGTATTTTTTTAATTTCAGGTCTGTCACTACCTAATGGCAGGGCAAGTGAAAAGTGTAAAGCCATGCTTGAAGCAGCTTCAGCAGTCGATACAGACGATAATGCAACCAACGTGGCCGTCAGATGAAGGTAAACGTTGACATCCGTCACAATACGTCCATCCTTCCACAATCTGACCCACATTTTACATGAAATCTTTTTTTTTTTTTTTTATTGAAACTTTATGACATATAGGTTGGAACCCAGTTGAGCCATATAATAAAACACAATAAGACATAAAACATGGCAAATACATACATACATGACATTGCACATCACTTTCAGCAATTTGAGATCGCTTCCTTAAAATCTAATACAGACATAAAATGAATATCCAGATTCTAGATGTTGTCACTGTACAGGTTAAACAGGGTTAGTAATCACGGAATACAAGACCATCTAAATATATTTATCCTTGCCTTTGGGGCCCTAAAAACGTCTTGGTTCCGAGTTTTCTTGCCTGGCACCCGAAAAGACACTTCCTATCCTATTCCTAAGACACTTCCTATGAATAACTAACTGAAAATAAGTGAAAGCAACATGTGGTCTGCTGCTTGTTTCTTCTCAGCCGTGCTAAAAGTAGCGACTGTTCTGTGTGTTCCAGTTATTAGCGGTCCTAATCAGGGAGATATGTTCTTGTGGATGCCCAAGGAGCACCTGTACGTGCTCGTCTACCTGGTGACTGTGATGCATAGCATGCAAGCCGGCTACATGGACAAAGCACAGAAGTACACCGACAAGGCGCTCATGCAGATCGAGAAGCTCAAGAGTGAGTTCCGGGAATTTTATTATTATCAACACTATAAACGTCTCAAAAATTGATACCCAAACGGGGACTCAAACCTTGATCTCCACCTGTCGCGGGTGTCGCTCTAACCCATTTACACTAAAATCGTCTCAAAAAGCCAGTGTCCAAGTAAATCAATTGTTTAGAGCAACACCCGCGATAGGTGGAGATCGGGGTCCAAGTAGCTCAATTGGTTAGAACAACCCCCGTGACAGGTGGAGATCGGGGTCCAAGTAGCTCAATTGGTTAGAGCAACACCCGCGACAGGTGGAGATCGGGGTCCAAGTAGCTCAATTGGTTAGAGCAACACCTGCGACAGGTGGAGTTCGGGTCCAAGTAGCTCAATTGGTTAGAGCAACACCTGCGACAGGTGGAGATCGGGGTCCAAGTAGCTCAATTGGTTAGAACAACCCCCGTGACAGGTGGAGATCGGGTCCAAGTAGCTCAATTAGTTAAAGCAACACCTGCGACAGGTGGAGATCGGGGTTCGAGTCCCCATTTGGGCATCAATTTTTGATACGGTTATAGTGTTGATAATAATAAAATACCCCGCATTGCAAGCGTTTGCAATTTAAATCAGATTTCATCTAACTAGAGTTCCATGAATGTTTGCTAGTCCTATACTCTCTGGAATCAGATGCTTTACCATAAAGTTCTGTTCTTCATAATATTACACACTCTGAACAAGTTGGTTTCAGGAAGAACATCTCTGACTTCTTAAAAATCTGTTTTAGTTTCCAAAGACCAGTGAAACTTGTATTTTCTCTTAACAAGAAGTTGTAGTACGAACGGAGAATGGTTTTTACCAACACATCTTTTTTTTCTGGTTAAATAACGGTCTTTTTATGGAAAAATAAAGGAAAAGGCAAAATTTTGCCGACATTTCCTGGGCGTACAGTTTTTGTACAGTTTTTGTTAGAATACTAGTAATCGATTTTGTTGCAGACAAATGATTTATCATCGTTCGAACATGTTTTTGTTTCTAAATATTTTTAGTTTATTTCGTATCTTGCCGTGAACTGGTTTAAAAAAAACATTATTTGGGTGTTAACCACATAAAATTATAACAATTACCGAGTTCAAGCTTCCTATATGCATCTAAATAAAATAATCAGGGTCTAGACTATAACTCAAAAATTATAAATTGTATTTTCTGAATTAAAATCCCAAACACAATTGGTGTTTTTTACTAACTAACCAATTATGTGTATGGAAAAAACGTCAAATTTTCGAGGTTGTCCTAACGTTATGTGATACAATCAAAATTTCCTTATTGATTACGTTTAGTTCTTAATCTCCCGTCCAAATATTTTCTTCTGGATTCTTTGTGCTGATTTCTTCTGTCTCCTCACTGATATTCTCTATTCCATTTTTCTGTTGTAAAATTGTTCCCCAAGCTCTATCAAGTTGAAAACTATCTTGAAACAGTTGAAAAACTGTTTTTTTTTAATTTCTATTGCTTCTCTGACTTTTCTAGTGAATTTTCTATCATCTCGACATAAAATCCTTACCGCGTCTATTTGAATGTGGTGTTGAAACTCATTCCCGTGTTCTGCACAAGCTGATTGATTAAAGTGTCTTTGTTTTTCCCCAACACTGCAAGATTGTTTTGCTAATCTTATGTGCCTTTCGTGTTCCTTGACTCTCGTGCTAATTTTCCTACCTGTTTCTTACATGTACACTTTTCCACACTTACAACTTACTTCAAATACCTACGCCTTTACGTTTGAATCCGTTGCTTTGCAGTCGTGGACAACAAGCCGATCCTGTCGGTGTTCCAAGTGATGTTGCTGGAACACATCGTCATGTGTCGACTGGTTATGGGCAACAAGTCGCTGGCGTTGCAGGAGATAGCTCAGGCGTGCGCGTTGTGCCAGGCTCAGCCCCGCCTCCTGCACGCCCATCGTCCGCAGATACACACGATGCTTGGGCTGTACGCGATGAGCATGAACTGCATGGAAGCTGCCGAGGCTCAGTTCACAGCGGCTCTCAGGGTATGTATCGATCGCGGGCAACTTTTACGTTAATCGAACCGGTTCTTGTGAGATCACCGAAGTTAAGCAACACTGCGCTGGGTCAGGTATTGGATGGGTGACCATCATACACATGACCAGTTCTGTTTGGGAGAGAGGTTGGAGGGATGAAAGTTAAGCAACCCTGCGCTGGGTCAGGTATTGGATGGGTGACCATCGTACACATGACCAGTTCTGTTTGGGAGAGAGGTTGGAGGGATGAAAGTTAAGCTACACTGCGCTGGGTCAGGTATTGGATGGGTGACCATCATACACATGACCAGTTCTGTTCGGGAGAGAGGTTGGAGGGATGAAAGTTAGTACAGCAACTTCACTCGCCTTGCTTATCAACCTCTCGACAGCATGGATTTGTGGAGGAATCCTGTTGTTCGCGTTGTACCGTCCTTCGGAAGGGACGTTAAGCCGGTGGTCCCCTTGGTCTTCGACAGGAGTAGGCTACGTGCCGGCACCAGGTTTCCCCTCCTCCCTTCTAGGCTAGGTTAGGTTCATCATCATCCACTCATTCACCGACGCCATTAGACCAGTGCCGCATGACACGTTGTCAAAACAGTGCGTAAAACAGTGGTTAAACACCACAAATAATAATAACGTAAATCGAATCCCAGACAGGATTCGTCGATGTCGCTTCCGTGATGCCAGCGGCTCTTTTCAAAACAACAGAAGTAACACGCACTGACCAATCAATTTTATCAATAACAAAACCTATTTCAACTGGGTTTTGAATGCTAAGTAAAGAACAACTAAATTTCCCTTTGAAAATAAGGAATCGAGTTGTTCTTCACTTAGCATTCAAAAACCCAGTTGAAATAGTTTTTGTTAAAACTAGTGCTAAGTTTACATCAAGTAGACATGAGTCTAAAAACAATCACAAGGAATTCTGATCCAAAGTGAAATATACGCCCAAAACATCTGACCACTTTACCAAAGCTGAAAAAGTGGTTGTTTTAAAAAAATGACCAACACAAAATACTGTCGATTACTTTGCGTCCTGCTGTGACGGTCGTTGTGTTCCTCTGTGCAGACATCGCCGGATCAGGAGCTGTGGACGTTCGCTAACCTGAACCTGGCGATCGTGTTCCTGCGGGCGAAACGCGAGCACGAGTTCTCTGCGTTGCTGGAACGCATCAAACCGGAGACGCTGCCGTCGCATTCGCATTCCCTCCGAGCGGCCGCTTACTACGTGCAGGGACTTCAGTCGTTCTTCCAGGCGCGCTACAACGAAGCCAAGTCAGTACCGACTTCTGTCAAAGTTATAAGAAAAACTATTTGAACTGGGTTTTGAATGCTAAGTAAAGGGCTACTAAATTTTCCGAGGTTTCGTAACATATACTAGTTACTTCTTCAGAGGTTTGAGTCAGGATATTTAGTAGCCCTTTACTTAGCATTCAAAACCCAGTTCAAATAGTTTTTCTTAAAACTAGTGCTAAGGATAAATCAAGTAGACATGAGTCTAAAAACCATCATAATTTGTCGAAGTTCTTCGGGGAATTTTTTTCGGTGTTTGTTTCTCGTACTCTGGCTTGCCGTTCTTGGTTACAATAGATTTGCTCTTATTTGTATACTATGAACACTAGAACCGTCTCAAAAATTGGTGTCCAAACGGGGACTCGAACCCCGATCTCCACCTGTCGCAGGTGTTGCTATCTGGACACTGGCTCAATGGTTCAGAGCAACACCTGCGACAGGTGGAGATCGGGGTTCAAGTGGCTCAATTGGTTAGAGCATCACCTGTGACAGGTGGAGATCGGGGTTCAAGTGGCTCAATTGGTTAGAGCAACACCCGCGACAGGTGATCGGGGTCCAAGTAGCTCAATTGGTTAGAGCAACACCCACGACAGGTCTGGAGATCAGGGTTCGAGTCTGCATTTGGGCATCAATTTTTGAGACGGTTATAGTGTTGTTAATAATAAAATACCCAGCGCATTGCAAGCATTTGCAATTTAAATAAGATTTGATCCTAGTAACAACGTGTCTTTGGAGATTATCGAAACGTCCGCCTGACATTTGCAGACGCTACCTGCGAGAGACGCTGAAGATGGCCAACGCCGAGGACCTGAACCGGTTGACTTCGTGCTCGTTGGTGCTTCTTGGCCACATCTTCTTGTCGCTAGGCAACAGTCGAGAGTCTATGAACATGGTGACCCCTGCCATGCAGCTGGCCTCCAAGATACCTGATGTCCACGTACAGCTCTGGGCTTCTGCAATCCTCAAAGGTGAGCACCGCAAGAACTAAACTGGCTTCCGACTCTGGAATGTGCCGGATCTTAGGGACGGCGTGTACTTTTTTGTTAAATTTAACGTTTACCTAATTATAAAATACTTTGCACGTTGCAAATATATGCAATTTAAATCAGATTTTCAGGCTTCTCTTTCTTGGCCATTAAAAGCGACGGTGGTTTTTTTCCAATGAATTGGATAAAGTCATTTCAATCTGGCTATTGTGGCTCATTTGCTGTCTATGCCACTGGGGGTCACTGCATTGTGGAAACTCTTGTGAATTCCACGGTGGCCACGATGACAATATCAAAAAAAATTATGTTGGCCGTCAAAAGATGATTTTGGCTTTTGAAATCGTTTTCAGTCCATGATTTCTTGAAATCTTTCGTTGAGATCGAAACTAGTTAGAGACGTGTGAAATCTCCACCAAATCTAACTAAAAACATGTTTCAAAGATAGCCAAGCACTGGAAATTGACAAAAAGTAAGTTTCTTCGATATTTTAGTTGTTTGACTTTGTCTGGAAACTGTCAAAATCTTTCCTTGCCTTGAAATCTTTGACAGGTGGAGATCGGGGTTTCGAGTCCCCGTTTGGACATCAATTTTTGAGACGGTTTTAGTGTTCACAATAATAAAATACCCCGCGCATTGCAAGCGTTTGCAATTTAAATCGGATTTCAAAAAAGCAAGATGCATATTTTCTCTTTTAAAAATGCAACACCATCGTAAAAATGGCCTGAAAGATAACCGTACCAAACAAAAACCAGTTCTCTATTATTTAAACTTTTTTAGGCCTGGTTTCAGAGGGTCGTACGCTGAAGATTTTCCCCTAACTCAAGGCGATTCGTTCCAAATTCCAGCAAGATCAGCCGCGATCCTCTAACCTCGACTCGTTCCCGCTCGTTTCCAGACCTGTACCGGTTGTGCGGCGACCAGGGCCGGGAGACTGAGGCGTACCAGATGCACTGCAACTTCTCACAGATGCTGCTCAAGGACCACTTCCAGTCGTCGCAGATGGCCGAACACAAACTGATAAACTGGACCGAGGGCAGCTTCCCCGTGCAGCTAGGCAACCCTGCAGGCACGTCAGGCCCCCTGCTATAGTGCCTTCTCCCGCCCCCTCGGCGGCTCGTGAACAGCGTAGAGACACGTACGATACGCTGACGTCGAGCTGACGTCGTCGACCGTCCAATGCTCGACCCGTGAAAGTATATATCATCGAGCTCGTTCGGCTTCTAGGCTTATTTTAAGTTTTATTTATTTAGAGTTTCTCAACGAAGCTTTGAAGTGCACGGGACGCGCGAAATGGAAAGGTCGATCGCAAAGCTCGACAAAGTCGACGACGACGCCGATCGCAATTGTTTTTATATTGTTGTAAATTGTACACACACCAGGAGGCGTTATGCGGATCCATCCGTGACGAGATGGAACAATAAAATGTAAATATGTTTTTATTTTGTTGTGAGAGTTTTTTTGACCCGAGCTCCTATTTGCTATTTGCGTCCAGTCGAACGGTTCTGTGATTCCTTTTCTATTTCAGTGACATAAACAGCCGCCATATCTGTACGGTCGCCAATTCAATTCAATTCAATTTTTCTTTATTTTGTAAAATACATATACTCAGGAAGTGAAATAATATATGTATATTGAGTACAAAAAAGGCAATGTTCAATATTTTTTTGGCAGGGCTGGGTCGCTGCCCTATTGTGCAAGTTTTGTGGAAACATTGGGAAATATTCTCTTAATTGTCAGGACTGCTCTTACCCTTGATTAAGTAACAGGTACAAGTTACGAAACGTTGGGAAATTCAGTTGTTCTTCACTTAGCATTCAAAACCCAGTTGAAATAGTTTTTGTTAAAACTAGTGCTAAGTTTAGATCAAGTAGACATGAGTCTAAAAACTGTCATAGTTGTGAGTTGTCAAGAATGTGAGTTCACTCATGTCTACTTAAAGTTTAACCCCCATCAGCACCCATGGACGTCCGCAAGATTTTTTCCAAGGAGGAGCAAATGCTTCCAAGGATATCGACAAAAGGGCTTTAACTGGGGATATCATAATATAATCGATATAATTATTTTATATTTTATTTATTTAATAGCAGTTCATTAAACAATTTTACAATTATGTGAACATAGTCATGAATACATAAGATAAATTTATATCTTAGTTGCTAAAAATTCTTTACAGGAATAATATTCGCCTTTAATCAGGAGGCTTTGTAATTCGCTTCTAAAATTAGCTCTGTTGGAGGTTTGTAGTAATTTGGCAGGGAGATGGTATGCGATTATGGGTATGGTATTACCCAGTATGGTAATATGCAATTCAACTGGGTGGAGGAAGAATCGCACGTTTGAAATATGTTGAATGAAAACTAGTCTGGGCGAAACACTCGCATACCGCCACTGTGGAAATCAGCTTTGTAATCATATGCACTTGACGGAGACCGTGGTTTTGTCACCAGCGTATGTCTCAGTTCCTCGGCTAAGGATGAGGTTGAGTCTTGATTCACGAAGTGGCCAATATCCAAAGCAGCTTGAAGTTGAGGACCTAAGGTCACATTCAGTTTCAAAGGCAGGTATTGGATTTTCGGAATCCGCCGTCGTCGATGTAGATGCACATGCACTTTCAATTCTGCGATCGCTGTTGCCATGGCTGTCCGAAATTACACGCGCGTCGTTCGCCACTTACACTAGAAAAATTTGCGTATATCCATCCTCCCACAATCAGCACACTTAACTAAAATGCCCGGGCTAACAAACCACCCTACTCGAGCCGCTCCCGACACATGACTGACTTACGTAACGTTGGGTTTGACCGGTATGAAAACTAAAACTTCAACAAGTGTAAAAATCTGTTTGCGGAATCGAATCACGAGGGAGCACTTTGGGGAAGTAGGTTCCTGCAAAGTTCAACTCTTGTTGGATCCCTGTTTCAAAGAATTACGCCTCAATTGTTTCGTTGGAAAGGTTGGATCTGGTTGGATGGTCGCTCACCTTTCCTCTCTAGAATGCAAATACATATTTAGCGTTTTCCGTTTAAATGGCACTATTTCAATAAATTAAATGAGAGAATAAACTTGCCCTTTGAATGGTATAGGGTGTTTATTTTTTAATTTTTGGAGATTTCCGGACGATCATGTCAGCACCCCTTGTGGTGTGAAAACCATCCATCCCTATACGAGTAAAACAATCTCACGGGCTGGCACGGCCTCGGGCGTTCCAGCTGAAAACACGGCTAAAACTTGCTTCGAAATCCCCATCTTGTATCAGGCGAGCAGAAGTTGGTGTAGCATTTAGCTGCTCGCGAGCAGAGAGCTTCACTGCTTTCAAGTATGTGTTATTTCCACGGTAACACAACGTGTCTCCACGGCTGACAAGTCGTAGCTCTGTCAAACACAGGGGCGGCTCGTAAGGGAGGGCTGCGGGGCGGCTGCCCTCCCTAGCATTTTCGACAGAATAAAAGTATAATTGTTATTATTATTATAATTAGAAGTGTTATTACTATTATTATTATTGTTCTACGCTTGTTCTGTGTTTTAAAATGGGTGCTACTTTCGAAATGCGAAAAAACGCGATATTTGCGTCGCGCCGACAGCACGAGCTGCCGAGTGCAACGAGACGATCCAGTAGGCGGTTGTCCGCTGCCTATAGAGTCTGAACGCCGCCGCTTGCTCTCTTTGGGGCAGCGAGCGCTGCCGTCCTCCCTGCTCAGCTAGGAGTGCGTGGAAATGGCCTTGAACGTGTGTCGCCTGTCGTCGCTCGCAAGCCCAGCGAGGGCAGCAGAAAACCCGCCCTCGGCCAGCCTCGGCCAGCCGCCGCGCTGAGCTAGCAGCGAGAGCGAGTGAGACAGAACGATGCATACGATCGCACATATTTTCCACGGCAATTAATAGTTTCAAAATAATAGTACTACCGTTTACTAGCCTGAATTTCTGTCCCACCCAGTTTCACATACTGTGTACGTTTTTGTCCAATGAAAATTAATCTAATGTGTGACTGACAGCTAGAATTCAATGATAACTTTTTTTTAAATATCACATGTTGGATTTTAATGTTACAATATTGAAATCCTACTACAGTGTTCATTACTTATGATGCTGGTGGTGAGGGGGGGGGGGGGGAGAAATTTTACTGCCGCCCCTCCAAGAAAAACAGTCACGAGCCGCCACTGGTTTGTTGCTATGCCAGCTCGTTGCTATGCAGGACTCCCCTAGCAACAGATGTCGTCGATGCTATGCAAGTGTCTAATAATCCTCCCAAAAGTTACATCGTCTCCACGGCTGGTTGGAAAGTTCGTTGATCAGTATTCTCTGGGTTCGGGTTCAAATCCCGAATGAACTGATTTTTGTTCTTCAGAGAGCGACGACTGCAATGCATTACAAGAAACAAATGACATCACCTGTTTGATAATTAATCTTTATGCATTAGTGAGTCCAAGTGGCTCAGTGTGATGGTCGGGATCTCCGGGTTCGTGAGGTCTGCAGTTCGATCCCCGGCGCCGCAATATTTTGAGAGTCGAAATTCTCCACCCGAAAAATATTCTTGTTGAAGGTAATGACCAAAAAATATATCAAAGTATTTTTTGAAATTTTTTTTACTATGTCCAAAATCGATGCTAGCTTCGTGGCTGGACGAGGAATTATATTCCTGGGTTCGAATCCGGTCGCAATAACTCCTTTTGGACAGGGTTTAGGACTTTTTTTTTTTCGCGGACAAAGTAAGGGATAAACGTTTTCTGATATTTAAACAATTGTGTAAGTGAATAATAGTTTTTATTGTAAGTCATTGCAATACATGTCATAATCACGAGCAGCAACAAAGTCATATGTTCTAGATTACATCTTTGCCCTCCCAACTCAAGATGGAATGTGTGCAGGGGGGGTGGGGGGGGGGTGGGGGGGGGGGGGGGGGGGGGGGGGGGGGGGGGGTAATTGTTGGTCTTCAGTGACCCTAGCCCTGACAATACACAACACCAGGGACTTCCCATCTTGTCCCAGTTGCTGTTGTAATGGAGGAAAACTTTAAATGGAATAAACCTGTGTTGATCAACTTCTCTGAAAAGCTACATTCCTTATGTTCAATGTTGATAGTTTAAGTAATATTGTTAATAAATAATAATACACTAATTATAACTTTGTACAAAGAAATGACACGAGCTTAACTTCAATAAGGCATAATTGGTTGGATGGACGTCGCAAAAATATAATCTCAATAATATTAGTGGCACAAAAGAACCGTCTTAAACGAATTGTCAACCCCAATACCCTAAAACCTGTCAATACCACGCCCACCTCCAGTCCCACCTCTCAAACGGCAACCTCTTCTGAGGAACATCTCAACAGGCCAAAAGAATCTTCATTGCCCAGAAGCAGGCAGTTGGCATCATAGCCGGCATCTCCCGCCGAAAGACATGCAAGCCCCGTTTCACCAACCATAAAATCTTAACCCTCACCTGCACCCACATTCAAATAGCCAGCACCCTTGTCCGAACCCATCCCCACCTCTTCCCACTCAACTCATCTATCCAAACCCATGAAACCAGAAGTAGAAAAGAAATTCGGACCATCCCACATCTTACCTCCCTCTTCACACATAGTCCCTCCACATCTGTGAAACAATGTATAACCACCTCCCGACCCATATCAATGAATCCTCCAAACGTAGCTCCTTCGATCCGAACCTTCGAAACTTCCTTCTCCAGAACCCTTTCTACAGCCTCGAAGAATACTTCACCACAACATCTCACCAACCATCTCTCCGTTGACTCCAAACTCCAAACCTTCCCCCATAATCATGACCTGCATGACCTGCATGACCTGCTAATTACTATTGTCACTTTATTGTTAACAAGTTATCGTAAAAAGCAAATACAAATACTATGTACTTGTCCGCCGCTTCAAATAAATACAACAATACAACAATCTAATGTTAGTGAAGTCTACGCCAGGATTCCAGACATTCAATGATAACGCTTGGATAGACTGGAATAAATACCTTCATGTTCCTGACAAGACCAAGATGTTGTTTGCTTCCCACAGATCACCATGGAGACCAGGAAACAGCAAGACCTGCAATGCAGACAAAGGGAGTCTGGCTTCAAAACATGGGACTTGCATCAACCAAACTAAAGCTCAGAGAACACGGTACAATTTCTTGACATTCGGTGTGCAGAGCTTTCTGGGACCTTCCACTCAAAATAATCAAACTTGCAGGCACTTGTGCAATTTTAATACACTTACATGCACTTAAGTAGAACAATTTTAGTAAACTCTAGTCTATAAGATCACATTATCTTACCTGCCACGGTGCAGTCTATTGGAAGGGACGAAAACAAACTTGAACATGTAACAACTGTTCTTCAAGGGAAGCTTTTTCCCTTGTAAAATATAACGAAATTCTTTAGTCTTACCTTGACAAACTCCTGCAAGTCGAGTTGATTCAAGTGGGTCCAACGATACTTTGCCAAGAGAAACCGCAGCAATGGCACATTGTCATGACATCGACGGGCACAGTTCATAGACCTGGGCTTTAGTCTGAACTACTCGATTATCATCATCAAACATTGCTGTCTCCTACGATTCTACAGATGCACTGTAAAGTAAAGAAAATACATTTCATGACTTATGAGAAAATGTAGTGGCCACGTGCAGAAGGAATCAAGTCGGCATTACTTTAACGTGGCGGGATTCAGACATATCCGATTGGATTACCTGTTCACACAAGGTTTCTGGACATTCCGGATAATATTTCAGCCTTCCTCAACACGTAGTGTTTTATTTCGATGTATTCGGCGAACTTTCCAGAATACTCTCCGTCCAACGGCTGTGGAGAGGATGCAGCCATTTTTGTTACTATGACGTCAGAGCAGTGGGGGTCGAACATCAAGTACACCGTGTAACTGTGACTCTTCTGACTTCTGCTAGCCTGGTACAAATCTGCCTTATTTCAACTCACTCGACATGCCACTGCAGCGGGGAATTTCTCTCTGTGTGGGAAGTCTCCCACTGAGGTGGAAGTTTTTTTTTTAATTGAAAATTTTTTGATTTTTTTGTATAGCATGGACTGCTTTAGTTAGTCTAGCCACCAAACATTTACAAAAGTGCTTGTCGATTACTTATTCTCACTTTTTACTTATCATTACAGTATGTTATTTCGAAAGCAGCGGAAAATAGCGTGAGATTTGTAAATGTGAAGATATAGCCATTACTTTAGGATTCCTGTCAGCTTTGTTTCCTTGCAGTTGAGATGGGAAGGAATGGAAGCTTCCTGCTTCATGGCATTCTGAGCTTAACAACTGTCCCCTGCATTCCTGATGTCTTCATGCTGCATCCTTCGGTCCACATTTGTAGCGATGGTCATTTAAAAAATAAATCGAAGTTGCTTGTGTATGTAGATCCCTCTGTGGATTTGCACCCGTAGTTAAATTCCAAGCAGCAGCCTATTTTGCTGCACTAGTCTCAAGCAACTTCCATTCTCTCCAAAACAGATGAGTAGGTATGCAGATTGCAGACCCTCGCTGTTCTGAGAAGCAATGTCATAATATTCCAGTTATTAATATTAATCTTGTACTTACAGCATATATACTTACGTACATAAAGTACTTAAATATGTTTTGTTGAGATAACCAGAGGCTGGAATCAGATTGATTTCTTTCCGTGGAGCAAGTTCTGATTCTAAATCAACTCATTTCACTTCATCAACTGAATTGATTCATTCCTGGTTTCATCAACGCTGTTATTATTTCTAATTGTTTTGTTAGTTTACACAAATATAGCTGCTTGATGTCAGGAAAAACAGTTCTTCCCTAGTTTTGAAAGTTAGTAACATTTTCTCTCATATACTTGTCCAGGCTGTAAATGATATTTGTCATTAAAAAATGTTTAATGCAAGTTTCAAACAGATTTCTATCCCAGCCACCTTGATCCCAGCCGATGACTTTCAGACTTTTTGGTAGCTTGTAATACTTTACTGTTTCCATCAACTCAGAACCGCTGTTGATAATTTGCGTCTAAACAATTTATTTCCTATTGATGTCATTATTATAAAGTCATTTATCATAAGTATTGTTAACATATTAGTATCATAATTTGTAGGTATTTTCCTACCTCACTAGTATTAACTGTGGTATTACTATTTTATTAATATTACTTTTATGCACTATCCTAACGATCCCTAATGAGATTCATGGCTTGTAAATGTTTTATTTATTTAAGCCAATAAAGGAAATCAATCAATCAATCAATAATCATTAAATGGCAGTCATTTAATTAATGAAAACACTGACATTTTTATAATTGCAAACCAAAATATGTTAACATCACACACGAATAATGAGAAATAAGTAACTTGCAACAGTGTGCTTGCTTTGAAATATTTAATGACATGAAAATACAAAAATATATGAATTGGACTTCTTACTTTGACCTCCAAATCACAGTTAAAAAAGTTCAACCCCGTCCTTCCAGGTTCAAATATTTACGAACCATTAGGGCAGACAAAATGTGACGACTGAAAAATAAAACGTATTTTCTCCGCCAGATCTTCCCAAATCAGCAACAATTTAAAATTGCTCTCTGCTTGTAGAGTTTTATATGCATCTTAACTTTTCTTAATGTCAGTCAAACAGTGAAATTCAAGTTAATCTAAAACCGCACCTTAACGCCGATTAAGCAATATTTAAACGGCACGTGTAAAATCTGCCCCCATTATGCAGGTGTACTTTGCAACCCTCCATGCAGGACAACGTCTTGTATTTCCATCAGCAGAACAGAGTTTGCCTTTGCAGTTCACAGACACAGACTTGATTTCAATTGAATCTTGTTGCTTGTTGTGGAATCATGACAGGAATCAAAGGTTCAAACAAGAGAAGCAATTAACGTAATAGTAAAATACTAAATGCTTTAGTCGATCAAGTTTGTCATTCCATTGTCCACATGTCCAGTTGTGAAGTGGACATGACAAGCTTTGTTGAATCATGGAAGATTTCTGTGGTTGATCCTTTCCTAGCGCAGGTCTCCAGCAACCATTGGCAGCATTCTGGAAGGAAAGAATTCAAGACTGAGACTGAGACATCCACTCTTGGGTTTCTCATAAGAGGGATTGGATCAACTTCAACTAACCATAAGTTGTATTGAAAGCAATTGCAAGGGAATCGGTAGTTCTCTTTGTTATCAGTGAACCAACTCGAAGTCATAATGCTCCCAACAATGTGACTTTCCTGTTGGTGCTGCTAGAAGCCATCCTTAGGGTGGGTTTGCTGCAATGAAGATAATGATATTAGACTGCAATGCATGGGAATAGTTTACTTTGAAGGCTTACCCGGCAGATAGAAAGATGGAAGCTGCCGTCTCCATCAACGTGTCTAGGCGTGACACAAAGATCAAATCCAGCGACCAGCAAAGTTGAACTCACCTTAGACGGTAAATTATCGCTAATTCTTAGAACAGCGGTCCCATCTAATGCTACTGTCTCCTTCATTACTACTGGAGGTGTTCAACCTTGTTGACATTTCTGTACAGTGATAGCTCGGATTGTTTGATTATTGTGTTTAACGACGCACTATTTTGACAACGGGCCATGCGGCACTAGTCTCGTGGCGTCAGTGAATGATGGGTATGATAATAAACCAAGCCTAGACTAGAAGGGATGAGTGGGAACCAGTGCTGGCACGTAGCCTACTCCTGTCGAAGACAAAGGTGACCACCGGCTTAACGTCCCTTCCGAAGGACGGTACAACGCGAACAACAGGATTCCTCCACAAATCCATGCTGTCGAGAGGTTGATAAGCAAGGCGAGTGAAGATAATGTACTAACTTTCATCCCTCCAACCTCTCTCCCGGACAGATCTGGTCATGTGTATGATGGTCACCCATCCAATACCTGACCCAGCGCAGTGTTGCTTAACTTTCATCCCTCCAACCTCTCTCCCGAACAGAACTGGTCATGTGTATGATGGTTACACATGCAATATCTGACTCAGCGCAGTGTTGCTTAACTTTCATCCCTCCAACCTCTCTCCCAAACATAACTGGTCATGTGTATGATGGTCACCCATCCAATACCTGACCCAGCGCAGTGTTGCTTAACTTTCATCCCTCCAACCTCTCTCCCAAACATAACTGGGCATGTGTATGACGGTCACCCATACAATACCTGACTCAAAGCAAACATAATTGATCTCATGACAACAGGTGTTTTGAATTTCAACACACCAAACCGTTCGGTCTGGGAGCTAGGAAAAAGTTCCACTTGTCTTCTATATTGGTTTCTGGACAAAATACTAGCCATCTTCGATAAGTATTGACTTTACGATGTAAAGTTCGGAGTCTTTCCCATTAAATAAGACAATAAACCAGTTATGCGCTGAGGTAAGGACAGCCATCTTTCGAACTACGACTAGACTACGACGTCAGATCAGTTGCTGCCGTCTTTGGGCCCAAGTGACTGTTCTGTCTCCTGATAGCCTGGTACAAAGTAAGGCTGGTCAGTTATGTTTCTGACAGCTGGTAGTTGGGTGGATTAACATCTAGGGAGATGTGCAATGGCTTTAGATAATCTGGGCTCCAAACATTCGAAAAAGCAATTTTCTCTGTTCCAGCTGCAAGGCACAACTACAATGGGAACCACCCAGTTGAAATAGTATTTGTTCACCCATAACCTTCCACCTGTAGACACCGACAAATTACATGACCACATTTAGAAAGGCTCAAAATAGGAAGATGTGGGAACTTGGGAACTTCTCTCAAGTCTAAGCCAACAGGACAAGGACGTAACACTGAAAACACTCGAATCAATTTTTATGAGTTTTATTCTGGAATCATCTCCGGACACCCGGTGCCCGCTAATCCAGTCGGTGCCGGCACCTCCGGCCCGCAACGCAGTAAATAACGCAAGAGTCGCGGGCGACCGCTTCCGTTCGCGCGGCCGCCCCCGCTGGAAAAAAAACCCCTGACGATCTTCAAAACAACCACGGAACTCCTCCGGACAAATACTCTGTACACACTCGGCTCCGCCCCCTCTCCGCCGCGGACAGACGCTCTACATCTTGTCGAGGTACGAGTTGAGGTCGGGAAGACCTTCCTTCAGTCCCTTCCGCTTGCGAGTGTCTTGGACGATGGTGTAGGTCTTCGCTGACGGGTCGGTCGGGTCACCGGGCATCACCTGCAGAAAACAACGTTCATTAGCCAATGCAAATATTGGTGACATTTCCTAACCTCTTCTTGCGATCACTGGTTTCACTGTGGTATTCCTCCATTAAATGGACAAGCAATTCATCAGCTCGTGATAAGCTGTGAATGCGTTTCTTTATTTTGCTCTCAATCCAAATGTTGTCGCCAAGACCGAGTTTCTACTCTCAAAATGCGCTGCCCCATGATATGACTACATTTTTAAAAACCGTGAAATACCGCTGTAAACAAACTTCTTTGCTAATTATTTGGAAATTCAATAAACACTATTGTAATTCTATTAGCCTCAGATAATTATTGTGATACCACAGCTATTAATAAACAGAACAAATAAATAAAAATAAATTGCCAGCTAATTTCTGCCAGCTATTGCAAATATAAACATGATGCAAAAATAAGACGTTTCTAAAAGCTAAAAGAGCTGAAATGCAGTTAAGTCTGATTGGGTTTCAGCAAACTTGTCTCAAAGTCTCTGTCTATACCTGCCAGTGTCACCAGTTTCTACCCTCTAAATTCCCAGCTAATTTCTGAACTCTTGCCATTGCAAATATCAACATAATACAAAGATGAGATGCTTTCGAGCGTTTAAAGAGGTCAAATGCAGTGAAGTCTGATTGGGTTTCAGCAAGCTTTTAATTAAAGTTTGATTGGTCCGTACCTGCCAGTGGTCGAACACACACTGAGGGAAAGCCTGGCCGCCGGTGTTGCTGCGGAGATCGGCGGTGAAGCCGAACGACTCGTTGACGGGAAGGTACGCCTTGACGACGAACATGGGCGTGCCGGGAACTTGCATCTCCTCGAAGACGTGGCCACGCCTGCGATTGAGCACGCCGTAGATCCCTCCGACGGCGACCTCCGGACACTGGATCTCGCAGAGGTAGACGGGCTCCATGAGTCGCGGCTGTGCGGTCAGCAGGCAAGCGTACAGACACCGACGTGTGGTCGGGATGATCTGTCCGCCGCCGCGATGGATCGCGTCCGTGTGCAGGGTCACGTCGTAGATGTTGAAGCGCACGCCTCGCAAGTTCTCCTCCGAGAGCACGCCCTCCTTGGCGGCCCACTGGAAACCGGCCACCACCGAGTCCTTGATCTCGTTCAGGTACTGCACTCCCTTGGTGCAGTCCATGAGCAGGTTGGGGCCGGTGCCGTCGGGACCGAAAGCCCAGATCTTACGAGCTTCAGTCACGTCGTAGTCGTACTTCTCGCCGAGGTAGCGAGCGCGAGCCTTGAACTCGTCGCGGGGGTTCACCTCTCCCTGCGGTGACAACAAGAGTCAGTCCAAGAGAAATACTACGTAAAGATGGTCAGTTTTATAAGAAGATTATTCTTTTTAAAGCAGCAAATGACAGCGGAGAGCATTAATAGCTTCCCTGTCACAGTTACTCCATGAAACATGATAGCATATGACTGTTTTTAGACTCATGTCTACTTGATGTTAACTTAGCACTAGTTTTAACAAAAACTATTTCAACCCTTGACAAAGTAATAGGTACAAGTTACGAAACGTTGGGAAATTCAGTTGTTCTTCACTTAGCATTCAAAACCCAGTTGAAATAGTTTTTGTTATAGAGTGCATATCAAATATTTGACCAGCGTGGTTTAATCGGACAGGACGGTGGACAAAGCAAGTCAATCAAAGGTGCTGACCTTGTCGATGTCTTCAGCCAGGCCATCGGGCATCGGCTGCGCCTTCATGAAGAGACGATTGTGCTTGTTCGGTGACTTGGACAGGCACATGATGTCAGACTCCTCGGCGACAGTCTCACGATACGACACGACCGGGTCGGACTTCTTCAGCGGAATGCAAGCGTGGTCCTCCTCCAAGTCCTGCAGACACAACAAAGTGGTTAGTTGTAAGCAATTCACGATAGCAAAACCATACCAGACAGGGATCAAAGTTACCACCTCTGAACAACATACAATTTGTCAGCAATTCAGAACAGGTCTGTAATTTAGAAATCATTGGTGGGCATCCGTTAGAACGCATGGAACGCTACGAAACGTGTTTTAAGTTGGCAGCTTTGAACCGTGCATTGCTTATAGCGTTGAGTGCAGGTTCTAGGCAGAGAAACAACGTCAATGTTACAGTCTCTGCGTGAAAGATGGCCGCCAAATGACTACCTTACCGACAAAAATGCAGAGTACTGGAACGTCACGTTAAGTGGAGCCACAGTCGTATGAAATTTAATTTCGATATTTATAGCAAGTTACTCGCTTTTTAATATCGTTACATGTATATCAATCGTTGAGGTTAAACATTGATGGAGATTTTTTGACCATGAAAAGTCTCAAAAGCGAGTTAACTTACGAGAAATATCGAAATTAAATTTCATACGACAGTGGCTCCACTTAACGTGATGTTCTGGTACTCTGCATTTTTGTCGGTAAGGTAGTAATTTGGCGGCCATCTTTTACGCAGAGACTGTAACATTGACGTTGTTTCTCTACCAAGAACCTGCACTCGACGCTTTTAGTAGCAAACTAACACCTAGGACGGCGTTTACCTTGAGACAGATTTCGAGATGGAGTTCTCCGGCGCCGGCAATGATGTGTTCACCAGACTCTTCGATGATGCACTGGACCATGGGGTCAGACTTGGCCAGACGTTTCAGTCCCTCGACCAGCTTGGGCAAGTCAGCTGGATTCTTGGGCTCAACGGCCACACGCACGACGGGGGAAACGCTGAACTTCATGACTCGCATGTTGTGTGCGTCCTTGAACGTCGAGATCGTGCCGGTCTTCACCAGGAACTGATCCACGCCGACCAAACCGCAGATGTTGCCTGGCGAACAAAACCAAGAGCGTCAACCAAATGCCAAACCACCAGGAGGCAGCCTTTAATGCCAGAAACTTTAGAAATAAGACAAATACATTGAGAGCCTCTGTACCAAGTAGCAAACCATTTTGGTGCACTAACTGTATTCAAATTGGGAACAGTGGTTAAAAAAAACCCCATTAAAAGTGCCAAACCGCCAGGAGGCAGCCTTTGAAGCCGGAAACTTTTACCTAGAAATAGGACAACTACATTGAGAGCCTCTATGCCAAGTAGCAAACCATTTTGGTACACAAATCGTATTCAGCAACTGAGAACAGAGTTTTCAAATACCCACAAAAAAAAGTGCTTTAAATCAAAAGTTTCACATCATGTCAAGACTGCGCAACTCACCGCTGGGCACGTCCTCGATGGCCTCCACATATCGTCCCATCATGAGGATGGTTCGCTGGATGGTCTTCTCGTAGAGGTCTGTCTTGCCGCCGGGCACGTAGTTGGGTCCCATGATCCGGGCCTTCTGTCCGGTGCACACCTTGCCGGAGAAAACGCGGCCGAAAGCGTAGAAGCGACCCTTGTCCGTTGTCGGCACCATCTTCGAGATGTACATCATCAGCGGGGCGTTCGGGTCGCAGTTCTGCAATCGCAAGACAAAGACGTTGAAACAGGATGGCCAGCATTTGATAGCCAATATTATTATTATTTGTGGTGTTTAACGACGCACTGTTTTGACGACTGGCCATGCGGCACTGGTCTAATGGCGTCAGTGAATGAGTGGATGATGATGAACCTAACCTAGCCTAGAAGGGAGGAGGGGAAACCTGATGCCGGCACGAGCACCAAGGGGACCACCGGCTTAACGTCCCTTCCGAAGGACGGTACAACGCTAACAACAGGATTCCTCCACAAATCCATGCTGTCGAGAGGTTGATAAGCAAGGCGAATGAAGTTGCTGTACTAACTTTCATCCCTCCAACCTCTCTCCCAAACAGAACTGGTCATGTGTATAATGGCCACTCATCCAATACCTGACTCAGCGCAGTGTTGCTTAACTTTCATCCCTCCAACCTCTTTCCCAAACAGAACTGGTCATGTGTATGATGGTCACCCATTCAATATAGCCAATGTAGTGGCAAGAGATAGCATGCTAAGAATGAAGGTAGAGCTAAAGAGATCATCCAGTCTAGACCAGTTAGTCTTTTGGGTTCACAACCATCATGAGGATTGTCTCGAACTCTTGGCCAACTCGGTCGTACCTTGACTCCGATGGCAGCTTCGTCATCGAGGGGTCCCTCGTACAACATCTCCATACGATACTTCTGCGCGACGACTGGCGACGGCAGATGGATGGCAATCATCTGAAGTAGAGCCTCTCCAGCGGGCAGCCACGTTCGCATCACCACCTGGACGCAGACAAACTCATTGGAGACTCAACGTTTACGACGAGAGCCACCAGGCAGCAGACCAGTCGCCACGGGCTTAATTTTATTTATTTTCAATCCGTAAGATACATACTTAATAGCAGTTACACATTGTCAAAAGGTTAATACATTCTTTTAAAAGTCTCATTAAAATAAATTTTTTACAAGATATTCTTTAACTGTTTGTTTAAAATTCCCCGTATTCTCTACTTTCTTGATGCTATCGGGAAGGGCTTTAAAGAGATTTGCTCCCCTGTAGTATCGGCCAGTTTGTTATTGGACTGTACTGTGATTCTGTCTTCTTGGTTGAAGTTTATGCCTGGTTTTGTGAGAATGGGGGCGACTTTATTAATGAATAATCGGAAAAGTATCCGGTGCTAACCGAGCCAACTTTAAATCGCTTCGTTTGGATGATAGAACCGTGAATGTACTTAACAGGTAATTTACATGATAACATAAAACTCTCGCAAGGTTTTGCCAAAAAATAAAAAAAATTTTCTACACACAGAGACTGGAACCTTAAGAAAAACTTTTTCAACTAGGGTTTGAATGCTAAGTGAAGAACAACTAAATTTCCCAACGTTTCGTAACTTGTACCTGTTACTTTATCAAGGGTAAGAGCAGTCCTGACAATTTTCTGATAACGAAAGAACCACATAAAATTATAACAATTATCAAGTTCAAGCTTCCTAAATGCATCTTAACAAAATAATCAGGGCCAATAACTAAAAAACTAACGTATTATGTATTTTCTGAAAAAAGATCTCGAACACATTGGCGTTTTTTAACCAACTAATTATGTGTATGGAACCTGTTTTTACAGAGTGCATGGTATTTAGCTCAAGACTTACCTTGAGCAGCGGCTTGCCGTCCTTGTCCTTGTCTTCGTGGTTCAGCTTGATGTTAAGCTTCTCGAGAAGACTGGCCGTCTCCTCCTTCTTGTAGTTCATGATTACATCGAACATCTTGTAGATCGGGTCGAGCACGTACATGACGAACGAACGCTTGTTGTCGTCGTCCTTGGACTTGGACCACTTGCGGGTCTTCGGGTTGAAGAAGCTCTCGCCCCACAGACGGTTCATCAGCTTGACGGTGTCGATCTTGAACTTCTCGGCGTACATCTCCGAGAACTGCTTCAGCGTGAACGCCCAGCCGTGCAGGCCGGAGCCGAACCCGACGCTGCCCTTGCTGGGGTCAACCTGCGATGCAGAAAAACCACACGCGTTAATACCTTGGAGGATTTTGAATGAAATTGACATCCGATATGGAAGATCAATAGGACAGTGACACAGTCCTGCCAAAAAATATTGAATATCGCCTTTTTTGTACTCAATACACATTATATTATTTCACTTCCTGAGTATATGTATTTTACAAAATAAAGAAAATTGAATTAAATCCTAGGAGTCTTTGGACACAAGGCCAGTCGACTACGAGCTTTCCCTCAGTGAAACTACAAATCCACACAAAGTTGTTTTCAGTACAGGTCTGTGATTGAGTCATCATCGGGAAGCTGCCGTTGGTTACAAGATCGAGGTCGTTGCAAGACGGTCGTTGCAAGATTACCAAGCACAAAACATCTTCGAGTTATTGCCGGGCTGACGGTGATTAGTACAAGATACTTTCATGTCTCGTTACTAGTTTTATTTACACAGATATTACTTACAAGATTAAAATCACTACGCAAACCTTTCATATAGAGCACCCTCTCGAAGCTTTATGGAATTTCCTTCGCAAAGTAACTGAAATGGACCTTCCGCGATGGAAGGCTCTCGTTTGAACAGTTGTCTTTCATTATCTTCTCTCTCTTTCTTACTAATGGCAAATATGATGCTATCAAGACAACAAACTTAAATGGGATCCCCATATAAAGAGAACTGCCCTCTTAGTTGCTTCAGGGTGCTTTCTTGTAAAACGCATTATGAAAACATGCGACTTCAACTCCGCTAAAGCTGTCTACTTTGCACATGTGCACTCAAGACTGAACTATAGCATAGTTATGTGGGGTCAATCACAACAGGCATCTAAATTGTTCAGACTCTAGAAGCGGGCGGTCAGGTACTTGGCCAATGTGAGCTACGACCCAACTACACCAGGGACCTTTTATAAAGACTCGTGCAGGCCATTATTCAAAAAGTTCAATATACTGCCATTGCCCTGTATTTACATTTACAGTAAAATAATGTATGTCATACAAAATAAGCAAGTAGACAGAAAGTTTAGAAACTCATGGCCATATGTTTAGAGGCAATAATGTAACAAACCTATCTGTCACGAACATGAATGACAAGAGCCCTGTCGCTATGAGGGTACGCATTGTCAATAAACTGGCAGCTAATATTACAAACTAGACGGACGAACCAAGACTTCGCTGGGAAGCTATTGAACTTTTTAACAAAAAACTGTATGAACTCACTAGAAGAATATTTTAATTTGTAAATGTATATATTACTACTATTATGTTTGACCAACCCAATGTTAACACATGTCAACCAATCTGGAAATAAAAATGTATTATTATTATCTTTTTCAAAAATCGTTTGCAGCAGAAAAATATAAATGCCGTAAATTTAAAGAGGCCAGGCGTCTCCGCTTGCCGTGAGAAGCAAACCATCGTACTACGCAGTAATCCAGCTTAATTCTCAATTTATTATCAAAACTATGAGCACGCTGCTTAGTTTAGCGAAGTTTAGTTTAGTTTAGCGAAGGAGATATATTTTTGTTCAAGGCCAGCTGAGTATTTACTCCGAAACTGCCAAGGGGGCGACGGTATCAATGCATATATCGATTCTTGAAGAGCGGGGAAATGGTCTGGTGTTTTTGAATTTTGACCGAAATTGACATCCTGAGTCTTTGGACTCTCACCAGCAGATGAATGAGCTTTCCCTCAGTGAAACTACAAATCCACACAAAGTTGTTTTCAGTACAGGTCTGTGATTGAGTCATCATCGGGAAGCTGCCGTTGGTTACAAAATCGAGGTCGTTGCAGGACGATCGTTGCAAGATTACCAAGCACAAAACATCTTTGAGTTATTGACGGGCTGACGGTGATTAGTACAAGATACTTTCATGTCTCGTTACTAGTTTTATTAACACAGATATAACTTACAAGATTAAAATCACTACGCAAACCTTTCATATAGAGCAACCCCTCGAAGCTTTATGGAATTTCCTTTGCAAAGTAACTGAAATGGACCTTCCGCGATGGAAGGCTCTCGTTTGAACAGTTGTCTTCCATTATCTTCTCTCTCTTTCTTACTAATGGCAAATATGATGATACTATCTCTTTCAAAACTCATTTGCAACAGAAAAATGTAATGTCGTAGATTCAAAGAGGCCAGGCGTCTCCACCTTGCCGTAAAAAGCAAACCATCGTACTACGCAGTAATCCGGTTACAATCTCAATTTATTATCAAAACTATGACCATGCATGCAAAAATTAGAACGCGGTTTAGTTTAGCAAAGGAGATATATTTTCGTTCCATGCCAGACATATTAAAATAAAACTGCCATAGGACGACAGTGTCCATGTATATATATCGATTCTTCGAGAGCGTTTTTGAATTTTGACCGAAATTGACATCCAAGGAGTCTTTGGACTTGAGGCCAGCAGATGAATGAGCTTTCCCTCAGTGAAACTACAAATCCACACAAAGTTGTTTTCAGTACAGGTCTGTGATAAAGTCATCATCGGGAAGCAACACGTGCGGCATTAAAACGATCTCCACTAACTTTAACATTTACTAACGTTCGGGATTTTAAAAACATTACTTTCTCGTTCAAATCTTATCTTTCTTTAAAAAGGAAATAAACGGTGTAGAATTTGATATATATTTATCTATTAGTAGCTACTGCCCAGCAAATACTTCCCTAGCCAATTGATCAATCTAGTCTGTCAAACTAATGCATTGAGCGATGTTTACAGCAAAGTCAAGACTTTGACTGCAATCTTCGCAGTTTTATTCAACTTGAAGACAGAATGAGGCGGTGAACACAACAACTAAATTACAGCCCAACTAAAAGCACAAGCTTTCCCTCAGTGAAACTACAAATCAACACTAAGTTGTGTTCAGTACAGGTCTGTGATAAAGTCATCATCGGGAAGCATTGCACAAGAAAGTTGTCCTCCAAGTTCTTTCAGAAACAAACCAACTAGTAACTTACACCTAGTCACCGAATTGGTTTTATGGAAAATCAATAGGGCAGTGACCCAGTCCTGCAAAAAAATATTGAATATCGCCTTTTTTGTCCTCTATACACATTATATAATTTCACTTCCTGAGTATTTGTACTTTACAAAATAAAGAATATTGAAAAGAATCATTGTTGCACCTCAACGCACGTTTAACCACCCCGTTGTACCATATACCGGAATCCTCATGTTCAGCCCAAACAATGCCTAACCAAGGGCTGCTAAACTTAACCGCAGATTTTCAAGTTACCCAAAGAGATACCAACAAGCATTGCAAGCGTTTGCAATTTAAATAAGATTTCATCTTAATACAGCAACGAATCCAACGTCAAATTGGAGTTATTCGAGTTTGACAGGTTGTGACGTGATATAGCGTCACTAGAATCAGAGTGACTGTGAGTATTCACAGCCTCTTGGTTCTTCCCATTGGAGATCTGTCATTCTCATCAAATACACTAAAATCGTCTCAAAAAGCCAGTGTCCAGATACCAACAAGCATCTTGATCAACACCAACCTAAACGGAACGACCGATATTCTATCTGGTTCTACATTAAAAAAAAAAGGACCTACCTTTGATGGAAGTCTATTTTATAATTCACTTCCACCAGAGCTAAAAGAAAATTAGCGTTCAGCATTTAAACAGGGTTTGAACATAAAATAATTTCTTGAAAATTCAAAATGACTTTCCTGTATGACATTCTCATGTTGCTTATGGAATAAAAATATATTATTATTATTAATCGGAGACAAAACGGGTGCAATCACTCACTCGGACTTCGCCCATCGGACCGCTGTCGTCGCTGTAGGTGGCGATGATGACGTTGACGTTCTCGACGATGCGCTGGAAAGTCTGGTAGAGATCCTCCGACTCCAGCTGTAGCTCGAGCAGCGCGCGATCCATCTTGTTCATGAACAGCACCGGCTTTATACGCTCGGCGATCGCTTGCCGCAGCACGGTCTCAGTCTGCACGCACACGCCTGCAACAACGCGGAACAACAACTCAGCAACGCCACGTAGAGCTCGGGAAATAATAATAATAATTTGTTTATTATGATGGTTTTTAGACTCATGTCTACTTGATTTATCCTTAGCACAAGTTTTTAGAAAAACTATTTCAACTGGGTTTTGAATGCTAAGTAAAGGGCTACTAAATTTCCTGACGTTTCGTAACATATACTAGTTACTTCTTCAGAATTTAGTAGCCCTTTACCTGGCATTCAAAACCCAGTTCAAATAGTTTTTCTAAAAATTTGTTTATTGGTTTGGTGAATTGGTTCAGATCCGTGGGTGAATGTCGTGGTAAGTGACGGACTTGTTCTGGTGGGATCGTCTTGTGGTCCTAAAAACGACCTAAAAAGTATTTTTCTTTATTTTTTAAAAATACTTTTTAGGTCCTTTTTAGGACCACAAGTCAATCCCACCGGAGCAAGTCCGTTGCTTACCACAACAATTTGTTTCTACTTTATTGTCATTTAGAACATATACACGTTAATTGACAGTCATTTTTTTGAATTAAATGGTACAACATTCTTTGACATTATAAAAACATCTCTCAATTAAAAACTCTTTTATGCTATTTTTTAGCGCCTGTCCTTTTTTTCCCTCGATATAATTAGGTAGAGCATTGTACAGTTTTGCACCTGCAAAATCTGGGTCTTTCTTTGTTATTTCTAGTTTTATTTTCTTTAGTTTAAAATTTCCCTTTGTCCTCGTCTTACAGTTAAAATCATTATCATCGTTTGGTTAATCGTCTATTTTATATAAAATAGTATTATATTTATAAACGCACGGGATTGTCATAATTTCAAAACGTTTAAAGGCACAACAGCCAATAGATTGATCACAAAACCCAGATCAGTGCAATGGCAATCTACGGATCGTGACGAGTTGATTTGGAGGGAAATGTTTCAGAGTCAATCTTCCCTTGTCATAAACTGCCAACTCGGTTCCTCCCACTATCTTTGAACACAACTTTAAACCTATGTGTAGCCGCCTCGCCTTGGCCAGCCGCTAGCAGGCATAAAGATAGAGGCCCAGCGGTGGTTTGTCAACGTGGCGGCGTTTGTTCTCCTTCCAAGTGCACAACCGATACTATCGTGGCCCGCGGGAGAACCTGGGCCCTCCACGCAGGCTAGAGCACGGCACTGTTTGTGCTGGAAGGGTTTTTACTCAAATTATTGGTAACACTTCATAAAGATGCCAAAATCTTATTGTTTTGCATTTATACCTGGGTAGGTCTTCTAGCCATGTAGATCAATGGCAGATTCTAAAGCAGGATATGACTTGCAGCTAAAAACTAGGGATCTTCCCATTATTTCACCCCCTGGAGTAATTTGGATAGATTCTCATTGTTTTATTTGGGTTGAAGTTTTGATTACAAAAAAAAAAAATCAATTTAATAGCAAATAACTGGTCCGTTCAGATAATTAGAACTTGGTGCAAATGATGGCCAAGCTAGCAGTTGCTGCTTGGTGGCAGCAGGAAAAGGTTTCTCTCTCGAGATAAAAAGTTTCTCAGGGCAGCTGTTTGATTACTTCCTGTTTTTATGATTCAAGGGTTGCTGTAGGCAAATGCAAGATGTAAAAAGGGCAAAAAAAAGTTTTTTTTTTTAAATAGTATCTTAAAAAATTATAAGCAAAATCACATTTTGCAAAAGAAACATCTGTTATAAGCCAGGATGGGGTTTGGGACAAATTAGCTCAATTCAAGAAAATCTGAATGTACTTATAAAGTTTAAAGGTTTGCTAAGAGCACAAGAAGCCGCCACTACTGAAGATGATTTGCTCACCAGAAACGCAGTCCACGACAACGAGGGCACCGTCTGTGACTCGTAATGCAGCTGTGACTTCGCTGGAGAAGTCAACGTGTCCGGGGGAGTCAATCAAGTTGATCAAGAATCCACGCTCTGTCTTGTCCCGCTGATCGGGGTTCGTGATGAACAGACAATCCTTCTCTTCCATCTCGAAGTACATGGAGATAGCGCTGCAGTAATACACAACAATGCATTAGACTCAACTCCTTACCAATCTAGAGTTACTTTCACAACTTTCCTGCATGTCTTTCCATTCTGTATGGCTCGTACTAACTTCTGTAACTTGCAGCTTAGTTATTGCTCCTATTTCAGCCCATGAAAAGCAAATCACCAGCAAATCACCAGCAGAGGTTATTTACACATTTTGAACATAAATTTAATAGAAGTTGTTCACCAACACGTCAACAGAACTGGCTTTAATAGGAGTGTAGGCTAATGTTTATCACCTCCGAATTCAATGTCAAAAAGCTGCCATGTCAGATTGGCAAAACCTAATAAAGAAATTTAATGAACACCACAGTTTCTTAAAATGCCTTTCACTATCCAATCCTGGCGTTAATGTTTGCAAATAACCAGGGAACAAAGAAAATAGAAATCTTTTAATACTGGCAAAATCAACTTCTGGATCAGCCCCACAAGTTTCCGTGTTGCACCATATTGCCTGTTTTGTAAATTGTATGTAATTTGATAGATTATGTTTGCAGCTATGTTCCATGAGAAATTCACCATGAAATTAAAATAATACAAGGTCTTATTAATGGTGCCACGAACGAGACAGGATGGTTATGATGGATGATGAAGAAGCCAACATCCATTGGCCATTTGCTCTTTGGGGCTTTGCATTATTTTTGAAGTGTCAAACATTTTATTTGATAGGGTACTTTTCTTTGTTTCAGCCTTCATATTTAGATTTTAGAAAAGAAACAAAAAAAACAAAAAGACATTTTCCCATATGATAGAGAAACCCCTTGCCCTAAACGTCTAGAAATCGTTACAGCCAAACTATCTACTCAACCTCAAAACTTTAAACCTATGTGTAGCCGCCTCGCCTTGGCCAGCCGCTAACAGGCATAAAGATAGAGGCCCAGCGGTGGTTTGTCAACGTGGCGGCGTTTGTTCTCCTTCCAAGTGCACAACCGATACTATCCTTGCCCGCGGGAGAACCTGGGCCCTCCACGCAGGCTAGAGCACGGCACTGTTTGTGCTGGAAGGGTCTAGACAATTGATGACCAAAGTATTTTGTTTCTCCTTGGACATTTAAAGTCAAAGTTGATTACTGATAAGAAATCGGTGATTAACTCGTGGGCTTTACCCATCATTACCGATTGCACTGATAATTTTTTTAAATATTTGTTGATGCATAAAATTGAAGGTTAATCAATCTTGATTACCAACACATTACGCAAATATGTACCAAGGAGCTACCTCAGCACTATAAGAACTTGAGCTATTTCAATAATTTCTACAATACTAGGTAGGTAATTTAGGTCTAAAATTTGATCAGATGAAAATCAACAAAGCACAGCCTAATTACCCTAATAACCCTAATAACCTATACTTTTGAAATTATTTTTTAATCAAAGTGACATCCAGACCAGCACCATCAACTACTTCAGAAGTAGGAAGAAGATTGAATGATCTAGGCATGACCTAGTGGATAAAAGTGCACAGAATAAGAGATATGCCAAGCTGGATGGCATTGCACTCACGTTGATTTGATGGTAATGCATCGCTCCTGCTCGTCCTTCCGCGTGTCAGTGAAACGCGTCTCGCCGGCCTTGGCACCGGCAATGATTCCTGCTTTGGAAACAAGCGAATCGGTCAGCGTGGACTTGCCATGGTCCACGTGCGCAATAACTGACATGTTGCGGATGTTCTTCTTCTTGTCCATCATCCCACGGATTTCGTCCACCGTGAAGTTCACCTGCACATTAACAAAACATTAAGTCAGATTAGTGGTCGGTATATATGATCATAAGCTTAATATTCTTGCATTGCTTTTGAGTGAACTGTGCTAGTCAGGCCATTAAGGGCAACCATTACACCATATGCTGTCATGTTGTGCAATCTAGCCTAAAATTTTAAGATTTGAATGCAGTTTTATGTAATTTCACTGGATGTAAGCAGAATTTTGGGGTAAGTGGGCGCAAGTACTGTAGGTAAATCGGAGGTATTTCATTTGGAGGTCAGAATTGCGAAAGGTCTAGGCCAGGGTGGATGAACATGCTTCCAGCCAGACGCTGGTGCACATCTTTCTACAGAGTTCAAAGATTTTTACAAGCAATTCGGGGATTTAGTCATTTACAAGGCGAGGTAAAAAATTTGATCAATGTCTCTTGAGTTAGTCAGGCTTCATTTGACCGAGGTATATCATTAATCAGCTTTAATAAGCCATAAAAGCCTGATATTTTATTCCTTTAGCCAACGTTGCAGTCCGAAATGTAAATCTGTCTCACTTATCGGGAATATATCGTGCGTATGTCATAATGGTTTCAATCGATGCCTAATAAATCACTGCAAATATTAAAAATTATTCTGAAGTTCTTCAGTACTTACCATTTTGGATGTTAGCTGATAACTTTAGCCAAGTAAAATTACACTTCGCCAACAATGGGATGGACTCCCTGAAAGAACGTTGCCACGAACGAATGCGGCCCTTGCTCGGTGCGCGTAGCGGAGCTGGCGGAAGTCAACGAATGAGTTCTAATTCACACGAACGCCAATAGGTTGCGCTAGTAAGCGCTCCACTAGCGAATAGCGAATTTGAAAAGCTATTCAAGTGGAAAACGCGGAAATTATTTGTGACCGAGAAATGAAATTGAAAGTGAAATTGGGTAAATAAATAACGGAGATCGTTTGAGCTTGTGCCACACAAGTAGCAAGGTTTGTAAAGGATAATGAAGAACACATATTATAAAACACCAAGAAAATGATCTATAGCATAATGTATTGGAATATTTTAATTCAAAAGTGGGAGTGAAAATATTAGGATATAGGTATAACATTTGTATTTGTATTTATATTAATATTTGTATTACTATTTGTATTTATAGATATTGCATTCTCATAAGGTAATACTATAATAATAAAGTTCCATAATAAAATTGCTATTTTAATCACAATTTCCCACTTTTGCCACGCGTATGTACTACAATAGTATAGTAATACAATAATCCAATGCCCTCCATCTCAGGAACCCTGGTCAACTTAAGAAAGCTTAAGAAGTCCACAATAACTGGACTGCATCGCATCTCATCACGAAGATTCATCGTCATCTTTATCAACACCAACCAACAGACCGGTGTTTGATTACCCGAATGGGTACAAACATTTTCCTCTTCATGGCTAGCACCTTATTGTGGTGAAGGGGTTTGCGTGACCCGATGACCCGGGAGGCCATGCCGGAAGGGAGGTTGCACTCCCCGTCAAAGTCTGCTATACCTGACAGGCTCCCAGTGAGACCCAGACCAAGACTAGCCCACCCCGTCACTGTCAAGGTCTGCTATACCTGACAGGCTCCCAGTGAGACCCAGACCAAGAGTAGCCCACCCCGTCGCTGTCAAGGTCTGCTATACCTGACAGGCTCCCAGTGAGACCCAGACCAAGACTAGCCCACCCCGTCGCTGTGACAGGACACATTCCTTGGACTAGGGAGGTTCCAAGCGATCTATATTTCTAAACATGTCCATTACACTATCATCTCATCGCATCTTATCATAAAACTCAAGCAACCAGAAATCATGGATCCCTTTCATCTCAGAGACTCGTCTTGAGAAAAGATTGCTCTTATAGATATTGTGGCGCATCACAAGTTTTGCGCCATAGTGCCTTCTCATTTCCTTTGCTTTTTGGTATTTTTGAATAAGCATTTTTAAATAGTATAAGCGTTGAGTGTAGGATATAGGTAGAGTTTCAACGTCAATGTTAAAGTCTCTGCGTGAAAAATGACTACCTTACCGACAAAAATGCAGAGTACCGGAAGTTTACGTTAAGTGGAGCCACTGTCGTATGAATTTTAATTTCGATATTTCTCGTAGGTTAACTCACTTTTGAAACTTTCCATGCTCAAAAAATCTTCATCAATGTTCACTTCAACGATTGATATACCTACACGTAACAATATTAAGAAGCGAGTAAATACGATAAATATCGAAATTAAATTTCATACGACAGTGGCTCCACTTAACGTGAACTTCCGGTACTCTGCATTTTTGTCGGTAAGGTAGTCATTTTTCACGCAGAGACTGTAACATTGACGTTGAAACTCTACCTATAACCTACACTCAACGGTATAAGTAATGACAAGCACACTCTTCAGACAGAGCAAGGTATGCGCCGAATTGCCTTCTTGTTCACTTCGGCTCAGTATTTATGAGTAAGCATTGTGGTGGACTTAAAGACTTGCTGACCAAGGCGAATTAGCTAGGAGGCAAGCGAGCCAGTGGCTTAAACGCACATGTCGGGCGTGGCTTGGACAGGTGTATAAAGGTCACTGGCACTGTCATTTAGGGAGAGTCTAGATTTAGAGTCGAGAGCTAGGCTATGCGATAGCCTAGGCCTCTGGGACCGAGAGCTAAGACCGCGATAGGGTCCTCTGGCGATCTTCTGGTCCGTCAACATGGAGTCTACCTCGAGAGTCTGAGTCTGTGCTGATGAACTAAGCTGGTTATCGTCAGGCTTGTCGTGAGTGTAATTTTGTACGATTTTCTACGCAATAAAAGCAATTTGGGTTTAAATGTGCCGTACCTGAGTGATCACTAGGTGACGGGTACCTCTTCCATAGCCAAGCGAGATCGAGTTACACCACGTGAGTACAGTGAGTACAGTGTGTACAGTGTGTACAGTGAGTACAGTGTGTACAGTGAGTACAGTGTGTACAGTGGTGAAGTCATACATTTTTTTGGGTATACGCTGGGTTATCAGGCTGTGAGTTCTAAATGCTGTGGTCATCACTAGGTTAGGTACTGGATGGGGGGGTGTTTCTAATTCTTTACCTTTAGTCTATTCACTAGTTATAGTTCATAGATAGTTCATTCCTATCAACACTAAAACTAGGTACTACTTGGTGTTGGGGTAGCTGCAATCGCGCTTTCCTCGGGTGGGTTGAATGAGTACGTTGACTGCTTGGAAAAACCATTGCATACCCATCCAGATCATACAAACCGCTACTATACACGGACTACCCACTTTTCAGAATAAACTTTGCTTTTCCAGTTTTTTTAGTGCAGGTTGTAGGGAGATTAAGAATTGTCGTTGCAAAACACATTTTGAAGTTTTGCAAAGAGTATTTATTGGGCGTATACCCTGTATATATTTTGTTGGGTTTACGCTCGGTGTCAACAAGTGTTTTGGTTATACGGCGTATACCCGCGTATACCCTCGGCTACACCACTGGATATAATACCATCTGCAACCGTCACAATATCATGACAACTGGACTGCAGCATCAGCATCTCATATCAGCATCTCATCATCTCATCTAATCTCGTTAAGAAAAGTAATCAACAAGAATCTTTGGTTCTTCCATCCGCCATCGCAGATACGCGGCTCAAGATTTACATTTCAAGTGGACCAACATTCATCGATCAATCAGTGGTAAGACAAATGACAGGCTGAACCTTGACACTGCACTCTGAGGAACTCCGAATGCTGCCCGATGTCCGAACAATCTTTAGACTACAAACCTGTCAACAATAAGTCGTGATTACTGGACTCGAAGTTTGTTGCTTCGAATCTCTGCACTCGCATTTTCTTTACAAGAATCTTGGAAAATGTCTTCCATTGAAATCAGCAGAGATACCATGAATATCGATCTCGAGACACATTTGATTTTATCTGGGAAACTATCACCAGGACAGTAAAACAATAAAACTACTCTAAGAAATGTCATTCAAAGTAGTTTCTATTATTTGGACCGTTTTTGTTGTCTTCAAATGTGCTAAGTTATTTTTGGATTCGTGTCACCAGATTTGCTTACATTTGTGTTTTGTTGTTTTATGATTATAAGTTGAGAGTGATCTGGTCCTTTGGCGGTGGGTTAAGTTGAATCCTGATGGACTCGGCTGCTGTAAGAGATCGACCTCCACTGTTATTCTACATCAACACAAAGCACCAACCTCTTCATCGGAGGGCGCCTGGGTCCTGTGCGATGTCTTCAGTCCCTTGGGCTGAGCGTAGTCCTTGGTCATAACCTGTTGCTTGCTTCATATTATCTATTTGTGGTGTTTAACGACGCACTGTTTTGACAACGTGCCATGCGGCACTGGTCTAATGGCGTCGGTGAATGAGTGGATGATGATGAGGATGATGATGAACCTAACATAGCCTAGAAGGGAGGAGGGGAAACCCGGTGCCGGCACGTAGCCTACTCCTGTCGAAGACCAAGGGGACCACCGGCTTAACGTCCCTTCCGAAGGACGGTACAACGTGAATAACAGGATTCCTCCACAAATCCATGCTGTCGAGAGGTTGATAAGCAAGGCGAGTGAAGTTGCTGTACTAACTTTCATCCCTCCAACCTCTCTTCCGAACAGAACTGGTCATGTGTATGATGGTCACCCATCCGATACCTGACCCAGCGCAGTGTTGCTTAACTTTCATCCCTCCAACCTCTCTCCCGAACAGAACTGGTCATGTGTGTGATGGTCACCCATCCAATACCTGACCCAGAGCAGTGTTGCTTAACTTTCATCCCTCCAACCTCTCTCCCGAACAGAACTGGTCATGTGTGTGATGGTCACCCATCCAATACCTGACCCAGCGCAGTGTTGCTTAACTTTCATCCCTCCGACCTCTCTCCCGAACAGAACTGGTCATGTGTATGATGGTCACCCATCCAATACCTGACCCAGCGCAGTGTTGCTTAACTTCGGTGATCTAACGAGAACCGGTGTTTCCAACACACCAAACTGTTCGGTTTGGTTGCTTAAGGCTGATGCCCGGACCACTTGTTGGTGGTTTTAAAGTTGACCGAGGACCTCCAGGAATCGCTGATCTGAGCTGCAGAGTAATCAGTCCCCTGGTTGTGCTTTGGGTTTCAATGAACGGTATTATTTGCCATATATTGCCTTTATTTGCGAACAATAAAACTTCAAGTACATGATTTCACACATTTTTTTCTTGTCTGGACGATGAATTTTGAAAGCAATCTGCAATTCGCAGCTTATTTCGACCTAAACATGATCCACTGCTCAGCTGTCATCCTCCAGTATCTTTATTATCACAAAGCTATCTTTTCAAACATAGTTAAAATAATGAGTAACAATAATCTAACTTCCCAACTCTGTGGGGCACAAACACAATCGCTTGGGAGACAACGTCCCAGCAGTTGAGTGAATTCTGTAATAGAGGGTGGCAAATTATTGAGAAGGACGGGACGTGGACAAGGAGTCCATGACGGCACTCGAAACAGACTCTCTGCGCATGTGTAAGCTCACGACTTGGGTCCCTTGCAAGCACGTTCGTGCACGTCCACGCGGTCGGGGTTGAAAGTGCGTGCGCAATGTTTGCAGGGTACCAGTTGGCCGAGGTGCGTGGCCCAGACTGCGTCCATCGTTCCCTGGAAGTCGATCTGTCCGGCAGCTGGAAGCAGTAGCAAAACACCGAGCTTATCAGCATAGCATTATTACATGTACTAATTACTAGCTCTTACCCTTGATAAAGTAACAGGTACAAGTTACGAAACATTGGGAAATTCAGTTGTTCTTTACTTAGCATTCAAAACCCAGTTGACATAGTTTTTGTTTCCTACCCCCAACGTCAGTCTATCAATCTTTTCAACAATACATTTCCAGGAAGAAACAATAGCACTTGCAGGGAAATTCATGTTGACCGAGGAAACCCACGCGCAAAATCTTTTCATGAATTACCATTCCCTCACATTTGTCCTCCCGGAATGTGCATTGCTTTGTTTTAAAATCCCTTCAGTCACTTGCACTGACCGCCTCTCATTTGCCGAGTAATATTACCAGTATTTGGGCGCTCATGCAGGATGGTTACGCGTCCTCTTCGGGTAAGTCTCACAAAGTCTTCTTGCCGACAATAAACCACAACAATCAACCAATGATTCCACTGCTCGTTGATCAAAAATAACCAGAAGCAAGTTTTAAAAACCAATTTGCAATGAACTGCTACGTTAACATCCCCATATTAACAGGTGAATGCTCAATTTAAGAGGCTAAGGACATTTACAAGTATTCGTTTAAACTTTAAACGAAAAATGCCACTTTCGGTGACGTAGTGAGGGGTGGAAAGGGGGTTGGGGGAGTGGTGGAAAGTGGAAGGGGAGGTTCATCCTGGAGGACACACGGGCGGAGCCCCTACACTGAAGACGGGTTTTCTATAAAGATATTAACAAAAGAGTTGTAAGAGTAATTGTTTTTAAGTGAGAAACCAGTACAGGTATGTGCATGCAAAGCTCCAAGCAGTATCATTGCTATCTGTGATTGTCAGGCATGTGAGGTGATATATATATATATATGAGAGCGTTGGTTCAGTGTCAGAATTAAAATCACACTTCTACATGCAATCAGACTGAAACAACAACTGGACTCCGGGGTTAGTTAAAGCGACCGCATGGGGTGAACGACTCCACCTCGCGGTCGCTGCATATCGATCTCAGCTGTGGTTTCCGGGTAGGCTCTGGTAGGGGGTGGAAGTCACTTCCGGGAACCGACAGTGTGTGTGGACTTGCAAGGCGGTGAAAGGCAGGGACGGCCGAGATACCGGCGAGATATGGATAGCGGTACCAGGAAGTCACGAGTAAACGCGTGGAATGGAGGTCATCAGGTTATAGGGGTGGTTCTTGCAGCTACTATAGTGGATATGTGACCAGTGCAGGTTCTAGGTAGAGAAACAACGTCAATGTTACAGTCTCTGCGTGAAAGATGACCGCCAAATGACTACCTTACCGACAAAAATGCAGAGTACCGGAACATCACGTTAAGTGGAGCCACTGTCGTATGAAATTTTATTTCAATATTTCTCGTAGGTTAACTCGCTTTTGAGACTTTTCATGCTCAAAAGATCTCCATCAATGTTTACCTCAACGATTGATTTACACGTAACGATATTAAAAAGCGAGTAACCTACGAGAAATATCGAAATTAAATTTCATACGACAGTGGCTCCACTTAACGTGATGTTCCGGTACTCTGCATTTTTGTCGGTAAGGTAGTCATTTGGCGGCCATCTTTCACGCAGAGACTGTAACATTGACGTTGTTTCTCTACCTAGAACCTACACTCAACGGTGGATGTGTGATGTGCTAGCTCTGTCCTTGTGACATCTATGTTAGTTGCAGCTTTCATAGCAAAGTCCATGGAGATCAATGGATAGTTATACAAGCTTCTACTGGAAGATCATTTAAGATTCCCAGTCAACCTATGTTCATATACCTACAACTTAAACCCAACGACACCAACCCAGTCCTATCCTTAGCCCTATCCTAACCCAGCCATATCCTTATACCATGAACCCAGCCCTATCCTTCTACCATGAACCCAGCCCTATCCTAACCCAGCCCTATCCTTCTACCATGAACCCAGCCCTATCCTAACCCAGCCCTATCCTAATACCATGAACCCAGCCCTATCCTAATACCATGAACCCAGCCTACCAATCCGAGAATTGCTATTGCTAGAAAATAAATTACATTTAAAATGTTTTCGTATATTTTCCATGCGCCCAAATGTCTTGCGAGTGTTGCCCTTCACCCAAGCATTTCACCATATACATTATCAGCATTTCTACCCAAGGGAGTGGGTCCTGTGTGTTCTACCCAAGGGAGTAGGTCCTGTGTGTTCTTCTAGAGGGTGGGTGGGTTGGCACTCGAGACTGACCATTGAACACAATGTCGGGTTTCTCCGGCTCCTGTCGTCTCCGCCCGACCGGCAACCTGTCGTTCTCTGCTCGCCATTTCTTCAAACAAGACACCTCATGGATGTTGATCGACGCCGTGCCGAACTCCCTCCCGCAAAGATAGCAGCCCATAGTGGGCTTGCGTCGCCGCGTGGGGGTCGCCGTCGTCACGGGAGTCGCCGTCGTCACGGGGGTCGCCGTCGTCGCGGCGGCAGGAGGTCGTGAAGGTGCGGGTGCAATCTTGGAGGTTTCTGTTGTGCCCGGGGTGTGGAAAGACAGAGTGAAAGAAGGTGCTGATTCTGCACAAACTCATGACATTTAGTGCTTCTTGGATACTTGGATTGTAAAGCACTGCGATTCTGATTCTATTACCAGAGTCTCGCACTACGTCTCGATCGATTGTTCTGCATTTGTTGTCATTGTTGCCATTGGAACAAATGCAAGGCAATCAATCGACAGCAATAATTCTTGGTATCGCAACAATGCACTACAATGCGCATGCTAATCATGCAGCACATGCACTTGTCACAAGCTTTGTGCATAGCGCTTTCAACGCTGTCCAGACTAATTAAAATAAAAAAATATAACATAACCTGTAAAAATATAAACTAACCTAACCTAACCTAACCTAACCTAACCTAACCTAACCTAACTCAACCTAATATGTGTCTCAACAAGGCCGTGCTAAAGCGCGTCCACTGACCTGGTTTGACAGGTTCGGGTCGGCGTCGAGATGGCGCTAGCAACAGGTCTTCTGCCCGCCATCTTTCCAGACACTGTGGTTCATGGATAGCGATGCTACGAGTGCCGAACATCCGACCGCAGATGTAACAGTGAACGACCGGCGGTCCCTGGAGACTGCGCGGCTCGTTCACTGCGCAGGCGTCGGCCTCTGCTTCCGCTTCCGACGTCGAGTCGGTTGGTGACGTCTGCAAAACAAGATGGCGCGTGTTGGATCAAACTTCAAGGTCATGCGGTGACAGCGCCGAGACGTTGATAAACACGGGACTCTTGTTGCCATGGCAACTAACGGAGCTCCGTCAAGTTATGTGTTGCCATGGCAACTAACGGAGCTCCGTCAAGTTATGTGTTGCCATGGCAACTAACAGAGCTCCGTCAAGTTATGTGTTGCCATGGCAACTAACAGAGCTCCGTCAAGTTATGTGTTGCCATGGCAACTAACGGAGCTCCGTCAAGTTATGTGTTGCCATGGCAACTAACGGAGCTCCGTCAAGTTATGTGTTGCCATGGCAACTAACGGAGCTCCGTCAAGTTATGTGTTGCCATGGCAACTAACGGAGCTCCGTCAAGTTATGTGTTGCCATGGCAACTAACGGAGCTCCGTCAAGTTATGTGTTGCCATGGCAACTAACGGAGCTCCGTCAAGTTATGTGTTGCCATGGCAACTAACGGAGCTCCGTCAAGTTATGTGTTGCCATGGCAACTAACGGAGCTCCGTCAAGTTACTGCTATTCCACTTTGTTCCCAGTCTATCTATGCGTCATCAGGTGTTTAATTGGTTAGGTGTTCGATTGTTCAATTGGTTAGAGCAACACCCGCGACAGGTGGAGATCGGGGTCCAAGTAGCTCAATTGGCTAGAGCAACACCCGCGACAGGTGGAGATCGGGGTCCAAGAATCTCCATTGGTTAGAGCAACACCTGTGACAGGTGGAGATCGGGGTCCAAGTAGCTCAATTGGTTAGAGCAACACCCGCGACAGGTGGAGATCGGGGTCCAAGAATCTCCATTGGTTAGAGCAACACCTGTGACAGGTGGAGATCGGGGTTCAAGTAGCTCAATTGGTTAGAGCAACACCCACGACAGGTGGAGATCGGGGTCCAAGTAGCTCAATTGGTTAGAGCAACACCCGCGACAGGTGGAGATCGGGGTCCAAGTAGCTCAATTGGCTAGAGCAACACCCGCGACAGGTGAAGATCGGGGTCCAAGTAGCTCAATTGGTTAGAGCAACACCTGCGACAGGTGGAGATCGGGGTCCAAGAATCTCCATTGGTTAGAGCAACACCTGTGACAGGTGGAGATCGGGGTCCAAGTAGCTCAATTGGTTAGAGCAACACCTGTGACAGGTGGAGATCGGGGTTCAAGTAGCTCAATTGGTTAGAGCAACACCCACGACAGGTGGAGATCGGGGTCCAAGTAGCTCAATTGGTTAGAGCAACACCCGCGACAGGTGGAGATCGGGGTCCAAGTAGCTCAATTGGTTAGAGCAACACCCGCGACAGGTGGAGATCGGGGTCCAAGTAGCTCAATTGGCTAGAGCAACACCCGCGACAGGCGGAGATCGGGGTCCAAGTAGCTCAATTGGTTAGAGCAACACCCGCGACAGGTGGAGATCGGGGTCCAAGTAGCTCAATTGGTTGGAGCAACACCCGCGACAGGTGGAGATCGGGGTCCAAGTAGCTCAATGGGTTAGAGCAACACCCACGACAGATGGAGATCGGGGTCCAAGTAGCTCAATTAGTTAGAGCAACACCCGCGACAGGTGGAGATCGGGGTCCAAGAAGCTCAATTGGTTAGAGCAACACCCACGACAGATGGAGATCGGGGTCCAAGTAGCTCAATTAGTTAGAGCAACACCCGCGACAGGTGGAGATCGGGGTCCAAGTAGCTCAATTGGTTAGAGCAACACCCGCGACAGGTGGAGATCGGGGTCCAAGTAGCTCAATTGGCTAGAGCAACACCCGCGACAGGCGGAGATCGGGGGTCGAGTCCCCATTTGGGCATCAATTTTTGAGACGGTTATAGTGTTGTTAATAATAAAATACCTCGCGCATTGCAAGCGTTTGGAATTTAAATCAGCTGGTTTCGCCAAGAGTTTCATCTAAACGTTTTCCAGTGATATTTGTTTGACCCGCGGTCTGGTGTAACGCCCTCATCGAAGAAGCTCGAGGCTGCGCTTGACCTTGACCCTCACCGCAAAGCATTTACCTGACACGAGTCACTCAACGTGCGTGTCAAAGTGCGCGGGTCGAACGACGCGGCGACAAAACTTTATTCAAAGCGTAATATTTGAATAATTTGTTATTTCCCTTCCCTCGAATCGGTGGTAAAAGTTTCCAAGCTGGAAGGTCTCGCCCTCATCGACCCAGCAATTTACAGTGCAATCGTTTATGATTTTCCCGTAATTGACTTGTGTCAATTACCTACCACGGCTTTACGCGTGAAATAAGACTCGGTGCTACAAAGGGGCGTGGTTAACTGATAGCGCATGCGTGACTGATTCGGTGCTGGGGGTGGGTTGGGTGTTTGTCCAGCGCTCGGTGGGAACGTTTCAATCCGAGCCCCGTTCGGTCAAAATCTTGTAAAGTTACTGGTAAATGATGCGTTACTCCATCTTTAAGGGCGTATGAAGAGAAGAGGAGGAAAACTAGACGATATTTTGTCAGATCTTAACTCAGACCTGCTTTTATTGCCAACTTGAAAACCGATGGCCGCAATATGATTGCAAGTTTGGCTGACGATTAAACACCCATGCGAACCAGAAGTTTTAACAAAAACTATTTCAACTGGGTTTTCAATGCTAAGTGAAGAACAACTAAATTTCCCAACGTTTCGTAACTTGTACCTGTTACTTTATCAAGGGTAGGTAAGAGCTAGTGTTGAACTTGGTAATTATTATAATTTTTTGTTGTTCTTTTGTTATTGGAAAATTGTCAGGTCTGCTCTAACCCTTGATAAAGTAACAGGTACAAGTAACAAAACGTTGGGAAATTTAGTTGTTCTTCACTTAGCATTCAAAACCCAGTTGAAATAGTTTTTATTAAAACTAGTGCTAAGTTTAGATCAAGTAGACATGAGTCTAGAAACCATCAAAAAGACCAGAAGTATTTTAGCTCTTGCTTTGCATCATTTGTTTTTCATCTCACTTTGATGTTGTTTTTCGCGAAGTCAACGCATAGCGGATACGTTTTCCCTCGAGTGCAAGTCAAGCGTGGGTTATAAACGTCGTGTTTATGGCAGTTGATGGCTGGAAAAACATGACGCGACGTAGTAGCGGTAATCGTAGTGGCTTCGTCGCCAAAACAGAATGCTAATTATTGTTTTATTTTTGCGCCGAAAATACGACGCCGTGTGATTCTAGCTGCCAATGTCGGACCCTCACGCCTTGTGCGTGACTTGCAACGCTACGCATAAACACGCACATTGAGTATCGACCTCGGCGACTTGTTTCCCTGCCACAGCCTTCTGTTTCTAATCGATCGGTCACTCGACAGCGAAGTCAGTCAGAAACTTTGAATGTTTTCTTCACCTTGAGACGGTGGGGACCAGCAAGCGGTGGATGGGAGGGAGCTGAAACCAGCAAACGGTGGATGGAAGGGAGCTGAAACCAGCAAGCGGTGGATGGGAGGGAAGCTGAAACCAGCAAGCGGTGGATGAAACCAGCAAGCGGTGGATGGGAGGGAAGCTGAAACCAGCAAGCGGTGGATGGAAGCTGAAACCAGCAAGCGGTGGATGGGGGGGAAGCTGAAACCAGCAAGCGGTGGATGGGAGGGAGCTGAAACCAGCAAGCGGTGGATGGAAGCTGAAACCAGCAAGCGGTGGATGGGAGGGAGCTGAAACCAGCAAGCGGTGGATGGAAGCTGAAACCAGCAAGCGGTGGATGGGAGGGAAGCTGCAACCAGCAAGCTGTGGATAGGAGGGAAGCTGAAACCAGCAAGCGGTGGATGGAAGCAGAAACCAGCGAGCGGTGGATGGGAGGGAAGCTGAAACCAGCAAGCGGTGGATGGGAGGGAGCTGAAACCAGCAAGCGGTGGATGGAAGCTGAAACCAGCAAGCGGTGGATGGGAGGGAAGCTGCAACCAGCAAGCGGTGGATGGAAGGGAGCTGAAACCAGCAAGCGGTGGATGGAAGGGAGCTGAAACCAGCAAGCGGTGGATGGAAGGGAGCTGAAACCAGCAAGCGGTGGATGGGTGGGAGCTGAAACCAGCAAGCGGTGGATGGAAGGGAGCTGAAACCAGCAAGCGGTGGATGGGAGGGAGTTGAAACCAGCAAGCGGTGGATGGGAGGGAAGCTGAAACCAGCAAGCGGTGGATGGGAGGGAAGCTGAAACCAGCAAGCGGTGGATGGGAGGGAAGCTGAAACCAGCAAGCGGTGGATGGAAGGGAGCTGAAACCAGCAAGCGGTGGATGGGAGGGAAGCTGAAACCAGCAAGCGGTGGATGGAAGGGAGCTGAAACCAGCAAGCGGTGGATGGAAGCTGAAACCAGCAAGCGGTGGATGGGAGGGAAGCTGAAACCAGCAAGCGGTGGATGGGAGGGAGCTGAAACCAGCAAGCGGTGGATGGGAGGGAAGCTGAAACCAGCAAGCGGTGGATGGGAGGGAAGCTGAAACCAGCAAGCGGTGGATGGGTGGGAGCTGAAACCAGCAAGCGGTGGATGGGTGGGAGCTGAATTCAGCAAGCGGTGGATGTTCGGTTGAACGTGGTGGTCGACGAGAAGCAACGCAAGAAAGGATTTCACTTCCATAAACCCAGTGAACCGGCCATCACGGGACTGTTAGCGGAGATCAATGGGGCGCTAATGGAAGGTGTGCAAACAGGTGGAAACAGAAGATAAGAAAATACCCCATGAGAGTCAACCATTTAAACTGAAAGAGATAAATCAGTTCTTCTTTGCGAAAGCTTAGCACGATGTTGAGGAAATTGCGAAATTCCCTATATGAAAGCTAAGGCTAAAAGACTGGTAACGTGTTACCTTCGAGAAAAGAAAGGTGTTACTCTCTTGGAACGCAACTTGTTCGGAGAATCCAGACGAAGAAACAGGATGACGGGACTGCACATTCCAAGGTCAGGACTAGGCTGCATGCCGAACAAGTTTCCCTCGCGTCGGGCGCCGCGGGAAATTAAACGCATGCGACGCCGAAAATAACCGCTCTGGATTTTAATTACACACTCCAGAGAATCCACCGGGGAAAGAAAAGCGGACAAGTGTAATGTTGCATCAATTAACGTCAATGCAGGCGGGTGATGTTTGTTTCGGTCACCATAGCAACGTCCGGTGTTACCAAAAAACCCCGTGAGACCGCAGATCGATCGCAGAGGTCGCAATTTGAACGACAAGGCCGTTCCGTTTTTTTGTCGCACATTCAACTGTCGAGGGATTTGGTTTGACAGATCGGTTCCCGCGCCGATCAATCTCAGTCACTAGCACTGTTAGTCACGTGACTCTGTCGCAGCGAGGCGTTGCTGTCGCTCTAAACGACCAAGGTTACAATCAATAAGAATTGATTAAAAACAAGTCGCAATTATGACATTTAATTTTTGGGGAAACAAGCATAGCGCGGCTCAAAACTATTGTCTGCTATGCTCCTTCACCTACCGGCTTGCAATTCCAGAGATCTTTCATTTTATTCGGTATGTAACTCTTACCCCTTCACAAATATTACATAAAGTGCAAGAAGTGGTCTTCTTGTGCTGTTTGGTAATGTTGGGTGAAGTGGCATCGTAAGTCGAACAAGGAGAGAAGAAATGCAATCTCTTGATCTCCTTAGCTTCCTCACCAACTACACTGCAAAGCGACTCTCGGAGGTGTCAGCGGTGATTAAAGGGGCATTTACACTTCAAAATTAATTTTTACCATCGATTTGGAATATTAAAAAAACTCATGTCTGCGGCCGTCCGGGCAGAAATTGGCAAAGTCCGTGTTTTTCAGCTTGGGTGCTTAGAAAACAAACTCCCATAAGAAATAATCCGTAGTGCTTTTTCAACCCCTAGCACCTGGACAAACCTCTCATCAGATAAAATTCAAATAATTTGAGTAAAGTCCTCCATTCTTCCTCTGTGTTGAAATAATTTGGCTTTATGATAAGATTATTCGTTTAGCTACGGTAAGTGAATTACTGCAGGTATGTAATTAGCATGTTGCATATTTCCGTGCAGTGCCGCTCTGAGCGGATAGGGGATAGGGCAGGGAGGTGATAGGGCAGGGAGGGGATAGGGCAGGGAGGGGATAGGGCAGGGAGGGGATAGACTTTTGGTGACTTTGGCCAACGAAGCGGCCGCAGGGAAAGACAGTACTCTACAAGAGAATCGTACTCAGCTCGCAGATCGCGCCGCGCGAAAAGCCACAAATCTTAGATAATTAATTGCAGATCCATTTTTCAGATTTTTTTTTTAAATAGGCAAATTTCAATTCAACCTACAGTAAAAAATCTATGCTAAAAATTAATTTTGAAGGGTAAATGCCCCTAAAAGCTAACATCACGCGCTCGGGTTTTGCGTTTCACCAGAAGTTAAATTCTGCAGATGAATGTTTTTATTGGCTGCTTACCGTTGTAGTGTAGCTCACTCGTTTAGCGCCCGGCCGACAGGAGCGCTGGTGCACCTCCAAGCGGTCGGGGTTGAAAGTGCGTGCACAGTTCGGGCACGAGACCAGCTGCGCCTGCGTGGACAGAACAGAGACAAAGTTGAAGCAACGCCCGTTGGAAGTCAACGGTTATAACCGGACACTTCTGTAATATTCTGTAATATTTTATTTTTACTGAAAATTATTGAGTTAGTTATGAATGCCCGTCTACCAGAGGAGTTAGTTATGAAAGTACGGTCGTGCTTGCGTCAATTAGAAGTTGAACCAGACTTTATTTTGTAAGCCAAGTGAACTTTACGAATGTTTCATAATTAATGCTCAGTTATATGCTCGGTCTTTGTTTCATTTCATCCAGAGTTTTCTCACATTGCGACCCAAATAATACAAGGTGTTCAAATATCAATCCAATCGGAATTACATTTAGTGTAATAATTGTGTAACATAATGTCGCATCTATGATGGTTTTTAGAATCATGTCTACTTGATGTAAACTTAGCACTAGTTTTAACAAAAACTATTTCAACTGGGTTTTGAATGCTAAGTAAAGGGCTACTAAATTTCCCGACGTTTCGTAACATATACTAGTTACTTCTTTAGAAATTTGAGCAGTCATAATGTCAATAATATCAATAATGTCGCATCATTTACAATTATTCATTCAAGTTTCAAGCAAAGAAAAACATTATTTGTTGCATTTAAATCGGATAGTTAACAGTAGCATCATGGTACCATATTTTCTAGGTTGGTATGAGAAACCCAGAAAGTAGCAAACTGAAATTAATTCTAGTGCAGCTCTGAGACTCGAATTGCAATCGGCTTGCATTTTCTCGACCTGACAGAGCGACCAGGAAAGTGAAGCCCGACGGTTTTTGATTTTGGCAAGAAAGTCGTTCATCGCTGATAGACTTTGAGCCAAGTGCATGCGGCAAACACGAGTCTCCTTGATCTGCTTTCAGCGCATCTCCCCGCCGCATGCAATGCGCTCTACCGGCTGGGATCACGACTTACCGACACGCACCACGGTCCCATGGCGTGCCACGGTCCCAAGGCATGCCACAGTCACATGACATCCACGGTCCCATGGTATGCCACAGTCCCATGGCATGCCTCGGTCCCATGGTATGTCACGGTCCCATGGTATGTCACGGTCCCATGGTATGTCACGGTCCCATGGTATGCCTCGGTCCCATGGCATGCCACGGTCCCATGGTATGCCACGGTCCCATGGCATGCCACGGTCACATGGCATGCCTCGGTCCCATGGCATGCCTCGGTCCCATGGCATGCCACGGTCCCATGGCATGCCTCGGTCCCATGGCGTGCCACGGTCCCAAGGCATGCCACAGTCACATGACATCCACGGTCCCATGGTATGCCACAGTCCCATGGCATGCCTCGGTCCCATGGTATGCCACAGTCCCATGGCATGCCTCGGTCCCATGGTATGTCACGGTCCCATGGTATGTCACGGTCCCATGGTATGTCACGGTCCCATGGTATGCCTCGGTCCCATGGCATGCCACGGTCCCATGGTATGCCACGGTCCCATGGCATGCCACGGTCACATGGCATGCCTCGGTCCCATGGCATGCCTCGGTCCCATGGCATGCCACGGTCCCATGGCATGCCTCGGTCCCATGGTATGCCTCGGTCCCATGGCATGCCACGGTCACATAACATGCCACGGCCCCATGGCATGCCACGGTCCCATGGCATGCCTCGGTCACATGGCATGCCTCGGTCACATGACATGCCACGGTCCCATGGCATGCCACGGTCTCATGGCATGCCATAGGACTCATCAGTCAATGAGATTCGAATGTCTGGCACCAGAGTGTGGTGCAGAGGAACTCGTCCCAGTTGCTACAGATCAACGCCGGGGATAACTAGCCTCTTGACCCACTATACCAGCACAAATATACCAGAAGCTATCTGATGATATCTTATTTAAATTGCAAACGCTTGCAATGCGTGGGGCATTTTATTTATATAAATACAATTTTATAAATAAGATTAAATAAAGTTGATGCAAATGAATAAAACGAATCCAACGTCAAACTGGAGTATGACAGGTTGTGACGTGATATAGCGTCACTAGAATCAGAGTGACTGTGAGTATTCACAGCCTCTTGGTTCTACTCCTTCGAGATCCGTCATTCTCATCAAATTCATTAAAATCATCTCAAAAAACCAGTGTCCAAGTAGCTCAATTGGTTAGAGCAACACCCGCGACAGGTGGAGATCGGGGTCCAAGTGGCTCAATTGGTTAGAGCAACACCCGCGACAGGTGAAGATCGGGGTCCAAGTAGCTCAATTGGTTAGAGCAACACGCGTGACAGGTGGAGATCGGGGTTTGAGTCCCCGTTCGGGCATCAATATTTGAGACGGTTATAGTGTTGATAATAATAAAATGGGGTGCTAAAGTGGCCCGATCCTGGATGTTGGGATCGAGCGTTGTTTTCATTTGTATAATAAAGTTACCTGCGATGCCTCGAAGGCCTGACGGTTCCAGTCGTCGCCGCTGAGCGCGCTGTCTGGCTTGCGAGGCGGCGAGCGTCGTAGATGCGTTGGCAGCTGCGCGTTCTCTCGCTGCCAGCGCTGCAAGAAGACGACAAGATCATGAATGAACCAGAGCGTTGGACAACGCTGCTAATACAGGTGGGAGCCAAGCTGGGCCGGAGACAGCGTTGATGATTCATTTGTGGGACTCAACATAGCACTGTTTTGACATCTGGCCATGCGGCGCTGGTCTAATGGCGTCGGTGAATGAGTGGATGATGATGAGGATGATGATGAACCTAACATAGCCTAGAAGGGAGGAGGGGAAACCCGGTGCCGGCACGTAGCCTACTCCATTCGAAGACGAAGGGGACCACCGGCTTAACGTCCCTTCCGAAGGACGGTACAACGTGAACAACAGGATTTCGTCACAAATCCATGCTGTCGAGAGGTTGATAAGCAAGGCGAGTGAAGTTGGTGTACTAACTTTCATCCCTCCAACCTCTCTCCCGAACAGAACTGGTCATGTGTATGATGGTCACCCATCCAATACCTGACCCAGCGCAGTGTTGCTTAACTTTCATCCCTCCAACCTCTCTCCCGAACAGAACTGGTCATGTGTATGATGGTCACCCATCCAATACCTGACCCAGCGCAGTGTTGCTTAACTTTCATCCCTCCAACCTCTCTCCCGAACAGAACTGGTCATGTGTACGATGGTCACCCATCCAATACCTGACTCAGCGCAGTGTTGCTTAACTTTCATCCCTCCAACCTCTCTCCCGAACAGAACTGGTCATGTGTGTGATGGTCACCCATCCAATACCTGACCCAGCGCAGTGTTGCTTAACTTTCATCCCTCCAACCTCTCTCCCGAACAGAACTGGTCATGTGTGTGATGGTCACCCATCCAATACCTGACTCAGCGCAGTGTTGCTTAACTTTCATCCCTCCAACCTCTCTCCCGAACAGAACTGGTCATGTGTACGATGGTCACCCATCCAATACCTGACTCAGCGCAGTGTTGCTTAACATTCATCCCTCCATCGGTAATGAGCGACTAGTCGAGTCAATATGGCGCTAATGAGCAGTCATGGATCGATCTTGTTATCACCTGGCATTGACCCTGCAGGCTACGATGACTTTAAGTCTAGCATGAGTCCACCAGGCTGTAATATCATAACATGGCGTGCTGATGCTTGGGGTTTGTTTGACGCGGTTCATGCACTGCTATCCGGTGGTTATTCGGGTCAACGTGTACATGCGGTCGACGGGGCGTAATTAGTTGTCTGCAATTAGCCAGTCATGCACATCGTGTAAGTGATTTTTATATATTTTTTATGAAATTATCAGAGGCTGGCCATAGTTAGCTGCGATGACCCTAATACCTGAAGGGTTGGATTTATGCAAAGTTTAAAACTAATATTGCCTGTCAATTATATTGATTGCTACGTCGATATGCTGAGTTACAGCTGATTTTTAAATTAATTTCATGTTTAGAGCAGGTTTAGAGCAGAATAGAGTAGTTTTTACTTTACCAGAGGATCTCTAGCTCACCGGATGGCGTAAAACACAATTCAACTTGAAGCCAACAAAACTACATAGACCCATGTGAAAGCTAAGATATTTCTGCCAGGTTAAGGAGCTCTAGGTGCTGTTCTAGGATGAAATCTGATTTATATTGCAAACGCTTGCAATGCGCGAGGTATTTTATTATTAACAACACTATATAACCGTCTCAAAAATTGAAAGGTGGAGATCGGGGTTCGAGTCCGCGTTTCGGCATCAACTTTTGAGACGGTTATATGTGTTGTTAATAATAAAAAAAGTTCTAGGTGCTGTTTCAATTACTGGTTGGGTGACCGCCACAAAGAATCCACTGCCTGCAAATCCGCAACATTCTCTGATAATAATTGTCGAAACGGGAACAGCCGAGTCTTTTATGACAAATGTATACAAATAGGAAAGTCAACAATAAAATCCCAACCTAATTTTATAGAATTACAAAGAATCAATTTCGTGTTAGACTTATTTTCTTTTAGTGAAATAACAACAGCATTTGAGAAACCTTCCGATGACGTTTGAGCCAAGGATTTAAAGAACCTTTGAAGTCAGGTGAACAAACTACCTGACGCCTCCACTGCGCTATAGACAAGTCGGGAATAGATTGATCTTACCTCCATTGTTTGCAACTGGGTGAGGCAGAGGGGGGGGGGGGGACAATGCCCGCTCAGACAACTGCTCCTGGTACCACCGTGACGTCACCGAGGGCAATCGCACCACGAGCCGTCAAAACACCTCCAGTGGCGACCGCCAGTGGCGTCCTGCACTGGGTGGTCTCTGGGACGCATTGAATTGATACGTAAAGTTTGCTTGTGTGGGGCGTTTGTCTGCCACAAATATCTTGTCTGGTTTCCACGAGAAGTTCAAATTGATCTGATATATACTTTTGTGATTTTTGTTTTAATGGTCGTCTCACTTGGCAAGCAAAATATTTTCGTTTATTGTTTGTACATCTCATCCAGTCTTTGCTTTCTAAATGTTCACCAAAGAAGCACCAAAGATAATCTTTTAATAAGAGGAAGACATTTTTTATATTTAGGCGTTTTATTTTATAATTGACTGCCGCTCAGGCTCAAAAATCCAAAATTAATCAGAAAAAGTTTAAAAAAAAAGCAAAGGATTATTTAATAACACGTTGTTTTTCTACTATTGATGAATTCTTAGAAAAGAACGAATGTACTTGCGACTACTGGTGTAAATATGATAGAATTTTGTGAGCCTGTATTTTAATTTTTACTTATTTTAGTTTTTAGCATGACGACCATTTGTTAACGCTTGTGAAAATAACTAGTGTTTTTGTTTTTACGAAAGGGCATGGACCGACACACGGTACAATCCGCAGATTGGCTAGGACCATGTCGACCTAGGACCATGTCGACCTAGGACCATGTCGACCTAGGACCATGTCGACCTAGGACCATGTCGACCTAGGACCATGTCGACCTAGGACCATGTCAACCTAGGACCATGTCGACCTAGGACCATGTCGACCTAGGACCATGTCGACCTAGGACCATGTCGACCTAGGACCATGTCGACCTAGGACCATGTCAACCTAGGACCATGTCGACCTAGGACCATGTCGACCTAGGACCATGTCGACCTAGGACCATGTCGACCTAGGACCATGTCGACCTAGGACCATGTCGACCTAGGACCATGTCGACCTAGGACCATGTCGACCTAGGACCATGTCGACCTAGGACCATGTCGACCTAGGACCATGTCGACCTAGGACCATGTCGACCTAGGACCATGTCGACCTAGGACCATGTCGACCTAGGACCATGTCGACCTAGGACTAGGGTTGCCATAACACAAATTTCGGAAGGCGTGACAAATTTCAACAAACAAACAGTAGTTAGGCCGGAGGCTCGGGGGACAGACACGGCCCCCCAACAAATAAGGGTGTGGATGTGGGAACAGGATTTGAGGGCCATTTTCAGCAAATTTACGCGTTTTAGATATATTAAGGTTTTTTTTGGCACTTGAAATCCTGAGTCATATTTATGCATCAACTTTAAATTTCACTTTCAGGAAATTTAGGTTTAATTCGTATAACTATTTGAAAAAAAATGTTAAATATATATTTTAAAATTTGTTTATGGGGGACAGTTCACGTACAATCATAATGTCATTGGCACAATAAAATGAACAATTAGCTATTTATAAGGAACAATTCAAATGCAATGTTCGATTTCGCGATTTTTTTAAAGAAAATTACGATCGAGTGGGACATTTGTCCAGCTCCGCGGGACGCGGGACTTTTGAGTGAAAAGCGAGACGTATGGCAACCCTAATGTCAAACGCAGTAATTACGGGTATAATTGTTGCTGGTCCATGATATTAATGTTATAATTGCATTATGCACAGTCACCAAGATGTACTCGGGTTTCATTGCAAGTTTCCTAGAACCAGCGCAGCCTGTTGCTGTAAAAGCGATCGGTGAACATTTTCAGAATTTGCTGTGATTATTATTATTATTTATAGGGAGTGAAATATAGCGACTTTGTCCCAACTTTGACCCCGTTTAGAGAGAACCGACCGATTGGCCGTGACATGGGACGGATCACCCATAGCCAAGCACTTGTTTTTCATATCCCTGCAAGCAGACGCCAGAACGGTACACAAAACGGACGCTGAGTTCAATCGATAGTCCTTCACAGGGAATTACATATCAAGGTAATGAGCTGACCAATTGTGATTGATTGCCAGCTCAGAATTGAATCAATGTTGACAGCTGGCGACAAGGTTTAGCTATCACTTCAATGATAGGTCAATAACTACACTTAGGAAAGTGCAATAACCAAAGCTAATTCAGATCAACTCTGCCCATCTGCAGTAATAACGATTGAATAATTAAACCCGGCGCCGGAATGGTAATAACAAATGGTTTTATATAAAGAATAGAAAGTGCCTTAAGAAAAAACTATTTAAAATGGGTTTTGAATGCTAAGTGAAGAACAACAAAATTTTCCAACTTTTCGTAACTTGCACCTGTTACTTTATCAAGGGTAAGAGCAGTCCTGACAATTTTCCAATAACAAAAGAACCACATAAAATTATAACAATTACCAAGTTCAAGCTTCCTAAATGCATCTAAATAAAATAATCAGGGTCAATAACTAAAAAAACTAATGTATTTTGTATTTTCTGAAATAAGATCTCAAACACATTGGCGTTTTTTAACTAACTAATTATGTGTATGGAAAAAAAGCCAATTTTTCCAGGCTCTCCTAACGTTATGTGATACAATCAAAATTTCCTTATTTCTTACGTTTAGTTCTTAATCTACCCGTCCAAATATTTTCTTCTGGATTATTTGTACCTTTATTAACGACTTTAATGGAGTGCGTTGGACTAGCCAGGAATCGAATCGAGCACCCTCTGGCTGAACTTATGCAGGTGCAGGTGACGTCACTCTCTGACCCAGTGCCTATACCACCGAGCTCATCGATCCGTCGCAGAGTTTTGTAATTTGCATACACTGACCAAGAACACAATGTGCGGGTTACGATTTAGTTCGATTGCGACCCGCAATCAGCTGGTATACATCGACTCAGTAACCCATATCCCTAGTTTCATATAACACATGATGACCAGCAAGCTCCACATTTTAAACGATTTAAAACATAAACAAACACCTTTTTTACTCTTCAAAACAATTATAAACGCCTTGTTCGATTAGAAATGCAAATAAACGCCTATTAAACGCTTTAAAACGCCTAGAAACACAATTTAAACGCTAAAAATCGCCTTTTTTACGCCTTTAAAACGCCTAGAAAGACATTGAAGACGCTTTAGAATGCAGCTGGGACCATGACTCGGACTTTGACCTAGCTTCACCCCCGAAAGTCCAGTCCGGTAGTCCAAGAAGATCTTCCTATGCATGAGTTGGATTGTATTGCTTTTATAAACTTGTCCCCTGGCCATTGCGGGCCATGTTTTGCTGTCAATGTCGCTACATATCATGCTAATTAATCTGCTAACTACTTGCTAAGTGCACCTAGATTGCTTTAATTAGCAGCATTAAATGCGAGTCCCGATCAGGCTTATTGCCACAGATTATTGAGTTGATTTATATATGGTATCAGCAGTGACGTAACAACTGTCTACATAGGACGTACCTCATCAACGCCTTTAAACCTGTTTCTCTTTTGCCACCCACTTTCAATTCTTGACCAGAGGGTGAAGCGATTCAATTATTTCAAGGAATGCTACAAGCGTTGAGAGTGTAGGTTATAGGTAGAGACAGAACGTCAATGTTACAGTCTCTGCGTGAAAGATGGCCGCCATATGACTACCTTACCGACAAAAATGCAGAGTACCGGAACATCACGTTAAGTGGAGCCACTGTCGTATGAATTTTAATTTTGATATTTCTCGTAGGTTAACTCGCTTTTGTGACTTTTCATGCTCAAAAAATCTCCATCAATGTTTACCTCAACGATTGGTAAACACGTAACGATATTAAAAAGCGAGTAACATACGAGAAATATCGAAATTAAATTTCAGGCAACAGTCGCTCCACTTAACGTGATGTTCCGGTACTCTGCATTTTTGTCGGTAAGGTAGTCATTTGGCGGCCATCTTTCACGCAGAGACTGTAACATTGACGTTATTTCTCTACCGAGAACCTGCACACTCAACGCTACAAGATGGCAACTCAACCCTCGTGCGTTGCACCAACTTCCCCCCCCCCCCCTCGGGTAACAGGCTAACAATGGTTACATTACAAATGGTGATTCATCTTCGCGGGTCAGCATTGGACGGGAGCATGGCTGACCGCGGTCTCCATGGTTACTGACCTGCATGCATTGTGGCTCGTGGAGAGGAAATGACGCCGTACCGAATCCTCGACCACAGATATAACACATCAGCGTCCTGGGACCCCGAACCTTGTCGCTAGGTGATCGCTGCATCTCCTTCCCAGCCTCCACTCTGCCCGGCTCGGGCGTGCGCACTACCACTCTCTTCACCGTAGCAACAACAACTTCCGGCGTCGACTTCCGCTCCTGCGACAACGTCGCCGCGACGCCGGCGTCGTCGCGCTTGCGCGGACGGTAGCGCATGGCGACTGGTTTGCGTACCGAGCTCTTGACAGTTTCGCGGGGGGTGGTGACGACAGGGGCGGCGGGGGCGGCAGGGGTTGGTGCACGTGGCACGGCAGGATGACTGTGCAGTCGCTCGGGCAGATCGGCTCGGCCACACGTCGTGCAAGGCGCCTGCGCTCGCACGACGCCACCCAGCGCCGCGTCTGCGCGTTGCGTTCTGCGTCGCGGCGTCGCCGGCGCCGTAGCGTCCGAGTCGGTCGAGACGCTGAGACGCGCAGGACTGCGCATGTGTAGCTGTGCACGGCGCGCAGTGTTGGTCGGTTGCACCGCGTGGCTGCGCGCGTCGTCGCTCTCCGACGCCTCGCGGTCTGACGTCACGAAACGGATGGAGCGTCGCGACGCCGGTGCACCTCGACGTGTCTTAGCGCCGCGCGCTCGCTTCGCCTCCGTTGGGGTCGCCGTCTTCATGGCAGCCGGTAAGATGCAGAGGTTAGCGATCTGCATCAGGCTCTGTTTTGACAGCCGTGTCATGTCTATCTTGCCGAGGAGGGCCACGTCCAGTACCTTGGGGAACTCCAGTGTCGCGGTCCGCGGACGTCCGTCATCCTCCTCGTCCTCCGAAGCTTGCCGAGGTTTCACGAGCTTCATCTTCGGACGCGGCCAGCTGGACGCGTTTAGCGCGTTGTTTTTCGTTACCAGGCGATGAACTCCGAACGGCATGGCGTTGTTAACGTTGTTCAACGCCTCATTGTCGGGTGATTGTCCTGGACGGCGATGTGACGTGGAGTCGGGCAGCGTGATCAAGATCCAGGGAGAGTCCCTGTGACGAACGGTGCTCGGCTCGGGACGTAGCTTCATTCAGTTGGCAGGCGGAGGCGTTGTGGCCTGATGACAGAGCGCGAGGAATGTTGTCCGACCCACGCGGTCTCCCACTTGACTTTCAAGACAGCGGCTGTCAGAACTGCACTTGTAAAGGCATAAAAAAACACGGTACGCCTCTAACGAGAGAATTACCGGCAAAAATTTACTTAAAAACTTCAGTAAAACTTGCAGTCTTCAGGTTCTTAGAGACCTTTAGTCAAAATATTCGGTGTAATTAAGTTAAAATGCACGATAAGTTGGTATACGTGCTAGTGTTTGTCACTTGCAAAGTACGCCAAGTTGATGCTCACTCACCGACACTGCCTTGTGGTTACCTCAAAGTTTGCCGACACCGAGAAGATTCAGAAGGCGGTGAACAAGCGAATCGATTTAATTTCAAATGTCAAACGTCATTGTGACGTTTGACAGGTTAGTCCGAGTTATCTAGCTATACTGGCTTATTGTCCGGGTAGGGCACGGAATGCAGGTATCAAAGCTTCTGTCAGGTACGCACTGTCAGGTACGCACTGTCAGATACGCAATGCGTCGCTACGCGGGATCGAATCAACCTCACGGCTCGGTGGCTCAACGGCAACTGAGCAAACTGCTGGCTGCCGAGCGTGACGTCACTGCCAGGGGCACCAACCGCCCCTCACCGTCGTGACGTCATAATATGGTACGTCATCGTTGCCAGCTGCGTGTTCGGGAAGGGAGGGAAATAGAAATAGACAATTGTGTATTTTTGTGACGTTCATTTGAAAATAGATTCGACTGTTCAGGGGTTGGTAATTTCATGAGAGACGAAGGGTTTTGAGAGGTGATAGTTTTGTCTGTGGGCGATCCTTGATTCTGGGCGTATCGACCCAATCCGCGATCGACAATCTCCTGTTTGCCATTAGGCACCTATATTTTGTTACTAACTTCAGAGATCCGTTTAGCATTAGGGAATAATTCCTCAAATCCTTCAGAATGCCGAAGTCAGAAATAAATCCTAAAGTTTTACATGAAAATGTATTCTACGATTTCATTCTTTGTCGAGCAGTGAGCTACATTTTTGGTAACACATTTGGTGTTATTTAATGATAACTAGTCCATGTGGCACTGATATATTAGCGCCGGCGAGAGAGTGGATGTTCAAAGATTATGAACCTAACCTTATAGTCTAGAAACGAGGAGGGGAAACCCGGTGCCAGCACGTAGTCTACTCATGTCGAAGACCAAGGGGACCACCGGCTTAACGTCCCATCCGAAGGACGGTACAACGCGAACAACAGGATTCCTCCACAAATCCATGCTGTCGAGAGGTTGATAAGCAAGGCGAGTGAAGTTGCTGTCGAGAGGTTGATAAGCAAGGCGAGTGAAGTTGCTGTCGAGAGGTTGATAAGCAAGGCGAGGGAAGTTGCTGTACTGACTTTCATCCCTCCAACCTCTCTCCCGAACAGAACTGGTCATGTGCATGATGGTCACACATCCAATACCTGACTCAGCGCAGTGTTGCTAAACTTTCATCCCTCCAACCTCTCTCCCGAATAGAACTGGCCATGTGTTGATGGCCACCCATCCAAAACCTGACTCAGCGCAGTGTTGCTTAACTTTCATCCCTCCAACCTCTCTCCCAAACAGAACTGGTTATGTGTATGATGGTCACCCATCCAATACCTGACCCAGCGCAGTGTTGCTTAACTTTCAACCCCTTAAACCTCTCTCCCGAACAGAACTGGTCATGTGTATGATGGTCACCTTTCCAATACCTGACTCAGCGCAGTGTTGCTTAACTTTCATCCCTCCAACCTCTCTCCCGAACAGAACTGGTCATGTGTATGATGGTCACCCATCCAATACCTGACTCAGCGCAGTGTTGCTTAACTTTCATCCCTCCAACCTCTCTCCCGAACAGAACTGGTCATGTGTATGATGGTCACCCATCCAATACCTGACTCAGCGCAGTGTTGCTTAACTTTCATCCCTCCAACCTCTCTCCCGAACAGAACTGGTCATGTGTATGATGGTCACCCATCCAATACCTGACTCAGCGCAGTGTTGCTTAACTTTCATCCCTCCAACCTCTCTCCCGAACAGAACTGGTCATGTGTATGATGGTCTGCCATGGGTCTGGTCTATCATGGCTCGGGCCGCACAGCTCCATGGCGTGGTCCTTGTGGTCGTCAAACAGCTGACTTCAGAGTGGGCTGATATAAGCGATGTCTTGACGTCTCCATGGCTCAGTGAGTGGCCGTCCTCCACGCAGTCAACATGCGGCCGCCTGTCGCTGTCGTCGTCCTCGTCCTCGTTGCCGTTGTCGGCATGGGTCACCGTGCTCGAGCCGTCTCTGTTGATATCGGTAAGCACCGGCCACCTTCTAGGCGTGTTACTCTAATGTCAAAATATTGGCGGCACTGTCACTCCATCTGGTACCAAGGATTGTCACCAGGGGTTGTCGCTGGGTCCAGATCTATTATCACAAAGTGCCAACAGGAACTTAAAAACGACACATTTTTGTAAGTTAAATTGTCCACATGTGTGCAATCCCTATTGCAGAGGGAAAAAATTATTACAAAAATATCTGGACCAGGGTTTTTACAGCCTTGCTTTGTGGAAGAAACGAAGGATAGAACCTGCAGAACCAGAATAAATCTCAATTTCCATGCGTGGGCCCTCAACAAAATTCCAGACATAAGCTAATTGAACTTTTATCGGCAACTTGGACGAGAAAAGCCAATCTGTTTGCAAGTAAAGCTTCCATCAGCAGCAATGTTCTGTAACCTAGCGACAGTTGCTAGCGAAGTTCACTCTATATTTCCTTAGTTTTCGAGCGTTCGATACTTGTTTCGCGGTGTAACCCACTTACCGTAGAACATTTCCATACGCGGCTCTCGACACAACACTTTATGGGCAAAGACATAAACAAGAAACTCCCTTTTTTCATTCGTCGAATCAACGCTAGAACTGAAAAACAGAACGCATTCAGCGATGCCATGAATCGCTTGGACCTCAGAGCTATACTTGTACCTCGATGGTATTTGGACCTCGATGCATCTTGGACCTCGATGCATCTTGGACCTCGATAGTACATCGATGTATCTTTCAGAAACAATCTCCTAACTTTGGTGCCCCAAAGACCGAGGCCCAAGCAAGCATCTGTGCTTGGAACAGCGAAATGTCCGAGCGAGGATTCCTAGATAGAGGTCGAGGGTCAAGGTACAAGTGTGTAGGAGGCTAGAAGGGGGGAGGGGGGGGGGGCGGTAGATATTGTTGATGGTACCTTTGGTCACGAGCAGACGACAATGGAAGCTTGGTAAAAGCAGGAACCATCCTCGCCAATGCAAAGATGGCTTTAGAACTGTCGGATAATACTTTAAATGCACGGCATTCGCAGTATTTCTAAGATTCGTTCCACCGCTCCAAGTAGCTCAATTGGTTAGAGCAACACCCGTTCGAGTCTCCGTTTGGATATCAATTTTTGAGACGGTTTTAGTGTTCATAATAATAAAATACCCCGCGCATTGCAAGCGTTTGCAGATTAAGTAAGATTTCAAATACAAAATTCGTTAGTTTTTTAGTTCTTGACCCTGATTATTTTATTTAGATGCATTTAGGAAGCTTGAACTTGGTAATTGTTATAATTTTATGTGGTTCTTTTGTTATTGGAAAATTGTCAGGACTGCTCTTACCCTTGATAAAGTAACAGGTACAAGTTATGAAACGTCGGGAAATTTAGTTGTTCTTCACTTAGCATTTAAAACCCAGTTGAAATAGTTTTTGTTAAAACTAGTGCTAAGTTTACATCAAGTAGACATGAGTCTAAAAACAATCACTTCACACATATATTTATAGAAATAAGTAATTAAATTTTGCACTTCAAAGAAAAAGACTTGTGTTTTTGATGTTATTATTGGACAAGAGCATCCTAGCGCTGACATAAGGACGGCAGGTGTCGTCACGTGCAAGTCATATGTGTTGACATTGCGTGGATCTCGGCAGGTGCGCTGTGTGGTTCACACGTGGGCGAACCACACCCCTCCCCTCCCCCCCTCCACGGGCTGCACACGTTGTTAAAATCTGTTTTGGGTCACTTTCTGTTGACACGTGGCTTTTGATTTTGTGCAAGATCTTGGCTTCTAATAGCAAATGCTGGACAGACCAACTTCTGCATAGACCCTGGACACATAGTCCTCTAGGCACTGCTATCCGGTGGTTATTAGGGTCAACGTATACATGCGGCGTAATTAGTTGTCTGCAATTAGCCAGTCATGCACATCGTGTAAGTGATTTTTATATGTTTATTATGAAATTATCAGAGGCTGGCCATAGTTAGCTGCGATGACCCTAATACCTGAAGGGTTGGATTTATGCAAAGTTTAAAACTAATATTGCCTGTTAATTATATTGATTTCCACGTCAATATCCTGAGTTTTATTTATTTATTTATTTGTCATTTTTTCGTAATTGATTACCTAGTAATTTCAGGAACGTCAGAGGAACAATTATACTTTTAGACGGAGTACAAAATAAGGTTAACAAACATCTTTGTTATTTAAGTACTCGTTAACTGAATGAAAACAATTATTTAAAAGATAAGATTTTAGTGCATTGTTTAACGCCCGGCCCGCTTTAGTTTTATTTTGGTAGCTTGTTGAATAATGTGGCACCCAACTCTAGAGAGGCTTACTTGACCATTTCTTAATTTTATTAGTGCGGTGGCGTTCAACTTTCTTATTTCTTAAGTCAATATCAGTAGCGTCAATGATTTGAATGTATTTACAGTTGTCAATTAAATAAGCTATAAGAGTCCCGTAGAAACGCTGAATACGCATCTTGTGCGAGCGTCCAGCGTGGAATGGGCGCCCAACGCAAGGCGTTGACTCAGAATTAAGATTTGCTGATTGACTGACGGGATCTTGGATTCATACAACAATCAGAAAATAATTGTGAGGGTGAAACCTTAAATTGCAGTAATCGTAGCAGTATTTTATTATTAACAACACTATAACCGTCACAAAAATTGATGCCCAAACGCGGACTCGAACCCCGATCGCATTGCAAGCGTTTGCAATTTAAATAAGATTTCATCCTAATCCTAGCCGTATCATTGAAGAAACCAAAGACCCACTTTCAGCCGCAGAAGATGGTCCATTAAAACAGTTTCCATGGCATGAGACCTTCTTTAAAGAACTATTCCTTCCAGGAGCTGTGTGTTATTTATAACCGAGCATCCTGAGCGTCAACGAATGTTAATCACCTCGTTAATTAAACGAAGACCGCAACTCGCAAGTACCTCTTGTGTCTTACGATGCAAGCGCCTGATTGAGATGTATCTTGAAATTGTCCCCGAACCTTGGCTTCTGTTGCAGAGGCGACCAAAGAGGTGGAGGAGTCCATCAAGAGCGACCACTTCGTCTTAAGCATGAAGCACATCAAACCACGACGACGCCTGCGCGGCAGCGTCGAGACGCTCTACGCTGTTGACTTCCCGGGATCGCAGCAGAAGTTTGTGTTGATGTTGGACCGACGCACCAAACGTGGTAAGTACGACAACCTAGGCGCCTTAATTTGCTCCCAAAAAAAAAAAAAAACCAAACAACTTCACTTTTTTTTTGTCCCAATTCCCACAGATTATATTCGATTTATTTCATATAAAAGTGCGATCATTCAACTACAGGTCAAGATTGGAATGTCAACGCCATGTAAGGATTTGTTATCATATCGCAATCGCATCGCGTAACTTCTATTATTATTATTATTTGTGGTGTTTAACGACGCACTGTTTTGACATCAGGCCATGTGACACTGGTCTAATGGCGTCGGTGAATGAGTGGATGATGATGAACCTAACATAGCATAGAAGGGAGGAGGGGAAACCCGGTGCCGGCATGTAGCCTACTCCTGTCGAAGACCAAGGGGATCACCGGCTTAACGTCCCTTCCTAAGGACGGTACAACGTGAACAAGAGGATTCCTCCACAAATCCATGCTGTCGAGAGGTTGATAAGCAAGGCAGGTGAAGTTGCTGTACTAACTTTCATCCCTCCAACCTCTCTCCCGAACAGAACTGGTCATGGGTATGATGGTCACCCATCCAATACCTGACTCAGCGTAGTGTTGCTTAACTTTCATCCCTCCAACCTCTCTACCGAACAGAACTGGTCATGTGTATGATGGTCACCCATCCAATACCTGACTCAGCGCAGTGTTGCTTAACTTTCATCTCTCCAACCTCTCTCCCGAACAGAACTGGTCATGTGTATGATGGTCACCCATCCAATACCTGACCCAGCGCAGTATTGCTTAACTTTCATCCCTCCAACCTCTCTCCCGAACAGAACTGGTCATGTGTATGATGGTCACCCATCCAATACCAGACTCAGCGCAGTGTTGCTTAACTTTCATTCCTCCAACCTCTCTCCCAAACAGAACTGGTCATGTGTATAATGGTCACCCATCTAATGTAACTTCTATGCCAAGCAGATTTGGTAAAGATATGAAAATCCTAAAATCCGATTTGCGCTCCAAATTTGAGAGTGGCAGCCTCGTCTTTGCAGCTTTGAGCTCAGCACATGGGCAGCGGCTGCCGCTGGCTGCGCATGGCTATGCCCCTATTTGGCAGACAGCTGCCCACGCTAGCAGCTCGAGCGATGCTATGGGTGTCAGTGTGTGTGTGTATATGATTTATGCCCCGCGCCAGCGACCGGCAAGTTTCCACATCAGTTCCTTCTTTGCTTGAGACAACTCTGCTTGAATATCATTGACACAACGCATTGCTTTGAAGGCGTCGATCTTTCAATGCGTCTTGTGGTCTGCTTTCTCCCCGGTGAACGTTGGGCGTCGGAAAACAGCTGCGTCGTGGAAAGAGGATCGCTCGATGGACCATGATGGGTGTCGACACGCATGGGTGTTGACCAGAAGCCGAAGAATTATGATGTTAGCATCAAAAATAAAGCCCGCTCCACATATGACCATTGCAAACTACATCCATACAGCAGAGCGGAAGATCTCCTCCAAGTGTAAAAGTTGTTTACCCAAAAGAATTTAAGACAGAATCACTGCTGGTAAATCAAAAGCAATCCCAAGCATTGGTACGCGTTGAATTAAATAGCAACCGCTTGTATTCCCTGATTGCAGCATTAGTTTCAAACCAATCCATATTGGGAGGTCCCAACAACTCCCACGAGTTCACGTCCAAGCTGTCAATGCGCCATTTGGTTTGCTTTCCCACCGAACTGTGTATTGCCGGAAACGCTGCTAAGCAGACGCAGAACTCGATGAACTCGATGTTTGGGCCGTGAAAAAGTTGACTGAATTTGGTGGCAATGCACTGGATGCAAGTTCTTGTAAGAATTCTGCTGGGACGCGTTGAGCATTCAAGAATACAAGCTCGGCCTTCTAGGGCATCCCGTCGTAGCAGCGACGTCACTCCGGCTCTTGCCCTGACGGGCACCCTGGCAGGAACCATGCTCTGTACGGAAACATACCTAGGGGCGTTTGACAGCCTCGGTCAGTTCACAAACCTAGGGGCGTTTGACAGCCTCGGTCTGCTGGTCAGTACAGAGACCTAGGGGCGTTTGACAGCCTCGGTGTGCTCGTCAGCTCACAGACCTAGGGGCGTTTGACAGCCTCTATAAGCTAACTTGTACAACCCTCACACGAGTCCCCGTGTGTTCCGGTCCGGTAAAGAATGTCGCTAGTAAAACAGCGTCGCGACGCCCCCAGGCCAGGCGTCGTTGACCCCTCGGCGTCGCGACATACCACCGCGGGACCGGACCAGACCATAACTCGCGGCTAGCAAGAGTCCCGGGTTCAAGAACCGGATCACGTAGCACGTGTTGGGATGCGTACAAAGCATTGCAATGCAATGCAATGCAACCGATCTTCGCTAAGCTGTCTCTTAAGATGCATCTTAATGCGGGTGAATGCGCGGCAAGGGCGAGTCAAGAGCCTTGTCACAGCATCAACATTGCATTGCTATCAGGAGGAAACTCCACCAACCCCAGACCCAGGATCTTACCGCGAAGAAGGGAATTTGCCAATCTGCATTCTAACCACGACTCAATCTAAATCTTATTTAAAATTCAATTAAGTTTTGATTCTGTCCCAAGTAACAATACCGAATCAAGATGCCCTCTAGCGGCCCATCCCATCTCATCTCATATCATCACAAACTAACAATTATTCATTGTCATCGCTGTGCCATTGTCTTTCTTGCGGTATTCTGGGCCAAGCCTGGACCTGTTAGGTTAAGCAACAATTCGGCTGGTCGGTGAACGGTTTGTCGTGTTGGAAACACCGGTTCATGTTGGATCACCGAAGTTAAGCAACACTGCGCTGGGTCAGGTATTGAATGGGTGACCATCATACACATGACCAGTTCTGTTTGGGAGAGAGGTTGGAGGGATGAAAGTTAAGCAACACTGCGCTGGGTCAGGTATTGGATAGGTGACCATCATACACATGACCAGTTCTGTTCGGGAGAGAGGTTGGAGGGATGATAGTTAAGCAACACTGCGCTGGGTCATGTATTGGATGGGTGACCATCATACACATGACCAGTTCTGTTCGGGAGAGAGGTTGGAGGGATGAACGTTAAGCAAAACTGTGCTGGGTCAGGTATTGGATGGATGACCATCATACACATGACCAGTTCTGTTCGGGAGAGAGGTTGGAGGGATGAAAGTTAAGCAACACTGCGCTGGGTCATGTATTGGATGGGTGACCATCATACACATGACCAGTTCTGTTCGGGAGAGAGGTTGGAGGGATGAACGTTAAGCAAAACTGTGCTGGGTCAGGTATTGGATGGGTGACCATCATACACATGGCCAGTTCTGTTCGGGAGAGAGGTTGAAAGGATGAAAGTTAAGCAACACTGCGCTGGGTCAGGTATTGAATGGGTGACCATCATACACATGACCAGTTCTGTTCGGGAGAGAGGTTGGAGGGATGATAGTTAGTACAGCAACTTCCCTCGCCTTGCTTATCAACCTCTCGACAGCATGGATTTGTGGAGGAATCCTGTTGTTCGCGTTGTACCGTCCTTCGGAAGGGACGTTAAGCCGGTGGTCCCCTTGGTCTTCGACAGGAGTAGGCTACGTGCCGGCACCGGGTTTCCCCTCCTCCCTTCTAGGTTAGGTTAGGTTCATCATCATCCACTCATTCACCTACGCCATTAGACCAGTGCCGCATGGCCAGATGTCAAAACAGTGCGTCGTTAAACACCACAAATAATAATAATAATAAAAAAGGTACTCGGTGACTGACCAGTGCTCGGTGCCGGCTTCGAACCTCGGGACGGACGACAGAATTGTTTTGTGCAACGCGGTCGACGCTGTCTTACAAGGAGTGAAGGAGCAGGTCGACTCGCCGCGGGGCAAGAAATGCGGAACTGGGATCTACGGGGCCGGGTCGGTCACCCATGCAAGACCAGTCGTTGCTTAACCTCTAGTTCGGTAAAGCAACAAATGAATCCCTTTATTGCCAATTAGTTTTTGAGTTATTGACCCTGATTATTTTATTGAGATGCATTTAGGAAGCTTGAACTTGGTAATTGTTATAATTTTATGTGGTTCTTTTGTTATTGGAAAATTGTCAGGACTGCTCTGACCCTTGATAAAGTAACAGGTACAAGTTACAAAACGTTGGGAAATTCAGTTGTTCTTCACTTAGCATTGAAAACCCAGTTGAAATAGTTTTGTAGTAAATGTGTACAATTGGTGTGATAATACAAACCAGTTTCAACTGCCCTCGATTATTGGTACACAGAGGATTTACAAAAGCAAGGATTTGATTTCATTGTTATTATTTGTGGTGTTTAACGACGCACTGTTTCGACATCTGGCCGTGCGCCACTGGTCTAATGGCGTCGGTGAATGAGTGGATGATGATGAACCTAACCTAGCCTAGAAGGGAGGAGGGGAAACATGGTGCCGGCATGTAGCCTACTCCTGTCGAAGAGCACCAAGGGGACCACCGGCTTAACGTCCCGTCCGAAGGACGGTACAACGCGAACAACAGGATTCCTTCACAAATCCATGCTGTCGAGAGGTTGATAAGCAAGGCGAGTGAAGTTGCTGTACTAACTTTCATCCCTCCAACCTCTCTCCCAAACAGAACTGGTCATGTGTATGATGGTCACCCATCCATACCTGACCCAGCGCAGTGTTGCTTAACTTTCATCCCTCCAACCTCTCTCCCGAACAGAACTGGTCATGTGTATGATGGTCACCCATCCAATACCTGACCCAGCGCAGTGTTGCTTAACTTTCATCCCTCCAGCCTCTCTCCCGAACAGAACTGGTCATGTGTATGATGGTCACCCATCCAATACGTGACCCAGCGCAGTGTTGCTTAACTTTCTTCCTTCCAACCTCTCTCCCGATCAGAACTGGTCATGTGTATGATAGTCACCCATCCAATACCTGACTCAGCGCAGTGTTGCTTAACTTCGGTGATCTCATGAGAACCGGTGTTTCCAACACGACAAACCGTTCGGTGATTTGATTTCAATATCGCAGTATACTAACATTTGACTCTCGATGTAAAATCGCTAGAATTGCTTTTAGTGTTTTTCTTGCTTTGCTGACACGGAATGACTGCGCATGCCTAGGTTTGTGGGCGACTGGTAACCAAGCGGTGAAAATAGCGCTGACCTCGAAGTTAATGCGCCATCTGCAGACCAGACTCGGTCCCTTGGTCTAATGTTGGCACGGCCTGGTCCCAGCGAGACTATAAAGTGGGCCGTTAAACAAGGGGCAGTAAAACAAATGAGCCTGGGTCATGGTCAGAGTTCATCAATTTGCAGTGTCGCATGGGAGATAGCCGTTGTTTGAAAGTTACATCGCTAAAATTAGCTATAGTCGTCAAAATCACTGAGATTATCCACAAAATATGACTGGGAATGAATGTTATTCCTTTTTTTTTTGGTGTTTATCGACGCACTGTTTTGACAACGTGCCATGCGGCACTGGTCTAATGGCGTCGGTGAATGAGTGGATGATGATGAACCTAACCTAGCCTATAAGGGAGGAGGGGAAACCCGGAGCCGGCACGTAGCCTACTCCTGTCGAAGACCTAGGGGACCACCGGCTTACGTCCCTTCCGAAGGACGGTACAACGCGAACAACAGGATTCCTCTACAAATCCATGCTGTCGAGAGGTTGATAAGCAAGGCGAGTGAAGTTGCTGTACTAACTTTCATCTCTCCAACCTCTCTCCCGAACAGAACTGGTCATGTGTATGATGGTCACCAATCCAATACCTGACTCAGCGCAGTGTTCCTTAACTTTCATCCCTCCAACCTCTCTCCCGAACATAACTGGTCATGTGTATGATGGTCACCCATCCAATACCTGACTCAGCGCAGTGTTGCTTAACTTTCATCCCTCCAACCTCTCTCCCGAACAGAACTGGTCATGTGTATGATGGTCACCCATCCAATACGTGACCCAGCGCAGTGTTGCTTAACTTTGGTGATCTAACGAGAACCAATTTTTCCAACACGACAAACTGTTTGGTCTTATCGACAATTAAGCGCGTGCCGGGTTTGTTTTGTTTGAGCTCGCTGCCCACGCATGCGAGGCTGAAGTGAAAGTTCATATGCCTGGCAGATCGGGCCACTAGCAGAGCGCCCAGCGGCCAATTTCTGAACTGCACTAGTCTCATTAGCGCCATGGCGGGGGAGGAGAAGGAAAATTTTGATTATTATTTCGTATTTTCTTACCCTTCCTAGATTCCTCTCTGCGTAATTAACTTGATGTTATATGTGTTCAAAATACTTTTGATAAAATCACAAACAATGTCCAAGTGTCCAAGTGTTTTCACAGCTCTATGGATGATTTCTAATGCATTTAACTAGACACATTCCACGATCAAACATTTGCTATCTCCTGATCCTTTCCAGCGCTGTCATGATCCTTAACGTTGATCCATGACGTTGGATTCGTTGCTGTATTAGGATGAAATCTTATTTAAATTGCAAACGCTTGCAATGCGCGGGGTATTTTATTATTATCAACACAATAACCGTCTCAAAAAAGTTGAGTTATTCGAGTTTGACAGGTTGTGACGTGATATAGCGTCACTAGAATCAGAGTGACTGTGAGTATTCACAGCCTCTTGGTTCTACTCCTTGGAGATCTGTCATTCTCATCAAATACACTAAAATCATCACAAAAAGCCAGAGTCCAAGTATCTCTATGGTTCAGAGCAACACCCGCGATAGGTAGAGATCGGGTTTCGAGTCCCCGTTTGGGCATCAATTTTTGAAACGGTTTTAGTGTTGTTAATAATAAAATACCCCGCGCATTGCAAGCGTTTGCAATTTAAATAAGATTTCATCCTAAAACATTGTTGACGTTTCTTTCGATTCAATGCACCAAGATTTTCATCCAGGGACAACAGCGTTCAGCGACGGGGATAAAAACATTTAGCTCTAACAGCTGTTATCTGTGCCAACAGTGATCGTGGAGACGGTGGAAGATGGACGCACGCGCGCGCAGCACTTCACTGTAGATACCCTGCACGAGGGTACAGTGCTGCGCTCTCTCGTGCTTGGGGTGAACCAGGCGCAGCCAGGCGCCCACGTCACGCTGCACGTTGACTGCGTTGCGCAGGGCATGGTGGCCACGCCTCGAACCATGCGCGAGATGTATCTGCGCATGAGCAATCCAAGTCTACAAGTTGTAAGTCAAGGGATGATGAACCTAACCTAGCTTAGAAGGGAGTAGGGGAAACCCGGTGCCGGCACGTAGCCTACTCCTGTCGAAGACCAAGGGGACCACCGTCTTAGCGTCCCTTCCGGAGGACGGTACAACGCTAACAACAGGATTCCTCCACAAATCCATGCTGTCGAGAGGTTGATAAGCAAGGCGAGTGAAGTTGCTGTACTAACTTTCATCCCTCCAATCTCTCTCCCGAACAGAACTGGTCATGTGTATGATGGTCACCAATCCAATACCTGACTCAGCGCAGTGTTGCTTAACTTTCATCCCTCCAACCTCTCCCCCGAACAGAACTGGTCATGTGTATGATGGTCACCAATCCAATACCTGACTCAGCGCAGTGTTGCTTAACTTTCATCCCTCCAACCTCTCTCCCGAACAGAACTGGTCATGTGTATGATGGTCACCCATCCAATACCTGACCCAGCGCAGTGTCGCTTAACTTTCATTCCTCCAACCTCTCTCCCGAATAGAACTGGTCATGTGTATGATGGTCACCCATCCAATACCTGACCCAGCGTAGTGTTGCTTAACTTTCATCCCCCCGACCTCTCTCCCGAACAGAACTGGTCATGTGTATGATGGTCACCCATCCAATACCTGACCCAGCGCAGTGTCGCTTAACTTTCATTCCTCCAACCTCTCTCCCGAATAGAACTGGTCATGTGTATGATGGTCACCCATCCAATACCTGACCCAGCGCAGTGTCGCTTAACTTTCATTCCTCCAACCTCTCTCCCGAATAGAACTGGTCATGTGTATGATGGTCACCAATCCAATACCTGACCCAGCGCACTGTTCGTTATGGTCTCCCATGCGCCTGTATGATACCTATCATCTCCACGCCGGAGCTGAGTTCCCACGGCTGGGCGTGGGTTCGAGTCCCGCAGTGGGCGGACTGGTTGGTGGGTGCACACGTGGGTGCCGTGCAGACCTCACCAAACATGGAGCACCGGCATTTGTTCGCTGAATCATAGCAAGGACTGAAAGTTTGTAGCGATGTCAGGTTGATTCATGTTCGGATGTTGCAACCACGCAATAGAATTAGCATATCACAAGCTTCTCGGCGAAGTAGGTCCCATGGTGGCAAAGTCCTCCTTGGCTGGGACCCACCTGGGAGCAGGTGTTCGGGACAGTTGGATTCGAACGGGAAGTCAGGTCTGCGCAATGCACACAACTGTCCTATACAGCGTCCCCGTTGAGTGTAGGTTCTAGGTAGAGAAACAACGTCAATGTTACAGTCTCTGCGTGAAAGATGGCCGCCAAATAACTACCTTACCGACAAAAATGCAGAGTACCGGAACATCACGTTAAGTGGAGCCACTGTTGTCTAAAATTTAATTTCGGTATTTCTCGTAGGTTTACTCGCTTGTTAATATCGTCACGTGTTTATCAATCGTTGAGGTAAACATTGATGGGTATCTTTTGAGCATGAAAAGTCACAAAAGCGAGTTAACCTACGAGAAATATCGAAATTAAATTTCATACGACAGTGGCTCCACTTAACGTGATGTTCCGGTTCTCTGCATTTTTATCGGTAAGGTAGTCATTTGGCGGCCATCTTTCACGCAGAGACTTTAATATTGACGTTGTTTCTCTACCTAGAACCTACACTCAACGGTTTACCAGCACCAGTGTCAATCAAACCTTGTCCCACAGTTCCGTGAAAGGCGCTACGCTCTGGAGGTGGAAGGACACAAGCCCCTCGCTAGTGTCCTGAACAGGAACAACTGCCCACCTCTGTCCGGGGTCGGGAATCAGATGCAAGCCATCCAGGCCGCTCAACCGTCGGCGCATGATCTTAACCTGTTTCGCCGTGGAGACATACCGATCATAAATGACTGCGATGACAAGGGTAGGTTACTACAGAAGCTGGGACCTGTCTGCGTTGACTTCAAGTGCCCTATGATCACCCACACCTTGATATTTATTGGTATCTACTTGAAATTGCCGAGCTCCTGTCATAATTTCCTTGGGTCTTTGCTGAACTTCTTGGTAAATGAATGCTCCTTCATAACGCCCCGGTCACCGCAACTAACCGATCCATGCCCGACGCAGTCCAGCGCTAACAGGATCCGCTCTGTGACCGGAAATAATATAAATGTGGACCTGAATTAACAAATTAAAGACGACCCCGAAGATGTTAAATGATAATTATGAATTAATTTTGCAAGACCGTGGGAAGCTATTGTACATTAGCGGTGATATTAGTGTACATAAATCAGCAAGTACATGGTGTACATGAAGTTTATTTACATGGTTGGCGTAAAAGAGCGATCAAAGAGTAACCTGGACGCCAAAATGGCCGCGTCTTCTGCTTGCGCTTTTTGCTACTTTATGCTACCGAGCAATTGCTCGATTTTAATTGGTTGGCGACGAGGCAAACAAAAGAAAACAAACTTGTTTGTGTACGTCACAGTTACAACGTAATTAATTTACGAGCAAGCGATATGAAATTAGCAGCTTGTTGTCATGGACATTAAGCTCGGTGTTGTGGTCCACGGAGCATGCGTAGGTCAAAGTCAATCGGGCCATAAAACAGTTTAACTCGGGCGACCTTCGCACGACGTTTGATTGGCCAGACGCCGCGAGGCGGTCTTTGTTGGGAAGCAGAAATACTCGACAATAAAAAATGTATTATTATGCAATGGAAGCTAGACTGGAAAAATGTGCAACCGAACCGGGATACGAACCCGGGACCTCCCAATTGCCGGTAGGGTGCTTTACCAACTGAGCTATCCGGACACACATGTTCCAGTTTTCGCGGGGGGTGGGATAAGAGATCCCCTCGAGGGGGGAAGAAGCCGAGGTGACTCGTATGGATGAGTTCGTAGCATCTTCAGGTTGAGATGCTAATTCAATGGCCACATGACAGAATGGTCGGTCACTATTCCTCAAATCCCGGATATCTCGAAAGATATTCGGTTGTAGCAGTGTTTTATTTTATTAAGAAATGCATGCAACTTATAGGTTAAGTCTCGGAAAGCCGGATGGTCTCAATGTTAATGTTGTGGTCGTGATTTTTAAAGTGTTACGCTTAAATCTTGCAGATAGTCTTCTGATGAAGACGCTGAACGAGTTGATCGCCGTGGTGAAACGTCTCAAGGAAGAGACCGAGGTGCTGGTACGTGCATACAGATGTTAGGCTGTTGCCATTTTCCCATTTAGTTTGGCAAGTTTAAACTTGTACCCAATCAATGAGTTTCATCATTCAAATTGTCAGGACTGCTCTAACCCTTGAAGAAGTAACAGGTACAAGTTACGAAACGTTGGGAAATTTAAGTTGTTCTTCACTTAGCATTCAAAACCCAGTTCTGGGTATACAGAAATCAAAGTCTTCCTTTCTGGAAACCGTTCGCCATATAGTTCCACGAATGGTCCAACTTAGAACCAGCAACTGGCCCATATCTGTTCACCAAACCAATCCTCACCGATGTCCCCTCAACAGCGCGAAGACAACCGCATCCTGCGTCGCATGCTGGAAGAATGTGACGTCTGCCGGCCCCGACCAGCGCCACTAAAAGCGTCATGTTCCTCGGTGCCACCCCCCTGTTTCCCTGGAGCGGCCTGTCATGACCTAGCCGACGGTCCACGCTGCGGCCAATGTCCCCGCGGATACATCGGAGACGGAAGGAACTGCAAACCAGGCACCACCTGCCAGGACCGACCCTGTTTCCAGGGCGTTCAATGCTACGACACTGTCGACGGATTCAGGTGTGAATAGCGGCGGGATGTGGCAATCCCCATAGACAGTAACTAACTCACACTTCCCTTGCCACGACCTCAACTTAGCCTAGTCAAGAATCAGGGTTTAGCTTTCAAATCAATTGTCAGAATTGCTCTTTTCTCAGGAACTAAGTAGAGATACACTTTACCCCAGAACTGATTTCACGATAATGCCATCTCGAATTCAACCACCCTTTGCAGTGCTAGTAATGGCAATCACAAACTGACCAGTGTCTTACAATAGCAAACATGTAGAGAAACACGAGAATCAAACGAGAAGCCATTTTGTAGTAGTGACATCAGCCCCCAGACTTTGCCCGTTGAAAATACACATCGCCATGCCACTCGAAGTGAGGTTAGGTTACGTTGCGCGATGACAGGTGCGCGGCATGCCCAGCTGGCTACCAAGGTGATGGACAGCGCTGCAAAGCTCGCGGCGGCTGCGAGCAGAACCCGTGCGCCCCTGGTGTCCAATGCGGGAACACAGAGTCGCCGCCGTTCTACCGCTGTGGAGCGTGCCCTGCCGGCTCTACGGGCAACGGGACCTCTTGTCACGACCTCGACGAGGTACGATCGCCCTGCCAGGTCACAGCCAGGGACCCCTGGGGTCGCGGTCAACCTTGTCCAGGTGGCTTCTGGTCGCCCACCAGACCGTAGAGGCGTTGACATGGCGTGGACCATTATATTCTAACCTTAAAACTAACCACCCGCAGAAAATTGGATAAAAAACGCCGGGGTAACGAACGTGGTTGTAGATTATTTGTTATAAAATATAAGAAGAGTAAAGTCTTTCCCTTTCCCCGGCGTATGCTACCTTGGCAATAAGTCTAGAGTCCCTCTTACCACTATTGTTACCATATTGCGTTCGGTGAGAAATGTCGATGTGCATTTGCCTTGATGTGGCGATGGGAAGAAAATTAATTGCCTATTTTTACACAAAAAAAACTTTACGTTGTAACTTGTATCGATATTTTGATTTCAATTAAACACATTTTTTAACACAAAACCAAACGGGGGATTTATTTTCTTACCATTCACTGCAGCAAGTCAGATAAGCGAGCCAATAGGATCCATTGAGTTGCCAGCTATGGGTTTGTGTGTAACCCAAGCCAGGATGACATTTCACTGTAGCTAATCTGCAGAGCCGTCCATTGTTGAGACATAATAGAGTTCCTTATCATTAAATATCTCGCGCATTGCAAGCGTTTGCAATTTAAATAACATTTCAAATATTATCGCCTATGTTAGGGTTAGGTTAGGTTAGGCTAGGTTAGGTTAGGTTAGGTTAGGTTAGGTTAGGTTAGGCTAGTTTAGGTTAGGTTAGGTTAGGCTAGGTTAGGTTAGGTTAGGTTAGGTTAGGTTAGGTTAGGTTAGGTTAGGTTAGGTTAGGATAGGTTAGGTAGGGTTAGATTAGGCTAGGCTAGGTTAGGTTAGGTTAGGTTGGGTTAGGTTAGGATATTTTAGGCTAGGTTAGGTTAGGTTAGGTTAGGTTAGGTTAGGTTAAGTTAGGTTAGATTAGGTTAGGTTAGGTTAAGTTAGGTTAGGTTAGGTTAAGTTAGACTAGGTTAGGTTAGGTTAGGTTAGGTTAGGTCAAGTTAGGTTAGGTGAGGTTAGGTCCAGTCTCATAAGAGACCAACAGAGTACAATAATGTCAGGACCACGTTGCTACGTTCAAGCCAAAACATGCACTGAACTCGCAGCGTCAAGAAAGGTTAGTATTCTATAAGAAAATATAACTACAAATACCTTAAAGGCAGCTTTTGAAAGCCGATGAGGAGAGTTGGTCACACAGTGACAATGGAGATTGAATTTACACACCAAACGGTCGATAGGAGCTTTGGGCCGACTTTCATGTAAGTTTGCAAGCAGATTTCCAGGGCTTTCACGCTCCCAGGCAAGACAAACTCCAGAAACCAAATCACAAATGGCTCTGAATAACATCCAGCCGGCCTGTCCTTAGTGCGACCTGGCCGAGCCATGCGACCCTCGCGTTCGTTGTGTGAACCTCTCTCCTGGCTTCCGGTGTGACTCGTGTCCGACGGGCTTTACCGGAAGTCCTGGCTTCGAGGGCATCGGGCTGGAAGTCGCCCACCGGAACAGACAGCGCTGCTATGACGTCGACGAGTGCGCTGACGGCAGGAACGGAGGGTGCAAGGCCAACTCTCAGTGCACCAATACCGAGGTAAGCTGAGTCCAACGTTGATCTCTGAAGAGCCCATACGGGACCTCGAACAGGACTGGTCATGTGTATGATGGTCAACCATCCAATACCTGACCCAGCGCAGTGTTGCTTAACTTTCATCCCTCCAACCTCTCTCCCGAACAGAACTGGTCATGTGTATGATGGTCACCCATCCAATACCTGACCCAGCGCAGTGTTGCTTAACTTTCATCCCTCCAACCTCTCTCCCGAACAGAACTGGTCATGTGTATGATGGTCAACCATCCAATACCTGACCCAGCGCAGTGTTGCTTAACTTTCATCCCTCCAACCTCTCTCCCGAACAGAACTGGTCATGTGTATGATGGTCACCAATCAAATACCTGACTCAGCGCAGTGTTGCTTAACTTTCACCCCTCCAACTTCTCTCCCGAACAGAACTGGTCATGTGTATGATGGTCACCCATCCAATACCTGACCTAGCGCAGTGTTGCTTAACAATCATCCCTCCAACCTCTCTCCCGAACAGAACTGGTCATGTGTATGATGGTCACCCATCCAATACCTGACTCAGCGCAGTGTTGCTTAACTTTCATCCCTCCAACCTCTCTCCCAAACAGAACTGGTCTTGTGTATGATGGTCACCCAAACAATACCTGACTCAGCGCAGTGTTGCTTAACTTTCATCCCTCCAACCTCTCTCCCGAACAGAACTGGTGACAGGTGGTGTTAGTTAATGAATGTCTATATCATGTTACCTTTGTGCCTAGGGCTCGTACCGCTGCGGCGTGTGCCGTGCTGGCTACATCGGCAACCAGACCGTGGGGTGCTCAACAGCACCCGGCGTCTGTCCAGATGGCACCCGATGCGACGCTAACGCTCAGTGTCATCGCCAGGCCGATCGCTACACCTGCAAGGTAACACAAATCATGCTTGTCTCAAACACAAACCATTCTTAGCAGAGATATTCTTTGCTTAAAGCGGCATTTACCCTTCAAAATTAATTTTTACCATAGACTTTTAACTGCAGTGTGAATTCAAACTGACCTATTTAATTTAATTATCTAAAAAAATGGATTTGCAATTAATTATTTAAGATTTGTGGCTTTTCGTGCGGCGCGATCTGCGAGCTGAGTACGATTCTCTTGTAGAGTACTGTCTTTCCCTGCAGCCGCTTCGTTGGCCAAAGTCACCAAAAGTCTATCCCGTCCCTGCCCTATCCCCTCCCTGCCCTATCCCTCCCTGCCCTATCCCCTTCCTGCCCTATCCCCTCCCTGCCCTATCCACTCCCTGCCCTATCCCCTCCCTGCCCTATTCCCTCCCTGTCCTATCCCCTCCCTGCCCTATCCCCTCCCTGCCCTATCCCTCCCTGCCCTATCCCCTTCCTGCCCTATCCCCTCCCTGCCCTATCCCCTCCCTGCCCAATCCCCTCCCTGCCCTATCCCTCCCTGCCCTATCCCCTCCCTGCCCTATCCCCTCCCTGCCCTATCCCCTCCCTGCCCTATCCCCTCCCTGCCCTATCCCTCCCTGCCCTATCCCCTCCCTGCCCTATCCCCTCCCTACCCTATTCCCTCCCTGCCCTATCCCCTCCCTGCCCTAACCCCTATCCGCTCAGAGCGGCACTGCACGGAAATATGCAACATGCTAATTACATACCTGCGGTAATTCACTTACCGTGGCTAAACAAATAATCTTATCATAAAGCCAAATTATTTCAACACAGAGGAAGGACGGAGGACTTTACTCAAATTATTTGAATTTTATCTGATGAGAGGTTTGTCCAGGTGCTAGGGGTTGGAAAAGCACTACGATTTATTTCTTATGGGAGTTCGTTTTCTAAGCATCCAAGCCGAAAAACACTGACTTTGGACAAAGGAGTTTTTTTCACAGTAAAAATGTCATTATTAAATCTTCCAAATCGATGTTAAAAATTAATTTTGAAGTGTAAATGCTGCTTTAAGAGTCTGTCTGGTGAGACGGTTAAACTAAAGCATGAACCAATTCTTCACCTCCTCAAATACTGTCTTTTATTTTACACGTGGTCATTTGGTGACCTGATGATCGTTTCGACCCCGAATAATGGAGTCACACTTGGCGACTCTTGTGTAACGACTCTTGTGTAACGACTCTTGTGTAACGACTCTTGTTTAACGACTCTTGTTTAACGACTCTTGTGTAACGACTCTTGTGTAACGACTCTTGTGTAACGACTCTAGTGTAACGACTCTTGTGTAACGACTCTTGTGTAACGACTCTTGTGTAACGACTCTTGTGTAACGACTCTTGTGTAACGACTCTTGTGTAACGACTCTTGTGTTACAGTGTAACATTGGATGGGCCGGTGACGGCTTCGTGTGCGGCAGCGACGGAGACCTGGATGGCTGGCCAGACTACGACCTCGGGTGTAAGAGTCCACGTTGCAGAAAGGTACATCACCTAACCTAACCTAACCTAACCTAACCTTACCTAGCCTAACCTAACCTGACTTAGCCTAACCTAACCTAACCTTACCTAACCTAACCTAACCTAACCTAACCTAACCTAACCTAACCTAACCTTACCTAACCTAACCTAGCCTAACCTAGCCTAACCTAACCTGACCTAACCTAACCTAGCCTAACCTAACCTAACCTAACCTAACCTTACCTTCCCTAACCTAACCTAACCTAACCTAACCTTACCTAACCTTACCTTACCTGACCTAACCTAACCTAACCTTATCTAACCTAACCTAACCTAACTTAACCTAACCTAACCTAACCTAACCTAACCTAACCTAACCTAACCTGACCTAACCTAACCTGACATTTCATTTTCATTGTATTTATTTACAGCTTGGGATACAGGTGCATATTGCAGGGCTACGGTAGCTGAATAGTAATCAAGAATTGTTGGTCCAAGTGGTACATAACATTATTATGGAATGTAATATAGTAGCAAGTAGTAATTAAAGGTAGGTGAGTTGCTTTTAGTAATCAGCCATCAGCTCTCTCCCGAGTTCTTTGACATTGTTAGCCGACAGCTCTTTCCAAAGTCTGGAAACAAACGAGTGGACCCCGATGTCGGAGCAATACTGGGTCAGCTCGATATTCCAGGGGCGGTCGTTCTTATCCAGAAAATTAGCTGGGAAATTTACCAGAGGCACAAAGGCGTTGTTGCATCAATAAAACAGGCGCAGTTTTAACTTGAAGAGTTTGAAAGATCAGGCGCTACATTGAATGCTTCTATGATTTCAGGACAACTGCGTGGGGCTTCCCAACTCGGGACAGGAGGACGCCGACGGCGATAAGGAGGGTGACATCTGTGATTCAGATGCAGATAACGATGGAGTACTAAACAGTCCTGTAAGTGTAGTAACACCCAGCCCACCCTTTATAACCACTGACAGATCTATGTAAGGGTAGGTCAGTGACAGTCCTGTTAGTGTAGCAACACCCAGCCCACCCTTTATAACCACTGACAGATCTATGTAAGGGTAGGTCAGTGACAGTCCTGTTAGTTTAGTAACACCCAGCCCACCCTTTATAACCACTGACAGATCTATGTAAGGGTAGGTCAGTGACAGTCCTGTTAGTTTAGTAACACCCAGCCCTTCCTTTATAACCACTGACAGATCTATGCAGGGGTAGGTCAGTGACAGCCCTGTAAGTTTAGTAACACCCAGCCCTTCCCTTTATAACCACTGACAGATCTATGCAGGGGTAGGTCAGTGACAGTCCTGTTAGTTTAGCAACACCCAGCCCACCCTTTATAACCACTGACAGATCTATGCAGGGTAGGTCAGTGACAGCCCTGTAAGTTTAGCAACACCCAGCCCTTCCTTTATAACCACTGACAGATCTATGTAGGGGTAGGTCAGTGACAGTCCTGTAAGTGTAGCAACACCCAGCCCTTCCCATATAACCACTGACAGATCTACTATTATTATTTATTATTTGTGGTGTTTAACGACGCACTGTTTTGACAACTAGCCTGGCGGCACTGGTCTAATGGCGTCAGTGAATGAGTGGATGATGATGAACCTAACATAGCCTAGAAGGGAGGAGGGGGAACCCGGTGTCGGCACGTAGCCTACTCCTGTCGAAGACTAAGGGGACCACCGGCTTAACGTCCCTTCCGAAGGACGGTGCAACGCGAACAACAGGATTCCTCCACAAATCCATGCTGTCGAGAGGTTGATAAGCAAGGCGAGTGAAGTTGCTGTACTAACTTTCATCCCTCCAACCTCTCTCCCGAACAGAACTGGTCATGTGTATGATGGTCACCCATTCGATACCTGACCCAGCACAGTGTTGCTTAACTTTCATCCCTCCAACCTCTCTCCCGAACAGAACTGGTAATGTGTATGATGGTCACCCATTCAATACCTGACTCAGCGCAGTGTTGTTTAACTTTCATCCCTCCAACCTCTCTCCCAAACAGAACTGGTCATGTGTATGATGGTCACCCATTCAATACCTGACCCAGCACAGTGTTGCTTAACTTTCATCCCTCCAACCTCTCTCCCGAACAGAACTGGTCATGTGTATGATGGTCACCCATCCAATACCTGACTCAGCGCAGTATTGTTTAACTTTCATCCCTCCAACCTCTCTCCCAAACAGAACTGGTCATGTGTATGATGGTCACCCATTCAATACCCGACTCAGTGCAGTGTTGCTTAACATCTGTGATCTACCGAGAACCGGTGTTTCCAACACGACAAACCGTTCGGTGACAGATCTATGTAGGGGTAGGTCAGGTGGTGACGAGGGATGTTGAAGTCGACTGCAAGTCGATCAAGTCTTCAACTTAAGAAATTAAATACGAAACAAGCGTTTTTTGCGCTTTTTTTGGGTAAAATTTCGACCGATGGAGATGTTGCTGTGATAATTTCTGCAAACCTAACAGCCTCTAGCATAGTTGAAGATGTTGTAACGGAAAAGCCCTTTCTTTTGTTAGGTCTTAGTGTAATTATATTAAAATCTCCACCAATTATTCAGTGAAATCAAGGAGAGCCCGAGCAGTTATAACCAGTGGTGTAGTCGAGGGTATACGCGGGTATACGCCGTATAACCAAAACACTTTTTGACACCGAGCGTATACCCAAAAAAAAAATACAGGGTATACGCCCAATAAATACTCTTTGCAAAACTATAAAATGCGTTTTGCAACGACAATTCTTAATCCCCCTACAACCTGCACTATAAAAACTGGAAAAGCAAAGTTTATTCTGAAAAGTGGGTAGTCCGTGTATAGTAGGGGTTCGTATGATCTGGATGGGTATGCAATGGTTTTTCCAAGCAGTCAACGTACTCATTCAACCCACCCGAGGAAAGCGCGATTGCAGCTACCCCAACACCAAGTAGTAGTTTTAGTGTTGATAGGAATTAACTATCTATAAACTATAACTAGTGAATAGACTAAAGGTAAAGAATTAGAAACACCCCCCCATCCAGTACCTAACCTAGTGATGACCACGGCATTTGGAACTCACAGCCTGATAACCCAGCGTATACCCAAAAAAAAAATGATATGGCAAATACAAGATGGCGCATTGGTTGTGCAGGACAACTGCCCGCTGGTATCGAACCCGGACCAGTTGGACACGGATGTGGAGGGAGGTGACAAGCAAGGTGACGCCTGTGACAATTGTCCCACGCAACCTAACTTCGATCAGGAGGATGTCGACAAGGACGGCCTGGGCGACGCATGTGATACCGACATTGACAACGACGGTAAAGTAGCTACAGAGTGGCATTTTATAATGTTAAGTAGCAGTACCCGCTGCCTAACGGCCGCTTAAGATTTTGAGGGAGTGGGCATTTTGGTTTAAATGGGACCACAACCAAAAGAACCATGCAATACCATACAGTACCCCCATTTATTTTATTTGAAATTTGCCGCTTATGTCACTCGGGGTCACTGCATTGTGGAAACTCTGTGAATTCCAAAGTGACCACGATGACAATTTCGAAAACAAACGAAGCTACAGAGTGGCATTTTATAATGTTCATAATAATAAAATACCCTGCGCATTGCTAGCGTTTGCAATTTAAATAAAATTTCGATTACATCTACTTTCACATGATATTTCTATTCGAGAATATTTGAGTTATGATGGTTTTTAGACTCATGTCTACTTGATTTATCCTTAGCACTAGTTTTAACAAAAACTATTTCAACTGGGTTTTGAATGCTAAGTAAAGGGCTACTAAAATGTCCCGACGTTTTGCAACATATACTAGTTACTTCTTCAGGGGTTTGTTATTGGAAAATTGTCAGGACTGCTCAAACCTCTGAAGAAGTAACTAGTATATGTTGCGAAACATTAGGAAATTTTAGTAGCCCTTTACTTAGCATTCAAAACCCAGTTCAAATAGTTTTTCTTAATATTTGATTTCTTTTTGTGACGCTAAAATAATTTAGCTGAAAGTTAGGTGTAAGTTTTAACTGGTTTTTGCTTGTGATGGTTGCAGGCATATTGAACCACAAAGACAATTGCCCTAAGAAAGCTAACAGCGATCAACGGGACAGCGATAGTGACGGCCTCGGTGACGTATGTGACAACTGCCCTCGCATCGCCAACCCCAATCAGGTGGATTCTGACAACGATCTCATAGGAGACATCTGTGATAGTGACATCGACCGGGACAGGTAACAAGCCTTCAAGTGTACCCAGCAACTCCTGACATAACCTAACCTAGTCTAGAAGGGAGGAGGGGAAACCTGGTGCCGGCACGTAGCCTACTCCTGTCGAAGAGCACCAAGGGGACCACCGGCTTAACGTCCCTTCCGAAGGACGGTACAACGCGAACAACAGGATTCCTCCACAAATCCATGCTGTCGAGAGGTTGATAAGCAAGGCGAGTGAAGTTGCTGTACTAACTTTCATCCCTCCAACCTCTCTCCCGAACAGAACTGGTCATGTGTATGATGGTCACCCATTCAATACCTGACCCAGCGCAGTGTTGCTTAACTTTCATCCCTCCAACCTCTTTCACGAACAGAACTGGTCATGTGTATGATGGTCATGTGTATGATGGTCATGTGTATGATGGTCATGTGTATGATGGTCATGTGTACGATGGTCATGTGTATGATGGTCATGTGTATGATGGTCATGTGTATAATGGTCATGTGTATGATGGTCATGTGTATGATGTTCATGTGTATGATGGTCATGTGTATGATGGTCATGTGTATGATAGTCATGTGTATGATGGTCATGTGTATGATGGTCATGTGTATGATGGTCATGTGTATGATAGTCATGTGTATGATGGTCATGTGTATGATGGTCATGTGTATGATGGTCATGTGTATGATGGTCATGTGTATGATGGTCAAGTGTATGATGGTCATGTGTATGATGGTCATGTGTATGATGGTCATGTGTATGACAGTCATGTGTATGATGTTCATGTGTATGATGGTCATGTGTATGATGGTCATGTGTATGATGGTCAAGTGTATGATGGTCATGTGTATGATGGTCATGTGTATGATGGTCATGTGTATGACAGTCATGTGTATGATGGTCATGTGTATGATGGTCATGTGTATGATGGTCATGTGTATGATGGTCATGTGTATGATGGTCATGTGTATGATGGTCATGTGTATGATGGTCATGTGTATGATGGTCATGTGTATAATGGTCATGTGTATGATGGTCATGTGTATGATGGTCATGTGTATGATGGTCATGTGTATGATGGTCATGTGTATGATGGTCATGTGTATGATTGTCATGTGTATGATGGTCATGTGTATGATGGTCATGTGTATGGTGGTCATGTGTATGATGGTCATGTGTATGATGGTCATATATATGATGGTCATGTGTATAATGGTCATGTATATGATAGTCCAGCTATATATGTACCTATATGTTACAGAGACGGGGTGCAGGACAGCGAAGACAATTGCCCCAAGGTAGCAAACAGCGACCAGCTGGATACAGATGGGGACGGCAAGGGAGATGAATGTGATCCTGATATTGACAACGACGGGCTCATCAACGCACGGGACAATTGCCGCCTGGTGCCCAACCCTTACCAAGAAGACCGGGATGGTGAGTCGTTGTTTCCTTCTTGACTTTATTAAACTGCCAGCTGGCATTGACTGGAATATAGGAGATCTTAACCAAGTCATTCAAGAACACTTTAACAAAAACTATTTCAACTGGGTTTTCAATGCTTAGTAAAGAACAACTAAATTTCCCAACGTTTCGTAACTTGTACCTGTTACTTTATAAAGGGTAAGAGCAGTCCTGACAATTTTCCAATAACAAAAGAACCACATAAAATTATAACAATTACCTAGTTCAAGCTTCCTAAATGCATCTAAACAAAATAATCAGAGTCATTAACTCAAAAACTAATGTATTTTGTATTTTCTGAAATGAAATCCTGAACACATAGGCGTTTTTTACCAACTAACCAATTATGTGTATGTGGTTTATCAAGGTTCTAGGACTGCTCTAACCCTTGATAAAGTAACAGGTACAAGTTACGAAACGTCGGGAAATTTAGTTGTTCTTCACTTAGCATTCAAAATCCAGTTGAAATAGTTTTTGTTTAAAAAGCTTGCTGGTGTCAGGTCCCACATGGAAATTCTTCAATCTTTAACCAACTCTTTGGCACGTTAAGATTTTCTTTCTAAATCGTGCTTTGTTAAAATGTTATATTTCGAAGCAATACATTCTTAGTCAGAAGCATTTTCAACGTTGCCTTCCCACTCAACTTACACCAAGCCATAAACTGATTGCAGGTGATGGAATCGGTGACATCTGCCAGGAGGACTTTGATCTCGATGGATACCCCAACTACCTTGACAACTGTCCCAACAACTCGAAGATCTTCTCCACGGATTTCCGCACGTACCAGACCGTGGTGCTGGACCCAGAGGGTGATTCACAGATTGACCCCAACTGGGTTATTTACAACAAGGGAGCTGAGATCGTACAGACAATGAATAGCGACCCAGGCCTTGCAGTTGGTAAGTCAGATTTCAAACTATTCCTAGGACCGTGTGTCTGTGACTAAAGCAAGTGTTTTAGTGAAGTTGATTGCTGACATTTGTTTTTTAGGCTATGACAACTTCGGTGGAGTCGACTTTGAAGGAACTTTCTTCGTTGATACGGAGATTGATGATGATTACGTTGGATTTATATTCAGGTTTGTATTCCATTGGTTTCAAACTTATTTCTCTTTGATAGCGATCATTTAACTGAGTCGTCTTTTTCGATGTGTGGTGTTTAACATAGCACTGTTTTGACATCTGGCCATGCGGCACTAGTCTAATGGCGTCGGTGAATGAGTGGATGATGATGATGAACCTAACCTAGCCTAGAAGGGAGGAGGGGAAACCTGGTGCCAGTACGTAGCCTTCTCCTGTCGAAGAGCACCAAGGGGACCACCGGCTTAACGTCCCGTCCGAAGGACGGTACAACGCGAACAACAGGATTCCTCCACAAATCCATGCTGTCGAGAGGTTGATAAGCAAGGCGAGTGAAGTTGCTGTACTAACTTTCATCCCTCCAACCTCTCTTCCGAACAGAACTGGTCATGTGTATGATGGCCACCCATCCAATACCTGACCCAGCGCAGTGTTGCTTAACTTTCATCCCTCCAACCTCTCTCCCGAACAGAACTGGTCATGTGTATGATGGTAACCCATTCAATACCTGACTCAGCGCAGTGTTGCTTAACTTTCATCCCTCCAACCTCTCTCCCGAACAGAACTGGTCATGTGTATGATGGTTACCCATCCAATACCTGACCCAACGCAGTGTTGCTTAACTTCGGTGATCTAATGAGAACCGGTGTTTCCAACACGCTAAACCGTTCGGTTCGTCTTTTTCACAAATTAAGTATTTACAAAAAAATATGACATGTAGTCAGAACTGACATGAGAATAAATGTGCAAGTTTTCCTGGACGTGCTTCAAGTGGAACTATTGTCCACCAATAGTTGACTGGACTGTGATTTTGAGCACAACTTGCCGTGTTCGCAGTTACCAAAACAACCACAAGTTCTATACGGTGATGTGGAAGAAGAACACGCAGACCTACTGGCAGGCGACTCCGTTCCGAGCCGTGGCCGAGCCAGGAATCCAGTTGAAACTGGTTCACTCGGGGACGGGGCCCGGACAAATGATGCGCAACTCCCTCTGGCACACCGGCGACACAGAAGACCAGGTGACCGCAGTCTAACCTCAAACTATTACTATACCGACATTGACAATCCTAATTTCTTCTTATGCAAACAGGAAATACCAACCAATGTCACAATGGTAATGAATACCACTTCCACTTGTAGTTTCTGCTTAGGTCCTAGATGTCACAAGACTATATTTAAAAATGTTTGCATGCTGAACTGCATGAATTTCCCTAAAAACCCGTGCAATGAGTATTACCAACTCTATCAACTTTTAGCTAACCATATTTGGATAAACTACTTTTGATAAGTTTCCCAACTTTTGCGAGTCATGGTCAATGCAATGCATAGGCACAGTCAAGGCAAACAAATTAATATTACTGTAATTATTGTTGCTATTAAAGATATTTTTACTTAGTCTATGCACAGTGGTGAAGTCCTACATTTTTTTTGGGTATACGCTGGGTTATCAGGCTGTGAGTTCCAAATGCCGTGGTCATCACTAGGTTAGGTACTGGATGGGGGGTGTTTCTAATTCTTTACCTTTAGTCTATTCACTAGTTATAGTTCATAGACAGTGGTTAATTTGTGCGTAAACTCACGTAAACTCCGTTTATCTACCTATTTTCATGCGTAAACCCCGTTTACTCACCTTCCCTATTCCTATACCAGTAACCGCAGTAGCCCGTGTAAATGATGTGATTTCTAACAATCGTGTAAGCCAAAACAATATTTTTAATACCAACATGCTTCAATAGCAAGAAAAGCCGAGTTTTATGTTATGTCTAACTCTAAGGTTTGTAGCAATAACTGAGATTCACGCGAATGCATCGAGGAGCTCCTAGCATCGTTACATAGTATTCCTAGCTGTGCGCGAGCCGCAACCCTTTGATAGGCAGCGCCGACGAAACAAAGCCAGCGTTCGGACCAACATTTTCCGAAAACTTAAAAGCTAAACTTTCAGAAAAATTTCCCCTTTTTTCCTGGGACACAGCTTCATATTTTTCATCCCCACTACTCCCATTTATTTAGTAAAAAATCCCTCAATCATGCAGTCGCGATGCTTTCTTAAACCGAGGAAGTTGCGTTCTTTTCATCGGCCAACATGCCGCTAGGGAAGCGCGGGGTCGACGCTGGTGGGTCGGGCTCACACTCAAACAGTAAATCCAAAATTACTTGTTTTTTTACTCAAGTTAATGCAGTAAGTTTTGTTGATGTCAATGCAAGTTCATGTTCTTCGGCAACTGGGAATGGTCGAGATGCAGAGACGTCGTTGCCCGAAAGAGAAATCGCCATGGTCCAGAATAGTATGGTTCTCGAAGGTAATTCAATTATGATAGTATAAACGTACAATAAAATATATAGAACTACGCACTTGACACTGCCCTGTGAGCTGTGAAATTGCCCATGGTATACATATCGGTAAATAGGTTAATGGTGTAAAAGCGCACCAAGGGCTGGCTACCGCCTGCCCACACGCTCTCACGATCTTGCGAAGAACGATATACATAATAAAGCATGACATATCCACCAATCCATGCTATCAGGAGGTTGCTCACCTATAACCATCCCACTAGGTACCAAATTCTTAAATGGCGCACACTAGTCTCCTCCAACCCCCCCCCCCCCCACACTGTTTCAATAAAGTTAGGGTTTACCCACCTTTTCCGATACAAATTAACCACTGTTCATAGATAGTTAATTCCTATCAACACTAAAACTACTACTTGGTGTTGGGGTAGCTGCAATCGCGCTTTCCTCGGGTGGGTTGAATGAGTACGTTGACTGCTTGGAAAAACCATTGCATACCCATCCAGATCATACGAACCCCTACTATACACGGACTACCCACTTTTCAGAATAAACTTTGCTTTTCGAGTTTTTATAGTGCAGGTTGTAGGGAGATTAAGAATTGTCGTTGCAAAACACATTTTAAAGTTTTGCAAAGAGTATTTATTGGGCGTATACCCTGTATTTTTTTTTGGGTTTACGCTCGGTGTCAAAAAGTGTTTTGGGTATACGGCGTATACCCGCGTTTACACTCGACTACACCACTGAATACAGTTCACACAAGTACCATCCAATGTTCAACTCATTGTAGGTACTTAGAGTTTGAGGTTGACTTGCCTGCTGCTTGATGGTATAATACACTAGCCATTATTAAAACTTGTTTATGGGTTGATTTTTTTAAATTTTTTCATGCAAATTTACTCTTTTGACAAAAGATTATATTAGGTCCCAAACCTTAATTATCTGCAATATTTTATTTTTATGATTACAAATGCGTTTGCTAATTGGCACAAAATAATGGTTAATTTCTTAAATAATATTACAAAATACTTTTCGCATATTCGCAATTATCAAGTCCTGCTCTTATCAATCACCTACAATTAAAAAGAAATACATAGGTCTCTATAATTATTACAAGTATACTTTTTTATGTTTTCATATGTACAAAACGCAAGAAATTTTGTTCCCCGACATAGCACATTTACTAAACCACTTGTTGAATCTAATGGTTTATTGAAACTTGAAAGGGAAGTGTAGTTCACACTTGCATTCACAGCATTCATTCAGTGGAAACCAGCACTGCACGTATCTTCGATAGGATGATGATTATCACTAAAGCTTCGTTTCTTTGTTCTTTGATATTTCCTCCCCATTATTAAGTCACTACAATACAAAGGAACGCAAAAAACTTTCCCTTAATTCAAAATTTTAAAATAGGCTTTGTGTTCGGCAGTGATCGGTTAGTGTAGTGTCACCTATTGAGAGATTACTGAAGTTTGCCAAAATTCATTACCCACAAGATTTAAATTCATTAAATGTTGTATTTTGTTTTATTGTACTGCGAACAAGTACATGGTATTTGTTTGAGCTCGGCATAATGCTGTAGTTGCTGTGGAGAAAGCGACCGTATTTAGTCAAGTATTTTTGCATTATACAGCAAACAAGCTCGGCTTCAAAAATTATTTTCCAAGAAAACAATTGGCATGACATGGACAGAGTTTGGATCTATTAAAAGCTAAAAATTCAAAGATACAAATAAAAAATAAAAAACATAAAAAAGCGATTTCACCAAAATGAAATGTATCATTATATCTAAACAGGTGAAGCTTCTGTGGAAAGACCCACGTAACGTCGGCTGGAAGGAGAAGGTTGCTTACCGCTGGCTGCTGCTCCATCGACCCAAGATCGGACTGATCCGACTTCGCGTGTTCGAAGGCGAGAGCATGGTCGCCGACTCGGGCAACATATACGACTCGACACTCGAGGGCGGCCGTCTCGGTGTCTTCTGCTTCTCGCAGGTACGACCGGAGCAGTTTCGTTGGCGCAGTTTTTAAATTATGCAGCAGCAATAATTGAGAACACAACATACAAGGACAGCTGGCTATAAGGCTTGCAAGAAAGCTGATATTTTTAAATGAAAAAAGTGAGCTTATAGAATCTGATAGTTGGTCATTGAAAACCAAGATGATTCAATTTGTTGTAAGTGTCAAAGATCTCAATTACTGTCCTTGTGAATCTATTATTCAAAAAAACTAATTGAGCACCAACAGTTTATGATGTTGAAAGACTGATTGAATATTCATCTGTCCGAGTGTCTGACACCTCTGTAAGTGTGACCAGTTGGGTTCAAATTGTTTAGCCAATGTTGAACCCTAAGTTAAGTCTCACTGGTTCACAAATGAATAAAAATGAAATTGTTTTAATAAAGACAGCAATGACTATGCATTTGCTAGCGAACATAAAGTTAGATGGAGACCGTGTGACCACATTGTACGATGGCTTTCCGTCTTGCAGGAGATGATCATCTGGTCGGACCTCGTCTATCGTTGCAACGACAACGTCCCCGACGCTATCTACCGAGAACTGCCCTCGCGGCTGCGTCAGAAAGTGCACGTGGACACGAGCAAGCCACACTGATGACATAATGAGGCCATATTAGTGTGCCTTCACTCCCGTGCTTCTTAAATTGTCACAAAGTTTTCTTTGATTGTTAATTGGACACTTTTTAGTTTAATTGGCGCTTGTTTTGCATCTGTTCAAGGGTTAGACAAAGCACAAGAAGATCCCATCCATTAGCAGACCGCAGAGGTGATTTTAACACGACTCCCTTGTTATAAAATCAATTGAAACATGTCCAGCCACTTGGTATTTTAACGTGAACTAGGAAACCTTTTCAGGTACAACATCCATCTGTAAATACTCACGCTGCTGTTTTACTGATTTAGCAAAACTTGCGATAGCCAAATGTCACGTTGGGGTTGCACGTAGACAAGCCATCAACAGCACATGGTCCGCAGTTTCACAATTCAATACATATTCTGTTAGTCCTGCACATGTCTCTCAGTTTTAATTTGGACTAACGATAATAGATTAGAGCTAGATTTATTCAAAACAATCAAGAATCCATCCCCTAAATATAAATAATAAAATTAGTTGGCTGATAAAATTGTACACCATAAGAAACTAAGTATTAAATAATTGTTTATTAAATCAGAATATGCTTAACTTATGTTACAAAAGACAAAAAGAACTTGACATTTTAATTGAACCTCTCTTGAGCACGTTAACAATTATGTGTCAAGTTATGTGATCTGGAGAGAAGAGCAATGTTCCAAATGTACCGACGACCCAATTCTTTATAAGATAATCACTCGCTAAACCGGCTAAAAACTAAACATAGATGTGGCGCCCCACGTCATGGAAAAAAGCTACATAAATATTCATGTCTACGAATGTTTACTAATTAGAAATGACCAATTATTTCAAATTTGCCATACATGACATAAATTCATAAAGAAGTATAAAAATACAGTTTCTTACCAAAGAGCTTAACAATTATCACCAAAGCATTTTTTACACTGAGATTAGATCATTCAGCAATAGGTTTCGCTAAGATCAATAAAAAGATATTTAATCAACTGAGCAAAGCAACATAAGAAATGAAAGAGACTGACTTACTTACTGGTTGATAAATAAGCATGTGATCTGCCACAGTTAGAGAATATCTCCATAGATTGGGCACAATTAAAAAAATAAGAAATCCGACACAATATCCACATATTTACAATTGAAAGAATGACTTCATGACCGTGGTATCCCAGTCAAGTGGCGCTTGAATCAGCAGCTAGCCGTTTTACTTCTTGATTGGCTGCTCAAGCTCTCTCTTGAAGAGCAAGATGTGGGGTTCTAAGAACAAAAACAAAGTGGGCATTCATTTGCAGTTTCTAAAAATTAGTTTTGAAAGAACAATATGCACAATTTTGAAACGGAAATGATCTGACAAGGACGGAGTGTAAGTAATTACTTCATACCACCAAGGGTTTTACTTTAATAGAGAAGAAACTTGTTGCATGGAATATAATATCAAACAAATAGATAGGAAGTAAGTAGGTAGGTATACCACTTCTCTGATGAACACAGCATCAGCTTGACAATAACTTCTCCTGTTTTTCAGCATTTGGTAAGTAATATTTCTCAATAGAAAAAGGATTAGGTTATCTCCTTGAGCAAGAGCATTTTATCTAACCAACAAGAGGAATATTCCTGCCATCATGACAGCATGCTAGTAAAACCATCAGTAAGAGATGTTAAAAAGTTAATTACCAGGTGAGTGTGTCATGTAGTGGACCCACCCATGACTTTGCTGCACTCCCATTCCTCGCCACTCATCTTCTGTCATCAACTTGTTTTTAGGGACAAGCTTCTGCATTTCTTTTGGCAACACAACATGCCTGCAAAATACCGGCAGTCAACATCAGGATAAAGAAGAATTATACCAAACACACATAATACATCTTTAATGTGATTTTATTACCTGTATTCGTACTTATCATCGGTGTATTTGTCCGAATAGTAAATACCCTTCTCTGACATGGTAGTTTCTTGTTTGAGACAAATATCCAATCGCAATATACGTACACGCTGCGAACAGCCACAACGTTCTGGAATAAATTGCCAATGGCGCGAACGAAGAGACGAAACAAAAGCCTGCACTACCAACTTGGCAAAATATACATAAGATTAAAATACTCGAAATTGTGAAGTTCATTGGAAAAATACCTACGCCAAAATTACCTTCTGTAAACATAATAAAATTCAACCTATTTTTAACTGAAAGGAGGCAGTAGACTATTTAATATGTATTGAAAAGTTGTCGAATTTGGCTGGTGTGTGTGGCAGCGCTGGAGATTCAAGCACCTTTCCCGCTCAATTAATATGCACTTAAAAAACACTGCTCTCATTTATTAACCTATTGAATTTATGCGAAAGTTAATTTTTAAAATTTTTTATATTTATTTCTACACATAAGATATACTTGTTTTCTCACCTATGTAACAAAAACAAGAAATCCTCTTGAACCGGTGATCACCTCAGAGCGCAAGCTTCATGCGGCTGTATTGCCAGCTGTTTGCCTAGTTTGGGTGTATTCATAAAATTTTTGGCGGCCGACGAGGATCGAGGAAATACCGTATCTTTGGCAGTGTGCTAGAAGAATTTAGGTGTGTTGTAGAAAACTTAAAGCACGCAGTCAATCACGTGTTTATTTTCACCATGACGAAGCAAGTGCACGAATTCAAGGTGGCGATGACATGTGGAGGCTGCTCGAATGCTGTTGAGAAGGTGCTTGCCAAGATGAAAGACAAGGGAGTAGAATTAGTTGAGATCTCCCTGAAAGATCAGACGGTGAAAGTAACTGCAGTTGGTCTCACATCTGATCAACTTCTAGAAGCTCTCAAGAAGACGGGAAAAAATACGACCTATGTTGGCAGCAAAGACGTGTAGCCACAATTTAATCACAACCTTCCTTTCTGGAGCATTCCCATCAGGCATGATGAAAGAAAAATTACCTTTGGATCAATTGCTTCATTCCAAAGCTTAAACATTGCTTATAAAGGCAAATTGTGTGTTTAAACCTAATGATTATGGCAGCTTAAACAAAGTTTTGTAGCCCTAGGCATAACATCAGTTTGAATTCTATAGAAATTATGTCAATTTTTGACGAATAAAATGAATACATCGACAGATTAATAAAACGGTTTATTTTTAAATGTATCCTAAGCCTAACTCAACCCAAATCCATTAATTTTACAAGCTTACTTAAACATATGTCCCTAGCCAAAATCCAATGTGGGGCTGGCTGGTAAATAGAATAGTAGTTGTAAGTACATAGATAATCTATCTACGGTAACGATATCGTTTGAAGTGGAACCACAGTTGGAAGATGTTGTTGTGGAACTGGCAACGGAAGCCTCGTTTGTAGGAGTATTCCCACTCTCGGTTGACAATCTTGAACGCGATGTCCTCGTAAGGTGGGCCAGCGTGGAACCGTAGGTTGGCAAAGTCCCGGTTGTCGTCGCAAGCAGTCTAAAAAGTGACAAAATGTCAGTTTATTTCGAGGGGAATACTTTGCAGCTGGAGAGACTGCAGTGAAAGTAAATCTTCCCAGCATGTTCCACTCTAGCAAGCCCAGATGCATAATAAAATATGCAAGATTTTTGCCTGCTGTGCGCTGACACAATAGCTTAATAGGAAATTCATGGACATTTACTGACAAATTAGTACCTTTGTATGTCCTAGCTCGAAAAATTGAAAAAAAAACCCTGACCACTTACTCAGCCTAGTTTGAACTGATGAAACTTCTTGGTAAAAGTTGGGACACTGAAGTTTCAAAGCTCTAGTGCCACTTAAATGTGTGGTGCAAAGATAAGTTACTCCGCAGTGAAAGGAAATCAATGGAAGCCAAGAACATTCCATGCCATTATTTGTGCAAGATTTTCAGAGCCAAAAGTCGATGTTAAGCTTGGTGTAAGTTCTTGTAGAAAGAATTTTTTCTGCAGAGATCGCCTGCCATCGTCAGGGTGAGACTGATGCTCTTTTCTTTTACAATCGTGTTATTTAGGTAGAATTTTTGTTGCACAGATTCATACTTTGCAAAGTTGACAGCTTACAACACGGCAGGTGGATTATCAAAATGTAAACTGCATGTTTGAGTATGACATAACCTAAAACTTGAAAACCACCTGAGAAACTGTTGTAAATATCACCTGTTTTAGGATGAAATCTTATTTGAATTGCAAACGCTTGCAATGCGCGGGGTATTTTATTATTATCAACACTATAACCGTCTCAAAAATTGATGCCCAAACGCAGACTCGAACCCCGATCTCCACCTGTCGCGGTTGTTGCTCTGAACCATTGAGCTATCTGGACACTGGCTTTTTGATACGATTCTAGTGTATTTGATGAGAATCAGAGTGACTGTGAGTATTCACAGCCTCTTGGTTCTACTCCTTGGAGATCCGTCATTCTCATCAAATACACTAAAATCGTCTCAAAAAGCCAGTGTCCAGATAGCTCAATGGTTCAGAGCAACACCCGCGAAAGGTGGAGATCGGGGTTCGAGTCCGCGTTTGGGCATCAATTTATGAGACGGTTATAGTGTTGATAATAATAAAATATCAGCTGTACTCAGTGCCTACTGGGTCTTTACTAATTATTACTGTAGCAAATTACATGTCCTGCCAAAACTTTCGACAAAGTTCTTTTTACGACAAAAATCTTTCCAAAAAGAGCTTACACCATAAAGTTTCTACAAAAGTTCAATGCAGTGACAGGATGTTGTTTCCATAAACAAAAATGTAGATCATCGTCGTGATGTTCAGAATATCTTAACTTGCATTTCCCTGCTGTCATACTCATGTGGCTTGCACTGCTACAGGTCTCTCTTCTCCCAAACAGGAATCATTTACAGCAATTATTTTTATATTTTATGTACACGCTATGTATTGACACCGAGAATAAATAAATAGATGTCAAAAAAAAAAAAAAAAAAAAATTGGAATGAGGCTTAAGTGCCAGTTTTTCACTGGTCTGTTAAATCCTAACAGACTGCTAATTTGTCATTTGTCTGGCAACAATCAAACAGAGGTTTCTTTGTTTCTTAACAGCCCGTTATTTACTTAAAGTGCAACTGAAAAACCAGCGCTGATCCCGATATTTCCAAGGTTCGCATTACAATTTCGATGCACATTTTTACCCTTTTATTTCCATCCTTTGCTTGCTGTTTTCAGCCACAAAGAAACTGCCAAGATTAAAATTTGAAATTAAATGATAGTTTACTTTATAATTGCCCAGTTTGTCAACTTACCAGGAAGTACTCTGGCGTTGCGTGCTTGTCGATTAAGTCTGGGTAGAAGATGTTGAATTTGTAGCCCTGGACGATCTTCGGGGGAGGATTGTCCATGTCATAATGCGTCTGGTTGTACTTGTTCCACTCAAAGCCCGTGTGGACACTGAAATAAAACGGCAACATCAATAATAACTCGTTCAGTACTCGTGGGTTTAGGCATAATATGTACGAGCAAAGTACATATTATGATTGTTTTTAGACTCATGTCTACTTGATGTAAACTTAGCACTTGTTTTAACAAAAACTATTTCAACTGGGTTTTCAATGCTAAGTGAAGAACAACTAAATTTCCCAACGTTTCGTAACTTGTACCTGTTACTTTATCAAGGGTAAGAGCAGTCCTGACAATTTTCCGATAACAAAAGAACCACATAAAATTATAACAATTACCAAGCTATCGGAAAATTGTCAGGACTGCTCAAACCTCTGAAGAAGTAACTAGTATATGTTACGAAACGTCGGGAAATTTAGTAGCCCTTTATTCAGCATTCAGAACCCAGTTCAAATAGTTTTTCTTAAAGTATATATTCTTTCGTAGATTTTTGCACATTGACTAAAAAGAGTAATTCATCTCTAGTTACTTAACTCCTTTCTGTCTCCTGTTTTAAGATCACTAAAATCTCTCCTTTCGTCCAAACCTAACCTGAATTCAGCTGATAAATGACATGAGGTTGACTTACCGATTGAAGTAGCGAGGTTTTCGTGGTCGATATTTGTCCGACCACAGATAGACTTGCGAGTCTACGGTCGTTTCCACGGAGAACTCAGCTTCGTCGCCTGCCATGCCCTTACGTGCCTCGCGCATCAGCGACTGCTCCTCTGAGCCCATCGCAGCCTGGACAAAGATAATGAGATATTATTCAGGATTTTAATTCAGAAAATACAAAATACATAAGTTATTGAGCTGCCTCATTAGGATGAAATCTTATTTAAATTGCAAACGCTTGCAATGCGTGGGGTATTTTACTATTAACAACACAATAACCGTCTCAAAAATTGATGCCCAAACGGGGACTCAAACCCCGATCTCCACCTGTCACGGGTGTTGCTCTGAACCATTGAGCTATCTGGACACTGGTTTTTTGAGATGATTTTAGTGTATTTGATGAGAATGACGGATCTCCAAGGAGTAGAACCATGAGGCTGTGAATACTCACAGTCACTCTGATTCTAGTGACGCTATATCACGTCACAACCTGTCAAACTCGAATAACTCCAATTTGACGTTGGATTCGTTGCTGTATTAGGATGAAATCTTATTTAAATTGCAAACATTTGCAATGTCCTTCTTCACCGCAGTAAAAACTCTGGACAAGCCATCAAAGTGGCAGCATTAACAAAGAGGAATTAGTCAGGTTCCAGCCATGCATTGCAACCATACAAACCAAATGGTCAGGAACCGAGCAGGAAATTAAAAATGTTTGAATATCAAAGAGACTTACCTCAGCGTTGACGCCTGGACCCGTGAATCGTAGTCGTGCGAACGCAAGACGCTTGAGATCGTCGTCAACGGAGACGACCAGAGTGCCGGGCTCGAGTTGTGCTGCGGTGAGGAGAGTCGGCTCGTAGTTGCCGGCCTCGAACTCGGCAAGACTCGACGTAATCAACGTCTCGGTCGCGTCACCGCCGGTCGAACCTTCGCTCTCTGAGTCGGACGACGCTGTTCCCAACGCGGGCTGCGGGACATCAACGACATTTGTGTTAGATATGTGAACAACATGACTGTCTATATATCCCTAGGGACAAAAACCAACAATAAATTATTATTATTATTTACGTGTTTAATAATAAAACAAGATAAGAATTAGGCAATGATAAAGCCACATGCCGGTCACTGGGACGATGGTGAGACCTGTCCAGTCATCGGTTCTAATTGAAACTGAGTCACGAACCAACTCTAAACTTGCTCAGGAAGAGAAGGAATATTTTTGGCAAAAACTATTTAAACTGGGTTTTGAATGCTGAATGAAGAACAACTAAAACCCAGTTGTAAATATTTTTTGTCTTTCTAAATAGACTTTCTAATCTTGCATTGTTTTTAAATAGGGACATGTAAATGTATATAACTGCATAGAGGAATAGTTTAACTATAGTTTTTAAATAGGGACATGTAAATGTATATAACTGCATAGAGGAATAGTTTAACTATAGTTTTTAAATAGGGACATGTAAATGTATATACTGCATAGAGGAATAGTTTAACTATAGTTTTTAAATAAGGACATGTAAATGTATATAACTGCATAGAGGAATAGTTTAACTATAGTTTTTAAATAGGGACATGTAAATGTATATACTGCATAGAGGAATAGTTTAACTATAGTTTTTAAATAGGGACATGTAAATGTATATAACTGCATAGAGGAATAGTTTAACTATAGTTTTTAAATAGGGACATGTAAATGTATATAACTGCATAGAGGAATAGTTTAACTATAGTTTTTAATCTTTGACAAACTTCTATGCTTGCAAGATAATGTTTTACTTTTTCAAAAACTCATCACTCGCCATAAAGAGCGAGTATATTATCATCTAAAATGAATGTGACAAAAATAAAAACACATAAATCACATATTTGCACTTGAACGATGTTTTCAGGCCGCAGATAAGAACAAGAATCCCAGCATTTTTTAAGAGGTTTACAAAGCGTTTAGAATGCACGATGTGGAAATGAGCCAAACGCGTAGAGAATCGGGGCCGAGCGATTAGACTCTGTTAAATGCAATTTATAAGTCATCACTGCCGGTTGTATTCAGGAAGAATAAAAGAAGTTGACGTTAATACCTTCTCTTCGTCCTCATCTTCGTCTGCTTTGACTTCAGCCGAAGTGGACGCCTCCTCTGTCCCTGGCTCCGCCTTGACCTCGTCTTCTGCTCCTGGCTCCGTCCCTGGCTCCGCCCCTGGCTCTTCAACGCCCTGCTGGGCCTTCAGCAGCTGCAGCTTGTGCAACAGGTTCTCCTGATGGCGGTCCCGCAGCCGAGCTCGAGCCATGTGCGCTGATCACAAAGTGAAAGTGCAGAATAAATCACAAGTAGCATGGTTTGTAGGTTAAGTTGATTTTTTTTTTTTGGCGTAGCTCCCATGACATGGGGTGTGCTTTTCAAATTCAAATGATCCATTTCTTATAAAAATATGAACTGTTGATTTTATTACTATGAACACTACTGCCGTCTCAAAAGCAACGCATTGCAAGCGTTTGCAATTTAAATACAGATTTCAAATGAACTGTTGAACTTTGGAATACCAAAATGACTGAGCACGATCAACATCAACGAAGTTTACGAAACTGACTTCTCTGTATGAAGTAACATCTCGGTAGAATCTTCAATGGCGGGGACTTTGCAGCTTCAACGCTAGCGATTGAAGACAAATATAACACATCAAAAGTTTCCAGCTTCTACTTAGTTATTATCAACACACATCGCAGCCAAACGCAACCAACAAAGTATCTAATTTTCCACACTCGACGAGGGAATATCGTCGCCGTACCTTTGAGCTGCGACAGAAGGGACTCCCAGTAGCCGATGTCGACGCCCTCCGCCTTCGCCACGATCTTCCCCTCGATCTTCGCCTGCAGCGTCTCGAGCTGCCCGGCCGTCTTGCCGCGAAATATCGACGCAACGTCCTTCGCCACCGCCTGGTGGATCCCCTCACGACGTCCCACTGCCGCCTCGTACGCAGAGCGTCGCTCCAGCTTGCGCAGCTTGTGCAACTCATCTTGCACGATCACCGTTATGTCGTGCCAGTACCCGAGGTTCTTCCCGCGCTCCAGCTCTTTGTAAACCTGCCGAGCAAATACAAGTAAGCTTCCCGTCCCGTACCTGGCCAGCAAATACAATCGTTACACAGGGACGTTAGCTTTCCGTCCCGTACCTGGCCAGCAAATACAATCGTTACACAGGGACATTAGCTTCCCTGTCCAGCAAATACAATCGTTACACAGGGACGTTAGCTTTCCGTCCCGTACCTGGCCAGCAAATACAATCGTTACACAGGGACATTAGCTTCCCTGTCCAGCAAATACAATCGTTACACAGGGACGTTAGCTTTCCGTCCCGTACCTGGCCAGCAAATACAATCGTTACACAGGGACATTAGCTTCCCTGTCCAGCAAATACAATCGTTACACAGGGACGTTAGCTTTCCGTCCCGTACCTGGCCAGCAAATACAATCGTTACACAGGGACGTTAGCTTCCCTGTCCAGCAAATACAATCGTTACACAGGGACGTTAGCTTTCCGTCCCGTACCTGGCCAGCAAATACAATCGTTACACAGGGACATTAGCTTCCCTGTCCAGCAAATACAATCGTTACACAGGGACGTTAGCTTTCCGTCCCGTACCTGGCCAGCAAATACAATCGTTACACAGGGACATTAGCTTCCCTGTCCAGCAAATACAATCGTTACACAGGGACGTTAGCTTTCCGTCCCGTACCTGGCCAGCAAATACAATCGTTACTCAGGGACGTAAGCTTCCCGTCCCGTACCTGCCCGGCAAAAAAAATCGTTACTCAGGGACGTTAGCTTCCCGTCCCGTACCTGTCCATCGAGCTTGGTTCATCCTCGTGGTGCTATTTCTTTGACTGTGATGATGAGAAATACCAGAACCTGCTTTTCTTTTCGTCTTTTTTTTTACTTGGGAGCAGACCGCCTCTGGTAGCTGAATAATAGTGCTAAGAACTTACAAACTTAACATGAACTTCTAATTTTACAATAATAATAGCAATAATAATAATATGAAGTACTAAATATATAAATATGATATAATGTTATTTAGAATATAGTAATAGCTAATAGTAAATTTATATAAGTAACAATCTTAGTATAAATGTTGTTGGTTGCTTTTAATTATTAGCTTTAAGCTCTCTCCCGAGTGTTTCGACATTGTAAGCCGGCAGCTGTCCAATGCTTAGTTTTAATCGAGGAAAAATCACACAAAAGAAACATATTTTCATCCTGAAAATGTCCCAGAAAATTGGGTAAAAACGTTGCTAAAATCCCAAGTAACTTTTGAACATCTGCGGTGGAAAGGTCAGGTAAATATTCATGGGTTTCGATGGTTTTGACCCAGGAAACCATTGCAGGATGGCCAAGCCAGGACAAGTGTCATTCTTTTCACCGTGGTAATATTCTAGCATTCACACAGACTTCTCAAGAGAGATCACAGAAGACCACAATCCATCGCGTTGAAAGATGAACGACGTCCACTTTTAATACTAAATAATCATTCTATTCTCTATCACCTGATCTATTTATAAACGTATCCTAGAATGAGATTCATACAAATACAATGCAGTAAACAATTACCTTGATATCCTCGATGAGGTCCTCGAGGTCCTTGACCGCAAGCCCGTTGAGGTAGGTGTAAGGTTCGTGCATCTCAACAGCGTCCACATTTCCCTCCGCAGACACGTACTTGGCGAGCAAGTCGATAGGCTTGGCTCGACCCTCCTCGATGCGGATACAAGAACGTAGCCGGGACTGTTCCAGGTGGAACTGATCCTCCTGACGTTCCCACTCCTGCAAAGACAGAACACGTCAACGTGGTGCCACCAGGAAGTTCATGGCCGCGACAATTGCAATCTATTTTATACATTTTTAATACAATTTTTCCAGACATTATTTGATGGAAAATCACATTTTCAACTATGAAACCAGGCAAGTGCTCACTGGATGGAAAGTTTTTGTAAACTATGACGAGAACCTTGATTTCATCCCAGTTCAGATGTTAATTTGTTGTTTAGTTTTTTCCAGCTTTCTTCCCTTTCGCAATGATTGATAAACACATAATTGCTGGCTTCGACAGGATGGAAGTAATCAAATATTAAACAAAAGCTGGGAAATAGAGCAGTAAGGGTTACAAAATAAGACCAGAGCCACATGGCCAGATGTCAAAACAGTCCTTTGCAAAGTCCCAATCAATGTAAGGTTAAATCAGCCAACATAAATGAGATAGTTCAATTGGCCATGTTTCAATTTAACCGACAGCTCAGAATCTGGAATATTTTCCAGTTTATATATTTGATCGTTTATCTGATATTGATAATGAAGAAAACAAGACAGAAGGTAACTTGAAGTCACATTGGCAAAACGTAATACTCCAACTGTGAAAATCACAGAAGACTTGCCTGAAATTGAGCGGCTTCTTTACTACGCTGCATGAGCGACATCTCCTCCTCTCTCTGTTGCCGCTCTAGTTCCCGTTCCTGTCGCCGCTTCTTCACTTTCTCCAGTTCTCGCTTGTTCTCCTCCTGCTTCTGCCGATTGCGAACATCAAGTTCTTCACGACTTACGCCTGTCAAACCCTCCTTGTCCAGCTTCTTGGCCCAGACAAATGTTGCAAGCAAGTTGCCGTCACCAAATGGGTTGTCTGCATTGGTGTAGTGCAGGTAATCGTTATCCCAGCCCATACGTTCCTTGCGCTTCCTTTCCTTTGCCTCTTTCTTAAGAAGTCGCCTAAGGCGCTTTTCTTCTGGAGTTTCAGAAGCTTTCATCACTTCCTTTTGATGCACTCGGTGCTCAGCTTGCCGTACACGTTCGTCTTTTAGCTTTTGTAGAAGTTTCACAGAGCCCTGTGAAGTGTCGGAGCTGGCGGAAGACGAAGACTTGCTTCTGTGTTTCCGTTTTTTTTTCTCTTTGCGTTTCTTCTTGGTATCTGGTGATTTGCGTCTATGGCTGGACTTGATCCTCGGACGGCTCCTACTTTCTGAGCTAGAATCGGATGGTATGGGAGAGCGGCGTCGGGAACTCTCTCCGTGACTGCTCTTGTGCTTGTTGCTTGAAGAAGCTCTGTCAGTATCACGGCGTTGGGATGATGAGGTCGGCCTGGCAATGAAACATAATTTAATATTTGACATACTACCCTAAGTATCAAGTATTTGCCTCTATTTTTATCACATACTTATTATGTACTAAAAACGAATTTAATACGATGACAGTATTATAGAAAAAGGATAACCTTTTGAAAATCATAACCTTCAAATTAATATATAAGCCCACATACCTAGATGTCTTGCGTTCCATCGTAAAATAATTATTGATATAAATTATTTGTGAAAAATTCTTGGGCGTTCACTCTCAGTGTAATTCGCAACGTGTTTTTCCCAATTAGTACAAAGCAATTCACAAAATACAGAATACAAACACAAGTGCCGAGAACCTAACCAACTAGCGGCATATGCAGACTAAACATGGCCGATATAGTAGTACCCTTGAAGAGGCTACAATCATGACGAGTCCATGCACCTCCAAGCCCGCTAAGCCAATCAAAAATCCAGCAACACAACCATGTGATATGTCACCTAAGGGGAAATTCAAACCACATAAAAATGTATGCAGAAGGCCACAAAATAAAGTTAACAAAAGGAAGAGTTGAATTGAACAAAACCTATAAACAGAATTTGTACAAAGAATTTAATGATAAAATAACAAGCTGTTAGTTTGAAATAATGAAAAAAACTATCAACAAAGTTTGAGTAGCAGCGATTATAGTCACGATTATAGTCTCTTCAAGGGTACTTAAATATGCATGTTGTTCAATCTGAATATGCCGCTAGTTGGGATCCGGTTGACAGACGGTCTTAACCTATAAATTTTCACTGGTTGCATTAACCATTTACCAACACCTGCTAAGTTGTAAGAGGTTTGTGATGGCCAGTTCTAGTGGCTGGTCAGCCAAGAAGCCGCGTCTAAATGTCGTACCAACTTACAAGGATGTTAATGACCTGTGGGGGGAAGACTTGTCACTTGACGCTGTAGAAGAATGTGTCTTTCAGGCATCACAATTTTATCCAGAACTTAAACGCTCAGAAACATTATGCTCGCAGACACAACCAGGTCCAAGCCAGAACTTTTCCATGTTCCAACCACCACATAATTCCACTGTCATTCCTAGGACTTCAAAACATCACGACAATCATTTGAATAAAGAATCTTCTGGCAAACTTGAAGCAGAGATTAAGAAACTGAAAGATGAGCTACAAGGAAAGGTTGGTGAAATATTGTACCTCCGTAACCAGAAGAAGGTTGACGAGAGCAGCTGGAATAATCAGTTGGCAGCAAAGACCAAGGTTCACATCGACCGAATTCGTGCCTTGGAAAAGGAATCTAGCCTCGCACAGACCACGATAGAACTCATGCGTGTGGATTTGTGGAAAGCTTCTGAGAATTTCCCGATCGCTCGGCCAGCTCCAGCAGCTGTAGCGGCATCGAATGAGAGCATGATTATACGTGTGGAACATGCTGACGGGGAACTGCTCGAAGATGTTCTCTCTCCTCATTTGTTTGAACGGTCCGAGCCCGAAGACTTTGACACAAAATATTGTGGTTCATCTGACCTAGTAAGTTAAATCCTGGCATTGGCAAACCGCTTTGGAAGACTAGACGGTCCCTGACGGTACCAGGGGATATTATTATAACTGTTAGTAAATAAATTGGCTGAAAAGTAGCATCACTAAAATTGATTTCAAATCACAAATGGAAATTTTGCCTTTATAGCTAGGTTTCCATTTGTGTCACTTCACACCTGTTCTTGATTGACCTTCGAGTTCATGATCTCCACAGCCTGCAAGATATTGCGTAGTAGGCTTGACAGTCTCGGACTCTGCTATCTACAAACTTTCACAAGCTTGATCTCGACAATAAATGGTGCAAATAGCTTAGTAGCTTAATTATTATCAACACTATAACCGTCTCAAAAATTGATGCCCAAACGCGGACTCGAACCCCGATCTCCACCTGTCGCGGGTGTTGCTCTAACCAATTGAGCTACTTGGACCCCGATCTCCACCTGTCGCGGGTGTTGCTCTAACCAATTGAGCTACTTGGACCCCGATCTCCACCTTTCGCGGGTGTTGCTCTGAACCATTGAGTTACTTGGACACTGGCTTTTTGAGACGAGGCTTTTGAGGCTTTTCGAGTTCGAGTCCGCGTTAGGGCATCAATTTTTGAGACGGTTCTAGTGTTGATAATACTAAAATACCCCGCGCATTGCAAGCGTTTGTAATTTAAAAAAGATTTCATCCTAGCCTAGTAGCTGACACACCTTTAAACAAAACAATCAATTAACCAATCAACTGTCAAATAATGCCTCAAATTCTCACTGAAATGGATTGAGAAGCACAACCAAGATTGCAAGGCAGTGAGCTCTGACAAATCTGTCTCAGATGCTTAATCGATGCTAATTGATAGTGTAAGCAGAGCCATTGTTGCGTGTTAGAACTTCAGTGGAGTACCTATTATTTTCTGCCAAATAAAATCACTAATCCAAGGCGAGACGAACTCTTGCCATTTGATTTCATCCCATGTCCCGCTAAGCCGCGTTGTCTGCTCCACTAGATGGAGGCTTGTTGGACTCCGGTGCAGAAACTCTGCCTGGAGGAGAGCTTTGCATCCCAGCGAGCTATTCCACACATCCGAGCAGTGTTCGAGGCTTGCAGTGCCGTTGTCAGTGCCCTCCTCTGCACCTTGCAAGCGGGCGGTAGCGCTGAAACCCTCGAAGACCTGCAGCGCCGCGACCGGGAGCTGGTAAGCACCGGGACATGCCTCCATCTGCTAAAACGCTTTTAGTAAGATAGGAATAGTTTTACGGCTTGTGAAATGTCATTTAAATTGCAAATGCTTGCACTGCAAATTGTATTTTATTATTAGGAACACTATAACTGTCTCAAAAATGGGTGTTGCTCTAACCAATTGAGCTACTTGAACCCTGATCTCCACCTGTCGCGGGTGTTGCTCTAACCAATTGAGCTACTTGGACCCTGATCTCTACCTGTTGCGGGTGTTGCTCTTACCAATTGAGCTACTTGGACCCTGATCTCCACCTGTCGCGGGTGTTGCTCTAACCAATTGAGCTACTTGGACCCCGATCTCCACCTGTCGCGGGTGTTGCTCTAACCCATCAAGCTACTTGGACCCCGATCTCCACCTGCCGCGGGTGTTGCTCTAACCAATTGAGCTACTTGGACCCCGATCTCCACCTGTCGCGGGTGTTGCTCTAATCAATTGAGCTACTTGGACCCCGATCTCCACCTGTCGCGGGTGTTGCTCTAACCAATTGAGCTACTTGAACCCCGATCTCCACCTGTCGCGGGTGTTGCTCTAACCAATTGAGCTACTTGGACCCCGATCTCCACCTGATGCGGGTGTTGCTCTAACCAATTGAGCTACTTGGACCCCGATCTCCACCTGTCGCGGGTGTTGCTCTAATCAATTGAGCTACTTGGACCCCGATCTCCACCTGTCGCGGGTGTTGCTCTAACCAATTGAGCTACTTGAACCCCGATCTCCACCTGTCGCGGGTGTTGCTCTAACCAATTGAGCTACTTGGACCCCGATCTCCACCTGATGCGGGTGTTGCTCTAATCAATTGAGCTACTTGGACCCCGATCTCCACCTGTCGCGGGTGTTGCTCTAATCAATTGAGCTACTTGGACCCCGATCTCCACCTGTCGCGGGTGTTGCTCTAACCAATTGAGCGACTTGAACCACGATCTCCACCTGTCGCGGGTGTTGCTCTAACCCATTGAGCTACTTGGACCCCGATCTCCACCTGTCGCGGGTGTTGCTCTAACCAATTGAGCTACTTGGACCCCGATCTCCACCTGTCGCGGGTGTTGCTCTAACCAATTGAGCTACTTGGATTCCGATCTCCACCTGTCGCGGGTGTTGCTCTAACCAGTTGAGCTACTTGGATCCCGATCTCCACCTGTCGCGGGTGTTGCTCTAACCAATCAAGCTACTTGGACACTGGGTTTTTGAAACGATTTTAGATTTCATCTAAAAAAGGAGCTGTTTTATCTCTGAGGTCTAGAAGTTGAGATGTGTTGAGTAAGAAAGTTGGTCAAGTGCAATGAGCTTGTTGTGATTGCCACCAGGTGGAGTGTCACGAGCCGACCCCGACCGTGGATCGCCTGCAGGGGCTGAGCGGTCGACGTTGGTTTGACAGCGAACGCGGCGTGGACGCGAGACGTGCTCTCGCTACGTTGGCGGCCGTCAGTTCGCTGTCACGAGGCGCGGCTGAGATAACGCTCTCCGTGCATGGACATACCAGAACCACTCTGACAGGTACTTTGTATTTTTAAATTTATTTATTCGATGGGAGCGCTAATTCAAAGGCAATACAATTAGTATACAAATTAAAAGAAGATATTAATGTTGACACAAACAATATTCAAGTGCACCCGAGCTATTTTAATTCCTATGTGAAAACCTATGTGTATATTTGCTCCCGACTTTGCTTTGGTGCAAAGTTGCTTAATTGGTGTGCTTATTTGCAGTTTTCGTGACCAAATATTGTCAAAACTTATGCAAGGAAATTACCCAATCACCAATATGCATACAGTACAAGAAACAAGGGAATCTTGAATTTAGAAATAGATCATTCGACTCAATTGTAAGACCAAGCAAAACAGACTGGTTTGAGATTTTATAACACGCTACCTGATGATTTAAAAAAAATATATCATTTTCAATCTACAAGACGAAATTAAGGAGGTTTTATTTATTTATTTATTTATTTATTTACATCTTACAAGCGCACCAAGGAATAATATTACATCTAGACTAATAGTAGTAGCTTAATACTATATTACTATATAATAGACTAGCATTTTTTTTTAGGAACTTCAGTTAGTGCACGCATTTAGCCTTCTCTTAAATGTTTTTGTTGTGCATTCATTTGATTTCTCCCTTATGGGAGAATGGATAATACTAATGGATAATATGTTACTAATGGATAATTAATTTAATAGCATTGAGTTTATAACAAATATCAGGATCTGATTTATGTCACTCCGTCTATTCGTACAGGAAACAAACTGCAGAAAAGTAACACAGAGTTTTTATCAATCAAAAATTGCACAGATTGTAATTGTATTTTAAGGTTTGACCGTCTTTATAAAATGTAATTGTAAAGTGAAGATTTGCTTCCTGCGTTGTCAACAGCTTTTAAATCAACGTCAGATTGCCACTTGAATGTTCGCATTAAATCCGACCAAACTTTCCTTGATTCAAAACATTTCTTTCTCCCTCAGCAAGCGGCGATTCTCAAAGAAGCGGCGGCAGCGAGTACATCACGTGCGCATCTAAACTGAGCCCAGAAGGGGCGGCGCCCAATGTACAAAACGGACCAATAGACATCGAGGTATCAGGCCCCTCCCACCGAGATGAAGTTATCAGCAGCAACAGAAACGGCATCGCGAAAACTATTTCTCCTTTAGTTCAGAACAGAGGAACGAACGCTGAAAGAGAAGACTCGGCTGACGAGAAGGTCGGGGTTTCCCCTCCGAACTTGCCGCAGGGCTTGCTGCCGTTGCTATGCAACTTGGCTCACGTTGTTTCTTCACGCCGCCACGCGCTAGCGTACGGTGGCGTACTCACCGAGATCTGTGAGCTGATTGACAGCGCAGTCAGGCAATCTGATCTCCAAGAACACAGGTAACTGCAAAACTAGTGCTAAGCATAAATCAAGTAGATATGAGTCTAAAAACTGTCATACAGGTAACTGCAGTTGCAGTTCAGTTGGGTATTTGTTTTTTATGAATTCTCTCGAAAATGTGCACCTATTTGAATATTTAATAATGATAATAATAATAATGGTTTAATTGCACTGTCTGGTGGTTTACAGTATTACAATTTATCTATGTTTGTCAAGTTCATTGAATGATAGGCTGATCATAGCCTGGTTCCTCTGCCAAGCAGTGAGTGGCGTCCTATGTTTGTCAAGTTGATTGAATGACTGGCTGTTCCATAGCCTGGTTCCTCTGCCAATCAGGGAGTGGCGTCCTATGTTTGTCAAGTTGATTGAATGACTGGCTGTTCCATAGCCTGGTTCCTCTGCCAATCAGGGAGTGGAGTCCTATGTTTGTCAAGTTGATTGAATGACAGGCTGTTCCATAGCCTGGTTCCTCTGCCAAGCAGTGAGTGGCGTCCTATGTTTGTCAAGTTGATTGAATGACAGGCTGTTCCATAGCCTGGTTCCTCTGCCAAGCAGTGAGTGGCGTCCTATGTTTGTCAAGTTGATTGAATGACAGGCTGTTCCATAGCCTGGTTCCTCTACCAAGCAGTGAGTGGCGTCCTATGTTTGTCAAGTTGATTGAATGACAGGCTGTTCCATAGCCTGGTTCCTCTGCCAAGCAGTGAGTGGCGTCCTATGTTTGTCAAGTTGATTGAATGGCAGGCTGATCATAGCCTGGTTCCTCTGCCAAGCAGTGAGTGGCGTCCTATGTTTGTCAAGTTGATTGAATGACAGGCTGATCATAGCCTGGTTCCTCTGCCAAGCAGTGAGTGGTGTCCTATGTTTGTCAAGTTGATTGAATGACAGGCTGTTCCATGGCCTGGTTCCTCTGCCAAGCAGTGAGTGGCGTCCTATGTTTGTCAAGTTGATTGAATGACAGGCTGTTCCATAGCCTGGTTCCTCTGCCAAGCAGTGAGTGGCGTCCTATGTTTGTCAAGTTGATTGAATGACAGGCTGATCATAGCCTGGTTCCTCTGCCAAGCAGTGAGTGGCGTCCTATGTTTGTCAAGTTGATTGAATGACAGGCTGATCATAGCCTGGTTCCTCTGCCAAGCAGTGAGTGGTGTCCTATGTTTGTCAAGTTGATTGAATGACAGGCTGTTCCATGGCCTGGTTCCTCTGCCAAGCAGTGAGTGGCGTCCTATGTTTGTCAAGTTGATTGAATGACAGGCTGTTCCATAGCCTGGTTCCTCTGCCAAGCAGTGAGTGGCGTCCTATGTTTGTCAAGTTGATTGAATGACAGGCTGTTCCATAGCCTGGTTCCTCTGCCAAGCAGTGAGTGGTGTCCTATGTTTGTCAAGTTGATTGAATGACAGGCTGTTCCATAGCCTGGTTCCTCTGCCAAGCAGTGAGTGGTGTCCTATGTTTGTCAAGTTGATTGAATGACAGGCTGTTCCATAGCCTGGTTCCTCTGCCAAGCAGTGAGTGGCGTCCTATGTTTGTCAAGTTGATTGAATGACAGGCTGTTCATAGCCTGGTTCCTCTGCCAAGCAGTGAGTGGAGTCCTATGTTTGTCAAGTTGATTGAATGACAGGCTGTTCCATAGCCTGGTTCCTCTGCCAAGCAGTGAGTGGTGTCCTATGTTTGTCAAGTTGATTGAATGACAGGCTGATCATAGCCTGGTTCCTCTGCCAAGCAGTGAGTGGTGTCCTATGTTTGTCAAGTTGATTGAATGACAGGCTGTTCCATAGTCTGGTTCCTCTGCCAAGCAGTGAGTGGCGTCCTATGTTTGTCAAGTTGATTGAATGACAGGCTGATCATAGCCTGGTTCATCTGCCAAGCAGTGAGTGGCGTCCTATGTTTGTCAAGTTGATTGAATGACAGGCTGATCATAGCCTGGTTCTTCTGCCAAGCAGTGAGTGGCGTACTATGTTTGTCAAGTTGATTGAATGACAGGCTGATCATAGCCTGGTTCCTCTGCCAAGCAGTGAGTGGCGTCCTATGTTTGTCAAGTTGATTGAATGACAGGCTGTTCCATAGCCTGGTTCCTCTGCCAAGCAGTGAGTGGCGTCCTATGTTTGTCAAGTTGATTGAATGACAGGCTGATCATAGCCTGGTTCCTCTGCCAAGCAGTGAGTGGCGTCCTATGTTTGTCAAGTTGATTGAATGACAGGCTGATCATAGCCTGGTTCCTCTGCCAAGCAGTGAGTGGCGTCCTATGTTTGTCAAGTTGATTGAATGACAGGCTGTTCCATAGCCTGGTTCCTCTGCCAAGCAGTGAGTGGCGTCCTATGTTTGTACGATACAACTTTATAAATGGTAAGACGAAGGGGTTCAGAGCCGGTAGATGATGGTGTGGTTGAAAACGGTTTTTGCTCTGTTGAATGGTTTTTAGGTCCTAAAAAGGACCGTGTCGGTGGTCGATGTTTCGCCAGCGTTGGCGCTGGCATTCTCAAGACTGTGATGTGCAGCTGGTGTTGTCTGCTTTTTTGAGTCTAACGGCAGACGGCAAGCGTCGTCCTGGGCTCTGATTGGCCCGCTTGCCGTCTGCCGTCAGACTCAAAAAAGCAGACAACACCAGCTGCACATCAGTCTTGAGAATGCCAGCGCCAACGCTGGTGAAACGTCGACCACCGACACGGTCCTTTTTAGGACCTAAGCGTCGTCCTGGGCTCTGATTGGCCCGCTTGCCGTCTGCCGTCAGACTCAAAAAAGCAGACAACACCAGCTGCACATCACAGTCTTGAGAATGCCAGCGCCAACGCTGGCGAAACGTCGACCACCGACACGGTCCTTTTTAGGACCTAAAAACCATTCAACAGAGCAAAAACCGTTTTCAACCACACCAACTTTATAAATAGTTTCTGTCCATTATCAGCTCGAACCACCGCCTTGTTTTGGTCAGTTTCTACATATTATTGATCAGTTCAATATGTGGGTGCAATAACTAGAAAAGATCTGCAAAAAGTTTCTCTTCACAGATATCAGTCCAGTGGTAGTTCCCTCCGATGGTTTGCTGTTTTGCTAAACAGAATCCATCGCAGTAACTTTGAGCTGGTTCACAAAGATGTCACGTACTAAAAGTCGCAAACTCTTTGTACGCCAAATATCGTTTGTAGGTTTAGCTTAAGTGTGACAGTTTGACGAGTTAAATAAATTATCTTGGAGTAGAACCACGAGCATTTGAATGCTTGCAGAAAGCAAAAATATTAACTGCTACAAAATCACTTTTACAAAACAGTGTTCTAACCGTATTCTAATGTAAATTTCAATCTATTTTATTATTATCAACACTATAATTGTCTCAAAAATTGATGGCCAAACGGGAACAAACGTTTGGGCATCAACTTTTAAGAAAATTATAGTGTTGATAATAATAAAATACCCCGCGCATTACAAGCGTTTGCAATTTAAATCAGATATCATCTAAATTTCAATCTCTTTTCGAGTATTCTCGTCTTTTAAACCTCACACTAGAAACTTCATTCAAAATTGCAACCTCTAAGCCAATGTACGCCGTCCTTGCTGAACTAAAACACAGGGTTATTATTATTATTATGGGTTATTACTTATTATGTATTATAATTATTGTATTATTGTATTATGGGTTCTTAGGGTTATTATGCAACCTCTAAGCTAATGTACGCCGTCCTTGCCACCAGCGCCGAGCTAATCGGAGAGACCCTGCGCTGGGTGCTGCTCTCACGTCCACGTATCTACGCGTTGCCTGCGCTGGTGTCTACCCTGCGTGCGCTGGCTTGGTCGCCTGCGCTGGCCGCCGCCCTGTGCCGACCGGAGACAAGGCGGGGCTACGTACTCCGCGAGGACGGCGTCGCTGTTTTCTCCCACGACACGTGTTTCATCGAGATGTTTTGTCAGCTTGCAGAGCAGCTCGACGATAGTGTTGATAACCGTACGCGGCTACATACGTTGCTCTTCGATTGGGTAATTGCACGCGTCTATTTTATTATTAACAACACTTGGACCCCGATCTCCACCTGTCGTGGGTGTTGCTCTAACCAATTGAGCTACTTGGACCCCGATCTCCACCTGTCGCAGTTGTTGCTCTAACCAATTGAGCTACTTGGACCCTGATCTCCACCTTTCGCGGGTGTTGCTCTAACCAATTGAGCTACTTGGACACTAGCTTTTTGAGAGAATTTTAGTGTATTTGATGAGAATGACGGATCTCCAAGGAGTAGAACCAAGAGGCTGTGAATACTCAAAGTCACTCTGATTCTAGTGACGCTATATCACGTCACAACTTGTCAATCTCAAATAACTACAATTTGACGTTGGATTCGTTGCATTATTATTTTTTATTATTTATTTGCTGTTTTGGATATAGTGTTGTTAATAATAAAAAATAAATAAATAAATAATTTGTGTTTGTTGTTTGTAGGTTTGGTGCAGTGTAAGGCAACGACCGCAAGGACCGCGGTGGTCGCGAGCCAAGCGACCGGCCGCTCCACCAGATGAGTGTCGCTGTCGACCGAGGCTGGCCGAACTCTGCGTGAAGTCCACGCATCGCACGCTGATTGACTTCGAGGCTCACTTTCAGGGACGTCTTGGAGAGATGCTGCGCAAGACTCTCGTACGTTGTTAGCATTTAACAGGCGGCACCAAGGTGACCACCTAACCTAACCTAGTAGGGAGGAGGGAAACCCGGTGCCGGCACGTAGCCTACTCCTGTCGAAGACCAAGGGGACCACTGGCTTAACGTCCCTTCCGAAGGACGGTACAACGCGAACAACAGGATTCCTCCACAAATCCATGCTGTCGAGAGGTTGATAAGCAAGGCGAGTGAAGTTGCTGTACTAACTTTCATCCCTCCAACCTCTCTCCCGAACAGAACTAGTCATGTGTATGATGGTCACTCATCCAATACCTGACTCAGCGCAGTGTTGCTTAACTTTCATCCCTTCAACCTCTCTCCCAAACAGAACTGGTCATGTGTATGATGGTCACCCATCCAATACCTGACCTAGCGCAGTGTTGCTTAACTTCCATCCCTCCAACCTCTCTCCCGAACAGAACTGGTCATGTATATGATGGTCACCCATCCAATACCTGACCCAGCGCAGTGTTGCTTAACTTTCATCCCTCCAACCTCTCTCCCGAACAGAACTGGTCATGTATATGATGGTCACCCATCCAATACCTGACCCAGCGCAGTGTTGCTTAACTTCCATCCCTCCAACCTCTCTCCCGAACAGAACTGGTCATGTATATGATGGTCACCCATCCAATACCTGACCCAGCGCAGTGTTGCTTAACTTTCATCCCTCCAACCTCTCTCCCGAACAGAACTGGTCATGTATATGATGGTCACCCATCCAATACCTGACCCAGCGCAGTGTTGCTTAACTTTCATCCCTCCAACCTCTCTCCCGAACAGAACTGGTCATGTATATGATGGTCACCCATCCAATACCTGACCCAGCGCAGTGTTGCTTAACTTTCATCCCTCCAACCTCTCTCCCGAACAGAACTGGTCATGTATATGATGGTCACCCATCCAATACCTGACCCAGCGCAGTGTTGCTTAACTTTCATCCCTCCAACCTCTCTCCTGAACAGAACTGGTCATGTGTATGATGGTCACCCATCCAATACCTGACCCAGCGCAGTGTTGCTTAACTTTCATCCCTCCAACCTCTCTCCCTAAGAGAACTGGTCATGTGTATGATGGTCACCCATCTAATACCTGACCCAGCGCAGTGTTGCTTAACTTTCATCCCTCCAACCTCTCTCCCGAACAGAACTGGTCATGTATATGATGGTCACCCATCCAATACCTGACCCAGCGCAGTGTTGCTTAACTTCCATCCCTCCAACCTCTCTCCCGAACAGAACTGGTCATGTGTATGATGGTCACCCATCTAATACCTGACCCAGCGCAGTGTTGCTTAACTTTCATCCCTCCAACCTCTCTCCCAAACAGAACTGGTCATGTGTATGATGGTCACTCATCCAATACCTGACCCAGCGCAGTGTTGCTTATCTTGGGTGATCTAATGAGGACTGATTGCTAGGTACGGGGAATGATGCTGCTTCACTTCCTGACGGATACGGACCCCGACTTCGGACGTCACATGTTGCAAGCCGAGGGAAATTATCAGCTGTTGCTCATCGGTCTCCGGGAAACAAGTCACGATCTGCGACTCAATATGTATGAAGGTACGTATCACGTAGACAAATTCAACGGCCCTCGGCGTAGAAATCGTCACATCGTCACATAATCGTCACATCTGCACCGTTGAGTGCAGGTTCTTGGTAGAGTTTCAACGTCAATGTTACAGTCTCTGCGTGAAAGATGGCCGCCAAATGACTACCTTACCGACAAAAATGCAGAGTACCGGAACATCACGTTAAGTGGAGCCACTGTCGTATGAAATTTAATTTCGATATTTCTCGTAGGTTACTCGCTTTTTTTTTATCGTTATGTGTTTATCAATCGTTGAGGTAAACATTGATGGAGATTTTTTGAGCATGAAACTACTTAGCATTCAAAACCCAGTTCAGATAGTTTCCTTAAAACTAGTGCTAAGGATAAATCAAGTAGACATGAGTCTAAAAACCATCATAATATTTCAGTTAACTATTCTTTTCAACCAACCATTGAACCTTCTCTGCTTGACTGTATTATTTAGTATTCAAGTTAATACAGTACATAAAGTTTTTGACCAAATGTTTGATAAAACAGGTAACTTTATTGTCGGATATTGTTTGCAGATGAGGCTCTACGTGAACTTCTGGCCACGGAGGAAGCTTGTACTTCCGACGAACAGGTTGCCCACTTTCAAGTGACGTCAGCGGCCACCCAAGACCTGGGACATTTCTGCACGTCACTTCAACGTTGCTGGGCCGGTGAAACCTCCGTTGCTTTCTTGGGGAGCTTTTCAGCGAGGACGGGAGAAGGGGACGAGATGGAAAAGTGTTAATCTGTTTAAAGATAAGACATAGCTTTAATTATTGACTTGACAAACGTGCTGAAATATCAGTGGTCTGAAAAGCCTCACATATAGAACCTAATGCGGTACAAAATGCTGGCAAAATTGTATGACAATCGTACTTATGATAAAACACAGTGAATATAGTCGTAGTATGATTACAAGGTGTAATTACTTATTTTTATATTTGAAATGTCATGTGACGTGAGATCCTTTTCGCAACCTAGCTACTTGTCCCTTCTAAACAAAGCTAATCAGTAAAATATCAATATGGTAACAAGCACTCGGGGATATAATAGCAACTTATACATCTTGCAAAGCCTTGCGGTTCATATCCTGGTTCAAAGTTTCATTTCTTGTTGTCGCTGATGCAATAGAACAGCAGTCAGATTTTGTCAGGTCTTTGTCCCGGGCCTACAGGCTTGTCAACCAAGGAGGTTCATGGACTCATGTCATCTTTAACACCACGTTTAGAAGACTTTTAACATATAACTGTCCCGTGCCAAGCCCTCGATATAAACCAACAGCCCTCGATGTAAACCGAAGCAATTGATATTAAAATGTGGATCAAATCCTGAACAAAATCCACGCTCGGGTGCAAAATAATGATTGTGTAGTTTGCTGATTTTTAGCCCCACTTAATAAATGTACCAAACAAACAAAACATAAGTCACACAGAGTTGCTGGATGAATTAGTCGTTATTCCATCGCTCATTACTCCGTTCCCTCGTCAAGAAAACACACAACTTTACAATATTAAAGTGAGATCACTCGGCTTCTCTGCCCGTTCCAATCTCCCTATCAAAGTTCCCTGGAGATAATTTGGTATGTTCTAGCATTATAAATGATACTAGTTAGTACCAACACTTAAAGTAATAAATTAAATTACAGCCTTGACAGTAAAACTGGCTTAAATGAGATAAACTAGAAGGATATATGTCGTCCAGACGGCCAGATTTCAATCAGTGGCACCGTTTAGCTGCCATCCTCGTCAAAACTACATCGGACTTTCAGCAGAAGACAAACTTGTTTGAATGCAAGTCATAAGTCTGCGCTAGTGATGGCGCGACGGGAATATTCCCGGAAGAACAATCCCGGGAACGAGAATTTTCCCGGGAATATTCACAAATAAGAAATAGATAGATTCCCAAAACTATATTTTTAATATATATATTTTTTCGTTATATGGTTATCAACTTAAGTTGGGACTAGTTATATTGAAGTTTAAACTGCTCCTCATCTGTTTGGCCATTTCTGAGTTATTGTGACACCTAGACTTTTGCTTTTGTTTGTTTTTCTGAAAAATGGGTCGTGTGACAGCCGACGTGTGGAGATCTTTTAAGGCTGTTGGGTGCAAAGCCACTTGCATGTAATGTAACCATATGTACAAGCACAACAATGTAACTAAGATGGCTAAACACTTGCAGAAACTTTGCAGAAACTAAACCAAATTTCTCAGCCTTTGAAATTGTTTAAGTTCCCTGAAACACCCATTTTTACTCCAATAAAGTGCTCGCAAATATTCCCTAAATGTTCCCAAAATTCCCAAAACTCCCGGAAATATTCCTGAAGAAATAAATTCCAGGAATTTACCCATCACTAGCCTGCGCTACTGTCGAATGTCACCTGGTCTCAGCTGCCTCTCGCCTTCTCCGAGGAAGATCTTCAACGCTTTATGAAGCAACAACGTGCCAAGCATGTTGCGTCGTTTGGCCGGCCACGCGGCTGCAACTCCGTAATACTCTGTTCTACGTGCATTGCGTACACGTCCCAGCGTTAGCGCATCCAACATGGCCGCCTCCCGCGTGTAAGCTTCTACTGGGATGACGTTCTGGAATACGTGGAGGCAAACAACGCCGAGCCCGGCCGCCCAGATGTCCAGAATCTGTTGAGTCTTCGCGTCCCGGGCTCCGTTCCCGGACTTCCATACGTTCACAGCCTACCGGGAGAGAACGTTCACGTCACTTCAGTGCCACCAGATGTATTTGTGATTGTTTTTAGACGCATGTCTAATTGATGTAAACTTAGCACTTGTTTTTAGAAAAACTATTTCAACTGGGTTTTGAATGCTAAGTAAAGGGCTACTAAATTTCCCGACGTTTCGTAACATAAACTAGTTACTTCTTTTTAGTTCTTATTTCAGAAATTACAGAATACGTTAGTTTTTTAGTTATTGACCCTGATTATTTTATTTAGATGCATTTAGGAAGCTTGAACTAGGTAATTGTTATAATTTTATGTGGTTCTTTTGTTATTGGAAAATTGTCAGGACTGCTCTTACCCTTGATAAAGTAACAGGTACAAGTTACGAAACGTTGGGAAATTTAGTTGTTCTTCACTTAGCATTGAAAACCCAGTTGAAATAGTTTTTCTAAAAAGATGTATTTGTATTGTTGTATTTCTTTGAAGCGGCGGACAAGTACATAGTATTTGTATTTGCTTTTTACGACAACTTCTTAACAATAAAGTGACAATAGTAATTACTGGGTTATGCAGGTCATGCAGGTCATGCAGGCCAACAGGTTATGCAGGCCATGCAGGTCATGCAGGTCATGCATGTCTTGCAGGTCATGCAGGTCCCTGTTCAAGTCCTTGTTCAAGCATCAATATTTGAGAGGTTATCCACGATTTCAACAATAAAATCAACTGACTTTGTTAGGTTATGTCTGACCTGGTAGAGATGGGAGTAAGGCCGCGAACGCTTGCCCTTGCCAACATAGAATACGGCCTCCAAGAACGTGGCCCACGCTTGCGCTTGCGTCGTGGTGGCAGCCCTGCGCGGCAAGTTAGCGGTGATACGCGGGTCCAGCAGCAAGTAACAGAACGAAGACTTGAGTACGCCCTCGCGCCAGCACTTGCGTGGGTCAGCGCTCGTAAACTGGGCGCTCATCTCCTGCTCTAGCGCTTCATACTGCGTCAGGTCCAAGCTCCAAGTCTCTTCACGTAGAGACCTGGTGGCAGGAGGCAGAACTAATACAACAAAGTTACAGAATCTTATATCTAGAGATGGTTTACACTCAATTTATCTTGATATACAAGCCTCCATGTTTTTAGTAAGCGTTGCTGGCTCTTTAGATAATAATAATAATAATAATAACTAGCAGTACCCGCTGCCTGACGGCCGCTTTAGATTTTGAGGGAGTGGGCATTTTGGTTTAGACATAATACATAAACATAAAAGTATTGACCATTTTATTTGTTGAAACCCATTTATTGTATTAGAAATTTGCCGCTTATGTTAGATAATAATAATAATATTAATTTATTCTCATACTTAGCCATGGTACATGTTTTATGATTGCCGGTTGTATGGTGTTTGGTTGAAGTTAGCTACGTTATTTACAAGACTAGTCTTTAGGATTGTTCCGTCTTTGAATTTCTTTAAACCTGCGTCTAAATTCCTTTGCGTTCTTGGGGAAGGAAGACATGACCATATTACCATAACCATAATATTACTTTATTATTATCAACACTATAACCGTCTCAAAAATTGAACCATATCTGTGGCTATCAACTCAATGGCTAAACAAAGCCTAGTGAATGTGTTTCCCAACCTACCTGTCTAACTCGGAGCTATAGACCTGCTTGTGATCCGGGTCAGTCTCCATCTTCCCTCTCGCCAGCCGCTGCAACTTCTTGAGGTAGACTCGCTTGGTTGACGCTAGGATGGGTCCCGGTTCGACTCCTTGCTTGCGTAGTTCTCGACGAAGTCTGTCCGTGTCGTAGCCTTCTAGTTCGGTGGCCAGGGATTGGTCGGTGCTGTCGTCTGAGTTGTCTGAGGGCGGGACTAGGAAGCGACGTTCGACCAGTACGACTCCCTCTTCTTCGTCCGTGTACACGTACTCTTCACTAGCGCTGACCATAGAGTCGGACGACCACGACGTTGGAGCTGACGCAGGCTGCAAGACAACGATTCAATTAAATATGTGTTTTCAGTGACGTTGATGGCAAATTTGTAGCTGGGTTCCAATGAGACAATACAAATGTTTGGGTTTTATTGGTTTGTGGTTGAAATGGAATTAATTTAAAACAGATTCAGCAGAAAATTTGAGGTCTGAGCCTGTTTAGGGCCAGACATGGCTTACACAACAAACTCAAAACTCTATCAAAAACTATTTCAACTGGGTTTTCAATGCTAAGTGAAGAACAACTGAATTTCCCAACGTTTCGTAACTTGCACCTGTTACTTTATCAAGGGTAAGAGCAGTCCTGACAATTTTCCAATAAAAAAAGAACCACATGTTACAAAACGTTGGGAAATTTAGTTGCCCTTTACTTAGCATTGAAAACCCAGTTGAAATAGTTTTTGTTAAAACTAGTGCTAAGTTTACATCAAGTAGACATGAGTCTAAAAACAATCAACTGAAAACTTGACTGCGCTGTTTTTCCTCATGAAGTCCTGGTCTGACGTAGTAGATGGCAGCATTAGATGTTTTATCTTGACACGGACTGAACGAGGCTGATCAGTGATCATGTAAACGTTGTCTTGGTCAATTATTATAACATGAGTTCTCAATGACTGCCCTAACCGTGATATCGACCTACATTCGGTCTACCTCGAATCCTCTCCCTCCCATCCCCTTTCACAAACCATGTTGTAAATAATATAAAAAATATCATCTTTGTAAATACTGGATATATATTTATAGAAATACAACTGACGATGCCTACACAATTACTATTTTAATGTCTATAAAAACAATTACAAAATGCATCCATATTTCCTCGAGGCTATCACTCTGCTTGCCTTGCTTGCGGGAGGGACTGACTTAGCTCCGCCCAAGTTGACATCGGCAACTTGTTCCACGTTCTCACGTTCAGTCGTTGCGTGCTCCGTGCGGTCATCAAACGATTCCTCGTCTTCCGAGATGAACTCAGTGCTGACCTCTGCTGGCAGCGACAGAAAGCTGCAAGACAAAAATATGTTACCAACGAAATAGGGAAAATCTGAAAAAGGAAAACCCAAAATAGGGAAAATCTAAGAAAAAAGCCTCATAAATCCCTAAATTCACCAGAAAATTTAGGCATAGATATATTCAATAGGCTTCTGGAAAATATAAAAAATGCTCAGACTCTATCTGATTTTATAAATTGATTGAAAATGTAGTTAATTGACAAGGTGTGTTAGAGTGTAAATGAGTTTTTCAGAAGCTGCTAATAATTGTATTTGTTTATTTGTTATTTCTACATGGATTGTGTTACCTACACGATTGCAACATGGATTGTGTTACCTACACGATTGCAACATGGATTGTGATACCTACACGATTGCAAAATGTTATGTTTGTGTTATTTTTAATTTCTTTTAGATTCTTAGACTTTTAGATTTTAAGACAAAATGCTCTGACGGACACGATTTTATTTATTTTTATTATAATAATTGAAACTGATACAGCTCTTAATATGTCTCAGCATTCTCATATAATGGTTTTTTTTAAGACAGTACAATTATCTATCTACATATCTTACTTGACAAACTTGTTGCGCTCAAATATTTCAATTAATTTTAATTTATTTTCACAATTTTAATTAGTCATCGTTGTTGGATGAGAAGAGCAACAACTTAATTTGATGACCGGGAAAAATATCTGCCTTTTTTTGTGTTCGTTCGCACGGTGCTGACCAAATGGCTGGACGGATTCAAATAACATTCTCAGGCAAATTTAAAAACTGAATAAATGCCAAAAGAAAAACAAAAGTTAATAAAATTGTACAATAAGTTGACCACATTGAGATTCATCATGGCTACTAATTCCAGACCCACAAGCTTTTGCTTTCCAAGATTTGCGACAGTTTTTAAGCTTTATTCTGCCTCGCCATCGTTCAAAATTCAACGCGATAAAGATATTTCACGAAGTTCTCGTAATAAGCACATTTTACAAATCCTTGGTAAAACAGACGCAACTCAAAGCCTTGAAGTAGAAGACAGACTTTGAATTTCCTATGCTATTATATTCTATTCAAAGCCATTCTCCTGCAGCTGCTTCTCTCATTTTATGTATTCTGAGTATTCTATAACAAACCTTACCTAATTGCTCGGTAATGTATTGTTCCTAAAATAAAATATATTTTATTATTATTATTATTAATATTATTATTGATGAGTTGTTGTAGATGAAGGTTTTGTGATCAACCATTCAAGCCACGTTCATTCATCTGCACATTAATTTACATCACACTTTTCTTATGATAATTTAATTAAAGTCCAGTAATTAAGAATCATCCTGTTTAAGTCAAGTTCACCTGCGTGATACGACGTCCTCTCGCTGTTGAGGGTCATGGACGGCAATGTTGGACGTTGGCACGATGAATTCTCTACACGAACTGAACGATTCCCTGGCGTCCATAGCTCCTTCCCACACAACCTTGCAGCTGTCTTCCCCCTAAACAAAGACATCGATACAATGAAACAACCCGTGGTATTACGGGTCAGGACAAGATTGCTGTCCAAGGGCACAACCGGGCTTTATACAGCCAAAGTCCCTCATACGCTGGACCAGCCTTTTTTAATAACCTTCCTACTCATATAAGATGCGAGGAAGACGACGCAGCCTTTCAGCAAAGTCTTAAACTGTTTTAACAATTTACTCAACCCTTTCTACTCAACAGCTGAGTATTTTCATATAAAAACTTAATTTTCTCTATTTTCATTTTGTTGCATTGACTTGTTTATATATGTTTTACTGACTATGTTTATATCATCTATGTATGATCAACTCAAACAATAAACAACATTATTACATAACCCCGATCTAATCATTGCTCTGAATCACTTGCCTGGGAGTTGCCAGCTTCACGTTCCGTAGCGAACATAGCCTTCTCTCTGTCGCTGACGTTGTTTGTGTTTGAATTCTTCTCGTTGTACGAAAGCTGGGAACGAGCGGTCACCATGAGAAACGACGGCATCGTCGGGCTTCCGACGTCATCGGCCTCCGTTGTCGGGGCTTGCAAATCATACGACGTTCCTTCAAACATATCGCAGGAACCATCGGCCAATCGCGAGCCTTCATTAAGATCGGAGATCAAACACTCATCGCGGACGTCCATCGCATTAAAACAAGCGCTTTTCACTGCAGAACCAGAGTCAATGACACTAATTAAAGCACGATCGGCTTTGTTCGATTTATTATCCAACGAACGGCCGCTCGTTCTGTTGTCGTGGATTTCATCGTTGGTTCCGTTTAGAGCATCGACGTTGATTCCCACGGAAGAATCGTTGCAACTCGCATTGGCGGTGACGTAGTTTGTTCCGAACGTTGTGTTGTTGACTCCAAACGAACTGTCGTGCTTGCCGTACGGGATGTTGTCGTGGGTTACGCTCGCTGACAGCGAAGCGTTGTCTGCGTGGAATCCGTTCACAGTGACAAAGTTGTTCGCGGTCGAGTCCACGTTGTTTTCCCGGCCGAGACAACGTAGGTCCAGTCGCAGCTCCTCATTGGTCGGATCCGGTACCGCCCCCTGATTGGCTGACACCGCCCCCTGATTGGCTGGCACCGCCCCTTCGATACTAGACTCCACCCACTCATCGGAAGATCGTAGCCCCTCCCCTCTGTGCGACAGAAACAAGACAATATAAGAACTTGTAAGTGCATCTACTTCGTGAGACTAACTTTCCTCTGTAGTTGACAAGACTGTACGCTATTAAACTACCTGTTATTTGAGTGCAAAGCAACGGTCAATCCAATACAAACGAGGCCTACCATTCACACGACACCAGAAGAAGACACGAGCGCTCGCCGCTGTCATCAAAAACACAACAGAGAATCCTTCAAACCAAACCCCATATACGCCGGCTCAAAATTGCTCAATGTCTTGCCCAAGGCAATTCAAGAAAAAGAAGGTAGCATCTTTCAATCTCAGCTCAAGCTATATCTGATAGAGAAGTACTTTTATGATATTAAAGAACTTTTCTCGGCTAATTAAACAGGGTCCATATAATGTACCTATTTAGTGTAGCACTAAGGAATGTTTTAGTTTAATTCTTGCTGCTATCCTGTGACTTCTTGCAGATTGTTATGATCAGCTCATTTGTTTTAGATTTGTTTATTGTGTTGTCTGGACGACAGCGATTGTAATTCTATGATGTAAAGTTTATTTAGTTAAGTACGATTGCCACATTACTATGTCATCAACGTAATAAAAACCCATTATAATTATTATTAATGATGAGAAGAGATTGACTCCTTGTAATTGGTCTTATCACCTTGACAACAGCTGGGTTGCTGCCGTGAGCTGATTTTACTCACGTGACGGCAGCGTCGACCTCCATGTGACGGAAAGCTCGATCCAAATGCGACTCAAATTCATCTTCGGAGCCACGTGATTCGTCTCCGCTCGGCATCGGGCTCGGAGTGACTCGTACCTGCGTACAAGATGGCCAACAATAAAACCTCGGGGCCGTGATAAACACAAGACCGGGTGGATAACTTGGGATCAGGGCAAGACTGTTTGCAATGCATAGGACAATATAGAGACAGGAAGACTGGAAGGAAATAGGGAAGGGATTGCTGGAATGTACTAGAGATAGAAGGAAGGGCCCAAGATATAGGGAGGGAGGTGCCCAAACAGATATTGGAAAATACTCATTCACGAACAGAACGAGAAGGCAGTGGAGTGAAATGGATGCAGGATTTAGGACCAAAGCTAAGGAAATGTCTGCCAAATATTTAAAAAGCAGCTTCCAAGATGTCCTATGTCCCCAATAGCTACATTAATAGCATTAAATTATTATTAACATTATATAACCTTACCACCGTTACATAACAGTACAATAGGGATATCTCTTTGAATTTGTTATTTAATTATTATCATTGTATTCAAATACGCGTTTAAAATAAAATCAGACGTATTTTTTATTTTTATAATCCGATCATAACTTTTCTATTTATATTTGTTTTAAGAATGGCTAAAATATGAATTCTCGTGGCGGGATGAAAACGGGCTGTGATTAACTACACGTAGTTCTGACGTCATTTTGTTGTTTCCTTTGCCTTTGCTTCTGTTTTTTGACGTCATACTGACGTCAGATCTCACTTCATGTCGTAAAAAATGGTGACCCTCGTTTTCGTACGAGATTCAAACGCAAACATTTTCAACAGAGATATTTTATTCAAAATTGAATTTAGAAGAAAAAAAAAAAATAGTTTCAAATTTAAGGAGATTTCCCTATTATAAGAGCAACTACAATACAATGCAACGTGGAGCTCACCATGACTTCATCGTGTACGAGCCGGGTCTCCAGCGGCGGTGAGATCTGCGCTGTGGCGCGACGTAGTCCGGCCACCTGTCGCTGACGCAGTTCATCCAGGAAACTCAGCGGCGCCGGGAACAGAGCTGTGCGTCGAGACAACGTACGTGGGGCAACCTTGCGCAGCGTCACCTGGGACACAACCTGCACAACACGCGCAGCGGTAATTCAACTACAATGCATCAGAAGTACTTTATTGTCGAGTGCAGGTTCTAGGTAGAGAAACAACGTCAATGTTGCAGTCTCTGCGTGAAGAGACCTTACCGACAAAAATGCAGAGTACCGGAACATCACGTTAAGTGGAGCCACTGTCGTATGAAATTTAATTTCAATATTTCTCGTAGGTTAACTCGCTTTTTAATATCGTTACGTGTTTATCAATCGTTGAGGTAAACATTGATGGAGATTTTTTAGCATGAAAAGTCATCACGAGGAACTGACCTTGTTGCGGATGTCCGATAGCACGAAGTTGAATCGGTCGAGTGCGGTGGTGCTTGCCGCGACGGGGCCGGATCGTGGGGGCGGCGGCTCCGTCGGGGGCGGCGGCAAGGTCGTCTCCCGGGGCGACGTCTGCGTTGCCATCGAACACCGGCCCCGTGCAGCGAACGGGACACTCGCTTGGTACGACAGCAACACCTCGCGGTTGTACAGCAGCACCTTGTCTGCAACAAGGATATCAATGCCTTCTTATAATTATCAACACTATAACCGTCTCAAAAATTGATGTCCAAACGTGGACTCGAACCCCAATCTCCACCTGTCGCGGGTGTTGCTCTAAGCAATTGAGCTACTTGGACCCCGATCTCCACCTGTCGCGGGTGTTGCTCTAACCAATTGAGCTACTTGGACCCCGATCTCCACCTGTCGCGGGTGTTGCTCTAACCAATTAAGCTACTTGGACCCCGATCTCCACCTGTCGCGGGTGTTGCTCTAACCAATTGAGCTACTTGGACCCCGATCTCCACCTGTCGCAGGTGTTGCTCTAGCCAATTGAGCTACTTGAACCCCGATCTCCACCTGTCGCGGGTGTTGCTCTAACCAATTGAGCTACTTGGACCCCGATCTCCACCTGTCGAGGGTGTTGCTCTAACCAATTGAGCTACTTGGACCCCGATCTCCACCTGTCGCGGGTGTTGCTCTAACCAATTGAGCTACTTGGACCCCGATCTCCACCTGTCGCGGGTGTTGCTCTAACCAATTGAGCTACTTGGACCCCGATCTCCACCTGTCGCGGGTGTTGCTCTAACCAATTGAGCTACTTGAACCCCGATCTCCACCTGTCGCGGGTGTTGCTCTAACCAATTGAGCTACTTGGACCCCGATCTCCACCTGTCGCGGGTGTTGCTCTAACCAATTGAGCTACTTGGACCCCGATCTCCACCTGTCACGGGTGTTGCTCTAACCAATTGAGCTACTTGGACCCCGATCTCCACCTGTCGCGGGTGTTGCTCTAACCAATTGAGCTACTTGGACCCCGATCTCCACCTGTCGCGGGTGTTGCTCTAACCAATTGAGCTACTTGGACCCCGATCTCCACCTGTCGCGGGTGTTGCTCTAACCAATTGAGCTACTTGAACCCCGATCTCCACCTGTCGCGGGTGTTGCTCTAACCAGTTGAGCTACTTGGACACCAGCTTTTTGAGATGATTTTAGTGTATTTGATGAGAATGACGGATCTCCAAGGAGTAGAACCAAGAGGCTGTGAATACTCACAGTCACTCTGATTCTAGTGACGCTATATCACGTCACAACCTGTCAAACTCGAATAACTTCAATTTGACGTCGGATGCATTGTATTTTTATTATTATGTACACTATAACCGTCTCAAAAATTGATGCCCAATCGTAATAATATGCCCAAAATAAAATACCCCACGCATTGCAAGCGTTTGAAATTTAAACAAGATTTCATCTAAAACAATTGCCTACTACGAATCAGATTAGTGTCATTGATTTTTTATTTTTAACTAAATTGCTACCGCAGTCCATTGTGTCTTGATCACCGCTTGGTTTAGTGGAGTACGTTAAACGTTAACTAGGTGCAAATTAAGCTCAAAGATGTTTGTGAAAGAAGAATAATTCTCCTTCCAACTGTAGGTACTGAAAAGACCGAGCTTAAAGGTGGTAATTTCTCTCTAATCCTGCACCTAATCCTGTCCTAATCACAGTCTATCAGAATCAATATTAGATCTAGCAATGTATCTACCTGGCTTCGTTTATGTGTCTACTGAAAGTTACTAAATACAAACTTTATGCTACGGTTGTTCACGTACCCAGCGCGATCGTGAACTTGGGGTTGGGATCGCAGAGCTCGGTCCAGTCTTCGAACTTCCCGTTGTCCTTGAGTCTGAAGTCCTCGAGGATCTGCATCGCGGCCGAGTGACTTTCCTCGAACGCGAAGTGGAATGCGTTCTTGCCCTCGTCGTCCTCCAGCCACGGGTTTCCCCCGTTGACGAGGAGCAGTCTCAAGATACGAGCTCGGCCCCACGCTGACGCAATGTGCACTGGCGTCATTCCCTCCGCAGAGCTGAGATACATAATGTTTGAGCTGGAGCTAAATATTATCTTACATTAAAGCTAGCTATGAATAGTTTTGTGAATTGATTGTTTTTAGACTCATGTCTACTTGATGTAAACTTAGCACTAGTTTTAACAAAAACTATTTCAACTGGGTTTTCAATGCTCAAACCTCTGAAGAACTAACTAGTACCTATATGTTGCAAAACGTCGGGAAATTTAGTAGCCCTTTACTTAGCATTCAAAACCCAGTTGAAATAGTTTTTGTTAAGTGTTGTAAATTGTCAATATCTTGAAAATCTTGAAAAAATGTCTGTTTTTTTACAACTAAATATAAATAAGAGCTGATTCCTCAAATAATTTGATTTTTAATTAATTCAACTAGATTAATTGAATCTGGTGGGCAATTGCAGCCACAATAAAGCCGAGACAATACTTTTCATGATGGACGTATTTTACTTAAAAAAAACTTTCCCCAGTGTTTATTTTCAACCAGCCCGAGCGGTGACCCACCCGAATACACCGCTCGGGCAAATAAAGTTTCCATTTCTTCCTAAAATATATCAGATATAAATATAATAGTGAAATAATGCACTAGAGAAAAATGTTAATGTTCTAATTATACCTGGCTATAACGGGTGACTAATTAGTAATTTGTAGATAGATAATATTCTGTACAAACACTAAGTAGCAACATTGGTAGTAGAAGTTACCTTGTCTTCTTCAATCATTTTGTCAACAAAACTTAACAGAGTAGGTTTTGGTTTCTTCAAGACTTCGGCCAATGCAGTAATATCTTCCTCTTTCAGGATTATCACCGTTGGCAATTCGTTTCCCAACATCATTTAATTGAATAACCTTACTTTTTACAATGCTGTTAAAACCATGGGCATGCTTGGGCCACATGAGCCACATGCTTAACAATGCCAGGACAGAGCCAACATTTATTTCCATGGGCATGCTTGGGCCACATGTGAGCCACATGCTTAACAATGCCAGGACAGAGCCAACATTTATTTCCATGGGCATGCTTGGGCCACATGAGCCACATGCTTAACAATGCCAGGACAGAGCCAACATTTATTTCAAATGTGCTGCGGCATTCAAAATTTGTATCCATACACAACTTTCTTTAGGTCTCCATTTTCACTAATACAGTTCCAAGTGTGCTAAAAGTCACTTTCAATATTTTGCCCATTTCAGCAAAAATTGTTAGCCTATCTAATCAGCTGTTCACATAGCAAGGGTGCCAAGTTTTAAAGTTTAAGTACCCTAAAATATCCCCAATTGAATTTTTAGTGAGATTAAATTAGTTTTAAAGTGATTTTTTTTCATTGAACATTTCTTTCTTGAAAATTTCAACTGAAAATTATGACAATTTTTATCTTCACAACACTAGCTTTGAACTAAGTGCTGAACCAAGAATTACCCAAGACAAAGGTAATTGCAATGTAATGCAAGTATTTATGTAGGTACAGGCTCAAGTGGGCAGGAAAAACCTAATAAAGAAATTTGATAGCTAATAAAAAAGAGTAGTTAATGATTTCACGAGATGCTTACCAGATGTTTGGATTTGCTCCGTATTGCAGGAGTACACTCGTTGCTTCCAAAGCAAAGGTTTTGCTTTCATGTCCGATCGCCAAGTGAATTGGAGCGATTCCTCGATCATGCAGTAAGTAATTTGGGTCCGCATCCTCGTCTTGCAAGATCGCGAGCACATATCTAAACAATTGTCAAAGAAAGCTATTAAAAAACAGTCACACAACAAGTAAGAAACCGGTAGGTTTTTATCAAATTTGTATTGGTTTCAGGACTTAGGTCATTGGAAATGCGTTGAAGGATTGATCCGAAATGTTTTGTTAGTTTTTGAAATGCAGGTAGGTATCTGATCCTACCTTATCCTGCTGTCTTCGATTCCATCAAAAAGTGAAGAGGCTATCAGTGACTTTCGTCTCTCCTTCGACATGATGTGGAATTACCCAGTAAAGTCGCATACAAAATATAAGTTCCCCGAAGGCTAGCGAAATCGCGACAAGTCTAAAATGCTGTGAAATGCGAGCATGGGCGACGGTTGAGCGATCAACTTGCACTTTCAAATAAATAATAACGGAAAGCAACCTTGGCCGCTTGGAAGTCAGCTGTTTCGTATGCACGGCGCGTGCGCGTCTAAATAAAGGAGCGGGGACTTGAACAATGGTTGGACGTCGATTGCGTTATCAGAGGCGTTTGAAGAAACCGCGGTCGTACAGATTATTCACTGCCATTTACGGCTAATGGGTCTTGGGGTCTTTGTCTTGCCTCTGGCGTTAGTAATAGCTGCGTAAATAGCCGAGAGATGATTTAGCCTTCACCTAGTCATATCGAGAGTCACAGAATACAATTGCAGTTCACAATCAAACTAACTGACAGCTGTATTCAACAAGCGAGCACATGCAGCATATTGTATCAATTTAAGGGCACTGCTCTTCTCTATTTTACCTGCCTCGACAATGGAACAGGATTCAGGCAAGTCAATTAAGTTCAAATTTTAATGGGTTCAAAGTTCATTCGGATTTCAGGATCCTTGTAGTCTGTCAAATTTTGTGGTTAACTGTAGTAGTTTCACTTTTGGATTTTGAATAGGTTTCAAGTTGACTGGTCATTATACTGTTATCAATGACCGTGTCCGTCGTTGAACTCAACTCATTTATTCCAGGCGATTCGACGCCGACACGTTCAGGTAAGCTCTCAGTTAGTGAGACTTCGCCATTGCGTGGCTCCCGAACGCCGTGGCGTAACTTAGCAGCGTACTGGCTGCTCGGACTGTGCAACAACTACGGCTATGTCGTGATGCTGAGCGCTGCACACGACATACTCGGCCATGACTTCCACCCGACCGAACCTGAGCCTGGAGTAACGACAACACCGGCACCTTCTGTCTCTGTGCGGGACTGCAACCATGTATCTACCGGGGCCATCTTGCTTGCTGATATTCTGCCCTCATTGTGCATCAAGCTGACGGCACCATTCTTTCCATTCCATGTCCAGTAGGTTGAGTCACACTTTACTAAATCAAACTTGTTGTTAGCCTCTTTCATACCAACTCAATATGTTATTAGAATCAAAGCTGGTTTTGTTAGACTATGAAAGAAATTGTAGCTAAAAGTAAAGTTCAGGCCTAGGGTATATAACACCAACCCAGCATCCACGCATTGCACGATTATAGATATCTATTTTGTATTAATAACTGCTTCTAAAAACCTTTATGGTCTGCGTTTAAAAGCTTATTATTGTCCAAATATTCATACAGATGAAAACAAAAGTTCTTTTGTTATTGGAAAATTGTCAGGACTTCTCTTACCCTTGATAAAGTAACAGGTACAAGTTACGAAACGTTGGGAAATTAAGTTGTTCTTCACTTAGCATTGAAAACCCAGTTGAAATAGTTTTTGTTAAAACTAGTGCTAAGTTTACATCAAGTAGACATGAGTTTAAAAACCATGGTAGTATTGACATGTACCTATTGAACTAAATGTGTACAAAGGTCTGCATCTGTCCTACTCTAACCAATCTTCAACTGTCATTATAACTGTCATATTGTCTCTTTGTAGCTTGCAGCTGTTGGATTTCATTCAAACAATTCAGATTGACTTCAAAAGTTCCATCATCTGATAAATTTTCTTTGCATTTATTGATACGTAAGCTTCTTTGTTTCATTGTCAAGATATTGATATTTTCTCCCGATGTTGCCAGCTTGCGGATGGTGCTTGTGATTGCTCTCTCGGCTGCTGGCTTCCTCCTCGTGGCTCTTGGTCCGTCGGAGTGGGTGGCAATCCTTGGCGTCGTGGCAACCTCGCTGGGTTCGGGCCTCGGGGAGGTCACCTTGCTCTCATACAGCAACCGATACGAGAAGTGAGTGCCAACCTACGGGACTTTACTTTCATCTGCTGGGCACACACAGTGCATATAATCCTGGGTTTATATGGGGTTATAAATACCAGGCTACATATTGCCGGCAGTTGCATCAACGAGAAGTTTAACTGTCACTATTTTAAACTTGTTCCTTTTTTGTGAAATCTGATTTCAATTTAAAATGCTTGCAATTCACAAAGTATTTTATGATTAGGAACTCTGATAAATTCTCAAAATTTGATGCTTAAAGGCGGACTCGAACCCCGATCTCCACCTGTCGCGGGTGTTGCTCTAACCAATTGAGCTACTTGGACCCCGATCTCCACCTGTCGCGGGTGTTGCTCTAACCAATTGAGCTACTTGGACCCTGATCTCCACCTGTCACGGGTGTTGCTCTAACCAATTGAGCTACTCGAACCCCGATCTCCACCTGTCACAGGTGTTGCTCTAACCAATTGAGCTACTTGGAACCCGATCTCCACCTGTCGCGGGTGTTGCTCTAACCAATTGAGCTACTTGAACCCTGATCTCCACCTGTCGCGGGTGTTGCTCTAACCAATTGAGCTACTTGGACACTAAATACTTTATTACTCGTTCCTTAGCTTGAAAGGAAAAATGGAATATAAAAAAATATTGAAGCCTTGGTGTGTTTATTTAATAATAGTCTTGTTTTAATATTAATATCAATGATTGCTAATGATCAATGCTCTCGTACAAAACAGGTAACTGCCATCGCAAGGTCGAATTAGCAATCACCTTTATAAGCAATTGTCTGGCCGCACGTTATGTCTCTTGAATGACAGATTCATTGGTTGTGTCATTGGTCAGAACAACTGCATGATATTGTGCAACAGCTAACAGCTCAGCTTAATCCTTGCACTTGCAACATTATGGAATCATTTAGCTTTCTATTCTGAATTGAATATGTTAAGGAATTATAATTCTTCAATTCATAATTAACTGTCATCAGGTTTTTGCTTGGCTATTGAAAAGCAGGCAAGAACCAATTAATGATAATTTAGTTCATAAAAAGTAGATGATATCTGTATTTAAATTGCAAACGCTTGCAATGCGCGGGGTATTTTATTATTATCAACACTATAACCGTCTCAAAAATTGGTTTTGACAAAATACTTTGTGAATCGCAAGCATTTTGAATTGAAATCAGAATTCACATGAAAAGGAACAAGTTTAAAATATTGACAGAGTAACTTCATGAATGTCATCAGGGATTTTAAAGCAAACACAACATATTGGTTGCCATGGTGATTTTATAATGTGAATCAACAACTAGAACAAAAGGCTTGACAATAATTACTGGCCAGTACTTGACACTGAAATGATTTGATTTTGTTGCTGATTATATGTTATCATACTTTGCTGCAGGTGACAGTCGTAGCTGTCATGACTGAATGATTAATAATTAGTTTGACAAAGTATTTCAAACATTAGCAGCTAATAATACATTAATTAGTTTGCTGCTGATAAGAGATTTACAAGTTTTGGCAAGTTTTGATTTGTGTTTGTTTGATTGTCCTCTTGAAATCAAGATTATATAACGTGATTGACACAATTATCTGACATAGAAGAATCCACTTGACCTGGTGAGGTTCTGCCCCCCTGAACTTATCAAGTCAACTTACATCACCAAGTTATTGCATTACGTAATTAGATATTAATAAGATCAGTTATTTAATTGGAATGTTAATTACTTTATGTTATGTATTCTTGTTACGACATCCAAGAAAAATGCGCTCGAGTTTATGATGATATCAAAGAAAATATATCCGTGATGCAATCGAATTAATAGGTTTTAGTTCCACTTTTATTAAATTAGTTAATTTTATTTATCAAATGTCATTTTTTGCAAATTTTTATTATTTATATTTAAAAAGTTGATATGATTTTTGCATCAATTAAAGAAACAAAACAGCAATAAGATACGGAAAAATGCCCCCCGCATTGCAAGCGTTCGCAATTTAAATCCGATTTCAAAGTATTGATAGACTCGTAATTTTAATTATTTGTTGGTCTATATAGACTATAGTTGTAAATATACATTCCATGTGTACCCATGTACCTATGTATGTACCTATGTACCTATGTACCTATGTACCTATGTACCTATGTACCCATGTACCTATGTACCTATGTACCCATGTACCTATGTACCTATGTACCTATGTACCTATGTACCTATGTACCTATGTACCTATGTACCCATGTACCTATGTACCTATGTACCTATGTACCTACGTATCTATGTACCTGTGTACCCATGTACCTATGTACCTATGTGCCTATGTACCCATGTACCTATGTGCCTATGTACCTATGTACCTATGTACCTATGTACCTATGTACCTATGTACCTATGTGCCTATGTACCTGTGTACCCATGTACCTATGTACCCATGTACCTATGTACCTTACCACAGAGCAGCAAATGTACATTTGTAAGAGAAATATAAATACAAAATACAAATGTGTTTGCCAAAGTTTGTTCTGTCAAGTTTGACAGGCGGCCATCTTTTAACCGCACTTTGTTGTTGTTGCCACAGCAACGTGATCTCAACGTGGTCGTCTGGCACGGGCGGCGCCGGCATCCTAGGATCTCTCTCGTACGCTGGGCTGACGCAGGCGGGCGTAACCCCCGGCAACTCATTGCTCATCATGCTCGCTGTACCGGCTTTCATGGCCGTTGCGTAAGTTAACTTTCACCGGGTTCAACGACCTCATAAACATATGACAGACTCATGTCTACTTGATGTAAACTTAGCACTAGTTTTAACAAAAACTATTTCAACTGGGTTTTCAATGCTAAGTGAAGAACAACTAAATTTCCCAACGTTTCGTAACTTGTACCTGTTACTTTATCAAGGGTAAGAGCAGTCCTGACAATTTTCCAATAACAAAAGAACCACAAAATTATAACAATTACCATGTTCAAGCTTCCTAAGCTAAAACCAAGTTAGTAAAAACGCCAATTTGTTCGGGATTTGATTTCAGAAAATACAAAATACGTTAGTTTTTTAGTTATTGACCCTGATTATTTTATTTAGATGCATTTAGGAAGCTTGAACTTGGTAATTGTTATAATTTTATGTGGTTCTTTTGTTATTGGAAAATTGTCAGGACTGCTCTTACCATTGATAAAGTAACAGGTACAAGCAGGGTCGGATAGGCCCATTAGGCGACCGGGCAAATGCCCGAAGGGCCGGTGGGTTTTTAGTATACTTTAGGGCCGGTTGAATTTTATCTAAATAATTTGTGTATTTTCTAGTAATGTTTAACGAGAAAAATTAGCCGAGGACGACTTACATTCCCCAGAATCAAGGTGCCGGCCGGCCGTCGGCTCGCAATGAGCGGCCTGGCGGCAACTCTTTGCGTGCCGACGGCCGAGACTATGGAAACTACGGAAAATAACATTACGTTACGTAGATGAATAAAAACACTGTGCTGCTTATGATGAAGTATATCGGCATGGTTCGCCGGCCTTTGTTTGACCGATTACCGCCTTGAAAATGTTTGTAGAAATGGAACCCGTGCTACTATTTCTAGTGTTTGGCGGCGTTAGGAAGGCTCTATCAAAGTAATAATTTCTTAAAAAATTGCGAAAAACATCTAGTATGCGCAATGGCTAACGAAAGAGTAGCACTAGGTTTGCTTACTGCAATCAGTTCAGTTATAGGGCTGGTTTCCCTGTGATCGGGTCGTTTTGTTCAGTGCGTGAAGATTGCGTATATTCGTACCTATAATGAGTGACAGTAATCTAGCGAGTGCAAACGACAACGATGGATCTGGATCAGGGAAAAGGAAATTGTTACAAGGGAGGGGGGGGGGGGGGGGGGGGGCGGGAAAGTTAAGATGTAAGCGGCAGAAATTGCTCAAAGAAGAGGCACAAAAGTGCTTTAAACTGACTGATTTGTTTACTAAAAAGTTGCCAGTAAATGTGACGCCCGTTCCCAATGAGGCTCTACTTGTACCAACACCACCGGCGGCCCCGTCTACGTTGGACATTCAGCCACAAACTTCAACCGATTTTCCAAGGATACAGCCAAATTTCCCAGACCAAGAAGTTGCAGCGGATGCGCCATTGTCACAACCCATAGTGCCAGAACAACTGGCTGGACAAGGTCAATCATTTTCAGAGGCCTATTAAATCGAACGGGCCCATTTCTTCCGGGAGCACCCATTCCAGTCTTACGATAATTTACCCTTTAATGGACCAAAAGTTTTCAACAGAAAAGATGGGACAAATCGTCGCTGGTTAAGCTATGACACCAACCAGAAAGCTCTATTTTGCACCGTGTGCATCGCTTATGGCGCTATTAACTCGGATTACGTGCAATTTAAGTCAATTGGTATGACGGACTAGCGCCATGTTTACACTCGCATAGAAGAACATGAAAGAAGTGTACATCACTGCGAAAACACCCAAAGCCACATTTTGAATTCTTCAGGGAGAGACGTCGAGTCATTGCTCTTTTCTAAATACACGGATTTAAGAAATGAGCAAGTAAAGAAGCGCCGACAGACGTTAGAACGCATCATCGAAATTGTGAAATTAATAGGGAAACGCGGGCTGAGTTACAGAGGGGGCACCGAGGCGGCTTACACGCTCGATGACGCTACGCTGGACCACGGAAATTTTGTTAGAACTTGTGCTACTTCTGGGCAAGTAGGTACGACATTGTTCTAAAGGACCATCTAGACAATGTAATCCAAAAATCAAAGGCGGCGAAAAAATCCGGGAGCAAAAAACGCGGTGGACTTGTAACACTATTATCTAAAACAACTGTGAACTACGTTGTGGACGCTATCAAACAATTAATTCAATCGACAATTTCAAACAGTGTACGCGATGCTGGAATGTTTTCAGTTCAAATTGACACTACACAGGACAATACGGTGAAAAACCAATGCTCTGTGACAATGATGAAATCATCAACATTGTTGCAGAAAAAAGCACTCTGTTGCGCCAAAAATTGTTGCTGTGATACTGCAAAGGTACGTGGTCTTTATATCTATAAATATCTCTATACCGCATCTCAATAATAGTGTATTTTTCTTTCGCTGATAAATCTACATAATAAAACTTGATAATTTAAAACAAAGAAACAAATGAGTAACATAAAATAATGTTATAAATAAGTGAAAACGTATACCAATTTACTGCGTTCGTTATCGAAAAAACAAAAAATACAACCTTTTCAGGGGGGGGGGGGGGGGGGGGGGCCGATTTTATTTGAAATGCCCGGGCCGGTTTTTTTCCCCAATCCAACCCTGGGTACAAGTTACGAAACGTTGGGAAATTTAGTTGTTCTTCACTTAGCATTGAAAACCCAGTTGAAATAGTTTTTGTTATGCTCAAGACTTTTCTTGCTCAAATGATCTCCCTCTATTTTCACCTCTACGATTGATGTTCGCTAAAATGTGTAAAATGTCGTCAGGTTCTGGCTCGTGCTGCTGCCACCGACGAAACATGCTCCGCCCCCAGCTGCATCGGAAGGGGAGGAGCTTGAGGTGGTGGCGTCACTGCGTGGATTCGGAAACAAGCTGCGTAGCGTGCCGCTCCTGCTCAAGTACATGGTGCCACTCGGCGCTGTCTACCTCTTCGAGTATTTCATAAACCAGGGCCTGGTATGTTTCATATATGTCGTGTTAGCCTAACCTTGCCACAGCCTGGTGGACTCTGACTACAGTTGTGTGAGCCTAACCTTGCCACAGCCTGGTGGACTCTGACTACAGTTGTGTTAGCCTAACCTTGCCACAGCCTGGTGGACTCTGACTACAGTCGTGTTAGTCTAACCTTGCCACAGTCTGGTGGACTCTGACTACAGTTGTGTTAGCCTAACCTTGCCACAGCCTGGTGGACTCTGACTACAGTTGTGTTAGCCTAACCTTGCCACAGCCTGGTGGACTCTGACTACAGTTGTGTCAGCCTTACCTTGCCACAGCCTGGTGGACTCTGACTACAGTTGTGTTAGCCTAACCTTGCCACAGCCTGGTGGACTCTGACTACAGTCGTGTTAGCCTAACCTTGCCACAGCCTGGTGGACTCTGACTACAGTTGTGTGAGCCTAACCTTGCCACAGCCTGGTGGACTCTGACTACAGTTGTGTTAGCCTAACCTTGCCACAGCCTGGTGGACTCTGACTACAGTTGTGTTAGCCTAACCTTGCCACAGCCTGGTGGACTCTGACTACAGTTGTGTGAGCCTAACCTTGCCACAGCCTGGTGGACTCTGACTACAGTTGTGTTAGCCTAACCTTGCCACAGCCTGGTGGACTCTGACTACAGTCGTGTTAGCCTAACCTTGCCACAGCCTGGTGGACTCTGACTACAGTTGTGTTAGCCTAACCTTGCCACAGCCTGGTGGACTCTGACTACAGTTGTGTTAGCCTAACCTTGCCACAGCCTGGTGGACTCTGACTACAGTTGTGTTAGCCTAACCTTGCCACAGCCTGGTGGACTCTGACTACAGTTGTGTGAGCCTAACCTTGCCACAGCCTGGTGGACTCTGACTACAGTTGTGTTAGCCTAACCTTGCCACAGCCTGGTGGACTCTGACTACAGTTGTGTTAGCCTAACCTTGCCACAGCCTGGTGGACTCTGACTACAGTTGTGTTAGCCTAACCTTGCCACAGCCTGGTGGACTCTGACTACAGTTGTGTGAGCCTAACCTTGCCACAGCCTGGTGGACTCTGACTACAGTTGTGTTAGCCTAACCTTGCCACAGCCTGGTGGACTCTGACTACAGTTGTGTTAGCCTAACCTTGCCACAGCCTGGTGGACTCTGACTACAGTTGTGTTAGCCTAACCTTGCCACAGCCTGGTGGACTCTGACTACAGTTGTGTTAGCCTAACCTTGCCACAGCCTGGTGGACTCTGACTACAGTTGTGTTAGCCTAACCTTGCTACAAGCTGGTGGACTCTGACTACAGTTGTGTTAGCCTAACCTTGCCACAGCCTGGTGGACTCTGACTACAGTTGTGTTAGCCTAACCTTGCCACAGCCTGGTGGACTCTGACTACAGTCGTGTTAGCCTTACCTTGCCACAGCCTGGTGGACTCTGACTACAGTTGTGTTAGCCTAACCTTGCCACAACCTGGTGGACTCTGACTACAGTTGTGTCAGCCTTACCTTGCCACAGCCTGGTGGACTCTGACTACAGTTGTGTTAGCCTAACCTTGCCACAGCCTGGTAGACTCTGACTACAGTTGTGTTAGCCTAACCTTGCCACAGCCTGGTGGACCCTGACTACAATTGTGTTAGCCTAACCTTGCCACAGCCTGGTGGACCCTGACTACAGTTGTGTTAGTCTAAACTTGCCACAGCCTGGTGGACTCTGACTACAGTCGTGTTAGCCTAACCTTGCCACAGCCTGGTGGACCCTGACTACAGTTGTGTTAGTCTAACCTTGCCACAGCCTGGTGGACTACTAGTGGATTCTAGCAATGGCTGCCAAAGAGCGGTTTGCAAGCTTGGGTGCATGCCAACCTGATAAAAGTTAAAAGTAATCCAAAATATATTAATTTTAAGTTTGGTTGATTAACATTTATTGTTTTTCATTAAATATTTTATTTTTACTGAAATTATTTAATGTTTCAAGCAAAAAAAAACATTATTTTGTTGCTTTTAGGACCACGAGTCAATCTCAACGGAGGAAGTCGTGACAAAATTCACCCACGGCTTTGACTCGGTGACTTTTCATGACCGAAAGTCATTCCTAACCTCCGTTAAAACATTAAACATATCACGGCTGTGAACCACTTTGTCGTTCAATAACAGGTTGTTTTAACAGGCAATCAGGAATGTATGGTTTGTGTTTTCCGCTGCAGTTTGAGCTGGTAGAGTTCCGTGGCATCTGGTTGGATCACAAGGATCAGTATCGGTGGCTGCAGGTCACGTACCAGATCGGAGTTTTCATCTCGCGATCGTCTGTCAACCTCATCGTTATCACACACATCTGGCTCATGGCTGTCTTGCAGGTTGGTAACCCTGACTTCATCTTCACTTCTTTGCTTTCAAAATATCGGGGACTTGCAAAAATAACACTTCGGGCAAAATCTCAGGCTTATGCAAAACATAAAAACCTTGCTTAAAAAAAATTATATATTAATATATAAATAAAACCCACAAGTATATTAGAGATACTTTTAATTGTTGTATTTATCTATACAAACCCTAGCAAAAATGTTTGTTGCATAAACTAATCATTTGATTTTACCGTACCATGGTGTTCCAGTTGGCAATGTCAGGCTGCAACCACAGGTTTGAATGCAAATCAATTATTGATATCGATTTGATTTTCATTGGAACGCCACCCAATGACAATAAATAAGTACAAACCACAGTTATGATCATTCGCAAAGTTCTAATCCCGATGGCATACTGCTATTGTGATCAATTGATTACAATTGGCAGCCTTCAAATTGTATTTTTTTTTAAGTGGCAGTCAATTGATATTTTTGCTAGGAATTGGATAAGCATAGCATTTGCTTCCGCAAAGTCTCAATTTTCTTTCTTCTGTGATCAGTGATTGTTTTGGGCGTACGCTCACTTGCGCCCCTTGAAAATACCTCAATATACACTCAATAAAGCTTCTCTCCATCCAGATTCTAGTGACTTGACCTCTCACTTGCTTTGCAGCTGATCAACGTCTTCCTGTTCACTGCCGAGGCTGTCTGGCTGTTCATTCCAAGCATCTGGATCGTGTTTGCCCTGGTGCTGTGGGAGGGACTGCTTGGGGGCGCAGCCTACGTTAACACCTTCTACCGCATATCCAACGAGGTAAACAAGGAGACCCAGTTTATCCTGATCCAGCAAGCTCATCTCAAATAACCTGGATAGAACATAGGATCTAGCCAGCTAATCTCAAATAACCTGGACAGAGCATAGGATCTAGCCAGCTAATCTCAAATAACCTGGATAGAACATAGGATTCAGCCAGCTGATCTCAAATAACCTGGATAGAGCATAGGATCCAGCCAGCTGATCTCAAATAACCTGGATAGAGCATAGGATCCAGCCAGCTGATCAAAATTGAAGCCAGGCAATCAATCTACTGTCAATCACAGGTAGGAGTCATGAAATCCAATCCGTCCTAATGATATCAATGCTTATTTTAGAGTTTTTGAAACATGTTTTCAACCAATTTTGACCGTTCAAGCAACAAAAATCACAAAAAATTTGCATGAAAACATTAAAAATAGCACAAGCTCTTTGAGAGAACCAAAATCAGGGACTTAGGATGGCGACCTTAACCAAAACCTTAGTGTTGTTAGGGTTTAGTGTCTTTCAATCCAATGGTTGGTTAACAACGGGTGCTTAGTTGGATTGAGATCTCCTGCACGAGTCCAGCATTAAGTAAGCTCTTCATGATCTGGTCTCACCTAACAGATGCTTACTTCACCCTCTAATTTACTGAAATCCCAGACTTACATTTCACAAGTCGCCCTTTAATAATAAATACGTAACTCACAATAAAACACATTAAAACACAATCACAGAGTAAATGAAAGCTGTCGACGCTGGAGAAGTGGAGCCGAGGCAAGGTCTGATGCAATGATTCTTGCAGGTGCCAGCGGAACGTCGGGAATTCTCGATGGGAATCACGAGCCTGGCGGACGCGGTGGGCATCGCCATCGCTGGCGTCGTTTCCATCCCGGTTCACAACGCTCTGTGTAGTCTTCCACGACCAACAGGCCTGCGCTAGCATCGACCAATAACAGACCTGCAAGCTGGCATCGACCAATCGTAGACCTGCAAGCTGGCATCAACCAATCACAGATGCTCGGTTGATACATTCACCAGCTCTCATTGTCGGCGGATCTTGGCTCTCTTGCAACGGCCGATCGCAACCTGAGTCTCTCTGACTCTCCACCCCCGAACTTCTTCAACCCCGGAATAAATGTAATTTTGACTTACGCCGGTTTTTATCCTTCAAGTGCTAGCGGCAAAAGTATATCCACGAGTAGAACCGCTAACAAAAGTAGCCAACGCACGGCCATCCCACGAGGGTGAATGCTCTTGGAAGGCTGTGCATCAGTTATTTTTACTGGCGCTCTCATCTGGAAAGCACTGAACTAAATTCAAGTCGTACATTGCATCGGAGAGCAGCGTAAGAAATAAGATAGGGACAGCGGAGGTGCTTCAGAACGTGGCATGTTTTCTTGGTTTCAAGTTCTTGCAGCTGACCAATCCCACGGCTTCCTCTCCAGACCAACCCAGCGTTGGGCAAGAACAGGGCGGTGTTTAACCCTGTCAACACCAAAAAAACATCGTTGCTTTAAACTTATTATAGAACTATTTTACTTATCGTTACGTTTTTACACGTACTATCTCTTATTTTGTATGAAAATGTACTTTGCTGGGATCAAATGTTGGTCGTTAAGTGTAATTAATGTTTGTATTAAAATTGTTTTTAAACAAGTTATGTTTTCTGGCTTTCTTGATCATTACAGCACAAAAGATAAACCCAGTTATTTTTATTATTAGGAACACTAAATATAAAGAAATAAAAACGGTAAAATTTACCAGGTAATATTGCCGGTACTGGTAATATTACAAATGTACATCAGTACACAAGGGTAATGCAGATTTGCTACCATAGTACTACCGTGACATGCTTCTGAAGGTAATGATGCTCATTCAAGTAAAGTACCTCAGCTAAAGTCCCAACCTTTTCTACGTTGGCAACTTGAAGAGGATGAAACAGCAGCTGGTGTTAAACAGTGTGCTTCTCTGCATGGTACGTCTTGAACACCTGCGATGAGGGACATTAATTTCAGTCAAACTACGATAAGCAAATCCTCGTTGTCAGTCTCACCAAGAGTTTGCTGCAAATATAACTTTATTTTCATTCCAGGCAGTTTCAAATGTTTGAAGAGTAATCAAACTGGTGGTCCTTCGTTGCTGAACAGAACTGTTAATTTTAAAACTAAGCTTTCCTAAAGATCATCTAAGATAACGGAGGGTGATTTGGCAAAGTATAAGGTCTTCTAGTCTGGTGTTAAAACTGGCAACTTCTTTAGTAGAACCCTTCACTCTTAAGTCATCGCTAGAACCACTCCAAGCTGTTGTAAGTGAACCAAATCATTAAAGAGGCATTTACCCTTCAAACATTTTTTTTACCATAGATTTGTAACTGTAGTATGAATTGAAATTGGCCTATTTAAAAGAATTTTCTGAAAGTATGGATCTGCCATTAATTATCTAAGATTTGTGGCTTTTTGCGCGGCGCGATCTGCGAGCTGAGTACGATTCTCTTGTAGAGTACTGTCTTTCCCTGCGGCCGCTCCGTTGGCCAAAGTCACCAAAAGTCTATCTCCTCCCTGCCCATCCCCTCCCTGCCCTATCCCCTCACTGCCCTATCTCCTCCCTGCCCTATCCCCTCCCTGTCCTATCTCCTCCCTGCCCTATCCCCTCCCTGCCCTATCCCCTCCCTGCCCTATCCCCTATCCGCTCAGAGCGGCACTGCACGGAAATATGCAATATGCTAATTACATACCTGCGGTTATTCACTTACCGTGGCTAAACGAATAATCTTATCATAAAGCCAAATTATTTCAACACAGAGGAAGGATGGAGGACTTTGCTCAAATTATTTGAATTTTATCTGATGAGAGGTTTGTCCAGGTGCTAGGGGTTGAAAAAGCACTACGGGTTATTTCTTATGGGAGTTTGTTTTCTAAGCACTTAAGCCAAAAAACGCGGATTTGGTAATTTCTGCACGGACGGCCGTGGACATCGGAGTTTTTTTTTATAGTCCAAATGTTATTATTAAATCTTCCAAATTGATGGTAAAAATTAAGTTTGAGGGGTAAATGGGGTTTTTAGCAATCAATCCTTGCAGATCACTGCTTCATTGGCAAGTATTAAAGTGACGGGACCCGCAGCAAGAGTCTTGCCCTGATATCATTGACTCTACAGTTACAATCGCAAGCGAGTGAGATTCTTCCAGACCTGGGAGATGACCGGCGATGCTTCGGGGTCTCGTAACCACTTGTTGATACAATCCGGGTTCTCCACCATCGACAGCAACGCTGCAACATGCGTTTACCGATTTAAGTTCACAAGTTGGACTTCGCTTTCTTCGGTATACTCATCAAAAATTTGCCGCTACTGCGAGCGCGTACTGACCTAGTTTAATGCAAGGCACTGACCTAGGTCAGGGTTAGGTTAGGTTAGGGTACTGACCCAGCAGGACACGTGGAGATCGCAGTCCCATCTGGATTGCTGGATTGGCCATGATGCTGGTGTAAACGGGTCCAGACTCGTCCAGCCCAACGTCCAGGTCCAGGAGACTCGGCCGACGTTCCCCGAGCATCCACTCGCACTGCCGGGCAAACAATTGTCGGGCTCACAGGCGTGACCATGGCAACTTGAAGCAACCTCGTCAAGTTATTGTTTTGTATATATTTGTTTATTAGCTACTGACAAGTACATAGTATTTGTATGGGCCTATTCTAGTAAATATTTTTATATGAAGGTAACACGGTAATATTGCACCGTTTATAACATAAAGTAAATAAAGGTGGTAAAATAGTAATAATGGTAGAGATGTATCTACTATAATATAATATACTAAAATTATAAATATAATGGTGGTAGTAGTGGTAAAAAAGTGGCTTAATGGTATAGTATTGGTAATATAATAATCTTAGGTTCTAATATGACAATAACTTATGTATAATGTCAATAATAATGGTATTGTCGTCATTGTTGGTGGGCCAGGGGGAGATGGTGAGGTGTAGAGGTTAGGTATTCCTCGAGGTTGTAGAAGGGGTTTTGGATGAGGAAGTTTCGTAGGTAGGAGTCGAAGGTGCTGCGTAGAGTGGATTCTTTGATGTGGGTCGGGAGGTGGTTGAATATTTTTGTGCATAAGTAGAGGGGACTTTGTGTGAAGAGGGAGGTGTGGTGCGGAACGATGCGAATTTCTTTTCTACTCCTGGTTGCGTGAGTGTGGATGGAGGAATTCAGGGGGAAGAGTTCAGGGTGGGATCGTACGAGGGTGCTGGCTATCTGGATTATGGTACAGGTGAGGGTAAGGATTTTATGGGTTGTGAAGTGAGGTCTGCAAGTTTTGCGGCGGGAGATGCCTGCAATGATGCGTACTGCCTGTTTTTGCATTTTAAATATTCGTTGTGCATGGGGTGAGGTTCCCCAGAAGAGGAGGCCATAGGAGAGGTGGGAGTGGAGGTGGGCATGGTACACAAGTTTTAATGAGTGGGTGTTGGTAATAGGTTTTAGTCTACGGAGGAGGAAGCAGCTGCTTTTGATTTTGTTAAGGGTTGTTTGAATGTGTTGGGACCAGTCTAGGTTGGGGGAAATATGGATTCCCAGGAATTTGGTGGTGGTTGCGCTGGGAACTACCTTGTTGTTTATTCGAATGAGTGGTGAGGAGTCGGGGGTGTTGTTTTTTGTGTGGAAATGGATGTAATGGGATTTGGACGGTTGAATGGCTAGTCTGTTGTGGAGGCAGTAGGAGGATATGTTGGATGTTTGCGCGTTGACCGTTTTGGTGAGGGTGGAAATTGATTGGGATTTGGGGCAGGTAAGGAGGTGGGTGGTGTCGTCTGCGAATTGAAAGAGTTTGCCTTGGTTGATAAATTGAGGGAGGTCGTTTACATAGATTAGGAACAGCAGTGGGGAGAGTACCGAGCCTTGGGGTACTCCTTGCAGGATTTCAAGGGGGGTAGAGAGGGAGGGTGGCAAACCGGGGGTGGTGGAGTTGATACTGACTATTTGGGTGCGGTTGGAGAGAAAAGAGGCTATCCATTTGTTAGGAATGCCCCGGATCCCGATGGAGTGGAGTTTGGAAAGGAGAAGGTTGTGGTCGATCGTGTCAAAGGCCTTACTTAGGTCATAAAATATGCCTATAGCTTGGTCTCCTTGATCTAGGGCGGTGTGGAGGGAAGAAAGAAATGAAATGTGTGGATACAAAGTCTAATAAGCCCATCTACAAAAGTGTGTGCAGCTAGCACTGGAAATAAATAAATAAATAGGATTTCAGCCGTTTCAATGACCTAAAAAGCAAACCTGAAAAGCAGAGTTTTTTTTTTTGGTTTAAAAGCTTGTGTTTCTGAACCAAACTTGTGATCCAAGCATACTTTTTCTTTGTTTTTATTGGGTTTACTAAGTGTTGGTCTACCCTACTTGATCATACTCATGTCATCATTTTTCTTCTTTGTTTTTGTGTCAGTTGATAATCAACAGACGCTGCGCAGTGTGTCAAAATGTTTTGCAAGAAGTGCAATCTAACTGGTGCTGGGGATTGAAAAAGCTTTCTGTGGGATCGTTTTAACTTTTAGACTTCTAAAATAGCATTGAAATCTACTCAAAACCTGACACATCTTTTTGGTTCAAGACCAGCATTCTTGATCCTTCTTCTGTAACTTTATTATAGTGCTAAAAATGGAACAAATGAAAGCATCTCATCTCATAGCAATCTACTGGAAAAAAGTACCGGAACAGTTCAACTTTTCCCGCTAAAACAGACAAAATAAACACAGAAATTACACAGAAATGAAGAGAGAATAAACGGCAGCGAAGAACTCACAGCCGAGGTCTGATTGTTGCCGGTGACAAGAAGCGCCTGTTGAATTGCGGTTATGTTACCGAATCCCATCTCCGTCAGGTTTTGCACGGCTCGCGGATTCGGCCGAAAGTTGCGACGTTTGGTAGCTCGGAACTCATCCACTAGGCGCGCCACCAGCGCCACCAGTGACTCCTCCCCTTGCACCGCCGGGCGGGAGATTGGGGTGGGAGGGGGCGTGGCCGGAGTTCCCGTCGAAGAAGCGGCTGCAAGTGCAGAGTGACAAGTGAGTTTGCTCGACTCAGCTAGTGTTTAAGTTAAGCTTTCTGCTGAGACCATACAATGGCGCTAGTGGCCGTCTTTTTTCACAAGCATATACAGCAAAAATACATTTTTTAAATAATTATGACTCAAAATATCATTACATATCAATCATCAAGGGTAGTTCTTATAAAGATTACGTAAGATTCATTAATGCTTGTGCTTATTGCTATGTCAATTGTGTGCAGTCCCATATGATAACCAAGTTTTAAGATCCTTGTGCGCTATGCTTGTGCTTATTGCTATGTCAATTGTGTGCAGTCCCATATGATAACCAAGTTTTAAGATCCTTGTTTGCTATGCTTGTGCTTATTGCTATGTCAATTGTGTGCAGTCCCATATGATAACCAAGTTTTAAGATCCTTGTGTGCTATGCTTGTGCTTATTGCTATGTCAATTGTGTGCAGTCCCATATGATAACAAAGTTTTAAGTTCCTTGTGTGCTATGCTTGTGCTTATTGCTATGTCAATTGTGTGCAGTCCCATATGATAACCTAGTTTTAAGTTCCTTGTGTGCTATGCTTGTGCTTATTGCTATGTCAATTGTGTGCAGTCCCATATGATAACCTAGTTTTAAGATCCGTGTGTGCTATGCTTGTGCTTATTGCTGTGTCAATTGTGTGCAGTCCCATATGATAACCAAGTTTTAAGATCCTTGTGTGCTATGCTTGTGCTTATTGCTATGTCAATTGTGTGCAGTCCCATATGATAACCAAGTTTCAAGATCATTGTGTGCTATTTTTGTGCTTATTGCTATGTCAATTGTGTGCAGTCCCATATGATAACCAAGTTTTAAGATCCTTGTGTGCTATGCTTGTGCTTATTGCTATGTCAATTGTGTGCAGTCCCATATGATAACCAAGTTTTAAGATCATTGTGTGCTATGTTTGTGTTTATTGCTATGTCAATTGTGTGCAGTCCCATATGATAACCAAGTTTTAAGATCCTTGAGTGCTATGCTTGTGCTTATTGCTATGTCAATTGTGTGCAGTCCCATATGATAACCAAGTTTTAAGATCCTTGTGTGCTATGCTTGTTCTTATTGCTATGTCAATTGTGTGCAGTCCCATATGATAACCAATTTTTAAGATCCTTGTGTGCTATGCTTGTGCTTATTGCTGTGTCAATTGTGTGCAGTCCCATATGATAACCAAGTTTTAAGATCCTTGTGTGCTATGCTTGTGCTTATTGCTATGTCAATTGTGTGCAGTCCCATATGATAACCAAGTTTCAAGATCATTGTGTGCTATTTTTGTGCTTATTGCTATGTCAATTGTGTGCAGTCCCATATGATAACCAAGTTTTAAGATCCTTGTGTGCTATGCTTGTGCTTATTGCTATGTCAATTGTGTGCAGTCCCATATGATAACCAAGTTTTAAGATCATTGTGTGCTATGTTTGTGTTTATTGCTATGTCAATTGTGTGCAGTCCCATATGATAACCAAGTTTTAAGATCCTTGTGTGCTATGCTTGTGCTTATTGCTATGTCAATTGTGTGCAGTCCCATATGAAAACCAAGTTTTAAGATCCTTGTGTGTTATGCTTGTGCTTATTGCTATGTCAATTGTGTGCAGTCCCATATGAAAACCAAGTTTTAAGATCCTTGTGTGTTATGCTTGTGCTTATTGCTATGTCAATTGTGTGCAGTCCCATATGATAACCAAGTTTTAAGATCCTTGTGTGCTATGCTTGTGCTTATTGCTATGTCAATTGTGTGCAGTCCCATATGATAACCAAGTTTCAAGATCATTGTGTGCTATTTTTGTGTTTATTGCTATGTCAATTGTGTGCAGTCCCATATGATAACCAAGTTTCAAGATCATTGTGTGCTATTTTTGTGCTTATTGCTATGTCAATTGTGTGCAGTCCCATATGATAACCAAGTTTTAAGATCCTTGTATGCTATGCTTGTACGTATTGCTATGTCAATTGTGTGCAGTCCCATATGATAACCAAGTTTTAAGATCCTTGTGTGCTATGCTTGTGCTTATTGCTATGTCAATTGTGTGCAGTCCCATATGATAACCAAGTTTTAAGATCCTTGTGTGCTATGCTTGTGCTTATTGCTATGTCAATTGTGTGCAGTCCCATATGATAACCAAGTTTTAAGATCCTTGTGTGCTATGCTTGTGCTTATTGCTATGTCAATTGTGTGCAGTCCCATATGATAACCAAGTTTTAAGATCCTTGTGTGCTATGCTTGTGCTTATTGCTATGTCAATTGTGTGCAGTCCCATATGATAACCAAGTTTTAAGATCCTTGTGTGCTATGCTTGTACATATTGCTATGTCAATTGTGTGCAGTCCCATATGATAACCAAGTTTTAAGATCCTTGTGTGCTATGCTTGTGCTTATTGCTATGTCAATTGTGTGCAGTCCCATATGATAACCAAGTTTTAAGATCCTTGTGTGCTATGCTTGTGCTTATTGCTATGTCAATTGTGTGCAGTCCCATATGATAACCAAGTTTTAAGATCCTTGTGTGCTATGCTTGTACGTATTGCTATGTCAATTGTGTGCAGTCCCATATGATAACCAAGTTTTAAGATCCTTGTGTGCTATGCTTGTGCTTATTGCTATGTCAATTGTGTGCAGTCCCATATGATAACCAAGTTTTAAGATCCTTGTGTGCTATGCTTGTGCTTATTGCTATGTCAATTGTGTGCAGTCCCATATGATAACCAAGTTTTAAGATCCTTGTGTGCTATGCTTGTGCTTATTGCTATGTCAATTGTGTGCAGTCCCATATGATAACCAAGTTTTAAGATCCTTGTGTGCTATGCTTGTGCTTATTGCTATGTCAATTGTGTGCAGTCCCATATGATAACCAAGTTTTAAGATCCTTGTGTGCTATGCTTGTGCTTATTGCTATGTCAATTGTGTGCAGTCCCATATGATAACCAAGTTTTAAGATCCTTGTGTGCTATGCTTGTTCTTATTGCTATGTCAATTGTGTGCAGTCCCATATGATAACCAATTTTTAAGATCCTTGTGTGCTATGCTTGTGCTTATTGCTATGTCAATTGTGTGCAGTCCCATATGATAACCAAGTTTTAAGATCCTTGTGTGCTATGCTTGTGCTTATTGCTATGTCAATTGTGTGCAGTCCCATATGATAACCAAGTTTTAAGATCCTTGTGTGCTATGCTTGTGCTTATTGCTATGTCAATTGTGTGCAGTCCCATATGATAACCAAGTTTTAAGATCCTTGTGTGTTATGCTTGTGCTTATTGCTATGTCAATTGTGTGCAGTCCCATATGATAACCAAGTTTTAAGATCCTTGTGTGTTATGCTTGTGCTTATTGCTATGTCAATTGTGTGCAGTCCCATATGATAACCAAGTTTTAAGATCCTTGTGTGCTATGCTTGTGCTTATTGCTATGTCAATTGTGTGCAGTCCCATATGATAACCAAGTTTTAAGATCCTTGTGTGCTATGCTTGTGCTTATTGCTATGTCAATTGTGTGCAGTCCCATATGATAACCAAGTTTTAAGATCCTTGTGTGCTATGCTTGTGCTTATTGCTATGTCAATTGTGTGCAGTCCCATATGATAACCAAGTTTCAAGATCATTGTGTGCTATTTTTGTGTTTATTGCTATGTCAATTGTGTGCAGTCCCATATGATAACCAAGTTTCAAGATCATTGTGTGCTATTTTTGTGCTTATTGCTATGTCAATTGTGTGCAGTCCCATATGATAACCAAGTTTTAAGATCCTTGTATGCTATGCTTGTACGTATTGCTATGTCAATTGTGTGCAGTCCCATATGATAACCAAGTTTTAAGATCCTTGTGTGCTATGCTTGTGCTTATTGCTCTGTCAATTGTGTGCAGTCCCATATGATAACCAAGTTTTAAGATCCTTGTGTGCTATGCTTGTGCTTATTGCTATGTCAATTGTGTGCAGTCCCATATGATAACCAAGTTTTAAGATCCTTGTGTGCTATGCTTGTGCTTATTGCTATGTCAATTGTGTGCAGTCCCATATGATAACCAAGTTTTAAGATCCTTGTGTGCTATGCTTGTGCTTATTGCTATGTCAATTGTGTGCAGTCCCATATGATAACCAAGTTTTAAGATCCTTGTGTGCTATGCTTGTACGTATTGCTATGTCAATTGTGTGCAGTCCCATATGATAACCAAGTTTTAAGATCCTTGTGTGCTATGCTTGTGCTTATTGCTATGTCAATTGTGTGCAGTCCCATATGATAACCAAGTTTTAAGATCCTTGTGTGCTATGCTTGTGCTTATTGCTATGTCAATTGTGTGCAGTCCCATATGATAACCAAGTTTTAAGATCCTTGTGTGCTATGCTTGTACGTATTGCTATGTCAATTGTGTGCAGTCCCATATGATAACCAAGTTTTAAGATCCTTGTGTGCTATGCTTGTGCTTATTGCTATGTCAATTGTGTGCAGTCCCATATGATAACCAAGTTTTAAGATCCTTGTGTGCTATGCTTGTGCTTATTGCTATGTCAATTGTGTGCAGTCCCATATGATAACCAAGTTTTAAGATCCTTGTGTGCTATGCTTGTGCTTATTGCTATGTCAATTGTGTGCAGTCCCATATGATAACCAAGTTTTAAGATCCTTGTGTGCTATGCTTGTGCTTATTGCTATGTCAATTGTGTGCAGTCCCATATGATAACCAAGTTTTAAGATCCTTGTGTGCTATGCTTGTGCTTATTGCTATGTCAATTATGTGCAGTCCCATATGATAACCAAGTTTTAAGATCCTTGTGTGCTATGCTTGTGCTTATTGCTATGTCAATTGTGTGCAGTCCCATATGATAACCAAGTTTTAAGATCCTTGTGTGCTATGCTTGTACGTATTGCTATGTCAATTGTGTGCAGTCCCATATGATAACCAAGTTTTAAGATCCTTGTGTGCTATGCTTGTGCTTATTGCTATGTCAATTGTGTGCAGTCCCATATGATAACCAAGTTTTAAGATCCTTGTGTGCTATGCTTGTGCTTATTGCTATGTCAATTGTGTGCAGTCCCATATGATAACCAAGTTTCAAGATCCTTGTGTGCTATGCTTGTGCTTATTGCTATGTCAATTGTGTGCAGTCCCATATGATAACCAAGTTTCAAGATCCTTGTGTGCTATGCTAGTGCTTATTGCTATGTCAATTGTGTGCAGTCCCATATGATAAGCAAGTTTTAAGATCCTTGTGTGTTATGCTTGTGCTTATTGCTATGTCAATTGTGTGCAGTCCCATATGATAACCAAGTTTTAAGATCCTTGTGTGCTATGCTTGTGCTTATTGCTATGTCAATTGTGTGCAGTCCCATATGATAACCAAGTTTTAAGATCCTTGTGCGCTATGCTTGTGCTTATTGCTATGTCAATTGTGTGTAGTCCCATATGATAACCAAGTTTTAAGATCATTGTGTGCTATGCTTGTGCTTATTGCTATGTCAATTGTGTGCAGTCCCATATGATAACCAAGTTTCAAGATCATTGTGTGCTATGCTTGTGCTTATTGCTATGTCAATTGTGTGTAGTCCCATATGATAACCAAGTTTTAAGATCATTGTGTGCTATGCTTGTGCTTATTGCTATGTCAATTGTGTGCAGTCCCATATGATAACCAAGTTTCAAGATCATTGTGTGCTATGCTTGTGCTTATTGCTATGTCAATTGTGTGTAGTCCCATATGATAACCAAGTTTTAAGATCATTGTGTGCTATGCTTGTGCTTATTGCTATGTCAATTGTGTGCAGTCCCATATGATAACCAAGTTTCAAGATCATTGTGTGCTATGCTTGTGCTTATTGCTATGTCAATAGTGTGCAGTCCCATATGATAACCAAGTTTCAAGATCATTGTGTGCTATGTTTGTGCTTATTGCTATGTCAATTGTGTGCAGTCCCATAAGATAACCAAGTTTCAAGATCATTGTGTGCTATTTTTGTGTTTATTGCCAAGTTAATTGTGGGTGTAAATTTACCCTCGTCTTCTGGTATTGGGTGAGAGGCCAGCAGCCACTCAAGTGCGGCGGTGGGATCCATGTGGTGGAGTCGCAGGGCGGCGACCGTGTCTTGGGGTGTGTAGCCCAGAGCTGTGAGTCGAGTCACGGTGCCGGCGTCCACCGGAGCTTCCAGCCGCTGCCGCAGGTCAGCCGCAACTGCGTCTGCCTCCGCAGTCACCGATAGCATCAGTGCACTCACCTCCGTCAGAGTTATGAAGATCTTGCGGATCTCTGCCAGGAACTGTGAGGATGGAAGTGTTGGCGGCAAGTTAATAATTTGATGGTTACTCTTGTTACTCGATGGTAACTCTTCAACTTTGAATACACTCACGTTGGATGAGCAGCCAAGAGGAAACTGCCTGACAGTGTTCTTTGCCTCAATGTTGGTCGTGATCGCAAGTATCTCTTGGGTCGTCGGGCTATCCATCCTGTCCAAGAATTCTGTACGAGTTCTATCCTCTTCCTCGATATGACTTACTCGTGGGACTAGCAGCAACTCATCTGCAAGCACAATAAAATTGAAGAAATGTTAAAAAAGTTCAATAAAGTAGAGTAAGCAGCGATTTACTCACCATTGGTTTTCAAATCTCCAACGTCGGCTATTTTTGTGTCATTGAGCAATGCTTTACAACTTAATACTACTATCAGTTTAAAATCTTTGGCTACTGCACTGGCATTGTCTACGTCGAAGTGTGTTAAAGCTGCAGTTATCATTCCTTCAACATCCTGATCACAGTTTGTGTCAAAACATGAAACATTTCCTCTGAAAATTATTTTCAGCTTTGTTGCCTTTGGGCAGGGTCCATTAGACATCTTGCTATTCTCTATTGATTTTGAAAGACTTGTCTTGAAATTGACCAACTTCGTGATTAAGGTGTGAAAGTTGAACATCGCCAGTGCAAGGATGATCCCAATCATAACAAAATCACGCCATAGGTACTCGATGCTAGAAGAAATGTGGACTTCTATTTGTCAAGCACGTGCGAATGACTTGCAGTCATCACAGCTGATATGAGGGAGCACTAGGGCCGCACTGACTCCCGGGCGTAGGAGAGGTATTGGCTTCGAAACTCGGCAAATCTTCTGTCCATTAATAATTTTGTGATGGTGGAGGAAAAAGATCAATATTATTATTTTCATTTGTAAACTACGGTAGTTTATGGCGATAACAATCGACATCGATGTTTTCCATTAGTTCAAAGTGAAATATAAGAGTCAAGCATGAAATGGCAGGGATATTTTCTTTGTCTTTTCTTCCTAGCTCTGGGTGTTTCTGGTTTAGGTGATCCTTATGCAATTCTCAGTGTGGATAGGAGGGCTTCTTTGCCGGAAATTAGAAAAGCGTACAAGCAGCTAGCAAAAGAATGGTAAGTGAGTCGTGAAATCTTTTGACCTCATAAGTTTCACTTTGATTTCGCAGAACTTGACCATGACTCTGCAACGGCTTGTTCCAGGCATCCAGACAAAAACAAGGACCCAGCAGCCGAGACCCGGTTTGTAGAGATCAACCAGGCGTATGAACTACTAACAGACCCCGAGCGCAGGAAACACTATGACAATACGGGGCTAACGGAGGAAGGCCCACAGTTTCGCAACCGGCCCGACTACAGCCAGTATCGACGCTCAGAACCTCTCGACGACTTGTTCGGGTTTCAAGCGAATGGATTCAAATTCCACTTCAAGGACCGCGACATCACGTTGTTCCACCGGCTAAGTGTGACCACGCGAGCGTACGAGGGCAAGCTGATGCCGAAGAGCATGAGGACGCCGCAGCTGATACTGTTTTATTCTGACTGGTGCTTCAGCTGTCTTCAAGTCGAACCAGTCTGGCGTAGAGTCATTGATGAACTGGAGCCCATCGGGTGCGTAGAGTTGCTCATTTATTCAATTAAATTCACCGCTAAAACCATATCAGTTCTCAAAATGACTTTCTCCAAACTATTCCAATATACCAGGCCTCAATGATATATTTGTAATTTGTTTGTATATGAATATGAGGGCATGAGGTTGATTTAGCGTAATTGGATAGCAGTATCCAAAACGCTGAAGCCATATAAAATGCATGTAAAGAAATACAAGGTTGATTATGACTTCTATTATGTAACGTGTATGTATTCCCAATGAACTGATCTCTGCAATCAATCGGTAGCTAACGTCAAGTTTGTGTAGGTTTGGAGTTGCGACTGTGCATGCAGAGAATGAGCCGCTTCTCACGAGGAAAGTCGGCGTCCACTCGCTGCCGTGCCTCATCATGCTAATGGACGGCAAACCGTACATCTACAAGGAATCTCTCTTCAGTGTACAGAAGGTAAGTCTACAATCGGTAAAACTGTGCTAAGCCGTCGTACACTTAACCTCCAAGCATTTGATAATGATGCCATGCTAGGCATCAGTAGGCCAAGAAAACAAAGTCCCGGTAAAATTGGGTCAGAGCTGACGTTCAGGTGCTCGGTATAGGCGTGGCATCCACCGCTCGAGAGCATCCTCGGCAGATTATCAAGAAATTAAAACAAATGACCACCTGTCAAATAGCCCCCATTCCAAAGAGCTCAGTACAGCCCGACTGAATTCATGGCTTAAACAAAACAATCCATTCAAACAGATTCCTAGTTCTAAAATAAGGTAGTCATCATGGAAACACATGGTCTGTTTTGCTTCCCTATCAGCTTTTAAATGTTATTGAAAACTGACACAAAGTTTTGGTAATTTTTTTTTCCATCCACGCTGAGCCTGATTCCCGTGTTTTTGCGCAGGTGGTGGAATTTGTGCGATCGCGGTTCCCTTACAAGCTGGTGCCTGCCGTCTCGGAAGACTCGGTGGATGCTTTCCTTGCCGGCTGGGCCGACAACCGAGTCCGTGCACTCGTCTTTGAGCGCCAGGAGAACGTACGACTGCGATACCTGCTCCTAGCGTACCACTATCGCGACCGCGTCGCGTTCGGATTTGTGCAGCTCAACGCACCAGACGTTGAAAACATTTTGCAGAGGTGGGCTTTTGTAGATTGACCGTGGATATCTTGACTGTAGCAAACATAGGTATGGCAACCCAAGAAGGCATCTTCAATGGGAGCCAGGGACATGTGTGTCAAGGTATAGGGCATGGTGCAAGCATGGATGTGTACAGCTGGGTTGGCATCTTCAATGAGAGCCAGGGACATGTGTGTCAAGGTATAGGGCATGGTGCAAGCATGGATGTGTACAGCTGGTTTGGCATCTTCAATGGGAGCTAGGGACATATGTGTCAAGGTATAGGCCATGGTGCAAGCATGGATGTGTACAGCTGGGTTGGCATCTTCAATGGGAGCCAGGGACATGTGTGTCAAGGTATAGGGCTTGGTGCAAGCATGGATGTGTACAGCTGGGTTGGCATCTTCAATGGGAGCCAGGGACATGTGTGCCAAGGTATACGGCATGGTGCAAGCATGGATGTGTTCAGCTGGGTTGGCATCTTCAATGGGAGCTAGGGACATATGTGTCAAGGTATAGGCCATGGTGTTTGGTTATGGTGCATAGGACAATGTTTGGTTATGTCTGTTTCGTTGTGTTCCAGGTACAAGGTCCCACGTGACATGGACAGTCTGCTGCTGTTCAATGAGAATGTCCAGCGTCCTGTGGCCAGTCTGAGCATGGCCGACATTCCTGTCAAGACAATGCACGATGTCATTGATAGCAACAAGTACTTGGCCTTGCCGCGCCTCTCCTCCCAGGTCAGAGCCTTGATTGCACGTTGTATAAAAGCACTTGGTAATTTTGTCGTTTGTTACCAGGCCCAATCCCCTAGATCTGCAACGATACATATTTTTGCCATTACAAAAGTGGTTACTTCAGGCTAGGTCTAGGTCTACGTGGTTTTGTCTAGGGGGGCTAGGTCATTTGCTACTGACATTTCTTGAGACATTGTTGAGCTCTTATTTGCATTATTTGGTTCCACGTTCAATTCTGTGTACCTGAGATTCAGCCAGAAGAAAAATGTCAACTTGCTAGGAATGTCATGAAAGTAACAGTAACATTGTTTAACGTGTATTGCCTTGTGTTTCAGGGAGTGTTTGACGCACTTTGTCCGCCAGACTCACGCAAACGTCTCTGTGTTGTCCTGGTAACGGAGGAGGCCGTGGAACACGAGGAACCACGCCGCGCGTTGCGTCAGTACGCCCAGGACGCTACGTACACCCCAGACAGGGTGCGCTTCTCCTACATACTCCAGGTACGTAGACCTGGCAGCTCATGTTGACCATCTGGAGAGGTTCATAGACACAGTGAGGGATCCAACATGGTTAGAACAGCAACTTCACTCGCCTTGCTTATCAACCTCTCGACAGCAACTTCACTCGCCTTGCTTATCAACCTCTCGACAGCATGGATTTGTGGAGGAATCCTCTTGTTCACGTTGTACCGTCCTTCGGAAGGGACGTTAAGCCGGTGGTCCCCTTGGTCTTCGACAGGAGTAGGCTACGTGCCGGCACCGGGTTTCCCCTCCTCCCTTCTAGGCTAGGTTAGGTTCATCATCATCCACTCATTCACCGACGTCATTAGACCAGTGCCACATGGCACGTCATCAAAACAGTGCTATGTTGAACACAACAAATCAATCAATCCTTTTCGGGGTCTTTTTCGACAGAGTCAAAACTAAGCTTTGCTGCAAGCTTCGATGAAACAAAGCAGTGATGAAGCACCTGTGATGTCACAATCCCCAGGAAACACGTGTGTATTAACCAAGTTTGTTGTTCCTCCAGGAGCGTCAGAGTGCATTTGTCTCCGCGCTGACGGCAGCTGCGGCCCCGCAGAGCTCCGCGGCTCCGCAGGTTGTAATCTTGTGGCGCCGCGACGTACGACGGCTGCAGTACGAGTGGCTGCCGTCCGACGCGGCGCGACGATGGAACGACACGCGAGACAAACTCGAGTCAACGATCGCTCGACTGCTGCGTTCGGCGGAGGAACTTTCATACGAAGCCGTAGTCACCGAGCTAATAGACGAGCACGCACAGGTACCTCGGCGCTGTTTACAGTCACAAGATTATGATGGCAATGCTCTTTATCCTAAACTTCGATATCCACAAATACCCCACTAATGACCAAACAGAGAACATGGCTAACTACTGCCTTGACAACAAACTTGCACTGCAAGCTTTCAAGAAAGTACACATGCACTTCCACTCAAAGTCCCAAGCACCCACCGTCTCTTTGCTAATCAAAGTGAACAGTCAAGTTATTCCCAGCAATCCCTCCATAAAATTCCTTGGAGTACACCTCACTCCCACTCTCGACTGGTCCACACACTTCCAAAATACCTTCCTCAAAGTCAAAAGTAGCTGCTTCCTTCTTTGCTGCCTCAAGCCTATAGTTAGTCTATCCACCCTCTGCACTGTCTACCACACCCATCTCCACATCCACCTGTCCTACTTTGTCCTGTTCTGGGGCATCACTCCAGCTCCTAATAGACTATTTGTACTGCAAAAACAGGCAATTAGAATAATAGCTGGCATATCACGTAGAAAGACTGCCAAACCTCGTCCCACCAACCTCCGCTTACTTACCCTAACCTGCACCATCATCCACGTAGGTGGGTTTTGTAGTATTCAACTGGGTTTTGAATGCTAAGTAAAGAACAACTAAATTTCCCTATGTTTCGTAACTTGTACCTGTTACTTTATCAAGGGTAAGAGCAGTCCTGACAATTTTCCTATAACAAAAGAACTACACAAAATTATAACAATTACCAAGTTCAAGCTTCCTAAATGCATCTAAATAAAATAATCCTTGCTGCTGTTTTCCAATTGCAAGGAAATATTCTAGAATAGTAGTAACGTCGCTGGACATGTCCAGTTCACTGTTGTACTTGAGCCTTGTCAACTTTTGTGAGTCATCTTTTTGTTATTTTGTTGCTTTTTTTAAAGAATATTTTGTAGATTTTGATATTTTTAATAATAATTTGTATTTGTATTTTATTAGCTGTCCAGTACATTGTCATCCATAGCAGTCTAACATCATATATTATGTGTTTAACTTTTGAAATGAAGGCTAAACTTAGCAATATTCAAATAAGATAACATCATCCGATAGCATTTATAAAGAAATGCATGTCAAAGTTGTGAAATAAAATAAATAAATAAATAATCTCTATTATAAAAATCCTCTAAATGATCAAACTCTTCTCGAAGGCTCGGACATCGAAGATGAAGTCATCTGTCATCTGTTATCTACGATGAGTTGTATTTGCCTTGCTTAGGGCGTGGTATCGAGGATGGTGTCCCGACTGCTCTCTACCGTGGATTTCTTCCGAGACAACATCACGAAGGATGAGTTGCTGTCGGTGCTGTCGGTGCTAGCAACGGTTGCCGTCATCGCTGCTGCTGGTTATGTCATGTCTTACCTCGTTCGTCTTGAAGAGGAGGTGGTCAAGAGTCAGACGGATGCAGACGCTAACGGAAACCTGGCCGCCGGCGGTAAACCCAGCGCAGGTCAGTTCACATCTTCAGCGTCTGGAAGGATCTGCTTTTTAGATGGGGTGCCCCAAAACCAAATCGATTAATTCAATAAGCAATTGAATGCCAGACAGCCCAAGCTGACTTGTGGTTGGTCGACTCAGGTTTTACCCGTATGTTCTCGGGCTCAGGCGGTGTATTTGTATCTTTAATTTGTCCCTACATCGTATTAGATACTTCAAAATAAAATAATAATAATAATGGTTTTATTAGCAACTTAGGATTATACACAAAAAGTGAATTGCACTGTCTGGTGGTTTACAATTTTACAATGTTTGTCAAGTTGATTGAATGACAGGCTGTTCCATAGCCTGGTTCCTCTGCCAAGCAGTGAGTGGCGTCCTATGTTTGTCAAGTTGATTGAATGACAGGCTGTTCCATAGCCTGGTTCCTCTGCCAAGCAGTGAGTGGCGTCCTATGTTTGTCAAGTTGATTGAATGACAGGCTGATCATAGCCTGGTTCCTCTGCCAAGCAGTGAGTGGCATCCTATGTTTGTCAAGTTGATTGAATGACAGGCTGTTCCATAGCCTGGTTCCTCTGCCAAGCAGTGAGTGGCGTCCTATGTTTGTCAAGTTGATTGAATGACAGACTGATCATAGCCTGGTTCCTCTGCCAAGCAGTGAGTGGCGTCCTATGTTTGTCAAGTTGATTGAATGACAGGCTGTTCATAGCCTGGTTCCTCTACCAAGCAGTGAGTGGCGTCCTATGTTTGTACGATACAACTTTATAAATAGTTTCTGTCCATTATCAGCCTAAACCACTGCCTTGTTTTGGCAGTATTAAATAATAAAATAAAAGTACAAACATAGTTTGCACCATAGAAGGAAAAGTCAGAGATTGGCTAAATAAAAAAACTTACAAAATCTAACCAACTTGACTTATGAATGTTTTAACATCGGTAATTCTCTTTTCAACAAAACACAGTCTCCCTCGTTTTTCCTTCAACTTTCACCGCCTCTTGGCTCACCGGTGATTCCAGAGTGAATTAATTGTGCCGTTACCTCGGTGATGGTTGTGTTTGCAGGCGGGACGGCGGCGGCTCCCGAGCTGCGCTTGCATGAGCTGCGCGGGGAGACGTTCAACGGCATGGTGCGCCTTCTAAAGCCCGGCTGCCGCACCCTCGTCCTCCTGGTAGACTCTCGGTCACGTGCCGAGCTCATACCAGACTTCCATCGCATGGTCTGGCCATATCGCAAGAACAAGACGCTCATGTTCGGGCATCTCAACCTGGACCGCGGTCTCGAATGGTACACATTGCACTAGCATTAGCTTTGTTTGCCATATGATGGGACATTCCATGTCAAATAGGACAACCCTTGAACTTGAACGACTCGGAATTTTATGAAATTCGGCACACTTGTTCAGAATGTTGGTTTGAGTAAAAGTATTTTATTTTTTATTTTTTTACTCGAAGACTTCAAAAGTTACAGGGGTTTGAAGTTATGGATTGATGGGTTATAGATTAGTCTTATACTAATTGATTATTGATCTTATAGATTAGATTACGGCTCTTGGCTGCCGATCGACATCGGCATGATCTCGCTCTTAACGCGTGCAATACCCACGCTCTGACACAAAACCTGTCGTAATAATTATGATGATTTTCTTTATCTCGGTGAACAAATAATTGTCGTGGAAAGCGTCATACAGATAAATAACTGATAAAATATACGGTTTTGTCTGTTTAATTTATTGTTAAAGAAATTAAGAAATTCTTTTATCCTGGTAGAAACATTTTGATTCCAGATTCTCCTTTAGTTCTATTAAAAATGACTTTGTTTATTAATAATAATAATAATATTAATTTGTTCTCATACTAAGCCATGGTACATGTTTTATGATTGCCGGTTGTATAGTGTTTGGTTGAAGTTAGCTACGTTATTTACAAGACTAGTCGTTTGGATTGTTCTGTCTTTGATTTTCTTTAAACCGGCGTCTAAATTCCTTTGCGTTCTTGGGGAAGGGGGACGCGACCGGAGCAGGGAGTAAATTCTTGTAGTTGCTTTGTGGATTCATATTTCTAAATGTTAAAACAATCAACTAGTAACAAGCAACTAGTAACTAGGGGCAACTGGAGCCCAAGTGTGTGACATTATGGTCCATCATTGACACTTGTCTCTCTGTCCAGGTACAAGACTTTGCTGACCATGAGCTTGCCGGAGCACCGGGAGCTGAACATCAACCCCAAGAACTGCATTGGAACGGTGCTCTCGTTGACTGGTCATCGCAAGTACTTCTGCATGTACCACGTCAAGCACCCGGAGTGGGCGGCCGGCACCAAGCGGCCTCCTGGTGGCACCAAGGTAGGCACAGGTGGCATGCTTTGCAGCTAGGTTAGGCTAGGCTAGGCTAGGTGAGGTGAGGTTAGGTTAGGTTAGGCTAGGCTAGGCTAGGCTGGGTTAGGTTAGGTTAGGTTAGGCTAGGCTAGGCTGGGTTAGGTTAGGTTAGGCTTGGTTAGGTTAGGTTAGGTTAGGTTAGGCTGGGCTAGGTTAGGCTAGGCTAGGTTAGGTTAGGCTAGGCTAGGTTAGGCTAGGTTAGGCTAGGCTAGGTTAGGTTAGGCTAGGTTAGGCTAGGTTAGGCTAGGTTAGGTTAGGCTAAGTTAGGCTAGGTTAGGTTAGATTAGGTTAGGTTAGGTTAGGTTCCATTACCAGGCAGTATTGAAATAGGAATCGGTCGTTTGACTGATTTATTTTCACTCTTCTCATACATTTAAATTAGATAAAGTCTCTTTCTTAAGCATTTCTTTCAATTATCCGAGTCACTGAGATTTCAAAAGTAAATTCACATAAACGTCATCAAAATCAGTTTATGGAGTAATTTCCAGTCAACTAAAGGCCGTAGAGGCAGTTGGTGGCAGGCAATGATGCTACGCAGTTTGCATTTAGTCGAATATTACCACAATGGTACTTTGAAACATTGAACTGCCACGTGAAACAAATTATTTAGATGCATTTAGGAAGCTTGAACTTAGTAATTGTTATAATTTTAAGTGGTTATTTTGTTATCCCTTACCCTTGATAAAGTAACAGGTACAAGTTACGAAAAGTTGGGAAATTCAGTTGTTCTACACTTAGCATTCAAAACCCAGTTGAAATAGTTTTTGTTAAAACTAGTGCTAAGGATAAATCAAGTAGACATGAGTCTAAAAACCATCATATAAAATCAATTCGATTCTTGCGATACCCGTTTGCTAAACTCCTCCCCCCATGCAACAGGCTGGCGACGGAGCCTTCATGGGTTTCGACGGCAGCGACTCGGAGCCCGAGGAAGCCGACGTCGAAGCAGGAACGGCCACGCGGTTTCCGCAAGACAAATACAACAACGTCATGTTCCAAGGCAACCTCCTTGACGGCTTTCCTAACTGGTTGGATCGTCTGTTTGAAGGCACAACTCAGAGATATTACATCAACTACTGGCCAGACTTCACCTCCAAGTAGTGCCACTGTAATGTTGACATTTCCTTACCTCATATCCACATTGACAGTCATTTGGGAATACAAAATTTGTGGCAAGAGCTGATCTTGCCTGCGTTAATACAGCCTAACATGGTTGTAAATTATCAGGCAGGTTCCAAGGACCGATTGTTGAACCTATATTGGTTATATGCTAGTTGCGTGCTAAATTTCTCCAAACTAACTTTGACGATTTCGCTTCGAAATTGGATTCTATCGTAAATATATACGATGAATTGTGATCTGACAGTTGACACGTTGGGAAAAACATAAGCTATGCATATCCATCGTCCTGATATACATTTGCTGATTGGTTGCTAGGTTAATAATCGAATCAAAACTGCAACAGGCTAGAAATAGATTGGAGTCAAGTTGGCAATATTTGCGATGAACCTGCGTTGACCAAAGCGAGAATAATCGCAAGCTTTGATTGCAAATCGAGTATCAATCCATTTTAGAGCGAACCTTATTCGCAGGCACTAAGTCTTCAAACGAGGCAGAACTACCGTCTGTTTTTATATCGGCTTCGGAGCGAAAGTGCTCACCCGCGAACGGAACGAGTTCTCTGCCGTTGAATATTGCCGTCTCCACCGCTTGTTCCGAATCCTCACGTAGCTAGTGCCAAGCGAGACGGGATTAGCCCGAAATCGTCGATAACTTTTTCCATGTTTTTCTACAGTTTCCAGAACGTGTTGTATTTACGAGAATGTGTTTTTTGTTTCCCGCATGCAAGGATTGAACTGTGCCACACATAATTTGGTTGTATTAAATAAATTCTAGTCAGACCATATGAGTGTTTTTAAAACATTTTAATAATATGGCCATCTTGTTATCACGACCCAACGTTGTAAGTGACCACACGTGGTGCTTGCTCAGGTTGGCAAGATCGCGTGGGTCCCTGAACCATCGACGCCGTGAGGAGAGGTTGGCATTCGTGCACGGGTACAGCTGATCTCCCACCGTGTCGATTCCTTCGCTAATATCTCTACATAGCTCACTCTTTAAGTATTACCTAAGTGCTTGCACGAGAAATCTTGCAAGTGTATAAAATGTATCAATAAGATTTTAAATAAATACCTACAATCGTTGAAACCATGTTTTTCTTTCGAGTTACTACGTTATTGCATAAACCTCTTCTTCTCAAATGGATTAAAGTTCAGAAGTTACCATCATTTCCTACACATGTGGAGAGACAACTACTGATGGACTGTATCTCTGACAGTATATATATATATACAAAAAAGGAAAGAGTTCATTACGAACCAAGTAAATCACTAAAATTAAGCTGCTTCAAAAGTAAAATATTAAAACATGGAAGCAAGACAATGCATTATTGCTCACATTCAAATCTAACCATCATGCAACCCAATGCTGGGTATTCAATTTAAATGCAGACAATTTCAGACAATAGCAGCTTTACATCACAAAACATGCAAGCACCAGTGGAATAGTCAACACAATCAAGAAAATGGCTGACACATAGCATTCTTGCTTTATAATATTAATAGCTCTCAAGGGAAAATGTTGTTAAAAGCCTGTGTGTTGGTTACTGTTGCTGGTTACCGCTTGTGTTTCTATTCTCTTCCCTGACTTCCAGTGATGAAATGTCAAACAAAACATCAGCCAGCATTCTGTCAATAAAAAAACAGCTGGCCATGACTTGGCCAAGACCAGCCATGACTGCCTGGAAATACTTGCTACTTTATGTCAGCATTTTGCAACTTGTTGGTTAGAAATCATAACAAGGGACATAAATAGTTGTTTTTACATTAAAAAAACCTAGAAATTCAATTCACGCCAGCGCATCAATGAACTCTGCCCTAGCATGCACTCAATAGCTTCTAGCATGGAGTGGTGCATTTAAAAAACATTTTTATGAGAGATTATTTCCAGACAGTCAATGGGTAAAGGCAAGAGATTAAAAACACTATTGATAGGCTGATAGGTGATCCAGCAATCTGAAATCACCCCACGAAGCCAACCTCTATAGATTGGGGGCTATGCTGGCTTCTTATCTGCCTCGAGTCTTCTGTGTGGGTGCTTAGCAACGGGTGCCACCCGACCGAACATGCGACCAAGGTCGATGAACGAGTAGGCGCTGACTCGAAGTACGCCGGCCACGAGGTCTGACAACGCCGTGTACGCCATCTCTGTCTTCTCACTCGGCCGCGGGACACCTGCAAGCAGATCTGGCACGGTAACCTTCTCAACCGCCACATTTCACTGATATACTGGATGATACATAAGTATAACTCAACTAAACTCAACTAAATGACATTTAAATATTGTAAGAATAACTGATAAGAAACTGATGCCACTCACAACTTTTGGACCAAGGAAAACTATTTGAAATGGGTTTTGAATGCTAAATACATGTTACAAAACAACGGGAAAATTTTAGCTGTCCTTAACTTAGCATTAAAAACCCATTTCAAATAGTTTTCGTCTTAAAACTAGTGCTAAGGATGAATCAAGTAGACATGAGTCTGAAAACCATCGTAGACTATTGGACTATTTGGACCTAGAGAGTAGCACCAACTAATACGTTATTATAAGGTACTCTACTGATCGTAGTCTTATTCACTATTATTATTATTACATTTTAAATCACAGTTCACAGTCCCATATGTTAACTTATTCTATACGACCATACAATTACCATGTTACTTGTCAGTAGCCAATCATATAAACAACAAATGGTACTCAGAACTAAAATGGCTGAAAGTTGTGTGAATTGGCGGCTTACATTTGGAAACATCGAACAGATACTTGTAGTAGCTGAGCTGTTTGTAAAGTTCTCCGCTCGAATACTGAAACAAACAGATGCAAGAATCAAATCTGTCAATCTTGACAAAATATGAAAGTTATATTTAAAAGAAACAAAGTCAAAATGCACAATATGTTGTGCACATGTCTTTTAGGTGCCCAATCTTAAATAAAAGTTGTAAAAAGGATTCCACGGGTGAGCCAATTTGTGCAAGTTTCATCAGCCAAAGACAATCAAAAACCATTACGCATCGACGTCAGAAGCCGTGAATACTTTTTGAATTTTTGAGCATGCTGTCGTTAGCAACGGGTATTTCAAACATTTCTCGGCTGCAAAATGCAGGAAAAGGGTGGCGGACGTCTGTTACACTTTTCATTTGTATAAATTTCAGATTTTGAGCATCAGATCGTGAGATTTAAGTACCAAGAGGCTGGATAATGTTGTGGTCTTTACTAAATAGAGATGAAGATATTTATAAAATGCCATGTTCAGAGAAGAGAGTTCAGAGATATAAAGATGCCCTATGTAGCAGCAGACATGCTGGCGCATTGAAAAACCACTTTAAGCCCCTACAGTAATTTCAGCACAAGAACCACCAACAAAAACTACTGACAACTGGAGAAATGTTGTTGGAATGCCGTGTGTTTGTGGTTCTGATCCTGAAATTACTGCACCTTCTTATGTCAAACTTTGGCTCTCAGTCTCCAATGAGCAAACACGTATCTTCCGGCTCGGGTTGGGTTAGGTTAGGGTTGGGATCTGTACAAACCTCGCGGTACATGACGCAGACGTTGCAGCCACCGCACACGGGATAATTCTTGTAGAACTTGAGCGGCAGACGACGAGTGCGGTAATCACAGGCTGGGTCCTCGCAGATCAGCCATTTCTAAAACATGAAACATAACCTAGCATCCTGCCACCTGTTGCAACCTTCAAATTCTAGCCCAGGCTACTCTTTTAGTTGCAACCTGACCCAACATATAATAACCTACGTGAAAGTAACCTGATTTGACACCAAATACTTTTCTTAGCCTATGCTTAAAAAATATATAATAATAATATTTTCTATACAAGGAATAAGAATAGAGTTCCGAGAGGCTGTATTCTTGCCGCTGTAAAAAAGGAAAGAGCGTGGTTCACCACGCGACCTCGACTTTCTTCTTCGGTAAGTTGTTCTCTCTTTCCTCCTTCACCGCAACAAATATCAATACCAAAGTTTTGCATTTTTTAACCCCAAGACTTGGCTTTAGCCTCGTCTAAATGTCACATTGTTACAAACGTTGCCATGGTTACAAGGCGGCGGTCACTGACCTGGTAATAAGTCGCTATGTGCCTGCGCATGGCAGCGCTGAGCGTGTTCTTCACCCCGGCTAGACAGTCGACAGGCGCCAGCGCACAATCGACGCCAGCGCAACGTTCCAGCGCAAAGTCGGAGCCGCCGGGCGGAGCCAGCTCGTTGTCGGTGCCGCAGCCGACGCAGCGGAACCGCAGTCGCTCGCAGTTGCGGAACCGTTCCTCGGGATCGAGACGGAGCGAGGCTCCGACCTCGTTGTCCCTCGGCTCCGTCGGAGCTGACGTGGCCTTGTGACGATACTTGCTGGCGTCCAGGCCTGAGCATGATTTTACATATTTATTTATTTACTCCCATACTTAGGCTTGGTACAAGTTCTTATGCAAGTTCTTAGAGTAATAGGAAAGTACATTTCTGTTATTTTATTATTAACAACACTAGAACCGTCTCAAAAATTGATGCCCAAACGCAGACTCGAACCCCGATCTCCACCTGTCACGGGTGTTGCTCTAACCAATTGAGTTACTTGAACCCCGATCTCCACCAGTTGCAGGTGTTGCTCTAACCAATTGAGCTACTTGGACCCCGATCTCCACCTGTCGCAGCTGTTGCTCTAACCAATTGAGCTACTTGGACCCCAATCTCCACCTGTCACGGGTGTTGCTCTAACCAATTGAGCTACTTGGACCCCGATCTCTACCTGTCTCGGGTGTTGCTCTGAACCATTGAGCTACTTGGACACTGGCTTTTTGATACGATTTTAGTGTATGAGAATGTATTTGAATACTAAAATACCCCGCGCATTGCAAGCGTTTGCAATTTAAATAAGATTTCATCCTAATACATTTCTGTTAAATCATGATTGCCGGTTGTATGGTGTCTCAATGTGGCATGAAAAGCTTGGACTTAATGAGCTTCGTGTTTGCAAATGGCAACTAAAGAACCTACCAGTTCATCGACGACTTCCATAGCACATACATGAGTCATGGTCTTACATCATACGGACGAGGTCCTTCATTATCTCGGATCAGATTCAATTCAACAGCACAAAGAATGAAAGTACATCGCCAACTTGTTCCGATCGTTTGTCGACGAACATTGCACGATATTACGGAGGTATTAACGCGACTGTAGACAACCTACCGAGCACTTCTGCAATGCGGGCTGCGTCTGTTCCCTCCAAGGGATCGCACAGCCGGGAAATCACCGGGTGGATCTGATTAGCCAGGTAATATCCGACGTCGACGCGGAGGTCGGCATTGGCTCGCACTTCATCGATGTGGTACGCTCGCTGGGTAGCCGCGTTTTCTGTCCCGTCCTGCAGGCGTTTCAATTCCAACATTTGTGTCATAGTTCTTGGTGCTGTTGGACAGGAGCAGCCAACACAGTGTGTCAAAGTGACAAGGCTAAGCGGTGGCCGGTCCCTGGTGCTGTTGGACAGGAGCAGCCAACACAGTGTGTCAAAGTGACAAGGCTAAGCGGTGGCCGGTCCTTGGTGCTGTTGGACAGGAGCAGCCAACACAGTGTGTCAAAGTGACAAGGCTAAGCGGTGGCCGGTCCTTGGTGCTGTTGGACAGGAGCAGCCAACACAGTGTGTCAAAGTGACAAGACTAAGCGGTGGCCGGTCCTTGGTGCTGTTGGACAGGAGCAGCTAACACAGTGTGTCAAAGTGACAAGGCTAAGCGGTGGCCGGTCCTTGGTGCTGTTGGACAAGAGCAGCCAACACAGTGTGTCAAAGTGACAAGGCTAAGCGGTGGCCGGTCCTTGGTGCTGTTGGACAGGAGCAGCCAACACAGTGTGTCAAAGTGACAAGGCTAAGCGGTGGCCGGTCCTTGGTGCTGTTGGGCAGGAGCAGCCAACACAGTGTGTCAAAGTGACAAGGCTAAGTGGTGGCCGGTCCTTGGTGCTGTTGGACAGGAGCAGCCAACACAGTGTGTCAAAGTGACAAGACTAAGCGGTGGCCGGTCCTTGGTGCTGTTGGACAAGAGCAGCCAACACAGTGTGTCAAAGTGACAAGGCTAAGAGGTGGCCAGTCCTTGGTGCTGTTGGACAGGAGCAGAAAACACAGTGTGTCAAAGGGACAAGGTTAAGCGGTGACCGGTCCTTGGTGCTGTTGGACAGGAGCAGCCAACACTGTGTGTCAAAGAGACAAGGCTAAGCGGTGGCCGGTCCTTGGTGCTGTTGGACAGGAGCAGCCAACACAGTGTGTCAAAGTGACAAGGCTAAGCGGTGGCCGGTCCTCGGTGCTGTTGGACAGGAGCAGCCAACACAGTGTGTCAAAGTGACAAGGCTAAGCGGTGGCCGGTCCTTGGTGCTGTTGGACAGGAGCAGCCAACACAGTGTGTCAAAGTGACAAGGCTAAGCGGTGGCCGGTCCTTGGTGCTGTTGGACAGGAGCAGCCAACACAGTGTGTCAAAGTGACAAGGCTAAGCGGTGGCCGGTCCTTGGTGCTGTTGGACAGGAGCAGCCAACACAGTGTGTCAAAGCGACAAGGCTTAGCAGTGGCCGGTCCTTGGTGCAGTTGGACAGGAGCAGCCAACACAGTGTGTCAAAGTGACAAGGCTAAGCAGAAGCCAGTCCTTGGTGCTGTTGGACAGGAGCAGCCAACACAGTGTGTCAAAGTGACAAGGCTAAGCGGTGGCCGGTCCTTGGTGCTGTTGGACAGGAGCAGCCAACACAGTGTGTCAAAGTGACAAGACTAAGCGGTGGCCGGTCCTTGGTGCTGTTGGACAGGAGCAGCCAACACAGTGTGTCAAAGTGACAAGGCTAAGCGGTGGCCGGTCCTTGGTGCTGTTGGACAGGAGCCGCCAACACAGTGTGTCAAAGTGACAAGGCTAAGCTGTGGCCGGTCCTTGGTGCTGTTGGACAGGAGCAGCCAACACAGTGTGTCAAAGTGACACGGCTAAGCGGTGGCCGGTCCTTGGTGCTGTTGGACAGGAGCCGCCAACACAGTGTGTCAAAGTGACAAGGCTAAGCGGTGGCCGGTCCTTGGTGCTGTTGGACAGGAGCAGCCAACACAGTGTGTCAAAGTGACGAGGCTAAGCGGTGGCCGGTCCTTGGTGCTGTTGGACAGGAGCAGCCAACATAGTGTGTCAAAGTGACAAGGCTAAGCGGTGGCCGGTCCTTGGTGCTGTTGGACAGGAGCCGCCAACACAGTGTGTCAAAGTGACAAGGCTAAGCGGTGGCCAATCCTTGGTGCTGTTGGACAGGAGCAGCCAACACAGTGTGTCAAAGTGACAAGGCTAAGCGGTGGCCGGTCCTTGGTGCTGTTGGACAGGAGCAGCCAATAGCTTACGAAGTTAAACTCACGAGACATATAATATAAGCGACGGTGTCACCCTGCCGCAGTTTGTTGGGTTCCTTGGCGTTGATACGCAGTGCCACCTGCACGTGAGGCAGGCTTCGGGCATCGGCGTAATCTCTCGGGTGTTTGGTCAACGCCTTGGTGATGGCCAACAACTCGAGAGGCACTCGACCGGCCTCCAAGTCTTCTCTCAAGGTCGCTAGGTGTCCGTGGATCAACTCGACTCTCTCGTCTTCGCTCAGCGCTGTCAACATCTTGCCCACGATGAACCTGCGGAACATTGACAAGAACCCACTTGTAGATTCGCTTGGTTTATGTTTTAGACAAAGGTTAACAGCCGTGTGAAAGCAGTTTAAAAGCAAAGATAGACAACAGATACGACTGCCAGAAGCGACAGAATTTCTTTGTCAGGTACGTTGACCAGTTTCTGTACTGAAATGCAACGGTATTCTCAGCATGGCACTAATTAAACAACTAATAACATAATGACCAATGGCACTAGGTTAAAAAATAGCAAGCAAATAAGCACAAAAATACATCTGTGAAGATTTGGTCCCAGCAAAGGTCAAAGGATCCAAAATAAAATGTTCAAATGAAACATATTTGCTTTTGTATCAATCCCAGCAAGAGCAAGAAGTTAGGATTAGCAGTATTGCAACATTAATTGTTTAACGAAACAATTAATATGTCAACCTTGTCAATTAATAAAAGCACCTTGATCCCTATGTGCCATGGCCACGTTTCTTCCCACCCTTTGCCTAGCCTGGGCCCCTGTCACCTGGGCTCCTGTCACCTGGGCTCCTGTTACCTGGGCTCCTATAACCTGGGCTCCTGTTACCTAGGTACGAGCACAAAGGTACTTACTGCCCCGCCTGTGCAGAGAGCTGTGACCAATCACGACGCACGATGTCCAGGCCCTTGTACTCGAGGGTATCGGCGAGCTGTCCTCCAGGAAGTCGCGAGATCGATACTGCGGCGTACTTCTTCTTCTTGAGCAGCAACAGGTAGCGGAACACACCGTCCACCTCCAGCTCTACTTGCCGATACAACTTGTTCACCTCCGCTTTGATCTGCGATGGATCGATAGCAACATTAGCTCCAGTTAGTGAGTCTAACCATTATTTTACAACTTATTTCAATTGCAAATGCTTACAACTTTTGAGACAGTTTCATAGTAATAAAAGAATCTAACCATGATGGTTTTTAGACTCATGTCTACTTGATTTATCCTTAGCACTAGTTTTAATAAAAACTATTTGAAATGGGTTTTGAATGCTAAGTAAAGGGCTACTAAATTTCCCGACGTTTTGTAACATATACTAGTTACTTCTTCAGAGGTTTGAGCAGTCCTGACAATTTTCCGATAGCAAAAGAACCACATAAAATTATAACAATTACCTAGTTCAATCATTTAATAATTTACCATTTTTCAAGTCAGGTATTTTAAAAAACAGACCCACTTAAATTCGACTCACTGTAAAGGTCTGATAAAATATGAATTATAGCAAAGATTTTGAGAAGATTAAGATGTGCTGCTGGGTCAGCCGTGAAATACAGGACGTTGTCTTGGTTACCTTGTGCCCGATCTTGAAAACCTGTTCGTACTCCGTACACTTGGTGTTGATCATCAGCGAGTCCGTATCCCCGTAAATCACCTCGTAGTTGAGCTTCTCTACGAGGTCCTTGGTGTTAAGAAGGATCTCACGGCCCTTGCCTGGAAACACAGAGAATAACACATAACCTGACAGTTTGTCCTTCATACCCATGACTAGTTCTGTTCGGGAGAGAGGTTGGAGGGATGAAAGTTAAGCAACACTGCGCTGAGTCAGGTATTGGATGGGTGACCATCATACCCATGACTAGTTCTGTTCGGGAGAGAGGTTGGAGGGATGAAAGTTAAGCAACACTGCGCTGAGTCAGGTATTGGATGGGTGACCATCATACACATGACCAGTTCTGTTTGGGAGAGAGGTTGGAGGGATGAAAGTTAAGCAACACTGCGCTGGGTCAGGTATTGGATGGTTGACCATCATACACATGACCAGTTCTGTTCAGGAGAGAGGTTGGAGGGATGAAATTTAAGCGACACTGCGCTGGGTCAGGATCATACACATGACCAGTTCTGTCCGGGAGAGAGGTTGGAGGGATGAAAGTTAAGCAACACTGCGCTGGGTCATGTATTGGATGGGTAACCATCATACACGTGTCCAGTTCTGTTCAGGAGAGAGGTTGGAGGGATGAAAGTTAAGCAACACTGCGCTGGGTCATGTATTGGATGGGTAACCATCATACACGTGTCCAGTTCTATTCAGGAGAGAGGTTGGAGGGATGAAACGTTGAGCTCACCAGTTACTAGAGCAGCAAGATCCTGTGCAAAGAATCGCGAGTGACTGAACCCCAGACAGCCGTACATGGAGTTTGCCGTCAGTTTCAACGCCAGCTGTCTTATGTTGTACTGGAGCCGTTGCTCTGCGCTGACGTCAGCGCCGGCCATCAGTCGCTTCACGTCGCGGCGCGACTCAACGAGCTTGCGGATCTCCGTCGGAAGAACGCCGGGTGCGGCTGTTGATGGCGGCTCCGTCTGCGGCGGGGGGAGGGGCAAGTCATGAATCATGAGTCGATTAAGTTCATGAGCAGCGTCGTTGTTGTAGAAAGACAATCGAGAAACTTTCATAGGAGGAAACCAGGATTATACAATTAGCTTTCTTGATGATGGTATTTAAACTCATGTCTACTTGATTTATCATAAGCACTAGTTTTACCAAAAACTGTTTGAAATTTAAATCATTTAAAAAAATTATAACTAAACGTAATGAACAAGGAAATTTTTATTGTATCACATAACGTTAAGACAATCTCGAAAAATTGGTGTTTTTTTCCACACACATAATTGCTTAGTTAGTAAAAAACGCCAATGTGTTCGGGATTTTATTTCTGAAAATACAAAATACGTTAGTTTTTTTGTTATTGACTCTGATTATTTTATTTAGATGCATTTAGGAAGCTTGAACTTGGTAATTGTTATAATTTTATGTGGTTCTTTTGTTATTGGAAAATTGTCAGGACTGCTCTAACCCTTGATAAAGTAACAGGTACAAGTTACAAAACGTTGGGAAATTCAGTTGTTCTTCACTTAGCATTGAAAACCAAGTTGAAATAGTTTTTGCTAAGAAGCTTTCTCCTGTTTGTTAATAACAAGCAGTCAAATTTACCTTCACAAGGGAAAAGAGATGAGGCTACAAACTAATGAATATTCTTTGTGTGGATTTACCACGTACCTGAGTGCCATTGGGCATTGTGGTGAAACAGATGTTGTATTCTTGAATGATGCTCGGGTAGAGTGAGTTGAAGTCCATCAGAAGGACAAACTGATCGTAGAGACCCTTCTTGGGTTCGAGCACGAGACCTCCAGCGTAAGCTGGCTTCTTGTTGCGAACGACTGGTCCCTGGAACAACGCAACACAACAAACTTCAAGCCATACCTACAACTTTTCTTTTATTTTAATTTTTTTCACAATTATACACATATTTTTAAGGTACGCATATAGAAAACAGGGCACCAGGGAGCAGATATCCACGTCCTCACAGGTTTAACAACTTTACAATCGGTAGCTTTGTGGTAAGAAATCTTCACCGATTGATTAACCGTTTACTGCAGAAGATACTGCACTGTTTTGACAGTTCAATCTGTTTGATAATACCAAAAATAATAAACCTAACCCAACCCGGCTAGAAATTAACAGAGGGTAAACCTGGTGCCGGGACGTAGCCTACTCCTGTCGAAGACCAAGGTGACCACCGGCTTAACGTCCCTTCCGAAGGACGGTACAACGTGAACAACAGGATTCCTCCACAAATCCATGCTGTCGAGAGGTTGATAAGCAAGGCAAGTGAAGTTGCTGTACTAACTTTCATCCCTTCAACCTCTCTCCCGAACAGAACTGGTCGTGTGTATGATGGTCACCCATCCAATACCTGACCCAGTGCAGTGTTGCTTAACTTTCATCCCTCCAACCTCTCTCCCAAACAGAACTGGTCGTGTGTATGATGGTCACCCATCCAATACCTGACCAAGCGCAGTGTTGCTTAACTTTCTTCCCTCCAACCTCTCTCCCGAACAGAACTGGTCATGTGTATGATGGTCACCCATCCAATACCTGACCCAGTGCAGTGTTGCTTAACTTTCATCCCTCCAACCTCTCTCCCAAACAGAACTGGTTATGTGTATGATGGTCACCCATCCAATGCCTGACCCAACGCAGTGTTGCTTAACTTTCATCCCTCCAACCTCTCTCCCAAACAGAACTGGTCATGTGTATGATGGTCACCCATTCAATACCTGACTCAGCGCAGTGTTGCTTAACTTTCATCCCTCCAACCTCTCTCCCGAACAGAACTGGTCATGTGTATGATGGTCATGTGTATGATGGTCATGTGTATGATGGTCATGTGTATGATGGTCATGTGTATGATGGTCATGTGTATGATGATCATGTGTATGATGGTCATGTGTATGATGGTCATGTGTATGATGGTCATGTGTATGATGGTCATGTGTATGATGGTCATGTGTATGATGGTCATGTGTATGATGGTCATGTATATGATGGTCATGTGTATGATGGTCATGTGTATGATGGTCATGTGTATGATGGTCATGTGTATGATGGTCATGTGTATTATGGTCACGTGTACGATGGTCATGTGTATGATGGTCATGTGTATGATGGTCATGTGTATGATGGTCATGTGTATGATGGTCATGTGTATGATGGTCATGTGTATGATGATCATGTGTATGATGGTCATGTGTATGATGGTCATGTGTATGATGGTCATGTGTATTATGGTCACGTGTATGATGGTCATGTGTATGATGGTCATGTGTATGATGGTCATGTGTATTATGGTCACGTGTACGATGGTCATGTGTATGATGGTCATGTGTATGATGGTCATGTGTATGATGGTCATGTGTATTATGGTCACGTGTACAATGGTCATGTGTATGATGGTCATGTGTATGATGGTCATGTGTATGATGGTCATGTGTATGATGGTCATGTGTATGATGGTCATGTGTATGATGGTCATGTGTATGATGGTCACGTGTATGATGGTCATGTATATGATGGTCATGTATATGATGGTCATGTGTATGATGGTCATGTGTATTATGGTCACGTGTACGATGGTCATGTGTATGATGGTCATGTGTATGATGGTCATGTGTATGATGGTCATGTGTATTATGGTCACGTGTACGATGGTCATGTGTATGATGGTCATGTGTATGATGGTCATGTGTATAATGGTCACGTGTATGATGGTCATGTGTATGATGGTCATGTGTATGATGGTCATGTGTATGATGGTCATGTGTATGATGGTCATGTGTATGATGGTCATGTGTATGATGGTCATGTGTATGATGGTCATGTGTATGATGGTCATGTGTATGATGGTCACGTGTATGATGGTCATGTGTATGATGGTCATGTGTATGATGGTCATGTGTATGATGGTCACGTGTATGATGGTCATGTGTATGATGGTCATGTGTATGATGGTCATGTGTATGATGGTCATGTGTATGATGGTCATGTGTATGATGGTCATGTGTATGATGGTCACGTGTATGATGGTCATGTGTATGATGGTCATGTGTATGATGGTCATGTGTATGATGGTCACGTGTATGATGGTCATGTGTATGATGGTCATGTGTATGATGGTCATGTGTATGATGGTCATGTGTATGATGGTCATGTGTATGATGGTCATGTGTATGATGGTCATGTGTATGATGGTCATGTGTATGATGGTCATGTGTATGATGGTCATGTGTATGATGGTCACGTGTATGATGGTCATGTGTATGACGGTCACGTGTATGATGGTCACCCGCCCACCTTTGCCTTCCCCTTGTCTTCTTGTCTCTTGTCTGGAACGATGTATCCACGCTCGGTGAAAGCGTGCAGCAACAAGAAGTCGTTACGTTCCGCGCGGCCGCCGATTAGCGTGCGCGCCAGGACGTTGCCGGCGACGCTGGTGATCTGCGCGGCGAGCGGCAACGCGTTGAGCTCCGACATCAGCGACAAGCCGAGCAGCGCGTCGCGCCGCGTCGAGTCAAGCAGCGACAGCAACGACGACAGCGTCGCGTACGAAGATCGTACGTCGTTGACTGTCAGCTCTCGGCAGGCGCTCTCATCCACTTTGAGCACCTGCGCAGGCGAGGGACACAATTTAATCAACACTTCTTGGATAAAAGGTAAATAATTTTTTTTTTTTTTTTTTTTTGGTTTTTTGGCATTTCTACTAGGAAGCTTAAACCAGCAAGCGGATGATGGAAAGGTCTAGCTTCCATTCCCTTTATTTATTTACTGTCACTATTGACCATAGGGTATGATCGTTGAGTGCAGGTTCTTGGTAGAGAAACAACGTCAATGTTACAGTCTCTCCGTGAAAGATGGCCGCCAAATGACTACCTTACCGACAAAAATGCAGAGTACCGGAACATCACGTTAAGTGGAGCCACTGTCGTATGAATTTTAATTTCAATATTTCTCGTAGGTTACTTGCTTTTTAATATCGTTACGTGTTTATCAATCGTTGAGGTAAAAATTGACGGAGATCTTTTAAGCATGAAAAGTCTCAAAAGCAAGAGTAGACTCACGTCCTTGGCGAGGGTTTCAAGGTCGTAAGTACGAGACTTGATGAGTTCTTTGGCCGAGATCTTGACATCGCAGATCAGTCGTCCCGTGGCCGACTCCTTCAGCTGTTTCTTGCGATCGTAGTCGGACGACGTGTACGACTGCGAAGAGACACGATGACAATTACATTCATAAACACGATCAAACAAAAAGCACCACAAAAATATCTTAACAATAAACCCTCACTATTTGAGCTGGTAAGAGAGTAAAGAACGAATCCAACTTTAAATTAGAGTTATTCAAATTTGACAGGTTGTGACGTGATATAGCGTCACTAGAATCAGAGTGACCGTGAGTATTCACAGCCTCTTGGTTCTACTCCTCGGAGATCTGTCATTCTCATCAAATACACTAAAATTGTCTCAAAAAGGCAGTGTCCAAGTAGCTCAATTGGTTAGAGCAACACCCGCGACAGGTGGAGATCGGGGTTCGAGTCCCCGTTCGGGCATCACTTTTAAAAATAATGTTAAAAAATAATTATAATAAATTTATATTAAATTTCATAATATTATAAATATAATAAAAAAAAAAAATATCTAAAAGTGATATGTCCAAGTAGTTCTATTGGTTAGAGCAACACCTCTGATAGTCCACGTCCCCAGTTCAGCACACATTTTTGAGAGACATTTAGTTTTCATAGAAATAAAGCTATCAGCATTATCGTGTTCAACTCTAACCAAGCTTTGCAGGCTCTCAACCGTCCAACTAGAATCACTTCCTCTTCATACAACGCGTGGTACTCACGCGCTTGAGTCTGCCAAGTCGCGACATGTTGGGCACTTTGTGTTCGTTACACTTGTTGACCAGCAGATCCCAGGAGTAGCCGACGAGATCGTGACCGACGATGAGATCAGGATCCAGTCGCTGTAGCTTCACCAAGAAGAAGCTGAGCAACGCACGTTCAGATTCACACTTCTCTGCACGTTGACGAGCAAACGCTCCGCCCTCTCGGCCGACATCGTACGGCCACGCCACGTCCGAGGGACGGGTGAACGCTGACGGAAGAAAAGTCAGCCTCAAGCTCGTAAAACAGCTGGGAGATCTTCGAGAGATACGAGACTAATTCACTGCTGCCAGGTTTAAACAAGGATATTATTATATTTGAGACCCTTTCTAGGACCGCAAACCTCTTTGAATCCGAAAAACACATCATAACCTCAAAACATGGCTCTGAAAACAACCACTCAACCAAAGATATTATCATTTCATTAGCTGTAAACAAGCAATGTTTATAAAATAAAAGCTGCAAGTTGAAGTTTAACATAGACAATAAGGAAATAAAATCAACTTTCAGTGAAAAATGAAGTGTAGATTAACGTACAGAATGAAGTGCAAACAGGAAGAATAATCGAAGTAATTCGGCTCACCGCAGAAGTGTTGCTGGAAGAGCGGCGCCGGCGCGGCTTTGTTGAGCGGGAACGCGTTGTGCACCAGACAAGCGATGCCAACCAACTCCGAAGTGTGCTTCGTGGGATGAACCACCGTCCTCACACTGATAGCAGCCACCACTAGCGGCGGTGGAGGCTCCTGCAGAATAAGTCAGGATAAAGTTCCATCTTCAATGGGAGCCAGGGACATGTGTGTCAAGGTATAGGGCAGGGTGCAAGCATGGATGTGTACAGCTGGGTTGGCATCTTCAATGGGAGCCAGGGACATGTGTGTCAAGGTATAGGGCTTGGTGCAAGCATGGATGTGTACAGCTGGGTTGGCATCTTCAATGGGAGCCAGGGACATGTGTGCCAAGGTATAGGGCATGGTGCAAGCATGGATGTGTACAGCTGGGTTGGCATCTTCAATGGGAGCCAGGGACATGTGTGTCAAGGTATAGGGCATGGTGCAAGCATGGATGTGTACAGCTGGGTTGGCATCTTCAATGGGAGCCAGGGACATGTGTGTCAAGGTATAGGGCATGGTGCAAGCATGGATGTGTACAGCTGGGTTGGCATCTTCAATGGGAGCCAGGGACATGTGTGTCAAGGTATAGGGCATGGTGCAAGCATGGATGTGTACAGCTGGGTGAACATCTTCAATGGGAGCCAGGGACATGTGTGTCAAGGTATAGGGCATGGTGCAAGCATGGATGTGTACAGCTGGGTGAACATCTTCAATGGGAGCCAGGGACATGTGTGTCAAGGTATAGGGCATGGTGCAAGCATGGATGTGTACAGCTGGGTTGGCATCTTTAATGGGAGCCAGGGACATGTGTGTCAAGGTATAGGGCATGGTGCAAGCATGGATGTGTACAGCTGGGTGAACATCTTCAATGGGAGCTAGGGACATGTGTGTCAAGGTATAGGGCATGGTGCAAGCATGGATGTGTACAGCTGGGTTGGCATCTTCAATGGGAGCCAGGGACATGTGTGTCAAGGTATAGGGCATGGTGCAAGCATGGATGTGTACAGCTGGGTGAACATCTTCAATGGGAGCCAGGGACATGTGTGTCAAGGTATAGGGCATGGTGCAAGCATGGATGTGTACAGCTGGGTTGGCATCTTCAATGGGAGCCAGGGACATGTGTGCCAAGGTATAGGGCATGGTGCAAGCATGGATGTGTACAGCTGGGTTGGCATCTTTAATGGGAGCCAGGGACATGTGTGTCAAGGTATAGGGCATGGTGCAAGCATGGATATGTACAGCTGGGTTGGCATCTTCAATGGGAGCCAGGGACATGTGTGCCAAGGTATAGGGCATGGTGCAAGCATGGATGTGTACAGCTGGGTTGGCATCTTCAATGGGAGCCAGGGACATGTGTGTCAAGGTATAGGGCATGGTGCAAGCATGGATGTGTACAGCTGGGTTGACATCTTCAATGGGAGCCAGGGACATGTGTGTCAGGGTATAGGGCATGGTGCAAGCATGGATGTGTACAGCTGGGTTGGCATCTTCAATGGGAGCCAGGGACATGTGTGCCAAGATATAGGGTAAGCATGGGTTGGTACCTGTGGATATGGGGTTACACTAAGGTTCCTAGGTTCCAAGCAGTCTGCCTGGATCTTGCACCACGAGATGGGGTTGGTGACGGACTTTGGTGCCTTGATGTCCAGCCAGCACGGCCCCTTGATCTTGGTCTCCAGCAGCAGAAGCTCGAGGGCGCTGCTGGTCGTGCCGAACACGTGGCTGAATGTCGTGCCGCTGGTGTCGCTAGCGAGGCGGGCACAGCTGGCCTGTTCAGCGGTGAAATGGAAATTAAACTCGAACATTCTTAGCGTGAGTCTCTATCGGGTAGCTTTTACTTTTAATATCATGGATTGCTGCAGCAGAACAAATATTTGAACATGTTGAGATGAAGTCAGATTTAAATTGCAAACGCTTGCAATGCGCGGGGTATTTTACTATTAAATTTTAATTGGTTTTGTCTTGGAATGTCCCCCTAGAGTTGACTATATTAATTATTTGAATTGTATTTCGATGTGGAATCGACTGTGAACTGGACTTACCGGGTAGCAAACTTCGAGGTATTCCGATCGAACGGGAACTCCGGGCACTCCGAACGCGTAGCTCTTCTCAACGCACCGGGACTTGAACGTCGTTATCTTCTCCCGCACCGAGATCACCTCGTTGAACTCCTCATAGACGTCGGCCAAAGCTACGTCTTCATCGCTGGCGAGTCCAGTCGCCGGGTCAAGTTTCTGTCGACAAAGTGGTAACGTAAGTGGCAAAGTGGCAGAATATTCAAGCCAACGCTTCTGTCGAGACACAAAGGTATCACAATCATGATACCCGAAGAAATAATGACATTCACTAGCACACTTTTTACAAAAAGTCCCAACTTTGCTGGTTCTTTTTATTTCAATCGACTGCCATCAGCCTTAAAAGCAATCAGCAATGATAAATTTTCAAGAAAAAATTACATACACTTTTAGTTTACTGCAGGTACTACGTTGCCATGACAATACGTGAATTCAATACGTGAATATTGAAGCCAACGCTTCCTTATACTTAGATGATTCAAACCCAGTTTGTCAAATTCTAAACATTCTTTTACTTTCTGGTTTCAACTCCTTTGTCATTGATGGCTCCACATTGTATAATTGTTGTACCTGTCGATATATCTAATAAACAAAACCACAATTAAACAAAAGTCGCTCCATTACCTTGTCCCGCGGAAGAAGGAAGACTCGGCGCTGAACGTTGGAGACAGTGACGCAGATCGAAACAAACGCCTTGGCCGACTCCATCCACGTCTTGCCAAACAGGTATACTACTCCAGGCTGCTTGAAGGCTTCCTCGTAAGCATCCAACCAGAACATTCTCAGCACCTATAGAGACAGCAGAGTCAGCAACAGGTGGACAGAGAAGAGGCTAGATCATACAGGGGTGATGATACAGGGATGATGATATATTACCTCATCTCCGGCTGCGTTCTTGATCAGCGGCAATGCGCCGGCTTGAACGGAGACAAACGCCGGGGCAGAGTCACCCTCGGCCGACCAATCGGAGAACAGAGCACGAGCGTCGACGCCAGCAAGCTCCACCCCCGTCGATACCTGCTGACCAATCGCAGTGAGACTAGCGTCAACGCGACGTGAAACTTCCGGCCGCGCTGAGATGCAACCGGTGGCATCGTTTACTTGTCAATTTAACATAACCCCGCTTTTATATCGATGAAATGCACGCTCTGACCATTTCATAAAAGTTGCAACGGCACATATTTCATGACTTTGTCTTGAAGAATGAATCATCGTTCTGTTTCGTGGCATTTCAGCTCGGTCATCGAAACGATATCAATTTAGACGTCATCTTACAAGCAACAAGATAATTAAATTACAAGCAAAAGTAAATTGCTTCCTGTAATTGCAATCTCTTCACAAAGTTTCTTTTTAATAAAGCAATCCTTTTATGCTCGGGTCATTAATTTATAACAAAATATAGTCCATTTTCAACGCCAAAAAAACCATAAGAGATGACCAGGGAATTTAAAATGAATGTTAAAAAATTCTTAGCAGATAAAGCATTTTATTCTGTAATTAGTTTTAGTTTAGTTTTAGTAGTTTCAGTTTTAGTTTAGTTTTTTAAATAGTTTTTTGGCGATGTAATTTGTGTGTACAATAGAATTAGGCTACGTAAAATATAATATAATATGACTGCGTGTATGACATGACATGTCTCATTCCAAAGCTTTTGGCCAATCAAGAAATAAATAATAATAATTTTTATTCTTACAGAAAATGTGTTTTAAAAACGATATCCCATCAAAGACTCGGGTGTTTACCTCGGGTTTGTGCCGGGCAGGCTTGGGCCCGGGTGAGACCGGCTCTTGCTTCACCTTCTCAGCGTGCAGCCGGTTCAGAGTGGCATCGTCCGGGATGTCCAGCAAATCCAAGTCTTCCGGCATCTCACCAGCCGCGATCGAGCTAGGTTCCACGATGCCATCCTGTAAGGAAATGTTGTTTGTACTCGCTATACTCTGTTATATTCGGTCAATTTGCTTATTGGTGTTTAACGACGCTCTGTTTTGACATCTGTCCATGCGGTACTGGTCTGATGGCGTCGGTGAATGAGTAGATGATGATGAACCTAACCTAGCCTAGAAGGGAGGAGGGGAAACTTAGTGCCGGCACGTAGCCTACTCCTGTCGAGGACCAAGGGGACCACCGGCTTAACGTCCCTTCCGAAGGACGGTACAACGTGAACAAGAGGATTCCTCCACAAATCCATGCTGTCGAGAGGTTGATAAGCAAGACGAGTGAAGTTGCTGTACTAACTTTCATCCCTCCAACCTCTCTCCCGAACAGAACTGGTCATGTGTATGATTGTCACCCATCCAATACCTGACTCAGCGCAGTGTTGCTTAACTTTCATCCACTCAGTGGTAAAAGGTAGGACCTCAACCGAACCTCTACCAGCAGGGACTCGCTGTTGGAAACCGCGTACTTGCTACCTGTTTCACGTAGGACGCATTGTTATATCATAAAAATTAGTCATTTCTTAGATTTTTTAAATATTTGTATTCATTTGTTAGAATATGTCATTTGAGCAAGTAAAGAGAGAGTACAGAACTTGTTGAGCGTGAGTGGCAGGCCGCGATAGTGAATATTTCATTGTTAGCAGAAAAGTTAACAAATAATCTCATCGCGGCTTGTTTCTTTTGCTCGGTAATTTCCGTACTCTCACTTTAATTTCCCAACCAACATATTCTTGTTATCCCAGCACTTTGACACATTACAAATCAACATATTCTTGTTATCCCAGCACTTTGGCACATTACAAATCAACATATTCTTGTTATCCCAGCACTTTGACACATTACAAATCAACATATTCTTGTTATCCCAGCACTTTGACACATTACAAATCAACATATTCTTGTTATCCCAGCACTTTGACACATTACAAATCAACATATTCTTGTTATCACAGCACTTTGACACATTACAAATCAACATATTCTTGTTATCCCAGCACTTTGACACATTACAAATCAACATATTCTTGTTATCCCAGCACTTTGACACATTACAAATCAACATATTCTTGTTATCCCAGCACTTTGACACATTACAAATCAACATATTCTTGTTATCCCAGCACTTTGACACATTACAAATCAACATATTCTTGTTGTCCCAGCACTTTGACACATTACAAATCAACATATTCTTGTTATCCCAGCACTTTGACACATTACAAATCAACATATTCTTGTTATCCCAGCACTTTGACACATTACAAATCAACATATTCTTGTTATCCCAGCACTTTGACACATTACAAATCAACATATTCTTGTTATCCCAGCACTTTGGCACATTACAAATCAACATATTCTTGTTATACCAGCACTTTGACACATTACAAATCAACATATTCTTGTTATCCCAGCACTTTGACTCATTACAAATCAACATATTCTTGTTATCCCAGCACTTTGACACATTACAAATCAACATATTCTTGTTATCCCAGCACTTTGACACATTACAAATCAACATATTCTTGTTATCCCAGCACTTTGACTCATTACAAATCAACATATTCTTGTTATCCCAGCACTTTGACACATTACAAATCAACATATTCTTGCTATCCCAGCACTTTGACACATTACAAATCAACATATTCTTGTTATCCCAGCACTTTGACACATTACAAATCAACATATTCTTGTTATCCCAGCACTTTGACACATTACAAATCAACATATTCTTGTTATCCCAGCACTTTGACTCATTACAAATCAACATATTCTTGTTATCCCAGCACTTTGACACATTACAAATCAACATATTCTTGTTATCCCAGCACAATCTTTTATGATTTTTCAAAAGCCTTTGATGTGATTGACCATGATTTACTTTTAAGCAAACTTGCAAATATGGGCATTCGTGGTTTGGCAAGTAATTGGATTAAATCCTACTTATCCAATAGGAAGCAAGTCGTTGTCCTAAGAGGCAATAGTGGTATATATTCGTCCAAAATAGTGACTACAACAGTCGGTCTGCCTCAAGGTTCAAACATTGCCCCACTGTTGTTTATCCTGTTTACTAATGATTTGCACGATTCCATTACTGATGGTGCTTTGACTCTTTTCGCTGATGACACCACACAGCTAGTAACAGATAGGGACGATAAGGTTTGTGTGAAGGCTAACATCGCAACGAATGAAATGGAGCAATGGTGCCACAAAAATCGATTGTTTTTAAACATAAAGAAAACTGCATTTTTAAGATTTAGATGTAAAAATAAAGCAGACTCATCCCCTCTAATTTGGTTGGAGGGGAAAAGTATTAAAGAATGTAATGAGGTTAAATTCCTAGGGTTACTTGTTGACAATAAACTAGACTGGAAGAGCCACATCGACATTGTTTCTAAGAAAATTGCGTCCGGGTGCTTTTTGATACACAAATTAATGAGTGTTCTTAATCTAGAGGTTGTTTTAATGGCGTATTATTCTCTCATTTACTCGTTTTTAAACTATGGCATAATTTTCTGGGGTAATTCGTTGCACGCACGCAGATTGTTTGTCTTGCAAAAACGAAGTGTGCGACACCTGGTCAAAGCTAGTTTTAACCCGTGTGCCAAGATATTTTATAAGGACTCATGTAGACCTCATTTGAAAAAACTGAACCTTCTGACATTACCTTGTATGTATATTTTCTCAACCATTATGTATCTAAGGCAGAATCGTAGTGAATTATGGAATGGACAACCACATCAGTATAACACGAGGAATGTTAACCTAATAATTGGTGGCAATTTAGAAATCAAAAACCATACTAATTCGAAGGGACCAATTGATATGGGAGTAAAAATGTACAATACCCTTCCTTCCTACATAAAAAATCACAGGTGGGAGTTTTAAAACAAAACTAAGGTCCTTTTCAGTACAGCAATGTTTCTATTCAATTGACGAGTTTCTGCGTTTTAAAGTATAAATCCTGATTTGTATAGTATATGATGTGATATTTGTATACTATGATGACTGTCTACATAACATTTTATGTTGAACTGGACAATAAACAATAAACAATAAACTTTGACACATTACAAATCAACATATTCTTGTTAACCCAGCACTTTGACTCATTACAAATCAACATATTCTTGTTATCCCAGCACTTTGACACATTACAAATCAACATATTCTTGTTATCCCAGCACTTTGACACATTACAAATCAACATATTCTTGTTATCACAGCACTTTGACACATTACAAATCAACATATTCTTGTTATCCCAGCACTTTGACACATAACAAATCAATATGTCATTTGGGAACTCATACCTATCTAAGTAACTATGGTCTTAATTCTTATGCATTTTTACTCTAACCCTAGCAATAGATTTGAAAAACTATTTAAAAACTGAGTTTTTGAAGGATATGTAAAAACAACTAATTTTCCCGACATTTTGGAACTTACACTTGACGAATAAGTTGCAAAATGTCGGGAATATTAGTTGTTTCTACTTGGCATCTAAAAATGCAGCTGTAAAAAATATATTTTTTATAAATACTTAGCTACATTTAGGTTGTGTTTGTGGTTGGTTACTGTAAGTTGTCTATGGGCATTGTTAGTAATATTTTAACCGATACTCATACTTATAATTTGCGTTGTATTTCGAGTTGTGTGGTAGTTGGTTGAAATGATAGCAATTCAGACTTATGGAAACATAAAAACAATTTATTATTATTATTATTTTTCTTTGGCGATGAGAATTTACTATTAATGACGTTCCAAGTATTTGATGAAAGCGTTGGCAATGTTGTTGAAAGCGTCGGTTTGTCTCTCTTGCTGGTCTCGAATGCCATCGAGAGCTTTTGCAATGTCTTCAACTGCACTTGCCGTGCGTGCAGAGTTCTCAGCAAACAAATTCAAGGTATCCACCGACAACGGAGGGGCAACCTCTGGGGCAATCTGGACTTTTCTTTTCTTTTTGGCTTCTAAAGAATTTAAAAAAAAAAACGGGTTCGAGCTCCAATTTTTCATCGTCACTTCATTTATGCCCCAACATTCGTGAGTTACCCATTTGAGTTACATTTGAGTTACACATTTGTTTGTTACACTTACCGGGAGCTTGCACGTGACTTTCTGTAGCCGCAGAAGTTACGTTTCTCTTTGTTGAAGCTTAAAAGCAAATAAACAACGGTTTTACACAACGTTTTTGCAGATTTATTACATTGTTATTTACTTTCTTAACTTACGACTTGCTTCTTGTTGCACGATCTCAGTCGTGCTGTCTTCATCCCACTAAGAAACAAAGACGAATGTTATTTTTTATATTCGTGTTCATTCATTACTAAATTCACTTAAGGTATTATAAATAATATCGTTCGCTATCCTTACTAATGAGTTGTATTCCCCCGGGCTCATCGTCCTACTGCAGCCAGCCACTGGTTCTGTCAGTTGTTCTGGTGTTTTGTTGCCTGCATCTCCACGCTCGTGAACGTTGACATATCCCAACGCAGTTTCCGCCCCCAGGAAGGATAGCAGTTCCTCATCGAGCGCTGTCGGTTGTTCGTTTCTTGGTATTGGTTGACCTCCGCCCGCACCACAGTTGTAAGCTCGGACTCTTGCCGCCTTTTTCCTGGCGGCACATTTCCAGTCGGTCCATGCCTGAGAAATAGAGCATTCAATTAAATTTGTTTATTTTGTTAAATACCTATACTCAGGAAGTGAAATAATATAATGTATATAGAGAACAAAAAAGGTGATATTCAATATTTTTTGCCAGGACTGAGTCACTGCTCTATTGATTTTCCATATATTTAGTGTTTGTTCTTCAAGATAAGTTTTTTTTAAACTAATTTATCTCGACAATACCTTTTGCCACCTGGCAGCATCTTTTTCCGGTCCATTTGGGTCTCTATTGAGTATTTTTGTCAGCTTCATCCACTTCTTCGTTCGTATTCGATTACCTTCGGTCCCTGTCAATTTCCCTCTCGAAAACATTTCATTTCCGGTCATGAAATCCAACATGCTCTTGAACTGGGCCTGGGTTGTACGGGATGATCTGTAAATATCAAATATTGGAGATAGCAATTGGACATTGGAAAGACATGAAAAATTGTGAATATTTATGATTTTTTGGTTAAAGAGTTCAGTAAAGCTAAAATCTGTTTTTATTCGAAGTTTATTGTCAATTTATTGGCATTCTATTATTATATTTATTTTAATGCAGATGAACGTCTTACCTTTTAGTCGTCTTCTTGCAATTTCGTTGTGATTGCACCACGATAAACTAAAAAACACAATCCATCTAAAATAATTGAAGACAACGGCTGCGTGTCAAAAGGCCGACGATGCAAAAGGCCGACGGAGCAAAAGCCCGACACGAGAGTGTCGAGCAAACGGTCTCTCGGTCTTTTGCTTCGTCGGTCTTTTGCATCGTCGGCCTATCGGTCACTCGGCATATTTAACCCTACTAAGGCATAGCCCTGCTTTCCGTGTGCTTTTTCCGTGCAGTAGCAAAAGAACGACGAGATGACCGATCGACCGACGGGTGCTATGTTGCCAAACAAGAATTAGATATGTCGATAATGTAGTAGGCTCCATCAAGTTCACCGACCGTCCCTAACAGACAGCGCCAGTAGGCACTGATCGTGTGCTACCCCTGAAAAAAGGCTACGAGCCGTGAGCGGATGGCACACAAGTTGTCGAGTACCAACTACCACAGTTTTCGTTGGATTCTCCCCAATTTGACAGGATTTAGTATCCAAGTTCCCACACAAACGCGTTTGACGTTTGAAGCTCCTCCCAGTGACTCCCAACCATAGCTAGACATGGAGGCGTTTGAAACTCTACCTAACCACGCCGACCACGGGTAGAGATGGAGGCGTTTGAAACTCTACCTAAACACGCCAACCACGGCTAGACATGGAGGCGTTTGAAACTGTACCTAACCACGCCGACCACGGCTAGACATGGAGGCGTTTGAAACTCTATCTAACCACGCCGACCACGGGTAGACCTAGGTTAAAGCTAGGTAATGTACAAGTCCACGTGCTATAATTGTGAATATATTTTTGTTTAGGTTAATCCTATTATTCTTATAATTACAATTTTGGTTCTCATTTCGATTGCCAATACACAATGTAAATATATTTTTGATCTCGAAGAAATTTGTCGTTAATTAAAACAAAATATCTCTAATATTACCGTATAGGAAGAGCCAAGATTTTATGGTGTTATGATTTCGATAATTTCGTGGTAAGCTTTTTGGATTTCGGTGTTATGGCGGTGTTATGGAAAAAGTACAGAATTTCATGTCTATAGCAGATTTCGGACAGGTGACGAAAAAAAGAAGAATAGTTATACATAGTGTTTCTGTTCAATAAGTTCCTTTAAAATGTAGCTAATACCTTTATGTTTAATAAAATACATTGTTACGCCACAAGAAAACTACAAAACAAATAAGACACAAGAAACATTTATCCGTATAAGCTCCATGTTTTTATTATAATTGATGCAAAATTAAATTAATTTCGATTAGCTCCTATTTGTAACACTAATTTTCCAAAAAGAGTTTAAAACTAAAAAGTTTGTCAGTGAGGGGTTTGAGATTTTTATGTCCATGATAATTTGAATTAGACCCACTGCCTGGTACTAACAACATACTTTGCAAGATTGTCTTTTTTTCTCCCCGACAAGTCTGGTGTTTTAGATTCCACACATCAAAATATATCCATCACTCACAAAGAGTTGCTTTGCTTGATCCTCATAAGTCAAAGATTTATTTCACCCCATTGAAATTTGAAATCCCAGCTAATCTCTATATAGACTGAATGCATGTGGTGCTGGTGCTCACATGGCAAGGAGGGGAAGATTTAACCAACCAATGGCAATGGTTTCCTACAGCAAACAATTTGACCCGTATTATTTTCTCTAAGCTTCTACCCTCTAAGCTTAGGAATGTTGTCAGCGTTTGATGAGGAACAGACCTGACAACAAGACTGGGGGAAATAATCTGACAAATTCATGGAAATGTGTGTTTAGAGAGATAAAATTAAAATTTAAAATTTTTTGAATGGAAATTAGTGTTTTATTTTAGTGAAATGGGTTATTTTGTTTGTTTATTTATTTTCCGTGAAATATAGTTTGATAAAAATGAAAAAAATAACAGATTATCTGAAATTTATGATAATTGGATGGGAAAAAGCTCATTTCGCGATGATTTCGCGGGAAGTAGTTGATTTCGGTGTTATGGATGATTTTTCGTGAATTTCGCGTTATGTCGCGATGACCTTCTTACATATTTGAGATGGGAATTCAATGAATGGCACTCATTTGTAAGAATAACAAGAGATAAGAACAATTCGCGATTTCGCGCATCACCATATAATCGTGGCTCTACGTATAGGTACACCATTTACTTGAAGGGAAATTAGAAAAAATAATGTAAAATCAAAAATATTGTTAATTATTTAAGTTTGGTTGCCTCCCTGCTCTGGTTCGCCACTGGTCCGCACTTTTACACTAGTCCTACTTTAAGAAGCAGAATATTTTCAAAATTTTTGTCAGTAAGTCTACCTCTTTTTTTGGTGAAATGTCACCCGTAATACTAAACATCCGTTCTACAGCCGCGCTGGACTGGATAGGGGTATTGAATTTAATAAGCAAAGTCTTCACGAGTGGAAATCTCCCAAGGTCCTCGAGAGAGCTTGCAGGTTTAGCCAGGTAAGCTTCTAAATCTGAAATTTGAAGAGCTGGTGCTGTTTGCTGCAATTTCCTTATGCACCGGCATCCACAATAAACACTTTACATTGAAAACCACCCCGAGATTGGGAACATTTCCCTCGTGGAGAAAAAAGAATTTCTTTAAATGTCGCCACGGCAGAGCATTGGTCTCCGTGGCCGCGAAATCGTGATTAACCACTTCGTCTCCGTCACCCGAATCAATCGAACTCATTAAATTTAAAAAAAAATAAAAAATAAACACGGCTTGCTTCGACCAAGCGGGAGCAACGAGTGGGTGGAAATTCTCAGTGGTACAACCGTGCCTTATTCGATGGAATTAAAAGTAAGTTAAGAACACCTTATATACGAAAAATGTGAGAAATATTATCTATGGTTGACATCGGTGATAGAGAAATGTTATGAAATTTCAGCAGAAAGCTCAACCTGCGAACTGTAACTTGTAACGTTAGGTCGTTAGCTTGGCTAGCAGCGTATTTGTAGGTTCTCTTGAATATCCATAGAGCTCGGAGTACCATCGACTCGCTTATCGCGCTTCTACCCTTTGTCGGTCAGCGCCGCTACACTTTGTCGGTCAGCGCCGACAAAGCAACGCGACAGTATGGAACAAAGACAACTACTGGGTATAGGGTGGATTTTTTCTAGTTACTGAAGGAGAAATTGTAGGCAAAATAGAACATTTACGACGAATTTTATGCTTGATGGAATGTTTTGCCGTTTAGGATTTTTGGCATAAAATCCCCCCCCCCCCCCCCCTCACCACCTACCAACAAGGGCCCATTGGAAAGGTTTGCTGACAGCCTTTTGAGTCTTAGATCCGCCCCTGAGCGCACACACAGCTCATTCCGAATGAGTCAATCACCAATATCCAGCTAAAGCTCGATTCGAAAATGCAAACACATCTCTTACTGCTAATACCCGTGTTAGTATCTTATCGAAATAAGAACTGCTAGACTCAATATTTTCGATCGTCGCCTACGATTTGCATGGAAAGGATGAGAGAGTTGAGGCTAATGGGTTTCCAGCGTAGATTTTTGTCCAACAACCCAGCAAGAAATGATTATGGAAATGAAACGATCGTGCTCAAATTTCAATTGCCAAGTGTTGTTCAACAATAAACATAAAAAAGGAACGACTGTGCAAACGATCTTGATCTTTTAAAACGATCTTTTAAAATGATCTTTTGAAAGATCGTAAAAAATTCGATCGCGATCAAATTAAAAGATCGTGTTACGGGTCATTCCATGTGTAATCACTCACCTCAAACTTTGACCGACCCAGATTTTGATGAAAATTGGTATACTTGTTAAGTTTGTTGACTTAGGGGCTATTTTTTAATTTTTTTTTTTTTGGTCCAACCGTTCGGATATTACAAGGGGGGGAAGTTGGGGTCATTTTGCCCCCCGCGCGTGTAGTGACCACCCTTTCTACGCAATATCTAGGGTTCTATGGGAGCTACAGAGCTGGGAAAAAAATCATCTGAAAGGTAATTTCATACCCTACCTGAATATGGAAACAAAAATGACGATATGTTAATACGAATTTAATTGTGATTTTACACATCTGCATTTTCCAAAATGACCATATCGCTGATGAGTCATTTTTGATTTGCCTGATTTTTTTTCTATATGTACAGAACATACATATGATCATGTGTTCCAAAAATCAAGATGGGTGTTCTACTACTTTCCAAGAAAAAAAAATGTTTTCTGCAAATTCATTCATAATATAAATTAATATGAACTGAATTTAAGACAACATTCAAGAAAATGATCATTACTTACAATCATAGCTACTATGAAGTACAAATTTGCATATCTTAAGAGAGATGTAGTTTACCTTATTGAGGTACATATTTTATAAGCCCTGCTGTTGCCCTGTTGGTGTCTGTAGCCGACAAAAAGTATGTTCGACCAGTTGCCGTGTTGGGGTCGGCCAGTGTTAAAACATCAGCAAAAGCTACAATTAGTTTGTCTTGTACACTGGGATAAAAATATGATGGAGCTGGTCCATGAGGGTGTAGAAAGTTGACTTGAAGTTCAAGAGACTGTGATGATTTTTCAAGAACACACGCTAGCCACCAGTCTTCGTTGTATGCTACAGTGATGAAACTGCCCACGTCTTTGAACTCAAACTCGGGTATTTCTGCTGCTGTTGCTTCCTCCTCTTCTTCTTCTTCTTCTTCTTCTCCTTCTTCATTTTTCTCAACAATCTTCACAATGTTGATTTCTTCAGAAAGAGAAAAGTGTTTCACATGTAAGGAAGTTAGCGATTTTGGGTAGAACGCATGAAAGCTTCTTGTGCCTACGATAGTTTTTAATTCTTTGAATCGTTCTTTAAGTTTGATGCCATTTGCTGTAATCTCTTCATTGGCTACAAACACAAAATTTACAGTCCACACATTTTCTGTTGCCCACCGGTAAAAGTCTATCGGCGTCATTATTTGGTCGGCATATGGTTTCTGTAAACTTGCCCGTGCTGCATTTCGTTTTACAGTCCCACCAACTCCATCGCATGGTCCTTTACCGTGGGATGTGGCAAAAAAATGCCACTCAGCAGTTAGTTCGAAGTCAACTTCATGATGGCACAAGTTGGAAAAATTCTTCTTATTCTTATATTGGGCTGCCGCTCCATCAGAAAAGTAAATTAAATGGGATACATCCGAAATGTTTTGTTTCAGGTGTCTTATCAGGTGCTTTTGGAAAGTGTGCACAGTAACGGTGTCATGAGTTAGCGAGTCAGAAATGACAACGTAACTTAAATGTTGTATGTCTCGATCTTCAGGCTTAAAGTAACACACAAATGGGTGAAGGGTGCATTGGCTGTTATTCCAATGGTAACCTTGTGCAGCATCCTGGAGCACAAAAGAATAATTCTCAGCGAAGTCGCCCACTACTAAAACTTCCCCTGGTTTAAGGTTGGCTTTCTTCTCCTGCATGAATGCCGCTTGCTGCCGTGCAATAAAATCATGATTTCTTAATAAAATGCATTTTTCAATAAAACAGTCAACAAACTCATCTGTAGGTTTCGTAATTGTCTCTAGGGTACATCTGTCTGTTGACAGCCACTGTTTATAAGTCACAGAGTCTATGAAATTTTCACTGAATGAGATTTCTAGCCATTCACGAAGTTCATCGGTTCCCGGACAATTGCCACACTTTCCTACAAAGCAGTTGAGAAGCGGGGGGTTGCACATGAGGCTGGCAAGGCAGTGTTGGTATGATTTGATGGTACCGTCTGAAAGCAAAGGCAGCTTTGCTCCCAAAGCCATCAACTTAACGTTTTGGTGTATCGTACAGACACAGACAGAATGTGTCCCAGCTGCTCCTGCCAGAACACAATGTTTGGGTCTGAGCTCTGCAAACTTCGAGAATCCAACCTTGATGTCAGGATATTTATCTTTGAAGCTGCGATACACTTCACTTAAGTTGCTTAACACTAGTCTCTTCTGGCGGTGAACTCGATTGTCACCCACTTTAACCGAGACAAAATCTTTTTTACCCGGCATGACACGGCTTACATCATCATTTTCATAAAACTCTTCAATCAGTTGAATGCAATCAGGGGAAAGAGTTTTTCCTGCTTTTTGATTTGCAGATGGCAGTATCCCTTGGGCCTTTACTAGTTGTTTGGTTTTACGTACCAAATGGTTAGATGCATTGAACTCTTGCATTATTCTCTTAATGCTCCAACTTTTTGGAAGCACAGATAAAATTGTTATTTTCTCGCTTCTGGTACTCGTCTTAAACTTTTCTTTCAGTTGTGCTATTATCTCTGACCCATCACGGATGCTGTCCTTGCACTCCTCTGAAGATGTCAAATCTTCTTTGCTGATTTCTTCATTACTGGGAGATACTAGTTCCAATCTCTTCTTTACACCTTGTGTTATTTCGCTGAACTTTCTTTTCGAATAAAACATAGATTTACCCTTTAGTTTGGTGGTATTAATAGGTGACACACCAAATGCAGCTAAAGACTGATTCACGGCATCTGCTTCACAGGGTATGTCCACGAAAGGTAGGTCAAGTTCAGTGGATTTAGTTGGCGTTAGAACAGAAACGGTTGTTAGTTCCTTCAGCCTGAGCGAGAGCAGCTTACGGCAAGTTGAGCATAATTTCTTTCCAGGGATGAGGTCGGCAATCTCCAAGTATTTCGTCCTGGATGCTGCATTAATTTCTCTTAACCCATTAACTTTCACTATTCCACAGTGAGCCTGAAACGGATCGCAGCATAACTTGTGGTGACAGCTATACAGACGAAGGAATTTCTTTTCATGTAAATGACACACGGTCTTCACATTATCACACTTAGTACGCAGAGCTAATGATAACTGCTGGTCACTATTGAAACTTTCAATGCTTTTAATCGCTAGATCTTCGATGGGTCCACATTCTTCTTCAAAGAACAGTCCAATTGAGCACATTATGAATCTCTAAATAAAAGGTGCTTGAGAGCAAATTAGCTTCTATCCTCATCAACATGAGGCCAGAGACTGATTGCTTTAGTCCAGACAAGAAATTACCAAACTTTTTACTTGTAACCTGTTACAACTTGATCCATGATTCAGGAGCATGACAAACAATCTATAGTTGTATTCTAGGGAATACCATTTTAAGATTCTTGTAGATGCAAGTCCAGACAAGAAATGAACAAACTTTTGACTTCTATGAACTGTTTCAACTTGATCCATGATTTACAGGAATATGGCAAACAATCGATTTGTATTGTAGAGAATAACATTTCAAGAACATGCAACTGTGCAAACAAAAATCAACTTTAATATAAAATATATGCCAGTGCTCTGATCACAATAATTGTGATCAAAATGCTGTTCTACTGGCAAAAAGGCACTTTTTTATAGAAAAAAATTTTTTTCTTGGAAAGTGGTAAAACACCCATCTTGATTTTTGGAACACATGATCATATGTATGTTCTGTATATATAGAAAAAAAATCAGGCAAATCAAAAATGACTCATCAGCGATATGGTCATTTTGGAAAATGCAGATGTGTAAAATCACAATTAAATTCGTATTAACATATCGTCATTTTTGTTTCCATATTCAGGTAGGGTATGAAATTACCTTTCAGATGATTTTTTTCCCAGCTCTGTAGCTCCCATAGAACCCTAGATATTGCGTAGAAAGGGTGGTCACTACACGCCCGGGGGGCAAAATGACCCCAACTTCCCCCCCTTGTAATATCCGAACGGTTGGACCAAAAAAAAAAAAAAAAAAAAATAGCCCCTAAGTCAACAAACTTAACAAGTATACCAATTTTCATCAAAATCTGGGTCGGTCAAAGTGAAATTTAATTAAAAGTGAGTGATTACACATGGAATGACCCTTACACAAAAAAGATCGCGATCAGTTCGAAGATCACTAAAAAAGGATCGCGATCGCACGATCGCGATCCTTTTAAAAGATCCTTCCCCAACTATGTACATCGTTATGCTGTATGGGCATACTACATCCATAGGCAGGAAATTGGTATGCAGCATGAAGAGCAGAGCAGAGAGCGCACTTCCTTGCGGTATTCCTATGTTTACTACGATCTCTTCTGACGACTTTGTACCTTCTTTACCAGTGATGTGCACACTTTGTCTGCGATCTTTTAGGATTGATTCGATCCATTTGTTGGCAACTCCCGAGATCCCCATCGCGTCCAAAGTGATTAGTATAGTGGTGCGGTAGAGTTTCAAACGCCTCCATGTCTAGCCGTGGTCGGCGTGGTTAGGAACAGTTTGAAACGCCTCCATGTCTAGCCGTGGTCGGCGTGGTTAGGAACAGTTTGAAACGCCTCCATGTCTAGCCGTGGTCGGCGTGGTTAGGAACAGTTTCAAACGCCTCCATGTCTAGCCGTGGTCGGCGTGGTTAGGAACAGTTTGAAACGCCTCCATGTCTAGCCGTGGTCGGCGTGGTTAGGAACAGTTTCAAACGCCTCCATGTCTAGCCGTGGTCGGCGTGGTTATAGGAACAGTTTCAAACGCCTCCATGTCTACCCGTGGTCGGCGTGGTTAAGTAGAGTTTCAAACGCCTCCATGTCTAGCTATGGTTGGGAGTCACTGGGAGGAGGTTCAAACGTCAAACGCGTTTGTGTGGGAACTTGGATACTAAATCCTGTCAAATTGGAAAGAATCCAACGAAAACTGTGGTAGTTGGTACTCGACAACTTGTGTGCCATCCGCTCACGGCTGGTAGCCTGTTTTCAGGGGTAGCACACGATCAGTGCCTAGTGGCGCTGTCTGTTAGGGATGGTCGGTGAACTTGATGGAGCCTACTACATTATCGACATATCTAATTCTTGTTTGGCAACATAGCACCCGTCGGTCGATCGGACATCTCGCTACAGCTAGTCGGGCAATCGGTTCGTCGGCCTTTTGCGTTGTCGGCCTTTTGCACCGTCGGCCTATCGGTCACTCGGCATTTTAACACTACATTCGGACCGGCTCGCTACAGCATGGTATAGACGGTGTCGGGCAATCGGTCTGTCGGCCTTTTGCGTCGTCGGCCTTTTGCATCGTCGGCCTATCGGTACGCTGCCAAGACAACTTCAACATGAATGGCGCCGTTTGCCAAGCAAGCGATTTGATTGGCCGGGAGGAGGGGAAACTCGGTGCCGGCACGTAACCTACTCCTGTCGAAGACCAAGGGGACCACCGGCTTAACGTCCCTTCCGAAGGACGGTACAACGTGAACAACAGGATTCCTCCACAAATCCATGCTGTCGAGAGGTTGATAAGCAAGGCGAGTGAAGTTGCTGTACTAACTTTCATCCATCCAACCTCTCTCCTGAACAGAACTGGTCATGTGTATGATGGTCACCCATCCAATACCTGACCCAGCACAGTGTTGCTTAACTTTCATCCCTCCAACCTCTCTCCCGAATAGAACTGGTCACGTGTATGATGGTCACCCATCCAATACCTGGCTCAGCACAGTGTTGCTTAACTTTCATCCCTCCAACCTCTCTCCCGAACAGAACTGGTCATGTGTATGATGGTCACCCATCCAATACCTGACCCAGCGCAGTGTTGCTTAACTTTCATCCCTCCAACCTCTCTCCCGAACAGAACTGGTCATGTGTATGATGGTCACCCATCCAATACCTGACCCAGCACAGTGTTGCTTAACTTTCATCCCTCCAACCTCTCTCCCGAACAGAACTGGTCATGTGTATGATGGTCACCCATCCAATACCTGACCCAGCGCAGTGTTGCTTAACTTTCATCCCTCCAACCTCTCTCCCGAACAGAACTGGTCATGTGTATGATGGTAACCCGTCCAATACCTGACCCAGCGCAGTGTTGCTAAACTTTGGTAATCTCATGAGAACCAACGTTTCCAACACGCTAAACTGTTCGGTGGTGATATTTGGGGAAGCGCTGGTTTTATTCCATACAAGGTTATAATGGCTCACTTTTGGAGGAACAAATGACAAATCTAAAGCTGCTTAAAAAACAGCTGAGTTTTAGTAACTTCAGTCTAGCCACTACAAGATATCAATCCGAGGACTGCCTCACAGTATTGCTACCAACTCATGAATGCAATTTCATTTATGATTTCAGTGGCAGAATTTCAAAATACCCATTAAATCTGCAAAATAATTTCCAAGATTGTTGTAATTGATAAAAAAAAATCTTATGATAGTTTAAAAAAAACAAAATAGCTTGGTACATGGAGGTCATTTACCAAGCTATTAACTAACTTGTGATAAACTCGAGCGCAAACAAAAAGCAAAAGGAAAATAACAAACATCAGCGGAGATGTTTTTAAGTATTTTTTTTTTTTCAAAACGACAGTTGGCTTGCATTTTGCCCCAAACGACAGGTGCCTTAAAGAACGAGGTATAAATGCACTGATTTAATATCGGATTGTAAATCTTCAAAGTTTAGTTTCAAGAGCTGCATAAATTTATATAAAAAAAAGAGCCAAAATGCAGATCTTTGTTTTTAGGTTAGATTCATGTTCGAGGCCGAGACAGATATTGGCGGACTCACGTTTTCATCGTCTGAGTCGAAGTTCTCGATGGTCTGGGAGCTGATATCGGCTGGCAAGAGGCTGGTGCAGCTGGTGTCAGCCTCTAATAGTGGGTCCACGATGTCCTCCACTTTCACCTGCATCATCGCACTTGCATTATTTATCATGTTTACCATTCCTAATTATCATTTAAGTCAAGGTTTCAAAGTTGACATAGCTATGTCTTGTTCATTCTGTCAAGATGAGTTGAGAAGAACTCATACAGGCAACAAAATTGTTCTCCTATAAGGAATGCTGCCAGCCTAACTTTGAAGGCAGTGCAATCTTTAGCTTCTTTGATTGCTACTGGAAGCTTGTACATTTCCCTGTCTGTACATTTTCCTGCCTGTACATTTTCCTGCATGTACATTCCCTGCCTGTACAATAGTGAAGCCAGCGCCTACCTGATCCAACCACGCGCTGGCAATATCGCGCTTGGCTGGTTTGGGAGTCGGTTTAGCAGCCGCCTTCACTCGGCTGGAGTTGGCCAGCGATCGCATGTAGCTCCTGAAAATACATTCCGCTGTAAAACACGGCAAGCGATGTTCACAAATAGCACTAATTACCTGAAACAACTGCATTTAGAAACGCTGAACTGTTCGATATAGTTTCCCGCGGTTTGGTGGATGTTTTGCCGTGGTTTTTGAAGCCCGTGAAGCACAAGCCTCTCCAAAAATAAGAGGAAAAAACAGGTTCTGATCTTCTTTGAGTTCCCTGGCAGATTTTTATCATTTTCTCTGCCTGTCTAGCTAATATCTTGGCATGCAGCCTACAATAATCCTGCACTAATCTGCCTGCGTTGTAAGAGAAGTTGGTCTGCATTGAGGTTGCTTGGGACTTATCTCCGACGGGTATCCAAGAGACACATGGCTTGCCAAGGCATGCAGGAATCCTGACTTAGTACATCGGCGGTGATGCCAGACCAGGCTAGAGCTGGCAGAGTCTGGAGCAGCTCGGAGATTTTGTTTTCTACGTCCCAACGTTTAGAATCCAAGAACTGTCACTGGTGTCTAAATATTTTCACAAAGTACGCGAGCGATTTAGATGATTTAAGTTAATTAAATCAGAGAGCCAAGTGCAAGCACTCATTTACGATCGGATCATTTCAGTACCGGGCATTGGAAGCCTTCTAAATAGATGTCCCGCTGCCAAGGAAGTAATTCTGCCAGACCCAAGAAAAAGATGCAGTCTTGATTATTATTATTATTATTTGTGGTGTTTAACGACGCACTGTTTTGACAACTGGCCCTGCGGCACTGGTCTAATGGCGTCGGTGAATGAGTGGATGATGATGAGGATGATGATGAACCTAACCTAGCCTAGAAGAGAGGAGGGGAAACCCGGTGCCGGCACGTAGCCTACTCCTGTCGAAAAGCACCAAGGGGACTACCGGCTTCACGTCCCTTCCGAAGGACGGTACAACGTGAACAACAGGATTCCTCCACAAATCCATGCTGTCGAGAGGTTGATAAGCAAGGCGAGTGAAGTTGCTGTACTAACTTTCATCCCTCCAACCTCTCTCCCGAACAGAACTGGTCATGTGTATAATGGTCACCCATTCAATACCTGACTCAGCGCAGTGTTGCTTAACAACTTCGGTGATCTAACGAGAACCGGTGTTTCCAACACGCCAAACCGTTCGGTTGCAGTCTTGAAATCATTGCCACTGACAAGAATGAATTGCTAACCACCGAGTATTGATCACTGCCACGTGGCAACAAGCTCGTGCCAGAACACGGATGTTTATTCCCGAGCATGTGAACAGGTTACCTTGGGGAGAGCGCCCGCGGCTGAGAAGAAGCTGCCGGAGAAGTTCCTTCGTTGTGCAACTCTTGCATGATGTCCCCGAGGATGTCGTCATCTTCCAACTTCACCTCGGCCTGGTAACAAACAACTCCTCATTAGACAACGTTATCCACTTCATCCCCGACTCTGTTTGATTTGTGGGGCATAACAATGAACTGTTTTGACAACAGTTGATGAGGCACTGGTCTAATGATAAACACACAATTGTTTATGTTTACAGGTAGCGCTGTTATTAGATAGGTGAGTTATAAAAAACCTTCATGTTTTTAGAACCAGGACTTCCCAATGAAATTCGAGTTGTGATTCGAGAATTTTGCTACGCTTATCAAATAGGTGCACCAACACTTGGATTTCAAAGCATAATAATAACTCTTGCTAAATTTATTCCCATATTTTCAACTTAAGACTTAAAATAGTATAACGCATGAATAACAACTTATGCAATTATAAAAATAATTAACTTGCTGTCGAGACCAATTTAGAATAAATGCACAAAGACTTGATAAAGAACCTACAGGTAGAGTTAACCTCGCTTATGGATAACCAGTACCAATCTCTATCGGTGTATATGTGTTAATCTGCAACAACTCACTGAAGTCCTCTTCTTAGCAGGCATCTTCATCAACATGTTTCGAATGCCACTGGAGCCAGCGGCTTCTGCCGAAAGCCGGGGAACAGATTTCTTCCCGCTCACCCCACGCTTCCCATCCTTCTTGCTCTGACGGCTTGCAATGATGATCGACTCATCATCCAAGTCGTCATCAAATATTTCACGACCGTCTTCAACATATCCGCAGCCATCTGAAAGACAAACCGCTTTGTTTAGTAAAGGTAGTTAGAGAAGAATGCAATTCCAACAGGCAAATCTTACAGCCTGGTGGCTAATTTACAGCTAAGTTAGCAGGTAGACTCACCATCATCAACAATCCAATCGTCATCTTGACGCTCCAGCACCTTTTTTGTGTACTCTTTCTCGTCAACTTCTTCATAGACATTGTCCACCATTTCAGAAACCTCGTACTTGTACTTGCTCTTGTTGCCTTTAAGCTGCTTGAGCTTCTCAAAAGCGGCTGATCTTCCATGGCGGTCTGTCTTGGTCCGCTTAGCCCTCGGTTCGTTTACAGCTGGAAGTTAAGAACATAATGCAGAATAATATAATTTTTATATTGTAAGGGCCTTTTGCCATTGAATTCCAAGCAACACTTCATAAAAACAAAGTAACATTTCTCGAGACAAAAAATTCTTGTTCAATAGCTCACAGATACCATAACATAAGTATTTCTTACGATCGTTTTCTGCCATTTTCCAGAATTACAAGTTAAAATAAGTAAATAAAAACACAATACAAAGATCCATAGGTGTCCTCAACGCTCTGGACGAGACTATAACCTTCAAATTGGCGGGAATAGTAGAAGAACACCTGGTGAACGTACAAAAATAGGAGACCAGCACTGGTTTCAAGAGACCGCAGCAAAGAAAGCGACATAATAAAATTTTTCGCCCTCCAAGAAACATATTAACCTATGCATTTTCTTTGAACCTGAAACATGAAAGATAAAAGTGTTTTTTCTGTAAAAGATAGCGAAAAAAACTCTCTGCCTGTCCTATCATGTTTGGTTTCAATATTCTTTAATAATTCTCAAGTTCTCACATAAACATCTATGCTTTGCTTTCTTAGACAAACCGCAATTTTGCACCATTTTAGAAGTTTTGATTTTTATATGAAGTCGAGTGATCTTTTTATTTCTTCATCACTGCTTTGTTGTGCGCTTTTAAAACTTTCGTAATTTGAGCACAACTTTTTTGAGTTGCATTTTACGTCAAATAAAACGTGTTGGAAACACCGGCTCTCGTGAGATCACAGAAGTTAAGCAACACTGCGCTGGGTCATGTATTGGATGGGTGACCATCATACACATGACCAGTTCTGTTTGGGAGAGAGGTTGAAGGGATGAAAGTTAAGCAACACTGCGCTGAGTCAGGTATTGAATGGGTGACCATCATACACATGACCAGTTCTGTTCGGGAGAGAGGTTGGAGGGATAAAAGTTAGTACAGCAACTTCACTCGCCTTGCTTATCAACCTCTCGACAGCATGGATTTGTTGAGGAATCCTGTTGTTCGCGTTGTACCGTCCTTCGGAAGGGACGTTAAGCCGGTGGTCCCCTTGGTCTTCGACAGGAGTAGGCTACGTGCCGGCACCGGGTTTCCCCTCCTCCCTTCTAGACTAGGTTAGGTGCATCATGATCCACTCATTCACCGACGCCATTAGACCAGTGCTTCATGGCCAGATGTCAAAACAGTGCGTCGTTAAACCACGCTAGAAGTCAATCAAGTTAAAAAAACAGCAAACTCCCTTTTGGCTGGAATTACGCTAAAGTGTCTTTAAGTGGTAGTAAAATTGAAGATTTCGCTACTCACACTACCTACTCATAAATACATTTCTGAATTAATAAAATAAAGAGGTGTTTTATTATTCATTGAGTTTTCCATGTCAAGTACATGTTAAGTCTGTACATGTCATGTCTTGTTCATATACATGTCATGTCTAGTTCATCTACATGTCATGTTAAGCCATGTTAAGTCTGTGACGCCTGTTTATTTTTGCAGGTATTTGACTTAAACACTGCATTGCCAGCTGCTTTCCGTAGCTTATATTTACATTATACGTCTGAACAGATATTGTCTCTGTCATTCTGTTTGCTTTGAGTATTGTTTTCACCTAAAAATTCTCTTCTGCTGATAGTAAGTGTATTGAATGAAATATTTTTTTCAAAATCTAGTTCAATTGCTTGGTAATTTGATGTGTTTTTTTACGTTATAGCTATTCAGTCACATAAATGCAGTCGTAACCTCAAATAATCAGCGCTGTCAAAGCACAGCCCAACAAATTAATTTGTTATGTCAAGCAAATTAGAACCTAACAAGCCAGAGCAGAGCAAAGAAAAGACAGTATGGCCATGTTCCATCTGTCCCGAGATGTTCCGCTGGCGCCGGCACCTGGACAAGCACGTCGAAGGCCACCGCAAGAATGCTTGCCGCCTCTGCGATGCCCCCATTACCACACAGAAAGATCTGTCGTTGCACATGCTGCAAGAACATCAGGTGTCCATACGCAACGACAAACATGCATGCGAGCACTGCGAGCGCCGATTCCCCAGACGCCGTGCTTTGTTCAGCCATTACCAGAGCTGCCACGCTGACGGCAAAGTAGTCTGCCTCGATTGCGGGGCATTCCTGGACTCGGAGCAAGAGTTGGAGCAGCACGCTGCCGCTCACAGCAAAGATCGACCGTGGAAGTGTCAACGTTGTCACGCGTCGTTTTCTCGCCGTCAGCAGTTTACTTTGCACGTAGAGGTGAAGCGTAAAACAGAGTCATTTTATTAGCTGGGTATGAATTTTAAATAATTGAATGGCTTGAGCTAACAAGAAACTCCTTGCAGACTCATGACAAGTATTGCTGTGATGTTTGCGGCCGCAGCTTTGTTACCAAGTTGTCGCTGACCGAGCACGGCAGAGACTTTCACGGAGTTGCGACGGCAACTCACAGATGCCAGCACTGCGACACGAGCTTTGAGCGGCCGTGTCAGCTTCGAAGACATCAGGAATCGCACAAAGGTTATTACTGTTCCGTTTCTAATTCTGTGAAATCGCTTTTAAAGGTTTTAGCATTGAGTGCAGGTTCTAGGTAGAGAAACAACGTCAATGTTACAGTCTCTGCGTGAAAAATGACTACCTTACCGACAAAAATGCAGAGTACCGGAACATCACGTTAAGTGGAGCTACTGTCGTATGAAATTTAATTTCAATATTTCTAGTAGGTTACTCGCTTTTTAATATCGTTACGTGTTTATCAATCGTTGAGGTAAACATTGATGGAGATTTTTTGAGCATGAAAAGTCTCAAAAGCGAGTTAACCTACGAGAAATATCAAAATTAAATTTCATACGACGGTGGCTCCACTTAACGTGATGTTTCGGTACTCTGCATTTTTGTCGGTAAGGTAGTCATTTGGCGGCCATCTTTCACGCAGAGACTGTAACATTGACGTTGTTTCTCTACCAAGAACCTGCACACGCACAGGTTTTAGAGTTTTGGCCCTCGAGGCATTTTGGGTCTGCAGCACCCTTCTTTTATTCAAAGGCTTAGAAACGATTCCAACCTGCTCCAAGATTTCTGTTAGTAATGTAAAAATTATGCGTGTTCTTTAACAGGTTCTGATTCCAATTCCTAACTGATTTATAACATAGCATAGAACCTAGACATATAACATAGAACCTGAATGAACTTTGCTTTCACCACAACATCGAGGCAAGATTATCAGTTTTAAATTTAAGTCTCTATTTCTACTGTGTGTTTAGTTCAACAACAATCACAAGCCGTCTCGGCCGCAGTCCTGCAAATCAGTCGCTGTTTACACCAAAAAAGTGCTTATAACAGCGAAATTACATTAGGTTTAAAAGAATAAAGGCGGGGTAGTAAGTTGTTGATTTTGCCTTGTTACGTCAGATTGAATTGAATGACAACGCAGTTTTGTTTTCCGCAGAGGTGGACGGGGTGTTCACGTGCGTGCTGAAAGGCGGGGAATGCTGCGGCAGGACGTTCCCGACTTCACGGAGTCTTAACAAGCACCGGGCGTCAGTTCGACATCTCGAGTTCGTCACTCCTGATAACCGCAAAAAGTACGATAAGTGTGGCTCTTGTTATTCCCGTGTGACAGAACTGTAGCCCATTTAAAGACGCTGGGTGAGCGGAGAGAAGGAGGGTACTTCTCTCTCACTTGCTCTCTCTCCTCTAGCTCTAGCGTCGCGTCAGCGTAAGCTACGGCCCCAGTATCTTTTCACTCTATCGGCAGCAGTGTTCTGTAAGATGATTCAAATAACTTCCCGCTCTTGCTTAGATTTCCTCTGGCGCCACGAGGTAGCTTGCTGCAAGCAGTCAGTCATTGGCCAGCGCTGTATTGGATAGAATCGCTGGGGTGACAACAACATTGCCCTGCAGCGTCCATATCTAAGTTGTAGCCCAACCACTAACCAAACGTTACCAACGCGAGGAAATTTCCCAAACACCAACACGCATACAGAACAAGAAACAAGGGAAACTTTAACTTAGAAATAGAGAATTTGACTCAATTGTAAGACAACACGCTAGAGGATGATTTAAAAAAAATATATCATTTTCAATCTACAAGACGAAATTCAGGACGTTACTAATGGATAATTAATTTAATAGCATCGAGTTTATAATAAATATTAGGATCTGATTTATGTCACTCCGTCTATTCGTACAGGAAACAAACTGCAGAAAAGTAACAAAGATCATCCGCTTGCTGGTTTAAGCTCCCGAGTGGAAATGCCAGAAAAACCAAAAAAACACTGCAACAACCGAATATCTTTCGAGATAACTGGGATTTGAGGAATAGTGACCGACCATTCTGTCTTGTGGCCGTTGAATTAGCATCTCAACCTGAAGATGCTACGAACTCAACTATACGAGTCACCTCGGCCTCTTCCCCCTTCAGGGGATCCCTTATCCCACCCCCGCAAAAACTGGAACATGTGTGTCCGGATAACTCAGTTGGTAGAGCACCCGACCGGCAATTGGGAGGTCCCGGGTTCGTATCCCGGTTCGGTTGCACATTTTTCCAGTCTAGCTTCCTTTCCAAAGAGATTTTGATCAATCAAAAATGGCACAGATTGTAATTGTATTTTAAGGTTTGACTGTCTTGATATTATGTACATGTTTTGTATTTGACAACAAATAAATAAACGTGATGAAATCTCTGCCGCAGATTTGAGTGCGGCAAGTGCGGCCAGCGCTTCGCACGGAAGTCCAGCGTAGCTCGTCACGTAGCTCCGCGCCGCGTTCACGCTTGCGACGAATGCGACTTCAAGTCTCACAACGCAGGCAGCGCTCGACGTCACCGTCTCCTGCACTCGGCACCGCGTGGCTTCGTCTGCGATCGCTGCGCGGCCGCCTTCTTCTCACTCACAGCGCTTAACGAACACGCGGCGTATCGTCACTCCGATCGCAGACATTTCACTTGCTCGGTGTGCAGGCTGGTGCGTCCTAACCTAACAAATAAACTGTTGAACTGTTGAGTGTGCAGGTTCTAGGTAGAGACAGAACGTTAATGTTAAACCGTTGAGTGTGCAGGTTCTAGGTAGAGACAGAACGTTAATGTTAAACCGTTGAGTGTGCAGGTTCTAGGTAGAGACAGAACGTTAATGTTAAACCGTTGAGAGTGCAGGTTCTAGGTAGAGACAGAACGTTAATGTTAAACCGTTGAGTGTGCAGGTTCTAGGTAAAGACAGAACGTTAATGTTAAACCGTTGAGTGTGCAGGTTCTAGGTAGAGACAGAACGTTGATGTTAAACCGTTGAGTGTGCAGGTTCTAGGTAGAGACAGAACGTTAATGTTAAACCGTTGAGTGTGCAGGTTCTAGGTAGAGACAGAACGTTAATGTTAAACCGTTGAGTGTGCAGGTTCTAGGTAGAGACAGAACGTTAATGTTAAACCGTTGAGTGTGCAGGTTCTAGGTAGAGACAGAACGTTAATGTTAAACCGTTGAGAGTGCAGGTTCTAGGTAGAGACAGAACGTTAATGTTAAACCGTTGAGTGTGCAGGTTCTAGGTAAAGACAGAACGTTAATGTTAAACCGTTGAGTGTGCAGGTTCTAGGTAGAGACAGAACGTTGATGTTAAACCGTTGAGTGTGCAGGTTCTAGGTAGAGACAGAACGTTAATGTTAAACCGTTGAGTGTGCAGGTTCTAGGTAGAGACAGAACGTTAATGTTAAACCGTTGAGTGTGCAGGTTCTAGGTAGAGGCAGAACGTTAATATTAAACTGTTGAGTGTGCAGGTTCTAGGTAGAGACAGGACGTTAATGTTAAACCGTTGAGTGTGCAGGTTCTAGGTAGAGACAGAACGTTAATGTTAAACCGTTGAGTGAGCAGGTTCTAGGTAGAGACAGAACGTTAATGTTAAACCGTTGAGTGTGCAGGTTCTAGGTAGAGACAGAACGTTAATGTTAAACCGTTGAGAGTGCAGGTTCTAGGTAGAGACAGAACGTTAATGTTAAACCGTTGAGTGTGCAGGTTCTAGGTAAAGACAGAACGTTAATGTTAAACCGTTGAGTGTGCAGGTTCTAGGTAGAGACAGAACGTTGATGTTAAACCGTTGAGTGTGTAGGCTCTAGGTAGAGACAGAACGTTAATGTTAAACCGTTGAGTGTGCAGGTTCTAGGTAGAGACAGAACGTTAATGTTAAACCGTTGAGTGTGCAGGTTCTAGGTAGAGGCAGAACGTTAATATTAAACTGTTGAGTGTGCAGGTTCTAGGTAGAGACAGAACGTTAATGTTAAACCGTTGAGAGTGCAGGTTCTAGGTAGAGACAGAACGTTAATGTTAAACCACTGAGTGTGCAGGTTCTAGGTAAAGACAGAACGTTAGTGTTAAACCGTTGAGTGTGCAGGTTCTAGGTAGAGACAGAACGTTAATGTTAAACCACTGAGTGTGCAGGTTCTAGGTAAAGACAGAACGTTAGTGTTAAACCGTTGAGTGTGCAGGTTCTAGGTAGAGACAGAACGTTAATGTTAAACCGTTGAGTGTGCAGGCTCTAGGTAGAGACAGAACGTTAATGTTAAACCGTTGAGTGTGCAGGTTCTAGGTAGAGACAGAACGTTAATGTTAAACCGTTGAGTGTGCAGGTTCTAGGTAGAGGCAGAACGTTAATATTAAACTGTTGAGTGTGCAGGTTCTAGGTAGAGACAGAACGTCAATGTTAAACCGTTGAGTGTGCAGGTTCTAGGTAGAGTAACAACGTCAATGTTACAGTCTCTACGTGAAAGATGGCCGCCAAATGACCACCTTACCGACAAAAATGCAGAGTACCGGAACATCACGTTAAGTGGAGTCACTGTCGTATGAAATTTAATTTTGATATTTCTCGTAGGTTAACTCGCTTTTGTGACTTTTCATGCTCAAAAAATCTCCATCAATTTTTACCTCAACGATTGGTAAACACGTAACGATATTAAAACTTTGGACCGCTGTACCTATCGTCGCTGTTTCTACGTTTGTTTTCCGCAGGGCTTCAAGACTAAGAGTGCACTGACTCGTCACGCTCAAGCTCATTCTGACAGCCGACCTCACGGCTGCGCTTGCGGGCAACGGTACGTGTGACAGGTCGGGAGGGCGTGGCTCATCAAGGCTCATCAAGGCTCGGTATAGGGAAATCTCCTAATGATCATTTATGATCATTCAATTATTATCATTGTGTTCAAATACGTGTTTAAAATAAAATCTGACGTATTATTTCTTTTTATAATCCGATCATAACTTTTCTATTTATATTTGTTTTAAGAATGGCTAAAATATGAATTCTCGTGGCGGGATTAAAACGAGCTGTGATTAACTACACGTAGTTCTGACGTCATTTTGTTGTTTCCTTTGCGTTCGCTTCTGTTTTTTGACGTCACACTGACGTCAGATTTCACTTCATGTCATAAAAAATGACGACCCTCGTTTTCGTACGAGATTCAAATGCAAACATTTTAAACAGAGATATTTTATTCAAAATTGGATTTAGAAGAAAATAAAAAAATACGTGTTCATTATTTTCTCACAAAAAAAAATTCAAAAAAAATTTCAAATTTAAAGAGATTTCCCCATTTGCAAACCATCTTCAACTCCGAGCTAACTTACAGAAACAGCTGACTTTTCTTTGCATGTTGCCGTGGCAATTAATTTAACTTGCACTTTATTTAGGAACTAATGGGACTGGCCAAATGTAAGGATGGTCTTTGGCCTGATGACCAAGTACGGGCATTAATAAAATTAGCATCTTAAGAAAAACTATTTGAAATGGGTTTTGAATGGTTTTGCCTTTTACTTAGCATTGAAAACCCAGTTGAAATAGTTTTTGTTAAAACTAGTGCTAAGTTTACATCAAGTAGACATGAGTCTAAAAACAATCATTAAATTAGCATCTCTTTGGAACGAACGGACGACATTTTTGTAGCCTCTAGTTCTGTTTAATCAGCGTCTGCATTCAGTAAAATCAAATTTGACGAGAGGCAGCATCTTCGATATAACAATCTGTTCGATCTATTCTGATGTCAATTTGACAGGCAGTTTGTCTCTTGCCCATATAAGTAATATGAGTTGCAAAGGTATAAAGAAATTAAAAAAAAAAAAAAAACTAAAAGAAATTAAAATTTATGTTGAAACGTTTGGCATTTATTGTTAAAATTCATCTTGGAGATGACGTGAGTTTTTAGCTGGCTTATAAGCCAACCTCATTGTTTGAAGAACATCAATTATTCAAATATCCCGTTCACGCAAGAAATCTGAGTAAGTGCAGAGCGAGCTCATCCTGTTTTTTTTGCAGCAAGCCTCGCGATTGACGTCCGTTTAGGATTTTTCTTTTTGTAACTCGCGCTCTTTGCCAGTGAAATCGGCCGAAGCAGTTGTTTGAGCGTTGATACCAACACGACGGGTTGCAGGTACAAGCGAGCGAGCCACCTGCGCCGGCACCAAGCCGCGGCTCACGGACCGACCTCGCTGTCTGCGCTGCCGTCGCGGAAAGTTGCGCGCAGAGCAGAGACTGACGTCGCAGTCGCAGACCCAGACCCAGACCCAGACCTACCTGACTCCCGGGCTGCTGGACCCAATGACAACCACTTCACAGCTTGGGTAAGCTACAGGTTGCCATCGCACAGATATTAAGATAATATAATTAAACACACTTAAATCAATCAGCTTGTGCAGAAAAATGAAACAAACACTGAAGAGAAACACTTAGGACAATTTTTCAACAGAATGGTTATAAAACCAAAGAAATAAGAAGAGTACTTGAAAAAATGAACCGATTAAAAAATAAAGAAAGTAGGGAGATAAACTCTGAGACAGTTGAAAAGGGAATTAGTGAAAACAGTTTAGATGAAATCAAATCCATCGCAGTTTTACGCAGTATTGTTGAAAAACCACATTTTTACAGCATTTAGGGCAGATAGAAAAATAAGTACAATGGTAAGACCAGTGAAGGATCATATTCCATTAGAATGCAAAGACGTCTATGAGGTAAGTTGTGAATGTGGAAAAGTTTACATAGGAGAAACAGGTAGGAAAATTAGCACGAGAATCAAGGAACACGAAAGGCACATAAGATTAGCAAAACAATCTTGCAATGTTGGGGAAAAACAAAGACACTTTAATCAATCAGCTTGTGCAGAACACGGGAATGAGTTTCAACACCACATTCAAATAGACGCGGTAAGGATTTTATGTCGAGATGATAGGAAATTCACTAGCAAAGTCAGAGAAGCAATAGAAATTTAAAAAAACAGCCCAATAACTTCAATAGAGATGATAGTTTTCAACTTGATAGAGCTTGGGGAACAATTTTACAACAGAAAAATGGAATAGAGAATATCAGTGAGGAGACAGAAGAAATCAGCACAAAGAATCCAGAAGAAAATATTTTGACTGGTAGATTAAGAACTAAACGTAATGAATAAGGAAATTTTGATTGTATCACATAACGTTAGGACAACCTCGAAAAATTGCTGTTTTTTCCAAACACATAATTGGTTAGTTAGTAAAAAACACCAATTTGTTTGGGATTTTATTTCAGAAAATACAAAATACATTAGTTTTTAAGTTATTGACCATGATTAATTTATTTACATGCATTTAGGAAGCTTGAACTTGGTAATTGTTGTAATTTTATGTGATTCTTTTGATATCGGAAAATTGTCAGGACTGCTCTAACCCTTGCGAAACGTTGGGACATTTAGTTATTCTTCACTAAGCATTCAAAACCCAGTTGAAATAGTTTTTGTCAATACTTTCCAAAATCTGTTTGGGCATCTCCCTCCCTATATCTTGGGCCCTTCCATCCATCTCTAGTACATTCCAGCAATCCCTTCCCTATTTCCTTCCAGTCTTCCTGTCCACATATTGTCCTTTGCATTGCACAGTCTTGCCCTGTTGCTCCTGTTTGCTAGACTCTCCCACCATATCATGTCAGTCACTGGAAAGTAGAAGCCAACACGTGAAGAAATCCCATCTGTTCTAACATTTCATGTCCACTTTGAACGCAGGGCAAACTGCGAGATCAGCACAACAACGATTCTGAACGAGTGCACGTCGAAGTTGTCCCGGATTCATCTCAGCCTGACCTGGACCTAGGCCACCAATCCATTGGATCATCCTACAAACACATCGTCCATCAAACCGTAGCCGACCTAGAAATACATACGCCGGTGAAAACGCCGCCGATACACAACTGCGACATTGACTTGACAGAGTTGAACGAGGGACAGAACGACATGGAATCATCACACTGCGGGATGGTGGAGCAGGTGATGGCCCACCACGACTTGCTACAGCAAGCGATGGAGATGGCTCATCGAGACATGGTCAGTCAGGGGCTGGGAACTCCCGAGCAAATGCTCCAGGACGGCTATGACTTCGGAGCTACAGGCCTCGAGTTCACCACTCTGCAGACGGTGCACAAAGCTCGCGATCTTACTCAGCTCACAGAGGAAGACATGGCCTTCTCGGCAGACACTTTCCTTATCTAGACCTTTGTACAGAACTGAACCAAACTGAACAGAAATGGAAATAAAGTTATGAAATAAATGAAATAAATAATAAATAATGAAATAAGTAAATGGAAATTTAGTAGCCCTTTACTTAGCATTCAAAACCCAGTTAAAATGGTTTTTATTAAAACTAGTGCTAAGGACAAATCAAGTAGACATGAGTCTAAAAACAATCATAAAGTTATAGCACTTTTTCCGACTGAATTTTGAACTGTTTTGTATTCTGTGAAAGCAGTCATTTTTTAACATTGACAATATAATTTGTTACCATCTATCAAGGATTGCAGAGATATGTTTTATTTGTTAAATTATCTTTTAGATATTTTGGTAGGCGACTTTATTTTAGTGAGATTATAAAATACTTTGTATTCATTTGTAACCAAGCTTTGATGTTGATGCTGTTGCCTGTAGCATGTGATAAATGCTCGTGCAAATGTGTGTAATGAGGTTGCATAATTGTTTGGTAAATTACCAGCACTAGTAGTTAGATATCTACCAGTTAGAGGTCTCCTTCGTAGACCCTACTTATTTATTTCATTTTTTCCTTGTTGCTTGAAATAAAGAACTTTACCCCTCATGTCTGGCTGGAGAACTTGGAATGGAAGGAAGAGCTGTAAGGACGGGACTACACTGTCAATCCTAAATGCACCAGAGCAGGATTATTTTAGCCGTGAAGAGCTTTTCTTGGAGACGAAGGGTTACCACAAGACTTATTTAGGCTTACGCATTTTATTAAAGTATAAAAGCCAGATGTACGTACGTGTATTGCTTCAGTGGAAACCATCCCAAGTTGTTCCTGCTATTCCTGTGTTGAAACCAGGCTGGGGTAGATAACATAAGAGGACATTTTTCAGTTAAAAGCAGCGCCCGTGAATTTTGATTGTGATTGAAAGAAATGATTGAATGAACATCGCTAGAACTGTGAACCCAAGAACACATCATGGAGACAGCAGCGATGCAGAGTGGTAGGACATAACGACTGCTCTCCCTTCCGATCTCAACTGCAGGATAACAAGACTACCAGGAACCCAAAGGAAGTAGGTACACACTTTGCTACTTAATTCAATTCAATTTAATGTTAGTAAATAAACTACTTAGACTATGAATTAATCTGCATCAATCCGGTGGTTGCTTGATGATAGGTACATTTCTATTTGTAAAGCTGGCTATGAATTATTAGCTACAACACTATCAGGTAACAGTTTGGCAATTGGCAAGAATATATCTGGGAGCTAGTATCTTTGCATTGGACAGTCAAGTTCTTTAAACCAAAAACATGTTAGCATCGTACTCACCTCATTGCTGTGCGAATCAATCCTTGCATGCGACGGGGATCGAACCGAGGACCCCTCGGACTGAAGCACTTGTTCATTCAACTGAGCCACATGGACCCATGCATTGTTGGTGGATTTTCAGACGAACACTTGATGTCATTCGTCATAATACATTCCAGTTGCAACTCTGATAATCAAAAAGCTACCCGAAGAGGAATCGAACCCGAGCTGTCTGTTTGATAGAGCTACGACTTCTCCAACCAGCCGTGAGGACCGTCGTGACAATGTGGAAATAACATATACTTGAAAGTAGTGAAGCTCTCTGCTCGCGAGCAACTAAATGCTACACCAACTTCTGCTCGCCTGATACAAGATGGGGATTTCTAAGCTAGTTTTAGCCGGGTTTCCAGCTGGATGTCAGCTGCCAGCTGGCCGTGCCAGCCCGTGAGATTGTTTCACTCCTTTAGGGATGGTTTTCACATCACAAGTGGTGCTGACATGATCGTCCGGAAATCTCCAAAAATTATAAAATAAACACCCTATAAAAGCTTTGTTGTTTCACCATTCAAAGGGCAAGTTATATTGTCTCATTTAATTTATTGAAATAGTGCCATTTAAACGGAAAACGCTAAATATGTATTGCATTCTAGAGAGGAAAGGTGAGCGACCATCCAACCTTTCCAACGAAACAATTGAGGCGTAATTCTTTGAATCAGGGATCCAACAAGAGGCAAACTTTGCAGGAACCTACTTCCCCAAAGTGCTCCCTCGTGATTCCGATTCCGCAAACAGAATTTTACACTTGTTGAAGTTTTAGTTTTCCTACCGGTCAAACCCAACGTTACGTAAGTAAGTCATGTGTCGGGAACGACCGAGTAGGGTGGTTTGTTAGCCCGGGCATTTTAGTTAAGTGTGCTGATTGTGGGAGTATCGATCTACGCACATTTGTGTGAAGAGAAAGGTGATTGATGATGCGCATGAAATTTCGGACAGCCATGGCAACAGCGATCGCAGTATTGAAAGTGCATGTGCATCTACATCGACGACGGCGGATTCCAAAAATTCAATACCAGCCTCTGAAACTGAATGTGATCTCGGTCCTCAACTTCAAGCTGCTTTGGATATTGGCCACTTCGTGAATCAAGACTCAACCTCATCCCTAGCTGACGATCTGAGACAAAAACGCTGGTGACAAAACCACGGTCTCCGTCAAGTGCATATGATTACAAAGCTGATGTCCACAGTGGCGGTATGCGAGTGTTTCGCCCAGACTAGTTTTCATTCAACATATTTCAAACGTGCGATTCTTCCTCCACCCAGTTGAATTGCATATTACCATACTGGGTAATACCATACCCATAATCGCATACCATCTCCCTGCCAAATTACAACAAACCTCCAACAGAGCTAATTTTAGAAGCGAATTACGAAGCCCCCTGATTAAAGGCGAATATTATTCCTGTAAAGAATTTTTAGCAACTAAGATATAAATTTATCTTATGTATTCATGACTATGTTCACATAATTGTAAAATTGTTTAATGAACTGCTATTAAATAAATAAAATAAAAAATAATTATATCGATTATATTATGAAATCCCCAGTTGAAGCCCTTTTGTCGATATCCTTGGAAGCATTTGCACCTCCCTGGAAAAAATCCTGCGGACGCCCATGGGTGCTGATAGGGGTTAAACTTTGAGATGAGCGAACTCACATTCTTCATTCTTAAATCAAAACTGAGGAAGTTAATAAAGTTTAAGTCCGCTTGGTACTGTAAAAAAGTCTACAACAATTAGAATTATAAGTATGTACGTATTTGTTTGTAAGATATTTAAAATATCAGCTTTTGGTCATTAATGCCAACCAGATTAAATTGCAAGTTTAAAATCGATGCAGCTGTCTTTTTGATAAGTTTTTATTCAACTATATAAACATGTTTATGGGGAAACTTGATTTTCAAAGCAGTAATGCCGACTTGAACCAAGCTTCTTGTAGTTGATGTCTACTGCCAGGTCTATGTGGTCTTCAATCTTACACTAGACATATCTTGGTGGTCAATCTTCACTCGATGTCATTGTATTTCCCCCTTGTAATACACGGGTCGTAAGTCCCATCTTTTATACACACAAACAACAGAAATAAAACTGCCACGATTCAAGATAATGCTGATCACGTTCCCTCACGGAATGGTTTTAAAAATAAAGGAGCAACCATCTCTCCATTACTGTTCATCATTTTTACCAACAATCTCAACAAAACAATCACAAATGGAATCCTTATGACAGATGCTGACGATATCACCCAACTTATCTGTGAGAATAACACGTACATAAACATTCAATGTTAAGAGGCTTTATCACAAATGTCCAATTGGAGTTCATTGAACAGACTGAAACTTAAAGCCAAACAAAACTGTGATAGTTCATTTTAAATCAAAAGTAAACTCCTCTGACAATTGCCTAAAATGCCCTCAACTCTATCAAGATGGGAAAAGCATCCAAGTGGTCATTTTTACAAAATTCCTTGGTGTGTGAATGGATGACAATTGCTAAAATGAGATGTACATATTAATCAAACTGCTCTTGCAATTGCATCAGGTTGTTTTCTTGTAAACAGAATCGTAAACATTTGTGATTTCAATTCAATCACGACCGTTTACTTTGCATATATCCCTTCACAATTAAACTATGTCATTGACCTTTGGGGTCACTCCCCACATGCATCAAAACTATTCACTCTCTAAAATCAAGTAGTCCAACACCTGGCACAGGCAAACTATGACCCGACCAGTCCAGGGTTTTATTACCAAGACTCATGCAGACCTCTGTTTAGCAAATATAATATCCAGGCATTACCCTGCATGTATATTTATAATGCAATTATTGATGTGCTGAGAAATAAGAATGTCAACTTGCATGTAGAAACCTGCGATGATATTTCAAGAAGGAATGACGTGACTAATCAATAACGAATGTTCAATAAACTTACAAGCACTTTCAAGTCAAGGGTCAGGCAAACAAGTTTTTCAATGGAACTGACAAGATTTTTATCAAAAAACAGCTTTTACTCTGAACAAGAATTTGTCAACAACTGACTTGACCAATAATTCAATAATGTCATCAATCTGCTTCTAATAAATTAATTAAATTAAGTATATCTCAGTAGATTTCAGGACAAACTTGAAGGCAGATAACACAACTTTGTAGAAGTTTCAGAATAACTTTGTATAACTCCAAAATTGCATAAGACAATGTATTTATATTTGTATTTCTACACATGACACCAGCTTGTGTACCCTGTTGACCTCTGGGAGCAAACAACAGCACGTGCCCATCAAATGGAGACCGATGCAAACCTCAATCAAAGAACAAAGCTTCGTATGCATCCGAGTCGGCTCTCTCTGAGAGCGACCGAAGACTGGAAACCGAGCCAGACATTTCTAGTAGCTGTTTTTAATTCACTGATGGTAAAATGCTGATAAAATATTTCATCTTCTTGCTTCAACTTTCGACATCACAGCGACATTTCTTGCGATGAATGGATTCAGAATGGAATGACTGTCGAGCCTGGAATACAAAAGCAAACATTGCTCTATCTTCTAAAAAAAGTATTCTATTCTTCATGTTCTTTTAATTTCAAATCAACATTCTGCCTTGCAACATGGGTTTAAAGGTTGTCTAGCACAGGGTCAAATCAAGATTTTTTTTGTGGTAGTTCCGTTCAGTGGACTTCTTGTTTTACTAATGAATGCAAATTGTATCAAAATCAAGCTCAGTTGAGGCTGTGCTCAGAGGTGTATCTTTAACCGAACGGAAGACATGTTAAAGACACTGGATCACCGAAGTTAAGCAACACTGCGCTGGGTCAGGTATTGGATGGGTGACCATCATACACATGACCAGTTCTGTTCGGGAGAGAGGTTGGAGGGATGAAAGTTAAGCAACACTGCCCTGGGTCAGGTATTGGATGGGTGACCATCATACACATGACCAGTTCTGTTCGGGAGAGAGGTTGGAGGGATTGAAAGTTCAGCAACACTGTGCTGGGTCAGGTATTGGATGGTTAACCATCATACACATGACCAGTTCTGTTCGGGAGAGAGATTGGAGGGATGAAAGTTAGTACAGCAACTTCACTCGCCTTGCTTATCAACCTCTCGACAGCATGGATTTGTGGAGGAATCCTGTTGTTCGCGTTGTACCGTCCTTCGTAAGGGACGTTAAGCGGGTGGTCCCCTTGGTCTTCGACAGGAGTAGGCTACGTGCCGGCACCAGGTTTCCCCTCCACCCTTCTAGGCTATGTTAGGTTCATCATCATCCACTCATTAACCGACGCCATTAGACCAGTGCCGCATGGCACGTGGTCAAAACAGTGCATCGTTTAACCCCAATCAGAGGTGTCTCCATGGTTACAGGAACTCAGAGGTCTCTTTGTTTTTCACCTGGTGGACGGCTCATGAACTTGGCCAGCCAGCCAGTGCCTCCATTGTGCACGCTGGTCGTGTATCTCAGAGCAAACGCTCCAGTCTCGCCGAGGTACATAGCTGGGTTGTCCTGGCAACAAACAAACTTGTTAAAACATGTCAGGCTAGAAGTTGGACTGCACATTGGGACCATATAGATATCTAGTACCTATCACTATCAAGTAGCTCTTTACCTACCTGAGTACTCGATAACCTCTTGAATTCCACCAAACTATTAGGTCAAAGGTCTGAGTTATAAGGCAGAAAGACATTAAGTACTAGTATTTATACTACGTAAATAGGAACACTGCGCTGGGTCAGGTATTGGATGGGTGACCATCATACACATGACCAGTTCTGTTCGGGAGAAATGTTGGAGGGATGAAAGTTGAGCAACACTGCGCTGGGTCAGGTATTGGATTGGTGGCCATCATACACATGACCAGTTCTGTTCAGGAGAGAGGTTGGAGGGATGAAAGTTAAGCAACACTGCGCTGGGTCAGGTATTGGATTGGTGGCCATCATACACATGACCAGTTCTGTTCGGGAGAGAGGTTGGAGGGATGAAAGTAAAGCAACACTGCGCTGGGTCAGGTATTGGATGGGTGACCATCATACACATGACCAGTTCTGTTCGGTAGAGAGGTTGGAGGGATGAAAGTTAAAACAGCAACTTCACTCGCCTTGCTTATCAACCTCTTGACAGCATGGATTTGTGGAGGAATCCTGTTGTTCGCGTTGTACCGTCCTTCGGAAGGGACGTTAAGCCGGTGGTCCCCTTGGTCTTCGACAGGAGTAGGCTACGTGCCGGCACCGGGTTTCCCCTCCTCCCTTCTAGGCTAGGTTAGGTTCATCATCATCCACTCATTCACCGACGCCATTAGACCAGTGCCGCATGGCCAGATGTCAAAACAGTGCGTCTTTAAACACCACAAATCTATCAATGGTTACCTTGCCGCAATACTTGGCTCGTACAGCTTCGGTGCCGGCATCTGAGTCGACGTCAATCAACTCCACGAAGTCTGACGCGCAGGTAGACTTGGGTCCAATATCAAACACTGGAAACCACAAGCAAAGAAAGGAAAATTAACTTGCGTCGTTGAGTGTGCAGGTTATAGGTAGAGGCAGAACGACGTGAAAGATGGCCGCCAAATGACTACTTTACCGACATAAATGCAGAGTACCGGAACGTCACGTTAAGTGGAGCCACTGTCGTATAAAATTTAATATTGATATTTCTCGTAGGTTACTCGCTTTTAATATTGATATGTGTATATCAATAGTTGAGGTAAACATTGACGGAGTTATTTTGAGCATTAACAGTAACGTTCTGTCTCTACCTAGAACCTGCACACTCAACGGTTTAACATTAACGTTCTGTCTCTACCTAGAACCTGCACACTCAACGGTTTAACATGAACGTTCTGTCTCTACCTAGAACCTGCTCACTCAACGGTTTAACATCAACGTTCTGTCTCTACCTAGAACCTGCACACTCAACGGTTTAACATTAACGTTCTGTCTCTACCTAGAACCTGCACACTCAACGGTTTAACATTAACGTTCTGTCTCTACCTAGAACCTGCACACTCAACGGTTTAACATTAACGTTCTGTCTCTACCTAGAACCTGCACACTCAACGGTTTAACATTAACGTTCTGTCTCTACCTAGAACCTGCACACTCAACGGTTTAACATTAACGTTCTGTCTCTACCTAGAACCTGCACACTCAACGGTTTAACATTAACGTTCTGTCTCTACCTAGAACCTGCACACTCAACGGTTTAACATTAACGTTCTGTCTCTACCTAGAACCTGCACACTCAACGGTTTAACATTAACGTTCTGTCTCTATCTAGAACCTGCACACTCAACGGTTTAACATTAACGTTCTGTCTCTATCTAGAACCTGCACACTCAATGGCTTAACATTAACGTTCTGTCTCTACCTAGAACCTGCACACTCAACGGTTTAACATTAACGTTAGTCTCTACCTAGAACCTGCACACTCAACGGTTTAACATTAACGTTCTGTCTCTACCTAGAACCTGCACACTCAACGGTTTTACATTAACGTTCTGTCTCTACCTAGAACCTGCAAACTCAACGGTTTAACATTAACGTTCTGTCTCTACCTAGAACCTGCACACTCAACGGTTTAACATTAACGTTCTGTCTCTACCTAGAACCTGCACACTCAACGGTTTAACATTAACGTTCTGTCTCTACCTAGAACCTGCACACTCAACGATTTAACATTAACGTTCTGTCTCCACCTAGAACCTGCACACTCAACGGTTTAACATTAACGTTAGTCTCTACCTAGAACCTGCACACTCAACGGTTTAACATTAACGTTCTGTCTCTACCTAGAACCTGCACACTCAACGGTTTAACATTAACGTTCTGTCTCTACCTAGAACCTGCACACTCAACGGTTTAACATTAACGTTAGTCTCTACCTAGAACCTGCACACTCAACGGTTTAACATGAACGTTCTGTCTCTACCTAGAACCTGCACACTCAACGGTTTAACATTAACGTTCTGTCTCCACCTAGAACCTGCACACTCAACGGTTTAACATTAACGTTAGTCTCTACCTAGAACCTGCACACTCAACGGTTTAACATTAACGTTCTGTCTCTACCTAGAACCTGCACACTCAACGGTTTAACATTAACGTTCTGTCTCTACCTAGAACCTGCTCACTCAACGGTTTAACATTAACGTTCTGTCTCTACCTAGAACCTGCACACTTAACGGTTCAACATTAACGTTCTGCCTCTACCTAGAACCTGCACACTCAACGGTTCAACATCAACGTTCTGTCTCTACCTAGAACCTACACACTCAACGGTTTAACATTAACGTTCTGTGTCTACCTAGAACCTGCACACTCAACGATACCAGTTTAGTATATATAATATAGTATAAAAATATAATATTAATAACATAGATTTATTTGTTTTAGGTGCTTTTGTTCTAGGAGAAATGTCCAAACTGCTTCCACCAATTAAAGACACAACAGTTAACCTTGTTTTTACTCAGGTGCGTCTTGGTATTGCTAGTAGACAGAAAGTTTAGAAACTCATGGCCATATGTTTAGAGGCAATAATGTAACAAACGTATCTGTCACGAACATGAATGACAAGAGCCCTGTCTCTATGGGGGTACGCATTGTCAATAAACTGCCAGCTGATATTAAAGTTAGACTGACGAAACAAGACTTCTCTGGGAAGCTAATGAACTTTTTAACATTAAGCTGTTAGTATTCACTAAATGAATATTTTAATTTGTAAACGTAACTACTACTCCTATTATGTTTGACCAACCCAATGTTAACACGTGTCAACCAATCTGGAAATAAAATAATGTATTATTTTTTTGAAACGTACCCTGGAATTTGAGAACGGGCAGCGAGCCTCTAGGTACCGACACGTCCCACCTGCAGACAGAAGCGTTCCGCACGTTCGATGGGTACAAGGGACTCGCAAAAATACCACCGTAGTTGAAGATCTGCCCGCCACAGCCACGCCCTGGGAAACAACATTGCTTTATTTGTGGTGTTTAACGACGAACTGTTTTGACATCTGGCCAAGCAGCACTGGTCTAATGGCGTCGGTGAATGAGAGGATGATGATGAACCTAACCTAGCCTAGAAGGGAGAAGGGGAAACCCGGTGCCGGCACGTAGCCTACTCCTGTCGAAGACCAAGGGGACCACCGGCTTAACGTCCCTTCCGAAGGACGGTACAACGCGAACAACAGGATTCCTCCACAAATCCATGCTGTCGAGAGGTTGATAAGCAAGGCGAGTGAAGTTGCTGTACTAACTTTCATCCCTCCAACCTCTCTCCTGAACAGAACTAGTCATGTGTATGATGGTCTCCAATCTAATACCTGACACAGCGCAGTGTTGCTCAACTTTCATCCCTCTAACCTCTCTCCCAAACAGAACTGGTCATGTGTATGATGGTCACCCATCCAATACCTGACCCAGCGCAGTGTTGCTTAACTTTCATCCCTACAACCTCTCTCCCAAACAGAACTGGTCATGTGTATGATGGTCACCCATCCAATACCTGACCCAGCGCAGTGTTGCTTAACTTTCATCCCTCCAACCTCTCTCCCGAACAGAACTGGTCATGTGTATGATGGTCACCCATCCAATACCTGACCCTGCGCAGTGTTGCTTAACTTCGGTGATCTAACTAGGCCCAGTGTTTCTGTTCAGTATAGACATAGAGTTATAGATGCAGTGTATGTCAGATAAAAGTCAGGTACGAGTCAAACCTTGGTCCGTGGTAACATATGTGATGTCAAACTGCTCGAACCCGACGCTGGTCCCGTCGCGACGCCACGAGTGAAGCCAGAGTCGCTGGCCGGTGGAGAAGACGGGACGTGGAAGCTCAAAACCACACAGTTTGGCCAGCGAGGCCCCGGTCGGTCCATCTTCACGGATCTTGAATCGGTACAAAGGCAACGTCTTATACTTGCTAGCGGTTTGAAGCCAAGCCCGCCATCTTGAGAGTCCCTGATTGTGATACCGTTGAGTGTAGGTTAAAGGTAGAGAAACAACGTCAATGTTACAGTCTCTGCGTGAAAGATGGCCGCCAAATGACTACCTTACCGACAAAAATGCAGAGTACCGGAACATCACGTTAAGTGGAGCCACTGTCGTATGAAATTTAATTTCGATATTTCTCGTAGGTTAACTCGCTTTTGAGACTTTTAATGCTTAAAAAATCTCCATCAATGTTTACCTCAACGATTGATATACACGTAACAATATCTTAAAGCGAGTAACATATTGAAATTAAGTTTCATACTCTAGATGCTGTACTTTACCTCCAGGGCGCGGTCCACGCAGTTATCGCTGGATCGCATGTGAAACCCGGCGAAGTAGAGCGCTATCGTGTGATTGGCCGGTGCCTGGACGGTCATGTAGCACGAGCCGGGCTCGTGTTCAACCAAGATGCGTCCCTGCGTGCCCGTAAAGTTCCGCGTGCAACCTGCAAAGCAACGTCCCTCGTGTAAACCAACCTTAACCTAACTAACCTTTCATAAATCCCATGTTCGTGTTGACATAATTTTCAACTAACAGGTGGCATGGTATATTTTCATCTGCACTTGCAAATCGACATCTTATATATTATTTGCGAAAATTTGCTGTAAATGGTTTGAAGGTGGCATATATTGGAGTAAGCTCCCACTCCAATAGACCTGAGTGAACTCCCACTCCAATATACCTGAGTAAGCTCCCTCTCCAATAGACCTGAGTAAGATCCCACTCCAATAGACCTGAGTAAGCTCCCACTCCAATAGACCTGAGTAAGCTCCCACTCCAATAGACCTGAGTAAGCTCCCACTCCAATAGACCTGAGTAAGCTCCCACTCCAATAGACCTGAGTAAGATCCCACTCCAATAGACCTGAGTAAGATCCCACTCCAATAGACCTGAGTAAGCTCCCACTCCAAGACCTGAGTAAGCTCCCACTCCAATAGACCTGAGTAAGCTCCCACTCCAATAGACCTGAGTAAGCTCCCACTCCAATAGACCTGAGTAAGCTCCCACTCCAATAGACCTGAGTAAGTTCCCACTCCAATAGACCTGAGTAAGCTCCCACTCCAATATACCTGAGTAAGCTCCCACTCCAATAGACCTGAGTAAGCTCCCACTCCAATAGACCTAAGTAAGCTCCCACTCCAATAGACCTGAGTAAGATCCCACTCCAATAGACCTGAGTAAGCTCCCACTCCAATAGACCTGAGTAAGCTCCCACTCCAATAGACCTGAGTAAGCTCCCACTCCAATAGACCTGAGTAAGCTCCCACTCCAATAGACCTGAGTAAGCTCCCACTCCAATAGACCTGAGTAAGATCCCACTCCAATAGACCTGAGTAAGCTCCCACTCCAATAGACCTGAGTAAGCTCTCACTCCAATAGACCTGAGTAAGCTCCCACTCCAATAGACCTGAGTAAGCTCCCACTCCAATAGACCTGAGTAAGCTCCCACTCCAATAGACGTGAGTAAGCTCCCACTCCAATAGACCTGAGTAAGCTCCCACTCCAATAGACCTGAGTAAGCTCCCACTCCAATAGACGTGAGTAAGCTACCACTCCAATAGACCTGCGTAAGCTCCCACTCCAATAGACCTGAGTAATTTTTAACCGCAAAAAGCTAAATGGCTTAGAATTTTTATGTACAGCGTAGACAGCGACTCTGTCAAGGTACAAAATATCGGACAATTTATTTGGTCAGCATGAATTCAAAATGGCCGACATTGGATGACTTACCAGCCTTGGAGTAGATCAGCTTGAAACCCTTGCCAGAGCCTTGTTGATCGCTGGTGAACGTCACTGCCACGTTTTGTGTTTCTGAGTAGTAGTCGAGAGGTGTTGTAGATCGTCCGCAGATCTTGGTTGGCGTGGTTGGGTTGCGGCTTCCCTGGAAACAAAAAACCTCTCAGAAGTTGATGGCCGTACGGGAACTTGAACCCAGACTCCACCTGTCACGGGAGTTCGTCAAAGAAATTGAGCGTCCTGGACATGTACCTAATCTTTGAGTAGATTTCAGAGCATATGAGAAAAAAAACTTGCGTTTTATACTTTTTCTTCACTTTCTAGAGACCTGCTTTGATTGAAACCTTGTTTACAGAGCACATTTTCTGGTTTTTAACTTTGACCCCGTGGGTTTTTCAGAAAAATTGATCAAATAGTTTTGTAATAATAACAGTTTCAAAGTTTGTGAGCCTGGATGTTTTTTTTTTTTGTTTTTTTTCGATTAAAAATTTACTATATCTGACTTATGGGATCTGTGAATTTACTTTATTTTGCTTTATGTTTAATGAAAACGGTTTGGCAAGATGCCAACTCCGATTCTCGTTTGGTCACCAAAGTTGAGCAACACTGAGCTGGGTCAGGTATTGGATGGGTGACAATCACACAACATGACCAGTTCTGTTTGGGAGAGAGGTTGGAGGGATGAAAGTTAAGCAACACTGCGCTGAGTCAGGTATTGGATGGTTGACCATCATACACATGACCAGTTCTGTTCGGGAGAGAGGATGGTGGGATGAAAGTTAAGCAACACTGCGCTGGGTCAGGTATTGGATGGGTGACCATCATACACATGACCAGTTCTGTTCAGGAGAGAGGTTGGAGGGATGAAAGTTAATCAACACTGCGCTGGGTCTGGTATTGGATTGGGGGCCATCATACACATGACCAGTTCTGTTTGGGAGAGAGGTTGGAGGGATGAAAGTTAGTACAGCAACTTCACTCGCCTTGCTTATCAACCTCTCGACAGCATGGATTTGTGGAGGAATCCTGTTGTTCGCGTTGTACCGTCCTTCGGAAGGGACGTTAAGCCGGTGGTCCCCTTGGTCTTCGACAGGAGTAGGCTACGTGCCGGCACCGGGTTTCCCCTCCTCCCTTCTAGGCTAGGTTAGGTTCATCATCCTCCATTCATTCACCGACGTCATTAGACTAGCGCCACATGGCCAGATGTCAAAACAGTGCGTTGTTTAACACCACAAATAAACAATCCTACGCCAGGACCAGGTCAAGGGATGGATAAAAAGTTGGTTTCTGAATGTGACTGATTGGTTATGTCAGGTTGTCTCTGATAGATCGGCCGTGTGGTCTCAACTCACCCTGAATATCGTCAGAAGTCGAGATTCTCTGCCGAAATGAAGAACGCGATCCTGACCAGTGCCTTGCGAGATAAAGCGTTGTCGCTGAAAAACAATAGCAAACACATTTGATATATGCTCAGCATGTAGACTGGCACGGTCAAAACACGATCAAGATATATTAAAAAAAAACATTTCACACAAGCACTAGCACAAGCACTAGCACTAGCACAAGAACAAGCACTAGCACAAGAACTAGCACTAGCACTAGCACAAGCACAAGCACTAGCACTAGCACAAGAACAAGCACTAGCACTAGCACTAGTACTAGCACAAGAACAAGCACTAGCAAAGCACAAGCACTAGCACAAGCACTAGCACAAGAACAAGCACTAGCACAAGAACAAGCACTAGCACTAGCACAAGAACAAGCACTAGCACAAGAACAAGCACTAGCACTAGAACAAGCACTAGCACAAGAACAAGCACTAGCACTAGCACTAGCACTAGCACTAGCACAAGCACAAGCACAAGCACTAGCACAAGAACTAGCACTAGCACAAGCACAAGCAAAAGCACTAGCACAAGCACAAGCACTAGCAAAGCACAAGCACTAGCACAAGCACTAGCACTAGCACTAGCACAAGCACTAGCACAAGCACAAGCACTAGCACAAGAACAAGCACTAGCACTAGCACTAGCACAAGCACTAGCACTAGCACAAGAACAAGCACTAGCACTAGCACAAGCACTAGCACAAGCACTAGCACAAGAACAAGCACTAGCAAAGCACAAGCACTAGCACAAGAACAAGCACTAGCACAAGCACAAGCACTAGCACTAGCACAAGCACAAGCACAAGCACTAGCAAAGCACAAGCACAAGTACTAGCACAAGCACTAGCACTAGCACAAGCACTAGCACAAGCACTAGCACAAGAACAAGCACTAGCAAAGCACAAGCACTAGCACAAGAACAAGCACTAGCACAAGCACAAGCACAAGCACTAGCACAAGCACAAGCACTAGCACAAGAACAAGCACTAGCACAAGCACAAGCACTAGCACAAGAACAAGCACTAGCACTAGCACAAGCACTAGCACAAGCACTAGCACTAGCACAAGCACTAGCAAAGCACAAGCACTAGCACAAGAACAAGCACTAGCAAAGCACAAGCACTAGCACAAGAACAAGCACTAGCACAAGCACAAGCACTAGCACAAGCACTAGCAGTAGCAAAGCACAAGCACTAGCACTAGCACAAGCACTAGCAAAGCACAAGCACTAGCACTAGCACTAGCACTAGCACAAGCACTAGCACAAGCGCTAGCACAAGCACTAGCACAAGCACTAGCACTAGCACAAGCACAAGCGCTAGCACAAGCACTAGCACTAGCACTAGCACAAGCGCTAGCACTAGCACAAGCGCTAGCACAAGCACTAGCACAAGCACTAGCACAAGCTCTAGCACAAGCACTAGCACTAGCACAAGCGCTAGCACAAGCACTAGCACAAGCAAGAATGAAAACAAAAGATGTTGTCACCGTTACCCCAAGATCAGTAAAGACAACTGAATCTGCGCAAGAGTTATCCGTGTCTTCAAGATCGAGCGTAGCGAAGTGCAACTGCAGCCGCGAGATGCCGTCGCCGAAGAGAGTCCAGCGACAACGTACGTTGCCCGGGTATCCACCGGGCCAGCCGGGCGAGGTCAGCTCTTGGTGGACGCTGGTCACGTTCAGTTCGAGCAAACCACAAGCAGCTGTCAACAGGCACGGGTACCAACTTTACAGACAACGCCGCCATCTTGAAAAGTAACTGATTTTGTCTTGTTCGATGTTTTGGTGGATTCGGACATTTTTGTGGTCGAAACGTTTTAAACTGTGTTTTAAAAACATTGCCAACGGAGCATGAGGTAACGTAGGTTAGGTTATTCAAAGTAATCAGCTTCAAATCTCCCCTCCACCCTAAATTATTATTATTTATTCTCATACTTAAGCATGGTACATGTTCTTATTCAAGTTCTTAAAGTAATAGGAAAGTACTTTTCTGTTATATCATGATGTGGGTTTAAATAACCCACACAAGCCACGGCTCATGTAGGTTAATTTACTTTTGTTTCATATGTTATTATTTTTTTTTTTTTGTGTTTTTTGCCTTTGTAAATTTATGTAATTGATCTCTGAATGGAAAATGGAAAAAAACTCACAAATCTGCGCCGATGCCAGCGCTCGGAACCCAGCGCCTGCGCCCTGATCGCCGCTCACAAATCGCACCCACATTTGAGCGCCTGACGAGATCAAAGGGGGCGTGTCCTTCGCCAGACAGTATCGTCCAATCAGCTCGGAGAACTGGCTCGGCCCATCGCGTACCTGCGACAAGGAAACCCGTATTGCAGGATAAACGTTGCTAAAAGTTATTATTGCGATTGCTTATTAGAACAAAACCAAGCTTGAATTAAACATGCGACCATATAACCTATGATATATCATATATATATATAGGTTCATCATCATCCTGATAAAGTTCACAAACAAAAAATTGTCCAACTGCAGCTACTTCCGGTACAAACTAAGCAATGAAGAATTAAAATACAAAAAAAAATTGCAAGTACCTTGGAGTGACCACGACAAATAATCTCCATTGGGAATGTCCCAATTTTGTAATGAGGAACTTAAGGGGTACTACCATTGAGTGCAGGTTCTAGGTAGAGAAACAACGTCAATGTCACAGTCTCTACGTGAAAGATGGCCGCCAAATGACTACCTTACCGACAAAAATGCAGAGTACCGAAACGTCACGTTAAGTGGAGCCACTGTCGTATGATATTTAATTTCAATATTTCTCGTAGGTTACTCGCTTTTTAATATCGTTACGTGTATATCAATCGTTGACGTAAACATTGATCGAGATTTTTTGAGCATGAAAAGTCTCAAAAGCGAATTAATCTACGAGAAATATCGAAATTAAATTTCATACGACAGTGGCTCCACTTAACGTGATGTTCCGGTACTCTGCATTTTTGTCGGTAAGGTAGTCATTTGGCGGCCATCTTTCACGCAGAGACTGTAACATTGACGTTGAAACTCTAACTATAACCTGCACACTCAACGGTACTTTACCCCAAAAGTAAAGGAGAAGGCATACATGACCACATGGTGAGGCCAATATTAGAATATGCCTCCTCAGCAAGGGGCCCGCACTCCCAAAATAGCATAGGGGCAATAGAGAGGGTGCAGCGAAGGGCTGCAAGGAAGGTGCTAAACAGATATGGACCAAGGGAAAGCCCAACAGAGATGATGAAAGCAATGGGATGGCAAAAACTAGAGGACCGCACGGAAATGAGTGAGATTTATACCATGTGTAAGGCAGTGATGGGATATAATATACAGCATGGAATGGAATCACACAAAGACTGACCAAAGCAAATCACTCAAGTAGGACGGAACCGTTGAGTGTAGGTTCTAGGTAGAGAAACAACGTCAATGTTACAGTCTCTGCGTGAAAGATGGCCGCCAAATAACTACCTTACCGACAAAAATGCAGAGTACCGGAACATCACGTTAAGTGGAGCCACTGTCGTATGAAATTTAATTTCAATATTTCTCGTAGGTTAACTCGCTTTTGTGACTTTTCATGCTCAAAAGATCTCCGTCAATGTTTACCTCAACGATTGATAAACACGTGACGATATTAAAAAGCGAGTTAGCCTTCACGCAACGACGGAACATGGGTACAAACTATATAACAAAGTTAGCAATACAAACCTTGGAAAATAGTCCTTCCTATCCATAGCAACCAAGCTTTGTAATGAGATACCAGATAGCGTAGTAAATCCTTGGCCAACAAATGTAAATAGCTTAAAATTAAGATTGAAAGATGCTTGATGTACGAAATGAAATGTAACTTAGGACTGAGAATTTCTTTTTGTAAACCAACGAAACAAGGGGGAAAATAAAATATTTGTACTGTGCCCCACTATGCGAGAAACAAATAAAAACTAAACCCAATAAAATAATCATCCGCTCATTCACCGACGCCATTGCTCTCAAAATGCTCTCCTGACACAGATTTAAGCTAGCAGTGAGAATACTTTTAATTATAAACTAAACAAATTTTTATTGTGTTACTGTTTTTACTCTACTGACGAATATTATGAAAAATGTCAATATTTCTAAATACAATTTATATCAAATGATATGAATTATCCTGACTGTCTCAATATCTTTGTGATCCTTTGGATAGTAAAAAAATTATTATTATTAGACCAGTGCCACATGGAGTGTTGTCAAAACAGTGCTATGTAAAACACTAATAATCAATAATTCAATAGGAAATGATGTTCAGAGGATGTTTACAAATCGAGTCTGTCTGGTCACGAGCTGAACGAACCTCTAAGAAGTCGCACGAGCAGGCTTCCGTTGTGTTGAGCTCACACGGGGCAAGTTGCAGGGATGACAGCTGTAAATTCACAGTCTGGCCACCAGGTGCCAGCAGCAACCAGTGACAATCCAACTGCGCGTCGTAGTGGCCATCTTGGTCAACGTCGGGCGATGACAGCGCAGTGGCGGTCGACGTCACGTTCATTGTACCACCGCAGCCCGTCGCCTCACCTGGAAGGTTCCCGACAGACGATAAAGTTGAATGCAAATAGCAGTTTATTTAGGATGAAATCTTATTTAAATTGCAAACGCCTGCAATGCGCGGGGTATTTTATTATTAACAACACTATAACCGTCTCAAAAATTGATGCTCAAACGGGGACTCGAACCCCGATCTCCACCTGTCGCAGGTGTTATTTGTGTGTATTTTAGTGTATTTGATGAGTTTATTTGATGTATTTAAATACACTAAAATCGTTTCAAAAAGTCAGTGTCCAAGTAGCTCAATTGGTAAGAGCAACACCCGCGACAGGTGGAGATCGGGGTTCAAGTAGCTCAATTGTTCAGAGCAACACCCGCGACAGGTGGAGATCGGGGTCCAAGTAGCTCAATTGGTTAGAGCAACACCCGTGACAGGTGGAGATCGGGGTCCAAGTAGCTCAATTGGTTAGAGCAACACTCGTGACAGGTGGAGATCGGGGTTCAAGTAGCTCAATTGTCCAGAGCAACACCCGCAACAGGTAAAATCGGGGTCCAAGTAGCTCAATTGGCTAGAGCAACACCCGCGACAGGTGGAGATCGGGGTTCAAGTAGCTCAATTGTCCAGAGCAACACCCGCAACAGGTAAAATCGGGGTCCAAGTAGCTCAATTGGTTAGAGCAACACCCGTGACAGGTGGAGATCGGGGTCCAAGTAGCTCAATTGGTTAGAGCTACACCTGTGACAGGTGGAGATCGGGGTCCAAGTAGCTCAATTGGTTAGAGCAGCACCCAGGACAGGTGGAGATCGGGGTCCAAGTAGCTCAATTGTCCAGAGCAACACCCACGACAAGTGGAGATCGGCGTTCAAGTAGCTCAATGGTTTAGAGCAACACCCGCGACAGGTGGAGATCGGGGTTTGAGTCCCCGATTGGGCATCAATTTTGGAGACGGTTATAGTGTTCATAATAATAAAATATAGCTTTTTTTCAAATCACAATCAAAAAATTAAAAAGTCTTTTAAATTAAAATTTACAATAATAATTTCCATGATAGAAATGTTTTATTTCAAAATTAAGAAATATTTGGTTAAATAAAAAAAAAAGAATATCCCTTCAAGAATATCCCGAAAAGGACGAACAAAAGACAACGTTTAAAGTGCGACCCAAGAATAGATTAAAACAAACGGCCTACCGTAAGTGAACGCAAAGGCAGCTCTGACAACGTATTTAGCTTGGAACACGCCCACTCTAATCTGTACTGTCATCTGATTGGTGGTAGACTTTACGATAGGCGGGGCCACCGACTGGTTGCCACAGAACTCGCCCACAAGTCTCTTCTGATTGGTCCACGGTCCATCGTATGCCGCTACAGCATCGTAGTGACATCGCGTGCTGTGTTCCAGCTCTAGACGCAAAAATCTGCAAACGCGGGGAAACCCTCGTTAACTCACTTAACAGACCGTTAGCGGAGTCATTACTTTCATCGTTATGTAGAGTGGTTCCACTAGTGTGACGTGCATGAAACACAGGTGCTCGTGAGATCATCGAAGTTAAGCAACACTGCGCTATGTCAGGTATTGGATGGGTGACCATCAACACATGACCAGTTCTGTTCGGGAGAGAGGTTGGAGGGATGAAAGTTAAGCAACACTGCGCTGAGTCAGGTATTGGATGGGTGACCATCATACACATGACCAGTTCTGTTCGGGAGAGAGGTTGGAGGGATGAAAGTTAAGCAACACTGTGCTGAGTCAGGTATTGGATGGGTGACCATCATACACATGACCAGTTCTGTTCGGGAGAGAGGTTGGAGGGATGAAAGTTAAGCAACACTGCGCTGGGTCAGGTATTGGATGGTTGACCATCATACACATGACCAGTTCTGTTCGGGAGAGAGGTTGGAGGGATGAAAGTTAAGCAACACTGCGCTGGGTCAGGTATTGGATGGTTGACCATCATACACATGACCAGTTCTGTTCGGGAGAGAGGTTGGAGGGATGAAAGTTAGTACAGCAACTTCACTCACTTGAGTACGACCACCTTGTTTGCTGGGGCGGTGATGATCCAGGTGCAGTTGAGTCTTCCAAGGAACAATGATACGTCTCGTGGTGACTCAATCAGTCCCGGTGCTGACAGAGCTCCGCCACAAGCTGGAAGAAAGTTGTAACTCGTACCAATCTTCAGGGTGTTGATTTTTAATGCCAACTTTCTATAACATTTAACTAAATATGTTGGATAAAAGTAGCGTTAACTTACTTTGAATAACCGACACAAAATCCAAACGTGTTTTTTGGGTTATGAAATCTGTATTTAAATTGCAAACGCTTGCAAAATATTTTATTATTAACAACACAAGAACCGTCTCAAAAATTGATACCCGAACGAGGACTCAAATCCCGACCTGTCGCGGGTGTTGCTCTAACCAATTGAGCCACTTGGACACTGGCTTTTTGAGACGATTTTAGTGTATTTGATGAGAATGACGGATCTCCAAGGAGTAGAACCAAGAGGCTGTGAATACTCACAGTCACTCTGATTCTAGTGACGCTATATCACGTCACAATCTGTCAATCTCCAGTAACTCCAATTTGACGTTGGATGCGTTTTCTTTATTTAAAATCTTATTTAAATTGCAAACGCTTGCAATGCATGGGGTATTTTATTTATTTATTTATTTATTTTATTTTTATTTTATTTTTATTTCACAACTTTGACATGCATTTCTTTATAAATGCTATCGGATGTTGTTATTTTATTTGAATATTGCTAATTGTTTAGCCTTCATTTCTTGAGAGGTTTTTGACAGTGGTAGAACCGCACGTCCCGGCAGATTATTCCACAGACGTATCCCCTCTGCGGCTAAACAGTACTTTCCGATGTCGGTTCTTGGTTGCAGCTGTTTTATTTTGTGAAGGTGATCTTGTCAGGATAAATATGACGGCGGTTGAAGGAGCAGGTTGACGTCCTCCCATCCAGGTTCGTTTATATACGCTCGGAATATGGCTATGACTCGTGATCTATTTCGCCGTTCCCTCAGATTTTCCCAGTTCATGTCACGAACTAGCTGTGTTGGTCCGGGGGTTCTAGCGAAGCTGTTGCATACATATCGAGCTGATCTCCGTTGTACCATGTCTAAGCGGTGGATGTTTGCAGCTGTGTGGGGGCTCCAGAAACTTGTACAGTACTCTAGCTGGGGTCGTATTAGAGTAAGATATGCTATTTCTTTTGCTCTCTTTGTTGCGCCTTTCAAGTTTCTCATCACAAAGTGCATTGTTTTACAGGATTTCTTTACTGTGGCATCTACATGCGTATTCCATAGGAGATTGTCTGATAATAGAATTCCCAAGTACTTTGTGTTGTTTACTGGTTTGATGTCCATGGAGTTAAATGTGTAATTTAAAAACCCCTGAATCTTGTTTGAACTTTTTACGGAACTTACAGCTCAGCTCGTAGCTGACTCGGAATCCTTTACGTTCGAGATACGCGTCGCTCTTGAAGATCAGCGACACGGGCCCGCGGAAGACTCGAGGGGGCGGGACGTTGGTGCCACAGTACGTTCCGAGCAGCGTGGGGGCACGAGACCATGCAGTGGCCAGCCCGTAGATAGTCATATTGTCATAGCGACAATCCTTAACAACCCAACAGGACCATTTAAACTGGTGGACTTCACCATTGCTCTTATGGGTTGGTTTGGGTTGGTTTGGGTTGGTTTGGGTTGGGTTGGGTTGGGTTGGGTTGGGTTGGGTTGGGTTGGGTTGGGTTGGGTTAGGTTCGGTTGGGCTAAGTTAGGTTAGGTTAGGTTATTTTGGGTTAATGTTGCAAGCCAGCTGTGTGTTTGGCCATTCTAACTGGTGGACTTCACCATTGCTCTTATGGGTTGGTTTGGGTTGGTTTGGGTTGGGTTGGGTTGGTTTGGGTTGGTTTGGGTTGGTTTGGGTTGGGTTGGGTTGGGTTGGGTTGGGTTGGGTTGGGTTGGGTTGGGTTGGGTTAGGTTAGGTTGGGCTAAGTTAGGTTAGGTTAGGTTATTTTGGGTTAATGTTGCAAGCCAGCTGTGTGTTTGGCCATTCTAACTGGTGGACTTCACCATTGCTCTTATGGGTTGGTTTGGGTTGGTTTGGGTTGGTTTGGGTTGGTTTGGGTTGGGTTGGGTTTGGTTGTGTTGGGTTGGCTTGGGTTGGGTTAGGTTAGGTTGGGCTAAGTTAGGTTAGGTTAGGCTTTTATGGGTTAATGTTGCAAGCCAGCTGTGTGGTTGACCATTCTAACTGGTAAATATTGCTTTCGTGTTACCGTGCCGCCATTTTCCAGTGCGAATTCTTCAAAGCGCAGTGCGATGGCGGTGTTTCCCGGCGGTACGATCGTGTAGTTGCAGTTTAGCGAACTAGAGTACGGTTTGGGAAAACCCGGGGACACGATCTGACCTCGGCCCAGCGCAGTCACCACCCCTCCGCAGCGCACGCCCCAGCGAGCCTGGTGGCAAACAGGTGCAACAAGTTGCAATGTAAGGTTAGCGTTGTAAGCCGCCATTTTGTTTGGAGACGAGCGTGGCAACGATAACAAGTGAACGGTTTGTATCATTTTGCCATTTTAAGCTGGCAGGCAAGTGGCACTCAAGTGCACATACAGAAAAGGCTCGTACTCCTCAAGTGCAATAGCCAATAGCTTCATAGTCAATTCAAGGACACATTTCCTAAGAAGAAAATAGAATTTTCAAAATTTGGATTTTCAAAAGTCATAGGTCCGAGAGACACGAAAAAATGAATGAGTAAAAATATCTTTGAAGCACAAAACATTTTTTGAAATGATAAATTATATAATCCATCAATTGACGGGAGATTTGCATGAACCATGCTAACAGACGTGCAGAAACACAACTAAATGCACAAACATCTAAACAATAAAAAAATCATAACTTCTGATCTTATGTCTGTTAATGATTCAATTTGTTTTATGAAGAGATCGTAAGCAGGAGATGCTTAAAAAAAATTCATGTAAAGAAACAAAAATGACTTCTTGTGTTATTAAGGGTTGAAATTTAAGGGTGTATTTTTTCCACCCTCAAACTTGATAAGTAAGCAGTTTATGTATTTTTTATTGTTAATTACAGCATGATTATCATTTTAGAACTAGTTCTATTCTTTTAAGTTTATTTTTTCAAACGCTAGAGTGAATATAGTGAATGGCCGTGCGGGGCAAAAAGTAAAATATTTGGTTTTTCCATCCCCTGCCGCGGGCAAACCACACTGAGTTAATGTGCCCCACACGAAACGTAGCTCACCTTAAAGCCGTCGCCAGCGCCAGTGTCGTCGGACCGAAACAATATGCGCAACAGGTTGCCGGTCGCGTTGAAAGTAGGCGGAGCCTGGCGACCGCAGTTCCTGCCGAGGCTTGACCACGCCCCATTGCGCCAATCAAACACCTGGTGGGCGTGTCCCAACGATTAAAGACAATTATTTAAATCCAGATAACATTTAGATGATACCGTTATAGAGGATCCCTCATCACAACCCGCGAATTTAGATTTTGTATGCCCTGATAACTCAGTTTTAAAGCAATTTAAAGGTCCCCGGTTCTTATCTGTGTTCGGTTGCAATTTTCCAATCTAGCTTCCTCTCCGTGGATATAATGTTTCACGACGCAATGTTTAATCCACGGACCCAAAGGAATCGGTCTTATAGCGTCAGTGAATAAAAAAAATGAGGAGGATGATGATGAACATAACCTAGTCTAGAAGGGAGGAGGGGAAACCCGGTGCCGGCACGTAGCCTACTCCTGGTGAAGACCAAGGGGACCACCGGCTTAACGTCCCTTCCGAAGGACTGTACAACGCGAACAACAGGATTCCTCCACAAATCCATGCTGTCGAGAGGTTGATAAGCAAGGCGAGTGAAGTTGCTGCACTAACTTTCATCCCTCCAACCTCTCTCCCGAACAGAACTGGTCATGTGTATAATGGTCATCCATTCAATACCTGACTCAGCGCAGTGTTGCTTAACTTTCATCCTTCCAACCTCTCTCCCAATCAGAACTGGTCATGTGTGTGATGGTCACCCATCCAATACCTGACCCAGCGCAGTGTTGCTTAACTTTCATCCCTCCAACCTCTCTCCAAGATCACCTGACTGGATCCTATGCTCTATCTAGGTTATTTGAGATCATCTGGCAGGATCCTATGCTCTATCCATGTTATTTGAGATCAGCTGTCTGGATCCAATGCTCTATCCAGGTTATTTGAGATCAGCTAACTGAATCCTATGCTCTATCCAGGTTATTTGAGATCAGCTGGCTGGATCCTATGCTCTATCCAGGTTATATGAGATCAGCTGGCTGGATCCTATGCTCTATCCAGGTTATTTGAGATCAGTGATGGAATGTGGACCAGTCATGAAATATTTTGTTATGGACTATGTTTTCCCGTTGTCTGCTTTGTTACCTCAACAAAGTCTTTAGAGCAGTTCGTCGATTGCTCCACGAAGAAGCGATCTATGAATGTGAGCTGCAGCGTATAGCCCGTCTGCGCGCGCAGCTCCCAATCGCACTCCGCGGCCGGTGGGTATCGACCGGGAAAGCCAGGCGAGAATATCTCTCCTTTATCGGCCTGGAATGTGCCGCCACAACCTGGTGGCAGAAACACGAAGCTCTGTCGCACGTTCTGCAATTGGGTTTTGTAAATCTGTTGACTTGGGTTTCCATGGCAGCGTGTATTGTCATACCGTCTACGACTGGAGACAGCAGGGCTTCGAACCCGGACCCTTGGTTGGCAGCGTCGGAGTGGAATTCGATCCAGAGGGTGTTGGACTGCGATCGGAAGATGGGCGGAGCTTCTGTGCAGTAGCGACCGAGTAGCGGCGAAGTCGGCAGTGGGCCGTTGCGTACTGAGAGGAAATCTCGAGCGCAGGAAGGATCGGCTTCGAGACCCAGACGTGTGACATTCATCTTGCAGAGGAGGGACAACGTTAGCCTCATCCTAATCTCACACGGTTGAACGATTCAACGATCTTAGAACCTACTTTAGGTTTCTGAATTACTACAACATATAATACTATGTAGTATAGTATTAATGACTTAGCAGATACTCTGTAAAAGGTCCTATACAACAATAAAGAATTATTATTAATATTATTAACTGGCCATGCGGCATTAGTCTAATGGCGTCGGTGAATGAGTGGATGATGATGAACCTAACCTAGCCTAGAAGGGAGAAGGGGAAACCCGGTGTCGGCACGTAGCCTACTCCTGTCAAAGACCAAGGGGACCACCGGCTTAACGTCCCTTCCGAAGGACGGTACAACGTGAACAACAGGATTCCTCCACAAATCCATGCTGTCGAGAGGTTGATAAGCAAGGCGAGTGAAGTTGCTGTACTAACTTTCATCCCTCCAACCCCTCTCCCGAACAGAACTGGTCATGTGTATGATGGTCACCCATCCAATACCCGACCCAGCGCAGTGTTGCTTAACTTTTATCCCTCCAACCTCTCTCCCGAACAGAACTGGTCATGTGTATGATGGTCACCCATCAATACCTGACCCAGCGCAGTGTTGCTTAACTTTCATCCCTCCAACCTCTCTCCTGAACAGAACTGGTCATGTGTCTGATGGTCACCCATCCAATACCGTACCCAGTGTTTACACACCTGTATGGCCTGGCCACTAGGGAACGTGACTGCCCATGCGCAGTCCAGGTTAGGTTGGTACCCGCCCGGGTAACCGGGGCTTGTGATTCGTTCCTCAGGACCGGACAGTACGCCACCGCACGGTGAACTACGCACCTGAGCCGAGAAGTCATTTCTGCCGTGGTACGAACCTTGGTAAGCCTGAAATACAGAGTCAGCCTGTGTCACAATCTGGGTCACAACTTGGGTCACAACCTGTGTCACAAGCTGGGTCACAACTTGGGTCACAACCTGGGTCACAAGCTGGGTCACAAGCTGGGTCACAAGCTGGGTCACAACCTGGGTCACAAGCTAGGTCACAACCTGGGTCACAAGCTGGGTCACAACTAGGGTCACAAGCTGGGTCACAACCTGGGTCACAGCCTGGGTCACAACCTGGGTCACAACCTGGGTCACAACCTGGGTCACAACCTGGGTCACAACCTGGGTCACAACTTGGGTCACAACCTGGGTCACAACCTGGGTCACAACCTGGGTCACAACCTGGGTCACAAGCTGGGTCACAACCTGGGTCACAACTTGGGTCACAAGCTGGGTCACAACCTGGGTCACAAGCTGGGTCACAACCTGGGTCACAAGCTGGGTCACAACCTGGGTCACAAGCTGGGTCACAAGCTGGGTCACAACCTGGGTCACAACCTGGGTCACAAGCTGGGTCACAACCTGGGTCACAACCTGGGTCACAACCTGGGTCACAAGCTGGGTCACAAGCTGGGTCACAAGCTGGGTCACAACCTGGGTCACAACCTGGGTCACAAGCTGGGTCACAACCTGGGTCACAAGCTGGGTCACAACCTGGGTCACAGCCTGGGTCACAACCTGGGTCACAAGCTGGGTCACAACCTGGGTCACAAGCTGGGTCACAACCTGGGTCACAACCTGGGTCACAAGCTGGGTCACAACCTGGGTTAACTTGCATTTTAAAATAACCTTTTAACCTTTTAAAATGTGACACCATGAAAGCTTGACCCTGGAAAGATTTGTATTTATTTTTCTCTTAAAAATGTGCATTTGCTGCACCGTGGTAAGATTCCTTCTAGATAGAACATCTCTGATAAAACCATAGGTACATAGGTACATAGGTACATAGGTACATAGGTACATAGGTACATAGGTACACATGGAATGTATATTTACAACTTTAGTCTATATACCAACAAATATTGAAATTATGAGTACATAAACATCTAATATATAATTACAAATATAGTTACGCAAAATACAATTGTAAGGAACACATCAAATGTTTTTATTTTATTTAATGATGTTCCTACAATTAGTTACATTAATTAGTAGGTACTAGAAACTTACTATGATTGACAGATATGACCGTGCACTTTTAAAAGTATGACCATGTATTTAAGTTGATTTGTGGGTTGCATGGAAAGAGACAGGGGATTGAGTTAAAAAGGCAAGGTTTAGAGGTTAAAGTGGACACGATGGGAAGTGGGTGTGTAAAGAAGGGCGGAAACGGGGACGAAGAATGGAATGAAACTCAGGTAAGCAAGGAAATAAAATCATAAAACGAGGTGTGAGAAACGGAATCAGATCAGCAACGTGAATAAACAGGTAATGATGATTTTAAATAGTTTCGCAGTAGTTTTATGAGAAGGCAAGTTTAAAACAATAACATTTCACTCAAGAAACGATCTGGTGAACCAATCTGTGTTAAACGCACGACACGTTACCCTGGATACGCACCTTCACGTTGAGTAACGGGTACGGGCTTCGTACGACAAAAGGCGTTGTGTAGTTACCGCAGATCATTGCCAGCGTACTGGCATCGCTGTCGCCTGGCAACGGAAAGATTGTGTCATTAATTTCTTACACGGTTTGTACAGCTGTACCTGAGTTAGTTGGTTTCATCACCTTTTTCTGGGGAAATCCAGGGAACAAAATCCTATTTTTCACTCTTTAATTGGTGTTGATGAAAACTGTTTCAACAACTAAACAAAATATTTATTTTGCATGCAGCAGAGATGGAATATTTGAGAAGTATGAAGGAAATAACAAGGATGTACACGCAAAGTGAGAAGCAGTAATATCAGGAAAGAGTTGGGAGTAGAAAGGTTGGGATTTAAGTTGGTAAAAGAGAGATTGCGAAAGTTCGGGAACGTGAAACGGATGAATACGAAGAGAATTCCAAGACAGGAATGTGAAGCATCAGTTGGGAGTCGAAGAAGGATGGGGAGACGGAGAGCGTAATGGAGTGGATTGATTTAAGACGATCTAGAAGAGAGAAATATTGACTGGAAGGAAGATTGTCAATGAGAACATTGAGAAGGCAGATGACAACAGAGCATCGAAGAAGGAGGAGGTACGGCAAGTCAGGCTTGGCTGGCCGTATTCTTGATAGAAAATGTCTTAAATGTTATTACCAAACGGTTTGTCGTGTTGGAAACACCGGATCTCGTGAGATCACCGAAGTTAGGAAAAAATGTACTGGGTCAGGTCTTGGATGGGTGACCATCATACACATGACCAGTTCTGTTCGGGAGAGAGGTTGGAGGGATGAAAGTTAAGCAACACTGCGCTGAGCCAGGTATTGGATGAGTGACCATCATACACATGACCAGTTCTGTTTGGGAGAGAGGTTGGAGGGATGAAAGTTAAGCAACACTGCGCTGGGTCAGGTATTGGATGGGTGACCATCATACACATGACCAGTTCTGTTCGGGAGAGAGGTTGGAGGGATGAAAGTTAAGCAACACTGAACTGGGTCACGTATTGGATGGGTGACCATCATACACATGACCAGTTCTGTTCGGGAGAGAGGTTGGAGGAATGAAAGTTAAGCAACACTGCGCTGGGTCAGGTATTGGATGGGTGACCATCATACACATGACCAGTTCTGTTTGGGAGAGAGGTTGGAGGGATTGAAGTTAGTACAGCAACTTCACTCGCCTTGCTTATCAACCTCTCGACAGCATGGATTTGTGGAGGAATCCTGTTGTTCACGTTGTACCGTCCTTCGGAAGGGACGTTAAGCCCCTGGTCCCCTTGGTCTTTGACAGGAGTAGGCTACGTGCCGGCACCGGGTTTCCCCTCCTCCCTTATAGGCTAGGTTAGGTTAGGTTCATCATCATCCACTCATTCACCGACGCCATTAGACCAGTGCCGCATGGCCAGATGTGAAAACATTGCGTCTGCATGTCAAAGATTCTTGTTGTTATGGCTAAACAATCTCTATACGCGTACGACAGAGACGTTGTAATGTGAAGCTATCTCCAAGGGGCCGGACGAGATTTCCGGCAAGAAACAAAAGTCCAACTCACCGCTTGCGACCACGAGCTTCGACTGTGAATATTCGCACTTGGAAACTTCGCGCGTGCCGATGCTACCGATGAGCGTCAGAACCAAGGTCTGTGATTGGTCGACCGAGCGAGAGAACTGCCACTCGCAGGTGAAGGCGCTCAAGTTGAGTGACGCAGGGGGCGGAGCCAAGTCCCCGGACGAGACGTTGCCATATGATCCGCAGACTGGAGAAGAGAAGTGGGCGTAGTTTACAGAAGCTCGTTGGTTACAGAAGGCACGTATCTGCCTGCCACCTACCCGCGGGTTCGTCGGACGTGTAGCTTGCTTTGAATCCACGGCTCTGCGACGGACGGTAAATCCACAGCGAGACCATCAACATGTTCCCGGTAGATCTTACCACGGTCGGCGGTGAGGAACCGTTGAACCTCGCTATGCGAGCCAGGAAGCCGTGGTCGTTGAAAAACTGCAAACAGGGCGTTGTCATGACGACCAGAGTGTTAAGAATAAAATAAATGTAGAAACTGACCAAAACAAGGCGGTGGTTCAGGCTGATAATGGACAGAAACTATTTATAAAGTTGTATCGTACAAACATAAGACGCCACTCACTGCTTGGCAGAGGAACCAGGCTATGATCAGCCTGTCATTCAATCAACTTGACAAACATAGGACGCCACTCACTGCTTGGCAGAGGAACCAGGCTATGGAACAGCCTGTCATTCAATCAACTTGACAAACATAGGACGCCACTCACTGCTTGGCAGAGGAACCAGGCTATGGATCAGCCTGTCATTCAATCAACTTGACAAACATAGGATGCCACTCACTGCTTGGCAGAGGAACCAGGCTATGGAACAGCCTGTCATTCAATCAACTTGACAAACATAGGACGCCACTCACTGCTTGGCAGAGGAACCAGACTATGAACAGCCTGTCATTCAATCAACTTGACAAACATAGGATGCCACTCACTGCTTGGCAGAGGAACCAGGCTATGATCAGCCTGTCATTCAATCAACTTGACAAACATAGGACGCCACTCACTGCTTGGCAGAGGAACCAGGCTATGATCAGCCTGTCATTCAATCAACTTGACAAACATAGGACGCCACTCACTGCTTGGCAGAGGAACCAGGCTATGAACAGCCTGTCATTCAATCAACTTGACAAACATAGGATGCCACTCACTGCTTGGCAGAGGAACCAGGCTATGATCAGCCTGTCATTCAATCAACTTGACAAACATAGGACGCCACTCACTGCTTGGCAGAGGAACAGGCTATGGAACAGCCTGTCATTCAATCAACTTGACAAACATAGGACGCCACTCACTGCTTGGCAGAGGAACCAGGCTATGATCAGGCTGTCATTCAATCAACTTGACAAACATAGGACGCCACTCACTGCTTGGCAGAGGAACCAGGCTATGATCAGCCTGTCATTCAATCAACTTGACAAACATAGGACGCCACTCACTGCTTGGCAGAGGAACAGGCTATGGAACAGCCTGTCATTCAATCAACTTGACAAACATAGGACGCCACTCACTGCTTGGCAGAGGAACCAGGCTATGATCAGCCTGTCATTCAATCAACTTGACAAACATAGGATGCCACTCACTGCTTGGCAGAGGAACCAGGCTATGATCAGCCTGTCATTCAATCAACTTGACAAACATAGGACACCACTCACTGCTTGGCAGAGGAACCAGGCTATGATCAGCCTGTCATTCAATCAACTTGACAAACATAGGACGCCACTCACTGCTTGGCAGAGGAACAGGCTATGGAACAGCCTGTCATTCAATCAACTTGACAAACATAGGACGCCACTCACTGCTTGGCAGAGGAACCAGGCTATGATCAGCCTGTCATTCAATCAACTTGACAAACATAGGACGCCACTCACTGCTTGGCAGAGGAACCAGACTATGGAACAGCCTGTCATTCAATCAACTTGACAAACATAGGATGCCACTCACTGCTTGGCAGAGGAACCAGGCTATGATCAGCCTGTCATTCAATCAACTTGACAAACATAGGACACCACTCACTGCTTGGCAGAGGAACCAGGCTATGGAACAGCCTGTCATTCAATCAACTTGACAAACATAGGACGCCACTCACTGCTTGGCAGAGGAACCAGGCCATGGAACAGCCTGTCATTCAATCAACTTGACAAAAATAGGACGCCACTCACTGCTTGGCAGAGGAACCAGGCTATGGAACAGCCTGTCATTTAATCAACTTGACAAACATAGGACGCCACTCACTGCTTGGCAGAGGAACCAGGCTATGATCAGCCTGTCATTCAATCAACTTGACAAACATAGGACGCCACTCACTGCTTGGCAGAGGAACCAGGCTATGATCAGCCTGTCATTCAATCAACTTGACAAACATAGGACGCCACTCACTGCTTGGCAGAGGAACCAGGCTATGATCAGCCTGCCATTCAATCAACTTGACAAACATAGGACGCCACTCACTGCTTGGCAGAGGAACCAGGCTATGATCAGCCTGCCATTCAATCAACTTGACAAACATAGGACGCCACTCACTGCTTGGTAGAGGAACCAGGCTATGGAACAGCCTGTCATTTAATCAACTTGACAAACATAGGACGCCACTCACTGCTTGGCAGAGGAACCAGGCTATGGAACAGCCTGTCATTTAATCAACTTGACAAACATAGGACGCCACTCACTGCTTGGCAGAGGAACCAGGCTATGGAACAGCCTGTCATTCAATCAACTTGACAAACAGGACGCCACTCACTGCTTGGCAGAGGAACCAGGCTATGATCAGCCTGCCATTCAATCAACTTGACAAACATAGGACGCCACTCACTGCTTGGCAGAGGAACCAGGCTATGATCAGCCTGTCATTCAATCAACTTGACAAACATAGGACGCCACTCACTGCTTGGCAGAGGAACCAGGCTATGGAACAGCCTGTCTTTCAATCAACTTGACAAACATAGGACGCCACTCACTGCTTCGCAGATGAACCAGGCTATGGAACAGCCTGTCATTCAATCAACTTGACAAACATAGGACGCCACTCACTGCTTGGCAGAGGAACCAGGCTATGATCAGCCTGTCATTCAATCAACTTGACAAACATAGGACGCCACTCACTGCTTGGCAGAGGAACCAGGCTATGGAACAGCCTGTCTTTCAATCAACTTGACAAACATAGGACGCCACTCACTGCTTCGCAGATGAACCAGGCTATGGAACAGCCTGTCATTCAATCAACTTGACAAACATAGGACGCCACTCACTGCTTCGCAGATGAACCAGGCTATGGAACAGCCAGTGATTCAATCAACTTGACAAACATAGGACGCCACTCACTGCTTGGCAGAGGAACCAGGCTATGATCAGCCTGTCATTCAATCAACTTGACAAACATAGGACGCCACTCACTGCTTGGTAGAGGAACCAGGCTATGGAACAGCCAGTGATTCAATCAACTTGACAAACATAGGACTCCACTCACTGCTTGGCAGAGGAACCAGGCTATGGAACAGCCTGTCATTCAATCAACTTAACAAACATAGGACGCCACTCACTGCTTGGCAGAGGAACCAGGCTATGATCAGCCTGTCATTCAATCAACTTGACAAACATAGGACGCCACTCTATGCTTGGCAGAGGAACGAGGCTATGGAACAGCCTGTCATTCAATCAACTTGACAAACATAGGACGCCACTCACTGCTTGGCAGAGGAACCAGGCTATTGAACAGCCTGTCATTCAATCAACTTGACAAACATAGGACGCCACTCACTGCTTGGCAGAGGAACCAGGCTATGATCAGCCTGTCATTCAATCCACTTGACAAACATAGGACTCCACTCACTGCTTGGCAGAGGAACCAGGCTATGATCAGCCTGTCATTCAATCAACTTACCAAACATTGTTAAATTGTAAATAGCAACCACCAGACAGTGCAATTCACTTGTACATAATCCTAAGTTGCTTATAAAACCATTACTATTATTATAAAAGACAAATGTAGATCTGACAGATTCAAACGCACGTTTTTAGTCTGAAATTCTTTGCCTGCGACTAAGATCAAAGTTGACAAGTAAAACTTTTTTGTACGAATAGAAAGACCTTGCCTGGCATCGGCTGGTACTGTTTTTTACTCAATTTAACAACAGTGAAACACAAAAAAGCCTCTAAAAATGAACTCCTTCAAACTTAACGCGTCGTCAACTTTCACGAGTTGTCAAACTAAGTGCGTAGCAAAACAACGAGACTAACCGCGAGCTGCGGACTGAACATCGAAGTGCCCGGCGTATCAAGGTCAAAGTCTAGCAGCGTGACCTTGACTCTGCGACCCCTCGGCACGGTGATCTTCCAGATGCAACCTCGTCCAGGAGTACCCATCGGGTAGCCAGGAGACTGGAAGGTTCCTGCACTAGTCTCCAACTGACCACCACAACCTGGGGGCAGGGAACTAACATAAAATAACCTGCTTAGAACAAAGGATCCAGCCAGCTGATCTCAAATAACATGGATAGAGCATAGGATCCAGCCAGCTGATCTCAAATAACATGGATAGAGCATAGGATCCAGCCAGCTGATCTCAAATAACATGGATAGAGCATAGGATCCAGCCAGCTGATCTCAAATAACACGGATAGAGCATAGGATCCAGCCAGCTGATCTCAAATAACCTGGATAGAGCATAGGATCCAGCCAGCTGATCTCAAATAACCTGGATAGAGCATAGGATCCAGCCAGCTGATCTCAAATAACCTGGATAGAGCATAGGATCCAGCCAGCTGATCTCAATTAACCTGGATAGAGCATAGGATCCAGCCAGCTGATCTCAAATAACCTGGATAGAGCATAGGATCCAGCCAGCTGATCTCAAATAACCTGGATAGAGCATAGGATCCAGCCAGCTGATCTCAAATAACTTGGATAGAGCATAGGATCCAGCCAGCTGATCTCAAATAACCTGGATAGAGCATAGGATCCAGTCAGCTGATCTCAAATAACCTGGATAGAGTATAGGATCCAGCCAGCTGATCTCAAATAACTTGGATAGAGCATAGGATCCAGCCAGCTGATCTCAAATAACCTGGATAGAGCATAGGATCCAGCCAGCTGATCTCATCTAACCTGGATAGAGCATAAGATCCACCCAGCTGATCTCAAATAACCTGGATAGAGCATGGAAACCAAGTTTTAAGATCCTTGTGTGCTATGCTTGTGCTTATTGCTATGTAAACTGTGTCCAGACATTCAGAGTTGCCGGTATTTTTTTAGTGCTGGGGCTCAGCCCGCTTTATTGCATGCCCTATCGAGGGTAGAAGGACTTACCGTCGACGGAGGCGTTGAAGGCCAACTTGAAACCCGTGTAGGTGGCTCTTGAGGCAAACGTTGGCGCGATGGTCTCCGAGTGGAACGTGACAACCGCTTCGTTGGATGTTGTGCGAATCGTGGCTCGTGGAACTCGACAGTAAGTCCCCAGCTCCACCACTGCAACGTGCGCAGAATAACAGGCAATGTGAAAGTTGCTACTTATGAGTGTGCTGTGCTAGCACTCAACATTGCTACCATGGTGCTACATAATACGACCGGTGGTATTATATAACCCCGACCTAGAGCGGTCATTTGGCTGTGATACCATGGTGCTACATAATACGACTGGTGGTATAATATAACCCCGACCTAGAGCGGTCATTTGGCTGTGATACCATGGTGCTACGTAATACGACCGGTGGTATTATATAACCCCGACCTAGAGCAGTCATTTGGCTGTGTTACCATGGTGCTACATAATATGACCGGTGGTATTATATAACCCCGACCTAGAGCGGTCATTTGGCGGTGCTATCATGGTGCTACGTAATACGACCGGTGGTATTATATAACCCCCACCTAGAGCAGCTATTTGGCTGTGCTACCATGGTGCAACATAATACGACCGGTGGTATTATATAACCCCGACCTAGAGCGGTTATTTGGCGGTGCTACCATGGTGCTACATAATACGACCGGTGGTATTATATAATCCCAACCTAGAGCGGTCATTTGGCTGTGCTACCATGGTGCTACATAATACGACCGGTGGTATTATATAACCCCGATCTAGATGCTAGTTAGCTCACGTGTAGTGTCATTGCCCAGCAATGGCTCCTGGATGCGCAGGTAGTCGCCCTGGGAGCAGTTCGATGACCGGGTAATGACATCCAGCAGTTGCAAGTCCAGGCTGATGATGTGACCTTGAGGTGCCACGATGCGCCAGACGCAATCGGAACCGGCCGGGTATTGTCCCGGATATCCGGGCGAAGTCAGGACTCCGCGCAGGCTTCTCAACTGTCCGCCGCAAGTCGCTGTCGACCAATCACACGACCGGTCATAGCGTGACATTTTTCAAGATGTCTTTTGAACTAATTCAATATATGGTTGAGGGAAAAATAAGATTTGATTTGCAAACGCTTGCAATGCGCGGGGTATTTTATTATTAACAACACTATAACCGTCTAAAAAATTGATGCCCAAACGCGGACTCGAACCCCGATCTCCACCTGTGACGGGTGTTGCTCTAACCAATTGAGCTTCTTGGACACTGGCTTTTTGAGATGAGAGTGATGGATCCCCAAGGAGTAGAACCAAGAGGCTGTGAATACTCACAGTCAGTCACCCGTTTGGGCATCTATTTTCGAGACGTTAACCGTGTTGATAATTAATAATGATAAAAAAATCGATTTGATATTTTTTGAGTAAAAGATATTTTGCAAACGTCAAGCAAGTTAATTTTGGCAAAACTCGTAAAACAAGAAAAATTCACCTTTGATCAGGGAGCTTAAAACAAAGCAGATTTTTTTTTGTGGCACTTTAGGGTTCTTGCAGTTTGCCACAAGAATTTTCTTCGGGGGTTATGTGGGGTTACGTTAGCTACGCTCATCAATAATCTTTAGTAGAAAATCGAAAAAATTAAATTTCTTGTTTAAACAAAGTTAACCTCTAGAGAAGTGAAATCAGCCATGAATCATAAAGAAGGCTGTGAGTCGATAAGGTAGTAACCTACCGAGCCGCAGGTTGGCCTTGAACCCGTTCTTGGGGTCAGCGACGTCGGTGAAGAATCGAACGTGAAGAACGTTCCCGACTGAGTTTAACGAGTCGGGAAGTTGACTGCTGCAATATCGACCGAGCAGTCGACTGCTTTGAGTGCCGCCATCACGCACTTCCACAGCCGCCAAGATACACCTGTAATTTATTATTATTGTTCATTTACTCCCATACTTAGGCTTGGTACATGTTCTTGAGCAAGTTCTTAGAGTAATAGGAAAGTACATTTCTGTTAAATCATGATCACCGGTTGTAAAATAATTATATTAATAGAAAATAAATAGTTTTGTGATTAAAGTAACAAATTGAGGAATAATAGGAACCTAGTTTGGTTTTCTTGGAGATTTCCTCGGTTGAGTCGTCTGCTTTGTTAGCAAGCATCGTTTGAATTTGAGCTTGTCTTTGATGTCTTTCAATTACAGACAAGTTTATAATAAATTTCTGAGCGGACAAAATCTGAGTTTAGTTGAATTTGTTTGGTTGTTTGAAATTGGTCATGAATCATTTTGCTTTGTCTGGCGTTGTGTATGCGAATGTTCTTATTGTTGTGCTACTTTAGTTTCAATTGTTGTCCTGGCTAGAGTTTGATGCATTTAGGATCTACGAAGAAAGGGGCAATGTAAGGGAATGAAAATCAACTTAAAATTGTAAGAAGAAAGACGTTAGAATTAGTAATAGAAGAACGTTTTGGTAAAAATTGTTCAGTATTTTTTCTGCCCCTCTGCATTTAACAAGCAAATCGCAGTTTTTTCTTGGAAAAAAGAATAAATTAATAATTAAAAAATAAAGACAAAATTATTATTATTTTTGTTTTGTTTTGTTATCAGAAAAATGTCATAACTGCCATCACTGTCGATGAAATTCTAGGCATAATCAGATCTTTTAAAACTATTTTCAACCCCTGAATATCTGAACTCTAAAGCTTTGAGGAATCGCACTGAACTAGATTAGTTAAAAGGACTTCGACCTTCCTTCAAGTTAGCTGCTGCTGCTGCTAGCTAGGCAAAGTGTTCAGCTGGGGTGGAGCAACCAAAGGTCAACAGAGCTCACAAAGGTCTTCAAGATACAAAAGTATGCCATCCAAGTACTGACCAAAATAACAAGAACTAGTTGCCGTTGAGTCTTCAGAGAATTGAAAATACTAACAATGATGGGCCTATACATTCTCAAATCAGTTACTAGCTCACTTTTCATTAATAAAGTCGCCCCCATTCTCACAAAACCAGGCATAAACTTGTACCAAGAAGACAGAATCACAGTACAGTCCAATAACAAACTGGCCGATACTACAGGGGAGCAAATCTCTCTAAAGCCCTTCCCGATAGCATCAAGAAAGATGATAATACGGGGAATTTTAAACAAAGAGTTACAGAATATCTTGTAAATAATTAATTTTATTGCTTAGATGAATTTTATTGAGACTTAAAAGAATGTATTAACCTTTTGACGATGTTTAACCGTTGAGTGTAGGTTCTAGGTAGAGAAACAACGTCAATGTTACAGTCTCTGGGTGAAAGATGGCCGCCAAATGACTGCCTTACCGACAAAAATGCAGAGTACCGGAACATCACGTTAAGTGGAGCCACTGTCGTATGAAATTTAATTTCAATATTTCTCGTAGGTTAACTCGCTTTTTAATATTGTTATGTGTTTATCAATCGTTGAGGTAAACATTGACAGAGATTTTTTGCAACTAAGTATGTATGTTACGGATTGATTAGTTCAAGTGGGTCACGTGTTGGCAGTACTGACCCCGGGCTCGTTGAGAGGTCGAATCTTTCAACGAAGTCCAACGTAATTCGATGTCCCGCGGGTGCCATGACGATCCACACGCACTCTATGTGCGGTGACGGAATCTGAGGGAAGTTCGGTGAAGAAACACTGGAGGCGTTGTTGTCTGCCCTCAGCTGCACATTCCCGCCACAAGAGTGAGACACTTGACGGTACTCCAGTCGGAACACCTGCAACGTTTCGTGAGATTTCAGTGTGGACTCTATGCCTGGCAGGACCTGGCCAAATATGTAGAAACTAACCAAAACAAGGCTGTGTGTGGACTCGATGCCTGGCAGGACCTGGCCAAATATGTAGAAACTAACCAAAACAAGGCTGTGTGTGGACTCTACGCCTGGCAGGACCTGGCCAAATATGTAGAAACTAACCAAAACAAGGCTGTGTGTGGACTCTACGCCTGGCAAGACCTGGCCAAACATGTAGAAACTAACCAAAACAAGGCTGTGTGTGGACTCTACGCCTGGCAAGACCTGGCCAAACATGTAGAAACTAACCAAAACAAGGCTGTGTGTTGACTCTATGCCTGGCAGGACCTGGCCAAATATGTAGAAACTAACCAAAACAAGGCGGTGTGTGGACTCTACGCCTGGCAGGACCTGGCCAAATATGTAGAAACTAACCAAAACAAGGCTGTGTGTGGACTCGATGCCTGGCAAGACCTGGCCAAATATGTAGAAACTAACCAAAACAAGGCGGTGTGTGGACTCTATGCCTGGCAGGACCTGGTCAAATATGTAGAAACTAACCAAAACAAGGCTGTGTGTGGACTCTACGCCTGGCAGGACCTGGCCAAATATGTAGAAACTAACCAAAACAAGGCTGTGTGTGGACTCTACGCCTGGCAGGACCTGGCCAAATATGTAGAAACTAACCAAAACAAGGCTGTGTGTGGACTCTACGCCTGGCAAGACCTGGATAAATATGTAGAAACTAACCAAAACAAGGCTGTGTGTGGACTCTACGCCTGGCAGGACCTGGCCAAATATGTAGAAACTAACCAAAACAAGGCTGTGTGTGGACTCTACGCCTGGCAGGACCTGGCCAACATGGCAACATGGCCGCCACGCAGGTTGTTCTTACATTTAGCGGAGCGCGCAGACCTCGGTACTTGATGAACGCTCGGTTGCCGGTCGTCTCTAATTGACTCGGCAGCGTCGTGCCGCAAAACTTGCCGGCGCCGAGCAGCGGGGAGTCTGCGTTCGCTCCGTTCTTCAGCTGGAGACCAAAAACAAAACACAAGTCACGTCAGGATGCAGTTTTAAAATCAAAGACTTTATTAATTTCCAGACAAACCAGAGTCAAGACGATTGACTATCACAGTTTTACCTGCGAGTTTCCTCCCCTGGAACAAAGCATGCAGATGCCACGGCAAAGAAATCTTGGAAAATTATTTGCTTTGTGATGAGAAACTTTAAAAGTTGCTACAAAGAGGGCAAAATTAATAGCATATCTGAACCGCATAAGCTGGGACCAGAATCGGAATTAATTGATATTTATTTGAAATCAGAATCAAAATTTTTACTCTTAGTCAATTGGAATTGGGAAATCTTTTCAAATTTGAAACTATTTTTTTTTTGTGAGAAAATAATGAACATGTATTTTTTTTATTTTTTGTTTTAAATCCAATTTTGAATAAAATATCTCTGTTTAAAATGTTTGCGTTTGAATCTCGTACGAAAACGAGGGTCGCCATTTTTTTATGACATGAAGTGAAATCTGACGTCAGTATGACGTCAAGAAACAGAAGCGAACGCAAAGGAAACAACAAAATGACGTCAGAACTACCTGTAGTTAATCACAGCCCGTTTTAATCCCACCACGAGAATTCATATTTTAGCCATTCTTAAAACAAATAGAAATAGAAAAGTTATGATCGGATTATAAAAAGAAAAAATACGCCAGATTTTATTTTAAACGTGTATTTGAACACAATGATAATAATTAAATAATAATCTAAATGAGATTTCGCTATCGGAATCAAAATTTTTGATTTTACCGAACAAATTCTATGAAAAAAGAAGACTTTGTCTAAGTGATCTGTGGGCTGAACTAGTTGATAATAAAACAGGTGAAGGTTGGTAGTTAGTTCAAGATTGATTTTGTAAGGTAAATGCCGCTTAAATAGCTGATCCCTAGCAACAACTGATATTATTTTATACTGCATTAAAATGTACGTCAAAGTCGTGGAAACTTTGTGGAAATCAAGGAAATTATTAGTCAAATTAGTCAAAGGAAATTAGGAATATAAAAACTTTAAGTAAATTTAAGACTAAATTGTACGAGAAATTTAAAGAGAAAGAAGAGAAAATGTAATGTAAAATTGTTCTCTTTTTTTTAATAGCTAAAAAAGATAAATAAAAACCATACAAAACAAACAAATAAATAACCTAACATCAGGGTTGAATAATGTATTCAAAGCGAGCCCAAGAACACCTGTAGGACCGCATGCGAGCTCGTACCATGACGTAGTTCTCCCCGCAGCCACCGGAGACGCCAGCGTCCAGGTTGAGACTCGTGAACTTGAGCGCAATGCGACGACCAGCGCGCGCACTTATATTCCACTGGCACTCGACGGTACGTAGCACGCGATGAGTTGAAGCGTTGTAAACCAGACCTCGAACTTCAATCACCCCGCTATCTGCACTGAGCCACCCACCGCAAGCTGTTCAACAGAAATAATGGGTCTCTAGGTTATAAGGGGTAAATTATTATTATTTGTGGTGTTTAACGACGCACTGTTTTGAGATCTGGCAATGCGGCGCTGGTCTAATGGCGTCGGTGAATGAGCGGATGATGTTGAACCTAACCTAGCCTAGAAGGGAGGAGGGGAAACCCGGTGCCGGCACGTAGCCTACTCCCGTCGAAGACCAAGGGGACCACCCACTTAACGTCCCTTCCGAAGGACGGTACAACGCGAACAACAGGATTCCTCCACAAATCCATGCTGTCGAGAGGTTGATAAGCAAGGCGAGTGAAGTTGCTGTACTAACTTGCATCCCTCCAACCTCTCTCCCGAACAGAACTGGTCATGTGTATGATGGTCACCCATCCAATACCTGACCCAGCGCAGTGTTGCTTAACTTTCATCCCTCCAACCTCTCTCCCGAACAGAACTGGTCATGTGTATGATGGTCACCCATCCAATACCTGACGCAGCGCAGTGTTGCTTAACTTTCATCCCTCCAACCTCTCTCCCAAACAGAACTGGTCATGTGTATGATGGTCACCCATCCAATACCTGACCCAGCGCAGTGTTGCTTAACTTTCATCCCTCCAACCTCTCTCCCAAACAGAACTGGTCATGTGTATGATGGTCACCCATCCAATACCTGACGCAGCGAAGTGTTGCTTAACTTTCATCCCTCCAACCTCTCTCCCAAACAGAACTGGTCATGTGTATGATGGTCACCCATCCAACACCTGATCCAGCACAGTGTTGCTTAACTTTCATCCCTCCAACCTCTCTCCCGAACAGAACTGGTCATGTGTATGATGGTCACCCATCCAATACCTGACTCAGCGTAGTGTTGCTTAACTTTCATCCCTCCAACCTCTCTCCCGAACAGAACTGGTCATGTGTATGATGGTCACCCATCCAATACATGACTCAGCACAGTGTTGTTTAACTTTGGTGATCTAACGAGAACCTGTGTTTCCAACACGGCAAACCGTTCGGTTTAAAAGGGGTCAAGGTATCTGCATCATCATCATCTAGTCATTCACCGACGTCATCAGACCAGTGCTGCGTGGTTATCAGTGTTATTTACTATTATTATTTATTTATCAGAAACAGAATACATCAAAATTCCAATAGTGTGATATAATATAATATGTCAAGTTATAAATAAAATAAGCAATTAGTAATATTTTTTAGAGATATAACATTAAGATAATGACAAGGATATTGTCCTAACATTACTATATTATCTAATATTGGAAATATTGTAAAGTATATTTCTTATTAGAAAAACTATTTCAACTGGGTTTTGAATGCTAAGTAAAGGGCTACTAAAATTCCCAACTTTTCGCAACACATACTAGTTACTTCTTCAGAGGTTTGAGCAGTCCTGACAATTTTCTAATAGCAAAAGAACCACATAAAATTATAACAATTGTCAGGACTGCTCAAACCCTTGAAGAAGTAACTAGTATATGTTGCGAAACGTCGGGAAATTTAGTAGCCCTTTACTTAGCATTCAAAACCCAGTTGAAATAGTTTTTCTAAAAACTTGTGCTAAGGATAAATCAAGTAGACATGAGTCTAAAAACCATCATATATTTCTTATGTTTCAATATTTATATATGTTAATATATTTCAATATGCTAGTTTTTATGTCTTAACATGGCCACTAGATGTCCTCTGCTTGTGCCAAGTTTTAAACATACCTAGGGAGTCTGCGTTGTTAACATCGAAACACTTGACTTGACTGACCTGCGAAGATCTGAGCTGAGAATCCAGTCTTGTTGACGAACGGGTCTGAGTTGAAGACGACGCGCATGAGTGCACTTGCATGGAGTTCCTCGCGCGTTGAGTTGGGGTAACATAGCGTACGAAGCTGCCGCCACTCAGGCTGATTCCTACGACCTGCAACATTCAACCAGCGGCCATTTCAACCACACAAGCATCAACCGAGGGGGCAACCAACGGAATATTCAGATTTGGCGAATATATATTATTATTATTAATTTAATTCATTCAACCAGAATTGAATACATTGAACCAGCCGTCATTTTGTGCGTACGCTCACGCACCTTTTCTTGCAATAGTGTGCGTCGATCATTCATTCCGGGAAAAGTTTGGTCTGCTCTACATTTAAATTCAAGAAACACACGTTATTTTTACGTGTTGGTGAACATTTTATTTGGAAACGGCATTCAACAGAACGTAGGTACATTCACAGAATCTTATCATTCTGAAAAATAAATGCCTAATACACAAGCTCATAATTATGACAACGCAAAGCGATAGCAAGACTAAGCTTAGTTAAGCTCAGGCAACGCTAGCCTTTGTCAGGCAGCGCCGACAAAGCATAGCGAGAGTATAGAAATTGTTTCAATGTGTTTCAACATCAGGCACGGCTTCCTTGTTCCCCCCAAGAAAACACACGATCTAGAACAGCACCTGAATTCAATTGAGAGCAAACCCACCTTGATCGTTACAAATTAACCACTGCATTGAACTTCTGAGAACTGCACGTAGAGGCATTCAACAAATGATTTTATCTGAAAATTCACCGCTTATTCATGTAACCTCAAACACATTAGTTCAGTAGACCACCGATCTTGAGCAAAAAAACCTAGGGTTGGCGTTTTTGAGCCCAACAGCAGTTTGTTTATTCTTTTTTCTCATTGGCAATTTTTCATCAGAAAATAACCATTGGTTTTTTTTTATTTTATTAAAATCTAACGTTTGCGATTTAGGTTAGAGTCAACTTGACGGTGACGTACCTGTGAACACCTGTAGGTTGTCAAACTGACAGGTGGCTCCCGTCTCCAGCTGCATTTCAATCGGTCTCAACACCACGTGGAAACCTGGTGTCGTTTCCAGCAACCACTCGCACTTCAAGTGACCGGCGTAACCGGACGGGAAGCCGGGACTCGACAACGTTCGGTACTCTTCTGGAGCCAGGATGATACTGCCACCACATCCAGTCACTGCAACCAGATCATTAAATAAAACAAATGACAGTCTGCAGCTTTATGTTATTATTAATCAAGCTAAATGACATAAAGGGGCTTAGGATGAAATCTTATTTAAATTGCAAACGCTTGCAATGCGCGGGGTATTTTATTATTAACAACACTATAACCGTCTCAAAAATTGATGCTCAAACTGGGACTCAAACCCCGATCTCCACCTGTCGCAGGTGTTGCTCTAACCAATTGAGCTACTTGGACCCTGATCTCCACCTGTCGCGAGTGTTGCTCTAACCAATTGAGCTACTGGGACACTGGCTTTTTGAGATGATTTCAGTGTATTTGATGAGAATGACGGATCTCCAAGGAGTAGAACCAAGAGGCTGTGATGGTTATAGTTTTGTTAATAGTAAAATGACATAAAGGGGCATTTACCCTTCAAAATTATTTTCTACCATAGATTAGTAACTGTAGTATGAATTGAAATTGGCCTATTTAAAAGAATTTTCTGAAAAAATGGATCTGCAATTAATTATCTAAGATTTGTGGCTTTTCGCGCGGCGCGATCTGCGAGCTGAGTACGATTCTCTTGTACAGTACTGTCTTTCCCTGCGGCCGCTCCGTTGGCCAAAGTCACCAAAAGTCTATCCCCTCCCTGCCCTATCCCCTCCCTGCCCTATCCCCTCTCTGCCCTATCCCCTCCCTACCATATCCCCTCCCTGCCCTATCCCCTCCCTGCCCTATCCCCTCCCTGCCCTATCCCCTCCCTGCCCTATCCCCTATCCGCTCAGAGCGGCACTGCACGGAAATATGCAACATGCTAATAACATACCTGCGGTAATTCACTTACCGTGGCTAAACGAATAATCTTATCATAAAGTCAAATTATTTCAACACAGAGGAAGGATGGAGGACTTTACTCAAATTATTTGAATTTTATCTGATGAGAGGTTTGTCCAGGTGCTAGGGGTTGAAAAAGCACTACGGGTTATTTCTTATGGGAGTTCGTTTTCTAAGCACCCAAGCCGAAAAACGAGGACTTTGACAATTTCTGCACGGACGGCCGCAGACACAGGAGTTTTTTTTTATAGTCAAAATGCCATTATTAAATCTTCCAAATCGGTAGTAAAAATTAATTTTTAAGAGTAAATGCCGCTTTAAGAGCCTGTCTGGTGAGACGGTTAAACTAAAGCATGAACCAATTCTTCACCTCCTCAAATACTGTCTTTTATTTTAAATTAAACATTGTTGTAATAACCGTATTGAAGCTAGAAGGTCATGTAGCCTACCGTTTTGTTTTGCCGTCACCATGGCCACCGCCTGCGTCTTGGGGACCTGGGTCCAGTCGAGGAGGAACAAAGTTCCCTGACGCATCGGATTGTTGACCAACTTCACGTAGACTACGTTAGCGCTCGAAGTGACAGGCGAGGGAAGCGCCCCGCCGCATGCTCGTAGCAGCTCGGGGGCCGAATCATCGTAGCCATCGTACACCTTGATGGACACAGGTCGTTAAGTCATTACGTTGTCATGATCTTGACCCAAAGTAGCGACTTGTCATTGGGCTTTCAATAATAATAATAATAATTAGTTTTTTTATTATTATCAACACTAAAACCGTCTCAAAAATTGATGTCCAAACGCGGACTCGAACCCCGATCTCCATCTGTCACGGGTGTTGCTCTAACCAATTGAGCTACTTGAACCCCGATCTCTGCCTGTCGCGGGTGTAGCTCTAACCAATTGAGCTTCTTGGACCCTGATCTCCACCTGTCGCGGGTGTTGCTCTAACCAATTGAGCTACTTAGACCCCGATCTCCACCTGTCGCGGGTGTTGCTCTAACCAATTGAGCTACTTGGACCCCTATCTCCACCTGTCGCGGGTGTTGCTCTAACCAATTGAGCTACTTGGACCCCTATCTCCACCTGTCACGGGTGTTGCTCTAACCAATTGAGCTACTTGGACACTGGCTTTTTGAGACGATTTTAGTGGATTATATTATATTATATATATTATATTATATTTTAGTATTTTAGTCCCCGTTTGGACATCAATTTTTGAGACGTTTATAGTGTTGTTAATAATAAAATACCTCGCGCATTGCAAGCGTTTGCAATTTAAATACAGATTTCATCCTAATAATAATTAGTTTATTGTGAATTTTGATCAACAAATTGACATATAGATAGAGCCACGATTATATGGTGATGCGCGAAATCGCGAATTGTTCTTATCTCTTGTTTTTCTTACAAATGAGTGCGATTCATTGAATTCCCATCTCAAATATGTAAGAAGCTCATCGCGACATAACGCGAAATTCACGAAAAATCATCCATAACACCGAAATCAACCATTTCCCGCGAAATCATCGCGAAATGAGCCTTTTCCCATCCAAGTATCTTAAATTTCAGATAATCTGTTCTTTTTTCATTTTTATCAAGCCACATATCACGGAAAATAAATAAACAAACAAAATAACCCATTTCACTAAAATGTGTGTATTTTGCGAAATAGCCACTAATTTCCATTCAAAAATTTTTTAATGTTTATTTTATCTCTCTAAACACACATTCCATGAATTTGTCAGATTATTTCCCCCAGTCTTGTTGTCAGGTCTGTTTCTCATCAAATGCTGTCAACATTCCTAGGCTTAGGGGGTAGAAGTAGTGGGGCAAAATGTTTGCTGTAGGAAACTATTGCCATTGGTTGGCTGAATCTTCCCCTCCTTGCCATGTGAGCACCAGCATCACATGCATTCAGTCTACATAGAGATTAGCAGGGATTTCAAATTTCAATGGCGTGTATTACATTTTTGACTTTTGAGGATCAAACAAAGCAACTCTTTGTGAGTGATGGATATATTTTGATGTGTGGAATCTAAAACACCAGACTTGTCTGGGAGAAAAAAATACAATCTTGCAAAGTATGTTGTTAGTACCAGACAGTGGGTCTAATTCAAATTATCATGGACATAAAAATCTCAAACCCCTCACTGACAAACTTTTTAGTTTTAAACTCTTTTTGGAAAATTAGTGTTACAAATAGGAGCTAATTGAAATTAATTTAATTTTGCATCAATAATAATAAAAACATGGAGCTGATACGGATAAATGTTTCTTGTGTCTTATTTGTTTTGTAGTTTCCTTGTGGCGTAACAGTGTATTTTATGAAACATAAAGGTATAAGCTACATTTTAAAGGAACTTATTGAACAGAAACACTATGTTTAACTATTCTTCTTTTTTTCGTCACCTATGTCCGAAATCTGCTATAGACATGAAATTCTGTACTTTTTCCATAACACCGCCATAACACCGAAATCCAAAAAGCTTACCACGAAATTAACGAAATCATAACACCATAAAATCTTGGCTCTACATATAGACAGTCATTATTCAAGTAAAAGTACAGCTGCAGAATGTACGGTCGTTATTGCTTACGTGTGAAATGAAATTCGTCGAGGAACTGAAAGCAATTCTTCAGTAAAAACGCCTTAAGTTTGGTTTGAAAATTATAACACTTTAATTAAAGCACCTCGTGGGAAGTGCATTGAAAAGTTTACAGCCAGAGTCGATTGGTCCTTTGGTTCAAACAGTTGATGGTTGTAAATGTGGTGGGTAAGAATGTTTTGATTTCTTTCCCAGGTCAACACTTTGTTATTGAGGATAAAAACAATGCAGTCGTACATGAAAAGACTGGGTAACCGGAGGACTTGGCAATACCCGCGACAAGTGAAGGATCAGGGTTCGAGTCCCCGTTTGGGCAACAATATTTTGAAAGGTTATTTTGTGTAGTTATAATATTGTTTGCCTATTGCAAAAATTTGCAATTTAAATCAGATTTCACGGCCACATAGAGTTTTGTCAAAGTGTTTACAGTTATCAGGATCGCATGACTAACGTTCAACTGTCTTCGGGAGATGGAGTCACCGTCGATTAGAGTTTTAACAAATTTCACTCTGTTATTTCTCGCAGATTACTCCCATTAGAACCTGATGGCACCTACCGTTACCACCTGTTGCCGGCCTCGTTTGCTCAGCAAAGATTAAAACATTGCTGGAAAGTGGAACCCAATATGTTGGAAACGATATGGTTTCGTCTTATCATCAAGATGGCACTGATATCTCACCGCCAGGTAGAATATGCAGTCGTTGATCTTGTCGAGGTAGAACTCTGAGAAGACGATGCTGACGGCGAAACCGAACTCGACGGTAACTCGCCATTTATACTCTCCGCTGATAACGTACGCGCGAGGGTAGAGAGGAGATGCGATCTGTCCGCTGGGACCTGTCAGCTCGTTGCCGTGAACTACGGAAATAACAAGGCTAAGGCTTTACTTTATTTACTGTGTTTTTTCTATTTTAAGTTAGGCATATTTTTTAATTTCAATGATAAGAAACTCATTCTAAAACGTAAAAAAGCGAAAAAAAAAAGAAGGTATTTCCAGTGCTGTCTGGATCCCAGAGCGAGCTAGTCAAGTGAACTTACGGAGGGTGTAGTACGCCTGAAATCCACGGCCTCCCGCGGCAGCGCCACTGACGGCGGGCGAAGAGCGGAACTTGATCCACAGCCTGCTAGATGCAGAGATGTTGGCAGGAATGTCGGTACAGTAGACTCCCACCAGGCGGCCGAGCGCGTCGCCTTCACGCACCTCTAAGTAGTCGTCGTTGCAAGACCTAAACATAGACAAGAAGTAAATATCAACACAATTATAAAACTATTCTAATTTCGTTACATTGGTTTGTGGTGTTTAACATAGCACTGTTTTCACATCTGGCCATGCGGCACTGGTCTTATGGCGTCGGTGAATGAGTGGATGATGATGAACCTAACCTAGCCTAGAAGGGAGGAGGGGAAACCCGGTGCCGGCACGTAGCCTACTCCTGTCGAAGAGCACCAAGGGGACCACCGGCTTAATGTCCTTTCCGAAGGACGGTATAACTCGAACAACAGGATTCCTCCACAAATCCATGCTGTCGAGAGGTTGATAAGCAAGGCGAATGAAGTTGCTGTACTAACTTGCATCCCTCCAACCTCTCTCCCGAACAGAACTAGTCATGTGTATGATGGTCACCCATCCAATACCTGACCCAGCGCAGTGTTGCTTAACTTTCATTCCTCCAACCTCTCTCCCGAACAGAACTGGTCATGTGTATGATGGTCACCCATCCAATACCTGACCCAGCGCAGTGTTGCTTAACTTTCATACCTCCAACCTCTCTCCCAAACAGAACTGGTCATGTGTATGATGGTCACCCATCCAATACCTGACCCAGTCCAGTGTTGCTTAACTTCGGATTGGGAACTTGGCGGTGCTTACTCTGATTGCGCGATGTCAAACTTCGCGAAGTTGACCTGCACGCGGTTGCCTGGCGAAGCGTTCAAAATCCACACGCACTCGGCATCGGCCGGGTATCGGACCGGGTATCCGGGCGTAAGAAACGAGCCGCGCTCCGAAGTCAGGTTGCCCCCACACGCTGCAGACGCAACCTGAAACACACAGAACGCTATGATGTCAACATTTCAACCCACGTACCTGGCCCCACCTTGAACCATCTGGTAATACATGTATACTTATATGCAGTGGTGTAGTCAAAGGTATTTTTTTATATTATTTGTCATTTTTCCATAATTGATTACCTAGTAATTTCAGGAACGTCAGAGGAACAATTACACTTTTAGACAGAGTACAAAATAAGGTTAACATACATCTTTGTTATTTAACTACTCGTTAACTGAATAAAAACAATTATTTAAAAGATAAGATTTTAGTGCATTGTTTAACGCCCGGCCCGCTTTAGTTTTAATATATTCTGGTAGCTTGTTGAATAATGTGGCACCCAACTCTAGAGGAGCTTACTTGACCATTTCTTAATTTTATTAGTGCGGTGGCGTTCAACTTTCTTATTTCTTAAGTCAATATCAGTAGCGTCAATGATTTGAATGTATTTACAGTTGACAATTAAATAAATAATAGTACTGTATATGTACAAACTTGGTAGAGATAAGATTTCTAGTTTTCTAAAAAATAAGACACAGGAGTCGTTGTAATAAAATTCTGCACAAGGGTCCCGGGTTGCTCTGATCAATAATCCCACTGCACGTTTTGGGTATAAGCCTTATACCCAAAACACTTTTTGACACCGAGCGTAAACCCAACAAAAATATACAGGGTATACCCCCAATTAATACTCTTTGCAAAATTTTAAAATGCGTTTTGCAACGACAATTCTAAATCCCCCTACAACCTGCACTATAAAAACTGGAAAAGCAAAGTTTATTCTGAAAAGTGGGTAGTCCGTGTATAGTAGGGGTTCGTATGATCTGGATGGGTATGCAATGGTTTTTCCAAGCAGTCAACGTACTCATTCAACCCACCCGAGGAAAGCGTGATTGCAGCTACCCCAACACCAAGTAGTAGTTTTAGTGTTGATAGGAATTAACTATCTATGAACTATAATTAGTGAATAGACTAAAGGTAAAGAATAAGAAACACCCCCCATCCAGTACCTAGCCTAGTGATAACCGCGGCATTTAGAACTCACAGCCGGATAACCCAGCGTATACCCAAAAAAAATTAGGACTACACCACTGGTTATAATATATAAAAATATTAGCGGTAGGCATCGACAGTTATATATTTATAAATATATTTACAGTATTTACAAAGATCACATTTTTTACATTATTTACATCATGGTTTGTGAAAGGGGAGGGGAGGGACGGAGGGAGAGGAGAGGAGTGGGTTAGGATTTGAGGTATTCACGTAAGGTGTAGAATGGGTTATATACAAGGTAGGATTTTAGGGAGTTTGTTGTAAAGGACAGTGCAAGTGAAAAGTGAGGTATTTTCAAATGAAGAGTGGGAATGGGCAGGGACTGTTAGCACATTGCTTTGTCTAGTGGGGTATTTTCAAATGAAGAGTGGGAATGGGCAGGGACTCTTAGCACATTGCTTTGTCTAGTGGGGTATTTTCAAATGAAGAGTGGGAATGGGCAGGGACTCTTAGCACATTGCTTTGTCTAGTGGGGTATTTTCAAATGAAGAGTGGGAATGGGCAGGGACTGTTAGCACATTGCTTTGTCTAGTGGGGTATTTTCAAATGAAGAGTGGGAATGGGCAGGGACTGTTAGCACATTGCTTTGTCTAGTGGGGTATTTTCAAATGAAGAGTGGGAATGGGCAGGGACTGTTAGCACATTGCTTTGTCTAGTGGGATATTTTCAATTGAAGAGTGGGAATGGGCAGGGACTGTTAGCACATTGCTTTGTCTAGTGGGGTATTTTCAAATGAAGAGTGGGAATGGGCAGGGACTCTTAGCACATTGCTTTGTCTAGTGGGGTATTTGTGGATATCTGAGTTTAGGATAAAGAGCTCGGGATGGATCCAGGCAAAGGTGCAGGCTACTTGGATGATGGTGCAGGTCAGGGTAAGTAAGCGGAGGTTGGTAAAATTAGGTTTGGCAGTCTTTCTGCGTGATTTCCAGTATTGCATGTACTGACACCAAGCATGTATTAACCGTGGATGTACTTACCGAGTACGTAGCAGAGAATTGTCCCACATGAACTCCATGAAGAGCGGATAGGGTGACAGTTATGGCAGCTCCTGACGAGGTGATTGCCGGCGGGGCGTTTGGTCCGCAGTGTTTTCCCTCCATCAGCGGAGCTTCTATCGAGTCACCGTCTCGTACTTCCAGGAACTCGTATTGACACTCACCCTCCACTGTACCCTCCGACCTGCCCATCTCCAGGTGGGTCACTGTCAAGGTCACTCGGGAATCTGCCAACATAAAGTCATGACAAGCTTCCATCCCAAAGTCTGCCTGTATATCCGTTGCTCTTTACTTTGGTAGAACGCTTTTTAATAAATTTATCAAGTTATTTGTGTTAATATGAGCATTTCCATCAAGTAGCTACACATTTATGATCGTTTATAGTTAGTTAATTTTAGATTAAATGGTTTTAAGAGTTCTATTCAATTCAATTTTCTTTATTTTGTAAAATACCTATACTCAGGAAGTGAAATTATATTATGTATATGGAGAACAAAAAAGGCGATATTCAATATTTTTTTGGCAGGACTGAGTCACTGCCCAATTGATCTTCCATGTAACCGTTGATATATATATATATATATATAGTGAACAGTTTTTTTTTTTTTTTTTTTTTTTTTTTTTTTTTATAGTCGAGAGTTATTTTGAGATCACCGAAGAGCCATGAGAGTGTTCATTGCGTTGAAAACCAACATGGCAGACTGATTGACACAAGTACAAGCAAGTACAAGCAAGTACAAGCAAGTACAAGCAAGTACAAGCAAGTACAAGCAAGTACAAGCAAGTACAAGCAAGTACAAGCAAGTACAAGCAAGTACAAGCACGTACAAGCAAGTACAAGCAAGTACAAGCAAGTGCAAGCACGTACCTGGCTTCTTGGCAAGGATGGTCCACGTGCAGTTCTGGTTTCCGTCTCCGACGTTGCTGGTGTCATGAACGTCCAGGAGGCCGTCAGAGTCGGTCAAGATCCGTGCACCGCATGACATCGAGTAGTTGGCCTGGAAACCACACGGCGTCGCCACCGAGTCAAGGCCTTGTCGTGACATTCCAGTGCATTCAGAGAAACAGATTCAGTTGTCATGACATTCCAGTGCATTCAGAGAAACAGATTCAGTTGTCCTGACATTCCAGTGCATTCAGAGAAACAGATTCAGTTGTCCTGACATTCCAGTGACATATCACTCCTACGTCAATTCACACATCTCATACGGGAAAATGGCAGCGTTGCAGGCAGCACGAGCAAAAGCGAATAATAAGAGCTCTAGCAGTGGCTTCGTACAAAGCAACTTGTAGACCAATATTCACCGAGAAGAAATTACTGACTCTCCATGGACTATTCATCTATCATACCATCAAGTTCGCTGCTCCCAACGCCAGATCCCGAATCAAAAGTAACCAGAAATAACATGCACTTCGCTCGTCCCAGTCCCAATATGCACACCTACGAAACAAGCCCAGTTTGGCAATTTGGCGTTTGCACATTTTGAAATTTTGGTTCTTCTGTTCGGTGAAGGAGTCCTATTTTCAAATCGTTTGTGGCAGATTTTTTACTCCGTGGGTTCTTTTTCTCTTTTTCTTTCCACGCTTTCCATTTGCTGCACTTTTTTCTCTAATTAAGGAATCCTAAATTAAAGCTGTAGTCGTGAACGGATTTTTGTGCAATTGGGTATCTAGATCTGAAAAATGCTTAAAAGATGTGGAAAATAAATTTAAATTTGGATATTATACATTCAAATATTTAAATTTGCCAAACCAACTCTTTCAGGGGGAGGTTCCATTCAACGACCTTCCTCTGGCGTTGAAAAACAAACCAGATACGAGTCAATTCAAAAACGACCTGAAGGAATTCCTCTGTAAGCTTTGCCCGAACTCCCTTAAAGAATACTGCACCCATAAGCTTGTATGACACTGTAATGTTATTGAATTACTGTCATCCTGTAAAATGTTATTCAAATCTTGTTATATAATTATACCTACCTGACTTATTCCATAACATTATTTACGTATATATTTTTGTATGTGGGTCATTCCATGTGTAATCACTCACTTTTAATTAAATTTCACTTTGACCGACCCAGATTTTGATGAAAATTGGTATACTTGTTAAGTTTGTTGACTTAGGGGCTATTTTTTTTTTTTTTTTTTTTTGGTCCAACCGTTCGGATATTACAAGGGGGGGAAGTTGGGGTCATTTTGCCCCCCGGGCGTGTAGTGACCACCCTTTCTACGCAATATCTAGGGTTCTATGGGAGCTACAGAGCTGGGAAAAAAATCATCTGAAAGGTAATTTCATACCCTACCTGAATATGGAAACAAAAATGACGATATGTTAATACGAATTTAATTGTGATTTTACACATCTGCATTTTCCAAAATGACCATATCGCTGATGAGTCATTTTTGATTTGCCTGATTTTTTTTCTATATATACAGAACATACATATGATCATGTGTTCCAAAAATCAAGATGGGTGTTTTACCACTTTCCAAGAAAAAAAATTTTTTCTATAAAAAAGTGCCTTTTTGCCAGTAGAACAGCATTTTGATCACAATTATTGTGATCAGAGCACTGGCATATATTTTATATTAAAGTTGATTTTTGTTTGCACAGTTGCATGTTCTTGAAATGTTATTCTCTACAATACAAATCGATTGTTTGCCATATTCCTGTAAATCATGGATCAAGTTGAAACAGTTCATAGAAGTCAAAAGTTTGTTCATTTCTTGTCTGGACTTGCATCTACAAGAATCTTAAAATGGTATTCCCTAGAATACAACTATAGATTGTTTGTCATGCTCCTGAATCATGGATCAAGTTGTAACAGGTTACAAGTAAAAAGTTTGGTAATTTCTTGTCTGGACTAAAGCAATCAGTCTCTGGCCTCATGTTGATGAGGATAGAAGCTAATTTGCTCTCAAGCACCTTTTATTTAGAGATTCATAATGTGCTCAATTGGACTGTTCTTTGAAGAAGAATGTGGACCCATCGAAGATCTAGCGATTAAAAGCATTGAAAGTTTCAATAGTGACCAGCAGTTATCATTAGCTCTGCGTACTAAGTGTGATAATGTGAAGACCGTGTGTCATTTACATGAAAAGAAATTCCTTCGTCTGTATAGCTGTCACCACAAGTTATGCTGCGATCCGTTTCAGGCTCACTGTGGAATAGTGAAAGTTAATGGGTTAAGAGAAATTAATGCAGCATCCAGGACGAAATACTTGGAGATTGCCGACCTCATCCCTGGAAAGAAATTATGCTCAACTTGCCGTAAGCTGCTCTCGCTCAGGCTGAAGGAACTAACAACCGTTTCTGTTCTAACGCCAACTAAATCCACTGAACTTGACCTACCTTTCGTGGACATACCCTGTGAAGCAGATGCCGTGAATCAGTCTTTAGCTGCATTTGGTGTGTCACCTATTAATACCACCAAACTAAAGGGTAAATCTATGTTTTATTCGAAAAGAAAGTTCAGCGAAATAACACAAGGTGTAAAGAAGAGATTGGAACTAGTATCTCCCAGTAATGAAGAAATCAGCAAAGAAGATTTGACATCTTCAGAGGAGTGCAAGGACAGCATCCGTGATGGGTCAGAGATAATAGCACAACTGAAAGAAAAGTTTAAGACGAGTACCAGAAGCGAGAAAATAACAATTTTATCTGTGCTTCCAAAAAGTTGGAGCATTAAGAGAATAATGCAAGAGTTCAATGCATCTAACCATTTGGTACGTAAAACCAAACAACTAGTAAAGGCCCAAGGGATACTGCCATCTGCAAATCAAAAAGCAGGAAAAACTCTTTCCCCTGATTGCATTCAACTGATTGAAGAGTTTTATGAAAATGATGATGTAAGCCGTGTCATGCCGGGTAAAAAAGATTTTGTCTCGGTTAAAGTGGGTGACAATCGAGTTCACCGCCAGAAGAGACTAGTGTTAAGCAACTTAAGTGAAGTGTATCGCAGCTTCAAAGATAAATATCCTGACATCAAGGTTGGATTCTCGAAGTTTGCAGAGCTCAGACCCAAACATTGTGTTCTGGCAGGAGCAGCTGGGACACATTCTGTCTGTGTCTGTACGATACACCAAAACGTTAAGTTGATGGCTTTGGGAGCAAAGCTGCCTTTGCTTTCAGACGGTACCATCAAATCATACCAACACTGCCTTGCCAGCCTCATGTGCAACCCCCCGCTTCTCAACTGCTTTGTAGGAAAGTGTGGCAATTGTCCGGGAACCGATGAACTTCGTGAATGGCTAGAAATCTCATTCAGTGAAAATTTCATAGACTCTGTGACTTATAAACAGTGGCTGTCAACAGACAGATGTACCCTAGAGACAATTACGAAACCTACAGATGAGTTTGTTGACTGTTTTATTGAAAAATGCATTTTATTAAGAAATCATGATTTTATTGCACGGCAGCAAGCGGCATTCATGCAGGAGAAGAAAGCCAACCTTAAACCAGGGGAAGTTTTAGTAGTGGGCGACTTCGCTGAGAATTATTCTTTTGTGCTCCAGGATGCTGCACAAGGTTACCATTGGAATAACAGCCAATGCACCCTTCACCCATTTGTGTGTTACTTTAAGCCTGAAGATCGAGACATACAACATTTAAGTTACGTTGTCATTTCTGACTCGCTAACTCATGACACCGTTACTGTGCACACTTTCCAAAAGCACCTGATAAGACACCTGAAACAAAACATTTCGGATGTATCCCATTTAATTTACTTTTCTGATGGAGCGGCAGCCCAATATAAGAATAAGAAGAATTTTTCCAACTTGTGCCATCATGAAGTTGACTTCGAACTAACTGCTGAGTGGCATTTTTTTGCCACATCCCACGGTAAAGGACCATGCGATGGAGTTGGTGGGACTGTAAAACGAAATGCAGCACGGGCAAGTTTACAGAAACCATATGCCGACCAAATAATGACGCCGATAGACTTTTACCGGTGGGCAACAGAAAATGTGTGGACTGTAAATTTTGTGTTTGTAGCCAATGAAGAGATTACAGCAAATGGCATCAAACTTAAAGAACGATTCAAAGAATTAAAAACTATCGTAGGCACAAGAAGCTTTCATGCGTTCTACCCAAAATCGCTAACTTCCTTACATGTGAAACACTTTTCTCTTTCTGAAGAAATCAACATTGTGAAGATTGTTGAGAAAAATGAAGAAGGAGAAGAAGAAGAAGAAGAAGAAGAGGAGGAAGCAACAGCAGCAGAAATACCCGAGTTTGAGTTCAAAGACGTGGGCAGTTTCATCACTGTAGCATACAACGAAGACTGGTGGCTAGCGTGTGTTCTTGAAAAATCATCACAGTCTCTTGAACTTCAAGTCAACTTTCTACACCCTCATGGACCAGCTCCATCATATTTTTATCCCAGTGTACAAGACAAACTAATTGTAGCTTTTGCTGATGTTTTAACACTGGCCGACCCCAACACGGCAACTGGTCGAACATACTTTTTGTCGGCTACAGACACCAACAGGGCAACAGCAGGGCTTATAAAATATGTACCTCAATAAGGTAAACTACATCTCTCTTAAGATATGCAAATTTGTACTTCATAGTAGCTATGATTGTAAGTAATGATCATTTTCTTGAATGTTGTCTTAAATTCAGTTCATATTAATTTATATTATGAATGAATTTGCAGAAAACATTTTTTTTTCTTGGAAAGTAGTAGAACACCCATCTTGATTTTTGGAACACATGATCATATGTATGTTCTGTACATATAGAAAAAAAATCAGGCAAATCAAAAATGACTCATCAGCGATATGGTCATTTTGGAAAATGCAGATGTGTAAAATCACAATTAAATTCGTATTAACATATCGTCATTTTTGTTTCCATATTCAGGTAGGGTATGAAATTACCTTTCAGATGATTTTTTTCCCAGCTCTGTAGCTCCCATAGAACCCTAGATATTGTGTAGAAAGGGTGGTCACTACACGCGCGGGGGGCAAAATGACCCCAACTTCCCCCCCTTGTAATATCCGAACGGTTGGACCAAAAAAAAAAAAATTAAAAAATAGCCCCTAAGTCAACAAACTTAACAAGTATACCAATTTTCATCAAAATCTGGGTCGGTCAAAGTTTGAGGTGAGTGATTACACATGGAATGACCCATGTATATTTTGTTCCCGGAATAAAAAACCATTATTATTATTATTATTAGAGAAACAGATTCAGTTGGAAGTGAGTCCTTAAAATGAGGCCAGCTCTGGGTCAGCAGTTCCTTAATTACCTGGCCGCTATAATTGTTTTTAGACTCATGTCTACTTGATGTAAACTTAGCACTTGTTTTAACAAAAACTATTTCAACTGGGTTTTCAATGCTAAGTGAAGAACAACTGAATTTCCCAACGTTTCGTAACTTGTACCTGTTACTTCATCAAGGGTCAGAGCAGTCCTGACAATTTTCCAACAACAAAAGAACCACACAAAATTAAAACAATTACCAAGTTGATACCCTTGATAAAGTAACAGGTACAAGTTACGAAACGTTGGGAAATTTAGTTGTTCTTCACTAAGCATTCAAAACCCAGTTCAAATAGTTTTTGTTAAAACTAGTGCTAAGTTTACATCAAGTAGACATGAGTCTACCAATGCAACTCACCTTGAAACCCTTGGCAGCGAGTGAGCCGTCAGACTTGAAGTGGACCAGCATCGTGTTCCCGGTGGAAAGGAACTGTCCGGGTGTAGGCTTAGAGCTGCCGCAGTGTTGCAACAGCAAGGGAGCCGACGATGAGTCTCCGTCAAACACCTGGCAACGTTGCTAATTGTAAGATTCGTTGTTTGGCCACAAAATGTACATATACACAACTTGCCATGCAGCACTGGTCTAATGGCGTCGGTGATTATACCCTAGCATAGAAGGGAGGAGGCGAAACCCGGTGCCGGCACGTAGTCTACTCCTGTCGAAGACCAAGGGGACCAACGGCTTAACTTCCCTTCCAAGGACGGTACAACGCGAACAACAGGATTCCTCCACAAATCCATGCTGTCGAGAGGTTGATAAGCAAGGCGAGTGAAGTTGCTGTACTAACTTTCATCCCTCACACCTCTCTCCCAAACAGAACTGGTCATGTGTATGATGGTTACCCATCCAATATCTGACCCAGCGCATTGTTGCTTAACTTTCATCACTCCAACCTCTCTCCCGAACAGAACTGGTCATGTGTATGATGGTCACCCATCCAATACCTGACCCAGCGTAGTGTTGCTTAACTTTCATCCCTCCAACCTCTCTCCCGAACAGAACTGGTCATGTGTATGATAGTCACCCATTCAATACCAGACCCAGCGCAGTGTTGCTTAACTTTGGTGATATCACGAGGACCAATTTTTAGAAACATCATTAATTGCGGCCAAAATCTCGGATATTTAGCCGCCATCTTTGTTTCCAAACCAAGGTCTCACGTTTCTAAAGCTGCCACGCTCGAGTTAAGGCGGAACTTAAAGCCGTCAGCAACTGACCTTGACGTAGTCCATCGAGCAGTTTGTGTGGAACTCAACATCGAACTCGGTGAACTGGAGTCGAACTACGTGACCAGCTTCCACCTCGATGATCCACGTGCAGTCGTCGTTGACGCCGTAGTTCTGCGGGAAGTTGGGGGAATGCACGACTCCAGCTGGGGCAGACATCTTGCCGCCACAACCTATGACAGGAATCATGGGGTCAGCCAGTTCCAGGCTTTTACAAGAAGTTCAGTCACTTGAAGTTTTGCCAATAGAGAGCATATCCAGCCTCTTGTCATCCTATTCACAATATCCAGCCTCTTGGCACCCTATTCACAATATCCAGTCTCTTGGCACCCTATTCACAATATCCAGCCTCTTGGCACCCTATTCACAATATCCTGTCTCTTGGCATCCTATTCACAATATCCAGCCTCTTGGCATCCTTTTCACAATATCCAGCCTCTTGGCATCCTTTTCACAATATCCAGCCTCTTGGCATCCTATTCACAATATCCAGCCTCTTGGCACCCTATTCACAATATCCAGCCTCTTGGCACCTTATTCACAATATCCAGCTTCTTGGCACCCTATTAACAATATCCAGCCTCTTGGCACCCTATTCACAATATCCAGCCTTTTGGCACCCTATTCACACTGCAAGTAACTCATCGCTTTGTCCTCACCGATGCTAGGCAAGGTCTGATTTAAAGCCTAACGCTAGGAAGGACTTCTCGTTGGACTCACGTGAGGGCAGCACCGTGTAGTTTGCCTTGAAGCCACGCCCCGAAATGGAGCCGTCGCTGACGAAGCGTATCAACATGGCGTTGCCTGTCGTGGTGACCACCACTGGGTGCTGGCTCGTGTGGCAATAAGAACCAAGCGAAGTTCCAGTATCGTCAGAACCACTCCATACCTGTCAACCATTCACATATCAGCGAGAGAATATCATTCATCACAATCTAAACCACGGGACGGTGGCACAGCATGGTGGCCGGAGAGAGAACTGGTGATAGAAGAGTTCAGTCACGTGACCAGCTGATAGAGACCAAAGCCTTCTAGCGTTGAGTGAAGGTTATAGGTAGAGAAACAACGTCAATGTTACAGTCTCTGCGTGAAAGATGGCCGCCAAATGACTACCTTACCGACAAAAATGCAGAGTACCGGAACATAACGTTAAGTGGAGCCACTGTCGTACGAAATTTAATTTTAATATTTATCGTAGGTTACTTGCTTTTGAATATCGTTACGTGTATATCAATCGTTGAGGTAAACATTGACGGAGATCTTTTGAGCATGAAAAGTCTCAAAAACGAGTTAACCTACGAGAAATATCGAAATTAAATTTCATACGCCAGTGGCTCCACTTTTACGTGATGTTCCGGTACTCTGCATTTTTGTCGGTAAGGTAGTCATTTGGCGGCCATCTTTCACGCAGAGACTGTAACATTGACGTTGTTTCTCTAACTAGAACCTACACTAAACGCTTCTAGCTAAAAGTCCCTTGAAATGGAATCGTACCTCGAATCTTATGACCCATCCTGTCACAATTAAACTCGTAAAACATTGCTTGACATTCCACAGCCCCCTGGATTAAAGCTACGCACCTGTAGGTAGTCAAACCTGCACCCGGTGCTGCGCTCTATGCTCAGCTCGGTGATGTTCAACTGCACACTTTGATCAAAGGGGGCCGTGATGAGCCACTCGCAAGTCACTGCAGGGGTGTAACTGCTGGGGAACCCAGGGCTGGACAAACCACCTTGCTCCTTGTCCAGCAACCCACCACAACCTGTTGATACACAGCAAAAAAATTGCATTATAAGAATATCAGGGAGGCTCATACTCCTTGGAGAATTGTCATTCTCATCAAATACACTAAAATCGTCTCAAAAAGCCAGTGTCCAAGTAGCTCAATTGGTTAGAGCAACACCCGCGACAGGTGGAGATCGGGGTCCAAGTAGCTCAATTGGTTAGAGCAACACCCGCGACAGGTGTAGATCGGGGTCCAAGTAGCTCAATTGGTTAGAGCAACACCCGCGACAGGTGGAGATCGGGGTCCAAGTAGCTCAATTGGTTAGAGCAACACCCGCGACAGGTGGAGATCGGGGTTCAAGTTCTTGTTTGGACATCAATTTTTGAGACGGTTATTGTGTTGATAATAATAAAATACCCCGCGCATTGCAAGCGTTTGCAATTCAAATCAGATTTCATCTAAAAAACAAATGGGTTTTTATCAAAACTCTCTAAAAAACATCAGGAATTTTTCCCTCGGGAAATCTGACCTTGAAGCACCCACTCGAGACGGAAGCCAATGTCGGCTACAAGAGGATCGCTGACAAAACGCAAGAAGACGTGATCCTTCGTAGACGAGATCGGCGGCGGGAGGTCGGTCCCGCAGAACCTGCCGAGCTCGGCGTCTACTGGCTTCTGCTCGTCCTTGTCACTCTCAGTTATCTGAAACCAACAAGACTCTTTAGCTACAACGTCAACCTACAATTGACATATCAATAAGCACAAGCAAAAGCATGGCAAGGCATGGCATGGCAAGGCAAGGCAAGGCATGGCATGGCATGGCATGGCATGGCATGGCATGGCATAGCAAGGCATGGCAAGGCATGGCATGGCATGGCATGGCATGGCATGGCATGGCATGGCATGGCATGGCATGGCATGGCATGGCATGGCATGGCATGGCATGGCATGGCATGGCATGGCATGGCATGGCATGGCATGGCATGGCATGGCATGGCATAGCATGGCATGGCATGGCAAGGCATGGCATGGCATGGCATGGCATGGCATGGCAAGGCATGGCATGGCATGGCAAGGCAAGGCAAGGCAAGGCAAGGCATGGCATGGCATGGCATGGCATGGCATAGCAAGGCATGGCATGGCATGGCATGGCATGGCATGGCAAGGCATGGCAAAGCATGGCAAGGCATGGCATGGCATGGCAAAGCATGGCAAGGCATGGCATGGCAAGGCATGGCATGGCATGGCATGGCATGGCAAGGCATGGCAAGGCATGGCATGGGATGGCATGGCATGGCATGGCATGGCATGGCATGGCATGGCATGGCATGGCAAGGCATGGCATGGGATGGCATGGCATGGCATGGCATGGCATGGCAAGGCAGTGATCTACTTTTGCCCCAGCTCCAAGGCAACTCACGCTGAGGTAGTCGTAGCGACATATGTCTGTGGAGTTATTCTCTGCAACCTCGGTGCCGAAGTGCGAGAAGGTTATGTTGACTCTGTTGCCGCGGGCGACCTTGATTGTCCAGGTGCAGGCTCGGTTACCGGGGTAGGGCGCGGGAAAGTTTGGACTCTCGATGACTCCGTGGTAGCCGGTGACGACGGTGTCGCAGACTGCACAGAGAGGGAGGAGTTAAGACACGTCGGTTGTTTGTTATGGTGGTACACTGGGTAAAACACTTGAAACAGCAGCTATGACAACTTGTGTTAAAAAAATATACAATACAATTGCAAAAAGGAAAATTGTGCATTTGTAACTGGTAAATGAAAGAATTTTTTAAGAAAAATTGATAGTAAAAATGTAAAAAAGTAACCTGAAAGTGAAAATGAATTAAACATTCTACAAGAAATAAAAAATTTAAATGAATACGCTATTACGCAATGTATCACATGTAAGAAATGGCTTTTGGCAGCGAAAAATGCAGAATTATTGTGATAATCATTCCAATTAAACCTTGGAAGTGTTTTAGTAAGATGGCTTAGCACGTCTGCCCTTCCTTTACTCCGTTTCATCTCCACTCACCTGTGTCGTATTTAAGATGAAATCCACGACCTTCTTGACTAATGTCCGAGCGGAACTTCAAAGACAATTCGTTGCCCTTGGAGACGATGTTCGGTGGATGTGCGTTGCTGCAGAACTTACCGTGAAGCTTTCCAGTCGAGTCAAGACCGTCACGTACCTGAACACAACAAAACACCTGAAGAAACTGCACGACCCTCAACCCCAGGCTCATAACATGGTGCTACATAATACGACCAGTGGTATTATTTAACCCCGACCTAGAGCGGTCATTTGGCTGTGCTACCATGGTGCTACATAATACGACTGGTGGTATTATATAACCCCGACCTAGAGCGGTCATTTGGCGGTGCTACCATGGTGCTACATAATACGACCGGTGGTATTATATAACCCCGACCTAGAGCGGTCATTTGGCGGTACTACCATGGTGCTACATAATACGACCGGTGGTATTATATATCACCCGGACCTAGAGTGGTCATTTGGCTGTGTTACCATGGTGCTACATAATACGACTGGTGGTATTATATAACCCCGACCTAGAGCGGTCATTTGGCTGTGCTACCATGGTGCTACATAATACGACTGGTGGTATTATATAACCCCGACCTAGAGCGGTCATTTGGCTGTGCTACCATGGTGCTACATAATACGACCGGTGGTATTATCTAACCCCGACCTAGAGCGGTCATTTGGCTGTGCTACCATGGTGCTACATAATACGACCGGTGGTATTATATAACCCCGACCTAGAGCAGTCATTTGGCTGTGCTACCATGGTGCTACATAATACGACCGGTGGTATTATATAACCCGGACCCAGAGCAGTCATTTGGCGATGCTACCATGGTGCTACATAATACGACCGGTGGTATTATATAACCCGGACCTAGAGCGGTCATTTGGCTGTGCTACCATGGTGCTACATAATACGACCGGTGGTATTATATTACCCCGACCTAGAGCGGTCATTTGGCTGTGATACCATGGTGCTACATAATACGACCGGTGGCGGTGGTATTATATAACCCCGACCTAGAGCGGTCATTTGGCTGTTTTACCATGGTGCTACATAATACGACGGTGGCGGTGGTATTATATAACCCGGACCTAGAGCGGTCATTTGGCTGTGCTACCATGGTGCTACATAATACGACCGGTGGTATTATATAACCCCGACCTAGAGCGGTCATTTGGCTGTGCTACCATGGTGCTACATAATACGATCGGTGGCGGTGGTATTATATAACCCGGACCTAGAGCGGTTATTTGACTGTGTTACCATGGTGCTACTGATAATGATACAAGGTTAGGTTATGTTCTAGAGTTTACCTCCAGATAGTCCAGTCGACACTTAGAGTGGTTCTCCAGCTCAAGGTCAACGAAGGTCAGCTGAACTCGGCTGCCCTTTGAGACGACAATGCGCCAAAAGCACTCTGCGTTTCTGTTGTATGGCGCCGGGTAGTTTGGCGACGTAATGCTCCCTGACGGTCCCGTCAGCGTCCCACCACAACCTGGCAACACAGGGATGATAGCCAAACAGCGTTAATTAAGGACCGATCCGAGATTCATAGCCATCATCCACAAAGTCATCCACTGGTTTGGTGGGGGAATTATTGAGAGAATTGAAGATCAAGTGTTTCTGGGTCAGGTATTGGATGGGTGAGCATCATACACATGACCACTTCTGTTCGGGAGAGAGGTTGGAGGGATGAAAGTTAAGCAACACTGCGCTGAGTCAGGTATTGAATGGGTGACCATCATACACATGACGGGTTCTGTTCGGGAGAGAGGTTGGAGGGATGAAAGTTAAGCAACACTGCGCTGGGTCAGGTATTGAATGGGTGACCATCATACACATGACCAGTTCTGTTTGGGAGAGAGGTTGGAGGGATGAAAGTTAGTAAAGCAACTTCACTCGCCTTGCTAATCAACCTCTCGACAGCAACTTCACTCGCCTTGCTTATCAACCTCTCGACAGCAACTTCGCTCGCCTTGCTTATCAACCTCTCGACAGCATGGATTTGTGGAGGAATCCTGTTGTTCACGTTTTCGACTCATATACATAATTTTCTTTAGATTAGTTGAATCCTCATCAGGGGTGAAGGTGCCTAGCAGTGTAACGTTGTACAGCATTGAACTTGTCTTACCAGTGGCGGTGGAGTCCCAGGTGATTCTGAACCCGGCAGCTGACCTGGACGTGTCTGACACAAAGTGGAGGTAGATCTGGTTGCTGAGCGAAGGAATCAGTTTGGGAATATCTGCACCGCAATACTTGCCGACCAGCGGGGAGGTCTTGTACCCGCCGTTCCTAGAACAGGTACAAAGGTCGGATATCAAGAAAGGGATCCAAAAAGCGAATTAACACCAAATTATGTTAAGAATTATTTGGGCAAGCTGTTAAAAGCTAGAATACCGAGTGTGTATAAGTCAAAATATAATATTTTCTTCAATTTTAAATTTTAAAATTCTTGCAGAAGACAAATATCAAACCAGACGGTTTTCCGTCATGCTATAGCTGAAGTTAAGCAAAACTGCCCTGGGTCAGGTATTGGATGGGTGACCATCATATTCATGACCAGTTCTGTTCGGGAGAGAGGTTGGAGGGATGAAAGTTAAGCAACACTGCGCTGGGTCAGGTATTGGATGGGTGACCATTATACACATGACTAGTTCTGTTCGGGAGAGAGGTTGGAGGGATGAAAGTTAGTACAGCAACTTCACTCGCCTTGCTTATCAACCTCTCGACAGCATGGATTTGTGGAGGAATCCTGTTGTTCGCGTTGTACCGTCCTTCGGAAGGGACGTTAAGCCAGTGGTCCCCTTGGTCTTCGACAGGAGTAGGCTACGTGCCGGCACCGGGTTTCCCCTCCTCCCTTCTAGGCTATGTTAGGTTCATCATTATTCTCGTCATCAACTACGTATTGTCATCGTACTTTGGCATTATTAGATGTCGTCAGACTACTTCCACACAAAACTGGTCCAGGGTCAAAACGGCGAGCAGTTTGATAAAATGAATAATTCAATCAAGCAAACGGCAAATAACGGCTGGAATATGTAGAAACAGGTTGGGTTAGTTTGGGTTAGTTTGGGTCAGGTTGGGTCGGGTCAGGTTAGGTTAGGTTATGTTAGGTTAGGTTAGGTTAGGTTAGGTTAGTTTGGTAGTTGCTTACTTGATCTCCAGGTAGTCAAAGCTGCAACCGTGATGGGTCTCGAGTTGGAATGCTGTTACGTTGAGCATGATTTGTTGCCCAGCCGGCGCTGTCAGTACCCACGTACAATCCTTGTCGTGTAAATAGTTGCCAGGATAGTTCGGTGACGTCAGCACTCCTGCGGTCGTGTAGAAACTGCCACCGCACACTGCAAGCAAAACATAAACGATGCTTGGAAATATGATTTAAATTGCTAATGTTTGCATTGTGGCACTAATGACCTCTCAAACATTGGTGCCCGAATGGGGACTCAAACCAAATACACTAATACTCTAACTAATAAGAAGAGTATCAAGTAGCTCAATTGGTTAGAGCAACACCCGCGACAGGTAGAGATCGGGGTCCAAGTAGCTCAATTGGTTAGAGCAACACCCGTGACAGGTGGAGATCGGGATCCAAGTAGCTCAATTGGTTAGAGCAACACCCGCGACAGGTGGAGATCGGGGTCCAAGTAGCTCAATTGGTTAGAGCAACACCCGTGACAGGTGGAGATCGGGGTCTAAGTAGCTCAATTGGTTAGAGCAACACCCGCGACAGGTAGAGATCGGGGTCCAAGTAGCTCAATTGGTTAGAGCAACACCCGCGACAGGTGGAGATCGGGGTCCAAGTAGCTCAATTGGTTAGAGCAACACCCGCGACAGGTGGAGATCGGGGTCTAAGTAGCTCAATTGGTTAGAGCAACACCCGCGACAGGTAGAGATTGGGGTCCAAGTAGCTCAATTGGTTAGAGCAACACCCGCGACAGGTGGAGATCGGGGTCCAAGTAGCTCAATTGGTTAGAGCAACACCCGCGACAGGTGGAGATCGGGGTCCAAGTAGCTCAATTGGTTAGAGCAACACCCGCGACAGGTGGAGATCGGGGTTTGAGACCCCGTTTGGGCAACAATTCTGGTCACTATTTAGTTTATAAAAGAGATCTGAATGTTATAAAATGTCACGAGCACGACATCTGCTTTGTCTAACTTGTACTAAGATGGGTGCAACAACCAATGACACTTCAATTACATCCATCTTGTGCACAAGGGGACCGTTTTACTAACACTGCCATTTGTTTGCAATCCTCAAAAACAGGTAAAAAATATGAAAACCAATTAATTCCAAGACATTTCACTTTCAATCATGAATTACAATTGAATTTAAGTTTGAATAGAATAATAATCACGTGGCCGGGAACAAGTGACTCACTCCTAGACGCATCCAAAGTAACGTAGCTTGCCGTGAAGCCATCCCTAGCGACGGAACTATCAGTGTTGAAGATCAACGTCATGGTTGTATCACTGGAGGTCAGCACTGGAGGTAGAGTCCCTGCACACCACCTGGGAGAACACAACACAAGGCTCTGTAGTAGCCAATCAGATCATTCCATTTCCGTTGCAATCTTCAGTCAACTTTGTTACCGGACATTGTTAGACCGAGGCTAAGCCTCATGCAAAGTCTTCGTAATATCGTTCGTAACATGGATAAGATTGTCGACAATGCAAGGTACCTACTTCTTTGGATGTCACAGCAGAAAAAATTACTGTTATTCTGCATAAAATTTAAGAAAGAAATTGGGGATGGAGAGCAGGCGGTAAAATACTCCACTTGCCATCTCTCTCTTAATTAACCTAACAGCATACACCCAAACATACTTAAAATATCTTTGATAACAAGTTCATGTTGCAACAGAGATTTATTAATTGTCTCATTCTTGATTTCTATCCTTCGAACTAAACAAAACGAACATAAAGCGCACAATTATCTTAAAACTAGGTTATCACATGGGACTGCACACAATTGACATAGCAATAAGCACAAGCATAGCACACAAGGATCTTAAAACTTGGTTATCATATGGGACTGCACACAATTGACATAGCAATAAGCACAAGCATAGCACACAATGATCTTGAAACTTGGTTATCATATGGGACTGCACTCAATTGACATAGCAATAAGCACAAGCATAGCACACAAGGATCTTAAAACTTGGTTATCATATGGGACTGCACACAATTGACGTAGCAATAAGCACAAGCATAGCACACAATGATCTTGAAACTTGGTTATCATATGGGACTGCACTCAATTGACATAGCAATAAGCACAAGCATAGCACACAAGGATCTTAAAACTTGGTTATCATATGGGACTGCACACAATTGACATAGCAATAAGCACAAGCATAGCACACAAGGATCTTAAAACTTGGTTATCATATGGGACTGCACACAATTGACATAGCAATACGCACAAGCATAGCAAACAAGGATCTTAAAACTTGGTTATCATATGGGACTGCACACAATTGACATAGCAATAAGCACAAGCATAGCACACAAGGATCTTAAAACTTGGTTATCATATGGGACTGCACACAATTGACATAGCAATAAGCACAAGCATAGCACACAAGGATCTTAAAACTTGGTTATCATATGGGACTGCACACAATTGACATAGCAATACGCACAAGCATAGCAAACAAGGATCTTAAAACTTGGTTATCATATGGGACTGCACACAATTGACACAGCAATAAGCAGAAGCATAGCACACAAGGATCTGAAAACTTCTGCATAAATTGGTTTTCATCTTAGTTTTTTTTTTCATAAAGTCTTATATTTTCGCAATATTTTTCGCTCTTGCTTGAAACACGTGAACTGGATTGGTCAGTGGAGTTATTGACAGATTTCTAGCCACTCACTTCCCCATGGCTCCTCCCGTCCCCAGCACAGTGGAGTTGTCAAAGACTTGGACAGAGTCTCTGAAGCAAGACGGGTGATATTCAAGAGAGAAGGAGATGAAGGTGAGTTGAACAACGTGTCCAGCAGGTGCAACGATCACCCAAGTGCAGTGCATGTTATGTGGGTAAACATCCGGGTGTCGTGGGGAGCTGATGATACCGTGCGGCGTACGTAGGATTCCACCACATTCTGAAACCAAACTCATTGTTATATTTATTTAATCACATACTTAGGCATGGTACATGTTCTTATGCAAGTTCTTAGAGTAATAGGAAAGTACTTTATCATTAACAACACTATAACCGTCTCAAAAATTGATGCCCTAATACGGATGTTGCTCTAACCAATTGAGCTACTTGGACCACGATCTCTACCTGTCGCGGGTGTTGCTCTAACCAATTGAGCTACTTGGACCCCGATCTCCATCTGTCGCGGGTGTTGCTCTAACCAATTGAGCTACTTGGACCACGATCTCTACCTGTCGCGGGTGTTGCTCTAACCAATTGAGCTACTTGGACCACGATCTCTACCTGTCGTGGGTGTTGCTCTGAACCATTGAGCTACTTGGACCTCGATCTCCACCCGTCGCGGGTGTTGCTCTAACTAATTGAGCTACTTGGACACTGGCTTTTTGAGACGATTTTAGTGTATTTGATGAGAATGACAGATCTCCAAGGAGAAGTACAAAAAGCCAGTGTCCAAGTAGCTCAATTGGTTAGAGCAACACCCGCGACAGGAGGAGATCGGGGTCCAAGTAGCTCAATTGGTTAGAGCAACACCCGCGACAGGTGGAGATCGGGGTCCAAGTAGCTCAATTGGTTAGAGCAACACCCGCGACAGGTGGAGATCGGGGTCCAAGTAGCTCAATTGGTTAGAGCAACACCCGCGACAGGTGGAGATCGGGGTTTGGGTCCGCGTTTGGTCATCAATTTTTGAGACGTTTATAGTGTTGTTAACAATAAAATACCCCGCGCATTGCAAGCGTTTGCAATTTAAATACAGATTTCATCCGAATAGGAAAGTACATTTCTGTTAAATCATGATCGCCGGTTGTATGGCAAACTGCCAGTGGAGTTAAAAAATCTAAAAAGCTACAAATTTAAAGATAGTCTGAAACTGTATCTGTTCACCAAATGCTATTACAAAGTGAAATAATTCCTATGTGATAAAGAAAATAGCTTGTGCCATAAGAACTGACGTACCAATATCATGTACTGTGATCAGTTAAGACTTAAGGTTGAATAAATATATTATTATTATTGTTGTTACATCGGTTGAAGGGCCAGGTTCGCGACATCCGAGGTATTTCTAGAATGACAATACTAAGTTTAGAGTTTTAAAAGCATTTTTTCAACTAAATGCTTTCAATAAGATGGCATTGAGCTGCAATACAATGTGACGCATGTCAAAGTTCATCCATGGATAACACGGATGCCGTTGGTGTTGGGCAAGGAGCGGGAGGGAGGGAAGTAGATGTCTTTTGTAATTAATTTTAATCCCTTTTAAGCTGAAACTAACCTAACCTTACCTAACCTAACACAACATAACCTAACATAACCAAACCTAACCTAACCTAACGTCAGTAGCGAGGAACCTTCATAAGAGACGACAATGTCTTCACAACGATTGCATGGTAGCAATTGGATGTGTACTGAGAACATTAATATGCATGCAAGTACAGAGGATCTCAACCATCTCACGTGCTGGCTCAAGGTCAGGCAGCGATAAGGTCACTCACCAAGGTCGAGCGTCGTGTAGTTCGCTTTAAAGCCACGATTTCGCAAAAAGCTGTCCGTGCTGAACTTGATCCACAGGTAGTTGAAGGTAGAGATTACGATGGGCGGAGTTTTCTCCCTGCCTCCGCAATACTGACCAATCAGCGTAGAGTTCTCGGAATCACCGTCTCGGATCTGAAAGGAGGAATGAACGGTAACGAATCACCGCTCTAGGTCGGGGTCACTGCTTGGTGCTATGGTGGTGCTAGTTAGCACGGTGCTACTGACAGTAATACCAGGGTCACTGCTTGGTGCTATGGTGGTGCTAGTTAGCACGGTGCTGCTGACAGTAATACCAGGGTCACTGCTTGGTGCTATGGTGGTGCTAGTTAGCACGGTGCTACTGACAGTAATACCAGGGTCACTTCTTGGTGCTATGGTGGTGCTAGTTAGCACGGTGCTCCTGGCAGTAATACCAGAATATCTGAACTACCTGGACGTAGTCAAAGTTGCATCGAGGGTGGGACGTCTCCTCGACCTCGAAGTCCACGAAGTTGAGCCGGATTGCTTTGCCCGGCGGCTGCGCAATGCGGTAAATGCAGACGCGCGAGTCCGGGTACGGTCCCGGATATCCGGGCGAAGAAATGACGCCTGAAGGAGCGCCGAACTCTCCGCCACACACTGAGACCGGAGAGGCGTTTATTGAATTGTAAAATCCATTGATCATGTCCCAGAGGCAAAGACAAAACTCTATCAAATATCTCTCAACTTTTCAATCCTGATTAGATAGTGAATACTCCAATTGGAATGAAGCTAAACAATGAGTGAAGTTAGTGAAACTTAGCAGATCATTGCAATATGCAATGTCTGGGCTAAGAGAAAAGAATACGGGTAGGGTAGAGCCGCATAAGGATAGGACGAGTTTCTGCCCGATAGAAGTTGGTGTTCTGGTATGACGCCAGGGCGTAGTATTCCACGGTGGCGCCAAACGTGATTTCTAGTAACTTTTTGACTACTTTATCAACGTGCCTGAGGCTAACTAAGAAATAAATTCTTTGGGTCGAGCCAGGTACATCTGGTGGGCTCGAAAGGTTAATATTTTTAGAAACTCAGAATCACAAACAATTGTAATCTTTTTGCTTAGCAGACTAGCGAAATATAAGGCCTCCGTTTTACCTGCGTTTTCAAATACTAGCTGAGAGTGGTTTCGGTAAAAGCCACCTTTACTCACAATGCGTCAAAACGTACTCCACACATATTATTCATAAAACAGATATATTTACTTATTTGTGGAGTCAATCTTATTCCCAACATTTGATGAATTCTGTTAACTGAATATGCGATTTGTTAAGGCCTTAATCTTGGTTCCAAGATGCTTTTGTCATTTTCTGTGGCTGGCGCAAATGTGTCTGGGGATGATGTGTTGAAATTAGTGAAACAAAATATCACGGCCCTATTTGAAGCGGGTGCGGTCGTTCGTGCTTGCACATGTGACCAGGGGCCGAACAACCAATCTCTAATGAACAAGTTAAATCTGGAGCTTGGCGAACAATTTTTCAAACACCCGAATGGTCGTAAAATATATGCTCTTTACGACGTGCCACATTTGTTCAAAAGCATCAGAAACAATTTGATCAGCAAAGATTTCTTAGTCGCGCTAGACGGTGTTGTCCAGCAAGTGTCTTGGCGCGATGTGCGAGATGCTTATGTCATAGACCAGGAATCAAACTTGGCTAGAGGCAATGTTAAGTTAAGCACTCGACACATTGCACGTAATAAATTTAACAGAATGTCTGTGAAACTAGCTGTCCAAGAGCTCTCGGGGTCAATGGCGGCGTTGATAAACACGTTGATTGGGACCGGAGAGTTAAAATCGAGAACTGCATCTCTGTACCTGGAGAAACTTATTCGCACTAATTTGTGACAGCAACTGAAGGGATCGGATTATTTCTGTTGATTATCTATTTTATAAGTCGCAATTTTATAGCATAAAACTTGAAAATAAAACATCATCCAGAAACCTACCAAAATGTTTCAGAATTATAATTTTTTAAACAATTAGTTGCAGAAAGAAAATACCGCAGTCAAAGATTAAATTCCAATTGTATAGCAAACAAGTAAAGAACCTGAATGAGCCTGATGTTAAATATCTCTTAAGATTAAAAGTAACCATCGAAAAGAATGAAATGGATTTCCTTGTTTCAAGTCACAGAGTCCATGTGTCCATTTGGTATCGTCTCACGCAGGTGGTTTTGTGCTGCCGGTTTGGAACTGGTGAACAGAATGGTTGCTACCCGCTTCTAAAAATAGCACACCCTTTTCGCTACCTGGCAATCGCGATCCCGCCGACAGGCTCACAAATACCGCATTTTCTGACATAGCCTGATGCGAGTCGGTAAGGTAGTCATGTAGTTCCTAGGCAGTGCCACTAAAATCCAGCAATCGCTAGCTGCTGGCACCCCAAACGACTGCTGCGATCATGGTGTGATGCCAAAGGTCCAAAAAGTTGGCAGAAACTTTAACAAAGACTGTACGGCTCTACCCTACCCGTATTATTTCCTCTAAGGTCTGGGTCTTTATACCAGTATCTTTGTTATTACTCACAGGCTTGGTATTTAATGTGGAATCCTTCCTGCGTGTTCGAGAAGTCAGCTCTGAAGCGCACGCGTAGAACATTGCCTGTCGAACTGTAGGGACGAGGCACGGAGTTGCCGCAATATCTGCCCACCAGGGGCGCTGACTCATCCAGACCCTCACGGATCTGAAACAATGTTTGGTTGACCAAAGTTAGACTCAAGTCTCAAATAACCTGGATAGAGCATAGGATCCAGCCAGCTGATCTCATATAACGTGGATAGAACATAGGATCCAGCCAGCTGATCTCAAATAACCTGGATAGAGCATAGGATCTAGCCAGCTGATCTCAAATAACCTGGATAGAGTATACGATCCAGCCAGCTGATCTCAAATAACCTGGATAGAGCATAGGATCTAGCCAGCTGATCTCAAATAACCTGGATAGAGCATAGGATCCAGCCAGCTGATCTCAAATAACCTGGATAGAGCATAGGATCCAGGCAGCTGATCTCAAATAACCTGGATAAAGCATAGGATCCAGCCAGCTGATCTCAAATAACCTGGATAGAACATAGGATCCAGCCAGCTGATCTCAAATAACCTGGATAGAACATAGGATCCAGCCAGCTGATCTCAAATAACCTGGATAGAGCATAGGATCCAGCCAGCTGATCTCAAATAACCTGGATAGAGCATAGGATCCATCCAGCTGATCTCAAATAACCTGGATAGAGCATATGATCCAGTCAGCTGATCTCAAATAACATGGATAGGGCATAGGATCCAGCCAGATCATCCAGGGCACCAGAATTATTATTATCATTATTATTATAACTGTATTTTAATAATATTACTTTTATGTACGATCCTGATGATCCGTAACGGGATTCACGGCTTGTTAATGTTTTTTTTATTTTAAGCCAATAAAGGAAATCGATCGATCATACTTCATGAGGTCACTCACCTCAACGAAGTCAAACGAACAAGTGCGAGATTCCTCGAGTTTGAACGTCACAAAGGTCAGCTGGATACGTTCGCCCACCGCCTGCTGGATTCGCCACTCGCAGTCCACCGCCGACTTATAATTCTTGGAGCCGGGGTCTCGAGGCGAGACAATATTGCCGAGCGGAGCTGTCAAAACACCACCACAACCAGGGAAACCTGCAACACAAGAACCATTGATACATGAATAGAGTTTAATAACATTCATACACATGACCAGTTCTGTTCGGGAGAGAGGTTGGAGGGATGAAAGTTAAGCAACACTGCGCTGAGTCAGGTATTGGATGGGTGACCATCATACACATGACCAGTTCTGTTCGGGAGAGAGGTTGGAGGGATGAAAGTTAAGCAACACTGCGCAGGGTCAGGTATTGGATGGGTGACCATCATACACATGACCAGTTCTGTTTGGGAGAGAGGTTGGAGGAATGAAAGTTAAGCAACACTGCGCTGGGTCAGGTATTAGATTGGTGACCATCATACACATGACCAGTTCTGTTTGGGAGAGAGGTTGGAGGGATGAAAGTTAAGCAACACTGCGCTGAGTCAGGTATTGGATGGGTGACCATCAAACACATGACCAGTTCTGTTCAGGAGAGAGGTTGGAGGGATGAAAGTTAAGCAACACTGCGCTGAGTCAGGTATTGGATGGGTGATCATCATACACATGACCAGTTCTGTTCGGGAGAGAGGTTGGAGGGATGAAAGTTAGTACAGCAACTTCACTCGCCTTGCTTATCAACCTCTCGACAGCATGGATTTGTTGAGGAATCCTGTTGTTCGCGTTGTACCGTCTTTCGGAAGGGACGTTAAGCCAGTGGTCCCCTTGGTCTTCGACAGGAGTAGGCTACATGCCGGCACCAGATTTCCCCTCCTCCCTTCTAGTCTAGGTTAGGTTCATCATCATCCACTCATTCACCGACGCCATTAGACCAGTGCCACATGACCAGATGTCAAAACAGTGCTATGTTAAACACCACAAATAAATCAACCAGCTGATTTGCTGCTGCTTTAATGAGAAGCAGCAGAATATGAATGAAGATGAACAATTGTGCAGAATAAGTTGCTGACCCTCGACTACCATGTAGCTCATCTGGAAGCCCGGTGCTGACCCCTGGTGGTTGGAATGGAAGACAACCATCGCAGTGTTGCCAGCGCTGATCAACGGCGCTGGACGCGACGTGTTGCAGAACTTGGCAAGCAGCGGCTCTATTAACGTGGCTCCGTTGTAGATCTACCAACAGTCCAACAGCCACAACGGTCCAAGTCCAACAGACACAATTGTTGAAAACTGTACAAAAACTTGAAAGGCATTTATGACCTACCGTGTAACATACCGTAAGATGCCGTTCGTATGAAATGCTACTGTGTAAATGAGGTTTCAGAAATAGTTTTATTTTTAAATACTTTGGTTGATAAACTGGCCACTTGTCAACGTTTCATTTGCTTGGCAAAACCTGCTTGAGTTTGACAACCACCTCTAGATATTAAATCCAGTCTGCAGCAGATTCCTACAGTGGTTCATTTGTAACGATCAAGGTGGGTACGCTCTCAATTGAATTCAGGTGCTGTTCTAGATCGTGTGTTTTCTTGGGGGGAACAAGGAAGCCGTGCCTGATGTTGCAAAACATTGAAACAATTTCTATACTCTCGCTATGCTTTGTCGGCGCTGCCTGACAAAGGCTAGCGTTGCCTGAGCTTAGCTAAGCTTAGCCTTGCTATCGCTTTGCGTTGTCATAATTATGAGCTTGTGCATTAGGCATTTATTTTTCAGAATGATAAGATTCTGTGAATTTACCTACGTTCCGCTGAATGCCATTTCCAAATAAAATGTTCACCAACACGTAAAAATAACGCGTGTTTCTTGAATTTAAATATAGAGCAGACCAAACTTTTCCCGGAATAATCAACGTACGAGCGTACGCCCAGAATAACTTGAAGGTTCCTTCACCCACCGCCAGGTAGTCGTTTGTGCAGTCATCCCCCGAAGCTTCCAACATCAGCGAGAAGAAGTGAAACTGCAGACGCTTGGAGTTGGGAGCTCGAAGCAACCAGATGCAGTCACGGTCAGGTGGATAATTCCCGGGAGCTCCGGGAGACGACAGGGAGCCGTGACTTGCTACCAGGATCTCACCGCCGCATTCTGCACAAGATGGACAAGGGTCAAACAAGGGTCAAACAAGGGTCAAACAAGGGTCAAACAAGGTCACACGACCCCACGAACCGGAACCAACTATTCAACTATTACTCACTCATAGTTACTGTTATCTTTGTTATAAATGGATTAACCGTTGAGTGTGCAGGTTCTAGAAACAACGTCAATGTTACAGTCTCTGCGTGAAAGATGGCCGCCAAATGACTACCTTACCGACAAAAATGCAGAGTACGGGAACATCACGTTAAGTGGAGCCACTGTCGTATGAAATTTAATTTCGATATTTCTCGTAGGTTAACTCGCTTTTGTGACTTTTCATGCTTAAAAAGATCTCCATCAATGTTTACCTCAACGATTGATAAACACGTAACGATATTAAAAAGCGAGTTAACCTACGAGAAATATCAAAATTAAATCTCATACGACGGTGGCTCCACTTAACGTGATGTTCTGGTACTCTGCATTTTTGTCGGTAAGGTAGTCATTTGGCGGCCATCTTTCACGCAGAGACTGTAACATTGACGTTGTTTCTCTACCTAGAACCTACACTCACAGTTTAATCCATATTTAACTTAATTATTAGGTACTTTAATTGATCATACTTTGTATTTATGTTCATTTTAAAAATAAGTCCGTACATTCTGCTGAATCTGTACCAAACCACCCAACTATTGGTGTTAGTTACTAATCAAAAAAATAATAAAACCGAACTCACTGGGTTCTGTTGCGTTCCACGAGAACTCGAAGCCGTCTTTGCCGATCGTCTGATCGGAGCGGAACCAGAGGTAAATCTTGTTCGACGTTGACACGACGCTGAAAGGCTCACGACGTCCGCAAAACTTCCCCAGCAGGTGGTCGCCTGCAGTGTCGCCATCGTTCACCTGGTGGCAGGGAACTGAATTACATGACAGTGCATCGATTGATTTGTGGTGTTTAACGACGCACTGTTTTGACAACGTGCCATGTGGCACTGGTCTAATGGCGTCGGTGAATGAGTGGATGATGATGAACCTAACCTAGCCTAGAAGGGAGGAGGGGAAACCTGGTGCCGGCACGTAGCCTACTCCTGTCGAAGAGCACCAAGGGGACCACCGGCTTAACTTCCCCGAGGGCAGCTGACGTAGTGAACCCAAAACATTAACAAGGTTTAAATGTTACTGACCTGTCATAAGAATCAGATGAATCTGTCTGAACGCATATAGTTTATAGACACTAGCAACGTTACATCAAGTTTACACTCCAATGCACTCGATGAACTGGTTTTCCTAGACTTCAACAGGGATAGGGACTGGGGAAGGAGATAGTGATGGTTTCCAGACTCATGTCCACTTGATGTAAACTTAGCACTAGTTTTAATAAAAACTATTTCAACTGGGTTTTCAATGCTAAGTTAAGAACAACTAAATTTCCCAACGTTTCGTAACTTGTACCGGTTACTTTATCAAGGGTTAGAGCAGTCCTTGATAAAGTAACAGGTGCAAGTTATGAAACGTTGGGAAATTCAGTTGTTCTTCACTTAGCATTCAAAACCCAGTTGAAATAGTTTTTGTTAAAACTAGTGCTAAGTTTACATCAAGTAGACATGAGTCTATAACCATCATACTGATCAGAAGTATTTGTTGTTTACTTTAGATAATTTTCTTTGCAATGAGATGGGATGGGAATAGGGTAAGGGTAAGGGTAAGGGTAAGGGTAAGGGTAAGGGTTAGGGTTAGGGTTAGGGACTGGTAGAATAATAACGAACCAACCTGAAGCCAGTCGTAACTGCAACCTGTGGAGCTCTCGAGGTGAAAGCTGGAGAATGTGACGTTGACAACGTGGCTGGTGTTCACTTGAAGGACCCAAGCGCAGCTGACGCGGGCAGAGTACGGCGCTCCTGATGGACTGTTTGGGTACTTGACCGAACCAGACTGCCCTCGGATCCGATTACCGCAAGCTTGCTGCTGATCTGCACAGGTGTCGCCAGCGTAGCCCGGGGGGCAGGTGCATCTGTACGTGAACACGTTGACGTATTGGTACATGGTGCACAGTTTTATATTCGGTAAGTGGGAGTCGACAAAAAACTTTCAAAACATGCTGGTATTTTATTATTATCAACACTGTAAACGTCTTAAAAATTGATGCCCCATCAGGGACTCGAACCCCGATCTCCACCTGTCGCGGGTGTTGCTCTAACCAATTGAGCTACTTGGACCCCGATCTCCACCTGTCGGAGGTGTTGCTCTAACCAATTGAGCTACTTGGACCCCGATCTCCACCTGTCACGGGTGTTGCTCTAACCAATTGAGCTACTCGAACCCCGATCTTCACCTGTCGCGGGTGTTGCTCTAACCAATTGAGCTACTTGGACCCCGATCTCCACCTGTCGGAGGTGTTGCTCTAACCAATTGAGCTACTTGGACCCCGATCTCCACCTGTCACGGGTGTTGCTCTAACCAATTGAGCTACTCGAACCCCGATCTTCACCTGTCGCGGGTGTTGCTCTAACCAATTGAGCTACTTGGACCCCGATCTCCACCTGTCGCGGGTGTTGCTTTAACCAATTGAGCTACTTGGACCCCGATCTCCACCTGTCGCGGGTGTTGCTCTAACCAATTGAGCTACTTGGACCCCGATCTCCACCTGTCGCGGGTGTTGCTCTAACCAATTGAGCTACTTGGACCCCGATCTCCACCTGTCGCGGGTGTTGCTCTAACCAATCGAGCTACTTGAACCCCGATTTCCACCTGTCGCGGGTGTTGCTCTAACCAATTGAGCTACTTGGACCCCAATCTCTACCTGTCGCAGGTGTTGCTCTAACCAATTGAGCTACTTGGACCCCGATCTCCACCTGTCACGGGTGTTGCTCTAACCAATTGAGCTACTTGGACCCCGATCTCCACCTGTCGCGGGTGTTGCTTTAACCAATTGAGCTACTTGGACCCCGATCTCCACCTGTCGCGGGTGTTGCTCTAACCAATTGAGCTACTTGGACCCCGATCTCCACCTGTCGCGGGTGTTGCTCTAACCAATTGAGCTACTTGGACCCCGATCTCCACCTGTCGCGGGAGTTGCTCTAACCAATTGAGCTACTTGGACCCCGATCTCCACCTGTCGCGGGTGTTGCTCTAACCAATTGAGCTACTTGGACCCCAATCTCCACCTGTCGCAGGTGTTGCTCTAACCAATTGAGCTACTTGGACCCCGATCTCCACCTGTCGCGGGTGTTGCTCTAACCAATTGAGCTACTTGGACCCCGATCTCTACCTGTCGCGGGTGGTGCTCTAACTAATTGAGCTACTTGGACCCCGATCTCCACCTGTCGCGGGTGTTGCTCTAACCAATTGAGCTACTTGGACCCCGATCTCCACCTGTCGCGGGTGTTGCTCTAACCAGTTGAGCTACTTGGACCCCAATCTCCACCTGTCGCAGGTGTTGCTCTAACCAATTGAGCTACTTGGACCCCGATCTCCACCTGTCCCGGGTGTTGCTCTAACCAATTGAGCTACTTGGACCCCGATCTCCACCTGTCGCGGGTGTTGCTCTAACCAATTGAGCTACTTGGACCCCAATCTCCACCTGTCGCGCATGAAAATCTCCAAAATATTTTGTGAAAATCTCTAGGATGGACACAAATAACTCTGCCAAGTGAAGACACGGCCCTATGGATCCCATACAGAGTCAAGTCAACGTTGGGTCTTTTAGAGAACTGAAAATCAGGGACTCCCAAGATGGCCGCTTTGGCTTCGAAGTATCTCCATGGCAACCGCTAGCAGTTGTCGAGGGTCGTCGTTTACTGACCGGAAGCCGGTGGCGGTGACGTTGCACGTTGCACCGTTCGAGCACGGAGAACTAGCGCAGGCGTCAGTCTGCCTCTCACAACGTGGACCTGGAACAATCACAGCCACTTGGAGTTCGATTCATGTCCATCTTGTCAGGTGTCAACATTTCAACCCGTCTCGACTCGACCATCTAAGCTGTGTTGCCAACTCGCGTAACCTAGCCCCACCCCTTCCCATCAGGTTAACTCTAGAAAAGGAATTGCAATGCATGTCCTTGGTGGGCAATTCTGACAGGTGACATGTTTCAGAGGTTAGGTTAGGTTAGGTTAGGTTAGGTTAAGTTAGGTTAGGTTCTGTGTTTTGGGTCCAGCAAGTACCGAGTCAGTGCCACCTGGATGACACTTCATTTGTTGAGAATATTTAGAGGAATCTACAATATGGAATGGAAAGTAGAGGAGACATTATAGAAGGCTGTGATGACGTCATCATTTTTCAAACTGTTGTCAAGCACTTGATGACTCGTTGTTTACCATAGCAACGGCCAAATGTGACAAAATTAAGCCGGAAATGTTTGAATTAAAAGAGAAAGGAAACCCACCCGGGCTCAAAAACTTCACAACTACTTAAATTCGATGTCTTTTTACATCTTTGTAAAGTTCGGTGGGAAAATATCAAATACTTTCGACTTCAAAACTCCAATGACGATATATACGACTGAAAATGTAACTGAACTTTAAATAGTATCAAAAAAATTCAACCGATTTTGTTGAAAATCACATGATGTTCAAATTGCCAAGACAACAACGTGCACTGCAAATTTGGTTCAAATCGAAGCAGGCGTTCGGCAGCTAGAGCGCAAACAAAAAAGCAACAAAATATTTGTTCGGGGCAAGTGAAATTGCTCCAGATTTTACAAGAATTTTTACAGATTTTACAATCTGAACCCGACCTAACCTGTCTGCTGGTCAAACCCTGTAAGCTTACACTCACTTAGTACTTACTTTACAAGTACTTACAGGTACTTCCTTGAGTTCAAGTTACCCTGGAAGTCCTCACACCTGTGATTGCTCCAGATTTTACAAGATTTTAGAGAATGTTTTACATTTTTAACAATGTATAACTGCAAATAAGTATGTATGTTATGGATTGAAATAAATAAATAAATAAAATAAATAAAAATAGATGCCTACTTCATCGTACAATCCGAACCCGAACAAACCTATCTGCTGGTGGAACCTCTAAGCAAGTGTTCTCACCTGTCAGTCCCGCGGGACAAACGCAGCTGAATGAACCGCGGCTGCTCACGCAGCGTCCAGCTCCGCACGGTTTAGCAGTACACGGATCTCGACCCTCAACGTCGGGCAGATCAGCAGTGCAGCCTAGTGGGCCGACGCCCAACCCAGTGAAACCAGACAAGCATCTGCAGGACACGTAGGTGGAGCTGACGGCTGCCAGGGGAAGAGAAGAGATCGTCAAGTCAATGCAAAGCCGGATGTCAGACAAGATCTTCGGGTCTGCACACCTGCAGGTGTTGCGGCCACATTTTCCCAAAGTGATCATTTTCATATGCTCCCATTTGATTTTTATCCATTGTAAATAGAATACATATTTAGTCCCTCAAATGTTTTCAAGTTGACAGACCAAGAATTGAAAATGCAAACATGATTTCATGTGTCTTCATCAGCTCATCTTGTTTGGAATTTCTCCATAGAATTATGTAGGTGCAAGTAACTAGGCCTAGCAAGTAGGATGTACGTGCAAGTAACTAGGCCTAGCAAGTAGGATGTACGTGCAAGTAACTAGGCCTAGCAAGTAGGATGTAGGTGCCAACTAGGCCTAGCAAGTAGGATGTAGGTGCAAGTAACTAGGTCTAGCAAGTAGGATGTAGGTGCAAGTAACTAGGTCTAGCAAGTAGGATGTACGTGCAAGTAACTAGGCCTAGCAAGTAGGATGTAGGTGCAAGTAACTAGGCCTAGCAAGTAGGATGAAGGTGCAAGTAACTAGGTCTAGCAAGTAGGATGTAGGTGCAAGTAACTAGGTCTAGCAAGTAGGATGTACGTGCAAGTAACTAGGCCTAGCAAGTAGGATGTACGTGCAAGTAACTAGGTCTAGCAAGTAGGATGTACGTGCAAGTAACTAGGTCTAGCAAGTAGGATGTAGGTGCCAAGTAACTAGGTCTAGCAAGTAGGATGTAGGTGCAAGTAACTAGGTCTAGCAAGTAGGATGTAGGTGCAAGTAACTAGGTCTAGCAAGTAGGATGTACGTGCAAGTAACTAGGCCTAGCAAGTAGGATGTACGTGCAAGTAACTAGGTCTAGCAAGTAGGATGTACGTGCAAGTAACTAGGTCTAGCAAGTAGGATATAGGTGCAAGTAACTAGGTCTAGCAAGTAGGATGTACGTGCAAGTAACTAGGCCTAGCAAGTAGGATGTACGTGCAAGTAACTAGGTCTAGCAAGTAGGATGTAGGTGCAAGTAACTAGGCCTAGCAAGTAGGATGTACGTGCAAGTAACTAGGCCTAGCAAGTAGGATGTAGGTGCAAGTAACTAGGTCTAGCAAGTAGGATGTACGTGCAAGTAACTAGGCCTAGCAAGTAGGATGTAGGTGCAAGTAACTAGGTCTAGCAAGTAGGATGTAGGTGCAAGTAACTAGGCCTAGCAAGTAGGATGTACGTGCAAGTAACTAGGTCTAGCAAGTAGGATGTAGGTGCAAGTAACTAGGCCTAGCAAGTAGGATGTAGGTGCTAGTAACTAGGCCTAGCAAGTAGGATGTAGGTGCAAGTAACTAGGTCTAGCAAGTAGGATGTACGTGCAAGTAACTAGGCCTAGCAAGTAGGATGTAGGTGCAAGTAACTAGGCCTAGCAAGTAGGATGTAGGTGCAAGTAACTAGGTCTAGCAAGTAGGATGTAGGTGCAAGTAACTAGGTCTAGCAAGTAGGATGTAGGTGCAAGTAACTAGGTCTAGCAAGTAGGATGTACGTGCAAGTAACTAGGCCTAGCAAGTAGGATGTAGGTGCAAGTAACTAGGCCTAGCAAGTAGGATGTAGGTGCAAGTAACTAGGCCTAGCAAGTAGGATGTACGTGCAAGTAACTAGGCCTAGCAAGTAGGATGTAGGTGCAAGTAACTAGGTCTAGCAAGTAGGATGTAGGTGCAAGTAACTAGGCCTAGCAAGTAGGATGTACGTGCAAGTAACTAGGTCTAGCAAGTAGGATGTACGTGCAAGTAACTAGGCCTAGCAAGTAGGATGTACGTGCAAGTAACTAGGCCTAGCAAGTAGGATGTACGTGCAAGTAACTAGGCCTAGCAAGTAGGATGTACGTGCAAGTAACTAAGTCTAGCAAGTAGGATGTAGGTGCAAGTAACTAGGCCTAGCAAGTAGGATGTAGGTGCAAGTAACTAGGCCTAGCAAGTAGGATGTAGGTGCAAGTAACTAGGCCTAGCAAGTAGGATGTAGGTGCAAGTAACTAGGCCTAGCAAGTAGGATGTACGTGCAAGTAACTAGGCCTAGCAAGTAGGATGTAGGTGCAAGTAACTAGGTCTAGCAAGTAGGATGTAGGTGCAAGTAACTAGGTCTAGCAAGGAGGATGTACGTGCAAGTAACTAGGTCTAGCAAGTAGGATGTAGGTGCAAGTAACTAGGTCTAGCAAGTAGGATGTACGTGCAAGTAACTAGGCCTAGCAAGTAGGATGTAGGTGCAAGTAACTAGGCCTAGCAAGTAGGATGTACGTGCAAGTAACTAGGCCTAGCAAGTAGGATGTAGGTGCTAGTAACTAGGCCTAGCAAGTAGGATGTACGTGCAAGTAACTAGGCCTAGCAAGTAGGATGTACGTGCAAGTAACTAGGCCTAGCAAGTAGGATGTACGTGCAAGTAACTAGGTCTAGCAAGTAGGATGTAGGTGCAAGTAACTAGGTCTAGCAAGTAGGATGTAGGTGCAAGTAACTAGGTCTAGCAAGTAGGATGTAGGTGCAAGTAACTAGGTCTAGCAAGTAGGATGTAGGTGCAAGTAACTAGGTCTAGCAAGTAGGATGTAGGTGCTAGTAACTAGGCCTAGCAAGTAGGATGTAGGTGCCAAGTAACTAGGTCTAGCAAGTAGGATGTAGGTGCAAGTAACTAGGCCTAGCAAGTAGGATGTAGGTGCAAGTAACTAGGTCTAGCAAGTAGGATGTACGTGCAAGTAACTAGGCCTAGCAAGTAGGATGTACGTGCAAGTAACTAGGTCTAGCAAGTAGGATGTAGGCAGTGATGTATTGGTCAATACACGTGGGTGTACGCAGTCCACCCACTATTAATTTTATTTTTGGCCGTACCCCCACTTTGCATTTTTGAGGGAACGCAGGTGAACGCACGGGAACCCAGTATTAAATTATGATTATTCGAAATATCGTGCACCTCTTTATTTTCAAGACGAAAATATTCCAGTTAAGGGTTTCATTCCTAATAATTCACTTACTTAAAAATAGACCTAGCAAGAATGACACTGTATGCGAACGTACTAAGAGTAGGTAGACTGGAATTATGTCGGCGTCGCGACTCACAACAAAGGGGTTAGTTAGAACCGTATTACTATTATCACGTAGGGAAGTCGGTAGCCGCTTTCGCGGCGTCGCACGGTGGTGCAAGCTCTCAGAAGCAAGCCCACTTCAAATAATAAGAATTCGCAGGAAAGACAAAAATACAAACAATAACCTAATTGCAACATACGAGCCGCACTGGACGAGTTGGTTCAATTCAAGATGCAGAAGAGGAAGCAAGTGGATTTGCGTTCCCTTTGGGGCCTTGCTCCTCTTAAAAAACCAAAATTTGGTTTGGGTCATTCCAAGCCCAATTTCATCGTAAACTCGTAGACTGACTCCAAAAAAACCTTAGAATAAAAATGCACTTAGAGCTGCACCCAAAGCCCCCTATTTCCCACTCTTTCGGTGCATTCACCTTGGGTCTCCTCCTCCCCCCCCCCCCCCCTCCCCCGCCCAACCGACACAAATATTAGGTCATTTTTGCGTACCCCCACTAAAAATTTTACGAATACATCACTGGATGTAGGTGCAAGTAACTAGGTCTAGCAAGTAGGATGTAGGTGCAAGTAACTAGGCCTAGCAAATAGGATGTACGTGCAAGTAACTAGGCCTAGCAAGTAGGATGTAGGTGCAAGTAACTAGGCCTAGCAAGTAGGATGTAGGTGCAAGTAACTAGGCCTAGCAAGTAGGATGTAGGTGCAAGTAACTAGGCCTAGCAAGTAGGATGAACGTGCAAGTAACTAGGCCTAGCAAGTAGGATGTAGGTGCTAGTAACTAGGCCTAGCAAGTAGGATGTAGGTGCAAGTAACTAGGCCTAGCAAGTAGGATGTACGTGCAAGTAACTAGGCCTAGCAAGTAGGATGTAGGTGCAAGTAACTAGGTCTAGCAAGTAGGATGTAGGTGCAAGTAACTAGGTCTAGCAAGTAGGATGTACGTGCAAGTAACTAGGTCTAGCAAGTAGGATATAGGTGCAAGTAACTAGGTCTAGCAAGTAGGATGTACGTGCAAGTAACTAGGTCTAGCAAGTAGGATGTACGTGCAAGTAACTAGGCCTAGCAAGTAGGATGTAGGTGCAAGTAACTAGGTCTAGCAAGTAGGATGTAGGTGCAAGTAACTAGGCCTAGCAAGTAGGATGTAGGTGCAAGTAACTAGGCCTAGCAAGTAGGATGTAGGTGCAAGTAACTAGGTCTAGCAAGTAGGATGTAGGTGCCAAGTAACTAGGTCTAGCAAGTAGGATGTACGTGCAAGTAACTAGGTCTAGCAAGTAGGATGTACGTGCAAGTAACTAGGCCTAGCAAGTAGGATGTAGGTGCAAGTAACTAGGCCTAGCAAGTAGGATGTACGTGCAAGTAACTAGGTCTAGCAAGTAGGATGTAGGTGCAAGTAACTAGGCCTAGCAAGTAGGATGTACGTGCAAGTAACTAGGCCTAGCAAGTAGGATGTAGGTGCAAGTAACTAGGCCTAGCAAGTAGGATGTACGTGCAAGTAACTAGGTCTAGCAAGTAGGATGTAGGTGCAAGTAACTAGGTCTAGCAAGTAGGATGTAGGTGCAAGTAACTAGGCCTAGCAAGTAGGATGTAGGTGCCAAGTAACTAGGTCTAGCAAGTAGGATGTAGGTGCAAGTAACTAGGTCTAGCAAGTAGGATGTACGTGCAAGTAACTAGGTCTAGCAAGTAGGATGTACGTGCAAGTAACTAGGTCTAGCAAGTAGGATGTAGGTGCAAGTAACTAGGTCTAGCAAGTAGGATGTAGGTGCAAGTAACTAGGTCTAGCAAGTAGGATGTAGGTGCAAGTAACTAGGCCTAGCAAGTAGGATGTACGTGCAAGTAACTAGGTCTAGCAAGTAGGATGTAGGTGCAAGTAACTAGGCCTAGCAAGTAGGATGTAGGTGCAAGTAACTAGGTCTAGCAAGTAGGATAAAGGTGCAAGTAACTAGGCCTAGCAAGTAGGATGCAGGTGCAAGTAACTAGGTCTAGCAAGTAGGATGTAGGTGCAAGTAACTAGGTCTAGCAAGTAGGATGTAGGTGCAAGTAACTAGGTCTAGCAAGTAGGATGTAGGTGCAAGTAACTAGGCCTAGCAAGTAGGATGTACGTGCAAGTAACTAGGCCTAGCAAGTAGGATGTACGTGCAAGTAACTAGGCCTAGCAAGTAGGATATAGGTGCAAGTAACTAGGTCTAGCAAGTAGGATGTAGGTGCAAGTAACTAGGCCTAGCAAGTAGGATGTAGGTGCAAGTAACTAGGTCTAGCAAGTAGGATGTACGTGCAAGTAACTAGGTCTAGCAAGTAGGATGTAGGTGCAAGTAACTAGGTCTAGCAAGTAGGATGTAGGTGCAAGTAACTAGGTCTAGCAAGTAGGATGTAGGTGCAAGTAACTAGGTCTAGCAAGTAGGATGTAGGTGCCAAGTAACTAGGTCTAGCAAGTAGGATGTACGTGCAAGTAACTAGGTCTAGCAAGTAGGATGTAGGTGCAAGTAACTAGGTCTAGCAAGTAGGATGTACGTGCAAGTAACTAGGCCTAGCAAGTAGGATGTACGTGCAAGTAACTAGGCCTAGCAAGTAGGATGTAGGTGCCAAGTAACTAGGCCTAGCAAGTAGGATGTAGGTGCAAGTAACTAGGTCTAGCAAGTAGGATGTACGTGCAAGTAACTAGGTCTAGCAAGTAGGATGTACGTGCAAGTAACTAGGTCTAGCAAGTAGGATGTACGTGCAAGTAACTAGGTCTAGCAAGTAGGATGTAGGTGCAAGTAACTAGGTCTAGCAAGTAGGATGTACGTGCAAGTAACTAGGCCTAGCAAGTAGGATGTAGGTGCAAGTAACTAGGTCTAGCAAGTAGGATGTAGGTGCAAGTAACTAGGTCTAGCAAGTAGGATGTAGGTGCAAGTAACTAGGTCTAGCAAGTAGGATGTACGTGCAAGTAACTAGGCCTAGCAAGTAGGATGTAGGTGCAAGTAACTAGGTCTAGCAAGTAGGATGTAGGTGCAAGTAACTAGGTCTAGCAAGTAGGATGTACGTGCAAGTAACTAGGTCTAGCAAGTAGGATGTACGTGCAAGTAACTAGGTCTAGCAAGTAGGATGTGCGTGCAAGTAACTTGGCCTAGCAAGTAGGATGTAGGTGCAAGTAACTAGGCCTAGCAAGTAGGATGTAGGTGCAAGTAACTAGGCCTAGCAAGTAGGATGTAGGTGCAAGTAACTAGGTCTAGCAAGTAGGATGTACTTGCAAGTAACTAGGCCTAGCAAGTAGGATATAGGTGCAAGTAACTAGGTCTAGCAAGTAGGATGTACTTGCAAGTAACTAGGCCTAGCAAGTAGGATGTAGGTGCAAGTAACTAGGCCTAGCAAGTAGGATGTAGGTGCAAGTAACTAGGCCTAGCAAGTAGGATGTAGGTGCCAAGTAACTAGGCCTAGCAAGTAGGATGTAGGTGCAAGTAACTAGGTCTAGCAAGTAGGATGTACGTGCAAGTAACTAGGCCTAGCAAGTAGGATGTACGTGCAAGTAACTAGGTCTAGCAAGTAGGATGTACGTGCAAGTAACTAGGCCTAGCAAGTAGGATGTAGGTGCAAGTAACTAGGTCTAGCAAGTAGGATGTAGGTGCAAGTAACTAGGCCTAGCAAGTAGGATGTACGTGCAAGTAACTAGGCCTAGCAAGTAGGATGTAGGTGCCAAGTAACTAGGTCTAGCAAGTAGGATGTAGGTGCAAGTAACTAGGCCTAGCAAGTAGGATGTAGGTGCAAGTAACTAGGTCTAGCAAGTAGGATGTAGGTGCAAGTAACTAGGCCTAGCAAGTAGGATGTACGTGCAAGTAACTAGGTCTAGCAAGTAGGATGTAGGTGCAAGTAACTAGGCCTAGCAAGTAGGATGTAGGTGCAAGTAACTAGGCCTAGCAAGTAGGATGTAGGTGCAAGTAACTAGGCCTAGCAAGTAGGATGTAGGTGCAAGTAACTAGGTCTAGCAAGTAGGATGTAGGTGCCAAGTAACTAGGCCTAGCAAGTAGGATGTAGGTGCAAGTAACTAGGTCTAGCAAGTAGGATGTAGGTGCAAGTAACTAGGTCTAGCAAGTAGGATGTAGGTGCAAGTAACTAGGCCTAGCAAGTAGGATGTAGGTGCAAGTAACTAGGCCTAGCAAGTAGGATGTAGGTGCCTAGTAACTAGGTCTAGCAAGTAGGATGTAGGTGCAAGTAACTAGGTCTAGCAAGTAGGATGTAGGTGCAAGTAACTAGGCCTAGCAAGTAGGATGTAGGTGCAAGTAACTAGGTCTAGCAAGTAGGATGTAGGTGCAAGTAACTAGGTCTAGCAAGTAGGATGTAGGTGCAAGTAACTAGGCCTAGCAAGTAGGATGTAGGTGCAAGTAACTAGGCCTAGCAAGTAGGATGTAGGTGCAAGTAACTAGGCCTAGCAAGTAGGATGTAGGTGCAAGTAACTAGGTCTAGCAAGTAGGATGTAGGTGCCAAGTAACTAGGCCTAGCAAGTAGGATGTAGGTGCAAGTAACTAGGCCTAGCAAGTAGGATGTAGGTGCCTAGTAACTAGGTCTAGCAAGTAGGATGTAGGTGCAAGTAACTAGGTCTAGCAAGTAGGATGTAGGTGCAAGTAACTAGGCCTAGCAAGTAGGATGTAGGTGCAAGTAACTAGGTCTAGCAAGTAGGATGTACTTGCAAGTAACTAGGCCTAGCAAGTAGGATGTAGGTGCAAGTAACTAGGCCTAGCAAGTAGGATGTAGGTGCAAGTAACTAGGCCTAGCAAGTAGGATGTAGGTGCCAAGTAACTAGGCCTAGCAAGTAGGATGTAGGTGCAAGTAACTAGGTCTAGCAAGTAGGATGTACGTGCAAGTAACTAGGCCTAGCAAGTAGGATGTACGTGCAAGTAACTAGGTCTAGCAAGTAGGATGTACGTGCAAGTAACTAGGCCTAGCAAGTAGGATGTAGGTGCAAGTAACTAGGTCTAGCAAGTAGGATGTAGGTGCAAGTAACTAGGCCTAGCAAGTAGGATGTACGTGCAAGTAACTAGGCCTAGCAAGTAGGATGTAGGTGCCAAGTAACTAGGTCTAGCAAGTAGGATGTAGGTGCAAGTAACTAGGCCTAGCAAGTAGGATGTAGGTGCAAGTAACTAGGTCTAGCAAGTAGGATGTAGGTGCAAGTAACTAGGCCTAGCAAGTAGGATGTACGTGCAAGTAACTAGGTCTAGCAAGTAGGATGTAGGTGCAAGTAACTAGGCCTAGCAAGTAGGATGTAGGTGCAAGTAACTAGGCCTAGCAAGTAGGATGTAGGTGCAAGTAACTAGGCCTAGCAAGTAGGATGTAGGTGCAAGTAACTAGGTCTAGCAAGTAGGATGTAGGTGCCAAGTAACTAGGCCTAGCAAGTAGGATGTAGGTGCAAGTAACTAGGTCTAGCAAGTAGGATGTAGGTGCAAGTAACTAGGTCTAGCAAGTAGGATGTAGGTGCAAGTAACTAGGCCTAGCAAGTAGGATGTAGGTGCAAGTAACTAGGCCTAGCAAGTAGGATGTAGGTGCCTAGTAACTAGGTCTAGCAAGTAGGATGTAGGTGCAAGTAACTAGGTCTAGCAAGTAGGATGTAGGTGCAAGTAACTAGGCCTAGCAAGTAGGATGTAGGTGCAAGTAACTAGGTCTAGCAAGTAGGATGTAGGTGCAAGTAACTAGGTCTAGCAAGTAGGATGTAGGTGCAAGTAACTAGGCCTAGCAAGTAGGATGTAGGTGCAAGTAACTAGGCCTAGCAAGTAGGATGTAGGTGCAAGTAACTAGGCCTAGCAAGTAGGATGTAGGTGCAAGTAACTAGGTCTAGCAAGTAGGATGTAGGTGCCAAGTAACTAGGCCTAGCAAGTAGGATGTAGGTGCAAGTAACTAGGCCTAGCAAGTAGGATGTAGGTGCCTAGTAACTAGGTCTAGCAAGTAGGATGTAGGTGCAAGTAACTAGGTCTAGCAAGTAGGATGTAGGTGCAAGTAACTAGGCCTAGCAAGTAGGATGTAGGTGCAAGTAACTAGGCCTAGCAAGTAGGATGTAGGTGCTAGTAACTAGGTCTAGCAAGTAGGATGTACGTGCAAGTAACTAGGCCTAGCAAGTAGGATGTAGGTGCAAGTAACTAGGTCTAGCAAGTAGGATGTAGGTGCAAGTAACTAGGCCTAGCAAGTAGGATGTAGGTGCAAGTAACTAGGCCTAGCAAGTAGGATATAGGTGCAAGTAACTAGGTCTAGCAAGTAGGATGTAGGTGCAAGTAACTAGGCCTAGCAAGTAGGATGTAGGTGCAAGTAACTAGGTCTAGCAAGTAGGATGTACGTGCAAGTAACTAGGCCTAGCAAGTAGGATATAGGTGCAAGTAACTAGGTCTAGCAAGTAGGATGTAGGTGCAAGTAACTAGGCCTAGCAAGTAGGATGTAGGTGCAAGTAACTAGGCCTAGCAAGTAGAATGAATAGTTAGTAGGTACACACTTAGCTTTCGAGCCTTTCGAGTTCTCAAGCTCAATGTCGTTGAGTGTAGGTTCTAGGTCGAGAAACAACGTCAATGTTACAGTCTCTGCGTGTAAGATGGCCGCCAAATAACTACCTTACCGACAAAAATGCAGAGTACCGGAACATCAAGTTAAGTGGAGCCACTGTCGTATGAGATTTAATTTCAATATTTCTCGTAGTTTAACTCGCTTTTGTGACCTGAAGGTGCCTGGGCTTGTCCTTACCTTGCTCTTACATTGAATATCGTTACGTGTTTATCAATCGTTGAGGTAAACATTGACGGAGATCTTTTGAGCATGAAAAGTCACAAAAGCGAGTTAACCAACGAGAAATATTGAAATTAAATTTCATACAACAGTGGCTCCACTTAACGTGATGTTCCGGTACTCTGCATTTTTGTCGGTAAGGTAGTCATTTGGCGGCCATCTTTCACGTAGAGACTGTAACATTGACGTTGTTTCTCTACCGAGAACCTGCACTCAACGCTGGTATGATTATTATACTTTTTATTACGTCATCTCTGTCTAAATTACGTTAAATTAAGACTCGTACAATTACTAAGTACCTGTCAGCTGGCCAAATAAATAAATAAATAAAAATCAACGAGATGTAAGAGAAAAACTATTTGAAATGGGTTTTGAATGCCAAGTAAAGGGATACTAAATTTCTAAATTTAAATGAATAAATAATAATAATAAAATAATAATAATAACTTTTCATTTTTAGATTACTAAATTTAGTAGCCCTTCACTTAGCATTCAAAACCCAGTTGAAATAGTTTTTCTTAAAACTATTGCTAAGTTTACATCAAGTAGACATGAAAAACAATTAAGAACAAAGTAATAGTACCTGAGTTATCCGTGCAGATGGCGTTGGGATGACATCCTCCGTTGTTTGTGGCGCAAGGACCGCCCACGAAGGCACAACGCGTGCCGTCGCCGTAATACCCAGGAGGGCAGGGAGTGCAGACTCGGGAGCCGTGGGTGTTGATGCAGGTCACCAGGGTTGAGCAGCCACCGTTGCTGGTCACACACTCGTCCACGTCACCGCAGTAGAAGCCGTCGCCGGCAAAACCTGGCGGGCAACGGGGGAAGCAACGTTACAATCATATTCAGAACTAAAGAAAATAAAACTTGATATAACAAAGAAAGACCCAGATGTTGCCGGTGCAAAACTTTATAATGCCCTACCTAATTTTATCAAGGGAAAAACAAGGACAGGCACTGAGTAATAGCATAAAAGAGTTTTTAATTGAGAGATGTTTTTATACTGTCAAAGAATATTGTACCATTTAATTTTAAAAAAATGACTGAAATATCGTGTATATGTTCTAAATGACAATAAACAAATAAATATTATATTATTATTATTTTTCTAAAGCCCAATGTTATATAAACCCAACCTACTTAAGTATACTGCAAATAAAGACCAACTTTTGATATGAACATTGTGACATGTTACCCAGGGTAAATAAAAAGTGCCACCGTCGTTCACTGCAGGTACGATCAAAGTTAGGTTAGGAAAAAACTTGGGAGTAACAGAGACAACTTATTTGAAATTTGATCCAAAAATCTACTGAGCCACAAAGATTTGGCGAGTTGGTAGCAAGTTTTCAAGTTCAGTTCTGTCTTCGAATACCAAGCAATATCAAAGAATTCTCGTAAGTACTTATTTGAATTCTCGTAGGTTAACTCCCTTTTGAGACTTTTCATGCTTAAAAAATCTCCATCAATGTTTACCCCAACAATTGATATACATGTAACGATATTAAAAAGCGAGTAACCTACGAGAAATATCGAAATTAAATTTCATACGACAGTGGCTCCACTTAACGTGATGTTCCGGTACTCTGCATGTTTGTCGGAAAGGTAGTCATTTGGCGGCCATCTTTCACGCAGAGACTGTAACATTGACGTTGTTTCTCTACCTAGAACCTACACTCAACGGTATTACTGATGATGCCTACACAATTACTATGTTAATGTTGAGAGGAAAATAAAAACAAATCCAATGCCCGATCCCTTGCAAGGCTGCCAATTGCCCGCTACCTGTTGGACAAGCTGCGCAGCGGAATGACCCGCGCAGGTTCACGCAGGCGACAGGTGGGTTGCGCGAGCACGGCGGGTTGGCGCCTGCGCATTCGTTCACGTCGGTAGAACACACCTTGGTGACTCCATCCGTAGTCCAGCCCTGCGTAGAAACACACGGCAAGACTTGACAAAATGGCTGACTTCACGACAAAAACACATCGCCACGGTAACGGGCTTAGACTTGACAGAGAAAACACGTCGCCACAGTAAAGTGTCGAGTGCTTAACAAAAACTATTTCAACTGGGTTTTCAATGCTAAGTGAAGAACAACTAAATTTCCCAACGTTTCGTAACTTGTACCTGTTACTTTATCAAGGGTAAGAGCAGTCCTGACAATTTTCCAATAAAAAAAGAACCACATAAAATTATAACAATTACCTGGTTCAAGCTTCCTAAATGCATCTAAACAAAATGTAGCCCTTTACTTAGCATTGAAAACCCAGTTGAAATAGTTTTTGTTAAAACTAGTGCTAAGTTTACATCAAGTAGACATGAGTCTAAAAACAATCAACTGACAAGTGCTTCTTCAAAATACGGTAAGACTTGGAATGGTGAAGAGCTCTAGGACGCGATCTGATCCTGATAATGTCAGTGCTGTTGTGAAGAAGTCTTTGTTGGGGCAAAAAGTTCATCACATCACAGCAACTGTCAACACCAACGCTGAGACTTGACAAAATGGCGGACTTCACAACAAAAACACGTCGCCATCACAACGTAGCTTGCCCTGATTTCACTACATTTCAAAAAACTAGGTTTGAACTATGATAGTTTTTAGACTCATGTCTACTTGATGTAAACTTAGCACTAGTTTTAACAAAAACTAGCACAACTGGGTTTTGAATGCTAAGTGAAGAACAACTGAATTTCCCAACGTTTCGTAACTTTTACCTGTAAACCCTTGCTTTTACCCTTGATAAAGTAACAGGTACAAGTTACGAAACGTTGGGAAATTCAGTTGTTCTTCACTTAGCATTGAAAACCCAGTTAAAATAGTTTTTGTTAAGGTTTGAACTGACAGGTTGGAAGTAAGTATTTGCAAAGGAATCAGCAAACCACATATTATTATCTCTCTAACGGTTCTATTTTAAGATGTTGCCATGAATTCTTCCCGTGCAAAGTGAACATTGCTGCTCTTGGTTCAGGTCCAGGCACGAACGGTTCAGGTCCAGGCACGAACCTGATCACAGATGCAGGCGAACCCCTTCGGCTCCTGGGTGATGCAGAGGCCGTGGCCGCAAAGGTCCTGGTTCGATCCCTGGGAGCAGTCGTCGTTCCGTCGCGTGCAGTGGACACCAAACCATCCGGGGGCGCAGGTGCACCTGCGACAAGTTTCATTGTTGATTTCCTTTATTGGCTTGAATAAAAATAAACATTTACAAGCCATGAATCCCGTTACGGATTGGCAAGATAGTACATAAAAGTAATATTATTAAAATACAGTTATAATGATAATAGTAGTAATAATTCTGATGGTTTAGTGGTAATACTGGTCTAATGGCGTCGGTGAATGAGTGGATGATGATGAACCTAACCTAGCCTAGAAGGGAGGAGGGGAAACCCGGTGCTGGCACGTAGCCTACTCCTGTCGAAGACCAAGGGGACCACCGGCTTAACGTCCCTTCCGAAGGACGGTACAACGCGAACAACAGGATTCCTGCACAAATCCATGGTGTCGAGAGGTTGATAAGCAAGGCGAGTGAAGTTGCTGTCGAGAGGTTGATAAGCAAGGCAAGTGAAGTTGCTGTCGAGAGGTTGATAAGCAAGACGAGTGAAGTTGCTGTCGAGAGGTTGATAAGCAAGGCGAGTGAAGTTGCTGTCGAGAGGTTGATAAGCAATGCGAGTGAAGTTGCTGTCGAGAGGTTGATAAGCAAGGCGAGTGAAGTTGCTGTCGAGAGGTTGATAAGCAAGGCGAGTGAAGTTGCTGTCGAGAGGTTGCCAAGCAAGGCGAGTGAAGTTGTTAGGGATGAAAGTTAGTACAGCAACTTCCCTAGTCTTGTTTATCAACCTCCTGTCTGTTACTCACTCGTACGTGCCAGGTTTGTTGAGGCAGGTGGCACCGTTCTGACAGCCGAGGTCTGTGCCGGCAAAATTAGCGCATTCATTTACGTCCTTATCGCAGACTACGCCCTGCGGATCAGAAGAACAGTTCGTTAATGTCAGTTAATTAATTTATAATTAATCTATCAAAGCCCCAAGCCAGTCTGGCAGATTTACCTCTGAGCTTGTTTTCTTCTCCTTTAACACAGACGAGTGATGGCAATAATAGTTACATAAAATTAAACTTCAGTCTCTAAATATCTTTGTTATTGTAAATTGATTACATTTCAGATATAGGTTATATTCATTAAACACTTAAATCAGTCTGTCTTTGGATTCTATGGTATTCTATTCTATTCTATTCTATTCTATTCTATTCTATTCTATTCTATGGTATTCTATGGTATTCTATGGAGTTCTATGGTATTCTATGTTATTCTATGGAATTCTATAGTACTGCATGGTATTGCATGGTACTTTTAGCTGTGGTCTTTTTTAGAGAATTTGGATAGGGCATCAAAGAAAACTCGAGAAAGTCGTCGATGTTGTATGGATTGTTTATAATGTGGACAGTTTAAACCAAAATGCCCACACCCTCAACATCAACTGCAGCTGTTAGGCAGCGGGTACTGCTAGTATTCATTAAACACTTAAATCAGTCTGTCTTTGGATTCCGATTAGAAAGTGACCGTTCTGGGTCAACCTCGGGACTCAAGTGAGTGGCAACTTGACAAAGTTGGGATCGCAAACTGGGCGTCCTTTATAAGCAACCGTCGTACTTGTCTTCAACTTCGATTACTCAATGTACAACCCTTACAATCAGACCGGGCTGTAATGTACAACACTTACAATCAGACCGGGCTGTAATGTACAACACTTACAATCAGACCGGGCTGTAATGTACAACCCTTACAATCAGACCGGGCTGTAATGTACAACCCTTACAATCAGACCGGGCTGTAATCTACAACCCTTACAATCAGACCGGGCTGTAATGTACAACCCTTACAATCAGACCGGGCTGTAATGTACAACCCTTACAATCAGACCGGGCTGTAATGTACAACCCTTACAATCAGACCGGGCTGTAATGTACAACACTTACAATCAGACCGGGCTGTAATGTACAACCCTTACAATCAGACCGGGCTGTAATGTACAACCCTTACAATCAGACCGGGCTGTAATGTACAACCCTTACAATCAGACCGGGCTGTAATGTACAACCCTTACAATCAGACCGGGCTGTAATGTACAACACTTACAATCAGACCGGGCTGTAATGTACAACCCTTACAATCAGACCGGGCTGTAATGTACAACCCTTACAATCAGACCGGGCTGTAATGTACAACCCTTACAATCAGACCGGGCTGTAATGTACAACCCTTACAATCAGACCGGGCTGTAATGTACAACCCTTACAATCAGACCGGGCTGTAATGTACAACCCTAACAATCAGACCGGCCTGTAATGTACAACCCTTACAATCAGACCGGGCTGTAATGTACAACCCTTACAATCAGACCGGGCTGTAATGTACAACCCTAACAATCAGACCGGCCTGTTATGTACAACCCCACTACCCACTACATCTGCACAATAATCTACAACAAACTCCCAGCCTCAATCGTCAGTTCAACCTCCCTCACATCGTTTGAAAGCCAGCTTAAGTCCTTCCTAATCCAACACCCCTTCTATACCCTCTCAGAATACCTCAATCATGACACCTCCCATTAGCCTCCATCCCACCACCAAACTCTAACTGTACCTAGACCATAGACCCAGCCTCCCAACATCTAACCCTGTATCATATCTGTATCATAACTGTATCATATCTGTATCATATCTGTATCATATCTTTCACCATCATTCACCAAAACCATACCATCATTATTATTATTATTTAAACATCATTTATCCTTCACCACTCATCTACATGTATCATATGATCATATAAAATTATTCTATTCTAACCATACGCATAATCATAGCATAATCATATCACATAGCATAATCATAATCATAATCATTGACGATACCCATACCATGTACAATGTACTAGTCAACGGGATAATAAATACAATACAATACAATACAATACAATACAAATAAAAGTTTGATTTGCTTTGCTTACCTTCCACTGATCCGGGCAATGACACACGAAGCCGTTGTATTTATCCTGGCATTCGCCGCCGTTACGGCACGGGTTGCTGGAACACTCGTTGGCCGTGAGCAGCGCACGCAGTTCACGTACTTGTCGCTCCAGTGTGAACACACGCCGCGTTAGAGCAGTCACACGCAGGCGCTGAGCCACGTTGGCTCCCTGCAGAACACCAGCCAGGACTTAACAAGGCTCCAATGCTGATCATTCTCTTTAATTATTATTTTGAGCACTGCTACCGTCTCAAAAATTGATGTCCAACCGGGGACTTGAACCCCCATCTCCACCTGTCGCGGGTGTTGCTCTAACCAATTGAGCTACCTGGACACTATAATACACTAAAATCGTATCAAAAAGCCAGTGTCCAAGTAGCTCAATTGGTTAGAGCAACACCCGCGACAGGTGGAGATCGGGGTCCAAGTAGCTCAATTGGTTAGAGCAACACCCACGATAGGTGGAGATCGGGGTTCAAGTAGCTCAATTGGTTAGAGCAACACCCACGACAGGTGGAGATCGGGGTCCAAGTAGCTCAATTGGTTAGAGCAACACCCACGACAGGTGGAGATCGGGGTCCAAGTAGCTTAATTGGTTAGAGCAACACCCGCGACAGGTGGAGATCGGGGTCCAAGTAGCTCAATTGGTTAGAGCAACACCCACGATAGGTGGAGATCGGGGTTCAAGTAGCTCAATTGGTTAGAGCAACACCCACGACAGGTGGAGATCGGGGTCCAAGTAGCTCAATTGGTTAGAGCAACACCCACGATAGGTGGAGATCGGGGTTCAAGTAGCTCAATTGGTTAGAGCAACACCCACGATAGGTGGAGATCGGGGAGACGGTTATAGTGTAATAATAATTAAATGCCCCGTGCATTGCAAGCTTTTGCAACTCAGATTTCAAATAGTTTCTAAGTTCCCTGCTATTTATTTCTAGGGCGTTGCCCTGCAGGGTTGTGTTGTCCTCACCCGACTTGGCCCCGATGTGGTTCCATTGGCCACGCCCTCTTCAATGACCGCCACACGACGTTTGAGTCCTCGAGGTCCCTCGACTGCAGCCAGGAGATTCTGCACGTTCAGCTCCAGTGCAGGCCACGTGACACTGCGCAGTCGAGTCACCGTCTGGCTTGCATTACGTGCCTGAACAGAAAGCAATCTCTTAACACAAGACCCGAAGTTGCCCAACAGGACCAAGGTTCACATATGCTGAATGGGTTCATTGGGGAAATGACATGAAACTATGACATGAGCTATAGGTGACGGCAGTGTAAAGGAAAATAAACCCTATGTACACTAGAGGTAAAGAAATTAGTCATATTATTAAGTTATTTAGACCCCGACTGTCTGAAAAATTACCAAAAAATGCTGCTATTGCATTGTTTAACTTCCTTCCGAATCAGATTAAATGTCTCACAGACTTCCAAATTCAACTCAAGATTAAAAGAACACTTTCTTAAATTATCACCGAACTCCATCAGAGAATTCACAGCCAAGCAATCACTCATTTCTTAATTAGTTTGTCTCACCTAGAAATAGTTACTAGGCTTAGTAATAATTGTAAAAAGTATTTGATATATTATATTAAATTAATTGTTTAACAATGTATTTTGTAAAAACAAATAAATAATCAACCAAATGACATTAAACCAAATGACATGAAACTTGTATGGGTACGTTGTACAGGACACATATGAAGTGATTTAGAAAATAAAAAGTAACCGTGGAAATCAGGAATTTAATTCAACGGTACTTTAAAAACGTCAAAATTTTGCAATGAAAGTATTTATTAAATTTTTAATTTAGAATAGAATAGAATAGAATAGAATAGAATAGGAGTTTATTTACAACTTTGGAAAACATTAAATGGAATGAACACATTTTTCTTCCTGTTGGTTGCAATAAATTGTAGATTTAAAAACTAGATTAACTAGAAAACTAGATTAAGTAGTTTTGTAATACTCGTGGTAGGTAACTAAAAGTCTTTTGCAGATTTGATTTTACTCATTTTCTTTCTGGGGATATTGTTCCAATCTCTTATTGTTCTGCCAATCAATGAGAAACGACCCAGGTCCGTCTTGTACCTGGGCAGAAACAGTTTTCTGTCGTGGTCTCCTCTCCCAGCGAATGTTCTTGTCTTGACACGCTCTGCGAGTTCTTTCCATGCCGGTTCTCCAGAGAGGGCTTTGAAGAGGTACCGTAGTCGGACTGAGCGTCTTCTGTCAACCAGTGATGGCCATTGGAGCATCGCCAAGATTTTTGTTACACTAGTCCAAGGTTTCTTCTTTGCCTTGGACCAGCGTTTCATCTTGTTGGTCACAAATCTCGCTGCTCTTCTCTGAACCATTTCTACTAAATGTGTTTGTGCATCTGAGTGAGGGTCCCACACTCCTGAGCAATACTCTATTGTAGGTCGGATGAGACATTTGTAAGCGTGCTCCTTGGTTTTCAGGGCGCTACCTTTTAAGTTTCGCTCGATGAAGTTTGTGTTCCGCTTTGCTCTTGATACCATTTTGGTGATATGGTTATTCCAACTGAGATCCTGGGTGAGAGTGACACCTAAGTATTTGACAGAGTCACTTTTTGGTATGTGCGCTCCATCCAGTACATACGATGTGTCGATACTCTTTTTTTTTCTTGTAAAACTTATAATGTTTGTTTTTGCGTTGTTCAGTTTCATGCCATTTTCTTGTACCCATTTGTTGATTTGGGTTAGGTCAATTTGAAGTTTTTCTGAGTCTGCCTTACATTTAATTGCTGAGTAAAGGATGCAGTCGTCTGCAAAGAGGCGGACTCGTGAAGCAGTATTTTGAGCTATGCTGTTTATGAATCCTATGAACAGTGTTGGTCCCAATACCGTTCCCTGTACTACGCCTGATGTGACATGGGCGGGTGTGGACTTCGAATTTCCTACTTCTACTACCTGTGTTCGCCCAGTGAGAAAAGCTTGTATCCAATTTACCACCCGCGAGTCCAATCCCATGGCTGCAAACTTTTCAATGAGTAGCTTGTGGGGAACCACATCGAAAGCCTTTGAGAAATCCAGCAGAATAGCGTCCACTTGCCCCCCTTTGTCCAGCTCCTCTGCTAATTCTTGTGTAAAGCAGGCTAGTGAGGATTCACATGAGTACCCCTTCCAAAAACCATGTTGGTTTTCGAACAACCAAAAAATAAAATAAAATAATTGAAAATAAAATAATTGTTGTTCTGAACAACTGCAAAGAATGCTGGTTGATGATGGTTTTTAGACTCATGTCTACTTAATTTATCCTTAGCACAAGTTTTTAGAAAAACTATTATTGCAGTTACATTACGTAATGTACCTCTAGTGTTATCACTTCATATGTGTCCTGTACAACGTACCCATACCTAAACAATAAGGACTGCTCAAACCTCTGAAGAAGTAACTAGTATATGTTACGAAACGTCGGGAAATTTAGTAGCCCTTTACTTAGCATTCAAAACCCAGTTCAAATAGTTTTTCTAAAAAATGCTGGTTGATTTCGAGCGACAGTTTCTGAGTAGCCATGCATTGAAGTGTGTTTTATTTTTACATAGTTAGTATAAAATGTATAATGTAAATTATAATTTTAATTTGATGACTGTCTTTATAATGTTTTTATGATGCAAATGGACAATAATAATTATTATTATTATCAATACAAAATAAACTGCGAGCCAAGATAATCGCAGTTCTTTCATAGGGTACATATTTGTGCACGATATTTGTCCTAATTTTTCGTGAAAGCACAAACGTTCTGGCAGTATTTGAACCAAAAATTATTGAGCGACTGGTACCACGTGTACCTATCTAACCCAACTTTAGCTTCTGCAGCAGTAACTCGAACACTTGAGGTGGTCTCTACTACAACATGTCGAGGCTTGAAAACTGATTTTTTCTGAAAGCCTTGCTTTTGCTTCTTCGTTAAACGTAAGCTACGAGGCATTATCGAATATGGCACAAACAAAACCAAATAAAACGATCGAAGAGAGATTCAAAGACAAGATTGAAGAACTGGGGTTCCCACACTTCCGAGCGAAATAAAACACTGCAGTTGCGATGACGAATGTTGGCGCAACAATTTAAAATTTGTATCATCAGGATATTTTCATCAGAACAGAATTACGAAGGATTTAAAAATGAACAAAAATTGGCTGTAATATTCAAAAAGTGGCTGCCATATTTTTTAAATGTTTTGCGAATCGATCTGAATAAAAAATTCGTGTTATTTTAATAATAATACTACAATAATCATTGTGATATGTTTCAAAAGCTAAGACATCAATTAAAAAAATAAATACATTTTTTTTTACATTTTTTTGGGTCCAGGTCACCTTAATTTCCAGCTTAACGATGCTGTCGAGAGGTTGATAAGCAAGGCGAGTGAAGTTACTGCACTAACTTTCATCCCTCCAACCTCTCTCCTGAACAGAACTGGTCTTGTGTATGATGGTCACCCATTCAATACCTGACTCAGCGCAGTGTTGCTTAACTTTCATCCCTCCAACCTCTCTCCCAAACAGAACTGGTCATGTGTATGATGGTCACCCATCCAATACCTGACCCAGCGCAGTGTTGCTTAACTTTCATCCCTCCAACCTCTCTCCCGAACAGAACTGGTCATGTGTATGATGGTCACTCATCCAATACCTGACCCAGCGCAGTGTTGCTTAACTTTCATCCCTCCAACCGCTCTCCCGAACAGAACTGGTCATGTGTATGATGGTCACCCATCCAATACCTGACCCAGCGCAGTGTTGCTTAACTTTCATCCCTCCAACCGCTCTCCCGAACAGAACTGGTCATGTATATGATGGTCACCCATCCAATACCTGACCCAGGGCAGTGCTGCTTAACTTAGGTGATCTAACGAGAATAATTGGTTTTATAGGGAGCGGGTGCACTACTAGTTGCTTCCAAGGAAAGCTTACCATCTTAGCGATAAGCACGAGGTTCTCGCCGTTGACGTTTACGCAGCCGGCGCCACTGGTGGTCAATGAGATGTTTCTGCCCTCGCCCGCCACTAGCAGCAGGTGTCCATTCTGTGACGCAAGGCTCGGTCTGTAATAGTCAAGTAAATCAGCAATCCGTCCACAGTTTTAACAGGGGGTGGCTCAAACCGAAGATCTTTTCTAGCTTAACGACGCATTGCTTAACGACGTATTGCTTAACTCGCCAAAATCAAGGGGGTCTGTAGCATTGGATACTTTATTCATAGCGTTTCCAACACGCCAAGCCGTTCGTTGGTCTTCGCTAAGTTCAGGCAACGCTAGCCTTTGTCAGGCAGCGCCGACAAAGCATAGCGAGAGTATAGAAATTTTTTCAATGTTTTTTTTACTTTTGGCACGGCTTCCTTGTTCCCCCCAAGAAAACACACGATCTAGAACAGCACCTGAATTCAATTGAGAGCGAACCCACCTTGATCGTTACAAATTAACCACTGTGGTCACCCATCCAATACGTGACTCAGCGCAGTGTTGCTTAACTTTCATCCCTCCAATCTCTCTCCCGAACAGAACCGGTCATGTGTATGATGGTTACCCATCCAATACCTGACCCAGCGCAGTGTTGCTTAACTTTCATCCCTCCAACCTCTCTCCCGAACAGAACTGGTCATGTGTATGATGGTTACCCATCCAATACCTGACCCAGCGCAGTGTTGCTTAACTTTCATCCCTCCAATCTCTCTCCCGAACAGAACCGGTCATGTGTATGATGGTTACCCATCCAATACCTGACCCAGCGCAGTGTTGCTTAACTTTCATCCCTCCAACCTCTCTCCCGAACAGAACTGGTCATGTGTATGATGGTCACACATCCAATACCTGACTCAGCGCAGTGTTGCTTAACTTTCATCCCTCCAATCTCTCTCCCGAACAGAACTGGTCATGTGTATGATGGTCACCCATCCAATACGTGACTCAGCGCAGTGTTGCTTAACTTTCATCCCTCCAATCTCTCTCCCGAACAGAACCGGTCATGTGTATGATGGTTACCCATCCAATACCTGACCCAGCGCAGTGTTGCTTAACTTTCATCCCTCCAACCTCTCTCCCGAACAGAACTGGTCATGTGTATGATGGTTACCCATCCAATACCTGACCCAGCGCAGTGTTGCTTAACTTTCATCCCTCCAATCTCTCTCCCGAACAGAACCGGTCATGTGTATGATGGTTACCCATCCAATACCTGACCCAGCGCAGTGTTGCTTAACTTTCATCCCTCCAACCTCTCTCCCGAACAGAACTGGTCATGTGTATGATGGTCACACATCCAATACCTGACTCAGCGCAGTGTTGCTTAACTTTCATCCCTCCAATCTCTCTCCCGAACAGAACTGGTCATGTGTATGATGGTCACCCATCCAATACCTGACTCAGCGCAGTGTTGCTTAACTTTCATCCCTCCAATCTCTCTCCCGAACAGAACCGGTCATGTGTATGATGGTTACCCATCCAATACCTGACCCAGCGCAGTGTTGCTTAACTTTCATCCCTCCAACCTCTCTCCCGAACAGAACTGGTCATGTGTATGATGGTTACCCATCCAATACCTGACCCAGCGTAGTGTTGCTTAACTTTCATCCCTCCAACCTCTCTCCTGAACAGAACTGGTCATGTGTATGATGGTCACACATCCAATACCTGACTCAGCGCAGTGTTGCTTAACTTTCATCCCTCCAACCTCTCTCCTGAACAGAACTAGTCATGTGTATGATGGTCACACATCCAATACCTGACTCAGCACAGTGTTGTTTAACTTCGGTGATCTTACAAGAAAATTTGGTTTTACGGGGAGCAAAAAGGTGTATAATTAGTGCAAAAACACTCCTTTTTTTTAATCTTTTTTGTGATCTAGCTAACTTAACTGACCACGCCCTATTGTTTGATAGCCCAGAGGAACTTACTGTGTAAGCGCTGCCACGAGGTGCACCTGCGTTGCCAGCGCCCAAAGCAGCAGCGTTGTCGGCAGCTGTAGACGTTGGTCCATGTTGGATGTTCAGCATACAATTGCCAACTGCCTGGCGCTGGCAGTGAACAGTGGGTGCCAAGGGTTACGCCCCTTGCAACGCCCCTAGCAACGCCCACCCGCGGAGATGTCGGCGATGGAGGGTAGGAGGCCATCTGGTTTCACTACTAGTGATAAGCGATCGCTCATATTTGATTTATTTTATTTTTGTGGTGTTTAAAGACGCAATGTTTTGACAACTGGCCATGCGGCACTGGTATAATGGCGTCGGTGAATGAGTGGATGAAGATGATGAACCTAACCTAGCCTAGAAGGGAGGAGGAGAAACCCGTTTGGGCATCAATTTTTAGGACGGTGTTGATAGGAATCAAATACACACATGTTACAGTTAAAATCTTCAACTGTTTAAAAAGTGGGCGACAAGAGTCTTTGTAAAATACCGTTGCACGGGGGCCGTGACTCGAGTTGGATAAAATACGCATCGCCTTCTTTTGAAGCGTGAAAGATCTTCTCGCGTGCAGAGAATAGTCTTAGAGTTCTATTGCGTATTGGATGGCCGAGTGGATGAACGCAAAATATACCATTTTAACAGCGGCACGTGTGGGAATTCTCATGAGTCTTCCTAGCAGAAAAAGTCCTGATGAGATGTTCGGTGTGATTTGGTTATGTGAGGCCTCCAGTCAAGATTATTTTGTGATAATGACCCCAAGAAGCTTCGTTACTTTGACTTCTTCAAGGGATAAACCTTCTAGTTGTATCAGGAGGCTGCTATTGTACTTTATTCGTGACAACGTCTTCTTCTCGCTCAAGAACAGGTTCAATTCTTTGCTGTCAGCGCACATTTCCTTCACGGCCTGATTGGACAGTAATCTTCACTGATTACATAGGAGATGTCATCGCCGTACAATATTATAGTTTTATTTTATTTAAGTCTGTTTGGCAAGGCGTTTGACAGCAGTATGAAAAGTAGGGCGTCCGAGTATTCGTTTCCTGTGTTTCCCGCAATGTGTACGATTTGTCTCCTGTCTTTGAGGAAGGATTCAATCCATCTGTTTGCAATTCCTGGAATTCCTATGTTTTTTCAAAGTCGCCAGTGGGGTTATTAATAATAATAATAATAATAAGAATAATAATAAATGTTTATTTTAAAGTGATCTTTTACAGATGTTGAGACGTCATGTAATGTACAGTACATAATATAACATACATAATAAGTATCATAAATCTAGAATACAATGCGGCTGTCATTGGCATTTGCCGTGTATTAAAACTTTATTAATAATGAGGACAGAATTCTTTAAAGGTATAGAAACATTGATCTACTAATAATGATTTCAATTTACATTTGAATTCTTTGCCGTTAATAATTCGTCGATGAGAGGGTAGCGCATTGTTTAATTTTATCCCTGCCTGTACATTATGTTGGTTAGTGGTTGACCTCAGCTGATATTGGGTTTGTTAAGGTCCAGGGTCACCTAACGTCCTTGCTCTTGCCAATATTACCGCGCTTGACTGGTTATCTTGTGTTTTAAAACTATCCTGGTACCTAGCATATAAAATCATGTAAAACAATATACAAACAAGGCAGCCCTTGAAATGGGTCACACAAGTATCTTTATAAAACAAGGGTTGAAGCTAGCGCCTGCCAAATATTTTACGGCACGTTTCTGTCACATAAAGAGCCTTTTTGCGTGTCGTGTACTTCCCCATAGGATAATACCGTATTGAATTCTTGCACGGATATAACCATAGTAAAGAGTTAACGCTTTTGGGAGTTTAGGAATTTCAATCATCTTTTTGATTAGAAAACAACCCGCCGCAATTTTTTTAAATGATTCACTGTATCGAACGCTTTTTTCTAGTCTCAGAGGAGGCCCATTGCGTCATCTTTCCTGTCTAGTGCTTCTAAGAAGTCTGTTGAGCGCTGTTTAGAAGCTGTTTGTCGAAGCAAGACAACAATGGTGGTCTGTGACGGTGGTCTGTGGTTATAGTTGCCTGGCAACAACAAGGGGGTGCATCTTGCACCGCCAAGAGCTCGATGCCCTTGAGAGCCCAGTGTCCAGTGTGTGGCGTAGAGATCCCATACGCCACTGGCGACACCTCGGGCCAACTAGTGAGACACCTGCACGACGCTCACTCTCAGGTAGGTAACTACTATAGGAACCCGGTCTTAGTGCCCGGGGGACGAGATAAAAACATGCAGTCATTTCCCTGTAACTTCAAGCATACATAGGATTATTATTATTATTTGTGGTGTTTAACAACGCACTGTTTTGTCATCTGGCCATGCGGCACTGGTCTAATGGCGTCGGTGAATGAGTGGATGATGATGAACCTAACCTAGCCTAGAAGGGAGGAGGGGAAACCTGGTGCCGGCATGTAGCCTACTCTTGTAGAAGAGCACTAAGGGGACCACCGACTTAACGTCCCTTCCAATACCAGACCCAGCGCAACACTGTGCTGGGTCAGGTATTGGATGGATGACCATCATACACATGACCAGTTCTGTTTGGGAGATAGGTTGGAGGGATGAAAGTTAAGCAACACTGCGCTGAGTCAGGTATTGGATGGGTGACCATCATACACATGACCAGTTCTGTTTGGGAGATAGGTTGGAGGAATGAAAGTTAAGCAACACTGCGCTGGGTCAGGTATTGGATGGATGACCATCATACACATGACCAGTTCTGTTCGGGAGAGAGGTTGGAGGGATGAAAGTTAAGCAACACTGCACTGGGTCAGGTATTGGATGGGTGCCCATCATACACATAACCAGTTCTGTTCAGGAGAGAGGTTTCCCCTCCTCCCTTCTAGGCTAGGCTAAGTTCATCACTACCCTCATATTCAGCCATTCAATCACCGCCGCCATTAGGGTACTTAGGTTATGCAATTATTGCATTTATAATAGCTTGGTTTTGCACAACAAATCAGGTAGATTAGATACTGTATTGTCCCTACTCATCTTTTTAGCTAGGATTTCAGGTGCATCCATCCTTCATTCTATCTTAATTCCACTCCCAGGTGTCGGTGGTTGCGTACCGGGTATCCACCCACTCCACCCCCTCCACCCCCTCCACCGCCTCCACCCCCTCTACCACCCCCGCCACCCCCGAGCACGGCTTCCACGAGCCGGAGAAGTCCACCGGGCGTCGACCGAACTTACAACGAACCACCGCGTGCCCGTTCAATGAGAGGCGTTTCACTGGAGGCAAGGCAAGAGGTCGAGGTCCTGGCAAAGTCACATGCAACAGCTGCGGCAGCGCTAATGTCCCGTTGACGCCACAGCAAGAAACCAAGGTACGAACCCAGGGCTGCAAGGTACGAACCCGGAGCTCCAAGGCAGTCCTATAGTTCGGGATTTTATTTCAGAAAATACAAAGTACATTAGTTTTTGAGTTATTGACCCTGATTATTTTATTGAGATGCATTTAGGAAGCTTGAACTTGGTAATTGTTATAATTTTATGTGGTTCTTTTGTTATTGGAAAATTGTCATGACTGCTCTTACCCTTGATAAAGTAACAGGTACAAGTTACGAAACGTTGGGAAATTTAGTTGTTCTTCACTTAGCATTGAAAACCCAGTTGAAATAGTTTTTATTAAAACTAGCGCTAAGTTTACATCAAGTAGACATGATTCTAGAAATCAACAAGCTTGGTAAATGATTACAGAAGTCACCACTAGGAGCGCTCTGCGTGCTCATGTGCTGGCCCGTGTGTTTTGCTGGTATCGCCGACGTGGCCGTGGTTAACATCTTCTGTCCGCGCTGCCGCCATTATGTCGGTACATACGACGCCCGCGAAGGACGTCTTCAGCGCCCACCGACGCCAGGCGACGTCGCCACGAGCGTCAAATCGGCGTCGTTATCCGCTTCTAGTGGCAGCAGCCGCGACGACGACACGGAACAATCAATCATCACGGGACAAAGTCATATGAACTAAACGACAACGCAGCGAAATTCTAACAAATTTATTGTGCCACAAAATTATCATTTCCTTTATTTTTGGAACATAAAACGAATAATGCAAGCTGAGTCATTAGTTGAGTCAATCAGCTGACAGGATGTACTTGGTGTTGTACGACGTGGCTCAGTACAACAGCTCGGAACTTGTTGACGCGGTGGAGAAGGGCGTGGACATAAGGGTGACGTAACAGTTCATAGGCCAGCACCCTTCGCTTCCCGCCGCCGCCTCCTTGGACAGGTGACAGTTCATCGAATGCTGCCTCCAGCTGGACGCTCAAACTGCCACTGTCAGATTCCATACGAGCCTATAAAGTAGGGGACAAAACTTCAATCAAAACTACAGGAATAGGGGATTCAGATCTACAGGAATAGGGGATTCAGAGCTACAGGAATAGGGGGTTCAGAGCTACAGGAATAGGGGGTTCAGAGCTACAGGAATAGGGGATTCAGAGCTACAGGAATAGGGGACTCAGATCTATAGGAATAGGGGATTCAGAGCTACAGGAATAGGGGGTTCAGAGCTACAGGAATAGGGGGTTCAGAGCTACAGGAATAGGGGATTCAGAGCTACAGGAATAGGGGATTCAGATCTACAGGAATAGGGGGTTCAGAGCTACAGGAATAGGGGATTCAGAGCTACAGGAATAGGGGATTCAGAGCTACAGGAATAGGGGGTTCAGAGCTACTGGAATAGGGGATTCAGAGCTACAGGAATAGGGGGTTCAGAGCTACTGGAATAGGGGGTTCAGAGCTACAGGAATAGGGGATTCAGAGCTACAGGAATAGGGGATTCAGAGCTACAGGAATAGGGGATTCAGAGCTAAAGGAATAGGGGATTCAGAGCTAAAGGAATAGGGGATTCAGAGCTACAGGAATAGGGGATTCAGATCTACAGGAATAAGGGATTCAGATCTACAGGAATAGGGGATTCAGAGCTACAGGAATAGGGGGTTCAGAGCTACAGGAATAGGGGGTTCAGAGCTAAAGGAATAGGGGATTCAGAGCTACAGGAATAGGGGGTTCAGAGCTACAGGAATAGGGGGTTCAGAGCTAAAGGAATAGGGGATTCAGATCTACAGGAATAGGGGGTTTGGGGGGGGGGGGGGGGTTATGAGACCTGCCAGTCCTGCCACGGCATGGTGACGGCGAGCAAGTTAAGAACGGTGCCGAAGCTCAAGTAGGGCGTGCACGGGTACAAGCCACCGCACTCCTCGGCGACGCCACCAGACTCGACGTTCTCGACGAGCACCGAGCGTCGCGACGCCGCCTCCACCGTGACGTCACGCTCGCTGCTCGTCGGACACGTGGGCGTCGTGTCGGCGTCGTCGGCGTCGTCTGGCGTCGTGCTCGGCACGTGCGTCGACCAGTCGTCGTTCACCGGCGTCGCGACGTCACCGCCTTCCGTCTCGTCCAGTACTTCCTTGATCGTTATGCCAGCCACGATCTCGATCACCTTGACAACCAAACAAGATGGCGGTGTTGTTATTGTTGTAACTACAATATTATAATGTAGTTATTGGTCGGTTTAGTTACCTCGTTCACCACTTCGTCGATCAGCTCTTCCACGGCCAAGTAGATGGCGTTGCGGACGGCGACGCTAGCGCTTTCTGACAGCCCGTCGTCTTGGTAAGTCTACAATGACCCAACGATTAGTTCGGCAGCCTCACGCAAGGCAGCGCGCAGAGCAGACTGTTTAGTTGGCAGCCCTGCAGCTTACTTTAGCTCCTCCCACTCATCATAGGCACGGTCCCTTGGTGCTGAGTAAAGTGGTGCCAACATCTTTCTCTTTTTTCTCACAACATTTTTTAATTAATGGACTTTGTGCTAAGATTTGTGGATTGTGGTCCATGTGCCATTTCAAGCTGAGCAAGAAGAGTTTTATAATTTAGATTATTTTATCTTATTATTATATTATTTGTGATGTTTAACATAGCACTGTTTTGACATCTGGTCATGTGGCACTGGTCTAATGGCGTCGGTCAATGAGTGGATGATGATGAACCTAACCTAGCCTAGAAGGGAGGAGGGGAAACCCGGTGCCGGCACGTAGCCTACTCCTGTCGAAGAGCACCAAGGGGACCACCGGCTTAATGTCCCTTCCGAAGGACGGTACAACGCGAACAACAGGATTCCTCCACAAATCCATGCTGTCGTGAGGTTGATAAGCAAGGCGAGTGAAGTTGCTGTCGAGAGGTTGATAAGCAAGGCGAGTGAAGTTGCTGTACTAACTTTCATAGAGATTGTTAGGTTTGTGCGAGCTTGGTTATATATATATGTTAAGTAAGACAGCAACAGATGACAATGTTGAAACATTGAAACGTGGAATTCAACAACAGCTCATAAAATACAAAATAAAAATACTTGGTATTCTTCCTCGGTGATCAGCACGCGCAAGCCTAGCGAGAGCGTGAGTGCCTTGGCGAATCCCACCGCGGGGTCCTCGTCCTTGCAGAAGTAGAGAAGCAGCGTGGTATAGTGACATCTAGTGTCGTCAACCTGGAACCCATAGACCATAGACCCAGTCATAGACCCAGCCATAGACCATAGTCATAGACCCAGTCATAGGCCCAGTCATAGACCCAGTCATAAACCCAGTCATAGATCATAGACCCAGTCATAGACCCAGTCATAGACCATAGACCCAGTCATAGACCGAGTCATAGACCCAGTCATAGACCCAGCCATAGACCCAGCCATAGACCCAGCCATAGACCCAGTCATAGACCATAGACCCAGTCATAGACCCAACCATAGACCTAGTCATAGACCCAGTCATAGACCCAACCATAGACCATAGACCCAGTCATAGACCCAGTCATAGACCCAACCACTGGCCCAGCTCCTTGCCGAGGGGCAGAATATGTGTGGATCATTTATAATAGGATAGCAATCAATAGCATGACAAGTCTAGTCGACCAAGAAAGTCCTATACAAGCCCTCAGTGGCATGGTATATGTTAGCAGTAGGATAATCGTCTTTTTGTCATCGTAAGGTTAGGTGACATCAAACTCCTATACCAGTTGAAGTTTAGATTGAGTCTGACCAAAGAATTTCAACAAATATATATTGTTGTGGTGAGTTTCGGATTTGCTCTGTTTTGATTGACTTGTAGTCCTAAATAGGACCTAAAAAGTCGCTCTTCAGGACTGAAGTCCTGAAGATGTCGGCGCCAACGCCGATGAAACGTCGACTTTTTAGGTCCTTTTTAGAACCACAATTCAATCACAACAGAGCAAATCCGAAACTCACCACAACATTCACCCACTGCTCTGAACCACTTCACCAAACCAAACTCATATTAGTAATCCAGCAAATAGGGTGTGTGAAACAGACTACAATATAACATAGCGAGCAAACTAAACTGCATCTTAAGGTAAACACGATTATAAAGGTCGGTCATTGTTGGTGTGCTAACCTTGAACATGGTAAACAGCAGCTGCTTCACGAGGGTGAGACGCAGCGCCTCTTGTTGGTCCTCAACGTCACGCTCCTCGAACCACAGGCGCACGCGCATAAAGTCGTCGTAGCTCACAGCCTCTGTCAGCTGGTGACCAACCAACAATCACCTTCAATAGCCACAGGTAGCGGTTGCCATGGTGAACCAATGCTCTATCCAGGTTATTTGAGATCAGTTGGCTGGATCCTATGTTCTATCCAGGTTATTTGAGATCAGCTGGCTGGATCCTATGCTCTATCCAGGTTATTTGAGATCAGCTGGCTGGATCCTATGTTCTATCCAGGTTATTAGAGATCAGCTGGCTGGATCCTATGCTCTACCCAGGTTATTTGAGATCAGCTGGCTGGATCCTATGTTCTATCCAGGTTATTTGAGATCAGCTGGCTGGATCCTATGCTCTATCCAGGTTATTTGAGATCAGCTGGCTGGATCCTATGCTCTATCCAGGTTATTTGAGATCAGTTGGCTGGATCCTATGTTCTATCCAGGTTATTTAAGATCAGCTGGCTGGATCCTATGCTATATCCAGGTTATTTGAGATCAGCTGGCTAGATCCTATGCTCTATCCAGGTTATTTGAGATCAGCTGGCTTAATCCTATGCTCTATCCAGGTTATTTGAGATTAGCTGACTGGATCCTATGCTCTATCCAGGTTATTTGAGATCAGCTGGCTGGATCCTATGCTCCATCCAGGTTATTTGAGATCAGCTGGTTGGATCCTATGCTCTACCTAGGTTATTTGAGATCAGCTGGCTGGATCCTATGCTCTATCCAGGTTGTTTGAGATCAGCTGGCTGGATCCTATGCTCTATCCAGGTTATTTGAGATCAGCTGGTTGGATCCTATGCTCTATCCAGGTTATTTGAGATCAGCTGGCTGGATCCTATGTTCTATCCAGGTTATTTGAGATCAGCTGGCTGGATCCTATGTTCTATCCATGTTATTTGAGATCAGCTGGCTGGATCCTATGCTCTATCCAGGTTATTTGAGATCAGCTGGTTGGATCCTATGCTCCATCCATGTTATTTGAGATGAGCTGACTAGATCCTATGCTCTATCCATGTTATTTGAGATGAGCTGGCTGGATGTTATGCTCTATCCAGGAACGTACCTCCGGATCGAATCTGTTGAACTGTTCCCGATGCATTAAGATCTCCTGCGACGTCGGATAGCGCAAGTCGAGCGCGTAGACAACAAAGTCCTTCCAGTCGACGTACTCGGTAGCACCGAAGATCGCGGTCACTATTGGCGGCACATCTGCGATCGCAACGTTCCACGTGGCAGGTAGCACAACTACCTCGCCCTCGGAGGCACGGCACGTGATCACGTCGTCCAAGATCGAGACAAAGGCACGCGTGGGAAGGTACGGAGCTGATACAATGCTGGCCATCTTTTGATGCAATGCTAGTAGATCTCCGATACGGAACTCCGAGTCCAGGAGGCGCTCGCAGAGTGGTATTGGTGGGGGCGGGGGAGGATCGGGGAATAACAGCACCTTCTGGCGGACGAAGAACGTGTCCTGCTCCAGGACGCATTCCTGTTGGATCGGCAGTTCCTCCTCGATAGCGTTGCTGAACACCTACAGGCACAAAGTTGTTCGGGATTTTATTTCAGAAAATACAAAATACATTAGTTTTTAAGTTATTGACCCTGATTATTTTATTTAGATGCATTTAGGAAGCTTGAACTTGGTAATTGTTATAATTTTATGTGGTTCTTTTGTTATTGGAAAATTGTCAGGACTGCTCTTACCCTTGATAAAGTAACAGGTGCAAGTTACGAAACGTTGGGAAATTTAGTTGTTCTTCACTTAGCATTGAAAACCCAGTTGAAATAGTTTTTGTTAAAACTAGTGCTATGTTTACACCAAGTAGACATGAGTCTGGAAACAACCTTCAGGCACAATTCGGACAGTAATCATTTTTGTTCCCACAGTTGTTTCCATAATAAATTGTCAATCAAAAGGCGCATGTCAACGATATAATTTTAAAATCATACGCAACATATCCTTGCATTTGTAACGGTAGTTCAATAGCAGATCGTATAAACCGGCATTTTTTATTATTATGAACAAACGTCTCACAAATTGAGTCCCCGTTTGGGCATCAATTTTTGAGACGGTTATAGTGTTGATAATAATAAAATACCCCGCGCATTGCAAGCGTTTGCAATTTAAATAAGATATCAAATCTAAATGGTCCTCTTTGTATCAATGTCTCCACCTTGACAAGGACGTCTATGCTGGCGATCTCGCGTTCGTACCGCGACTCGATCTCGTCACTAAGGCGATGAAACGTCTTCCTGGCGGCGGCCACCACCTGACTGAGATCAGTCGAGGCCCGAGCTTCTAGCACCTGCAGGCGCGCGTGAACACGATCCACCTCGTTCAATAGCACCGCCTCCCATTCCTCGAACATTTCCTTGGTACCACGTACTGGAGCAGGTGCATCGCTGGCTTGCGTTGTTGACGCCGCCTTGCTTTTACCCTTAGCTTTACCTTTCAACTTAGCCTTCAACTGGGGCTTCGGTGGAGGAATCGAGCGTTGCTTCTTCAGCACGTCCATCTAATAACAAGTTAGGCCATGACTTATAATTTACAGCATTGATTAGATGGGTGACCATCATAAACATGACCAGTTCTGTTCGGGAGAGAGGTTCGAGGGATAAAAGTTAAGCAACACTGCGCTGGGTAAGGTATTGGATGGGTGACCATCATACACATGACCAGTTCTGTTCGGGAGAGAGGTTGGAGGGATGAAAGTTAAGCAACACTGCGCTGGGTCAGGTACTGGATGGGTGACCATCATACACATAACCAGTTCTGTTCGGGAGAGAGGTTGGAGGGATGAAAGTTAAGCAACACTGCGCTGGGTCAGGTATTGGATGGGTGACCATCATACACATGACCAGTTCTGTTCGGGAGAGAGGTTGGAGGGATGAAAGTTAAGCAACACTGCGCTGAGTCAGGTACTGGATGGGTGACCATCATATACATGACCAGTTCTGTTCGGGAGAGAGGTTGGAGGGATGAAAGTTAAGCAACACTGCGCTGGGTCAGGTACTGGATGGGTGACCATCATACACATGACCAGTTCTGTTCGGGAGAGAGGTTGGAGGGATGAAAGTTAAGCAACACTGCGCTAGGTCAGGTACTGGATGGGTGACCATCATACACATGACCAGTTCTGTTCGGAGGGATGAAAGTTAAACAACACTACGCTGGGTCAGGTATTGGATGAGTGACCATCATACACATGACCAGTTCTGTTCGGGAGAGAGGTTGGAGGGATGAAAGTTAAGAAACACTGCGCTGGGTCAGGTACTGGATGGGTGACCATCATACACATGACCAGTTCTGTTCGGGAGAGAGGTTGGAGGAATGAAAGTTAAGCAACACTGCGGTGAGTCAGGTATTGGATGGGTGACCATCATACACATGACCAGTTCTGTTCGGGAGAGAGGTTGGAGGAATGAAAGTTAAGCAACACTGCACTGGATTAGGTATTGGATGGGTGACCATCATACACATGACCAGTTCTGTTCGGGAGAGAGGTTGGAGGAATGAAAGTTAAGCAACACTGCGCTGGGTCAGGTATTGGATGGGTGACCATCATACACATGACCAGTTCTGTTCAGGAGAGAGGTTGGAGGCATGAAAGTTAAGCAACACTGCGCTGGGTCAGGTATTGGATGGGTGACCATCATACACATGACCAGCTCTGTTCGGGAGAGAGGTTGGAGGAATGAAAGTTAAGCAACACTGCGGTGAGTCAGGTATTGGATGGGTGACCATCATACACATGACTAGTTCTGTTCGGGAGAGAGGTTGGAGGGATGAAAGTTAAGCAACACTGCGCTGGGTCAGGTATTGGATGGGTGACCATCATACACATGACCAGTTCTGTTCGGGAAAGAGGTTGGAGGAATGAAAGTTAAGCAACACTGCGGTGAGTCAGGTATTGGATGGGTGACCATCATACACATGACCAGTTCTGTTCGGGAGAGAGGTTGGAGGGATGAAAGTTAAGCAACACTGCGCTGGGTCAGGTATTGGATGGGTGACCATCAAACACATGACCAGTTCTGTTCGGGAGAGAGGTTGGAGGGATGAAAGTTAAGCAACACTGCACTGGGTCAGGTATTGGATGGGTGACCATTATATACATGACCAGTTCTGTTTGGGAGAGAGGTTGGAGGGATGAAAGTTAAGCAACACTGCGCTGAGTCAGGTATTGGATGGGTGACCATCATACACATGACCAGTTCTGTTCGGGAGAGAGATTGGAGGGATGAAAGTTAAGCAACACTGCGCTGGGTCAGGTATTGGATGGGTGACCATCATACACATGACCAGTTCTGTTCGGGAGAGAGGTTGGAGGAATGAAAGTTAAGCAACACTGCGCTGAGTCAGGTATTGGATGGGTGATCATCATACACATGACCAGTTCTGTTCGGGAGAGAGGTTGGAGGAATGAAAGTTAAGCAACACTGCGGTGAGTCAGGTATTGGATTGGTGACCATCATACACATGACCAGTTCTGTTCGGGAGAGAGGTTGGAGGGATGAAAGTTAAGCCACACTGCGGTGAGTCAGGTATTGGATGGTTGACCATCATACACATGACCAGTTCTGTTCGGGAGAGAGGTTGGAGGGATGAAAGTTAAGCAACACTGCGCTGAGTCAGGTATTGGATGGATGACCATCATACACATGACCAGTTCCGTTCGGGAGAGAGGTTGGAGGGATGAAAGTTAAGCAACACTGCGCTGGGTCAGGTATTGGATGGGTGACCATCATACACATGACCAGTTCTGTTCGGGAGAGAGGTTGGGGGGATGAAAGTTAAGCAACACTGCGGTGAGTCAGGTATTGGATGGGTGACCATCATACACATGACCAGTTCTGTTTGGGAGAGAGGTTGGAGGGATGAAAGTTAAGTAACACTGCGCTGAGTCAGGTATTGGATGGGTGACCATCATACACATGACCAGTTCTGTTCGGGAGAGAGGTTGGAGGGATGAAAGTTAAGCAACACTGCGCTGGGTCAGGTATTGGATGGGTGACCATCATACACATGACCAGTTCTGTTCGGGAGAGAGGTTGGAGGGATGAAAGTTAAGCAACACTGCACTGGGTCAGGTATTGGATGGGTGACCATTATATACATGACCAGTTCTGTTTGGGAGAGAGGTTGGAGGGATGAAAGTTAAGCAACACTGCGCTGAGTCAGGTATTGGATGGGTGACCATCATACACATGACCAGTTCTGTTCAGGAGAGAGGTTGGAGGGATGAAAGTTAAGCAACACTGCGCTGGGTCAGGTATTGGATGGATAAATCAAGTAGATTTGAGTCTAAAAACAATCAAAGTGAATATAATTGTATAAAACTGGTTCATCTACCTGTGTGTCCTGCAGTTTCTTTACGTGCCCAGCCAAAGAAAGCGTCGTCTCGCTGATAAACTCGTGGAACGGCGTCGCGACGCTGGCATCGCTGTCGACGTCGGTGAGCAGCGTCTTAGTGACTTCTTTAGCGCGACGTCCGCGCATGCGCTCCTCTTCAAGTGGAAGCTTTGTGCTGGTCACACATGTGTGGACTTCGCCTCCAGCCTCCTCGACTTCCTCGGGGTCCAAGTGGAGCCTTGCAGCGTGCATCTTGGCAAGTCGTGTGTCAGGCAAATCCTTCGCCAGCATCGTCAGGTAGTAGTCGTTGATTAGTTGCAACGTATCGGCGCTCCGGTTCACCTGCAGTAGAGGCAATATCTTGGTTCAAGGTCACATCCACCTTGGCGATTCCAGGACACGCCCACCTAGAGCCACATGGTGATACTAGGACACGCCCACCTAGAGCTACATTGTGATACAAGGACACGCCCACCTAGAGCTACATGTTATACTAGCAGTACCCGCTGCCTACGGCCGCTTTAGATTTTGAGAAAGTTGGCATTTTAGTTTGAATAAGACCACAACCAAAAGTACCATGCAATACCATACAGTACCCCCGTTTATTTTGTTTGAAATTTGCCGCTTATGTCACTCGGGGTTACTGCATTGTGGAAACTCTGTGAATTCCAAAGTGACTACGATGACAATTTCGAAAACAAACGACGTTAGCTGTCAAAAAATTTTCGTGCATGATTTCTTGAAATTTTTCTTAGAGGGTGAAACTTGTGAAATACCTTTTACAATCTGGGCTAGCCAATCTTGCTAGCCAAGACACCAACAATATTTCAGTTCTGTCATTTATTTCCCTTCAGTTCTAGAGATTTTTAAAAGAATTTGACATTGACGTTGACATTGACATTGACGTTTGAATATCCTGAATGCACTGCCACAAAGATAAGTTTAAGAATTCGTTCACCCTGCAGTGGTCAAAAAACCAAACAAATGAATGCATCTGTCAAACTTTTTGCAAAATTATTTATATTTTACGTAAAACGAACGTAAATAACAGCGTTTGGGCTCAATTTCTTCAATAACTTTCATAGGCATGCATGAAGAGTATTACCGAGCTGCTGCGGGTGAGTAAAAGGCAAGTTTTGAATCAAATAAAAATCGAACTGTGAGACATGGCTCCAATTTTCCTAGGCAGGAAATTTCAAACATAATTATCAATATTTCACCAAAAAAACGCTTTTAAATCACCCTCAAAGTGTCACAATAGTGTTGAGATTTTAATTTTGAACAATTATAACCCAATTGCACACGTTTTTAACCAAATTTCGCAATTTCCATCAACATGTACAGAAAAAAATGTTACCCCAGCCAGCAGCCAGAGACAAACTAAAAAAGTTGAACATCGCAATTTAAAGCTTTTATATAAGGTTAATAAAGGGTCACGCCCACCTAGAGCTACATTGTCTATAAAAGGTCACGCCCACCTCTAGTTCCATGTCAACACCAGGTCACGCCCACCTCTAGTTCCACGGCCACCTAGAGCTACATGGTGATACTAGGACGCGCCCACCTAGAGCTACATGGTGATACCAGGACACGCCCACCTAGATCTACAAGGTGATACCAGGACACACCCACCTAGAGCTACATGGTGATACAAGGACACGCCCACCTTGAGCTACCTGGTGATACAAGGTCACGCCCACCTTGAGCTACATGGTGATACCAGGACACGCCCACCTAGAGCTACATGGTGATACTAGGACACGCCCACCTAGAGCTACATGGTGATACCAGGACACGCCCACCTAGATCTACATGGTGATACCAGGTCACGCCTACCTAGAGCTACATGGTGATACAAGGACACGCCCACTTAGAGCTACCTGGTGATACAAGGTCACGCCCACCTAGAGCTACATGGTGATACAAGGTCACGCCCACTTAGAGCTACATGGTGATACTAGGACACGCCCACCTAGATCTACATGGTGATACAAGGACACGCCCACCTAGAGCTACATGCTGATACCAGGACACGCCCACCTAGATCTACATGGTGATACCAGGACACGCCCACCTAGATCTACATGGTGATACCAGGACACGCCCACCTAGAGCTACATGGCAACACCAGGTCACGCCCACCTCTAGTTCCACGGCCACCTAGAGCTACAAGGTCTATAAAAGGTGACGCCCACCTCTAGTTCCACGGCCACCTAGAGCTACAAGGTCTATAAAAGGTGACGCCCACCTCTAGTTCCACGGCCACCTAGAGCTACATGGTCTATAAAAGGTGACGCCCACCTCTAGTTCCACGGCCACCTAGAGCTACAAGGTCTATAAAAGGTGACGCCCACCTCTAGTTCCACGGCCACCTAGAGCTACATGGTCTATAAAAGGTGACGCCCACCTCTAGTTCCACGGCCACCTAGAGCTACATCGTCTATAAAAGGTGACGCCCACCTCTAGTTCCACGGCCACCTAGAGCTACATCGTCTATAAAAGGTGACGCCCACCTCTAGTTCCACGGCCACCTAGAGCTACATGGTCTATAAAAGGTGACGCCCACCTCTAGTTCCATGGCGATGGCCAGGATGTTGGTCAAACAGCACAACTCCTCGCTGACCCAATCATCAGCAATCAAAGTGCGTCGTTGCACTTCGGCCTCGCGCTTGCGTGCGTCGCACATGTTCCAGAGGAGACTGCGCAGTTCGGCCAGACGACAATAGAGCTCGTTCTTCATCTCCAAGTCTGGACGCAACTCCTCGTCGATCTCGTTGTACCGGATCTGGAAGGTGAACACGTGATCCTGCTTGGTATCCGGTCGTCGGATAAACTCGGAGATCTCGCGCTGCACGTGGTTCAGATAGGGGATGATCTTGGCGTGATAGACACGTTTTAAGAAGAATAGCTCTTTGAAGTCGTCCACGAACACCTCCTCCATGTTCTGCCACATGGTTGCCATGGCGTCGCGTACTTCGGGGGGCGTTAACTCGAGACAGGTGAACTGCCAGCCGTCGTCACCTGGCTTGGGAGGCGGTGGAGGCGTCAGAGATCGCTCGACGCTCTCGCTAGGCGCTGGTATCTGATCTATGACGGGCTCCTCTGGAGGCTCTTCTATCGGTAACACTTCGACAACCACTTCTTCTTGCTCCTTCTCTTTGGATTTACCCTTCTTTTTGTCGCCCTTGCTGCCTTTTTCTTTCTTCTTGTTCCCCTTTTCCCCTTTACCTTTACCCTCCTTCGTCCCTTTCCCTTTCTTCTTGCCTTCCTTGCCCTCCGTCTCTACAGCTGTTGGCTCTGTGGCAGCACTTTCTTTCACCGACTTCTTTGAACCCTCTTTCTCCTTCTTCCCTTTCTTGCGGACCTTCCCGGCCACCTGCTTTACGTCTGTCACCTTCTTCGCCAACTGCTGCGACTGCGCGAACGCTTTCTCCACCTCGTCGATGACGTCGCCGAAGAGTTCAACCGACGTCTTCAGTGGTAGTTGCATGTCGCCGACAATCAGTTTAGCCAACTGTTTCAGTGTCGCGAAGTCGAGGGTTCGATAGAAGAAGTCGTAGTTGATGCCCTGATCTGTGTATACGTTTTCTAGTGGAGTCAGGGCCTCCTCGACGATCACTTCTTGGAATGGTTCGCCCTCCACTTCGGCCTTCTTGGCGGCTATGTACGCGGTGAAGTAAGTGCGGAACTCGTCGGTCGGTGCTGGAGGTAGAGTGTTTGGTACAAGCTTGGACACCCGTAACTCGGGCAGTGGTACGATCTGAAACGAGGACCGTGTGTAAAGTATCTAGGCATGGTATTGCCTGAATAAAGCCTGAATACAGCCTGAATACAGCCTGAATACAGCCTGAATACAGCCTGAATACAGCCTGATTACAGCCTGAATACAGCCTGAATACAGCCTGAATACAGCCTGAATACAGCCTGAATACAGCCTGAATACAGCCTGAATACAGCCTGAATACAGCCTGAATACAGCCTGAATACAGCCTGAATACAGCCTGAATACAGCCTGAATACAGCCTGAATACAGCCTGAATACAGCCTGAATACAGCCTTAATACAGCCTGAATACAGCCTGAATACAGCCTTAATACAGCCTGAATACAGCCTTAATACAGCCTGAATACAGCCTGAATACAGCCTGAATACAGCCTGAATACAGCCTGAATACAGCCTAAATACAGCCTGAATACAGCCTGAATATAGCCTGAATACAGCCTGAATACAGCCTGAATACAGCCTGAATATAGCCTGAATACAGCCTGAATACAGCCTGAATACAGCCTGAATACAGCCTGAATACAGCCTGAATACAGCCTGAATACAGCCTGAATACAGCCTGAATACAGCCTGAATACAGCCTGAATACAGCCTGAATACAGCCTGAATACAGCCTGAATACAGCCTGAATACAGCCTGAATATAGCCTGAATATAGCCTGAATACAGCCTGAATACAGCCTGAATACAGCCTGAATACAGCCTGAATACAGCCTGAATACAGCCTGAATACAGCCTGAATACAGCCTGAATACAGCCTGAATACAGCCTGAATACAGCCTGAATACAGCCTGAATACAGCCTGAATACAGCCTGAATACAGCCTGAATACAGCCTGAATACAGCCTAAATACAGCCCAAATATAGCCCAAATATAGCCCAAATATAGCTCAAATATAGCCCAAATATAGCCCAAATATAGCTCAAATATAGCCCAAATATAGCCCAAATATAGTCCAAATATAGCCCAAATATAGCCCAAATATAGTCTAAATGTAGCCTAAATGTAGCCTAAATGTGGCAAATGCAGTCCCATATGACTCCATAGTTTGATCATCCGAATGCCCTTTATGATGGTTTTTAGACTCATGTCTACTTGATTTAAACTTAGCAATAGTTTTAACAAAAACTATTTTGAATGCTCAGTAATATAGCTGTCCTTTACTTAGCATTCAAAACCCATTTCAAATAGTGTTTGTTAATCCTTATGCCCTGTGCAAAGACTTATAACTAATTTTGTTACATTATTTTTAACATTTTTGACTTTAGGCAGCGGAAACTATTTAAAAAATAGGTTATAGTTTAAAGAAATTAGTTATAGAACAAGGTATGAATGTAAGATTGTAAATAAAATGGATAAATGTGGGAAATAATTTACTTAGGCATAAGAGAATATAAAAAGTGACCTGCAAAGATTAGAAAAAGTAGAAATGTCAATGAATTTAGTAGAAATGTAAGGCAACATATGACACAAATGTAATGCAATAGAATAGCAAAATGCTAAATAAAAACATACAAATACCAACACATGCAATAACTAGGCTGTCTATGTCATGGATATCATAGACTCTGCATACCTTCATATAGGTAGGTAGGTACACATTACAGATATTCGCTTTTAACAAATAAAACATTTCAATTCACTGGTATGCATTTTCTCAGTGAATATCAAACTGGTTGCTGTCAGACAAGGAAGGTGCTGTACCTCTTCAGAAGTCTCATCAATGGTCCGCTCTTCGATTTCTTCGATCACCTCAACAGTCTCTGGCTCCAGGGGTTCTGTGCTCGGCAGTCGTCGGCCCGTGAGGACCTCCTCTAACAACGACGCCTGCTCGTAGCTCACCGGGAAGTTGAAGATTACCCAGCCCTGAGAAGACGTTCTGTTTACAAGTCTAGTCATGCGGCACTTGTTTGATGAGTGGATGATGATGAACCTAACCTAGCCTAGAAGGGAGGAGGGGAAACCCGGTGCCGGCACGTAGCCTACTCCTGTCGAAGACCAAGGGGATCACCGGGTTAACGTCCCTTCCGAAGGACGCTACAACGTGAACAACAGGATTCCTCCACAAATCCATGCTGTCGAGAGGTTGATAAGCAAGGCGAGTGAAGTTGCTGTACTAACTTTCATCCCTCCAACCTCTCTCCCAAACAGAACTGGTCATGTGTATGATGGTCACCCATCCAATACCTGACCCAGCGCAATGTTGCTTAACTTTCATCCCTCCAACCTCTCTCCCGAACAGAACTGGTCATGTGTATGATGGTCACCCATCCAATACCTGACCCAGCGCAGTGTTGCTTAACTTTCATCCCTCCAACCTCTCTCCCGAACAGAACTGGTCATGTGTATGATGGTCACCCATCCAATACCTGACCCAGCGCAGTGTTGCTTAACTTTCATCCCTCCAACCTCTCTCCCGAACAGAACTGGTCATGTGTATGATGGTCACCTATCCAATACCTGACTCAGCGTAGTGTTGCTTAACTGCGGTGATCTAACGAGGACCGGTGTTTCCAACACGCCAAACCGTTGGGTCGTGGTGACCTCGTGAGTTAGTTGCAGGTACAAGGGGATATTTAAGCCAGAGGAGAAACAGAGTAACTATCAAGTACCGCCTTAAACTTAAAAACCTCCCATACAAGTAGCAGGAGATAGGTATCGCAAGATACTAAAGTATTGGTATCTGTAGATATGAAATACCTTTTTTATAAAGTATCTTTATATTGTATCTCAGATAGATAAGTTACAGATAAGTTACAGTGTATCTCAGATAGATACAGATTTTAAAGTTTTTTTTTCTATTTTCATTGGACAGAAGCTACTTTCCAGTATTTTTGGGTAATTTGTAACGCAGGAAATACCAGATGCAAGTGCAGTGGAGTTCAGAAAACGAGTGGTGGGAAGGGTAAGTCATAGAAGAGGCAATTTTAATTTAAAAAAATATCGAGTCACTTCAATTATACTTTTGTGAAAATATCTTGTATCCATGTTTCTCAGCTAATTGTTTTATTATCTTGCCAATCCTTGACTAGAAGGACATTAAATGGGGTCTAATTAGAACGTGATTAATTGATTTCCTTGGAGTGCACTTAGGACGAGAGACCGCGTAGTGTAAAGCAATGTCAGGAACCAACAATAAAAACAAGCGACACGTCACAGCATTTGTATTAGGATGATATCTGATTTAAATTGCAAACGCTTGCAATGCGCGGGGTATTTTATTATTATCAACACTATAACAGTCTCAAAAATTGATGCCCCAACGGGGCAATGAAAAAAAAATGCCCATTTGGGCATTAATTTTGAGACGGTTATAGTGTTGGTAATAATAATAAAATGCTACGTTACCTTCATGTCGGGCCCCTTGGCTTTGAGCAGCTCGACCAGCATGTTGACCAACAATGAATCTGGAATCTGCTCGCCCATGCAGAGAACGTCGAACGCTTGTTGCCCAAGGGACGCCGTCCAGCTGAGCAGAGGGTCATCGTCAGGGATCATTCGCGGAGTCTGCGTCTCCTTTTCCTCACGCGGGACACCCTCATAAATATCCACTATCACCTCTTCCGTCAACGCCTTCTCTTTCTTCCCTTTGCCAGCCTTGCCAGCCTTGCCCTTTTTCTTCTCGAGTTTCTTCTCCATTTTCTTCTTCTCCTTCTTGTCCGCCTTGTTCTTCTTCGCCTGCTTCTTCTCTTGCTTGCTAACTTTCGAGGTCGGCGCACTCTTGATTTCGTCCAGCGCATGTTTGGTCGCCTGGCAGAGTCGCAGGTCAATGTCGCGTACCACCGCCATCTCCTTCTGAAACGCCTCCAGACAGAAGTTGACGGCGTCCTCTAGCAACACGACGGCGATCTGCCGCTTGGCTAGCAACTGATGCAACGTCTCGAGCACCTCGGGACTCTCGACGCCTACCACGATGGCGGCGGCGTCCATCGGCGGCAGTTCGGCAGGCTTGGGAGGCGGCGGCAACGGATACTTGAGGTCGAGGAGACGATGCACGATGAAGCCGAGCACTGTCTGTACCTCGGCGTCACCAGAAACCTCTGGACAAACCTCCTCTAGTAGCCACGGGCCGACCAAACCCAAGTACTCTCGCAGATCGTGCTCGTTCAACACGTCCTGTCGACCGAACTCGGCGAGTACGATCTCCTCCATTTCCTTGGCGTACTCGTCGTCGACGATCTTCTCGACGTCCTCGATCAGCTCGAAGATCGGTTGGTTCTTGATGAAGATCTCCTTCCACTCGTTCCAGATCTTGTTCGGAATGACGTTCTCGTTCTGCTCGCGGTAGTCGGCGGCCTTGGCGGCGAGCTCGACAAACGCCTCCATGACGTCCATGCACATGTCGTAGTGCTTCTCGTATCTGAGCTGCATCTTCTCGGCGTACAGCTTGGCGTGTAGCTCACGGTTGCGGTCGCCCTCGTAGGCGTTTATCTGCCTTTGTTCGGCAACCTCGTTGCGTTCGCGGTCCAACGCGTCGCTAAATTCTTGGTCGCGTCTTGCAATGAACATCCGCTCGACTAGCGCTCGGTTCTCGGCGACCAACTTCTTCTCATGACGCACTTGAAACAACTTGGTTGTCATCTGTTTTTCATACTGCGATTGTTTCAGTAGCTTCTTGGTGATCAGATTGTCTAGTTCTTGCTCCTGCGCGTCGATCAGCTTCCGCCACAGCTCCTTGGCCAACAAGTTCTGCATCTGTAACTCGAACATACGCGTGGCGGCCTCTTTCCTCGTCTTCTGGTGCAATTGCTTGATGAACTCCCTGGCGTTGTTTGGGTTCACGCAGCCGCATGATGCGTCGTATACCTTCACTCGCTCGCCCAACATTTGCAACTGCGAATACGAAAAGTCCATCTCTTCGTTGTCGTCTGCGCTCAACCGCTCATTCATTTCATCGATCTCTGTTTTCATCTCCACTGAAATACTCGACGGTCGGTCAATGTCCTCCGGTTTTTCCACATACTCGAAATACATTTTCGGTTCTTGTTTTTTGTCAAATTTCCTCTGATTTTCCCTGCACAGTCGCTTGACATCCTCGAATTTCTTTTTGTGCTTCTCAATCAAGTCATTTCTTTCGACAAATGGCCTGTAAAGAATGCTCCTCACCGTCGATATCGAGTGCGTGGTACTTGAGCCTCGCAGAGATGGCATTCGAGCGACATGAAACCGTGATAACATCTCGCTCACGCAATCCGCCTTCTTCTGTTGATCCACGAAATGTGCTTGGTCTGAATTCTCAAGACACAGAAATATTTGATAAAAGAGGCGAATAGCTGTCGACCCCACTCGATCCGCGATCTCCCGTAGCGTGTTGTCGTCGCATTCCACGCCGATATACTCGAGCCATTTGTGTAGAAGCTTTAAATTTAAAAACCTTGATCCTGCGTCGCTTGCTGTCACGATCTGTTGAAGTTGCTCGGCGTTTATAATGTCGTAGCTGTGTAGCAAACGTCCCAGGAGTATTCCATCGCTTACATGGACGCCAAAAAACAGAGGATCCATATCGAAAATCACCCCCAACCTCGTGCTGAGCCATCTCTGCAATATTTCATTCATTTTTCCTGCACTGTTTTTACATCCGAGGGATAAGTGTTTCGCTGGAATTTGTTAATTGTTTATTTGAAATGTTTAGCCGAGCTTTGCTCGATGATTTGACACTCATCTTGTTTACTCATCTGTCAGTTTCAACTGTCAGTGTGATTCTGCTGTTACTCAAAACATCTACGTCATAGGTCACCGCCTTCTCAAAAACAATTCTAGAATGTCAGAATTATTTTTTGAAAAAAAAAAAAAAAAATACATAAACTACAATCAGATATTTCTAGTCTTGAGGAGCAGATAGAAAAATAATTTAATTGTCAGACCAGTAAACGATCAGGTTACATTAAAATTTAAACGAGCCAGGGTCATTTCACATCAAAACGGCACAATTGGAAACAATTTTTTGACATTCACATCTTAAATTCTTTTCAAAATTGCCGAGTTTGTTACCCAAGTCACCAAATGCACAAAATGATTATTTTGAAAATGTATGCCAACTAATTTGGAAGATATGAACTTCTTTATGACCTTAGTTCCGTATTTTAGCCGATATCTAAGGAACTATTCAAGTTACAGACTAGTTCAAGGACACATTCCTTATAAGAAAATTGGTTTTTCAAAATTTCGATTTCGAAGAGTGATCGGTCCGAGTGACACGAAAAAAGAGCGAGTAAAAATAACCTTTGAAGCACAAACAATTTTTAAAATGAAAAATTATATAATCCATAACTTGACGGGAGATTTGCATGGACCATGCTAACAGACGTGCAGAAACACAACTAAATGCATACACATCTATACAATAAAAAAATCATAACTTCTGATCAGACGGCTGTTAATGATTCATTTTATTTAAAGAAGAGATAATAAGCAGGAGATACTTGAAAAAAAAAACATTTTCAGAAAAAAAAAATTACTTCATGAATTATTAAGGGTTGAAATTTAAGGGTGGATTTTTTTCACCCCTAAACTTGATAAGTAAGCAATTAATGTACTTTTTCTTGTTAATTACAGCTTGATTATCATTCTAGAACAAGTCCTATTCTTTTAAGTTTATTTGTTCAAACGCTAGAGTGAATATAGTGAGTTGCCGTGCGGGGCAAAAAGTAAAATATTTGGTTTTTCCATCTCCTGCCACGGGCAAACCGCTAGGCGTATGGCAAAAACATTTTAAGATAGGTTGTTATTTCCAGTGTTCAAAATCTCTTGAAAATTTTGTAAAATTCTGAGATAGTAAAGGTTTTGAGTGACAGGCACTTGATATGGAATGACCTGGTAGTGAAGGTTTTGAGTGACGGGCACTTGAAATGGAATGACCTGATAGTGAAGGTTTTGAGTGACGGGCACTTGATATGGAATGACCTGATAGTGAAGGTTTTGAGTGACGGGCACTTGATATGGAATGACCTGATAGTGAAGGTTTTGAGTGACGAGCACTTGATATGGAATGACCTGATAGTGAAGGTTTTGAGTGACAGGCACTTGATATGGAATGACCTGATGGTGAAGGTTTTGAGTGACGGGCACTTGATATGGAATGACCTGATAGTGAAGGTTTTAAGTGACGGGCACTTGATATGGAATGACCTGATAGTGAAGGTTTTGAGTGACGAGCACTTGATATGGAATGACCTGATAGTGAAGGTTTTGAGTGACAGGCACTTGATATGGAATGACCTGATGGTGAAGGTTTTGAGTGACGGGCACTTGATATGGAATGACCTGATAGTGAAGGTTTTGAGTGACGGGCACTTGATATGGAATGACCTGATAGTAAAGGTTTTGAGTGACGGGCACTTGATATGGAATGACCTGATAGTGAAGGTTTTGAGTGACGGGCACTTGATATGGAATGACCTGATAGTGAAGGTTTTGAGTGACGGGCACTTGATATGGAATGACCTGATAGTGAAGGTTTTGAGTGACGGGCACTTGATATGGAATGACCTGATAGTGAAGGTTTTGAGTGACAGGCACTTGATATGGAATGACCTGATAGTGAAGGTTTTGAGCGACGGGCACTTGATATGGAATGACCTGATAGTGAAGGTTTTGAGTGACGGGCACTTGATATGGAATGACCTGATAGTGAAGGTTTTGAGCGACGGGCACTTGATATGGAATGACCTGATAGTGAAGGTTTTGAGTGACGGGCACTTGATATGGAAAGACGCGCAAATATACACCTACTTTTGTCATTATAAGAGCCGGTGGAGATTTAGGACAACATGCTTTCATGTTAGGAAAACAAGGATGGACTTCCCCATCGGTGGGATTACAGGCACGGTAATAATATTTAAATACTTTATTTACAATGTGTATACTTCTCTAGTAATCAGCTGATAGGTTAAGTATAATTCTAAGCTAAGTACTATTTCTGTCAGATGCAGTTGCCGCCTTCATCAGAAATCTTGCAATCTGAACAGGAATCATGGAACATTTTCTGATCGGCTGCAGCCAAAATACAACGTTTAGGAATCCGACTCTATCTTACCTGGCTCTGGGTTCGGAAATGATTAATCACCGGCTAGACTAAGGACGACATACGAAACTAATAAATCCTAGCAGACACCACAATACAAGAAAAATAGCGCAGTAATACCAGCTACTGACATTGGTAACTACTACACTCATTTGACAAGATTTGACACTCTGGTTTAGTTTATAATTGGTACCAGTAACTACCAATTCTAACAAAACAACGTCTCGAAACGATACCTTACTATCACCTTGACGAATCCCACCGATCGCAAACACTTTCCAGCATCGATTTCTAAACACTCGGTCGAAATTTTAGTATAACGCACCGATTCTAACCTTCGTGAAGCCCAAACAATCGGCTTACAACGAGCGGCAAGTCCCAACGTTCATTCGCCCAACTCCCTAATTCCAAGACGCTCTACGTTTTAAATCGGGCAAAACACAAGCTCCATTAACGCCTGAAAAACCGCACTTTCTCCACATGTTTTAAACAGCAGCTAAAATAATAAATTAGTACGACTGTCATTTTAAGAACTATTTTGGTCCGAGCCAGTATTTCGTTTGGTTCACGGTCTCACCACCACCGATCCACGTTTAGGAGTTTCTGAGCCCAAACTTTAATATCAATATCAAAATCACGACGACAGATGGTCGCACGATGAGAGGTAGGCAGGCGTCTACAGGTTTGAGCATTATTTGTCAAGAAATACGCAAACGTAGCGCCTGCATCGAGCCAAGCAGGCGTTCTACGGGCGAGAGCAAAATAAATTAGTAAAATACCGAGAGCAAGACCACACGGTTGCCATGACAAACCAAACTATTTCATCTTCCATCTCATTGGAGCCCGGCGGCTGCAGAGAGCCACTTCGACAGACTCAAAGTCACTGGATTCTGCTCGGCTTTTCCAGCTTCTTTCGTCATCAGTCCCACGATTTGCACCGTTTCGTTCAACCCTCCAATGAAAATAGAGTGCAACGAGGCTGGATATTCATTGTGGTAAAGACGGAAAGACAGAGGGAATGCAGCTTAGCAAACATTGAAGATAACGACAACAAACCATCTTCCAAATTCTCCAAATTTCTCAATTTTCTTTCTTGGAACGGGATTGTTCCTTCGTTCTAGCCTTGTTTACTCCAATGTTAATCCTTTTATCTTTTCACAAGGCCTATGAATTAAAGGGATCATTGCCTAGCATAGAGTGGGATCATTGCCTAGCCTGGAGGCAAGGGGATTATTGCCTAGCATAGAGACAAGGTATCATAGCAAAGTTCTGGCAGCTGCCAGAACTTGGCAAGGTATTATTGCCTAGCCTGGCAGCTGCCAGAACTTAGCAAGGGTATTATTGCCTAGCCTGGCAGCTGCCAGAACTTAGCAAGAGTATTATTGCCTAGCCTGGAGGCAAGGTATTATTGCCTAGCCTGGAGGCAAGGTATCATTGCCTAGCCTGACAGCTGCCAGAACTTGGCAAGAGTATTATTGCCTAGCCTGGAGGCAAGGTATTATTGCCTAGCCTGGAGGCAAGGTATCAGTGCCTAGCCTGGCAGCTACCAGAACTTGGCAAGGTATCAGTGCCTAGCCTGGCAGCTGCCAGAACTTGGCAAGGTATTATTGCCTAGCCTGGCAGCTGCCAGAACTTGGCAAGGTATTATTGCCTAGCCTGGCAGCTGCCAGAACTTGGCAAGGGCACTCCATCAGCTGGGCGCCTGCAACTCGACCAGCAGGTGCGTGTACAGGTGATTCAAAGTCACAGCCTTGCGAGTGTAACGCAAGCTGTTGAGCCCGTCGGTACGGAATCTCTTCTGCCCGGTGTTGAGATACTGGTAGCGCTTGGGGTTCGGCTTCTCCTTCTTGTGCGTCAGCATCTTGTACCGGGCGATGTTGACCGGGTAGCGTGAGATGTGGAACCCGAAGTACTTGACCCGGTTGGACATGTCGTCGTCTTCGCCGCCCCAGCCCCAGAACATGTTGCTGAACCCGTTGACTGCCTGGAACGTAAAGAACGTGTCAATTGTGTGCAGTTCCATGTGATAACCTAGTTTTAAGATCCTTGTGTGCTATGCTTGTGCTTATTGCTATGTCAATTGTGTGCAGTCCCATATGATAACCAAGTTTTAAGATCCTTGTGTGCTATGCTTGTGCTTATTGCCATGTCAATTGTGTGCAGTCCCATATGATGACCAAGTTTTAACATCCTTGTGTGCTATGCTTGTGCTTATTGCTATGTCAATTGTGTGCAGTCCCATATGATAACCAAGTTTTAACATCCTTGTGTGCTATGCTTGTGCTTATTGCTATGTCAATTGTGTGCAGTCCCATATGATAACCAAGTTTTAACATCCTTGTGTGCTATGCTTGTGCTTATTGCTATGTCAATTGTGTGCAGTCCCATATGATAACCAAGTTTTAACATCCTTGTGTGCTATGCTTGTGCTTATTGCTATGTCAATTGTGTGCAGTCCCATATGATAACCAAGTTTTAAGATCCTTGTGTGCTATGCTTGTGCTTATTGCCATGTCAATTGTGTGCAGTCCCATATGATGACCAAGTTTTAACATCCTTGTGTGCTATGCTTGTGCTTATTGCTATGTCAATTGTGTGCAGTCCCATATGATAACCAAGTTTTAACATCCTTGTGTGCTATGCTTGTGCTTATTGCTATGTCAATTGTGTGCAGTCCCATATGATAACCAGGTTTTAAGATCCTTGTGTGCTATGCTTGTGCTTATTGCTATGTCAATTGTGTGCAGTCCCATATGATAACCAAGTTTTAAGATCCTTGTGTGCTATGCTTGTGCTTATTGCTATGTCAATTGTGTGCAGTCCCATATGATACCCAAGTTTTAAGATCCTTGTGTGCTATGCTTGTGCTTATTGCTATGTCAATTGTGTGCAGTCCCATATGATAACCAAGTTTAAATATCCTTGTGTGCTATGCTTGTGCTTATTGCTATGTCAATTGTGTGCAGTCCCATATGATGACCAAGTTTTAAGATCCTTGTGTGCTATGCTTGTGCTTATTGCTATGTCAATTGTGTGCAGTCCCATATGATAACCAAGTTTTAACATCCTTGTGTGCTATGCTTGTGCTTATCGCTATGTCAATTGTGTGCAGTCCCATATGATAACCAAGTTTTAAGATCCTTGTGTGCTATGCTTGTGCTTATTCCCATGTCAACTGTGTGCAGTCCCATATGATAACCAAGTTTTAACATCCTTGTGTGCTATGCTTGTGCATATTGCTGTACCTGGAACTGAGATCTCGTGAGTGCGCTGACGCCACCGAACAAGTCTCCGTACGGCAGCTTGTATCGGAAAACGTTGACGGCTACGGACATGTGTCTCGGCTGCTCGGGACACGTGTAGAGGTTGCGATCGTCCTCGGGCAGGAGGTCAACGTCGTGGAACACGAAGCAGTCGAAGTCGTAGAGCTTGAGCGCCTCAACGAACCCGACGTTCATGAGCATGGCTCGGTTGAACGGTCCCGTGCCCGCCTGCTCCACTACGAAGATGCCGTAGTCAAGCTGCTGTCGCTGTAGCAACGGGTGCAGGTTGGTGAGGAAAACGCGCAGGTGCTGCTCTCGGTCGCGGTATGAGACGACCACGGCCACGCGGTCCCGAGACTGGCAAGTGGAGGGACGGTACCGGCCGCCCGGCTCCAGCATTGGGAACTGTCGCTCAAGCTCGGCCATTGGTGGTGCAGTGCGGAGAACCTGTGGCACACAAATATCTTGGAGGTTATGTTTGCACCAAAGTTAGCCCGCTGTCTCTAACACCCAACATGTCAAGTGTTTTACACGCAACGTGTTCCGAACTTGATGAGTTTCAAACGCGCGTTTCATTGCAAAATAAAATTCTCTGTAAATAATTGTTCTGTAACCTGAGATATTTATATCAATTATAATCAAAGATGTAAACAATGAAGGTGTAAAAATAAAGCAACAACTTTCGGATCAAAATGCTGAAAAATAACCAAACGATCCCAAAATATTCCCAGTGGGTGTTGGACCTTACATAGTTTTAAAAAATGTTTCTAACAGTAAAACTGTAAAACTGTACTGGCTGTTGCTATTGTCACTGGAGAGAAGAAACTGATTCCTTGAATCAGTGATAAAGATGAAATGTTAACAAACAACATCGTGGTCTCAGATTCAACTTGTGGATCGTTAGGTTCTTTCCGGGGCAATCAGCGTTGATTGGATCTTGATCCTTCACCGCTATTTGTTACTAAAGTGAAGCATCAGAGAACATAGAATTATGATGGTTTTGAGACTCATGTCTACATGATTTATTCTTAGCTAATTTTTATATATCTTACTATTTTGTGTGGTTCTTTTGTTATTGGAAAATTGCCAGGACTGCTCTTACCCTAAAGTAACAGGTACAAGTTACGAAACGTTGGGAAATTTAGTTGTTCTTTACTTAGCATTGAAAACCCATTTGTAATAGTTTTTGTTATAACATAGAATTAGTTAAAGCTCTAGCGTAGTGTAATAAGCCCTGGTGATAGGAAGATCTACAAGAGCTGATGGACACGTGTGAGCCGCCCACCCACCTTGATTGGCCCCTCAAGGTCCGGAGGTATTGGCGGACAGAGCGGTCGCCCAGCAACCGCTACAGTCGTGCTGGTTAAGTTGCTGCCAGGCATACCAGGCGGCGCCAGGGTACTGTTAGCTGACACCGAGGCCGGCATTTCAGCGACCGTCTCGTTGAAGATAAGGCCACGTGCGCGGGCACGCGACGGCCTCGTGTCATGTACGCTGACATTCAGACCGAACAGCGCGTCGAGCTGCTTGCTCTCGTAGATCGTACTGAACGTGTACTGCAACGCGGCCAGGACCAGCACCGCCACCACGAGCAGCTTGAAGAAGTTCGCGGCAACCCACGACTGGCCCGGCGCTGGCGTCATCAAACTCTCTACGTCCGGCCACGCGCTAGAGCTGCAAGTGAAAGTACACGTTAGACAGGGCGTGATGGGACATGGGGGCAGGGTCCAGGCAAGGCTGGGACATGGGACATGGGACATGGGAGCAGGGTCCAGGCAAGGTTGGGACACGGGACTTGGGGGCAGGGTCCAGGCAAGGCTAGGACATGGGACATGGGGGCAGGGTCCAGGCAAGGCTGGGACACGAGACATGGGACATGGGGCAGGGTCCAGGCAAGGCTGGGACACGGGACATGGGACATGGGGGCAGGGTCCCAGGCAAGGCTAGGACATGGGACATGGGGGCAGGGTCCAGGCAAGGCTGGGACATGGGACATGGGACATGGGGGCAGGGTCCAGGCAAGGCTGGGACATGAGACATGGGGGCAGGGTCCAGGCAAGACTGGGACATGGGACGTGGGGGCAGGGTCCAGGCAAGGCTGAGACATGGGACATGGGGGCAGGGTCCAGGCAAGGCTGGGACATGGGATATGGGGGCAGGGTCCAGGCAAGGCTGGGACATGGGACATGGGGGCAGGGTCCAGGCAAGGCTGGGACATGGGACATGGGACATGGGGGCAGGGTCCAGGCAAGGCTGGGACATGGGGGCAGGGTCCAGGCAAGGCTGGGACACGAGACATGGGACATGGGGGCAGGGTCCAGGCAAGGCTGGGACACGAGACATGGGACATGGGGGCAGGGTCCACGTTAGGCAGGGCTCGATGGGACATGGGGGCAGGGTCCAGGCAAGGCTGAGACATGGGACATGGGGGCAGGGTCCACGTTAGGCAGGGCTCGATGGGACATGGGGGCAGGGTCCAGGCAAGGCTGAGACATGGGACATGGGGGCAGGGTCCACGTTAGGCAGAGCTCGATGGGACAGGGCAGTAGACAACCACGCTACCTTCAAGTGACAGTCCGTATTGCACAAGCAAGCGACCTTGTGTCTGAAATCCGGCATGGATAGCAGTAGTCACTATCTTAAGTAGGTAACAAAAGGATGAAGATAAGTCAAGTCTAAATATTGGCAACATAAACGCGATCTCGCTCGTGGTAATGCATGTAGACTTACATAGATTAGTTCGAGTGGTCAACAGTGGGTGCCCCACACGGCCACGGGACGCACCTAACCTGGGTGGGTGCTAGACTAACTCCGAGGTCCTAACGCCGAGGTCCTAGCTCCAAAGTATGTCACAGACTAGTTCTACAAACTTTGTCTGGACCAGTTAGACCGATATGAGCCAGTACCTCCTGATAGCGGCTAATCTACTCGATCAGAAGGCGTGTCAATTGGCCTAGCTTCAATTATGTCAATTGATTTGATAATGAATTACTTTTAAAAATAAAAACAGACATTCAATGGCAGTCAGATAACACGTGTTGGCACGCGATTAGTTTGAATTGTGTGCAAATCTTAACGCAAATCTGAAAGCGGCATTTACCCTTCAAAATTAATTTTTATTATCGATTTGGAAGATTTAATTATGACATTTGGATTATAAAAAATATCTCGCGTGTCCACGGCCGTCCGTGTAGAAATTGCCAAAGTCCGTGTTTTTCAGCTTGGGTGCTTAGAATACAAACTCCCATAAGAAATAACCCGTAGTGCTTTTTCAACCCCTAGCACCTGGACAAACCTCTCATCAGATAAAATTCAAATAATTTGAGTAAAGTCCTCCATTCTTCCTCTGTGTTGAAATAATTTGGCTTTATGATAAGATTATTCGTTTAGCCACGGTAAGTGAATTACCGCAGGTATGTAATTAGCATGTTGCATATTTTCGTGCAGTGCCGCTCTGAGCGGATAGGGGATAGGGCAGGGAGGGGGTAGGGCAGGGAGGTGATAGGGCAGGGAGGGGATAGGGCAGGGAGGGGATAGGACAGGGAGGTGATAGGGCAGGGAGGTGATAGGACAGGGAGGTGATAGGGCAGGGAGGGGATAGGACAGGGAGGTGATAGGGCAGGGAGGGGATAGGGCAGGGAGGTGATAGGGCAGGGAGGGGATAGGGCAGAGAGGGGATAGGGCAGGGAGGGGATAGGGCAGGGAGGGGATAGACTTTTGGTGACTTTGGCCAACGGAGCGGCCGCAGGGAAAGACAGTACTCTACAAGAGAATCGTACTCAGCTCGCAGATCGCGCCGCGCGAAAAGCCACAAATCTTAGATAATTAATTGCAAATCTACATTTTCAGATAATTCTTTTAAATAGATCAATTTCAATTCATACTACAGTTTAAAGTCTATGGTGAAAAATTAATTTCTAAGCGTAAATGCTCATTAACGCTTAAATGTACCATTTAACACATATGATCGGTATTGACACTAAAAGGCACTTACCCAACTCAAAACGTGAGCGACCTAACACTGCAGTCACTTGCTTTGAAACACCTCCGCGAAAGTAATCTTCAGATTTAAATACAAATAGTATATTCGCTGAAAGGAGTGTTAATGCTTGTTGTTTAAAGGGGGTATTGCCGTGCAGGGCCTATGTTCAACAGCTCACTGGTAATATCGCTTACAATGCAAGCAACTTGTTGTAAATATTGCATTTGTTGGTACAGTTTTGTTTATTGTTTTGAGTTATCGTTGCTTACTTCGAGGTTTGTTGTTTTGAGCTTCCGGTCAATTAGTCACGTGACGAACGTGCCGTGAATGAACCAACCTGAAGCGTGACTGTTCGTGACAAGACGAGGACGCTTCCTCGAGGAAGTGGCAAGGAAGTGACAAGGAAGTGACAAGGAGCGGTTGTATGAACTTCCTCACAGCAAAAGAGCTCACAAAATAAATGTCACTCTGATAATAATATAAAAAAAGTGCGTTTCTTTCTGTATTTTCTGCGGTCAGTCCAAGCTAAAGTAATGAGCAAATTTAAATAAAGTGGCCATACGGGCTTCTGAGATACAATAATGACATCGTTATTTGTACAAATCTCTATTTTATCATACGAATATTTAGAAAACTTTGCTGGATGTGTTCGAGACGCCAAATATGATTGCTGGCGTCCCACAGGTTTTCGAAAAAGAAATCCATAAAAAAGCAAAAAAAAAAAAAAAATCTCAATTGTTTAGAGTTGGAGAAATGAAAATTAAGCAACACTGCGCTGAGTCAGGTATTGGATGGGTGACCATCATACACATGACCAGTTCTGTTCGGGAGAGAGGTTGGAGGGATGAAAGTTAAGCAACACTGTGCTGGATCAGGTGTTGGATGGGTGACCATCATACACATGACCAGTTCTGTTCGGGAGAGAGGTTGGAGGGATGAAAGTTAAGCAACACTGCGCTGGGTCAGGTATTGGATGGTTGACCATCATACACATGACCAGTTCTGTTCGGGAGAGAGGTTGGAGGGATGAAAGTTAAGCAACACTGCGCTGGGTCAGGTATCGGATGGGTGACCATCATACACATGATCAGTTCTGTTTAAGAGAGAGGTTGGAGGGATGAAAGTTAAGCAACACTGCGCTGGGTCAGGTATTGGATGGGTGACCATCATACACATGACCATTCCTGTTCGGGAGAGAGGTTGGAGGGATGAAAGTTAAGCAACACTGCGCTGGGTCAGGTATTGGATGGGTGACCATCATACACATGACCAGTTCTGTTCGGGAGAGAGGTTGGAGGGATGAAAGTTAAGCAACACTGCGCTGGGTCAGGTATTGGATGGGCGACCATCATACACATGACCAGTTCTGTTCGGGAGAGAGGTTGGAGGGATGAAAGTTAAGCAACACTGCGCTGGGTCAGGTATTGGATGGGTGACCATCATACACATGACCAGTTCTGTTCGGGAGAGAGGTTGGAGGGATGAAAGTTAAGCAACACTGCGCTGGGTCAGGTATTGGAAGGGTGACCATCATACACATGACCAGTTCTGTTCGGGAGAGAGGTTGGAGGGATGAAAGTTAGGACAGCAACTTCACTCGCCTTGCTTATCAACCTCTCGACAGCAAGGATTTGTGGAGGAATCCTGTTGTTCGCGTTGTACCGTCCTTCGGAAGGGATGTTAAGCCGGTAGTCCCCTTGGTCTTCGACAGGAGTAGGCTACGTGCCGGCACCGGGTTTCCCCTCCTACCTTCTAGGCTAGGTTAGGGTCATCATCATCCACTCATTCACCGACGCCATTAGACCAGTGCCGCATGACCAGATGTCAAATCAGTGCGTCGGACAAAGTAGACATCGGGAAATTAGTCATTTTTACTTCGCAATTAAAAAAGCCAGTTTAAAATTTCCTCTAACTTGGTACCTAATGCTACGAATGCTATAAACCTAATGCTATAAAGTAGAAATGAGTCCAAAGAAGGTCACCGATTTTCCACCCGAGTCACTTCCATGGTCACCGCATCACGGCAAGTGGTTTCATGGCAAGATGATGAATTGAAAAAGAAATGAAGTCAAAATAGAGCTGTCAAAAATCTGTTAAAGAGTGCAAAACTAATTAAAAACTAGTCAAATTTCTGCTAATTATTATGAAAAACATGTAAATCACACACCAAGAGACTTGATCTTGACCAAAGTAAGTTTATATCCATGAAATTGTAAGTTCATGTTTGAAACGTGTAAGAATATTTCCCTGCCAGTCTGTTTTAAATGACAGCATCTGTTGAAATCGATCGAATCTTCGTATAAATAACACATAAAGTCGTGCCCACAATAAAATGTGCAAATTAAAACCATTTCCAGCCGTCTTAGCGTCTGAGCGTCTGAGCGTCTTAGCGTCTTAGCGTCTTAGCGTCTGAGCGTCTCAGCTGTAAATTTTCATATGATTTGCCTTTTCATGTTTTGAAACCCATTCTCTGTATAGAAATTTGCCGCATATGTGACTGGAGGTCACTGCATTGTGGAAACTCTGTAATTCCAAGGTGGCCATGGTGACAATTCAAAAACAAATTAAATTAGCTGTCAAAAGGTTGCCAGCCATGATTTCTTGAAATCTTCCTTACAGAGCAAAACGTATTAATTGCCTGTTAAATCTCTACCAGATCTTACTGAAAACATATAAAGCAGCCAAAAAATGACTTTATAACGACAAAAAGTAAGTTTCGAGAAAATTTTGTGGTTTGGCATCGTTTTAAAACTGTCAAAATCTTTCCTTGCAAGCTTGTTTGAGATAAAATTCATTATGGAAACCCCATCGAATCACCGTAGATTTGATGATGTTTGGTTGTGCTAAGAAATTATGTACAAATTAAAACTATTTCCAGCTATTTTTGACCAGTTTTTGCAATTCCTATACGAGGTGTATTCACAAGGGACACGAGGGACATACATAACCCATTACATGAAAATTACATCACAAATTAAGACTTTTATATAAGTTTAATCCTAATTACAAATGGATGTTGCAAACAAGATAGGTAGGGAACATTTTCTGTTCGTGATTTGTAAAAATGAATGTAAAATTATGGATGGTGCAAGTGTCAATGTAGGTAGATACCAGAGTGGATATTTTTTTGCTTTTTGCTGGCTTGATTTTATTTTTCTGCTGTGATCTTGTTATTGCAAGATTGTATTGGACAGAACTAAATCTAGGCCAGCTAGATTTAGACTAGATTTAGACACAAGTAGGCACTAGGAACGTATTAAAATTAAATTATGGACATGTACTGTACAAGTACATGGTCATACTCACTCAAACAGATCCATACAGTCTTTCTGTGCAGATGCATAACATAAAGTTATCCGTTCACTCAGGCTGTCTCCTCTGTACGACCACAAAGATAAGTACTTATCTTCGGCACCGGCTGAAAATAAAGAACCCAACATATCATTGAGCAGTCAAACCAAAATAATTATACACAAGTCGCATAAGGTTTATCTGAATTAGACTTCTAATATTGTGAGTAAGCATCTTGCAACCACTACAGATGGAACCAGTGACAATGCCAATGGTACTAGATAATGCTCTGCGAAAGGAAGTCTATGCATTAAAGTAAAATAACCTCTAACTGTAATTGATACAAAGTATGAAATTAGGAAATAAACAAGTTCCTGCGTTAGAATCAGCTGTTTCACCTCCACTGTCCATCCCACAATCAGGCTGCATAGAATCTAACCCCAAAATCACCATCCAGGTAACACAAGGCTATCAGATCATTTTAGATAGGTACCAGAGAGAAGAGGACGACTGGAAATGAAAAATTATATTTCTGGACATCTATTATATATTAAGGTCAGAGTATGTGCTAGAGGAACTAAGATGTTAGGGTCAACTAAGTGAATTAAAAATAATTGGTATCTAGGTATTATATGGAGATCGACTCCGTTACTACCTCAAACGTGACAGATATCGGTCTTACCTAACTTACCAGCCAGTATTTAATCAGCTGTTGTCACTTATTTGTTCATATTTTTATACGAAGTCGTAGCACTAATGCTTGACAGGGTCAGCCACAGTTGTTCTTGCAAATGCGTCCAAGAAGACAAATGTCGTTATTACTGAGCAGACGAGTCCCTCGCCCACCTCGCCTTCTCGGAACAACGATGAGAATGGTTCACTTACCGGACATTCCGCGGTCCACAGACAGCGCTAGTGTCACTCAGATCTGGGAAAGTTCAAATCTTTCAAGCTGGAAAAAGATCATGACCTGTCAACGTGAATACATGAAGTTACCGAGGAAAGACAACCGCTATTTCAAGAGGATTGTACTGGCTTTTTCTGAATCTGAGCACAGACATGAAGCCGATAAGTCAAACTAACGCCAATGTTCTCCTCCCGCAGCACCAGTTCATTAATTGCTTTGCTAAGTTGATTCATTTTGACATTTCCTAAATCTAAATTTAGTAATTCCTTAACAAAGCAAGAAAAACAAAGATGAAAGACCTGATCGATTTTAATTCTTAAAAACTGTAAGCATATGAATAAAGAAGGAGGGGAGGAGAATGATGTATTTATTTATTTGTTTTAAACCTAGGAAAATAACGGAGTAAATGTATAGGACTATAGGTTGAGTCAGTTGTCAAACCAAAGTGAACAGTAAATAGGAGCTAAAGACCCGTAAGCTGACTGAATTTTAGATAGGTAAGGAAACAAAATTCAAACAAATTGAAAAAACTATCATTTATTTACAAACATCCCCTGAATAAAATAAATAAATCAAAAAATCAATTGCCAATTTTCAAAACAATACAACTAAACATTACCAAAGAACCGATTAAGCTTCTATAAAAGTCTAGCAATGGAATTCACACAAGTTTCTCAGATAAAAATTATCGCATCTCAGTTACGTTGGATTAGTTTTTAAATTAACTAGACTCGTGTCGTTTTCTTCAGATCAGTCCAACTTTCAGGGGTTGTTCATACTTTATATTCAAAAACTATATCTCAGAATGGTGCCTTCTAGTTCTATCAGATTCTTCAGAAAATTCTAGATCAGAATACACACATTTTTTTTTAAACAAAATAATTTCATCTCGGTTGCTCTGAGCACTTACTGCAATATGACCGGTAATTACGATCGACAATTGGGTCAGGCTCATTATTTCGAGAAGCAATCACAGCCAGGAAAATCATCGAAAAAATCAGCTGTAAAACGATATAATTACCTTTCACAATGAGCTTAAATGCGTCAAAGACTTCTCGAATCTTGACTCAAAACTTGACGAACTTATGACTAAACTAGCACATATACTACTCCATTAAGGAATTTTTATAAAAAATAATTTTTAGTTGTAGAAAATGTATGTATAGAAAGCAGAAAATAGAAGCAGAAAATAACGTCCAGGCTTAAAAAAAAAAACACTCAATCCAAAAACAAAACAAAAACACTGACATTAAAATCTGCCCTCGATTGAAAGGAAACGTGCTTCGTGACAAAGATAAACTGAGATCAACAAACATTGAAAAACAACACTGAGAAATGTTTAATATTTAAAGATATGAATATACAGTAATTGAACATGTATAAAAGTACAAGAATCAACAGACAGATGGCAGCACCATCACGTGGCGGGAACTGAAACCAGCACAAGCTTGCCAACCTAAACACCACTATAAGATCTGATCCAGACCGAAGCAATGATCCCAGCCAGCACGCACCACGTGTACCATGGTAGTCATGGTTACCAACTCCTCACAGGACGTTAGTCTACGCCTGGAAAGTTGGCTACAAAAATGGATCTGCGTCGTTCCACGTCGAGGCGAGAACGCGGTTGGCGAGTTGTCGCTGCGGAGCGAACACTAACGATCTTGATCGGTCGTCATCGTTGTCAAAGTTTACCTGAAGACAAAACAAACAAACAAACCGGTCAGCCATCAGAGTCCAGTGCCCAGGAGAGTGCCCAGGAGAGAGCCCAGTACCCAGGAGAGTGCCCAGGAGAGAGTCCAGTGCCCAGGAGAGTGCCCAGTGCCCAGGAGAGTGTCCAGGAGAGTTTCCAGTGCCCAGGAGAGTGCCCAGGAGAGATTCCAGTGCCCAGGAGAGAGTCCAGTGCCCAGAAGAGTGCCCAGGAGAGATTCCAGTGTCCAGGAGAGAGTCCAGTGCCCAGGAGAGTGCCTAGGAGAGAGTCCAGTGCCCAGGAGAGTGCCCAGGAGAGGGTCCAGTGCCCAGGAGAGTGTCCAGGAGAGTTTCCAGTGCCCAGGAGAGAGTCCAGTGCCCAGGAGAGTGCCCAGTGCCCAGGAGAGATTCCAGTGCTAAAGAGAGAGTCCAGTGCCCAGGAGAGTGCCCAGTACCCAGGAGAGTGCCCAGGAGAGCGCTCAGTGCCCAGGAGAGCGCTCAGTGCCCAGGAGAGCGCTCAGTGCCCAGGAGAGTGCCCAGTGCCCAGGAGAGATTCCAGTGCCCAGGAGAGTGCCCAGTACCCAGGAGAGTGCCCAGTACCCAGGAAAGTGCCCAGTACCCAGGAGAGTGCCCAGGAGAGCGCTCAGTACCCAGGAGAGTGCCCAGGAGAGCGCTCAGTGCCCAGGAGAGCGCTCAGTGCCAAGGAGAGAGTCCAGTGCCGAGGAGAGTGCCCAGGAGAGAGTCCAGTGCCCAGGAGAGAGTCCAGTACTCACCCAGGACGTATTGGAGTCATTCAAAGCTGCCGGCTCGTCAAGGTCAATAAGAAGTCCCTTGGTCTCGGGGACTTCATCGACAGGAATCTTGCTCTCCTCGAGCTTCGAGCAGAATCCGCGGAAGTTGTGAGCGCTGACGTCGCCCGAGTCTGCGCACTCAGCCATGTGATACAACTCGTAGACAGTGTTGAACGATCGAGCCACCGTCAAGGTCACGGTCTGGGCCTGGAATCAAAGCCAGGGTGAGCTTCCAACGTGCACGTGGAGGCCAGGGTGAGCTTCCAACGTGCACGGGGAGGCCAGGGTGAGCTCCCAACGTGCACGGGGAGGCCAGGGTGAGCTTCCAACGTGCACGGGGAGGCCAGGGTGAGCTTCCAACGTGCACGGGGAGGCCAGGGTGAGCTTCCAACGTGCACGGGGAGGCCAGGGTGAGCTTCCAACGTGCACGGGGAGACCAGGGTGAGCTTCCAACGTGCACGGGGAGGCCAGGGTGAGCTTCCAACGTGCACGGGGAGGCCAGGGTGAGCTTCCAACGTGCACGGGGAGGCCAGGGTGAGCTTCCAACATGCACGGGGAGGCCAGGGTGAGCTTCCAACGTGCACGGGGAGGCCAATGTGTGCTTCCAACGTGCACGGGGAGGCCAGGGTGAGCTTCCAACGTGCACGTGGAGGCCAGGGTGAGCTTCCAACGTGCACGGGGAGGCCAGGGTGAGCTCCCAACGTGCACGGGGAGGCCAGGGTGAGCTTCCAACGTGCACGGGGAGGCCAGGGTGAGCTTCCAACGTGCACGGGGAGGCCAGGGTGAGCTTCCAACGTGCACGGGGAGGCCAGGGTGAGCTTCCAACGTGCACGGGGAGACCAGGGTGAGCTTCCAACGTGCACGGGGAGGCCAGGGTGAGCTTCCAACGTGCACGGGGAGGCCAGGGTGAGCTTCCAACGTGCACGGGGAGGCCAGGGTGAGCTTCCAACATGCACGGGGAGGCCAGGGTGAGCTTCCAACGTGCACGGGGAGGCCAATGTGTGCTTCCAACGTGCACGGGGAGGCCAGGGTGAGCTTCCAACGTGCACGTGGAGGCCAGGGTGAGCTTCCAACGTGCACGGGGAGGCCAGGGTGAGCTTCCAACGTGCACGGGGTGGCCAGGGTGAGCTTCCAACGTGCACGGGGAGGCCAGGGTGAGCTTCCAACGTGCACGGGGAGGCCAGGGTGAGCTTCCAACGTGCACGGGGAGGCCAGGGTGAGCTTCCAACGTGCACGTGGAGGCCAGGGTGAGCTTCCAACGTGCACGTGGAGGCCAGGGTGAGCTTCCAACGTGCACGGGGAGGCCAGGGTGAGCTTCCAACGTGCACGGGGAGGCCAGGGTGAGCTTCCAACGTGCACGGGGAGGCCAGGGTGAGCTTCCAACGTGCACGTGGAGACCAGGGTGAGCTTCCAACGTGCACGTGGAGGCCAGGGTGAGCTTCCAACGTGCACGGGGAGGCCAGGGTGAGCTTCCAACGTGCACGGGGAGGCCAGGGTGAGCTTCCAACGTGCACGGGGAGACCAGGGTGAGCTTCCAACGTGCACGGGGAGGCCACGGTCAGCTCCCAGCGTGCACGGGGAGGCCAGGGTGAGCTTCCAACGTGCATGGGGAGGCCAGGGTGAGCTTCCAACGTGCACGGGGAGGCCAGGGTGAGCTTCCAGCGTGCACGGGGAGGCCAGGGTGAGCTTCCAACGTGCACGGGGAGGCCAGGGTGAGCTTCCAACGTGCACGGGGAGGCCAGGGTGAGCTTCCAACGTGCACGGGGAGACTAGGGTGAGCTTCCAACGTGCACGGGGAGGCCAGGGTGAGCTTGTAACATGCACGGGGAGGCCAGGGTGAGCTTCCAACGTGCACGGGGAGACCAGAGTGAGCTTCCAACGTGCACGGGGAGGCTAGGGTGAGCTTCCAACGTGCACGGGGAGGCTAGGGTGAGCTTCCAACGTGCATGGGGAGGCCAGTGTGAGCTTCCAACGTGCACGGGGTGGCCAGGGTGAGCTTCCAACGTGCACGGGGAGGCCAGGGTGAGCTTCCAACGTGCACGTGGAGGCCAGAGCGAGCTTTCAACGTGCACGGGGAGGCAAGGGTGAGCTTCCAACGTGCACGGGGAGGCCAGGGTGAGCTTCCAACGTGCACGGGGAGGCCAGGGTGAGCTTCTAACGTGCACGGGGAGGCCAGGGTGAGCTTCCAACGTGCACGGGGAGGCCAGGGTGAGCTTCCAACGTGCACGTGGAGACCAGGGTGAGCTTCCAACGTGCACGGGGATACCAGGGTGAGCTTCCAACGTGCACGTGGAGGCCAGGGTGAGCTTCCAACGTGCACGGGGAGGCAAGGGTGAGCTTCCAACGTGCACGGGGAGGCCAGGGTGAGCTTCCAACGTGCACGGGGAGACCAGAGTGAGCTTCCAACGTGCACGGGGAGACCAGGATGAGCTTCCAACGTGCACGGGGAGGCCAGGGTGAGCTCCCAACGTGCACGGGGAGGCCAGGGTGAGCTTCCAACGTGCACGGGGAGGCTAGGGTGAGCTTCCAACGTGCACGGGGAGGCTAGGGTGAGCTTCCAACGTGCACGGGGAGGCCAGGGTGAGCTTCCAACGTGCACGGGGAGGCCAGGGTGAGCTTCCAACGTGCACGGGGAGGCCAGGGTGAGCTTCCAACGTGCACGGGGAGGCCAGTGTGTGCTTCCAACGTGCACGGGGAGGCCAGGGTGAGCTTCCAACGTGCACGTGGAGGCCAGGGTGAGCTTCCAACGTGCACGGGGAGGCCAGGGTGAGCTTCCAACGTGCACGGGGAGGCCAGGGTGAGCTTCCAACGTGCACGTGGAGGCCAGGGTGAGCTTCCAACGTGCACGGGGAGGCCAGGGTGAGCTTCCAACGTGCACGGGGAGGCCAGGGTGAGCTTCCAACGTGCACGGGGAGGCCAGGGTGAGCTTCCAACGTGCACGGGGAGACCAGGGGGAGCTTCCAACGTGCACGGGGAGGCCAGGGTGAGCTTCCAACGTGCACGTGGAGACCAGGGTGAGCTTCCAACGTGCACGGGGAGGCCAGGGTGAGCTTCCAACGTGCACGTGGAGGCCAGGGTGAGCTTCCAACGTGCACGGGGTGGCCAGGGTGAGCTTCCAACGTGCACGGGGAGGCCAGGGTGAGCTTCCAACGTGCACGGGGAGGCCAGGGTGAGCTTCCAACGTGCACGGGGAGGCCAGGGTGAGCTTCCAACGTGCACGGGGTGGCTAGGGTGAGCTTCCAACGTGCACGGGGTGGCCAGGGTGAGCTTCGAACGTGCGCGGGAAGGTCAGGGTGAGCTTCGAACGTGCACGGGGAGGCCAGGGTGAGCTTCGAACGTGCACGGGGAGGCCAGGGTGAGCTAGCTCCAAGCTTTAGTGTTAGCTGAGGAGGGTAAAGACTACAAGGAGCATGCGCCCCTGTAGCCTGTAAGCCTGCAAGGCTTTACTTACAATCTTTCGCTTGGGACAGAGGAAGGCGTGGCACTCGAGAGTCTCGTCGGGGTTGGTTGTGATGAAAGCAAAGACATGGTCATGCGCAGCGTCGGCTGAGCAGTAGGAGATGCGGTAGATGGAAACTTGCAGAAGAGCAGCCTCGGTCCCGGCTTCTAGGACCGTGATACCACGCAAACTCACGCGCAGCGAGGCACGAGCTAGCTTCTTACCACTCGCCTTAGCCTGTCAAACAAGTGTCAAAATACAGTCAAAATACATTCTTCCAGCAGCATTTACCCATAAAGAAACGAATGGCCGGCTGCCAGCTATTTTATATATGTAATTTATTTTTTTATTTTATATTATGTCAAGAGCTGAGACTACCAATAACTAAAATGTTAAGTCTTGCCAACTTCCTCAACACCAACAGCGGCCGTTATTATAATGTCCAGGTTCGATCCTGGGTTTAAGGTTATGGGTAAGGTTATGGCCTGAGGGCCATATTTGAGTTATAACCTGGCCATCGGGTAAGCCCTCGGGGCATAGGGCAATGGCATAGAGGCAAAAGTCTTAGTCATCAAGTCTTATTAAGGGCATAAAACTGTATTTTTTAAGTACTATTGGTTATGGTCCCATTAGAGGCTTTGGAAAAGGGCATCGGAAAAAACTCGGGAAACTTTTAAAACTATGCCTGATATCAAAAGACTGTTAAACCAAAATGGCCGCTCCCTCAACAGCAACAGCGGCTGGTAGAGAAACTAATGGCTGGCAGTCAGTTATTTTGTTTATGATATTAAACTGAATTAGATTTTAAAGACAAGAAACCACGACAATCACCAAGGAAACACTTGAAAATAACACGAGCTCTTCTGAGAGAACCAGTGAGTCTGAAGATCAGTGCCAAGGTTACCATTGATGTAATAGTCTTGATGGCCTCTGCAGTGGTTAGGTTAGGTTAGGTTAGGTTAGGTTAGGTTAGGTTAGGTTAGGTTAGGTTAGGTTAGGTTAGGTTAGCTTAGGTTAGGTTAGGTTGGGTTAGGTTAGGTTAGCTTAGGTTAGGTTAGGTTAGGTTAGGTTAGGTTAGGTTAGGTTAGGTTAGGTTAGGTTAGGTTAGCTTAGGTTAGGTTAGCTTAGGTTAGGTTAGGTTAGGTTAGGTTAGGTTAGGTTAGGTTAGGTTAGGTTAGGCTAGGTTAGGTTAGGTTAGGTTAGGTTAGGTTAGGTTAGGTTAGGTTAGGTTAGGTTAGGTTTGGTTAGGTTAGATTAGGTTAGGTTAGGTTAGGTTAGGTTACCATTGATATAATAGTCTTTATGGCCTCTGCAGTGGTTCGCTCGTTGCTGGCTGCCTCCACCAGGGTGCTCCCGAGGTACTTGACGAGGAACGCAGAGCCGGGCACCACGTGGTCAACCTCGTTCAGGTCCTTGTTGCTTTGTGTTAGCGCCCACTCTTCGCACAGCTCTGAAACATTAAACATGAAACATTAACATTACTATTATTATTTGTGGTGTTTAACATAGCACTGTTTTGACATCTGGCCATGCGGCACTGGTCTAATGGCGTCGGTGAATGAGTGGATGATGATGAACCTAACCTAGCCTAGAAGGGAGGAGGGGAAACCCGGTGCCGGCACGTAGCCTACTCCTGTCGAAGAGCACCAAGGGGACCACTGGCTTAACGTCCCTTCCGAAGGACGGTACAACGCGAACAACAGGATTCCTCCACAAATCCATGCTGTCGAGAGGTTGATAAGCAAGGCGAGTGAAGTTGCTGTTCTAACTTTCATCCCTCCAACCTCTCTCCCGAACAGAACCATGGTCATGTGTATGATGGTCACCGATCCAATACCTGACCCAGCGCAGTGTTGCTTAACTTTCATCCCTCCAACCTCTCTCCCGAACAGAACTGGTCATGTGTATGATGGTCACCCATCCAATACCTGACTCAGCACAGTGTTGCTTAACTTTCATCCCTCCAACTTTTCTCCCGAACAGAACTGGTCATGTGTATGATGGTCACCCATCCAATACCTGACCCAGCACAGTGTTGCTTAACTTTCATCCCTCCAACTTTTCTCCCGAACAGAACTGGTCATGTGTATGATGGTCACCCATCCAATACCTGACCCAGCACAGTGTTGCTTAACTTTCATCCCTCCAACCTCTCTCCCGAACAGAACTGGTCATGTGTATGATGGTCACCCATCCAATACCTGACCCAGCACAGTGTTGCTTAACTTTCATTCCTCCAACCTCTCTCCCGAACAGAACGGGTCATGTGTATGATGGCCACCCATCAAACCTGACTCAGCGCAGTGTTGCTTAACTTTGGACATCTTACGAGAACCGGTGTTTCCAACACACCAAACGGTTCGGTTAACATTAAACATGAAACATGACTCTATGTCTCTATCTGTCAATTGACACAGCACGAAGCACCAGGGCATCGCATAGCAAGTTGAGTTGCATGACCGCTAAGTACATCTTACTACGCAACTCTAATTGTGTGTTTGCTAGAATATCTTCGCTCGCTAAGCTCATCCATGACTCGCCGTGGTGAAGAACGTGCGGTGCTTCGGCCTCATTTCATCAGTAAAACATAAACAGTGTTGACCTCGACCCCAGCTAGTGGCAAGTCTGATCTGATAGCATCTTAGCTGGTCCAGCCAGCCAGCCAGCCAGCCAGCCAGCTAGCCAGCCAGCTCCAAGCCAGCCAGCCAGCCAGCCAGCTAGCCAGCCAGCTCCAAGCCAGCCAGCCAGCCAGCCAGCCAGCCAGCCAGCCAGCCAGCCCTGCCAGCCAGCCAGCCAGCCAGCCAGCCAGCCAGCCAGCCAGCCAGCCAGCCAGCCAGCCAGCCAGCCAGCCAGCCAGCCAGCCAGCCAGCCAGCCAGCCAGCCAGCCAGCCAGCCAGCCAGCCAGCCAGCCAGCCAGCCAGCCAGCCAGCCAGCCCTGCCAGCCAGCCAGCCAGCCAGCCAGCCAGCCAGCCAGCCAGCCAGCCAGCCAGCCAGCCAGCCAGCCAGCCAGCCAGCCAGCCAGCCAGCCAGCCAGCCCTGCCAGCCAGCCAGCCAGCCAGCCAGCCAGCCAGCCAGCCAGCCAGCCAGCCAGCCAGCCAGCCAGCCAGCCAGCCAGCCAGCCAGCCAGCCCTGCCAGCCAGCCAGCCAGCCAGCCAGCCAGCCAGCCAGCCAGCCAGCCAGCCAGCCAGCCAGCCAGCCAGCCAGCCAGCCAGCCCTGCCAGCCAGCCAGCCAGCCAGCCAGCCAGCCAGCCAGCCAGCCAGCCAGCCAGCCAGCCAGCCAGCCAGCCAGCCAGCCAGCCAGCCAGCCAGCCAGCCAGCCAGCCAGCCAGCCAGCCAGCCAGCCAGCCAGCCAGCCAGCCAGCCAGCCAGCCAGCCAGCCAGCCAGCTAGCCAGCCAGCCAGCCAGCCAGCCAGCCAGCCAGCCAGCCAGCCAGCCAGCCAGCCAGCCAGCCAGCCAGCCAGCTAGCCAGCCAGCCAGCCAGCCAGCCAGCCAGCCAGCCAGCCAGCCAGCCAGCCAGCCAGCTCCAAGCCAGCCAGCCAGCTAGCCAGCCAGCCAGCCAGCCAGCCAGCCAGCCAGCTAGCCAGCCAGCTCCAAGCCAGCCAGCCAGCCAGCTCCAAGCCAGCCAGCCAGCCAGCCAGCTAGCCAGCCAGCTCCAAGCCAGCCAGCCAGCCAGCCAGCCAGCCAGCTCCAAGCCAGCCAGCCAGCCAGCCAGCCAGCCAGCCAGCCAGCCAGCCAGCTCCAAGCTAGCCAGCCAGCTCCAAGCCAGCCAGCCAGCCAGCCAGCCAGCCAGCCAGCCAGCCAGCCAGCCAGCCAGCCAGCTAGCCAGCCAGCTCCAAGCCAGCCAGCCAGCCAGCCAGCCAGCCAGCTCCAAGCCAGCCAGCCAGCCAGCCAGCCAGCCAGCTCCAAGCTAGCCAGCCAGCTCCAAGCCAGCCTTTAGCTCCTTCTTATGCAAAGCATTTTTCCTTCAATGTGTGAAATGACTCGTCGGGAAGCTGGGACCGAACCCGGAACCTGGGAGTCAAGGACGTCGTTCAGGATCGATACAAGACGACACCCGACGCCGGACGCCCGACGCTCAGACAAGAGGCGGGCGTTTGGAAAGCATACGATACGACGGGAGCTGGATCATTTGTTATTGCACTGTTTTGACATCTGGTCATGCGGCGCTGGTCTAATGGCGTCGGTGAATGAGTGGATGATGATGAACCTAACCTAGCCTAGAAGGGAGGAGGGGAAACCCGGTGCCGGCACGTAGCCTACTCCTGTCGAAGACCAAGGGGACCACCGGCTTAACGTCCCTTCCGAAGGACGGTACAACGTGAACAACAGGATTCCTCCACAAATCCATGCTGTCGAGATGTTGATAAGCAAGGCGAGTGAAGTTGCTGTCGAGAGGTTGATAAGCAAGGCAAGTGAAGTTGCTGTCGAGAGGTTGATAAGCAAGGCAAGTGAAGTTGGTGTCGAGAGGTTGCCAAGCAAGGCGAGTGAAGTTGCTGTACTGACTTTCATCCCTCAAATCCAAGCTCAAATTCGCTCCAAATTCAATTTCACTTCCCCCTGAAATAAATCACTCGAGTGTGTTTATTTATTTTGTTTGTTTGTTTGTTTGTTTGTTTGTTTGTTTGTATGTATGAACGTAAGTTTGTTTGTGCTCTAGAGTACAAACGCTTGCTCCGATATCAACCAAATTTTCAGAGCACACTGTTGAGTTATCAACGTGGGCCGGGTTTAATTTTTAGCTTAATCGGTTAAATAGTTTTTAAACTATTAGTGATAGGAAGTTATGAAGTACAGACAAATTGTTGGAAATACAGCTTGACTGGATAAATGTGCAACCGAACCGGAATACGAACCTGGGACCTCCCAACTGCAATTGGGAGGTCCTGGGTTTATATTGCAATTTATATTCCTTGTGTTGAAATTATTCGTTGCTCTAAACAGTCACTCACACACAAGGCATGCAAGTCTGTAAATTTAGGAAATTCAGTTGTTCTTTACTTTGCATTGAAAACCCAGTTGAAATAGTTTTTGTTAAAACTAGTGCTAAGTTTACATCAAGTAGACATGATTCTAAAAACAATCATAAACATTTCCTGTCTTCCGTTACACGAGCGACGCAGCATCAATATAAGTTCCCGGACTTTGATATCTGACGTCACGACATACGCACTCGATTAATAAAGTTATTAATAATTAATTAATTGATTAATTGATTGGTTATTGAAGTTTTTAGAAAAACTATTTCAACTGGGTTTTTAATGCTAAGTAAGGGCTACGCCTGTTTTAGCATTCAAAACACAGATGAAATAGTTTTTCTAAAAACTTGTGCTAAGTTTAGATCAAGTAGACAATTGAAGTTGTCTGGTGAACGCAATGCCGGGCTAAACTGTCACCCGGCACAACATGCGGTTACTTATTCTAATATAATTCTAGAATTATTAATAATTATTAATAATAATAATTATATTATTATTATTAAAGATTCTGGAATTATTCTAATTCCAGGCTACTGATGTCCCTGATGCACATTTGATGGATAAATGCGTTGCGTTTTAAAACAGCGAAATAATGCACGCACAGAAAGTAGGTGATGCATGACAGCGTTTTGCAAAGAAAAAAAAAACCTTGTACAGATCTGCAATTGCATTTCACCTTTCCATTAAGGCTTGCACACGGTCGACCACTTTACCCCCCCTTCAATATAGCCTTGTTCAGTAACAAAGTAACCAAGCTATAGTCTTGTTCAGGAACAAGTTACGCTGATCCTAGCGTTGAATTTTAAATGTTCAGTTGAACGAATGTAAATAGCACGACGCCTGGACGACGGCCAACATAAGCGGCGTCGGCGTCGTTGTTTCCTTGCGCTCAAACGACGCCGAAAATATCAGCGCGGTATAAATAGAGTGGATTGCATTTACTGACCACGTCACGTGCTCTGTCAAGTGCTATCACGTGCTGCAATTGACACAAGCATGTGTCCGAGTAGCTCAATTGGTTAGAGCAACACCCACGACAGGTGGAGATTGGGGTCCAAGTAGCTCAATTGGTTAGAGCAACACCCGTGACAGGTGGAGATCGGGTTCCAAGTAGCTCAATTGGTTAGAGCAACACCCGCGACAGGTGGAGATCGGGGTCCGACTAGCTCAATTGGTTAGAGCAACACCCACGACAGGTGGAGATCGGGGTTCAAGTAGCTCAATTGGTTAGAGCAACACCCGCGACAGGTGGAGATCGGGGTCCAAGTAGCTCAATTGGTTGGAGCAACACCCGCGACAGGTGGAGATCGGGGTCCAAGTAGCTCAATTGGTCAGAGCAACACCCGCGACAGGTGGAGATCAGGGTCCAAGTATCTCAATTGGTTAGAGCAACACCCGCGACAGGTGGAGATCGGGGTCCAAGTAGCTCAATTGGTTAGAGCAACACCCGCGACATGTGGAGATCGGAGTCCAAGTAGCTCAATTGGTCAGAGCAACACCCGCGACAGGTGGAGATCGGGGTCCAAGTAGCTCAATTGGTTAGAGCAACACCCGTGACAGGTGGAGATCAGGGTCCAAGTATCTCAATTGGTTAGAGCAACACCAGCGACAGGTGGAGATCTGGGTCCAAGTAGCTCAATTGGTTAGAGCAACACCCGTGACAGGTGGAGATCGGGGTCCAAGTAGCTCAATTGGTTAGAGCAACACCTGCGACAGGTGGAGATCGGGGTCCAAGTAGCTCAATTGGTTAGAGCAACACCCGCGACAGGTGGAGATCGGGGTTTGAGTCCCCGTTTAGGCATCAATTTTTGAGACGGTAATAGCGTTGATAATAATAAAGTACCCCGCGCATTGCAGGCGTTTGCAATTAAAATCGTATTTCATCTTGGAACTCGAAACGACGGTGTCCCCATCTAGTGGCATCTTTAATCTTTTGTTGGTCAAGTTTAACGGTCATCTCCCGTGAAGATTGTGGCACAAGGAAGCGACAGATCGGTGTTAGCCTTGTACTTTACAATCTTTTAGCGAATGTTTATATCAAGTGACCTCCAAGTGACCTCTATGAGGCGAGACTGTCAGCCAATATTTCCTATCGCCAAACTTTCTGCAGGCGCCGGCCGAGCGATTTGTGCGTTGTATTGGGTCACGGACTGAAGACATCCTTGACTACCATCATTTGTTGACAACGTCCTCCAAAATTGTATACAAACAGAGAGACGAGAGCATTGCGAACCTATTTCCTAATCCCGAACCCGCGCTTTCCGTTGTTTCAACTCTTCTTTGTTTCAAATTGGTTTCATGTATGGTATTCTATGGTATTCTATGTTATCATATGGTATTCTATGTTATCATATGGTATTCTATGGTATTCTATGTTATCATATGGTATTCTATGGTATTCTATGTTATCATATGGTATGCTATGGTATTCTATGTTATCATATGGTATTGTATGTATTGTATAGTATTGTATGGTATTCTATGGTATTCTATGTTATCATATGGTATTGTATGGTATTGTATGGTATTCTATGTTATCATATGGTATTGTATGGTATTGTATGGTATTCTATGTTATCATATGGTATTGTATGGTATTGTATGGTATTCTATGTTATCATATGGTATTGTATGGTATTGTATGGTATTCTATGTTATCATATGGTATTGTATGGTATTGTATGGTATTCTATGTTATCATATGGTATTGTATGGTATTGTATGGTATTGTATGGTATTCTATGGTATTGTATGGTATTTTATGGTATTCTATGTTATCATATGGTATTGTATGGTATTGTATGGTATTCTATGTTATCATATGGTATTGTATGGTATTGTATGGTATTCTATGTTATCATATGGTATTTATGGTATTGTATGGTATTCTATGTTATCATATGGTATTATATGGTATTGTATGGTATTGTATGGTAACTTTTTAAAATATACTTTAAATCGACAAACCTTTAAACCAAAATGCCCACTCCCTCAAAATATGAAGCGGCTGTCAGGCAGCGGGTACTGCTAGTTAACCCTATTCACTGATAAGCCAGCTGATTTAAAGTGAACTCCACTGACACCTTTCTGATAAGTTTTAGACTCATGTCTACTTGATGTAAACTTAGCACTAGTTTTAACAAAAACTATTTCAACTGGGTTTTCAATGCGAAGTGAAGAACAACTAAATTTCCCGACGTGTCGTAACTTGTACCTGTTACTTTATCAAGGGTTAGAGCAGTCCTGACAATTTTCCAATGACAAAAGAACCACACAAAATTATAACAATTACCAAGTTCAAGCTTCCTAAATGCATCTAAATAAAATAATCAGGGTCAATAACTAAAAAACTAACGAATTTTGTATTTTCTGAAATAAATTTCCTGAACAAATTGGCGTTTTTTACCAACTAACCAATTGTGTCTGAAAAAAACGCCAATTTTTCAACGTTGTCTTAACGTTATGTGATCCATCAAATACTTATCCTATACAATGATAGGATTGTATGTGAAACAATCCTTCTTCCTTACGTTTAGTTCTTAATCTACCCATCAAAATATTTCTTCTGTTCCTGTTTAAATTCATTAATGAAATGCATGAATTTGTGTAAAGTTGTTTCGTAATAACCTGGTCTACTCTAGCGCCTGCTGCTGCGACGGGTGAAAGTTGTCTGGCCATGCATCTACCAGACAGACATTGACTGGCACGGGTTTGCGATAACCTCTCTGTGCACGAGCCCCCCCCCCCCCCCCCCCCCCCCCCCTTTCAATCACATGGATAACATAATTAACCCAAGACAGGGTCCTCCACCTGCTTCAGTACCTAGATCTTGTCTTAGCAATGTCCACCGAATTCACAGAACAATATTTCCTGTATTAGGATGAAATCTGTATTTATATTGCAAACGCTTGCAATGCGCGGGGTATTTTATTATTATTAACATTATAACCGTCTCAAAAATTGATGTTCAAACGGGTATTTTATGAAGCTATTCCCGTTTGGGCATCAATTTTTGAGACGGTTATAGTGTTGTTAATAATAATTGTTTTCCTGTTTTTGAAATGTGCTGCTTGTATCAACTGAATAGATTACTGATGTGGAGACTTTGTGGATTCCAGGGCAGGCAAGATGATGAATTCAAAACAAATTATGAGAAAACGCTGTCAAAAACTGCATTAAAACATTTCTAAAAAAACAATCAGTTTCAGGTGTGCAGAACTTAATAAAATAAGTGTCAAATTATCACTAAATTTTACAAAAAACAGGACAAGAAGACGTCAAGAGAGTTTAGATTGACATGAAATTACTTTCTAGTTTAATTCGGTTTCTGTCATCCTGTTTGAAAAGTGTCCAAAATGCTTTCTTTTCAGTGATTTTACATACCACTGGCCGATGTAAGCCCGTGCAACTGATTGAAAGATTAGCTGCGACAACCTCTTAGTAATTAGCTACAAGTTACTAATGATAATACAATAATGTATTATCATTAGTAACGTAATACAACCAGATAGTGCACCCAATATTTGCGATTCACAACGCAGAACAAACGGGAGCTGTTGGGTACTTACTCTTATGCCTTGAGTTGCCCTTCCAAATTGACTTCAGAAACGACATGTCGGACGCAGGCGAAGTCCTGTAGGTCTCCTGAAGTCCTGTACAACTCCTGAAGTCCTGTAGGTCTCCCGTTGGTCCTGAACAACTCCTGATGCACTTGCGTGGTCGGAATACTGAACTTCGACTGACACTTGCTGCTGCTAGCGACGTTCCAACTCACTCGACGATCGGGCGCCGTCTAACGTCGTCCTGATGCAAGCCTCCGCTCGCCGACGCCACCCCCCCCCCCCCTACCGGAGGGGAGGGAGGCGTCGTAATGAGCCAATGTTTTGTCTGCCCTCCCTCCCACCCACCCCTAGCCACTGTCTTTCATTCCAGGCTGCGTCGGTTTACAAAGCTTTAATTGACCTGACACAGCTTTGTTGATCAACATTGCATGTCAACTTTTAATCAAGTCAGTGTGACACGAGGAAAGGAAGCAAAATACACGTGTTTTTGCGTGATATTCACGTGGAATATCATTACATTTTCCTAGAATCAACATTTCAGATCTTCACCTCATAGAAACATATTGCAGTAACATCAATGAGCGCTGTTGCCTCGGATATATGCGCATAGGCTACAGGCACGTAGCACCAGGCTTCGGGGAGGATAATTGCCAGGCAACAGAATGCATCTCCTGAAATCACTGACTGAAACAAACACACGTAGAGATTTGCACAAAAAAAACACCCGTCGTTAGGAATGTCGGTGGCCGGCGGCATTCGAAGCGCAGAAAAGGAGACAGGTCAGTCAGTATAGACAGCAATCTCTCTGCCTGTCTCTTTTCTGATGCAACCTAACTGCGTAGTAAGTCAGCGATCGCAACATCGTTGCACTCGAGTGCGCGTACTTCGGGGCTGATGCAATCGCCGACCTCGGAGAAACAGGGACGAGGCTGGGAGGGGGATCTTACCCCAACCCCCTCCAGCCCGGCACAAACCCTAGTTATCACATGGGATAGCAATAAGCACTAGCATAGCGCACAAGGATCTTAAAACTTGGTTATCATATGGGACTGCACACAATTGACATAGCAATAAGCACTAGCATAGCGCACAAGGATCTTAAAACTTGGTTATCATATGGGGCTGCACACAATTGACACAGCAATAAGCACAAGCATAGCGCACAAGGATCTTAAAACTTGGTTATCATATGGGACTGCACACAATTGACATAGCAATAAGCACTAGCATAGCGCACAAGGATCTTAAAACTTGGTTATCATATGGGACTGCACACAATTGACATAGCAATAAGCACTAGCATAGCGCACAAGGATCTTAAAACTTGGTTATCATATGGGGCTGCACACAATTGACACAGCAATAAGCACAAGCATAGCGCACAAGGATCTTAAAACTTGGTTATCATATGGGACTGCACACAATTGACATAGCAATAAGCACTAGCATAGCGCACAAGGATCTTAAAACTTGGTTATCATATGGGACTGCACACAATTGACATAGCAATAAGCACTAGCATAGCGCACAAGGATCTTAAAACTTGGTTATCATATGGGGCTGCACACAATTGACACAGCAATAAGCACAAGCATAGCGCACAAGGATCTTAAAACTTGGTTATCATATGGGACTGCACACAATTGACATAGCAATAAGCACAAGCATAGCACACAAGGATCTTAAAAATTGGTTATCATATGGGACTGCACACAATAATTGACATAGCAATAAGCACAAGCATAGCACACAAGGATCTTAAAACTTGGTTATCATATGGGACTGCACACAATTGACATAGCAATAAGCACAAGCATAGCACACAAGGATCTAAAAACTTGGTTATCATATGGGACTGCACACAATTGACATAACAATAAGCACAAGCATAGCACACAAGGATCTTAAAACTTGGTTATCATATGGGACTGCACACAATTGGCATAGCAATAAGCACAAGCACAGCACACAAGGAACTTAAAACTTGGTTATCAAATGGGACTGCACACAATTGACATAGCAATAAGCACAAGCATAGCACACAAGGATCTTAAAACTTGGTTATCATATGGGACTGCACACAATTGACATAGCAATAAGCACAAGCATAGCACACAAGGATCTTAAAACTTGCTTATCATATGGGACTGCATACAATTGACATAGCAATAAGCACAAGCATAGCACACAAGGATCTTAAAACTTGGTTATCAAATGGGACTGCACACAATTGGCATAGCAATAAGCACAAGCATAGCACACAAGGATCTTAAAACTTGGTTATCAAATGGGACTGCACACAATTGACATAGCAATAAGCACAAGCATAGCACACAAGGATCTTAAAACTTGGTTATCATATGGGACTGCATACAATTGACATAGCAATAAGCACAAGCATAGCACACAAGGATCTTAAAACTTGGTTATCATATGGGACTGCACACAATTGACATAGCAATAAGCACAAGCATAGCACACAAGGATCTTAAAACTTGCTTATCATATGGGACTGCACACAATTGACATAGCAATAAGCACAAGCATAGCACACAAGGATCTTAAAACTTGGTTGTCATATGGGACTGCACACAATTGACATAGCAATAAGCACAAGCATAGCACACAAGGATCTTAAAACTTGGTTATCGTATGGAACCTAACCTCAAATGAACTCTAGGCATACTGGAGATACAAGTGATAGTTTTCTTTGCATTTAACTGAAGTTGGCTGTTGACCATTAAATTCGCTGCGTCGTTTCACTGAAATTGTTTTAAGATTACCATTTCCGTTGCCAATCTTGAAAACTAAAATTACTGTCAAGCTTAGGAAGTTCATTTGTGGATTCAACGTTTTATAGCCACGGAGATGCTCAGATCAACTGACAGTTTTTCGAAGCTGCTATCGCATCTAACCGTGCTTAATCACGTTTGCTAAAAACACTCGCTTATTCGCAGGTATCAATTGGCCGTCGTTAGAGTAACCGGAAGGACATAATTATCTTGGGGAAATTTAGACCATTCTTAATCGCTAGTTAGCAGCAGTTGCTACGTGACTAGCAAAGAAATTGCAGGTAATTTGAGATAATTTAACAAACTCTGGCTTCTGCTCGACGATTGGTGTTCACCCAAACTGCCAGGCTATATATATTTTAATTCTAACCTTTTTTAACATGAAAAGCAACTAACACTGGCATTTTTAATTAACATTCGAGTTTTCCTGAAAGTTGGTACACAACTCTTGACTTAGTCTAACCGTTTGAGTTCCTTGGACATGTCATTTTTGTCAAGATTTCAGTGTATTTGATGAGAATGAGGTATTTTGACGCAATTTAAATAAGATTTTCCACATTTAAACGCATCCAACGTTAAATTGGAATTACTGTAGCGACTGGTTACTGGAACATGATATAGCGTCACTAGAATCAGAGTGACTGTGAGTATTCACAGCCTCTTGGTTCTACTCCTTGGAGATCCGTCATTCTCATCAAATACACTAAAATTGTCTCAAAAAGCCAGTGTCCAAGTAGCTCAATTGGTTAGAGCAACACCCGAGACAGGTGGAGATCGGGGTCCAAGTAGCTCAATTGGTTAGAGCAACATCCGTGACAGGTAGAGATCGGGGTCCAAGTGGCTCAATTGGTTAGAGCAACACCCGCGACAGGTGGAGATCGGGGTCCAAGTAGCTCAATTGGTTAGAGCAACACCCGCGACAGGTGGAGATCGGGGTTCGAGTCCCCGTTCGGGCATCAATTTTTGAGACGGTTATAGTGTTGATAATAATAAAATATCCCGCGATTTGCAAGCGTTTGCCAGTTTCCCTGCAAACGCACCAGCTATGTGATAGAAGACAAACAAGCACATTTCTCTGAAAAAGAGACCCAGCGTGACATGTTTGAAATAATTTAATCAGTGATTTCACTTGCTTAACATAATTATAATAATAATTACCTGCTGAATTGCACTGTAATTAGAGGTTATGCTAATTATTCACTTTGTGCAGAAGATATCACATTGGTATTTATTTTTATCAGACAGTAATTGTCCCCCTCCCACCCGCCATTGTTGAATTATAGCTTTCATACTTTGCCACGGTTTCGATACTGGCGCCCGCATACGTATTTAAATTTCGCGCCAGTAACATCGATTTTCCGTTGCTAGGGGCAACGCCGTTATCAACAAACTGAACGTTGAGTGCAACCACCTTGTTTCAGATGATTGCCAGTTAGCTTTAAGCCGTCAGAACGAAATGCTGGCGATATTTCAAACCTCGTCGATTAAATATGCGTGAAACAGTTTGTCAAGTTCCGCGTCATCACAATCAAATCTTCATCGAATTTGTTGCTTTGCAAAGATGAACAAGCCGAACGAGGAGCTTCCCAAGTGGCTTGAAGACATGTCAGAGTATGTAAATCTTATAATACCATCCAATACCTGACCCAGGGCAGTGTTGCTTAACTTTCATCCCTCCAACCTTTCTCCCGAACAGAACTGGTCATGTGTATGATGGTCACCCATCCAATACCTGACTCAGCGCAGTGGTGCTTAACTTTCATCCCTCCAACCTCTCTCCCGAACAGAACTGGTCATGTGTATGATGGTCATCTATCCAATACCTGACCCAGCACAGTGTTGCTTAACTTTCATCACTCCAACCTCTATCCCAAACAGAACTGGTCATGTGTATGATGGTCACCCATCCAATACCTGACCCAGCGCAGTGCTGTTTAACTTTCATCCCTCCAACCTCTCTCCCAAACAGAACTGGTCATGTGTATGACGGTCACCCATTCAATACCTGACTCAGCGCAGTGTTGCTTAACTTTCATCCCTCCAACCTCTCTCCCGAACAGAACTGGTCATGTGTATGATGGTCATGTGTATGATGGTCACCCATCCATTACCTAACCCAGCACAGTGTTGCTTAACTTTCATCCCTCCAACCTCTCTCCCTAACAGAACTGGTCATGTGTATGATGGTCACCTATCCAATACCTGACCCAGCGCAGTGCTGTTTAACTTTCATCCCTCCAACCTCTCTCCCAAACAGAACTGGTCATGTGTGTGACGGTTACCCATCCAATACCTGACCCAGCACAGTGTTGCTTAACTTCGGTGATCTCACGAGGACCAGTGTTACCAACGCGCTAAACCGTTCGGTTTTGCACATACTGTGGTCGGATGTTGCATTAATGTTGAATTTAGCTCTTTTTTTTTAGTTTTGAGACAGCAAGACCCAAGCTGTTGGCTGAGTTGCCAGATTTTCTTGAATTATTAATACCACTTAGCATTGAGCACTTAGTGTGGAACCAAACACAACTTGTTGCTCAATTCGCGCAACTGCGCTTGAGCAAGAGCAAGCAAAAACACGAAGAAATCAACGGCGCTGGGCAATTAAATGATTCAGCTTCCCTCCAAACAGCGGCGTTCAGAAGAATCGGCCGACCTCGTGGAAGCTGTCAAACGCCTCCACTCCAAATTTCGACATGTCCGTCCTCTCGCCGTCCAGGAAGACTCTCGAGTTCGACTTCTCTAAAATCGATGCTCTAGGTCTGGACTTGAGACGGGTGTCTTGGTGAGTACTGCACCTGTTGATAGCTTTTGTTGTTGCTCTAACCAATTGAGCTACTTGGACACACGCTTTTTGAGGCGATTTTAGAGTATTTGTCCAAGCATGTATCCAATTAGCTCAATTGGTTAGAGCAACAGCCGCGACAGGTAGAGATTGGGGTCCAAGTAGCTCAATTGGTTAGAGCAACACCCGCGACAGGTGGAGATCGGGGTCCAAGTTGCTCAATTGGTTAGAGCAACACTCGCGACAGGTGGAGATCGGGGTTCGTGTCCCCGTTTGGACATCAATTTTTGAGACGGTTATAGTGTTGTTAATAATAAAAAGAACATGCACCTTTAAGTATGATCTTTGCTGCATGGTACCGAGTTTTCAGTTAATTTTTTTCTTCTCTTATATTATTAGCGGCGCCGAGGATATGTTCAGTCCACGTGACGGCTCGGCGAGACACGGGCGCCGTGCAGTGTCGGAAACCGGCAACAGTCCACGCAGTCCTTTTATGCCCGGCGAGTCTTCTCTTGCAACCAATCTTTACTCTATGCAAGAATCAGCTCCTCGCCGAGTCGTGCAGGTCAACTCACTAGAAGACTCCTGGAGGTCGCTTCACTTCTTTGATAGGAAACACAGGGGCAGGCTGTCGACAGATGCTGGTGAGCTCCACACAGACTCATGTCTACTTGATGTAAACTTAGCACTTGTTTTAACAAAAACTATTTCAACTGGGTTTTCAATGCTAAGTGAAGAACAACTAAATTTCCCAACGTTTCGTAACTTGTACCTGTTACTTTATCAAGGGTAAGAGCAGTCCTGACAATTTTCCAATAACAAAAGAACCACACAAAATTATAACAATTACCAAGTTCAAGCTTCCTAAATGCATCTAAATAAAATAATCAGGGTCAATAACTTAAAAACGTATTTTGTATTTTCTGAAATAAAATCCTGAACATATTGGTGATTTTTACTAACTAACCAATTATGTGTATCTGTAAATTTGTGGCATTCAAATTGAATTTCATTGAAGATTCGTGACTAAACTTGAAAGTTAGTTCATCATGCAGCGTGAATTTTAAAAGATAAATTATTTTGTGTGAAAATTTTAAATCGAATCATATTTTTTGGAATAATTCCTGTAGAGTAAAATAATACCAAAAACGAATATTAGGAAAATAAATCGATCTCAGCATTGACTGTCCCTGTTATTTAAATATGTCACTCGCTGGACTGGTGGCTGTCCTACAAACCAGATGGCATGTAGTTGAGTGCGTTGTTTGTAGTGGTCAATCCTTGCCCAGCCTAAGTGTGGAACGCTACTGATCTGAGCACCAGCTGCCCCAATATTTCCACCACCCAACTTGCATAGACTGCCTTGAAACTGCACGTTATAACGTATACAAGAATGTAACGGTTGAAATCAAAGCTAAACAGACAAATATCACAAGAATTAAATCAGAATTAATACCTTATTTCCAAAATGATTCACCTGCAAGAAATGAATGATAAATACAATACAATATTCTTGACTTTTCCTTTACTTCCAAGTTAAAACTTTAAAACTCTTGCGTTTGCAGAAACTGGAAAACAATTCTAGATTAATATTTTAACTGGTATGAAACATGATAGAAGGCTGTGATGACGTCATTTTTTTTCAAACTGTTGTCAAGCACTTGTTGATTCGTTGTTTACCATAGCAACAGCGAAAATTGACAAAATGAAACCTGATATCTGTTTGATAAAGACTGTAACGGAGTCTGTTTGTCTATGAAAAGCAAGAATATTGTCAATTACTACATTTCGTGAGTCAGATAATTTGATTTATTGATAATGATTTACTTTCAAGCAAAGGAAACAATTGTCGCTGAGCTAAATTCGATAACCGTTCGGTAAGAAGCTAGGAACTGCGAGTGACGGCAAATCTTGAAATGTGTTTTATGAGTTGAAACTTTGAACCGGGGTTTAATCTTTCCGCTGACGGCTTCTTCAGAGGGAGATAAAAAGCCCAAAGGTAGAAAATCAAGCCCGATTCGGCCTAACATTGTAACATCACGGCCCAAGCCCAGAAATATTTCCAAACATTGTGCGCAAAGCCGTCCCGGACATATCAGGACAGAGCCGAAACCAGATTGAAAACCAAACAGAAGAATTTATTATTATTATCAACACTAAAACCGTTAGAAAAATTGATGCCCAAACGCGGACTCGAATCCCGATCTCCAACTGTCGTAGGTGTTGCTCTAACCAATTGAGCTACTTGGACACTGGCTTTTTGAGACGATTTCTGTGTGTTATTTTAAGTAATTTTGTTATTTAGTATAAAAAGCCGGTGTACAAGTAGCTCAATTGGTTAGAGCAACACCCACGACAGGTGGAGATCGGGGTCCAAGTAGCTCAATTGGTTAGAGCAACACCTACGACAGGAGGAGATCAGGGTTCGAGTCCACGTTTGGGCATCAATTTTTGAGACGGTTCTAGTGTTGATAATAATAAAATACCCCGCGCATTGCAAGCGTTTGCAATTTAAATAAGATATTAAGCAAATAAAAGGTGGCTATTTGGTGAAATCAATCAATTCACTTGAGATAAAAGATTGAAACCTAACAAGAATCTGACTTGAGTTGAAAGTTTGACACATTGGTCTGCAGACCTCCTCGGGGGAGGCGACACTCGGACAGATGATTTAACATCATCTGGATGTGAAGACTTCATCATCCCAGAGCTACCAACCGGCACCCACCTAACATTGAATATCAAGACCACTTGGGGAGATCGACATTACGTTGGGCTGAACGGCATCGAGGTCTTTGCAAGTTCCGGGCAACCAGTCATTATTGACAAGGTACGTACACGCACGTATCCATATTGTCAATATTAGTTGCTGTATTTTGATGTAATCTCATTTAAATTGCAAAAAAAGCGTTTGGGAATCAATTTTTGAGACGGTTATTGTGTTGTTAATAATAAAATACCCCGCGCAATGCAAGCGTTTGCAATTTAAATCAGATTTCAACTAAACTTTTGAAGTAATAGCAAAATCTCATTAAGATTATTATTTAATTATTATCATTGTGTTCAAATACGCATATAAAATAAAATCTAACGTATTTTTTCTTTTTATAATCCGATCATTACTTTTCTATTTATATTTGTTTTAAGAATGGCTAAAATATGAATTCTCGTGGCGAGATTAAAACGAGCTGTGATTAACTACAGGTAGTTCTGACGTCATTTTGTTGTTTCCTTTGCGTTCGCTTCTGTTTTTTGACGTCATACTGACGTCAGAGATCACTTCATGTCATACAAAATGGCGACCCTCGTTTTCGTACGAGATTCAAACGCAAACATTTTAAACAGAGATATTTTATTTAAAATTGGATTTAGAAGAAAATAAAAAAATACGTGTTCATTATTTTCTCACAAAAAAATTAAAATAGCTTCAAATTTAAAGAGATTTCCCAATTGAAAGAAGCCAATGGCTGACAAAATGGCTGTCTCCAGATCGTTGTGACGTTTTGTTCAGGTGTACGCATGTCCAGCTGATATCAATGTACTGGAAGAATACTCGGGAGATCCTCGTGTAGTCAATAACCTCCTTGACGGCGTCCACCGGACATGCGACGACATGCACCTGTGGCTGGCGCCGTTCAGCGCAGGCGCCGACCACCTGGTGCACCTGCACTTTACCGTACAAAACCAGGTAGCGCTGGTCAGGATTTGGGTGAGCTTTGAAAGATTGTTTCTATGTCTACTTGATGTAAACTTAGCACTAGTTTTAACAAAAACTATTTCAACTGGGTTTTCAATGCTAAGTGAAGAGCAACTAAATTTCCCAACGTTTCGTAACTTGTACCTGTTACTTTATCAAGGGTAAGAGCAGTCCTGACAATTTTCCAATAACAAAAGAACCACAAAATATTATAAAAATTACCAAGTAAAAGCTTCCTAAATGCATCTAAATAATATAATCAGGGTCAATAACTCAGAAGCTAATGTATTTTGTATTTTCTGAAATAAAATCCCGAACACATTGGCGTTTTTTAATAACTGACCAATTATGTGTATGGAAAATTGTCAGGACTGCTCTAACCCTTGATAAAGTAGCAGGTACAAGTTACGAAACGTTGGGAAATTCAGTTGTTCTTCACTTAGCATTGAAAACCCAGTTGAAATAGTTTTTGTTTAAGCTTTGGAATATGATCTTGGCAGTATTGACAAACGCGGCAGCCTAAATGTTGACGTTTTCTTGCACGCTTACCGGCACCGTGACCTAGAGGGAGAATAAAGTCACAGGATTGCAATCTTATCATAAGATTATTATTATTATTTGTGGTGTTTAACGACGCACTGTTTTGACATCTGGCCATGCGGCACTGGTCTAATGGCGTCGGTGAATGAGTGGATGATGATGAACCTAACCTAGTCTAGAAGGGAGGAGGGGAAACCCGGTGCCGGCACGTAGCCTACTCCTGTCGAAGACCAAGGGGACCACCGGCTTAACGTCCCTTCCGAAGGACGGTACAACGCGAACAACAGGATTCCTCCACAAATCCATGCTGTCGAAAGGTTGATAAGCAAGGCGAGTGAAGTTGCTGTACTAACTTTCATCTCTCCAACCTCTCTCCCGAACAGAACTGGTCATGTGTATGATGGTCACCCATCCAATACCTGACCCAGCGCAGTGTAGCTTAACTTTCATCCCTCCAACCTCTCTCCCAAACAGAACTAATCATGTGTATGATGGTCACCCATCCAATACCTGACCCAGCGCAGTGTTCCTTAACTATCATCCCTCCAACCTCTCTCCCGAACAGAACTGGTCATGTGTATGATAGTCACCCATCCAATACCTGACCCAGCGCAGTGTTGCTTAACTTTCATCCCTTCAACCTCTCTCCCGGTCATGTGTATGATGGTCACCTATCCAATACCTGACTCAGCGCAGTGTTGCTTAACTTTCATCCCTCCAATCTCTCTCCCGAACAGAACTGGTCATGTGTATGATGGTCACCTATCCAATACCTGACTCAGCGCAGTGTTGCTTAACTTTCATCCCTCCAATCTCTCTCCCGAACAGAACTGGTCATGTGTATGATGGTCACCTATCCAATACCTGACTCAGCGCAGTGTTGCTTAACTTTCATCCCTCCAATCTCTCTCCCGAACAGAACTGGTCATGTGTATGATGGTCACCCATCCAATACCTGACTCAGCGCAGTGTTGCTTAACTTTCATCCCTCCAATCTCTCTCCCGAACAGAACTGGTCATGTGTATGATGGTCACCCATCCAATACCTGACCCAGCGCAGTGTTGCTTAACTTTCATCCCTCCAACCTCTCTCCCGAACAGAACTAGTCATGTGTATGATGGTCACCCATCCAATACCTGACCCAGCGCAGTGTTGCTTAACTTCCATCCTTCCAACCTCTCTCCCAAACAGAACTGGTCATGTGTATGATGGTCACCCATCCAATACCTGACCCAGCGCAGTGTTGCTTAACTTCCATCCCTCCAACCTCTCTCCCGAACAGAACTGGTCATGTGTATGATGGTCACCCATTCAATACCTGACCCAGCGCAGTGTTGCTTAACTTTCATCCCTCCAACCTCTCTCCCGAACAGAACTGGTCATGTGTATGATGGTCACCCATCCAATACCTGACTCAGCGCAGTGTTGCTTAACTTCGGTGATCTAACGAGAACCAGTGTTTCCAACACGCCAAACTGTTCGGTAATCATATCATAAGATTTTGATACTAATGATATATAATAATTAATAATTATTAGTATTATTATTAGTGCCAATGATATTGCTTGGCGGGCAATGAAAGGTGTGGAACCGCGAGGAATTTTGTCAAAGACGAAATATAGAAATATTGAAAAGTTTTTCAAGTCCTAGAAAAATGTGAAAGTATGGTGGGCGACTTTGTTGACGGAGAGAAGTGTTGATCTGCCGGTAAGAGGTTGACGGCCGGTGAATGACAAAGTGCGGTCGCCGACCAACTCAAAAGATGAAAAGTGTTAGAGCGGCCGGGACTTCGTCGTCGGCCGCAGAAAAAAAAAAAGATTGAAATTTTTTCTAAATCGAAAAAATAATAAAAGTTTCCCAAAAAGAATAAATTAATACAATATAACGATATCATAACATAACATCCCATTTAACATCCCAGCTAAGACCTATTCACTGCAGGATTGCAGTGAATAAGTCTTAGCTTAAGCTTGTGTTTTGTTCTCACAGAATTACAACAAATCACGCATCCACTCTTGCCGTGGAGCACGTGACGTTGAGTTAAGTTTGGACGGCGTCATCGTGTTTGTCGGTGAGATCGCCAGAGCGTGCGGACATACGCAGGGCGAGGAACACGCGTTCGGTGACGTAAGTCAACAACAATTAACTTAAACTAACTCTAGCTAACTCCAGCTAACTCGAGCTAACTCGAGCTAACTCCAGCTAACTCGAGCTAACTCCAGCTAACTCTAGCTAACTCTAGCTAACTCTAGCTAACTCTAGCTAACTCGAGCTAACTCCAGCTAACTCTAGCTAACTCTAGCTAACTCCAGCTAACTCCAGCTAACTCCAGCTAGCTCCAGCTAACTCCAGCTAACTCCAGCTAACTCCAGCTAACTGGCCGACAGACGATCCTATTTTTTTTATTATTATTAACAACGCTATAGCCGTCTCAATAATTGATGTCCAAACGCGGACTCGAATCCCGATCTCCACCTGTCGCGGGTGTTGCTCTAACCAATTGAGCTACTTGGACCCCGATCTCCACCTGTCGCGGGTGTTGCTCTAACCAATTGAGCAAGTTGGACCCCGATCTCCACCTGTCGCGGGTGTTGCTCTAACCAATTGAGCTACTTGGACCCCGATCTCTACCTGTCGCGGGTGTTGCTCTAACCAATTGATTTACTTGGACCCCGATCTCCACCTGTCGCGGGTGTTGCTCTAACCAATTGAGCTATTTGGACCTCGATCTCCACCTGTCGCGGGTGTTGCTCTAACCAATTGAGCTACTTGGACCCCGATCTCCTTCTGTCGCGGGTGTTGCTCTAACCAATTGAGCTACTTGGACCCCGATCTCCACCTGTCGCGGGTGTTGCTCTAACCAATTGAGCTACTTGGACCCCGATCTCCACCTGTCGCGGGTGTTTCTCTAACCAATTGAGCTACTTGGACCCCGATCTCCACCTGTCGCGGGTGTTGCTCTAACCAATTGAGCTACTTGGACCCCGATCTCCACATGTCGCGGGTGTTGCTCTAACCAATTGAGCTACTTGAACCCCGATCTCCACCTGTTGCGGGTGTTGCTCTAACCAATTGAGCTACTTGGACACTTGCTTTTTGAGACGATTTTAGTGTAATACCCCGCGCATTGTAAGCGTTTGCAATTTAAATAAGATTTTAATCCAAATACAGACGATCCTCTTCACCACCGACGCCGCGATCCTCGAACTCATCTCGCAGTTCGACGCCAGTTTCGGCGTCGCGGCGGCAGCGCTGTCGGCGACCCGAGAGACTTCGATGCTGTCACAGACAGAACGTCCGAGAACCGGCAACACTGCGGTAAGCGGCCACGAGTAGAAATAATAATAATAATAATAATAATGATTTTATTAGCAACTTAGGATTAAACACAACAAGTGAATTGCACTGTCTGGTGGTTTACAATGTAACAATGTTTGTCAAGTTGATTGAATTACAGACTATTCCATAGCCTGGTTCCTCTGCCAAGCAGTGAGTGGCGTCCTATGTTTGTCAAATTGATTGAATGACAGGCTGATCATAGCCTGGTTCCTCTGCCAAGCAGTGAGTGGCGTCCTATGTTTGTCAAGTTGATTGAATGACAGGCTGTTCATAGCCTGGTTCCTCTGCCAAGCAGTGAGTGGCGTCCTATGTTTGTCAAATTGATTGAATGACAGGCTGATCATAGCCTGGTTCCTCTGCCAAGCAGTGAGTGGCGTCCTATGTTTGTCAAGTTGATTGAATGACAGGCTGTTCCATAGCCTGGTTCCTCTGCCAAGCAGTGAGTGGCGTCCTATGTTTGTCAAGTTGATTGAATGACAGGCTGATCATAGCCTGGTTCCTCTGCCAAGCAGTGAGTGGAGTCCTATGTTTGTCAAGTTGATTGAATGACAGGCTGTTCATAGCCTGGTTCCTCTGCCAAGCAGTGAGTGGCGTCCTATGTTTGTCAAGTTGATTGAATGACAGGCTGATCATAGCCTGGTTCCTCTGCCAAGCAGTGAGTGGCGTCCTATGTTTGTCAAGTTGATTGAATGACAGGCTGATCATAGCCTGGTTCCTCTGCCAAGCAGTGAGTGGCGTTCTATGTTTGTCAAGTTGATTGAACGCCAGGCTGTTCCATAGCCTGGTTCCTCTGCCAAGCAGTGAGTGGCGTCCTATGTTTGTCAAGTTGATTGAATGACAGGCTGATCATAGCCTGGTTCCTCTGCCAAGCAGTGAGTGACGTCCTATGTTTGTCAAGTTGATTGAATGACAGGCTGTTCCATAGCCTGGTTCCTCTGCCAAGCAGTGAGTGACGTCCTATGTTTGTCAAGTTGATTGAATGGCAGGCTGTTCCATAGCCTGGTTCCTCTGCCAAGCAGTGAGTGGCATCCTATGTTTGTCAAGTTGATTGAATGACAGGCTGTTCCATAGCCTGGTTCCTCTGCCAAGCAGTGAGTGACGTCCTATGTTTGTCAAGTTGATTGAATGACAGGCTGATCATAGCCTGGTTCCTCTGCCAAGCAGTGAGTGGCGTCCTATGTTTGTCAAGTTGATTGAATGACAGGCTGTTCATAGCCTGGTTCCTCTGCCAAGCAGTGAGTGGCGTCCTATGTTTGTCAAGTTGATTGAATGACAGACTGATCATAGCCTGGTTCCTCTGCCAAGCAGTGAGTGGCGTCCTATGTTTGTCAAGTTGATTGAATGACAGGCTGATCATAGCCTGGTTCCTCTGCCAAGCAGTGAGTGGCGTCCTATGTTTGTCAAGTTGATTGAATGACAGGCTGTTCCATAGCCTGGTTCCTCTGCCAAGCAGTGAGTGGCGTCCTATGTTTGTCAAGTTGATTGAATGACAGACTGCTCCATAGCCTGGTTCCTCTGCCAAGCAGTGAGTGGAGTCCTATGTTTGTCAAGTTGATTGAATGACAGGCTGATCATAGCCTGGTTCCTCTGCCAAGCAGTGAGTGGCGTCCTATGTTTGTCAAGTTGATTGAATGACAGGCTGTTCCATAGCCTGGTTCCTCTGCCAAGCAGTGAGTGGCGTCCTATGTTTGTCAAGTTGATTGAATGACAGGCTGATCATAGCCTGGTTCCTCTGCCAAGCAGTGAGTGGCGTCCTATGTTTGTCAAGTTGATTGAATGACAGGCTGATCATAGCCTGGTTCCTCTGCCAAGCAGTGAGTGGCGTCCTATGTTTGTCAAGTTGATTGAATGACAGGCTGATCATAGCCTGGTTCCTCTGCCAAGCAGTGAGTGGCGTCCTATGTTTGTCAAGTTGATTAAATGACAGGCTGTTCATAGCCTGGTTCCTCTGCCAAGCAGTGAGTGGCGTCCTATGTTTGTCAAGTTGATTAAATGACAGGCTGTTCATAGCCTGGTTCCTCTGCCAAGCAGTGAGTGGCGTCCTATGTTTGTCAAGTTGATTAAATGACAGGCTGTTCCATAGCCTGGTTCCTCTGCCAAGCAGTGAGTGGCGTCCTATGTTTGTCAAGTTCGTTGAATGACAGGCTGTTCCATAGCCTGGTTCCTCTGCCAAGCAGTGAGTGGCGTCCTATGTTTGTCAAGTTGATTGAATGACAGGCTGATCATAGCCTGGTTCCTCTGCCAAGCAGTGAGTGGCGTCCTATGTTTGTCAAGTTGATTGAATGACAGGCTGTTCCATAGCCTGGTTCCTCTGCCAAGCAGTGAGTGGCGTCCTATGTTTGTCAAGTTGATTGAATGACAGGCTGATCATAGCCTGGTTCCTCTGCCAAGCAGTGAGTGGCGTCCTATGTTTGTCAAGTTGATTGAATGACAGGCTGATCATAGCCTGGTTCCTCTGCCAAGCAGTGAGTGGCGTCCTATGTTTGTCAAGTTGATTGAATGACAGGCTGATCATAGCCTGGTTCCTCTGCCAAGCAGTGAGTGGCGTCCTATGTTTGTCAAGTTGATTAAATGACAGGCTGATCATAGCCTGGTTCCTCTGCCAAGCAGTGAGTGGCATCCTATGTTTGTCAAGTTGATTGAATGACAGGCTGATCATAGCCTGGTTCCTCTGCCAAGCAGTGAGTGGCGTCCTATGTTTGTCAAGTTGATTGAATGACAGGCTGTTCCATAGCCTGGTTCCTCTGCCAAGCAGTGAGTGGCATCCTATGTTTGTCAAGTTGATTGAATGACAGGCTGTTCCATAGCCTGGTTCCTCTGCCAAGCAGTGAGTGGCGTCCTATGTTTGTCAAGTTGATTGAATGACAGGCTGATCATAGCCTGGTTCCTCTGCCAAGCAGTGAGTGGAGTCCTATGTTTGTCAAGTTGATTGAATGACAGGCTGTTCATAGCCTGGTTCCTCTGCCAAGCAGTGAGTGGCGTCCTATGTTTGTCAAGTTGATTGAATGACAGGCTGATCATAGCCTGGTTCCTCTGCCAAGCAGTGAGTGGCGTCCTATGTTTGTCAAGTTGATTGAATGACAGGCTGATCATAGCCTGGTTCCTCTGCCAAGCAGTGAGTGGCGTTCTATGTTTGTCAAGTTGATTGAACGCCAGGCTGTTCCATAGCCTGGTTCCTCTGCCAAGCAGTGAGTGGCGTCCTATGTTTGTCAAGTTGATTGAATGACAGGCTGATCATAGCCTGGTTCCTCTGCCAAGCAGTGAGTGACGTCCTATGTTTGTCAAGTTGATTGAATGACAGGCTGTTCCATAGCCTGGTTCCTCTGCCAAGCAGTGAGTGACGTCCTATGTTTGTCAAGTTGATTGAATGGCAGGCTGTTCCATAGCCTGGTTCCTCTGCCAAGCAGTGAGTGGCATCCTATGTTTGTCAAGTTGATTGAATGACAGGCTGTTCCATAGCCTGGTTCCTCTGCCAAGCAGTGAGTGGCGTCCTATGTTTGTCAAGTTGATTGAATGACAGGCTGTTCATAGCCTGGTTCCTCTGCCAAGCAGTGAGTGGCGTCCTATGTTTGTCAAGTTGATTGAATGACAGACTGATCATAGCCTGGTTCCTCTGCCAAGCAGTGAGTGGCGTCCTATGTTTGTCAAGTTGATTGAATGACAGGCTGATCATAGCCTGGTTCCTCTGCCAAGCAGTGAGTGGCGTCCTATGTTTGTCAAGTTGATTGAATGACAGGCTGTTCCATAGCCTGGTTCCTCTGCCAAGCAGTGAGTGGCGTCCTATGTTTGTCAAGTTGATTGAATGACAGACTGCTCCATAGCCTGGTTCCTCTGCCAAGCAGTGAGTGGAGTCCTATGTTTGTCAAGTTGATTGAATGACAGGCTGATCATAGCCTGGTTCCTCTGCCAAGCAGTGAGTGGCGTCCTATGTTTGTCAAGTTGATTGAATGACAGGCTGTTCCATAGCCTGGTTCCTCTGCCAAGCAGTGAGTGGCGTCCTATGTTTGTCAAGTTGATTGAATGACAGGCTGATCATAGCCTGGTTCCTCTGCCAAGCAGTGAGTGGCGTCCTATGTTTGTCAAGTTGATTGAATGACAGGCTGATCATAGCCTGGTTCCTCTGCCAAGCAGTGAGTGGCGTCCTATGTTTGTCAAGTTGATTGAATGACAGGCTGATCATAGCCTGGTTCCTCTGCCAAGCAGTGAGTGGCGTCCTATGTTTGTCAAGTTGATTAAATGACAGGCTGTTCATAGCCTGGTTCCTCTGCCAAGCAGTGAGTGGCGTCCTATGTTTGTCAAGTTCGTTGAATGACAGGCTGTTCCATAGCCTGGTTCCTCTGCCAAGCAGTGAGTGGCGTCCTATGTTTGTCAAGTTGATTGAATGACAGGCTGATCATAGCCTGGTTCCTCTGCCAAGCAGTGAGTGGCGTCCTATGTTTGTCAAGTTGATTGAATGACAGGCTGTTCCATAGCCTGGTTCCTCTGCCAAGCAGTGAGTGGCGTCCTATGTTTGTCAAGTTGATTGAATGACAGGCTGATCATAGCCTGGTTCCTCTGCCAAGCAGTGAGTGGCGTCCTATGTTTGTCAAGTTGATTGAATGACAGGCTGATCATAGCCTGGTTCCTCTGCCAAGCAGTGAGTGGCGTCCTATGTTTGTCAAGTTGATTGAATGACAGGCTGATCATAGCCTGGTTCCTCTGCCAAGCAGTGAGTGGCGTCCTATGTTTGTCAAGTTGATTAAATGACAGGCTGATCATAGCCTGGTTCCTCTGCCAAGCAGTGAGTGGCATCCTATGTTTGTCAAGTTGATTGAATGACAGGCTGATCATAGCCTGGTTCCTCTGCCAAGCAGTGAGTGGCGTCCTATGTTTGTCAAGTTGATTGAATGACAGGCTGTTCCATAGCCTGGTTCCTCTGCCAAGCAGTGAGTGGCATCCTATGTTTGTCAAGTTGATTGAATGACAGGCTGTTCCATAGCCTGGTTCCTCTGCCAAGCAGTGAGTGGCGTCCTATGTTTGTCAAGTTCGTTGAATGACAGGCTGTTCCATAGCCTGGTTCCTCTGCCAAGCAGTGAGTGGCGTCCTATGTTTGTCAAGTTGATTGAATGACAGGCTGATCATAGCCTGGTTCCTCTGCCAAGCAGTGAGTGGCGTCCTATGTTTGTCAAGTTGATTGAATGACAGGCTGTTCCATAGCCTAGTTCATCTGCCAAGCAGTGAGTGGCGTCCTATGTTTGTTAAGTTGATTGAATGACAGGCTGTTCCATAGCCTGGTTCCTCTGCCAAGCAGTGAGTGGCGTCCTATGTTTGTCAAGTTCGTTGAATGACAGGCTGATCATAGCCTGGTTCCTCTGCCAAGCAGTGAGTGGTGTCCTATGTTTGTCAAGTTGATTGAATGACAGGCTGTTCCATAGCCTGGTTCCTCTGCCAAGCAGTGAGTGGCGTCCTATGTTTGTCAAGTTGATTGAATGACAGGCTGTTCCATAGCCTGGTTCCTCTGCCAAGCAGTGAGTGGCGTCCTATGTTTGTCAAGTTGATTGAATGACAGGCTGATCATAGCCTGGTTCCTCTGCCAAGCAGTGAGTGGCGTCCTATGTTTATACGATACAACTTTATAAATAGTTTCTGTCCATTATCAGCTCGAACCACCGCCTTGTTTTGGTCAGTTTCTACATTTATTTTATTCTTAACACTCTGGTTGCCCTGACAACGCGTTGTTTGCAGTTTTCAACGACCACGGCTTCCTGGCTTTGACCACCGCCTTGTTTTGGTTAGTTTCTACATATTTGGTCACCAGTCCACACACAGCCTTGTAGATGAAGCGTATAGACTGACTCTGGAGCGGTCATGAGTTTGCCAATGCCTGGCCTTGAAGTAAGAAACCCACACAAACTTCAAGGTCACTCCTAGCCAGGTCTCAAGGTCATTCTATGCCATGTTTATGTCTCAATGCTACTCAACGACCTTGAACTGTACTCGCACAGGACGAGCGACCGTTCACAGGGCCAATGACCTCGTCGTCGTCGTCATGGGTTCACGACGCCGACCCCCCACCACTTTCTGGAGGACACAGGCTGCGAGTTCGACTCCTGGAGAATTGGGGACACCCGTCATGTGTTGGTAAGTTGGAAATACTGGTCCTTGTAAGATCATTGAAGTTAAGCAACACTGCGCTGGGTCAGGTATTGGATGGGTGACCATCATACACATGACCAGTTCTGTTCGGGAGAGAGGTTGGAGGGATGAAAGTTAAGCAACACTGCGCTGGGTCAGGTATTGGATGGGTGACCATCATACACATGACCAGTTCTGTTCGGGAGAGAGGTTGGAGGGATGAAAGTTAAGCAACACTGCGCTGAGCCAGGTATTGGATGGGTGACCATCATACACATGACCAGTTCTGTTCGGTAGACAGGTTGGAGGGATGAAAGTTAAGCAACACTGTGCTGAGTCAGGTATTGGATGGGTGACCATCATACACATGACCAGTTCTGTTCGGGAGAAAGGTTGGAGGGATGAAAGTTAAGCAACACTGTGCTGGGTCAGGTATTGGATGGGTGACCATCATACACATGACCAGTTCTGTTCGGGAGAGAGGTTGGAGGGATAAAAGTGAAGCAACACTGCGCTGGGTCAGGTATTGGATGGGTGACCATCATACACATGACCAGTTCTGTTCGGGAGAGAGGTTGGAGGGATGAAAGTTAAGCAACACTGCGCTGAGTCAGGTATTGGATGGGTGACCATTATACACATGACCAGTTCTGTTCGGGAGAGAGGCTGGAGGGATGAAAGTTAGTACAGCAACTTCACTCGCCTTGCTTATCAACCTCTCGACAGCATGGATTTGTGGAGGAATCCTGTTGTTCACGTTGTACCGTCCTTCGGAAGGGACGTTAAGCCGGTGGTCCCCTTGGTCTTTGACAGTAGGCTACGTACCGGCACCGAGTTCCCCCTCCTCCCTTCTAGGCTAGGTTAGGTTCAGCATCATCCACTCATGCATGGTATAATGGTTTCTTGTTGCAGGTTTAACGGGATTGGCTGTCCTGGGTAAGTTCGGGGCCCCAGTCTCAGTTGCCAATTCACAACTCAGCTGTAACTGCGTATGCATCGGCCTCGACGCCCTCCTCGACGGCGAAAACGTCACCAACGACAAGGCACATATGTGGCACGCCAACCTCCACGACGACGTCGTACTCTCCATTGACTTCCGGGAACCGGAAGTAGTAACCGGTCTCAGGATATGGAACTACAACGGCTCGCTAGACATGACCTATTGTGGGGTGAGAACCTGTGGGGGGGACAGTAAAACCAGGGTCATTGCTTGGTGCTATGGTGGTGCTAGTTAGCACGGTGCTACTGACAGTAATACCAGGGTCACTGCTTGGTGCTATGGTGGTGCTAGTTAGCACGGTGCTACTGACAGTAATACCAGGGTCACTGCTTGGTGCTATGGTGGTGCTAGTTAGCACGGTGCTACTGACAGTAATACCAGGGTCACTGCTTGGTGCTATGGTGGTGCTAGTTAGCACGGTGCTACTGACAGTAATACCAGGGTCACTGCTTGATGCTATGGTGGTGCTAGTTAGCACGGTACTACTGACAGTAATACCAGGGTCACTGCTTGGTGCTATGGTGGTGCTAGTTAGCACGGTGCTACTGACAGTAATACCAGGGTCACTGCTTGGTGCTATGGTGGTGCTAGTTAGCACGGTACTACTGACAGTGATACCAGGGTCACTGCTTGGTGCTATGGTGGTGCTAGTTAGCACGGTACTACTGACAGTGATACCAGGGTCACTGCTTGGTGCTATGGTGGTGCTAGTTAGCACGGTGCTACTGACAGTAATACCAGGGTCACTGCTTGGTGCTATGGTGGTGCTAGTTAGCACGGTGCTACTGACAGTAATACCAGGGTCACTGCTTGGTGCTATGGTGGTGCTAGTTAGCACGGTGCTACTGACAGTAATACCAGGGTCACTGCTTGGTGCTATGGTGATGTTAACACTTATATCTCTTCCCCAGGTGCGACTGATCTCAGTGGTTCTGGACGGACAGGCCCTGCCAGTTAACACAGCGCTAAGACGGGCTCCTGGGAACTGCCACTATGAGTTCGCGCAGGATGTTCAACTGTCCCCTGCCTCCGCCTTGCCCCTGCTCATGACCCTTAGGGAGAGTCACATTGGCGTTCCTTGTGACGTTGACTCTGAATCCCTGCCCAGCTTGGCTAGCTTCCAGGACTCTGCCAGGAGCTCGCCTGGGGATGGTAAACAGAATAGGGATCAAACTGGAATGTCTGAACTTTTTGCACAAGTGCGCTAATATTTCAATAAACTTGACAATCTACTTTTGTTTTGAGACTTTCACAGATGCTAATTGAGTGTCTTTAATGACGCAAAACTGACACCAACTAATTTCGAAGACTGTTAAATGGGAACAATTGAAGTTCTTAAAAAGCGATATAAATACAAACACGGCCAGTAGTGCAGGTTGTAGCGAACTGAATTGAACTAATGAACTGTATGTTAGGTGAGTACGAGTGTCCGAGCGCCCCTAGCGGGTTTGTGCTGCAACTCCTCATCTTGTCAACGTGGGGAGATCCTTACTACGTTGGGCTGAACGGCATCGAGCTGTTCGACCAATCTGGGGCCAGCATACAACTCTCCGGTGACAGTGAGTGCTTCTTGAGATAAATCCGGCCAAGAAGACCAGAACAGCGGGTCGCTGCAAGATTGGAGACAAGTCAAGTCTAGATTGCCATTCTAGTTCTTTATGATTGCAAAGATAGTGTAAAGTTAGCTCGCCTATTGTAGTAATCTGCGAGGTATTCAGCTGTCACTGCATGAAATTGACAATGTCTTTATGTCAGTTGCTTCTAATAAAAGAATCTCATCGGAGAAGGCCAATAAAAGCCTGTGGATTGCGTCACTGGGTGCTTCACTCCTTGGAGTGCTTCTGTGCAGATGTCGCCGCCTTCCCGGACAGCGTCAACGTGCTGGAGGGTATCGACAATGACGTACGCACGCCAGACAAGCTCGTGGACGGCGTCAACGATACTACAGATGGTCGGCATATGTGGCTGGCACCTGTTCTACCAGGACAGGTTGGTGGGACAGGGACATAGGGGCACGGTCCAGGCAAGGCTCGGACAAGGGACATGGGACATGGGACATGGGACATGGGACATGGGACATGGGACATGGGACATGGGACATGGGGGCAGGGTCCAGGCAAGGCTAGGACATGGAACATGGGGGCAGGGTCCAGGCAAGGCTGGGACATGGGACATGGGACATGGGAGCAGGGTCCAGGCAAGGCTGGGACATGGGACATGGGGGCAGGGTCCAGGCAAGGCTAGGACATGGGACATGGGAGCAGGGTCCAGGCAAGGCTGGGACATGGGACATGGGGGCAGGGTCCTGGCAAGGCTGGGACATGGGGACAGGGTCCAGGCAAGGCTGGGACATGGGACATGGGGGCTGGGTCCAGGCAAGGCTGGGACATAGGACATAGGGGCAGGGTCCAGGCAAGGCTGGGACATGGGACATGGGGGCAGGGTCCAGGCAAGGCTGGGACATGGGACATGGGGGCAGGGTCCAGCAAGGCTGGGACATGGGACATGGGACATGGGACATGGGACATGGGGGCAGGGTACCTACATGTAAGGCAGGGACATGGGACATGGGGGCAGGGTCCAGGCAAGGCTGGGACATGGGACATGGGGACAGGGTCCAGGCAAGGCTGGGACATGGGATATGGGGGCAGGGTCCTGGCAAGGCTGGGACATGGGACATGGGACATGGGAGCAGGGTCCAGGCAAGACTGGGACATGGGACATGGGGGCAGGGTCCAGGCAAGGCTAGGACATGGTACATGGGAGCAGGGTCCAGGCAAGGCTGGGACATGGGACATGGGGGCAGGGTCCAGGCAAGGCTGGGACATGGGACATGGGGGCAGGGTCCTGGCAAGGGTGGGACACGGGACATGGGACATGGGGGCAGGGTCCAGGCAAGGCTGGAACATGGGACATGGGGGCAGGGTCCAGGCAAGGCTAGGACATGGGACATGGGAGCAGGGTCCAGGCAAGGCTGGGACATGGGACATGGGGGCAGGGTCCAGGCAAGACTGGGACATGGGACATGGAGGCAGGGTCCAGGCAAGGCTGGGACATGGGACATGGGACATGGGACATGGGACATGGGACATGGGACATGGGGGCAGGGTACCTTCATGTAAGGCAGGGACATGGGACATGGGGGCAGGGTCCAGGCAAGGCTAGGACATGGGACATGGGAGCAGGGTCCAGGCAAGGCTGGGACATGGGACATGGGGGCAGGGTCCAGGCAAGGCTGGGACATGGGACATGGAGGCAGGGTCCAGGCAAGGCTGGGACATGGGACATGGGACATGGGACATGGGACATGGGACATGGGACATGGGACATGGGACATGGGACATGGGACATGGGACATGGGACATGGGACATGGGGGCAGGGTCCTGGCAAGGGTGGGACACGGGACATGGGACATGGGGGCAGGGTCCACATTTGGCTTTAAGTATTGTTTTCTTTCCTTTATTCCCGTACATGTGTCTTTTATTTAAGCCTGATTTGTGTTTGTTTATTTGAACACTTTGCCTTATCACTGATTGATGTCTTCCAGCTGAATCGGGTGTACGTGATCTTCGACTGTCCCGTGACGGTCTCTATGATCAGACTTTGGAACTACACGAAGACTCCTTCCAGAGGAGTCAAGGAGTTTGGAGTGAGTGAACATTTGCAACCCAAGCGCCATTCTTTTGTCGGTCGATCGAGTTTCTGTTGTTAGATGAAATCTGTATTTAAATTGCAAACGCTTGCAATGCGAGGGGTATTTTATTATTAACAACGAATCCAACGTCAAATTGGAGTTATTCGAGTTTGACAGGCTGTGACGTGATATAGCGTCACTAGAATCAGAATGACTGTGAGTATTTACAGCCTCTTGGTTCTACTCCTTGGAGATCCGTCATTCTCATCAAATACACTAAAATTGTCTCAAAAAGCCAGTGTCCAAGTAGCTCAATTGGTAAGAGCAACACCCACGACAGGTGGAGATCGGGGTCCAAGTAGCTCGATTGGTTAGAGCAACACCCACGACAGGTGGAGATCGGGGTCCAAGTAGCTCAATTGGTTAGAGCAAAACCCGCGACAGGTGGAGATCGGGGTCCAAGTAGCTCAATTGGTTAGAGCAACACCCGTGACAGCTGGAGATCGGAGTCCAAGTAGCTCAATTGGTTAGAGCAACACCCGCGACAGGTGGAGATTTGGGTTCGAGTCCCCGTTTGGGCAACAATTTTTGAGACAGTTCAAGTGTTTGTTAACGTTAAAAAAAAAAAAAAAAAATTGTAGTTCAATTTTGAATCTGGTAAAAGTCGGATTAACATGTCGCTACAGGTGCTGGTAGACGACCTGTTGGTCTACAACGGGGTCCTGGACAGACACGACGCAGGCGCAGTGGCGTCCTCACCGTACTGCACAGTGGCGTTCTCTAGCGGCGAGACAGTGGACTACCACCAGACACGGCCCCACGAAGACCGGTAATCTCGGCTGGATGATATTGCCCTAGATCACCCCCTAGACAATCTCCCATAGCAGACCTATTTTTTGAGCGTTTTTGTGACTAAACCGTAAGAGATAGCCTTACATGGTGAAAAGAAAGTTGTTGGTAAAGGATTGAGGCAGGTCATTAGTGAGGTCACGAAGGGGCGTTAATCAAGTTAACTGTTCAAGTTGGAGGCAATAAACAATTCAACTCCCAAGTTTCCCACTCGAATCTAGAGAATATCAAATAACACAGGAGTCACATTGTGAGCCCGCGAAAGCTGGAGGTCGGGGATCGAGTCCCGTGGGTTGAATTCTTTCCAAGTGCAACAACATACGCGTTTGTTACAAATATAAACAATCTATGACTGATTTAGTGCCAGTGGATCCCGAATAAACTCAGTGCCAAAGAAAGCTCAACATTTCAAATGTTTACCAACTTGTGTCTTAGGTAGTTGTACTTGTGTTTTGCAGACCAACCATCAACGGCGTGGAGTTGATGAACGATCAACACCGAGTGACGTCAGGTGGATCCCATCTGTCAGTTGATCAATCCCAGCGTCCGCTTACTAACGCGTCATCGGCTTTAAGACGGCGCAACAAACAGCTGCGATCATGTGACACAGACCCGACGACCACTGCACTCAACTAGGCGTCGTTGCTGGAAGATACAGAGTTCAACTGTCCCGAACAGGAACAAACCCTCCTCCTTGGGACCAACTTGGTACCTACATCTGGGTACGCCATGATTTCTACAATAAACACAATGTTTTTTCAATTGTTAACTTGTTGTTTTCTTGTTTGCTCCGATAAGACCTTCACAACATCGATTCACCGGCAACCAGTCATGTTTTAATATCCAACTGCACCAACTATAAACATGTCCTTCATTACTGAAGCTTTCCTGACGCTGCCAGCACCTTTCAACAACATAAGAACACGTGCTTCTGGAAGGTGAAACCGGCAGCTGGGAGGTCCCTGGTTCGTATCCCGGTTCGGTGCACATTTCTCCAGTCTAGCTTCCTTCCTTGTCAAAACCAGTCTTGCTGGTTTCAGCTTCCATTCCATCTAAATCCCTACATCTAATCAGAAAATGTAATCTACAACCTTTAGCTTTCAACAAAACTATTTCAACTGGGTTTTCAATGCTAAGTGAAGGACAACTGAATTTCCCAACGTTTTGTAACTTGTGCCTGTTACTTTATCAAGGGTAAGAGCAGTCCTGACAATTTTCCAATAACAAAAGAACCACATAAAATTATAACAATTAACTAATTCCCACGTCTCTCCCCTATGGGAAGAGACGTGGGAAGCTAGAAGATGGATTGGCGAGACTCTGAGAGAAGAAAACCACTGGAGGTTGTAGATTATATTTTCTGACTAGCAGTACCCGCTGCCTAACGGCCGCTTAAGATTTTGAGGGAGTAGGCATTTTGGTTTAAATGGAACCACAACCAAAAGTACCACGCAATACCATACAGTACCCCCGTTTATTTTATTTGAAATTTGCCGCTTATGTCACTCGGGGTCACTGCATTGTGGAAACTCTGTGAATTCCAAAGTGACCACGATGACAATTTCGAAAACAAACGACGTTGGCTGTCAAAAGATTTCCGTGCATGATTTCTTGAAATATTTCTTAGAGATATTTATTTATATAAAATATATAAATAAATATATATTAATATATTAATATAAATATATATTTAGATGCATTTAGGAAGCTTTAACTTGGTAATTGTTATAGTTTTATGTGGTTCTTTTGTTATTGGAAAATTGTCAGGACTGCTCTTACCCTTGATAAAGTAACAGGTACAAGTTACGAAACGTTGGGAAATTTAGTTGTCCTTTACTTAGCATTCAAAACCCTTTTAACTCGCCTTGCTTATCAACCTCTCGACAGCATGGATTTGTGGAGGAATCCTGTTGTTCGCGTTGTACCGTCCTTCGGAAGGGACATTAAGCCGGTGGTCCCCTCGGTCTTCGACAGGAGTAGGCTATGTGCTGGCACCGGGTTTCCCCTCCTCCCTTCTAGGCTAGGTTAGGTCTATTATCATAAGACCTGTGCCACATGCTCATTTGTCAAACAATGCGTTGTTAAACCCCCCCATTATCAATCTTCAACAAATACACAACCCTTCACGATAACATATACAAAAGACATAAAAAAATATAAAGACAAACAATTTTTTTTTTTTTTTTTCTGTACAGAAAGAGTTTAATACAATAGATGTAAATCGCACAGACTCTGTACGCAGCACAAGCCGAGCGTTGGCATGACGACACGGCCGACAGCTTCAACACAAAGGCGCCGTCGTTTAGGTACACTAGCAAATATGTCTCTAACCTGAAATCACCGTAGTACAAAAAGAACCAGAAATATATCTAAATATAAAAAATTCAAACAGTTCCGCAGACACGTTGCAGTTAACGGAGCTACGACTATTGAGGTGAGAGTTCCATGAAACGGGATTAACATCAGAAGACGTCTGGAGAGATCACAAGGATAAACTAAAACAGACTTCTATTTCGCCCCGAAAAACTAGAACGACTTTTGCCCGACCAACGGTTATTTAATTATTGACAAGCATTCGCACGATGAGACATTTAATACCTAATATTTAATAATACCAATTGCAAATACAATTTCTTATACATATATATTATATACAAGATGAAATAAATATTCAAAAGAAATCTGTTTTAATTTTATCTCTTCCAATCCCTAGCTTTTATTTGCCACACAATTTCCTCCAATCAGCTCCCAATGCTGGTTGTTTTTTTTCATTTTCATTCGCAGCACAAAACTGCACACAATTTTATTAATAAACGTATCGATTAATGCTACGACGAGGTCGTACTTTGAGTTATTACTTTGTTTTTACAGAGCATACAATTGCTACGATAGACTGGAGAGTGATTAAAAGTATTACATTATTATTTCCATGAATAAATGGTAGGTATGCATTGGATATTAAGCTCTAGGTTATACTTAGGTAATTTGTGTAACTCAACTTAAAACCTACGACAGTTCTGCGTGAATAGTTGACGCAGATTTATCCCACCTTGAACTCGTTCTTCCGTGACTTCCATGCATTTGTTGTGCGTTACCAACTCAGTAGCTGCTGCCGATGCTAAATGTGCCGCGGTTTCTACTTTTTAAAATCCCCCCGAACCCCAGGCCACCACAATCCACCGCCCGAATCAAAATCAGTCTAAACCAAAATCCACTGCATTGCTATTCTTGGTCAGGGTTCAGTAACATTGGTATGGGTTGGCCCTATGTCCTAAAAGTCCAGTAGGAAACTTGTACCCAATGCTCCTCGACGTAAGTTAAAACATTTCTTTCAGATTGTAAAGAAACTGAAATAATATAATCTTCATATCAGAGAAATGAGCTGTAAAACTTGGGTTAGTAGACAACATTTCTCTCTAAACAAGGTGCATTGGTGGAGAGGGGGCAGGGAATAAATGATCCCCCGCCCATGCAGACTCAATTAGAGAAATCGTATGCAATGCAGTGTAAAATGGAAGCTAAGCTACTAATAAAATCAAGAAACAAGAATCATAGACACGACTGCCAGACGCTTGCAATCAAATGCCGATATAAGTTTAATTTTGGGGCAAAGAACAGGATCCAGTTTACGACCGGACCGATAACCCAACAAAGCGCAGGATTTCCCATCCAACGGAATGAGCTCGCGAAGTGCATTCGGCAGCAGCAGGTGCCAGCGCGTTGGCACTTGACATAATGGCCACACCCTCTCCGACGGCGATCACGACCCCTCCCAGAAGGCGGGGCCTAGGCGAGGGGGCCGGGCGAGGGGGCGTGTCACGCACTGGTCTCGGCCACGCCCCACTCCTCCGAGTCGTACTCCGACTCCGAGGCCGAGTCGGAATCCGAGAACTCAACGGCGACTCGGCGAGCAAGGATCGAGGCAACGTCGTGCAGGGCGTTGACCCGTTCCGTCTCCTTGGCCTCCGAGAGCTCCACCTTGCGTAGCGAGATGCCTGCAAGAATCAACAACAATAATCATCAGGGGACACGGGTTCAGTCACAAGATCGGTGGTTCTTCCATAAGAGAAGCCAAGAAGTTAAAATACTTCTCGTTTTAAACTTTGACTGGATTTATACTCTTTTTAAGATCAATTGATTACAGTCAATTTCACAATCAAGATGCTTGACCCACCAAACCAAACCCCAATAAGTGGTCGTTTATTCTGAAAATACTAGCTCTGTTCAAATTGTACAGCGACAACATCCAGAATCTGAATATTCATCGTGTCTATTGGATTTATGTTTCTTATGTTTCTTATTTTACGGCTGTCTGTACAACATTTTGTATTTTTTGAGAAAATAAACCAAAATTAAAAATATTACAATTTTAAGAAAGTGATTTTGAGCTACTGAAAGTGATATGCATGTTTTATTTTTTTTCTCTATGTCGTGTATGTATTTGTTTGATGTTTTAATGTGTTTTATAATATGGCCCAGCCGGGTTCTCACCTGTACGTCAACAAAGGTTAAATGAAAGTTAAGTAAAAGACCCGGCGACTCACCGTCTCTGATGGCCTTGAGAAGGTCATTACGTGGATCGAAGACGGGCGCTGGTTTGCTTGCTTTGGGTGGCGACAGCTTGGCAGCCGGCGGAGAAGACGATGACAGCATCTGTGAATAGTAGCCGTACTGATGGAGATTATTGAGTCCGCTCTCACAGCTGGCATCGAGTCTTCAGACCCCAACTTGGCATTGTGTGGTGGCAACAAAGTTAAACCAAAGAATACAATATAGAAACAACCATAACCCTTTCCTAATGTATTGTTTCTTTTATTAGATATTAACCCACAAAGATCTTGATCTCAAATGACTGCACGAGGACAGGAATCTGCTATGAGATTGGAAGACAATTAAACCAATAGTAGGCTACAAGCCGGTACCAGGTTTCCCCTCCTCCCTTCTAGACTAGGTTAGGTTCATCATCATCCACTCATTCACCGACGCCATTAGACCAGTGCCGCACGGCACGTTGTCAAAACAGTGCTATGTTAAACACCACAAATAAATCATCATAGCATTAAATGGTGATAAGTGTTACCAACATTGAGATAAAAGAAAGTGATTTTAGTGCAGATTCCTAACCAACCAAACTGCCAACTTAAAAAAGAAAACCATGGCTTGATATGCAGGTTAATGTTTCCAGGTTTCCTTGCCGTGCTCACCTGCTTAATGGGAGACTTGTGAATGTCTCCGTTTGCCATTGGGGGCGGCACCGGCCCGTTACCAAGAGATGCAACAAGGGGCGGCGGGGGCGGTGGAGGCGGTGGGGGTGGAGCTACGCCCGGCGGCGACGCAGTAGGCCGGACATCCGGGGCTGGTGGAGGCGGGGGCGGCAGTTCGCCTGCCGGCTCGGGGCTGCGTGGACGAGCGGGAGATCCGCCCCCAGGACTTCCCGCCACGCTACGCAGGTGCCCGCTCGGGGGCGACATCGGCTCAGCGGGAGGCGGAGGGGGCGGCGGCAGAGTGTCCCGACCGGAGCTCACGCTACGGCCCCGTGTGGGCGTATTGACAGATGACACGGTCGGGGTGCTGAAACAACAATGTTGTTAGAAGGCGACCAATAATATCAAGTACAACCCAAGACATGGCTTGCAGTCCATGCTGTAGTCCAGCTCTAGACATGGCTTGCAGTCCATGCTGTTGTCCAGCTCAAGACATGGCTTGCAGTCCATGCTGTTGTCCAGCTCAAGACATGGCTTGCAGTCCATGCTGTTGTCCAGCTCAAGACATGGCTTGCAGTCCATGCTGTTGTCCAGCTCAAGACATGGCTTGCAGTCCATGCTGTTGTCCAGCTCAAGACATGGCTTGCAGTCCATGCTGTTGTCCAGCTCAAGACATGGCTTGCAGTCCATGCTGTTGTCCAGCTCAAGACATGGCTTGCAGTCCATGCTGTTGTCCAGCTCAAGACATGGCTTGCAGTCCATTCTGTTGTCTCGCTCAAGACATGACTTGCAGTCCATGCTGGTGTCCAGCTCAAAACATGGCTTGCAGTCCATGCTGTTGTCCAGCTCAAGACATGGCTTGCAGTCCATGCTGTTGTCCAGCTCAAGACATGGCTTGCAGTCCATGCTGTTGTCCAGCTCAAGACATGGCTTGCAGTCCATGCTGTTGTCCAGCTCAAGACATGGCTTGCAGTCCATGCTGTTGTCCAGCTCAAGACATGGCTTGCAGTCCATGCTGTTGTCCAGCTCAAGACATGGCTTGCAGTCCATGCTGTTGTCCAGCTCAAGACATGGCTTGCAGTCCCTGCTGTTGTCCAGCTCTAGACATGGCTTGTGAAATGCAGGGGCTGGTTTACCTGTTGCTAGAGTTGTTGGTGGAAGGTGGTGCAGGGGGTGGCTGAGTTGGTCGCTGAGAGCTGGATCGCGGGGTGCCGTTGCCGTGACGAGGCGGAGAGCTGCCCTCGAATCCGTCATTGGGCAGTACGCTACCGCCTCCGCTCATGCCGTACATCTGTTGCTGGATGTACAGAGACTCTTCGTACACGAGCGAGTAGTTCGGTCTGGAACGTAACGACGAGGCTCAGCAAACGATGGCGGCGACGAAAAAACATCGCCAATTCAGACAATGATTTAAAATCAAGAAATAGCTGCATGGCTGGACTGAACCCATTGGGTAAAACTGTAGAGTGCAGGTTCTCGGCAGAGAAACAACGTCAATGTTACAGTCTCTGCGTGAAAGATGGCCGCCAAATGACTACCTTACCAACAAAAATTCAGAGTACCGGAACATCATGTTAAGTGGAGCCACCGTCGTATGAAATTTAATTTCGATATTTCTCGTAGGTTACACGCTTTTTAATATCGTTACGTGTTTATCAATCATCGAGGTAAACATTGATGGAGATTTTTTGAGCATGAAAAGTCACAAAAGCGAGTTAACCTACGAGAAATATCGAAATTAAATTTCATACGACAGTGGCTCCACTTAACGTGATGTTCCGGTACTCTGCATTTTTGTCGGTAAGGTAGTCATTTGGCGGCCATCTTTCACGCAGAGACTGTAACATTGACGTTCCGTCTCATACCTAGAACCTGCACTCAACAGTTTCACTACTTAGATCGTAGAGGACAGATAGACGAACATGATTAGCTTTAAAATATTACATTTTTGTTGGCGGAGCTTCATTCTCTATCAGAAGCACCCGGCGCATGCTACTCTCATCAATAATAACACAGGATTTATTTATTCTAGTTCATTAAATCTGGCGGGCAATCGAGCCAGGCGCGGTGGTTCCATCACTGCGTTTCCATGGAAACTGTATTGATTGTCCAACAAAGGCAAGGTAACTGACCGGAAGTGGTTCTCTGTGGGACTGTACTGGGCTTGGAGCGGGTATCCACCGCGCTGGCCATCTGGTTCGTCGGGGTAACTTCGACGCAGCTCGATGCTGCTGGGCCGCGGAGGTCCGCCCCCGGGTCCGCCCCCGAGCAACGCTTCGTCCGGGTGGGACACCGGCTGCAAGACATGGACAAAATAAGCCAGGCGGACGATACAACAGAAAAAATCGGACATTTCTTCTGATAGTAAGAGAGAGGGACACGAGGGAGACGACCATTCTGTTGATAGAAGAGATGAGCTACTGCCATCTATTGCATGATATCCTGAACTATTACCGCTTGATTCAGCTTCGTGGGGCTCGTCATCCCAGGACAAAATATATGGCAGCATGATCCTTTAACAAAAACTATTTCAACTGGGTTTTCAATGCTAAGTGAAGAACAACTAAATTTCCCAACGTTTTGTAACTTGTACCTGTTACTTTATCAAGGGTAAGAGCAGTCCTGACAATTTTCCGATAACAAAAGAACCACAAAAAATTAACCTCCAGTTGTTCTCTTCTCTCGGAGTCTTGCTAATCTATCTACTAACTTCCCACGTCTCTCCCCATAGAGATTAATTATAGAGATTCTTCACTTAGCATTGAAAACCCAGTTGAAAAAGTTTTCGTTAAAACTAGTGCTAAGTTTAGATCAAGTATGAGTCTAGAAAGCATCAGGCAGGATGACGTACCTGTGGGACTCTGTATTGAACGTTCTGCGGCATGATGTACTCGCCGTGCCTAACGGCCAACTGTCGCTGTTGCTCTCGAGTGTTGTGCGGTTGACGCGGACGCTTCTTGTGACGAGCGCCGCCGCCTTCGTTGCGAGGACGATGCGGCTGGAACACGTTGAACTCGATCATCGTACGAATAACAGGGGATATACTTTGCCAGGGCTACCAATACCAGGACTACCAATACCAGGGCAAACTACGACTTGATATTTACAAGTATCTCTCCACAACTCTGCAATCATTAGGATGAAATCTGATTTAAATTGCAAACGCTTGCAATGCGCGGGGTATTTTATTATTATCAACACTATAACCGTCTCAAAAATTGATGCCCAAACGGGGACTCGAACCCCGATCCCCACCTGTCGCGGGTGTTGCTCTAACCAATTGAGCTACTTTGACCCCGATCTCCAACTGTCGCGAGTGTTGCTCTAACCAATTGAGCTACTTGGACCCCGATCTACACCTGTCGCGGGTGTTGCTCTAACCAATTGAGCTACTTGGACCCCGATCTCCACCTGTCGCAGGTGTTGCTCTGAACCATTGAGCTATCTGGACACTGGCTTTTTGAGACGATTTGGGCATTAATTTTTGAGACGGTTATAGTTTTGTTAATAATAAAAAACTCTGCAATCTGTTAATGATCTTGACGACCACCGTAAGTCAGATTATGGAGGGTAATGACCGTCAGTGTCAAAGGGGAACCAGTTCTTATGTTACTCTTGCCAGGCTCATTTCAACAAAGTGCTGTAAAGAGTGTTTACTCCGAATCTTTCAATGTTTGCTAGCGTCGTTATTGCAGTTGAATATCTCACAGAGTCGAGCATTTTACGTGGCCGCTTTCGCGAGAATCTACCGCCACAAGTGGATTCGGCGCAAGCACAAAACTTGAGTTAGTGTCAAGTCTACGATTGGAGGTTAGAGCTACGTTTCGAGGTTGGTTAAACCCTTGAATGTAGGTTCTAGGCAGAGAAACAACGTCAATGTTACAGTCTCTGCGTGAAAGATGGCCGCCAAATGACTACCTTACCGACAAAAATGCAGAGTACCGGAACATCACGTTAAGTGGAGCCACTGTCGTATGAAATTTAATTTCGATATTTCTCGTAGGTTAACTCGCTTTTGTGACTTTTCATGCTCAAAAGATCTCCGTCAATGTTTACCTCAACGATTGATAAACACGTAACGATATTAAAAAGCGAGTTAACCTACGAGAAATATTGAAATTAAAATTCATACGACAGTAGCTCCACTTAACGTGATGTTCCGGTACTCTGCATTTTTGTCGGTAAGGTAGTTATTTCGCGGCCATCTTTCACGCAGAGACTGTAACATTGACGTTGTTTCTCTACCTATAACCTGCACTTAACGGTCATACACTGTTTAACCGGGCGGTTAGGACAAGTCTACGCAAACTACAAACACGCTATTTTAGAAAGAAGCATCGAGCCGAGATTAGAGACAAACATATCTTCGGAGAGTGATCTCCGTCTTGAAATGCGATCGGGTTTTGACACAAAGTTATTGCGAATGATTAGCTTTAGTTTGTTACTGCGGGGGACAAAGATGGCTTGCGGTTAGTGAATGATTGGCAATCGATCATCGCGACTTGACACTTGCCTCGTAGATGAGATCGACTAGCAACTCCCATTGCTATAAGAGAGAGCTGACATCAGATCGCTGGTACATTTCATACAGAACTTGGGACAAATCAACGCTGACGTTTGGCTGCGTTGGAAAGAAAGGCTGAACCAAACGGCTTGGCATGTTGGAAACACTGGTTCTAGCGGGATCACTGAAGTTAAACAACACTGTGCTGGGTCAGGTATTGGATGGGTGACCATCATACACATGACCAGTTCTGTTCGGGAGAGAGGTTGGATGGATGAAAGTTAAGCAACACTGTGCTGGGTCAGGTATTGGATGGGTGACCATCATACACATGACCAGTTCTGTTCGGGAGAGAGGTTGGAGGGATGAAAGTTAGTACAGCAACTTCACTCGCCTTGCTTATCAACCTCTCTACAGCATGGATTTGTGGAGGAATCCTGTTGTTCGCGTTGTACCGTCCTTCGGAAGGGACGTTAAGCCGGTGGTCCCCTTGGTCTTCGACAGGAGTAGGCTACGTGCCGGCACCAGGTTTCCCCTCCTCCCTTCTAGGCTAGGTTAGGTTCATCATCATCCACTCATTCACTGACGCCATTAGACCAGTGCCAATAATCATCTAATCAAAGTTTGTATTCAAATTTCAAACAGTTCATTAAAGTGTTCAGTAAAGATCCTATTGGTCGATGGGTCTGTAAAACCACTGCAGCTATTGGTAACTGCTTTAAGTGCCAGCCCACACACACACACATCGGTCCACATTAATTAAACAGATGAATGGAATGTTTTAGCAGAGATCTCTTCTCAGTGGCTGTCAAGAATTAATGGTTCATTGATGAGTTTAAAAAAGTCATAAAAAGCAAGCATAGACCCACCACCACGAGATCACCAGACAAAGCTTTATTTGTCATTTATAAAGGAATCGGATGCTTGCTAGAGCTACGTGGGAAGATTCTTCAGCTTGGACCGAGTTTATGTACTGTCATCCAAACCCGGACAAAATAACACGGGTGCCAACACCGAAGTGATTAGAGTACCTCAACCTTGACATAAGCAATTAGGTCACTTATTCTGAAATTTATTCAAATCGCAAACGAGGCCTCTCAAAGCTAGTTCCAGTTGGTATTTCAATTTTGACCGCAGTATTCCTGTGATCCCATCGTAGCCAGATGTAAAGGAGAGATGGATTGCACTACGTTATTGAAAACGTGAAATCAACGCCTACCTTCTTCCCGCGATCGTGCATCATCCGCTCCGTGTCTTTGAGCATCTCTTGCCGCCAGAGATCGAAGAAGTAGTTGGCGTCCGTGTAGAACTTGAGTCCGTCTTTGCCGTCGTCGCGGTACTTGTTGAGCTTGTCAAGCGGCGGCGGCTTGTCGCAGGTCAAGTACGTCTCACGCATCGCCGTCGGCATCGTGGCCCGGCTCACTACTTGTTGATCAAACACAACCGCGCTCTTGAACGCCTTGCGCATGTGTATATCTTGCAGGGAAACTGGAAATAATACACCCCCGTGAAAACACAGTTCAAAAACAGACCACTTTAAAGCGGCATTTACCCTTCAAAATTAATTTTTACCATAGATTTGTAACTGTAGTATGAATTGAAATTGACCTAGTCAAAAAAATTATCTGAAAATATAGATCTGCAATTAATTATCTAAGATTTGTAGCTTTTCGTGCTGCGTGATCTGCGAGCTGAGTACGATTCTCTTGTAGAGTACTGTCTTTCCCTGCGACTGCTTCGTTGGCCAAAGTCACCAAAAGTCTATCCCTTCCCTGCCCTATCTCCTCCCTGCTCTATCACCTCCCTGCCCTATCCCCTCCCTGTCCTATCCCCTCCCTGCCCTATCCCCTCCCTGCCCTATCCTCTCCCTGCTCTATCCCCTCCCTGCCCTATCACCTCCCTGCCCTATCCCCTCCCTGCCCTATCCCCTCCCTGTCCTATCCCCTCCCTGCCCTATCCCCTATCCGCTCAGAGCGGCACTGCACGGAAATATGCAACATGCTAATTACATACCTGCGGTAATTCGCTTACTATGGCTAAACGAATAATCTTATCATAAAGTCAAATTATTTCAACACAGAGGAAGGATGGAGGACTTTACTCAAATTATTTGAATTTTATCTGATGAGAGGTTTGTCCAGGTGCTAGGGGTTGAAAAATCACTACGGGTTATTTCTTATGGGAGTTCGTTAGCACCCAAGCCGAAAAACACGGACATTGGCAATTTCTGCACGGATTTCTAACAACGTCCAAGAAATCAACCCATGCAAGCCTTAGAACGACCGTCACCTCAATCTGTGCAAACCAACCATCTTACAGTTATAAACGGCAAGGTGGACGGACAGTACCTTATTATTATGAACACTAGAACTGTTTCAAAAATTTAACAATGGAAGCACAAAAAAAGCAAGTGTCCAAGTAGCTCAATTGGTTAGAGCAACACCCGCGACAGGTGGAGATCGGGGTCCAAGTAGCTCAGTTGGTTAGAGCAACACCCGCGACAGGTGGAGATCGGGGTCCAAGTAGCTCAATTGGTTAGAGCAACACCAGCGACAGGTGGAGATCGGGGTCCAAGTAGCTCAATTGGTTAGAGCAACACCCACGACAGGTGGAGATCGGGGTCCAAGTAGCTCAATTGGTTAGAGCAACACCCGCGACAGATGGAGATCGGGGTCCAAGTAGCTCAATTGGTTAGAGCAACACCCGCGACAGGTGGAGATTGGGGTCCAAGTAGCTTAATTGGTTAGAGCAACACCCGCGACAGATGGAGATCGGGGTCCAAGTAGCTCAATTGGTTAGAGCAACACCCGCAACAGGTGGAGATTGGGGTCCAAGTACCTCAATTGGTTAGAGCAACACCCGCGACAGGTGGAGATCGGGGTCCTAGTAGCTCAATTGGTTAGAGCAACACCCGCAACAGGTGGAGATTGGGGTCCAAGTACCTCAATTGGTTAGAGCAACACCCGCAACAGATGGAGATCGGGGTCCAAGTAGCTCAATTGGTTAGAGCAACACCCGCAACAGGTGGAGATTGGGGTCCAAGTACCTCAATTGGTTAGAGCAACACCCGCGACAGGTGGAGATCGGGGTCCAAGTCCGCGTTTGGGCATCAATTTTTGAGACAGTTATAGTGTTGATAATTATAAAACACCCCGCGCATTGCAAGAGTTTGCAGCTTATATATGATTTCCTCCTATAGGATAATACCTTCCTCGACGGTGCTGTCAAGCTGTGTGACTTTGACAGCTAGCCTGTCAATGCGCGCCTGGAGGGACCCGGCACGCGCTGCCAGGACGTGAGCCTCCCGAGCCAACTCCCCGAACAAATCCTCGGCGTGCCGTGACAAGCTCGACAGTTGGCGCACCGTGTTGGCAAGCGTGCCGTTAGTGGCCGCCTCCAGCTCTGACGGCAGCGGGAAGTCATCGGGGATAGTACCACGAGCGACCAACACCGGCTCCACCAGCCGCTTGGGTAGCGGCATCCTACGTCAGCCGCATGCTGGAAGTCAAACAGAAACATTGGCTGTTAGATTTGATTTATATTTATTTATTTGTGGTGTTTAACGACGCACTGTTTTGACAACGTGTCATGCGGCACTGGTCTAATGGCGTCGATGAATGATGATGAACCTAACTAGAAGGAAGGAGGGGAAACCCGATGCCGGCACGTAGCCTACTCCTGTCGAAGACCAAGGGGACCACCGGCTTAACGTCCCTTCCGAAGGAAGAGACCGTTTTTATGCGGGCATCAAACTAACCAATGCTTTACCCGGTTACTTAAAGGGAAAAAAAGTCCGTAGCTCGATGCTCATTTACAATTGTACTAACTTGACAAAGAATTTTATTCAGTGAAGGAATATTGTGAAGAGCTTTAATGTATATATTGTTTATTATTATTTTTCACGTAGGTTTCAATATGTATACGTATTGTGTTTTTTGTGAATCTGTCAACTAACCATTTCCAAAACCCAGGCACGGTCCAAGGAAAATAATAAAAAATTATTATTATTATTATTATTACTCTGCTATCTCGTGGTAAACCCCGCGGGTGCTTTAACTCGGAGGAATTGCTCCGTGCATTTTGAGTATTGGCAGGAAAATTGAAAACATCGGTCGTGGTCTCGGCAGAAATGAGTCGGTCTAACTTCAAGGCTGCATTAGTTCCAACTCATCTGCTCGAGCCAGGGACAAGTAATGGCATCGCCTTCATTGATTGCAGTTTGAACATTCAATGTGTTTCACGGGGATTCTCCCATTTGTTCAGTTTGTCTGCTCTCAACAAGCCAAGACATCTACCAAATTATCCAGCCACCGGGCCCGATAAAAGGCTAACCAACTTTTGAAAAATTATTTGTATTGCTTATGATTAAAATATTTAATTTAAATAATATATGATATAAAGTTATAATATATTTTGTATCAATAAAGCTTAGAAATGTAGCAAATCTCTGTTTTTTGTTTCGTGTTTTTGGAATACTTCCAGATCCCAAAGCTAATTGCATTGCTAATTTCCACAATCTTTCGTTAGCAACATAATTTCAATTAGTTCAAGTGGTTAGAGTGACTGCATCGATGTCCAGTGCTGTATTGATTTGCACTTTAAATAGTGAAACTTTAGAGCTAAAACAGAATACCGCAATGGCGATATCATCTTCAGCATTACAGACCAAAATGTTGCAAAAACCATTATATGCCAAAAACAAAACAGTGCATTTTTATGATTGGATAGTTTGAGATATGTGAGATAGTGGGTGGTCGTGGGTCTCAAGACTAAGTCGTCAGTGTTGATGGCTCACACTAAATGAATTCTTGCCCTGTCCCAAACACTAACACAAACACTAATTCTATTCAGCAAATACAAAGTGGTCTTCAGTTACATTGTCTCTGTGCCCCAATGAAGATAACAAACGTGCATTACAACAACTATGTCACCATCTAACTAAGTCGGGCTTACGATGCAAGCATCGCCCAAATTAACTTATCACCAATCCTTATCATCCTTATCTTAGCAATTATCTTAGCATTACCCGCTGCCTAACGGCCGCTTAAGATTTTGAGGAAGTGGGCATTTTGGTTAAAATGTAAAGCCTCTAATGGGACCACAACTAAAAGTACCATGCAATACCATACAGTAGCCCCATTTATTTTCTTTGAAATTTGCCGCTTATGTCACTCGGGATCACTGCATTGTGGAAACTCTGTGAATTCCAAAGTGACCACGATGACAATTTCGAAAACAAACGACGTTTGCTCTTATCTTATCTTATCTTTCTTTGCCTCTAAAGGCGGATTCCTAGAAAACAACGTGTGCACCTTCAGCAAGGCATGGCTTGGTTTAACACCAGTGTGCAGTGACAAGGCCCATGGCTCTAGGGTGACTCATGAGGGTGACTGACTCGCATTGGGGGAGGTCCTGGTCGATACCTGACAGAGTTGGGGGGTAAATCTGCACATTCTCATGCTCCGAGCGCACCCCCCCCCCCCCCCCCCTTCAATGGTTAGCCGGCATTGCACGACGATCGCCCACTCAAAGGGCGACCACCGAACAGTTGGGCGTGTTGGAAACACCGGTCTTCGTTAGATCACAGAAGTTAAGCAACACTGCGCTGGGTCTGGTATTGGATGGGTGGCCATCATATACATGACCAGTTCTGTTCGGGAGAGAGGTTGGAGGGATGAAAGTTAAGCAACACTGCGCTGGGTCAGGTATTGGATGGGTGACCATCATACACATGACCAGTTCTGTTCGGGAGAGAGCTTGGAGAGATGAAAGTTAAGCAACACTGCGCTGAGTCAGGTATTGGAAGAGTGACCATCATACACATGACCAGTTCTGTTCGGGAGAGAGGTTGGAGAGATGAAAGTTAGTACAGCAACTTCACTCGCCTTGCTTATCAACCTCTCGACAGCATGGATTTGTGGAGGAATCCTGTTGTTCGCGTTGTACCGTCCTTCGGAAGGGACGTTAAGCCGGTGGTCCCCTTGGTCTTCGACAGGAGTAGACTACGTGCCGGCAACGGGTTTCTCCTCCTCCCTTCTAAGCTAGGTTAGGTTCATCATCATCCACTCATTCACCGACGCCATTAGACCAGTGCCGCATGGCCAGATGTCGAAACAGTGCGTCGTTAAACACCACAAATAATAATAATCAAAGTGCGACCGGGCGCGGTCTTCTGGCAAGAAACAAATCTGCGTATGACCCAACAGATCGAAGCTTGGGAAGACTTCAAGCAGAAACCAGAAGAGCTGAGTCAAGATGGTAAAAAACCTTCTCTTAAACCACGAGACGACAACAGCTGAGAGATTCCTGGCAAAGCAAGAAGAGGAAAGTTGAACTCTTGTCTTGAATTACAAGCAACAAGTTTAATTCGATGATCCACACACTGGGCATTATTTCTCCGTTTGAAATCAGGTCTTAATTCTAGGTCTTAATTCTTAAGATACTTTTAAAAAGCGCGATCAAATAATTGGTGGCAAGAGCAAAATCCTGTGCTGAATGTTACCATAAAAACCTGTCAGTTAATTAAGAAAAACTATTTCAACTGGGTTTTGAATGCTAAGTAAAGGGCTACTAAAATTCCCTAATTTGGAAATTTAGAAGCCCTTTACTTAGCGTTCAAAACCCAGTTGAAATGGTTTTTCTTAAAACTAGTGCTTAGTTTACATCAAGTAGACATGAGTCTAAAAACCATCGTCAGTTAATTGCTTTTAAACTGGATATTTTACCTTTGCTATGATTAGATATATATTTTAAATATAACGTATTAAAAAAAATTGCATAAAATATCAAATATTTCATCAAAAGCGACGATTCTAATTGGACACAAATTTAATCGCTAGTGAAAATGATACAAATAGCGAAATGATCTGGCAATCAGTGGTCGTTTATCTCCTGACGAGGATGAAACTAATCAAACTATCGCGGTCTGGGAATTGAGGAACACTTGTCCCCTCCGACAAAAGATAACACGCACTTCCGCGAGTCAGTCATGTGATCTGGGCCAGGGATCTGACTCCTCCTACAATGCGTCGGAATAAAAACCCAACAACCACTGGAATAATTACATCACATTCTCAACAAATCATGAACCGCCGACATCGTCTGTGCTTTATAAAATGCTACGCAGTGAACGCTAATTGGTTGCAACTTCTGCGCCTGCGTTCTGTTTGATCTTGATTTCAATTAGAACTTGAAACAATACATAATTATTAGCGTGGCTGACGACGCGTTAGTAACAGCGACTTATCATTAATAATGCAGGTCATAGACCTGACGTGTGATCGACTGCTTGTACCATTATCTCTGCAATCGCTACAAGTGAGTTGATCAGGCTTACACTTGTATGGTCTGGTCTGGTCTGGTATGGTCTGGTATGGTCTGGTATGGTCTGGTCTGGTCTGGTCTGGTATGGTCTGGTCTGGTATGGTATGGTATGGTCTGGTATGGTCTGGTATGGTCTGGTATGGTCTGGTATGGTCTGGTCTGGTATGGTCTGGTATGGTCTGGTATGGTCTGGTATGGTCTGGTATGGTCTGGTCTGGTATGGTCTGGTCTGGTATGGTATGGTCTGGTCTGGTATGGTCTGGTATGGTCTGGTATGGTCTGGTATGGTCTGGTCTGGTATGGTCTGGTATGGTCTGGTATGGTCTGGTATGGTCTGGTATGGTCTGGTATGGTCTGGTATGGTATGGTATGGTCTGGTATGGTCTGGTATGGTCTGGTATGGTCTGGTATGGTCTGGTATGGTCTGGTATGGTCTGGTATGGTCTGGTATGGTCTGGTCTGGTATGGTCTGGTATGGTCTGGTATGGTATGGTCTGGTCTGGTATGGTATGGTATGGTCTGGTATGGTCTGGTATGGTCTGGTATGGTCTGGTATGGTCTGGTATGGTCTGGTCTGGTATGGTATGGTCTGGTATGGTCTGGTATGGTCTGGTATGGTCTGGTATGGTCTGGTCTGGTATGGTCTGGTCTGGTACGGTCTGGTCTGGTATGGTCTGGTCTGGTATGGTCTGGTTTGGTCTGGTATGGTCTGGTATGGTATGGTCTGGTCTGGTCTGGTTTGGTATGGTCTGGTCTGGTCTGGTATGGTCTGGTCTGGTACGGTCTGGTCTGGTATGGTCTGGTCTGGTCTGGTATGGTCTGGTATAGTCTGGTATGGTCTGGGTTGGTATAGGTCTTGTCTGGTCTGGTATGGTCTGGTATGGTCTGGTTTGGTATGGGTCTTGTCTGGTCTGGTCTGGTACGGTCTGGTACGGTCTGGTATGGTCTGGTATGGTCTGGTATGGTATTGGTCTTGTCTGGTATGGTATGGGTCTGGGTCTGATCTGGTCTGGTATGGTCTGGGTCTGGTCTGGGTCTGGTCTGGGTCTGGTCTGGTATGGTCTGGTCTGGTCTGGTATGGTATGGTCTGGTATGGTCTGGTATGGTCTGGTATGGTATGGTATGGTATGGTCTGGTGTGGTCTGGTATGGTCTGGTATGGGTCTGGTATGGGTCTTGTCTGGTAAGGTCTGGTATGGTATGGGTCTGGGCCTGATCTGGTATGGTCTGATCTGGTATGGTATGGTATGGGTCTGGTCAGGTCTGGTATGGGTCTGGGGGTAGTATGGTCTGGCTCGTGTATTAACCAGGCACGCACAGTCCCTAGCCGGCCGCCACTGTGGTGACAGCCACGCCACTGTGATGACAGCCACGCCACTGTGATGAGAAGCACGTCTGTCATAGAACGGCCGACGAATTCCAATGTCAATTAATTAGCGCGGCGCCTTTTACGTAACCAACGCAATGAAGAGTCACTAGTGCAGCCCGAACCGAAGCTCAGACCATTGATATGGCGAACATTGGGAGACAAACGCATGCTGACTGATCTCAATTCACATAAAGAGAGCTTAGATACCAGCCAGCTGATCTCAAATAACATGGATAGAACATAGGATCCAGCCAGCTGATCTCAAATGACATGGATAGAACATAGGATCCAGCCAGCTGATCTCAAATAACCTGGATAAAGCATAGGATCCAGCCAGCTGATCTCAAATAACCCGGATAAAGCATAAGATCCAGCCAGCTGATCTCAAATAACCTGGATAGAGCATAGGATCTAGCCAGCTGATCTCAAATAACCTGGATAGAGCATAGGATCCAGCCAGCTGATCTCAAATAACCTGGATAGAGCATAGGATCCAGCCAGCTGATCTCAAATAACTTGGATAGAGCATAGGATCCAGCCAGCTGATCTCAAATAACCTGGATAGAGCATAGGATCCAGCCAGCTAATCTCAAGTAACCTGGATAGAGCATAGGATCCAGCCAGCTGATCTCAAATAACCTGGATAGAGCATAGGATCCAGCCAGCTGATCTCAAATAACCTGGATAGAGCATAGGATCCAGCCAGCTAATCTCAAGTAACCTGGATAGAGCATAGGATCCAGCCAGCTGATCTCAAATAACCTGGATAGAGCATAGGATCCAGCCAGCTAATCTCAAGTAACCTGGATAGAGCATAGGATCCAGCCAGCTGATCTCAAATAACCTGGATAGAGCATAGGATCCAGTCAGCTGATCTCAAATAACTTGGATAGAGCATAGGATCTAGTCAGTTCATTTGTCAGGTAATCCATTCCAGATGTACGTATGATCTCAATGCTAATAAAAGAGTTTTTTTAAACTCGTTATCAGCCAATTTTTGACAATTCAAGCGGTAAAAACTTCTTAAATACGAAAACTACTGAAGAACAAACTGAACATTGCAGTGAATCTCAGAAAGTCAGTCCTGGCTGCTAAGTTTTTCTACAGTTACATCTTTCCAGACTATTTGAGATGTTCAGTCTATCAATCCAGCGTCTTGCCAGTCAGCCGCTCCCTCATCCCCCCCCCTCTCCTCCAATCAGCTAACAGCAGCGACGTAGATGATGTCTAATCTTATATCACAGCTAACGACACGTGTTGTTTACTTAATGTCCAGAGCTTCCCACTAAGGAAGTGAGATTAAAACTCACACATTTCATCAATCAATGTAATAACGATCAAATGAAGTAATAATTATTATTATGTGATAGAAAGTTAACCATTATGCCAAGTTTTGTATTCGATATCAAATCGACATTACACAATTATTTTTTTTTTTTTTTTTTTAGTAACTAAGGGAAGGCCAACTTTAAATTTTGGCACAAGTAACAATGTATATGTTGTCAACATTTTAAAAAATAATTCCGGTGAATCAAAAAGGGTTTTTTTTATAAGGGGCTTTTTGGATAATGTTGATGTAAAGTTAAGTAAGCATCCACAATCTGTCAGGTTTTCTTTCACATTTAGACAGAGCATGAAATAAGCTTTCATTTGAACTCTGTTGTAGCTCAGTAGCTCCCATAAAACCCAAGACATTCAGAAAATGGGAAGTCTATGCACACTTTCCACCCCCTGTAACTTTTGAACCATTAGAGTTATAAAAAAAAATAAAATAAAATAAAATAAAACAGTAAGGTAAGCGGCTAAATCAGCATTCGCAACAATGCAACAAATTTCATCAAAATCTGAATCGGTCATTGCCAAAAATAATTCAAATACCTAGAGTGATTTCAAATGGAATGACCCATTGACATTTGTCATTTGACATTGTTGAAAAACTGTCAAAATCTTTCCTTGCCGGCCTGTTTCAGATAAAATTAATTATAAAAACCCCATCAAATCACCGTAGAAATGTCACGTTTAATTATGCTAAGAAATTATCGACAATTTAAAACCATTTCCAGCCGTTTTCGGCCAATTTTTGCAATTCCTTTGCGGGGCGTAACTTTGCAAGTGAATCATGAAGGGCATTCAGACCCACGACTACCATAACATAAAAATTACGTCATCAAAATTACAGCTTTAATATAAAGTTAATTGCACCATCTTCGACACCAAACAGAATTACTACGAGAGGTCTTAACACACTATTGCAGCTCTAGTTAACATTTTTATATCAATTATAATTTAACCTCTACACCTGCAGTGAAATACACACCCTCACCCCAGCTAAACTACATTCTCTAAGCATATAATTATCTCTCCCCATGCAGAGTACATTCAGATTAAAAATGTCAAACACAACCAGCAACTGTGGTAGTGACAGTCCATAGATATGTGGTAGATAAATATCCCTGAGCCAGATGTCAACTATAAAAAATGACAAGGTTCTAGCAAGAGAGTGATTTAGGAGAGAAATGGGTTTACATTCTGCTATCATGCCGTATCTGCAACAATTAATGAGCTTGGCGCTGGCAAACAATTAGTGCCACATACCGCAGCAAGTGCCAATGATAAAGCCGACCGCGAAAACTAAATGACACTTCTATGCTTGCATGAACCACAGAACGCAAGGCAGTGACAGTTTACATTCAGAACTGAGATACCGGTAAAAGCTCAGATAATACAGATAATGCGTATTATAAATTTTATTGAAATTACCCCACGTTTAGTGAATGTTTATGTTATTATGAAATATGATATGAATCATCGGATCAGAGGAATCACTATCACATACTCCAATACGAAATGTCAAGGCGTGTACATTCAAGAGAGATGGAAGCATCTGTACATTTATATTTCCGATTATCTCTAAATGAATATAATCCACGACTGATTTGCTTACCTTCCAAATGTGTCAAAAATCCAAGTGTTAATCCATTTCACAGAGCACTGAACATTAAACACCGACATCTACATCATTTCGCTGCTAACATCCACTGGCATCTGATACACGGCAGACCAGCGAGCCTAGATAGAAAATGGCGTTGGCCAGGTTTCATAAGATCAAGCAAGCGCTCTTTCCGCTCGGTCCGCTCGGATCGCACCACCAAGGTCAGCTCGAAATTCGAATTTCGTATAACAATGGCGGATGATTCTGAGCAAGTGCGTAAAAATGCTTTTAAAACATGTATAACTTCTTCATAAACTTCTTTTATGCATTGGCTTAAATCGTTTCAACTTAAGTGTGTGCTCATCTTTGTTTATCTTATTATCTTTTGTTTCAGGTACCGGTAATTACAGTGAAGGAGCCACTTGATTTGGTTCGGCTCAGTTTGGATGAGAGGATTTATGTCAAAATGAGGAACGAAAGGGAACTTCGAGGAAGACTTCATGTATGTACCTATTTAATTCTGGTCGATTGCATTTGTACTCATTCATGTACAAAATGTCCATGCTGAAATATTTTCCAGCAAACTAAATAGTAATCCTAACCTCACATTATTCCAGGCTTACGACCAGCATCTAAACATGGTTCTCGGGGAAGCTGAAGAGACGGTCACCACCGTTGAAATCGATGAGGAAACATATGAAGAAGTGTACAAGACTACTAAACGTAACATTCCTATGCTATTTGTTCGAGGTGATGGAGTCATATTGGTATCGCCACCTTTGAGGGCTGGTGTATGAATACGTGTACAAACATTTTCTAAATAAACTGTTCCACATCAGTGTTTTCTCATTTTTTTCGTACCAGGCAACCTAACTAAAAATTCGTTTTTTTCAATCATACCAGCAAGGTATGAGTAGATATGATACCATAGTATTGAAAGCGAACTGGTTGACATATTTTCTAGAGTAAAAATCTTCTCTCAGCTCAATCCTTAATTTGCTTAAATGATTGTATTTACAATATTGTATCAGTAACCATACAATATTAAAACGCCTACAAATCACTGTTCACATTTCGAGCTGTTTCACAAAGCTTTTCCAGATCAGAATCAATCCATCGACAAATTAAAACTCAACGAATCTCAAAGTATGTAGGAATTTAACCTGGTGTGCCAAGAGTGTCCTGCTTGCGTAGTTATTTTCATCGTTAACCACAGAAGGAGCTTCCTCTTCCAGCGGTGCTTGAAAATCAATCGCTATACTGCCGGATCAAATCTTGTGAACTTTACAAATGTGGTGAGCAACATCTAGAGTAGCAAGTTTTCTACCGATACTTCTTACGAGTCTGCATGGACGTAACATCGTGGAGACAGCTGCTACGGCATTACGTACCAGCTCGTGATGACTTTGTGAGAATTGTCAAACTCTGGCCGAATGAAGAACATAACCTTCAAGTGTGCTGCAATTATTGTTGCATTGATAATAATTAGAGATAGGCTAGTTATGCAAAATAAAACATCAAAACATGCAAGAACAAATGGCAAAAAATGCTAAATCTATAAAAATAAGGTAAAAGGTGGATTAGCGGGTAAAAAACACAGATTTAAAACACCTCTCTTTCAATTTTTAATTTTTAATATTGACAATTTGAAATTTTCAATAAGTTATTGATATTTTTCCTGTTCAATTTTTACGGGTTAGTTTGATACCATTTCTTGTACACACGATTGGAAAAAACGAGAGAATGTTTAGAAGATTTGGCAAAAAAACAAAAACATGCAAAGAAACCCAAAATATCCAATTTCCAAGAAAAGTGCCCTAAAAAGCAAATCATGCAAAGTAAAAATGGTATTTTTAGTACCAGGAAGTGATGAAATGGATATATCCACGTTTTTGCATGTGATTTAATGCAAAAATCAAAACATGCCTATCTCTAATAATAATTATTTGGTCGTTATTGTCCTCCAATTGGTAAGATTAAAAATAACTTCAAGATGCCTGTAACCTCGGTAGCAGGATATCAACAAATCTAAACACAGAAATTAATTGTATTAAGTAATAAATGTAATTCAGTGCGATCATAAAATACTGTGCAATATCTTTATAAGCACACAACCTGTTTCAATAAAGTTCTTAAATCATGTAGGTACACTTTAATGTAAGTAATAATATTGTATATAATATTGCATGGTACTTTTGGTTGTGGTCCCATTAGAGGCTTTACATTTAAACCAAAATTTCATTTCATTTCATTTCATTTTATTTTCTTCCATAATTGGTTACACAAAATAACATTTGGAAAGTCAGGTACATAATAACATAATCTACATAGAGTGTATAAGTTACTCTTTATGTTCTAAAAAGGTGTCAACCGAATAAAAACAATTTTTTAATAAATAATCCTTCAGTGCGTTTTTAAAAGCCAGGCCATCTTTACATTTGATCGATCCTGGTAATCTGTTAAAAAATTTGGCGCCCATTTCTGTTGGTCCTCTAGACCATTTGTCTATTTTATGCATGTTTTGCCTGATGTCCTTTTTATTTCTAAGATAATGATCGTGCACATCGTCAATGGTTTGTATATTGCTACAATTGTCAATGAGATATATAATTGTGCTATACATATATAGACACGGCAAAGTTAAAATTTCCAGTTTTTTAAAAAACGTAACGCACGAGTCCTTATAATAAAATTCCGCACATGGATCCCGACTAGCCTTTATCATTATTCTAACCGCTCGCTTCTGTAATTTGAAAATGCCCACTTCCTCAAAATCTAAAGCGGCCGTAGGCAGCGGGTTCTGCTAGTTGTATATAATTAAATCGCTCTCGAAATGGATTGTTAAGTAATTAACGGTCGATTATGCAGATTATTGCTGTGATTATCGAGCGGTGAATCGGCGAGTACAACTGAAAACATGTTCTTCTCTGGAAGATATTAGTAGCACAAGGTGTGGACTTGGCATTCAGGTAGCTACTGGTTAGTGGGCCAGAGTGCATTGCAGTGCAGTGAGGTGGATTGTGCATTTGAGTGCAGGTTATAGGTAGAGAAACAACGTTAATGTTACAGTCTCTGCGTGAAAAATGACTACCTTACCGACAAAAATGCAGAGTACCGGAACATCACGTTAAGTGGAGCCACTGTCGTATGAAATGTAATTTCAATATTTCTCGTAGGTTACTCGCTTTTTAATATCGTTATGTGTTTATCAATCGTTGAGGTAAACATTGATGGAGATCTTTCAAGCATGAAAAGTCACAAAAGCGAGTTAACCTACGAGAAATATCAAAATTAAACTTCATACGACAGTGGCTCCACTTAACGTGATGTTCCGGTACTCTGCATTTTTGTCGGTAAGGTAGTCATTTGGCGGCCATCTTTCACGCAGAGACTGTAACATTGACGTTGTTTCTCTGCCTAGAACCTGCACACTCAACGGTTGTGCATTAGTTATCAGTGCAGTGAGGTGGATTGTGCATTTATGTGCAGTACATGATTAAAAGTGCAGATTCCATTGTGATTTCAGACCGATCTTTGCTGGCTTGTCACCCGGCCGTGCCGCTAAAGCTAGAAATCTAGATATCGAATCTATTGCAGACAAAGGGGTTTAACTTTGTATGAACTAAGCTTTAATTTTTTTTATTTTCAGCTCCACTTGCCAAAATTAAACTCCTAAAAATAAACGTTTTTACATTGAATGCAACAAACACCATCTCTAGTTCTCCAACTTAAATACCTACCACGGTCAGGAAACGTCTGGAAAATTTTGTCTTTTTGCTTGACCTTTTATTTAAAAATATGATTGCTTCAGTCAAGAAAATAAACCAGAAACTATCTTGCTCTTTCTACGACCACGGGCAAAGAGGAACTTTAAATGTAAAAGCTATTTTATTATTAACAACATTTAAACCGTCTCAAAAATTGTTGCCCAAACGGGGAATCGAACCCCGATCTCCACCTGTCGCAGGTGTTGCTCTAACCAATTGAGCTACTTGGATCCCGATCTCCACCCGTCGCGGGTGTTGCTCTAACCAATTGAGCTACTTGGACCCCGATCTCCGTCTGTCGCGGGTGTTGCTCTAACCAATTAAGCTACTAGGACCCCGATCTCCACCTGTCGCGGGTGTTGCTCTAACCAATTGAGCTACTTGGACACTGGCTATTTGAGACGATTTTAGTGTTGTTAATAATAAAATACCCTGCGCATTGCAAGCGTTTGCAATTTAAATAAGATTTCAATCTAATGTAAAATCTATCTTTGCTTGGTTTATGTTCTGTGGGTTAGCGGTTTGATTCACTTGTTGCCTCACTGCACTGATACTCGCAGGGATTTCAACGCTTATCGAGTTTCTCTGCGATTCCGACCGATTCGACAGAAAGTCATTCAACTGAAAAGACAACAAAAGTAACAACATCCAACCTAGCACTGTCGCTATGGCAACCAATTAGCAGGTGAAATGTTTCCCGAACACAATTGCCAGGGTTACCAACCATCCCTGTGCCAAGACCACACCTACCCCGGAGCCGATCGGCCGCGTTTGTTCCCAGAGCCAATCGCGAGTAGAACTGTGTCCAAGTCTGAGCAACTCTGCACCAACTGTCACCCAAATCCTTTCATAGTATGCATCTAACCAAGCAATCTGCAACACAACCCATAGAAGTTAAGCAACACAGAGCTGAGTCACTGTATTGCATGGGTGACCATCATACACATGACCATCATACACATGACCATCATACACATGACCATCATACACATGACCATCATACACATGACCATCATACACATGACCATCATACACATGACCATCATACACATGATCATCATACACATGACCATCATACACATGACCACCTTACACATGACCATCATACACATGACCATCATACACATGACCAGTTCTCTTCAGGAGAGAGGTTGGAGGGATGAAAGTTAAGCAACACTGCGCTGGTTCAGGTATTGGATGGGTGACCATCATACACATGACCAGTTCTGTTCGGGAGAGAGGCTGGAGGGATGAAAGTTAAGCAACACTGCGCTGGGTCAGGTATTGGATGGGTGATCATCATACACATGACCAGTACTGTTCGGGAGAGAGGTTGGAGGGATGAGAGTTAAGCAACACTGCGCTGGGTCAGGTATTGGATGGGTGACCATCATACACATGACCAGTTCTGTTCGGGAGAGAGGTTGGAGGGATGAAAGTTCAGCAACACTGCGCTGGGTCAGGTATTGGATGGGTGACTATCATACACATGACCAGTTCTGTTCGGGAGAGAGGCGGGAGGGATGAAAGTTAAGCAACACTGCGCTGGGTCAGGTATTGGATGGGTGATCATCATACACATGACCAGTACTGTTCGGGAGAGAGGTTGGAGGGATGAGAGTTAAGCAACACTGCGCTGGGTCAGGTATTGGATGGGTGACCATCATACACATGACCAGTTCTGTTCGGGAGAGAGGTTGGAGGGATGAAAGTTCAGCAACACTGCGCTGGGTCAGGTATTGGATGGGTGACCATCATACACATGACCAGTTCTGTTCGGTAGAGAGGTTGGAGGGATGAAAGTTAAGCAACACTGCGCTGAGTCAGGTATTGGATGGGTGACCATCATACACATGACCAGTTCTGTTCGGGAGAGAGGTTGGAGGGATGAAAGTTAAGCAACACTGCGCTAAGTCAGGTATTGGATGGGTGACCATCATACACATGACCAGTTCTGTTCGGGAGAGATGTTGGAGGGATGAAAGTTAGTACAGCAACTTCACTCGCCTTGCTTATCAACCTCTCGACAGCAACTTCACTCGCCTTGCTTATCAACCTCTCGACAGCATGGATTTGTGGAGGAATCCTGTTGTTCACGTTGTACCGTCCTTCGGAAGGGACGTTAAGCCGGTGGTCCCCTTGGTCTTCGACAGGAGTAGGCTACGTGCCGGCACCTGGTTTCCCCTCCTCTCTTCTAGACTAGGTTAGGTTCATCATCATCCACTCATTCACCGACGCCATTAGACCAGTGCCGCATGGCCAGATGTCAAAACAGTGCTATGTTAAACACCACAAATAAATCGATCAATAAAATACCTCGTCAGTGCTGAGCATTTCCGTCACGATGAGTTTCCGGTCATACGGTACAAGAGTGACGGTGTGGAACTCAAGGAACGTCGTGTTCCCACTCAACTGCAAGAACAACGCAAGTGTCGTCAAGTTATTCGTTCATTTATTTTTTTCTTCAATTGAATTCAGAAGAATGAAGTTTGACGTATGGCAACAAGAAAAATAGTAAAAAATGTCACCAGAACTTCAATAAATGATCACAATATCAGCCGAGTTTAGCAACAAAATGATCACAATTTAAGTGAATAATAAAACACAATAAGATATAGAATAAAAGATATTACAGTAAAATAATTGCATCCTAAAATAGGACTAGGACAGAATAAATCCGAATTCAGTAGAATTATTATATTTTTCGTTCTTTAACGGGTCGTTAAAGTTAAGCCCAAACGTTTGACAAACGCAACATGGCACTGAAAATATCTCTTTTATTTTGCAGAGCGCAAACAGTGCAAAAAATAATAAGGAAAAAATATTGTTTGTTCTGTCATGGACCTAGTTTATAGTATTCAAGAATTAAATTCGGTCAGATATTTTTGTTTCTATTGCACGGCCCATTTGCTCCCCGGTGCTCGGGAGTCCAGCTGGCTGATTGTGTGGATTGTTTTACTAACTGACAGCACGGCCCATTTGCTCCCCGGTGCTCGGGAGTCCAGCTGGCTGATTGTGTGGATTGTTTTACCAACTGACAGCACGGCCCATTTGCTCCCCGGTGCTCGGGAGTCCAGCTGGCTGATTGTGTGGATTGTTTTACCAACTGACAGCACGGCCCATTTGCTCCCCGGTGCTCGGGGGTCCAGCTGGCTGATTGTGTGGATTGTTTTACTAACTGACAGCACGGCCCATTTGCTCCCCGGTGCTCGGGGGTCCAGCTGGCCGACTGTGTGGATTGTTTTACCAACTGACAGCACGGCCGAGTTGAAACCCAACGGGAAACCAGAGACAGTGGGCAATACATTCCTACACAAGCACCAAGCACCCAACAGAACTTGCCTGTCAAACAGCACCCACAAAAAAACAAACGTCACTTCTTTATAGCAATAGTTTAATAATCACAGCAAATTCTGAAAATGTTCACCGATTGCTTTTAAAGGAACAGGCTGCGCTGGTTCTAGGAAACTTGCAATGCAACCCGAGTACATCTTGGTGACTGTGCATAATGCAATTCTAACATTGATATCATGGACCAGCAACAAGTATACCCGTAATTACTGCGTTTGACATTAGGGTTGCCATACGTCCCGCTCTTCACTCAAAAGTCCCGCGTCCCGCGGAGCTGGACAAATGTCCCGCTCGATCGTAATTTTCTTTAAAAAAATCGCAACATTGCATTTGCATCAGTGGCGGCTCGTGACTGTTTTTCTTGGAGGGGCGGCAGTAAAATTTCTCCCCCCCCCCCCCTCACCACTAGCACCATAAGTAATGAACACTGTAGTAGGATTTCAATATTGTAACATTAAAATCCAACATGTGATATTTAAAAAAAAGTTATCATTGAATTCTAGCTGTCAAGTCACACATTAGATTAATTTTCATTGGACAAAAACGTACGCAGTATGTGAAACTAGGTGGGACAGAAATTCAGGCTAGTAAACGGTAGTACTATTATTTTGAAACTATTAATTGCCGTGGAAAATATGTGCGATCGTATGCATCGTTCTGTCTCACTCGCTCTCGCTGCTAGCTCAGCCCGGCGGCTGGCCGAGGCTGGCCGAGGCTGGCCGAGACTGGCCGAGGGCGGGTTTTCTGCTGCCCTCGCTGGGCTTGCGAGCGACGACGGGCGACACACGTTCAAGGCCATTTCCACGCACTCCTAGCTGAGCAGGGAGGACGGCAGCGCTCGCTGCCCCAAAGAGAGCAAGCGGCGGCGTTCAGACTCTATAGGCAGCGGACAACCGCCTACTGGATCGTCTCGTTGCACTCGGCAGCTCGTGCTGTCGGCGCGACGCAAATATCGCGTTTTTTCGCATTTCGAAAGTAGCACCCATTTTAAAACACAGAACAAGCGTAGAACAATAATTATAATAATAATAACAATTATACTTTTATTCTGTCGAAAATGCTAGGGAGGGCAGCCGCCCCGCAGCCCTCCCTCACGAGCCGCCCCTGATTTGCATTGTTCCTTATAAATAGCTAATTGTTCCTCTAATTGCGTCAATGACATTATGATTGTACGTGAACTGTCACCAATAGAAAAGTTTTAAAAAAATCTGTGATGAAATTTAGATTTTTTTTTAAATAGTTATACGAATTATACCAACATTTCCTGCTGATAAATTGAAAGTTGATACATAAATATGACTCAGGATTTCAAGTGCCAAGAAAAACATAAATATATTTAAAACACGTAAAATTGCTGAAAATGGCCCTCAAATCCTGTTCTCACATCCACACCCTTATTTTTTGGGGAGCTTTGACTGTACCCCGAGCCTCCGGCCTAACTACTGTTTGTTTGTTGAAATTTGTCCCGCCTCCCGAAATTTTTATTATGGCAACCCTATTTGACATGCGTTTGGCATAGCAACGCGGTGCGTTTGGTAACGTTTTTACTTTAAACAAGTTTGTGCTTGTACTTGTCCTTGTGCTAGTGCTTGTACCTGTTCTTGTATCCAGCTGGCAGTTTGTTTGTTTGTTTGTTTGTTTGTTTATTTGTTTTTAAAAAATACATTATTTAACAGTTAGGTAATTTAATATCATTTATCAAATACTTATTACAATTATTACCAAGCCTAGTTACTGTTGCTAGGCGAGACAAACTAATAAATAAATGAGTGATTGCTTGACTGTGAATTCTCTGATGGAGTTCGGTGATAATTTGAAAAAGTGTTCTTTTAATCTTGAGTTGAATTTGGAAGTCTGTGATAAATTTAATCTGATTCGGAAGGAAGTTATACAATGCAATAGCAGCATTTTCTGGTGATTTTCCTGACAGTCGGGGTCTAAATAACTTATTAATATGACTAATTTCTTTACCTCTAGTGTTATGTTTATGTACATAGGGTTTATTTTCCTTTACACTGCCGTCACTTATTGAAGTTAAGTTAAACTTACCGGTAAATCTGCCTCAACGACGGTGACAATGTTTTCCAGTCTCATTCCATATTCTCCCGCCAGATAGTAGCCAGGTTCTGCAAAACAATCGAGGGAAGATATTTCAAACACAATCGCAAACTGACACTTGAGCTGCTACTTTCAAGTTCTTCAACGTTCATCAAATGACAGGTTCTTATATTGGTTTCCTGACACGAGACAACAGACACTAGTATCTGAATTCTACAAATAAACAAGCTTTCAAGCTTGATGAAGTACAGGCTCAAGATCAAGGACGCCGGAGAAATCTGTTGTTTTTCCTTTTGCCTGACAAACTCAGTTGTTAACAGTTGTAATCTTTCAAAACTTGTTCTAATAATAAGTGTTTTTTTTTATATATATTGTTGTGAACTGCATGATTGCAGTTGGTGCTTAGGTGAGCTGTCGCGTGCGGGTAGGAATTTGCACGATAAGCGTCAGCAATATCCAGATGTCCCAGCTTTATTCATGTGGTCAGGAAGTGTATCAGAGAGAAAACAGCTCCAGGGTTAAACGGTCCTGATTGTGTAATACGGATTTGGTGAGCACATTATTATATTCCTTTCTTTCGAAGTAGAATCTAAATTATATCCCGGCAAGTTACGACCTCTCACATTGCCAAGCGAGATATTTCGGCATAGCATATATATATCAGCTGCTGTGATTGCGGTGTTACCTTGAGACCCGAAGAAATTCTTGTGGTATTTCGAGTCGAAAGCTGCAAAATAAAAAAAAATGTTGTTAACATTTGTAGGACTTTAACTTGTAGTGAAAGTCTCGACTTGAACCAAAGCTCATTGAAATGATATGAAAGTAAAATAGTTTGTAAAGTTGTATAAAACACAAGTTGGCATGGCAAGGATGGTAGGCCATAGGGACGTAGGGACATAAGGACATAGGGACATAGGGACTCCTACCTGTTCCCAACAATAGAATTCCTGGATTCAATTATTACCATATGGCTGGATCCTATGTTCTATCCAGGTTATTTGAGATCAGTTGGCTGGATCCTATGTTCTATCCAGGTTATTTGAGATCAGCTGGCTGGATCCTATGCTCTATCCAGGTTATTTGAGATCATTTGGCTGGATCCTAAGTTCTATCCAGGTTATTTGAGATCAGCTGGCTGGATCCTATGTTCTATCCAGGTTATTTGAGATCAGCTGGCTGGATCCTATGCTCTATCCAGGCTATTTAACATCAGTAGTTGTACCTTCATGGACCCCCCCGAATGCCCCGATCCCGTGCGTGGTCCCGTGACCGAAGTCCAGTCCGAGGCCGAAGAGTGGGGACCGCACCACTATCTCAAGGTCAGCACGTGTTCGTCCCGCGGGAAATCGGGTGCTCGCCAGACGCACGCAACCAATCAGAAGCCTCGTGAAGATCTCGCGCTGGAACTCGGTCGGCGTCCCGAAATGCAGGGAGCGAGTCACGTCGGTAGTGCCATCTGGAAGCAAACCAGATTAAACCAGATTAAACCAGATTAAACCAGATTAAACCAAGAAACTGGAATAAAATCAAGCCTGGCGACAAGATGGACAGAAATCTGATGAAATATCGGGCACAGAATCCTAGATACGGATCCACGATCTGAACCTAATCGCCCAGATCAAATACAGATCTGGTTTGTTACGGCTCTAGCACAAAGGAATTTGCAAATTATTGATGTTTTCAATTTGATTGCAAATCGCTGTAGGTTCCTTGACATTGCATTGGTAACAAATGACATTACTGATATCAAAATGTGACCATAGCAAGGGCAGCAGGGCAACTGAATACAAGATCCAGGGTGCTGCTTAAATAGCACTTACCAAGGTACTGACAGCACGTGCATGGCACTTACCAAGGTACTGCCCGCCAGAGTCCAACATGTACATAGCGCTAGTGTTTATTTCTAGGTTGGTAGCATTGGTGGGTGAGTAGTGAGGCAGAGCAGAGTTGGCACCGAACGCTGAGATGGTCTCGAAGCTGGGACCCATGGAGAGATCCATCTCAGCACGTAGCGAGTTCAACGTAGAAGAAGCCGTCAGCTCATCCCAAGATTCACCGGCTGCCACCTGGCGGCGAAAACATCAACTGTATAACTGAATAATCTGGATAGAACATAGGATCCAGCCAGCTGATCTCAAATAACATGGAGAGAACATAGGATCCAGCCAGTTGATCTCAAATAACCTGGATAGAGCATAGGATCCATCCAGCTGATCTCAAATAACCTGGATAGAGCATAGGATCCAGCCAGCTGATCTCTAATAACCTGGATAGAGCATAGGATCCAGCCAGCTGATCTCTAATAACCTAGATAGAGCATAGGATCCAGCCAGCTGATCTCAAATAACATAAATAGAGCATTGGATCCAGCCAGCTGATCTCAAATAACCTGGATAGAGCATAGGATCCAGCCAGCTGATCTCAAATAACCTGGATAGAGCATCGGATCCAGCCAGCTGATCTCAAATAACCTAGATAGAGCATAGGATCCAGCCAGCTGATCTCAAATAACATAAATAGAGCATAGGATCCAGCCAGCTGATCTCAAATAACCTGGAAAGAGCATAGGATCCAGCCAGCTGATCTCAAATAACCTGGATAGAGCATAGGATCCAGCCAGCTGATCTCCAATAACCTGGATAGAACATAGGATCCAGACAGCTGATCTCAAGTAACCTGGATAGAGCATAGGATCCTGCAAGCTGATATCAAATAACCTGGATAGAACATAGGATCCAGCCAGCTGATCTCAAATAACCTGGATAGAGCATAGGATCCAGCCAGCTGATCTCTAATAACCTAGATAGAGCATAGGATCCAGCCAGCTGATCTCAAATAACATAAATAGAGCATTGGATCCAGCCAGCTGATCTCAAATAACCTGGATAGAGCATAGGATCCAGCCAGCTGATCTCAAATAACCTGGATAGAGCATCGGATCCAGCCAGCTGATCTCAAATAACCTAGATAGAGCATAGGATCCAGCCAGCTGATCTCAAATAACATAAATAGAGCATAGGATCCAGCCAGCTGATCTCAAATAACCTGGAAAGAGCATAGGATCCAGCCAGCTGATCTCAAATAACCTGGATAGAGCATAGGATCCAGCCAGCTGATCTCCAATAACCTGGATAGAACATAGGATCCAGACAGCTGATCTCAAGTAACCTGGATAGAGCATAGGATCCTGCAAGCTGATATCAAATAACCTGGATAGAACATAGGATCCAGCCAGCTGATCTCAAATAACCTGGATAGAACATAGGATCCAGACAGCTGATCTCAAATAACCTGGATAGAACATAGGATCCAGACAGCTGATCTCAAATAACCTGGATAGAACATAGGATCCAGCCAGCTGATCTCAAATAACCTGGATAGAACATAGGATCCAGACAGCTGATCTCAAATAACCTGGATAGAACATAGGATCCAGACAGCTGATCTCAAATAACATGGATAGAGCATAGGATCCTGCCAGCTGATCTCAAATAACCTGGATAGAGTATAGGATCCAGCCAGCTGATCTCAAATAACCTGGATAGAACATAGGATCCAGCCAGCTGATCTCAAATAACCTGGATAGAACATGGGATCCAGTCAGTTGATCTCATATAACATGGGTGGAGTAATATTGTTTGTGGTCGGGCAGCTGGTTTTGTTTGTAGGCTGCTCCAACTCACCCCTGTCTCCAGCTTCTCTAGGAAGCGACAAAGTGCCACTGCATCGCGCACGTGGGCGTTGATCATCCCCTGAGCCTCCACGTCGTTCTTGGTGTCCCGTAGCGTCAAGACAGGAGACACCCCGACCAGCACCTTGGGCTCGCCGAACTGAAACAACCAACCAGAGCTCGTCAGAGCCCAATGCACTAACCAACACGTTGGCTGAAATGCATTTTCGGGACCGTTTTGACAAATGAACCAAGCAAATATTACAAGAAATTATTTTAGAATGTTGTGTTGTCGAATGGAATCAGGTTAAAGTAACGAATGAGCAAGTATATTAGAGTGTACGGAAGTTGTCAAAAGATTAATTCTTTCCCTAGCAACGTGGGCCTCTATAATGGTTTCTAGAATCATGTCTACTTGATGTAAACTTAGCACAAGTTTTAACAAAAACTATTTCAACTGGGTTTTGAATGCCAAGTTCAAGATCTTATTTTAGAAAATACACAATACATTAGTTTTTAAGTTATTGACCCTGATTATTTTGTTTTGATGCATTTAGGAAGCTTGAACTAGGTGATTGTTATAATTTTATGTGGTTCTTTTGTTATCGGAAAATTGTCAGGACTGCTCAAACCTCTGAAGAAGTAACTAGTATATGTTGCGAAACGTCGGGAAATTTAGTAGCCCTTTACTTAGCATTCAAAACCCAGTTGAAATAGTTTTTCTTAAAAGGTGGGCCTCGTTCTTGGCCCTCGCCCAGAACTCACGGCCATGTAGACTCGTTGACTGATTCCGGCCGCGTAGCTAAATTTGTCAGGAAGCAGAACTTTGGAGACTCGCGTGGCCAGACCCGGCAGGTCAACCCAGAACTGCTCGTAGTTCTTCACCCTGTCGCCAGGAAACTTGGTTAGAGTATGCATTCCAGAGTCTATAGATACTTAGCTTCAAAGTAATAGACACTTTTTTTTATTATTAACAACACTATAACCGTCTTATAAATTGATGCCCAAACACGGACTCGAACTGTGAGTATTCACAGCCTCTTGGTTCTACTCCTTGGAGATCTGTCATTCTCATCAAATACACTAAAATCATCTCAAAAAGCCAGTGTCCAAGTAGCTCAATTGGTTAGAGCAACACCCGCGACAGGTGGAGATCGGGGTCCAAGTAGCTCAATTGGTTAGAGCAACACCTGCGACAGGTGGAGATCGGGGTCCAAGTAGCTCAATTGGTCAGAGCAACACCCGTGACAGGTGGAGATCGGGGTCCAAGTAGCTCAATTGGTTAGAGCAACACCCGCGACAGGTTGAGATCGGGGTCCAAGTAGCTCAATTGGTTAGAGCAACACCTGCGACAGGTGGAGATCGGGGTCCAAGTAGCTCAATTGGTCAGAGCAACACCCGTGACAGGTGGAGATCAGGGTCCAAGTAGCTCAATTGGTTAGAGCAACACCAGCGACAGATGGAGATCGGGGTTCGAGCCCCCGTTTGGGCATCAATTTTTGAGACGGTTATAGTGTTGTTAATAATAAAATACCCCGCGCATTGCAAGCGTTTGCAATTTAAATACAGATTTCATCCTAATAAGACCTAAACTTGACCACCTACGCAACGGCCAGTAACCCGGTGGCGCCTGCGTTGAGATGCGTGCGCACGACGTCGGTTTGTTTCTCCACTGGAAGGTAGATGGCAGCAGTGGTTGCCTCGATGATCAGGTAGCCGCGGAAGAAAGGTGAGAAGGGGATGTCAGACCCACGTAGATTCAGAAACCAAGCGATCTCGTCCAGAGCGGCGACGACGAACGCATCGCACCCCAGCGTGGACATCGAGGAACGCACAGACGCCATCTTGTTTTGCCACGTCATTCCTGTAACACTCGCGGCAACAAGATTAGACATGGTGCATGGCAACTAGGTCATCATCTTCGGGGTCGGATTGTTTTCTAGATATTTCTATGGTTTTTTATTATTAACAACACTATAACCGTCTCAAAAATTGATGCCTAAACGCGGGCTCGAACCCCGATCTCCACCTGTCGCGGCTGTTGCTCTAACCAATTGAGCTACTTGGACACTGGCTTTTTGAGACGATTTTAGTGTATTTGATGAGTATTCACAGCCTCTTGGTTCTACTCCTTGGAGAACTGTCATTCTCACAAAACACTCTAGAATCATCTCAAAAAGCCAGTGTCCAAGTAGCTCAATGGTTCAGAGCAACACCCGTGACAGATCGGGATTCGAGTCCCCGTTTGGGCATCAATTTTTGAGACGGTTATAGTGTTGATAATAATAAAATACCCCGCGCATTGCAAGCGTTTGCTATTTAAAGAAGATTTCATCCTAACTTGTATGCTTTCATCAAAAGACTCCTGATCTTGCGGCCTACCAATTCAGTGATCAGGAGCCCAGAAATATGCCTCACATTGTACCGCATGGAAGTTAGTTTCTTATCGTGCTTATGGCACATTTGTTTCATACGCCAAGCATATCTGTGGTAATCTCACCGGCGTAGAGCGTATCGAGGACGATGGGTGCCTCGGTGGGGTACGGGGGTCGACCCTCGGTCCAGATCTCGTCGACAGGGTTCGTTGTTGATGCACTCAGCGTGAGACCAGCAGCCACTAGCCGTCAAGAGAAAACACGAAGCGTTGTTAGGCGGGAAAATAATACACACACATAAACTGGAATTAATTAAAGTTAGCTACTTTCTGGGCTGCTCATACCAACCTACAAAACATGACACCAAGATGCTACTGTTAGCTATCCGATTTAAAAGCAACTAAAATTGGGAGGTCCTGGGTTCGTATCTTGGTTCGGTTGCGCATTTTTCCAGTCTAGCTTCCCTCCCATCCACCGCTTGCTGGTTTCAGCTTCCCTCCCATCCACCGCTTGCTGGTTTCAACTTCCCTCCCATCCACCGCTTGCTGGTTTCAGCTCCCTCCCATCCACCGCTTGCTGGTTTCAGCTTCCCTCCCATCCACCGCTTGCTGGTTTCAGCTTCCCTCCCATCCACCGCTTGCTGGTTTCAACTCCCCTCCCATCCACCGCTTGCTGGTTTCAGCTTCCCTCCCATCCACCGCTTGCTGGTTTCAACTCCCCTCCCATCCACCGCTTGCTGGTTTCAGCTTCCCTCCCATCCACCGCTTGCTGGTTTCAGCTTCCCTCCCATCCACCGCTTGCTGGTTTCAGCTTCCCTCCCATCCACCGCTTGCTGGTTTCAGCTTCCCTCCCATCCGCCGCTTGCTGGTTTCAGCTCCCTCCCATCCACCGCTTGCTGGTTTAAGCTCCCGAGTGGAAATGCCAGAAAACCAAAAAACACTGCAGACAACCGTATATCTTTCGAGATATCCGGGATTTGAGGAATAGTGACCGAACATTCTGTCCTGTGGCCATTGATGAACTCATCCATATGAGTCACCTCGGCCTCTCCCCCCTCGAAGGGATCCCTTATCCCACCCCCGCAAAAACTGGAACATGTGTGTCCAGATAGCTCAGTTGGTAAAGCACCCGACCGGCAATTGGGAGGTCCGGGGTTTGTATCCCGGTTCGGTTGCACATTTTTCCAGTCTAACTTCCTTTCCAACTAAATAATGTTTTTTTTTTTTTAGTTAAAACATTAAATAATTTCAGTAAAAGTAAATTATTGAATCAAAAACAATAAATATTAATCAACCAAAGTTCAAATCAATATATTTTGGGTTACTTTCAACTTTTATCAGGTTGGCATGAACCCAAGCTTGTTGTTGTGTTTGTACCTAGGCTTGTGCTAAAAGTCTTCCACTCGAGGAAAGTCAGAATCTTGTCGTCAGCTGCTACGACGCTCCCAGCGGCCAACTTTGCGACCAGCCACTTCTCTATGGTCAGCGCCTACAGGAAACAAACAGCATCAGAATAATAATAATAATATTGATTTATTAGTTATTCAGTCAGTATTTTACACATTAGATAAGTGAAGAACATAACATTACAATTGTTTCGTCCACTCGATGCCCATTATTTTAAATTCATTCGCATCTACACTCGTTACATTGACATTAAATCTATCAAATATCTTAAAACATTGTTGATAATGGAGGACGCCCATTTTGCACTTATAACAATTTCTTGCAAATGTCTTGTAATTTCAAGCAATTTCAAGTGTTGCAATCATGCACCTGGTCTTCTACACTTTATGTTTTGTCTAAGATATATCTAGGAATATTATTTTTTTTATAAGAAAAATAAAAACAAACACAAACAACATAATTGTTTGGTACACATTTGGCACTTCCAACAGATCTGGCATAACTTTAATAGGAGTTTCCTTCCTTCATCTCAAAGTACATATCATTGTCTTAATGCTTCGAACTATATTAGGACAACAACTTCACTCGTCTTGCTTGTCAACCTCTCGACAGCAACTTCACTCGCCTTGCTTGTCAACCTCTCGACAGCAACTTCACTCGTCTTGCTTGTCAACCTCTCGACAGCAACTTCACTTGCCTTGCTTATCAACCTCTCGACAGCAACTTCACTCGTCTTGCTTATCAACCTCTCGACACCAACTTCACTCGCCTTGCTTATCAACCTCTCGACAGCAACTTCACTTGCCTTGCTTATCAACCTCTCGACAGCAACTTCAGTCGCCTTGCTTATCAACCTCTCGACAGCAACTTCACTCGCCTTGCTTATCAACCTCTCGACAGCAACTTCACTCGCCTTGCTTATCAACCTCTCGACAGCAACTTCACTTGCCTTGCTTATCAACCTCTCGACAACAACTTCACTCGTCTTGCTTGTCAACCTCTCGACAGCAACTTCACTTGCCTTGCTTATCAACCTCTCGACAGCAACTTCACTCGTCTTGCTTGTCAACCTCTCGACAGCAACTTCACTTGCCTTGCTTATCAACCTCTCGACAGCAACTTCAGTCGCCTTGCTTATCAACCTCTCGACAGCAACTTCACTCGCCTTGCTTATCAACCTCTCGACAGCAACTTCACTCGCCTTGCTTATCAACCTCTCGACAGCAACTTCACTTGCCTTGCTTATCAACCTCTCGACAGCAACTTCACTTGCCTTGCTTAGCAACCTCTCGACAGCAACTTCACTCGCCTTGCTTATCAACCTCTCGACACCAACTTCACTCGCCTTGCTTATCAACCTCTCGACACCAACTTCACTCGCCTTGCTTATCAACCTCTCGACACCAACTTCACTCGCCTTGCTTATCAACCTCTCGACACCAACTTCACTCGCCTTGCTTATCAACCTCTCGACAGCAACTTCACTCGCCTTGCTTATCAACCTCTCGACAGCAACTTCACTCGCCTTGCTTATCAACCTCTCGACAGCATGGATTTGTGGAGGAATCCTGTTGTTCGCGTTGTACCGTCCTTCGGAAGGGACGTTAAGCCGGTGGTCCCCTTGGTCTTCGACAGGAGTAGGCTACGTGCCGGCACCGGGTTTCCCCTCCTCCCTTCTAGGCTAGGTTAGGTTCATCATCATCCACTCATTCACTGACGCCATTAGACCAGTGCCGCATAACCAGATGTCAAAACAGTGCTATGCTAAACCCCAAAAATCAATCAAATCATCATCGTGGCTTTTGTACCTCAGGCTCGCCGGTCTTGACAATCTCCCAGTTGCAGTCCAATTGGTCTTCAGCCTGCAGGTAGTAGCGACTGTCAGTCCACAGCACGGCCGTCATGTTTGTAATAACAGCATCACCAGCGCTGCCCGTGAACCCGGTGATGTATTCCCGTCGCATGTCATGCTCGGGTATATACTCCCCCTAGTTTGAGGTTAGTTACTGAGGTTAGTTACCCAGTTTGCACATCCAGCATTGTATTGTTTGTCAGAGACAATATTGACAACTCACTGCCAGTCACGACAAACAAGAGGAGCTAGAAAACTGCAGATGTGTGACGTCACATAGGCTCAGTACCAGCTCAATGTTGCAATAATCTCAACACAAGAACTGAAATGCATTGCAAGCCGAAGTTGCATTCAAGACAAACCTCAAGATCTTCCTACTTCAAGAAGAATTTTATAATTTAGATGATTTTTATAATAAAGATTATTTAGTGAGACATCTATGTGATGTTAGACAGCTACAGATCACAATGTACTGGACAGTAAATAAAATAAAATACAATGCTCGTCCTGGAGAAACAATGCTCGGGAACCTAGGTTGCAAATTTCGGGGCAGCTTAAATATGTGAACCTTCGATAACGATGGTGAAAAGCTGAGAACTTTCAAGTTCGTGGGTCAAAATTTCGGGGTCTTTTTTGTTTAGAGTCCTTAACGTTTGGCCTGCTCAAAAGAAATAAGCTATTTTAATGTTGAGGGCCACCCTGAAGTTGCTGGCTGCCCTGAAGTTGAGTGCTTATCGAAATTTGATAGCCAAACCTACCTAGCTGATCCTATCTGGTCATGTATCTGCTAATATACCAGGACCTGGTCCTATATATGGTCCTATACCTGGTCCTATACCTGGTCCTATAGATGGTCCTATATATGGTCCTATATATACCTGATGTTCATTAGAAGAAGTGACAATGAACGCATCCCAGCCGTTGGTTTCCATGCGCACGCGCAGAGCTGCGAGCCTAGCGCTAGTGTCGACTTGAGATGGCGTCGGATTGGTGCACGTTGCACGTTGATTGGCTGTCGAGTCTGCGCATTGCGCAGTCGCAAACAGTAGCACTAGAAACATTACAACAAGCTTCGGATGCAACATAGCGTAGCTAACAAATACTGCGCTGGGTCAGGTATTGGATGGGTGACCATCATAAACATGACCAGTTCTGTACGGGAGAGAGGTTGGAGGGATGAAAGTTAAGCAACACTGCGCTGGGTCAGGTATTGAATGGGTGACCATCCAATACACATGACCAGTTCTGTTCGGGAGAGAGGTTGGAGGGATGAAAGTTAAGCAACACTGCGCTGGGTCAGGTATTGGATGGGTGACCATCATACACATGACCAGTTCTGTTCGGGAGAGAGGTTTGAGGGATGAAAGTTAAGCAACACTGCGCTGGGTCAGGTATTGAATGGGTGACCATCCAATACACATGACCAGTTCTGTTCGGGAGAGAGGTTGGAGGGATGAAAGTTAAGCAACACTGCGCTGGGTCAGATATTGGATGGGTGACCATCATACACATGACCAGTTCTGTTCGGGAGAGAGGTTAGAGGGATGAAAGTTAAGCAACACTGCGCTAGGTCAGGTATTGAATGGGTGACCACCAGCGCTTTGTCAGCGAAGGAAATCTCGTTTTTTTCTCTTTTTTTGTAACAATTTTGTGTAAATAATGTTCAGTATATTTGTCTAATAGTTTTATCGGTGCCTGGCTTAGTTGAGATCACTAATAATTTGATTGACGTTGTAAAATTTAATCCGGTAGATATACGGTCGCATATAAAACAGATAAACGTGTTAATTGTTAACATTTATTACAGGTACCGACATTTTTTTGGTCTCATATGGATTTAGATAATTTGATATCTGCCCCTCATCATATCTTTATGACAAATAGTTGAATCTTAGATACGATTCTGCAATAATTTACTTGTTTCTTTGATTCTGTTCCATTACAGATGAATGCTCTTCTGTTTGGTCCATGTGTTTTATTTAGTGGTTAATTTCAGGGTGGACCCAATTATTTTTGAAATGCCTTTTATTTCAATTTTTCCTCGTCAATGCGTTGTTCTAGTTAACTCAAAGTGCAGACTTTACACAATTTTATTTTGTACAAACTTGCGACTTATAAGTTGTACAGAATTCCTTCCGATCCCGTTGTTTCGAGCAAATGTTTTTGACAGAAGATGTTGGCAGGATTGTCTTGGAATTTCTTCCCCCAACTTCTCGTACGAGCAGAGCCAAGCAACGTCAGTCTATCAATCTTTTGACGTGACTACGTCTTAAAGCGCATTATATAGGGAGGCATGTACGGATTTGCTCTACAAAATGTCCAATGTGTAACAAGCCCTACAGCCTACAGGAAACAAAGGACAGAATGCAATTTATTATCATTCAATAGTTCAGATAATTATCTAAAAGTCCTTTTTTTTTCGATAAACTAAATATTGGAGGCGTGAGAGGAGGCGGCGTTTTTAATGCTCTCCATAAGACCAATGTTAAATAAAATGTATATATCGCAAGATGACACTTCCATCCCAATCTGTAAAGTCCTTCAGCTTGTAAATTAGATATGAAAACACAACCCAAATAAAGAGAGATGTAAAACTTGCATGTGAAGTTTGGTCAGTACTGTAGTTGACCTACGTGGCTACGCGGTAGTTGAACGTAGTCAAGCTTAAATATCGGCCGTATCAACAAGATTCAGCTACACCCGTATTTTCAACAATCCATTTCCCGTAAGAAACAATAGCACTTGAAGGGAAATTCATGTTGACCGAGGAAACCCACGCACACAATCTTTTCATGAATTACCATTCCCTCTCATTTGTCCTCCCGGAATGTGCTTTGTTGTTTTAAAAACCACTTCAGTCACTTGCACTGACCGCATCTCATTTCTTTACAAATTTACACAAATTACAAGAATTTTACTGAAAAAAATATAATTCGTTGAATTGAAATTCATGAGTGCTTAGGATGGTTATGCGTCCTCTTCGGGTAAGTCTCATTTGAGTTACACAAAGTCTTTTTGCCGACAATAAAGTTCAACTACCAACCAAAGATTCCAATATTTACTGATTTGTATTTAAAAATTAACCACAGCAACTTGAGTTTTACTAAATATCTCGGGTGTTTCGCGTAATTGAACCAATTTCAATCATTAGAGTGATCTGTTGTTTGAAAATAACATGAAACGAATAAACGCGTTAAGCAACTACGATTCTACATGCAAAGAGATTACAGCATCCCTGGAGCTAAAAAAAGCAAACGAGTCAACAATCTCATTTCGTCATGCACAACTGCAAGAAATCAAATTTTGATAAATATATCATTTCCAGCCCCAATCCACTCCGTTCCCGTTTGGTAGTCAGAATATCATCAGCATTAGATCTTTCAAACAGGGAACTTGATGATGATGAATCAAAGATCACTAAATCTAAGAGTTAACTAAAAATATTCCTTGTGAAAATTGTCTATGAACGGCGTCGATGCATTTAAAACTGCTCTAAGAAATAAAAATATTGATGTTTATTAGTAATATTACTTTCCTGCTTTCCTTCGCTAGATGTTTAGTAAGATTATGAACTACTTTTCAATTAGTTTTCCCTCCTGTGTTGTAATTTTATCAAACCTTGATAAACATTTGGCTCCACAATCCGCTGATTCTCGGCATAAAGGAAAATAGATGTCAACATATCAGGCAATTATATGTGAGAATCAATTCGATCTGAATCAAATATTCAGATAATTTCGTTGATAATTTAGAAAATAAATGCAAACACTATTGCAGTTTTAACAAAAACTATTTCAACTGAGTTTTCAATGCTAAGTGAAGAACAACTAAATTTCCCAACGTTTCGTAACTTGTACCTGTTACTTTATCAAGGGTAAGAGCAGTCCTGACAATTTTCTGATAATTATTTTCTAATAATTGTCAGGACTGCTCTAACCCTTGATAAAGTAACAGGTACAAGTTACGAAACGTTGGGGAATTTAGTTGTTCTTCACTTAGCATTGAAAACCCAGTTGAAATAGTTTTTGTTAAAACTAGTGCTAAGTTTACATCAAGTAGACATGAGTCTAAAAACAATCATAGTACTTATGGAGTGTTTGTAGGTAAAGTATTCTTGCAAATCACGATAAACCTTGCAATCAAGAAGCATTTAAAATAAATCAAGTGCCATTACAACATATTTTCAAAGAGATTTTTTTCACATTTTTTTCTAGTTTTGCATCGATTTATCTGATTTATTAACCGGAAACTAAAAACTGGTTTGTTGAACCTGTTTTAAAATCAGCGTCTAATTTACATGACTAGAAAGTGCAAGTGCAGGAAACTCACCGACAAAAGCGACGACTGTCTTCATCGTCATTCGATCGATAACTTGAAGTTCTTCACTGAGCTGCGTTCAATAAATATATAAGACTTGACAAGATTAAAGTAACGCGTTATCAGGTCAACTAAAGCTAGAGACAGCTTAGCAGGTAGTAAATCAGCACCTATAGCTCAACTGACAGCTGTTAGTAGGTAACTAATGAGGACAAATGTATAACGACTTTCCACTGCAGACCGACCAACTTTTAGTAGGCTGTGGCTTATTAGAAGAGAACCAATGATTTCAGATCATAGGGCAATTATCAAACTTGATATAGAAATCATTAATCTCATTAGTGTTCTTTTATTACAAAACATTTTTATTTTAATAATGCTACGGTTGATATGTGGTGTTTAACGACGCATTGTTTTGACGACGGGCCCTGCGGCACTGGTATAATGGCGTCGGTGAATTCGCGGATGAACTTAACCTAGCCTAGAAGGGAGGAAGGTAAGCCTGGTGCCGGTACGAAGCCTACTCCTGTCGAAGATCAAGGGGACCACCGGCTTAACGTCCCTTCCGAAGGACGGTACAACGCGAACAACAGGATTCCTCCACAAATCCATGCTGTCGAGAGGTTGATAAGCAAAGCGAGTGAAGTTGCTGTACAAACTTTCATCCCTCCAACCTCTCTCCCGAACAGAACTGGTCATGTACATGATGGTCACCTATCCAATACCTGACTCAGCGCAGTGTTGCTTAACTTTCATCCCTCCAACCTCCCTCCCGAACAGAACTGGTCATGTGTATGATGGTCACCCATCCAATACCTGACTCAGCGCAGTGTTGCTTAACTTTCATCCCTCCAACCTCTCTCCCGAACAGAACTGGTCATGTGTATGATGGTCACCCATCCAATACCTGACTCAGCGCAGTGTTGCTTAACTTTCATCCCTCCAACCTCTCTCCCGAACAGAACTGGTCATGTGTATGATGGTCACCCATCCAATACCTGACCCAGCGCAGTGTTGCTTAACTTTCATCCCTCCTACCTCTCTCCCGAACAGAACTGGTCATGTGTATGATGGTCACCCATCCAATACCTGACTCAGCGCGGTGTTGCTTAACTTTCATCCCTCCAACCTCTCTCCCGAACAGAACTGGTCATGTGTATGATGGTCACCCATCCGATACCTGACCCAGCGCAGTGTTGCTTAACTTTCATCCCTCCAACCTCTCTCCCGAACAGAAGTGGCCATGTGTATGATGGTCACCCATCCAATACCTGACCCAGCGCAGTGTTGCTTTCATCCCTCCAACCTCTCTCCCGAACAGAACTGGTCATGTGTATGATGGTCACCCATCCAATACCTGACCCAGCGCAGTGTTGCTTTCATCCCTCCAACCTCTCTCCCGAACAGAACTGGTCATGTGTATTATGGTCACCCATCCAATACCTGACCCAGCGCAGTGTTGCTTAACTTTCATCCCTCCAACCTCTCTCCCGAACAGAACTGGTCATGTGTATGATGGTCACCCATCCACTACCTGACCCAGCACAGTGTTGCTTAACTTTCATCCCTCCAACCTCTCTCCCAAACAGAACTGGTCATGTGTACGATGGTCACCCATCCAATACCTGACCCAGCGCAGTGTTGCTTAACTTTCATCCCTCCAACCTCTCTCCCGAACAGAACTGATCATGTGTATGATGGTCACTCATACAATATCTGACCCAGCACAGTGTTGCTTAACATTCATCATTTATCATTTCAATATTTATTTTCTTATCTAATAACTGACGTGGTCTACACATTCGATTGTACTATGAACCATTTAAAATACAATACACCTACAAGAGCAGGGTCTTAAACATCTCGCAGTTGACACAAGAAATACGTTCAGGTACTGTACTGGCGTGAGACAAAAACCCAACCAAGTGCAGAACGTAGAGAGATACTAAAATGTAGAAATGGTTTACACAAAATTTTGATCTATAAAAACTAGTCCTGTGTTCAGGGAATTGCCTGGCATAACATATCAAAACTCGAAATTTGCTGAAAAATCCTGTATCTACATTCTACATCCAAGCACTTGGAGAAATCGCATAGACAAGCTCTATGTTCATTTGCAAAATATTCCATAAAAATGCGCGTGGGCAGAAAATGCATTGTCTATTCTAGATGAAAGCAGAGTCACTTATAATTGATACATTTTCAGTCATTCCAATACAAAATACATTAGTTTTTGAGTTATTGACCCTGATTATTTTATTTAGATGCATTTAGGAAGCTTGAACTTGGCAATTGTTATAAATTTATATGGTACTTTTGTTATTGGAAAATTGTCAGGACTGCTCTTACCCTTGATAAAGTAACAGGTACAAGTTACGAAACGTTGGGAAATTTAGTTGTTCTTCACTTAGCATTCAAAACCCAGTTGAAATAGTTTTTGTTACGGCTACGTTACCTTATTAAAAAACTGAGAAAAAAACTGAGAAATTATTAACAACTGAGACATTCCTTTGTCAAACCATTTCTTGACTTAATTTACCTACAGCAGGATTTTTAGAACCAAAATCTCAACAAATAAAATTGGTTTGTGGATTGGTTTGGCAACAAATAAAGTCTGATAATTAAACGAATAAAAGTTAATTTTAAGATAATATCCTCTTACCTGGTTAATTGGCTACTGCAAGTTATTCAACGACAATTGTAGCAAGCGTAAGATGGTAGACTAATTAATATCCTGTGCAGATTGGTGCAAATTAACGTGACCCAACCATTCTAGTTCCATGTGAGAGCTTTAACTTGCAGTTTGTATTCTAGTGCAAGTTATATCAGTTATAACCAGTGGTGTTGTTGAGGGTATACGCGGGTATACGCCGTATACCCAAAACACTTTTTGACACCAAACGTATACCCAAAAAAATATATACAGGGTATACGCCCAATAAATACTCTTTGCAAAACTTCAAACTGCGTTTTGCAACGACAATTCTTAATCCCCCTACAACCTGCACTATAAAAACTCGAAAAGCAAAGTTTATTCTGAAAAGTGGGTAGTCCGTGTATAGTAGGGGTTCGTATGATCTGGATGGGTATGCAATGGTTTTTCCAAGCAGTCAACGTACTCATTCAACCCACCCGAGGAAAGCGCGATTGCAGCTACCCCAACACCAAGTAGTAGTTTTAATGTTGATAGGAATTAACTATCTATGAACTATAACTAGTGAATAGACTAAAGGTAAAGAATCAGAAACACCCCCCATCCTGTACCTAACCTAGTGATGACCACGACATTTGGAACTCACAGCCTGATAACCCAGCGTATACCCAAAAAAAAATGTAGGACTTCACCACTGGTCATATGCTAGGAAACACCAGGAACATCCAGCCTTAAACCAACCTTCAAAGCTAGACAAGCCCAGATGGAAACAGAATTGGTTGAAAAAGAGATAAAACCCTGATCAATCTGTGTTGAGGTAATAATGAATACTTATTATAATTGATGTTTAAGACTAATGTAAGACTGTTGTGTAACTGGCTTTTATAGCCATTTAAAATAAATAAATTACAAATTACAATCAAAATGAACGTTGAAACGAAGGTGGTACTCCTGGTTCTGGGATTGTGAACCTCGATCTCGCTAGGCTGTGAGAAAGGTCATCTAGAGATCGTTTAGGCACTAATTTTTTTAAACCCAATTAGATTTATTACCTAACAAATAATCCTGCATTACATGCATTGACATCTAATACCAGTGATGATTTGCAACAACAAGCTCAACTTGTACGCAATTGTTCATCATACATCCACTTCAACAGATAGTTATGTTAGGTTAGGTTCATCATCATCATCCACTCATTCACCGACGCCATTAGACCAGTGCCGCATGGCCAGATATCAAAACAGTGCCATATTAAACCCCAGTTATCAATCAATCAGACATTTCATGACAGACAGTTAAACGACATCAAGTTTTCTTATAGAGTTCGTTCGTTTGCTGGTTTCTGCAACGAACGGCTGTCGGAGATGGACCGGGACTTGAGGAAAAGTGGGAGACGATTTTGCACATGTGACCCACGTACGTGCAAGTTGCAAATAAATACAAATAAATACAAATAACAATAAATAAAAAACAAATCAATCAATCCATTACTTCGGCTGCTAGTGCCGGCACAAGCTCGACAAAGAATGCCCACGTCATCGAAACGACATCACATAATTCAACGACGCTTGCCTACAGTTAGTTGACGTCGTCTCGTGCTGCACATTAATCTAGAAAATACCTGAAACGAAAAGGCAATACGACGCTAACCTTGTTGAACGTCGTATGCTAGGAAACACCAGAAACCATCCAGCCTCAAACCGTTGAGTGTAGGTTCTAGGTAGAGAAACAACGTCAATGTTACAGTCTCTGCGTGAAAGATGGCCGCCAAATGACTACCTTACCGACAAAAATGCAGAGTACTGGAACATCACGTTAAGCGGAGCCACTGTCTTATGAAATTTAATTTCGATATTTCTCGTAGGTTAACTCGCTTTTTAATATCGTTACGTGTTTATCAATCGTTGAGGTTAACATTAATGGAGATTTTTTAAACATGAAAAGTCACAAAAGCGGGTTAACCTACGAGAAATATCGAAATTAAATTTCATACGACAGTGGCTCCACTTAACGTGATGTTCCGGTACTCTGCATTTTTGTCGGTAAGGTAGTCATTTGGCGGCCATCTTTCACGCAGAGACTGTAACATTGACTTTGTTTCTCTACCTAGAACCTACATACAACGCTCAAACTACACTTGAAAGCTTGACAAGCCCAGATGGTCACAGAATGGATTGACAAACAATAACACCATCGTAGGAATGTACATCAGAGTCAACTAATAAACCCATGATATCTTGACCCTGCTATATTATCAGCATTGTAAAGTTCAGGCCTAGATCATGATGTGCCCAACGATTTCGTCCGCCAACATCGCACTTTCACTGACGTCGTGCAAAGTCGTCTCCACGGCCGTCATCTCTGCCAAGTTGACGGGCTCGGAGATGACGCCGAGGTGGGCGGAGTCTAGGTCGAGATCGGCGGAGTCTAGGTCGAGCTGGGCGGAGCCGAGGCAAGCTCGGGAACGTTGGTGCTTCCCGAGGTCCGAGCGACGGAGGAACTCTCGGCCGCAGTCAACGCAAGCGTGCCGAGCTCCCGAGTGAATCTGCAGCAACAACCAATCCAAACATACAACTTGTTACAAACATAAGGGCGTGGTAGGGGGGGAGGTAAGGGCGAGGTAAGGGCAAGGTAAGGACAAGGTTTAGGCGAGGTAAGGGCAAGGTAAGGGCGAGGTAAGGGCAAGCCCACGCACCTTCAGGTGTATGTTGAGGTTTGTCTTCCACTTGAAACGTTTGCCGCATACGTCGCAGGTGAAGGCGGCCATCTTGGAATGTACGCGTGAGTGTTCCTTGAGATGGGCACGGACTCTGAAGTCGCGGCCGCAGACCGCGCACGCGAAGGGACGAACGTCCGAGTGCGTTCGCTCATGTCCGGCTAGGTTGCGTTTGTCCCCAAACGCCCGGCCTGGAATACAACGTCTCTTAGATGGTAGAGGCACGCTTCAAAACGCTCACAAACACCTTTTAAACTCCAATTAAAAACGCAATTAAATGCCTTTAAAACGTCTGAAAATGCCTACAAACACAAATAAGTTGCTTCAACATTTTGCAATGTTTTGCAAACATTTTCAACATTTTGGGCATCATTTTTTGAGACGGTTATAGTGTTGATAAAAATAACATATCCTGAGCATTGCAAGCGTTTGCAGTTTAAATCAGATATCAAAAAAACACAACGCATCCACGTCAAATTGTAGTTACTTGAGTTTGACAGGTTGTGACGTGATATAGCGTCACTAGAATCAGAGTGACTGTGAGTATTCACAGCCCCTTGGTTCTTACAGCCTCTTACCCATAATATAATTGACCCTGATTTTGAAGTTAGATTTCAGGAGGCCCAGACAAGGCAATTGTTCATAATTTTGTGGTTCTTTTCATAACGCAGATATGTCACACGTGTTTTCTCTCTCAACGAAGTAACAGGTACAAGTTACGAAACGTTGGGAAATTTAGTTGTTCTTCACTTGGCATTCAAAACCCAGTTGAAATAGTTTTTATTAAAACAAGTGCTAAGTTTACATCAAGTAGACATGAGTCTAAGCAGTATAGTACATAAAAGTTGCTGCTTGTGTTGAACTTACCACACGTATGACAAGCAAAGGGTCGTTCCCCCGTATGAGTTCTCGCGTGACGTTCCAGCTTGGAACGTACGGGGAACGCCTTGCCGCACACGGGGCAAGCGAAGGCGTTGGCGTGGAGACGTTCATGAAGAGTGAGACCCCAGCGCGCGGCAAAGCAAGCTCCGCATTCCGAGCAAGAGTACGGTCGGATCTGAAGCACGACGTCAGAACAACGATCGAATTAACCAAGCGTAGCCACTTTTTAGTGGCAATTCCGTGCACGTTATCCAAGTTTTCCATGTTAAATTGATTCATATATCAATGAAATACAATGTATTTAATTGTTGAGTGGTTGTTTTGTTTTTGCAAATATAAAAAGGTGCAAACGATGAATCCTTCAAATGTCAAAAGCGAAAACAAATTCAAATTCAGCATTATTTTATCATTTTTCCACTCTGCCTTTGCCTCATTGACTCTGATTTCCCCTCTTGTGCCTTGGTTTCCATTTACCCGCCCGAGTTCACTGCCAAGTGCATAGTGAATACCTATCGGCTCCTGGGCTGCAAAACTCTTCAACGCAGAGCAAAACCAAATAACAGTTATTTATTGATTTATTTCATTATTTAATTGTGAATGTTTGTTAAAATGCTTGGCCACCAGGTCTGGGTTTACCTGCGTGTGCGTGCCCATGTGGGCGTTGAGGTTAGTTTTCCTGCGGTAAGATTTCCCGCAGATTGTGCAGGGAAACACCTTGACTCCGCGATCCACGACTCCGCTCTCCGGGACCGGGATAAACAGATCCAGTGAAGCACCGGGGCCCAGCTTGTCACTGCTCGGCACCTCCATGTCCAGGGGGAACATCAGCAGGGGATTGTTCACCTCTAAACCCGGATCAATCGCAGAATCTGGGGACTGAATGACAATCATTTCAATTACATATCATTGTAGGATGTACAGTAATTTATTATTAGAAACAATGATACCCGTGAATGCACGAGAACCCTTCCGAAATTAACGAGTGCAAGTAGCTCAATTGGTTAGAGCAACACCAGTGGAAGATGGAACATGTGTTTTAATTTATCAAGTGAGTCATGGTAGTGTTCCTCATATGAAGATCACTGGAATCTGCTTACGTTGGTATTAAAGTTACAATCAGATGGACATGAGGCGTGGGAAGATGTTTTAACATAGAAAGCTGCTATCGACAGCTTCCAGAAGGGAATGTGAAGGGTGGAGAGGGCCGAGGAAGGGAGGGGGGTGGAGAGGGCCGAGGAAGGGAGGCAGGTGGAGAGGGCCGAGGAAGGGAGGGAGGCGGGTGGAGAGGGCCGAGGAAGGGAGGCGGGTGGAGAGGGCCGAGGAAGGGAGGCGGGTAAGACATAACGTTGTTGAAACATAGACACAAACACCGAACCAATGAAAGTCAAGTTCATGCTATGAATAAAGTACGACTGCAATGCACTGATCTGAGATTTGGTTTATGTAACTTGCTTAGTCTCTTCACAGTCTGCTGGAATGATGATGCTTTTTGAAGTCGTGAAATCTTGCATCAGCTTAATCATGCTTCTTTGTAGGGGTTCAGCATCACATTGGAGCATATTGATAGAATGAAGCTTGTCTTTTATGCAAAAAAAGGGCAACCATATTTTGAAATTAGCAAAAATCAGAGCACAAATCACCGCAAATGAACTCAAATCTTAGCTAAAACAAAGATAGTGAAGACTTAAATTTCCCCTTGGTTAATTGGTTACTTGCAATTTATAAATATACTTGAATTATTAAAAAAACAACTATTATTTAAAAACAACTTGCGTTGTTATAAGAGAAAATATTTCAACTGGGTTTTGAATGCTAAGTGAAGAACAACTAAATTTCCCAACGTTTCGTAACTTGTACCTGTTACTTTATCAAGGGTAAGAGCAGTCCTGACAATTTTCCAATAACAAAAGAACCACATAAAATTATAACAATTACCTAGTTCAAGCTTCCTAAATGCATCTAAATAAAATAATCAGGGTCACATTCAAAACCCATTTCAAATAGTTTTTGTTAAAACTAGTGCTAAGGATAAATCAAGTAGACATGATTCTAGAAACCATCATAACTTGCTTTGTTCCCTATCTTTACCATTGCAAAAGTAGCATCGCTTGTTTCTGAGACACAGCACGGAGAGTTCCCCAGTTCGTCAACGAGCACCGGTGTGGTTGTATTTCTGTCTACGTTGTCGTACTGTAGCCCAACGGTCAGGATCACGCTCTCCGAATGGGGAGCAACCACCGGCTGCTGATAGACATGGATTGCAAGTTAAAACCACGAGGCACAGAATTCTTTGTTCACCTCTTCTACATAATCCACTGCTAATCATTATGATGCAAGGTGTACAGCGATGGCAATGCAACATGAATTCACACGGCAAACTATAGTTGGGAACCCACAATTTGATTTTGTCATTTTTCTACTTGCTCCAATTAGTGAAGGGTTTACTTCTCTGTTAAAACTAATCTGATAAAATCTGCACTGTAATTGCAAGTTCAATAGAAGAAATAAATCAGGGATTACGCAATAAAATTGTCACTAAAAATGAATTTTGGAGTGAAGTTGTAGCAACTGTTACAATATCTATCCAAATGAAGACTGATCTCAAGTCAAATACAAAGATATCTTCCACCCATCAAGTTTCTAAAGTGAACTACTTACAATATCAGTTGTTCCTTCTTTGGAAATAAGGGCTGCAGAGAAAAGCATGTTGTTGAATTTGAAATCTGATGCTCGGGAAAGTTCATGTAATTCCCTGCAGACTTCCAGCTTTGATATGCATGAGAAGCAAATGTACTTCGGCTTAGAGTCATTTTTTCGAACCTACAAAATAAAGAAAAATGTGTGGGAGAGTCATTCGCCCTAGAGCAAATCACCAAAGTCAGTCATGCAAGTTATTTGCTGGTAGGGCTAGCTTGTTTGCTAACTAGAGCAGTAGGTACTGCATAGTAGCACCATCTGACAGTAATCTTTGGATAGCAGTGTCAATTTTACAGGTAGTCTTACCGTTATTGGAAGGTATTTGATAATTTTATAATCGACCCTCTCTTCATGATCATCTACAGAACCAAATATAGGAATCAGAACCTCGCTGCTGATCGCACATATTCGACACGTGTTTATTGCAAAACAAGGATGATTACTTTCCGTCCACATTTTGAACTATTTTCAACTAGTTATGCCGTCGCCTGGGATCGAACCAAATGACACTGACAGCTCACGTTCCCCTCCCAACTCGCTTCCCACGTCCTCGCTTCATATTCAACCCACACCGAACTCCTGCTAGAGCCACATTCAGATTGAAAATGGCGGACATTTAGGTGTCCCTTTAGGAGGCTACAATCATACCCGCTAAGTCAAACAAGAACCTAGCAATGTACCATGTGATCTAAGCCCATAGGCGCAAATTCAAACAAAAAGACATGAAAAATATTGTAAAAACTTAAAAATAACCACAAAAAGTACTTAAAATCAAGCAAAAAATGAAGTAAATCACTGCAAAACATGCCATGCCAATGCAAAGTGCCCCACCCGGTCACATATATAGCACCTTGGCCTGCACCCCACTGACTTCTACCAACCCCTGATATAACCAGGTCCATCCCCTGTACGAGATTCCTGCTGCCTTACTGGCCTGAACGAATGCTGGACCTCGAATCCCCTCTCCCAGGACCGACCCCTAGGCCTGGAATACCTATGCACAGAATCTTGCGTCTGTATCGCAGAGATAAATACCGCCGTCAACTCCGCAAGTCCCTCTTTAAACTCTCTCCGACTCACAGTTTGCTAATCACTCCCAACCTGATTCACCCTCGTCCGAATAACCTGCCTCGAGATCGCTATGTCTTCTAGTCTTCCCTGGAGAATCCTTAACAAAGACTGCCCTAAAAACATCTCCCAATAGCACCTCGACAGTCTCGTTCCTCAACATATCTACTTCTTGCATCAAGCTGGGTGCCAACCCTTTCAACACATGCTGCACCCGCCGTTTCTACCTCCGACACAACTAAAGAACCTCACCAGGCAACTGCACCCTTTCAATTAACTGCAGTTCCCAATCCTCAACACTTAGCGAACACCCGAGCTGAGTCAGCACTGCGGCATCCCGTTCTTCCCTCAGCCTGTCACAATCATCCCCCCGAACCGGATGTCCCACCTCCTAGTACTCGTACCATCTTTCCAACGAACCACCGCCTAACAAACACAGAAACACTCGCATCCTATTCTCACTCAACGCACCTTTTAAATCAGCCACCCAATCAAATTCCACCCCCTACAGGAATTTTCTGTATTTTACATCCGAGCCCATCTCCCGCGCTGTCCTGCCACCCACCGGTACATGCCAAATGCTCTTTAAGTTTTCAACTCCCCCGACTGCGGAATGGCGGCAAATCTTCCAAGAGCACTAAAACCGTCTCAATAATTCATGCCCGACCTCGATCCCGTTTGGACATCAATTTTTTAGACGGTTGTAGTGTTGATAATAATAAAATACCCCGCGCATTGCAAGCGTTTGCAATTTAAATCAGATTTCATCTAAATTCTTGACTTTATGTCACACAAATAAATCAAGAATTATTAATGTTTCCCGAACTCGAGACTTGAACAGCTTCTGAACTGCGGTGACTTTAAGCCCCGCAAAGCAAGCAATGAAAGATTTTCTTTGACAAACAAAAGTAGCCCAAGTTTCCTCAGAGCCCCGATAAAACTCTTACAAGCACAATATTTTATAAAAAATAGAGCATGAGAAAAAAAATAACAAACTGAATGCTTACCAGTCGAGAGTATCTTCCAGATCTTGACCTTGACTTTACACACGAGCAGGAATCACCGCCTTCCTGTGACCGCGATATTCTCGAGCACGTGCTCATTGAAGAACAGGAGCATTCACTCAAACTGTCCCTGGGTCGTTGGTCACCCCTTGAAAGACAAGTTCAACCCACGTGAAGCGCTGAGTCTACTTGCATGATATACAGGAGCATTCACTCAAACTGTCCCTGGGTCGTTGGTCACCCCTTGAAAGACAAGTTCAACCCACGTGAAGCGCTGAGTCTACTTGCATGATATACAGGAGCATTCACTCAAACTGTCCCTGGGACGTTGGTCACCCCTTGAAAGACAAGTTCAACCCACGTGAAGCGCTGAGTCTACTTGCATGATATACAGGAGCATTCACTCAAACTGTCCGTGGGGCGTTGGTCACCCCTTGAAAGACAAGTTCAACCCACGTGAAGCGCTGAGTCTACTTGCATGATATACAGGAGCATTCACTCAAACTGTCCCTGGGCTGTTGGTCACCCCTTGAAAGACAAGTTCAACTCACGTGAAGCGCTGAGTCTACTTGCATGATATACAGGAGCATTCACTCAAACTGTCCGTGGGGCGTTGGTCACCCCTTGAAAGACAAGTTCAACTCACGTGAAGCGCTGAGTCTACTTGCATGATATACAGGAGCATTCACTCAAACTGTCCGTGGGGCGTTGGTCACCCCTTGAAAGACAAGTTCAACCCACGTGAAGCGCTGAGTCTACTTGCATGATATACAGGAGCATTCACTCAAACTGTCCGTGGGGCGTTGGTCACCCCTTGAAAGACAAGTTCAACCCACGTGAAGCGCTGAGTCTACTTGCATGATATACAGAAGCATTCACTCAAACTGTCCCTGGGGCGTTGGTCAGCCCTTGAAAGACAAGTTCAACCCACGTGAAGCGCTGAGTCTACTTGCATGATATACAGGAGCATTCACTCAAACTGTCCCTGGGACGTTGGTCACCCCTTGAAAGACAAGTTCAACCCACGTGAAGCGCTGAGTCTACTTGCATGATATACAGGAGCATTCACTCAAACTGTCCCTGGGGCGTTGGTCACCCCTTGAAAGACAAGTTCAACCCACGTGAAGCGCTGAGTCTACTTGCATGATATACAGGAGCATTCACTCAAACTGTCCCTGGTGCGTTGGTCACCCCTTGAAAGACAAGTTCAACCCACGTGAAGCGCTGAGTCTACTTGCATGATATACAGGAGCATTCACTCAAACTGTCCGTGGGGCGTTGGTCACCCCTTGAAAGACAAGTTAAACCCACGTGAAGCGCTGAGTCTACTTGCATGATATACAGGAGCATTCACTCAAACTGTCCGTGGGTCGTTGGTCACCCCTTGAAAGACAAGTTCAACCCACGTGAAGCGCTGAGTCTACTTGCATGATATACAGGAGCATTCACTCAAACTGTCCCCGGGTCGTTGGTCACCCCTTGAAAGACAAGTTCAACCCACGTGAAGCGCTGAGTCTACTTGCATGATATACAGGAGCATTCACTCAAACTGTCCCTGGGTCGTTGGTCACCCCTTGAAAGACAAGTTCAACCCACGTGAAGCGCTGAGTTTACTTGCATGATATACAGGAGCATTCACTCAAACTGTCCGTGGGGCGTTGGTCACCCCTTGAAAGACAAGTTCAACCCACGTGAAGCGCTGAGTTTACTTGCATGATATACAGGAGCATTCACTCAAACTGTCCGTGGGGCGTTGGTCACCCCTTGAAAGACAAGTTCAACCCACGTGAAGCGCTGAGTCTACTTGCATGATATACAGGAGCATTCACTCAAACTGTCCCTGGGGCGTTGGTCACCCCTTGAAAGACAAGTTCAACCCACGTGAAGCGCTGAGTCTACTTGCATGATATACAGGAGCATTCACTCAAACTGTCCGTGGGGCGTTGGTCACCCCTTGAAAGACAAGTTCAACCCACGTGAAGCGCTGAGTCTACTTGCATGATATACAGGAGCATTCACTCAAACTGTCCCTGGGGCGTTGGTCACCCCTTGAAAGACAAGTTCAACCCACGTGAAGCGCTGAGTCTACTTGCATGATATACAGGAGCATTCACTCAAACTGTCCGTGGGTCGTTGGTCACCCCTTGAAAGACAAGTTCAACCCACGTGAAGCGCTGAGTCTACTTGCATGATATACAGGAGCATTCACTCAAACTGTCCCTGGGTCGTTGGTCACCCCTTGAAAGACAAGTTCAACCCACGTGAAGCGCTGAGTCTACTTGCATGATATACAGGAGCATTCACTCAAACTGTCCCTGGGGCGTTGGTCACCCCTTGAAAGACAAGTTCAACCCACGTGAAGCGCTGAGTCCACTTGCATGATATACAGGAGCATTCACTCAAACTGTCCCTGGGTCGTTGGTCACCCCTTGAAAGACAAGTTCAACCCACGTGAAGCGCTGAGTCTACTTGCATGATATACAGGAGCATTCACTCAAACTGTCCGTGGGGCGTTGGTCACCCCTTGAAAGACAAGTTCAACCCACGTGAAGCGCTGAGTCTACTTGCATGATATACAGGAGCATTCACTCAAACTGTCCCTGGGTCGTTGGTCACCCCTTAAAAGACAAGTTCAACCCACGTGAAGCGCTGAGTCTACTTGCATGATATACAGGAGCATTCACTCAAACTGTCCCTGGTGCGTTGGTCACCCCTTGAAAGACAAGTTCAACCCACGTGAAGCGCTGAGTCTACTTGCATGATATACAGGAGCATTCACTCAAACTGTCCGTGGGGCGTTGGTCACCCCTTGAAAGACAAGTTCAACCCACGTGAAGCGCTGAGTCTACTTGCATGATATACAGGAGCATTCACTCAAACTGTCCGTGGGTCGTTGGTCACCCCTTGAAAGACAAGTTCAACCCACGTGAAGCGCTGAGTCTACTTGCATGATATACAGGAGCATTCACTCAAACTGTCCCCGGGTCGTTGGTCACCCCTTGAAAGACAAGTTCAACCCACGTGAAGCGCTGAGTCTACTTGCATGATATACAGGAGCATTCACTCAAACTGTCCCCGGGTCGTTGGTCACCCCTTGAAAGACAAGTTCAACCCACGTGAAGCGCTGAGTCTACTTGCATGATATACAGGAGCATTCACTCAAACTGTCCGTGGGGCGTTGGTCACCCCTTGAAAGACAAGTTCAACCCACGTGAAGCGCTGAGTCTACTTGCATGATATACAGGAGCATTCACTCAAACTGTCCCTGGGACGTTGGTCACCCCTTGAAAGACAAGTTCAACCCACGTGAAGCGCTGAGTCTACTTGCATGATATACAGGAGCATTCACTCAAACTGTCCGTGGGGCGTTGGTCACCCCTTGAAAGACAAGTTCAACCCACGTGAAGCGCTGAGTCTACTTGCATGATATACAGGAGCATTCACTCAAACTGTCCCTGGGTCGTTGGTCACCCCTTGAAAGACAAGTTCAACCCACGTGAAGCGCTGAGTCTACTTGCATGATATACAGGAGCATTCACTCAAACTGTCCCTGGGGCGTTGGTCACCCCTTGAAAGACAAGTTCAACCCACGTGAAGCGCTGAGTCTACTTGCATGATATACAGGAGCATTCACTCAAACTGTCCCTGGGACGTTGGTCACCCCTTGAAAGACAAGTTCAACCCACGTGAAGCGCTGAGTCTACTTGCATGATATACAGGAGCATTCACTCAAACTGTCCCTGGGGCGTTGGTCACCCCTTGAAAGACAAGTTCAACCCACGTGAAGCGCTGAGTCTACTTGCATGATATACAGGAGCATTCACTCAAACTGTCCCTGGGACGTTGGTCACCCCTTGAAAGACAAGTTCAACCCACGTGAAGCGCTGAGTCTACTTGCATGATATACAGGAGCATTCACTCAAACTGTCCCTGGGACGTTGGTCACCCCTTGAAAGACAAGTTCAACCCACGTGAAGCGCTGAGTCTACTTGCATGATATACAGGAGCATTCACTCAAACTGTCCGTGGGGCGTTGGTCACCCCTTGAAAGACAAGTTCAACCCACGTGAAGCGCTGAGTCTACTTGCATGATATACAGGAGCATTCACTCAAACTGTCCGTGGGGCGTTGGTCACCCCTTGAAAGACAAGTTCAACCCACGTGAAGCGCTGAGTCTACTTGCATGATATACAGGAGCATTCACTCAAACTGTCCGTGGGGCGTTGGTCACCCCTTGAAAGACAAGTTCAACCCACGTGAAGCGCTGAGTCTACTTGCATGATATACAGGAGCATTCACTCAAACTGTCCCTGGGGCGTTGGTCACCCCTTGAAAGACAAGTTCAACCCACGTGAAGCGCTGAGTCTACTTGCATGATATACAGGAGCATTCACTCAAACTGTCCGTGGGGCGTTGGTCACCCCTTGAAAGACAAGTTCAACCCACGTGAAGCGCTGAGTCTACTTGCATGATATACAGGAGCATTCACTCAAACTGTCCGTGGGGCGTTGGTCACCCCTTGAAAGACAAGTTCAACCCACGTGAAGCGCTGAGTCTACTTGCATGATATACAGGAGCATTCACTCAAACTGTCCCTGGGGCGTTGGTCACCCCTTGAAAGACAAGTTCAACCCACGTGAAGCGCTGAGTCTACTTGCATGATATACAGGAGCATTCACTCAAACTGTCCCTGGGTCGTTGGTCACCCCTTGAAAGACAAGTTCAACCCACGTGAAGCGCTGAGTCTACTTGCATGATATACAGGAGCATTCACTCAAACTGTCCCTGGGGCGTTGGTCACCCCTTGAAAGACAAGTTCAACCCACGTGAAGCGCTGAGTCTACTTGCATGATATACAGGAGCATTCACTCAAACTGTCCCTGGGTCGTTGGTCACCCCTTGAAAGACAAGTTCAACCCACGTGAAGCGCTGAGTCTACTTGCATGATATACAGGAGCATTCACTCAAACTGTCCCTGGGACGTTGGTCACCCCTTGAAAGACAAGTTCAACCCACGTGAAGCGCTGAGTCTACTTGCATGATATACTTCTAGGACGGTCAAGGAATTAGCGCTACATGTGTTTGTGTTTTCCCCACAAAATGGCCGACCTCGTTCTAGCACGAGCCGTGCAGATCGCCTTCATGCCTTGAAGCTGGAAGTTCTGGAAGTTCTTGATTGGGCGCTTGATTGGGCGCGCTGGAACTTATACGTCTAGGGGAACCTGCACCGAGACGCGAATATCTTGATTCTAATACAAGATTAGAATCAAATATCCAAGATTATTTAGAACCAGAATTGAACCTGTCAAATATCGCTGGGACGCAAACAGCTGATCATATTTTGAAACTTCTTCTAACTTTTAATGACTACAAAATGCTGACAACGCCTAAAAGATTGAGAATTGTGGGCCAAAAATAAACTTGTCATAACTTAAGCTGGTATTCATTTCAAATCCTGCTCAGACGAAGATCCTGCCTCGCTGGTATTCTGTATTCTAGTGTTAATGTCCTGATATTTGCTAACCATCCTATCTTACCTGCGATCATTCTGTCCTGTCAGGAACTGTGCCTCGAAGTCGTTGCAATGACCGAGCATCTGGTTCCTAGGTTTACACCGTTGTGAGCTAAGCAATTTAACAATAACTATTTAAAATGGGTTTTGAATGCTAAGTAAAGGACAACTAAATTTCCATATTATATATAGGGAAATTTAGTTGTTCTTCACTTAGCATTCAAAACCCAGTTGAAATTTTTTTTTTCAAAACTGGTGCTAACTTGCTAAGTTTAGATCAAGTAGACATGAGTCTAATAACCATCATAGCAAGCAATGTCTTTTTGCTCCAGTTGTTCTTTCAGGGTGTGGGGATATTAACAGGTACCGATGTACCATGAAGAGCCTGGGAACGCAATGAGGCAAGGGAATGAGATGGCAGGGCGTTGACTAGCGGGGGTTGATTCCAGTGATCTAACTTGTCTCTAGCTAAGATGGGGCCTGACTACGGGGTTGGGGTTGTCGAAGACGTCCATCCAGGACCACGGAACTGATGCTAGATGAACTGTAAAGACAAGAGACATCCCAGCGTGCAGAGACGCATTGTTACCCCAAGGGTCAATGCGTCTACTGGCGGTGAATTTATCAGTCATTAGCACATCCTACGTTCAGCCAACAGTTCGGTGAACATTTGCAAGAGTTATTTAACTCTGTGTTTGAGCTAAAAATTCATCCTAAGTGGCATCTTGCGGGCAACTTTTGTATGACAGACAGCAGAGTTTAGAAACTCTCAACGTCGTCAGCTAAAAATGGGATCCTGCCTGACCTCTTGACGCTTGCTGTAACGGGACAAGGCGAGACAAAATACAAGACAAATAAAATACAAAATACAAACATGAAATGAAATGTCAAGCTGTAAGAAAGTGGGTTCCCCTGTAGCGCCAATTCCTCGACCTGCCCTTCACTTAACTTGACTTCAGCGATGTTCTGCTGGTAGTTTCCACGATGAGGGTTACCTTCCTTGCTTGCTTGCTTGGAGAACCGTTGTAACCGCCCGACTCGGCCGGAATGCAGCGAGTAGATGATGATGATGATGCCATCCATCTTCGGCATTCTTTTCAACACTTGTCTCACCTGCAATGAACGGGAAATCAGGAATAAATGCAGGATCGACATGCTTTGATGTATAATTGCACGGTGTTGACAGCCTTGTGGGTCTGTTTCTGGTCCAAATCAATCTTAAAACTAGCGCACAAAAACATATTCAAGATAAATGGGAAGTATCTCAGAGAGTTTTGGATAGCAAAGCAGCTGATGGTTGTCATACCATCTAGAGGATTCATATGCAGTATCAGCGAGACAAGATGCGACGGTTGAAACGTGCGTAATTACAAAATAAAACAGAAATTGAGCTTACAAATATTTGTTTTTATATGTATTGCAATGAAATTACAATCACAACAATCGCTAAACTCTCGCCGAGTATTTTTGTGCAATACTGAAGCTTTCGGTTAAATAATTGGTCTGTACCTCTGTACTGATATCATAGCAGAGCGTTTTATGTCAATTAAATTTAGTTGGTTTTGTCAGAATATGACCACTCATACCTCAATAAATCAAGTTTTTTAATCACCCTGCTGCCTGGTCGAGCAGGTATCCATTGGACCGTTTCCCGGCACAATATGGCGGAGATCGTTCATATGACATATCATGTCGTCACAGACGGCGCGTGCCGTTTAACCCATGGTAAAACAATGTCGGCAAATGGCGGCCGACTTCGATTTGAGAAGTGAAAATTATCAATAAATTCGATCAAATGAAAGGCCGATGAAAAAAATGATGAAATATGCGGAGATTATTATCTAATATATACGATATCGTCAATTTTCCTCTGTACCACCCGCTAGAAGTATATAAATAACTTATATTTTAGGGTAATAATTCGACCTTTGTGTATTCTGACCTGACCTCCAAACAGACCCGAGCCAACGAGAACATTTAGTTTCATAGAACGAGACTCAACTAAAGTAACCACGGCTTGAATTTGTTGGCAAATCAAAGTGAAACCAAATGTAAAACTCACGGGACGGCGCTGATCGCGTTTTCGAGGAAATAATACAGACATTTTTTCGATTTTTATCGGAGGTATTGCGGACGCGTTCACCTTCTTTGCAGCGAAACAGAGAAGCAAGCTGGCACGTGTCCTCATCCAAGTCAAAAGTCATAGTCAAACATGTTCGTGACAAAAATATCCGCGAATTTCATAATGATGTTTCAATACTCACAGTTTAAATCGCCTTCTGTAATCCTCTTGAACCATTTCTCTGCACATTCACTGCCGATCACTGCTGGACAAATCCAGGCTCACCGAAGAACACAACCCAAATAGGTCCGGGAGGCTCGCCAAAGTTTGGACAACTGACCTACTGTGACATGGACATGGTGCGCTGAGAAGGGATGGGGACTACCTACCCTTCTCCAGCCAATCAGCTGTAGTCGTACTTTTAAACAATACAGCGAATTCAAGGCAATCTGCATTTTTCCATACTCAATAATAACCTGTACAGTACTTTAATAACCATTAACCACTATGATTGCCCATGCATATGAACAGCTTGAATTCAATTTCCTGGAATACAATTGTTCACCTCTTTCAGGCCCGACATCTTGTTTAAAATAAATGCAATCCATTTGACGGCCACCTGCAAAGAAGCATGCATTCGATGGTGTGAATTTCATATTAAATTTTAAAATCCTGTGCAATGGGAACATACTATACACTGTTTGATCTGCATATGCTTATCAATTGCCGGGGGGAGAAAACATTGTCTAAGATTTGTCTGAGATATTTCATTTGTGTAACGCTTCGCTGCTCAGTTTTAGTGGCAGCACATCCATGTAATTGAATAATTATTACTTTTAATATTAATAACTATTAAAGCAGTGATTGAACTCGTTGAATTGTCATCGGCATGAATATTATATTAGCTCTGTAGTGGATCTTGCAATGCTTAACATAAGTCTAGGCATTAGTTTAAAAGTGAGGGCAAAGGACAGAAGTTGTTTCCTTCTGTCGCAAGGGCTAGACAGAGACAGAGGCTAACCCCAGCTGCGTTGTGCTAGAGAGAAGATACTGTCATGTTATGTTACTCACGTAAACTAGCTTCATGTACATTCCATCAAAGCAATGCTCGGACATAACCAGCAAACTTGACTAGAGTTTTGTTTTGCGTGCCACAATTTTGTATGAAAATGTTGCACTAAAGGCCCGTTAGACTCCAGCTAATTCTGACAGCTTCTAGTTTGTTTCCTCAGATTCCTCCCTTTAATATTACTAATCATCAGCCCACGCTTAGATCCGGAGGTCATACTAGCGTCTTGGCAGTCATACTTTCATTCACCCTGACCTGCCATTAGCACCCTGTTTAGCACCCAGCGCAACACTGCGCTGGGTCAGGTATTGGATGGGTGACCATCATACACATGACCAGTTCTGTTCGGGAGAGAGGTTGGAGGGATGAAAGTTAAGCAACACTGCGCTGAGTCAGGTATTGGATGGGTGACCATCATACACATGACCAGTTCTGTTCGGGAGAGAGGTTGGAGGGATGAAAGTTAAGCAACACTGCGCTGAGTCAGGTATTGGATGGGTGACCATCATACACATGACCAGTTCTGTTCGGGAGAGAGTTTGGAGGGATGAAAGTTAAGCAACACTGCGCTGAGTCAGGTATTGGATGGGTGACCATCATACACATGACCAGTTCTGTTCGGGAGAGAGGTTGGAGGGATGAAAGTTAAGCAACACTGCGCTGAGTCAGGTATTGGATGGGTGACCATCATACACATGACCAGTTCTGTTCGGGAGAGAGTTTGGAGGGATGAAAGTTAAGCAACACTGCGCTGAGTCAGGTATTGGATGGGTGACCATCATACACATGACCAGTTCTGTTCGGGAGAGAGGTTGGAGGGATGAAAGTTAAGCAACACTGCGCTGAGTCAGGTATTGGATGGGTGACCATCATACACATGACCAGTTCTGTTCGGGAGAGAGGTTGGAGGGATGAAAGTTAAGCAACACTGCGCTGGGTCAGGTATTGGATGGGTGACCACCGAACGGTTTGACGTGTTGGAAACACCGGTCCTCGTGAGATCACAGCCTTCACTCATCTTTTTGTTTGATATTGGCATCCTTTTAACCCCTTTCAGAAAATCTGGTCCAAATTTTCTTTTAACCTCAAGGTATTTTAAGGTTTGTAAACCTTATCATTACGCATACTCAGTGATTTCATTGTTAACTCGTCAAATGATTTAAATAAACAAACAGGCGCAAAATTAGAAATAAATGCGAAATTATCTTCGTCTGCACTTTTCCTCTACAAACGTAAAGGTTAATTTCAAAACAGCTGTTCTGGCACAAGGGACTGTGTAAGTAGAATCTAACGGGCACTGACAACGCCGTGACGCAAGGCAATTCTGAGTGCACGTATGTGGTGTGGGTTGCATACATACAGGCGACAGCCGTGGATAAACCAAAAAAATCGTATTGGTGTTGGGTATTAAACGCCATTTAACTCCTTCAGAAAATTCGGCCAAAATTTTCCTTTTACCTGAAGGCATCTCCGTATGTTCTTATCATTTTACAAGCTTTTTGAGTTGTGCTAGGTTTTTGTTTGGTAGTTAAAGCCGGTTTAGTAACTCAAGGTAGCAAGAAATTGTGTCTTTGTTGGGTGTTGGATTCTTTTAAACCCATTTAGGAAATTCGGGCACAAAATTTCCTTCTACCTCAAAGTACCTCTTTATGTTTTTATCATTCTAGAAGATTTTTGAGTTTCTCATGATTTTATTTTGGTAGATATAGTTGATTTAAAATGCTATTTACCATTTTCAACCATGCGTAGACTTCTTGATTGTAGCCTCTACAAGGGTACTACAATATCCACCATGTTCAATCTGAATATGCCGCTAGCTGGAGTCTGGTGCCACCCACGCCAAACCTGTGAGAATATTTCTGTGTTTGTTTGGTAGTGGCCGGTCGCCTTTCCTTGATAATTACAATTTATAATCAAGGATTTATCAGCGATTTTCGCATTTATTTGCGATGACTTCAAGTGGTTCTAGTACTGGCGAACGCCTTACTTCGTTGATTAACGATATTGAACTAATTTCTAAGTAAGTCGAGTTGGAGCACAATTTGGAGGTTATCTGTGACCAATCCAATTTCTCTCTACATTTTGTTTTATTGTTTAATCAAACAATTTGCAGTACAGTTCTGCGATGTCTGAGTGTTTACAATGTAATTTTAATTGCAATGCTCCACATCTTATTTTTAATCCCTTGGTACTCGGCAGTGGTAACACATCATTTCTAGTGAAAGACTATCCACTCCACTCAGAAATACCATCAGCATAGAATAAAATATATTAGGCATTAGGTACTATAAATTAAGAATACCCTTGCCGGGGTGACGTCCCAGTTCCCTTACTTGCATGAAATTAAAAACAAATCTGAAGTAACCAAGGTCCAGTCCCAAATTTTACCTCAAACATAAAACAACCAAGATGGGTATTTTTACCTAACCTCCTAATTTATACGTATTTGCCCATGATACAAGTATAGCTGACAAAATATGGCACTCCAGCCGGCGAATTGCATTCGGCTTGCGCATGTTCATCAGTTGGAAACAAGAATTAGTGGCAAGAGCACAATCGCTTGAGATCGTAGTATCTTTTCATCTTTATTTGTACAGTTTTGATTTGGGGAGAAAAAAATCAATGAGACTACTTGCTTTGACCTACAAATTACAGTTTAAAAATGAAACCTCCATCTATACTTCTAGATATACCTATACAAACCCAACACACTTATACCGTGGTTTTTGTCTTATCAATCCTGACATTGGTTTTCTTGTGCTCTGGCCTGGAATGCTGGGAGGACAAGGGCTTTGTCCCATGCTTGTCATTATCTCTTTGGATCAAACAAAAGCATAAATCAATCTTCTCTCCTTTTTTTTGTAACAATTAATGACATTTCCTATTACATTTCTGCCCTTGCTTCATGTGTTGTAACAGATATACTAGTTTTTTACGTAATTTTCTTTTGCCAGAGAGTTGATTGAAAACTACATCGCTCAGAAGCATCAAAAGCTGACGACTGCCGACCACGTGCAAATCACGGAGCTTCTGGTCATGAAAGACAACGAACTCAGAGAGACGCTGAAGCTGGCAGAAGAACAAGCGCAGATCAACCAGAGAATGGAAGTCTTGAAGAGCGAAGTCGATCGACAAGACAATGAAATCAGACAGCTGCAGCGGCAGCTAAAAGAAGCCGAACAAATCCTGGTAAATTACCCGATACCAGGCCCAGTGCGGCACTGACCCATTGCCCTGATAGCACAACTAGCTCTGATACATCTGGCCATGCGGCACTGGTCTAATGGCGTCGGTGAATGAGTGGATGATGATGAACCTAACCTAGCCTAGAAGGGAGGAGGGGAAACCTGGTGCCGGCACGTAGCCTACTCCTGTCGAAGACTAAGGGGATCACCGGCTTAACGTCCTTTCCGAAGGACGGTACAACGCGAACAACAGGATTCCTCTACAAATCCATGCTGTCGAGAGGTTGATAAGCAAGGCGAGTGAGTTGCTGTACTAACTTTCATCCCTCCAACCTCTCTCCCAAACAGAACTGGTAATGTGTATGATGGTTACCCATCCAATACCTGACCCAGCGCAGTGTTGCTTAACTTTCATCCCTCCAACCTCTCTCCTGAACAGAACTGGTCATGTGTATGATAATCACCCATCCAATACCTGACCCAGCACAGTGTTGTTTAACTATCATCCCTCCAACCTCACTCCCAAACAGAACAGGTCATGTGTATGATGGTCACCCATCCAATACCTGACCCAGCGCAGTGTTGCTTAACTTTCATCCCTCCAACCTCTCTCCCGAACAGAGCTTGTCATGTGTATGATGGTCATGTGTATGATGGTCATGTGTATGATGGTTATGTGTATGATAGTCATGTGTATGATGGTCATGTGTATGATGGTCATGTGTATGATGGTCATGTGTATGATGGTCATGTGTATGATGGTCATGTGTATGATGGTCATGTGTATGATGGTCATGTGTATGATGGTCATGTGTATGATGGTCATGTGTATGATGGTCATGTGTATGATGGTCATGTGTATGACGGTCATGTGTATGATGGTCATGTGTATGATGGTCATGTGTTTGATGGTCATGTGTATGATGGTCATGTGCATGATGGTCAAGTGTATGATGGTCATGTGTATGATGGTCATGTATATGATGGTCATGTGTATGATGGTCATGTGTATGATGGTCATGTGTATGATGGTCATGTGTATGATGGTCATGTGTATGATGGTCATGTGTATGATGGTCATGTGTATGATGGTCATGTGTATGATGATCATGTGTATGATAGTCATGTGTATGATGGTCATGTGTATGATGGTCATGTGTTTGATGGTCATGTGTATGATGGTCATGTGGATGATGGTCATGTGGATGATGGTCATGTGTATGATGGTCATGTGTATGATGGTCATGTGTATGATGGTCATGTGTATGATGGTCATGTGTATGATGGTCATGTATATGATGGTCATGTGTTTGATGGTCATGTGTATGATGGTCATGTGTATGATGGTCATGTGTATGATGGTCATGTATATGATGGTATGTGTATGATGGTCATGTGTATGATGGTCATGTGTATGATGGTCACGTGTATGATGGTCATGTGTATGATGGTCATGTGTATGATGGTCATTCATTCAACAGCATCTAACTCTGGGTTTGTTCTGTTTTCCAGGCAACTGGGATTTATCAGGCCAAGCAGAAGCTGGCTTCCATCGCGCGTGCTAGTCGCTGTCCAGTGCCGTCCGAAGATCTGATAAAGTTTGCCCACCGCATCAGTGCTTCTAACGCAGTTTGTGCTCCTCTGAGCTGGCAACCTGGTGACCCTCGACGCCCGTATCCAACAGGTAGCTGTCTCTTAATACCATCATTCCAAACCTTGTAGCCGTTTATACATTAACCTATTAACACCCAAAAGAAAACTTCATGTGCAAAAATTATGTTTCAATGTTATTGATTCTGACATATTGACCATTGTAAAATATTACAAAAATGCATCCCTTTTTGGGGGCAATGGCAATGGCAATAGGACTGGCAATGGGGCATTGGGCATTGCCCCATTGGGGCCCCAAAGAAATTGAAATACCGTTCATTTTTATCCGCCCTGTACCACTTGCTAAAATTGACGTTTTGCATTAAGTGGTCAGTGTTCCCACGCCAGGGGGGCCAATTTCGGGAAAGAATAAAATAGTTTATTTCGATTAGTTTTAACCAGTGTGAAGATGTTTTGTTGAATCATTTTGCTATCGCTTGGAATTGATGGTTTACATTGTTTAAATGAAGTCTGGACCACAGCAGGCTAATTTGGGACAAATTTTGACGGTGCATTTTAGTCATTTTGGCCCTTTTTTTTACTGTACATCTTTTTTGTTTACCTATTGATGCAAAAGGTAAAAGATTTCATGATTAAGACCCCCTTACCGCACCGCCCCCTGAGGCGCAAGTCCCATTGTATAACGTTTTATAACAAAATAGTTTATTTGCGCAGATATCGAGATGCGACTGGGCTTCTTGGGACGGCTGAGTGACTTGCCTATCAACGGTCATCTTCTTCAACCTCCCAGCAGCCTGGCAGACATACACAGACCGTCCACAGGTAAGCAAAGCTCTCTTAGATACCAGCTCTGTCAACCAGCCCAGCATTCCCCTGGCATCATCATCCTTGCTAAAATTCAACATCTCACACAACATGATGGCTTCTAGACTCATGTGTCGGAAGGCCCGAGGACCTTGACAGGATATAATCTGGTATTGCTAACCTCTGCCACCACTGATCTATATTTATCGAGCTGACCAGAAGCTGCTAAGACTTTGTGAGATTACGGGTAATTGGGAAGAAGTAGAGGGTTGTTGGGTCGCTAGGTTTATGGCGCTAGCTTGATCAAAGGTAATAAACGAAACTCACCATGGTAATAGTTGATCGCCGTTCGGGAGGAGGTGATAGGTAAAGGTACACAGGCAGAGTCAGGACTGCTGGTTGATGTAGAAGGCGATTACTCGTTGAGACACAATATCGTAGGTTTATTCACTGTTTCGACGTTTGACACTTGGTTACACTTGTACAATTTACACTTGGCAAAATGATAACTCGACTTTCGTTACATTGTACTGCTCTGTACTCTCTACTCAACACTTCGTACAATACTCCGTATCAACTGAACTCTTCCGAGGGAACTGAACTCCCGAGCTTTACACCCTTATCCTTATATATTGGTAGTTTTTCCTTTCTAATGATAACATGGAGTACAAGTTTTGTAGGTGACAAGGCCTAGTGACCAGTGAAAGGGATCTAATTAGGAGGATGGGTGTCATATCGGGATGCTGTCTAAGTACCTTTCATTTACTTGGAGGGAAGATCTCACTTCCCGACACATGTCTACTTGATCTAAACTTAGCACTAGTTTTAACAAAAACTATTTCAACTGGGTTTTGCATGCTAAGTAAAGGGCTACTGAATTAGTAGTATTAGTATTAGTTGTTCTTTACTTAGCATTCAAAACACAGTTCAAATAGTTTTTCTTCCCTCACACAACAGTTTGTTGTTTTCCAGACATGGCCTCCTTGTTAAATCGGTGATCATAAATGTTTCTACTGTGTTTTTTCTTTCATAACCTGCATTTTTATTTTGTTCCCTCTTTCACTGAGTTCTAATCGGAGTCTAGAGTCACTTAAAGGCCGACTAGTTTAGCGTGCAGCCTTCGTCCCCGAACCGTGGTAGTCTTGTGCTGATAAAGGAATCCTTGTTGCAGAAGTTCCAGCAGCGGCAGCGGCCAATCAGTTTGCGTGGCACCCGTCAGGTGAGATGCACGTTGGAGTTGGAGGCGGGGGAAGCGTTGTCATGGATACACGAGCTAAAGACACCGAGGATGTCGAAGTTATGTCCACCGACTCCAGTAGCAGCTCATCCAGTGACTCTCAATGACTCTCAGCGTTGTTACGTCGGTGGTTGGATTCTATATCTGAACGTCTTCATGCTCCAAGCCAGCAGATATTACACTTTTTTTAAATTATTAACAACACAAGAACCGTCTCAAAAAATGATGCCCAAACGTGGACCTGAACCCCGATCTCCACCTGTCGTGGGTGTTGCTCTAACCAATTGAGCTACTTGGACCCCGATCTCCACTTGTCGCGGGTGTTGCTCTGAACCATTGAGCTACTTGGACCCTGATCTCCACCTGTCGCGGGTGTTGCTCTGAACCATTGAGCTACTTGGACCCCGATCTCCACCTGTCGCGGGTGTTGCTCTGAACCATTGAGCTACTTGGACCCCGATCTCCACCTGTCACGGGTGTTGCTCTAACCAATTGAGCTACTTGGACCCTGATCTCCACCTGTCGTGGGTGTTGCTCTGAACCATTGAGCCACTTGGACACTGGCTTTTTGAGACGATTCTAGTGTATTTGTATTTGTATTTGTATTATAGTTCAAGTCCGCGTTTGGGCATCAATTTTTGATACGGTTATAGTTTTGTTAATAAAATAGCCCGCGCATTGCAAGCGTTTGCAATTTAAATACAGATTTCATCCTGAGATTACACTTGGTTAGATTGGTTTGCTCAACTTCCATCCAGGAGATAAATGCAGCAAATCAGCTTTGAACATTTGTCAAATAAACTGTTCAAGTACAACGTGTGGAGAGTTGTTATTTATACATGTACATGTTTTGTCATTTTGTGTTTGTTTATTATTTCTTCCTGTTTATTGTGTTCTTGCTCTGTCGTGGGTATCAATAGCTTGTTAACATGTTTATGTTCGTGGAGTTATTCATACTATTAATTATTGTAGCTAGGTTTATTATGATGGTTTTTACTCACTAAACCCCATAATGTCACTTTGTAAATAAGTCGTTATATTATTTTTTACACATGATGCAAAAATGCCAATAAACAAAGGAACAAAATCAATTATTTCAACTTCTTATGCTCAGGCTTATTACCAAAAGATGAGCTTTTCTGACATCTTATTTTTATTGTTCAATCTAACAAAGTATCTTCAGAATTTCTTCATCAGGAATAATTTCAAAATTAACTGTGCTTAAAATACAAGCAAAACTGGCACCGCTCTTTGGTGCTACCATTACAAGCTCAATGGTAGTATCGCTTTTTGGCAACACAAATCCTATCGTCTCGTTGTAACTTTCAAATACCTGAACTTAAAGATTTAAATTTGAATGAGAATCAAATCTGTTACGCCAGATGAGTGCTAACAGATTTACATTTCAACTGGTTTTATTTAATAAGCATAGACTGAGTACATTTTCGATGGTGATCTTCTCCACTCCAATGCAATGCAAGCATTCACATTTTTGGTGATCTAAAATTATTTGAAACAATCTGAAACAAACCAGTGCATAAAGGAAGTGTGTGTTTTTTATTTAATATTTTTATAAACATAGACAAGGTGAGTTTTTGTTATGGATAAAATGTACGTAGGTATTTGAAGGGTAATTGTGTTGGCAGCATAAGTTCACTAAAAAATAAATGTTAATAACCATGACCTACTCTTTGCACTATCCTTTTGTTTTCATACATTTTCAAACAAATATAGACCCCCTATAGACTGACCCCTTAAAGTTAGGGGATAGGGGTAAATTTTTATTCTGATACTCTCTTTCAATTCACAATACAACATTTAGCTACAATTTCACTTGATTTATTAACAGCCGTCGTATTGGTTGGCCTAAAATATGATTCAAAATTCTGCTATATAAAAAAAAATATAGGCTCCCACCATCCTGCAAATTTCAATCAATGCCAATCAACATTCTTTATGCAATTGACCGAAGAAGAAAAAGCTGTTTTTCAGCTAAATCACAGATTGCCATAAAACGAGTAGAGCTACAAACTTGAAATTGGAAACTAACGTTGGCGACACACAAATCATGGAGTGTACATCCAATTCCACGATTCAATGGTTATCCAGAGATGATATAGCTATAGAAAAAGGATTTCGTTTTATTACCTAAAGAAAGGAAAGGAATGGGTACCTATACAACTATAGAAAAAAGATAGGTTATAAATCTTGCACGCATATATTTGACGTGCGAATAGACCTGTGACCGCTCGGCACACGTGTGTGCGAAGAGACCATTTCTTTTTGAACCATTGACCTGTTGACGTCTTGGTTTTATAATTATTTTATTTTTATTGGTTATACAAGTAGATAACTGAACCAGGATTTCTCAAGATATTGTATTCTGCAGTTGGAGGTATTTTACTTGTGCACATTATGTTTTTTCTGAGCATACTTTATGTTTGAATATATTAAATATAAATATAAGGAACAGTATGGAACAATGGAAGTAAAGTTGACTTTGAAATGTCATTGGAGGCAAATACCTTTTATATTTACACCATAGAATAAAAATGTAACCTAAATGTTTATACCATGCTTATTCTTATTGGAGGTTTAATTTGGTTTCACTGTTTTATTCATTATAATATTTTCCATTTTTTATTGAAAATAGCCGCATGTCTCATACAATTTCTGTGCTGGTAGGATGGAGTTACGGTGCGTTGTACAGCAATATGACTGGGGCAAGATTGGTCAAAATAGTGAAGTGGCCAAACTTGCGAAATGTAACGATCCTAACCTGAAAGTGAACGAAACCGCACCATATGCTGAACTGTGGATGGGAACCCATCCAAATGGTCCATCGGTAATTGCCAGTACCGGCCAAAAGTTAGCCGACTGGATATCTGAGTCCCCTGAATGCTTGGGATCTGGAATACAAAATCAATTTGGAAATCAGCTTCCTTTCTTGTTTAAAGTTTTGTCTATCAACAAAGCACTTTCCATACAGGCCCATCCAAACAAGGTATGCGACATTCATCTATTAATTAAAAGAGTATTCTTTTTCTATTTCCCTTGAGATCTTCTCCTGGGTTTATTGGCCAGCCTTATTGTCATTTATCTCAAGTCAATGTGTTTGACAGGTCCACGCAGAGCAGTTACACAATCTGCGCCCAGACTTGTACAAGGACCCAAATCACAAGCCCGAGCTAGCAATTGCACTGACGCCATTCGAGGCACTCTGCGGATTCCGTCCCGCATCCGAGATCCGACGCTTCCTGTCGCTTGTCCCCGAGCTGTGTACCGTTATGGGTCCCTCCACGAGTGCAGATCTGCTCGCTAGCGACGAGGCTGGAGAGCAAGCTGCACTGAAGCGGTGTTTCACGAACCTCATGAATTGTCCTCAGCCAACGGTTGAGGCACAGCTATTGGCACTACTTGCCCGGCTAGCGTTGCTAGGTAACTGTTCTAACTTACTCCAGTAGCCTTGTCGTAGAGATAAATTGCCAGATTGCTGAGTTGTACCTTGTCCAGACCTTTGAAAGATTTAATTTTAAAGCAGTAGTGATAGAATGCACAGTTATAGAAGACCCAACTTATTGGGTCTGTGAATCCCTCAACATGACAACTCCTGTGACAAGTGTTTATGATCACCTGCTTGGCTTGGTTGGTCTCTGGCTCTGGATGCAGCTGCTGATGTCATTGTCTCGGTTTTATCTCGACAGCATGCAACTACACAGCAGTTGTTGCATGGAGTGATACAAGACGGGTTATCAAAATGACGATCATAATAATAATAATAATAATGGTTTTATTAGCAACTTAGGATTATACACAACAAGTGAATTGCACTGTCTGGTGGTTTACAATGTTACAATGTTTGTCAAGTTGATTGAATGACAGGTTCCTGGTTCCTCTGCCAAGCAGTGAGTGGCGTCCTATGTTTGTCAAGTTGATTGAATGACAGGCTGTTCCATAGCCTGGTTCCTCTGCCAAGCAGTGAGTGGCGTCCTATGTTTGTCAAGTGGATTGAATGACAGGCTGTTCCATAGCCTGGTTCCTCTGCCAAGCAGTGAGTGGTGTCCTATGTTTGTCAAGTTGATTGAATGACAGGCTGTTCCATAGCCTGGTTCCTCTGCCAAGCAGTGAGTGGCGTCCTATGTTTGTCAAGTTGATTGAATGACAGGCTGATCATAGCCTGGTTCCTCTGCCAAGCAGTGAGTGGCGTCCTATGTTTGTCAAGTTGATTGAATGACAGGCTGTTCCATAGCCTGGTTCCTCTGCCAAGCAGTGAGTGGCGTCCTATGTTTGTCAAGTTGATTGAATGACAGGCTGTTCCATAGCCTGGTTCCTCTGCCAAGCAGTGAGTGGCGTCCTATGTTTGTCAAGTTGATTGAATGACAGGCTGTTCCATAGCCTGGTTCCTCTGCCAAGCAGTGAGTGGCGTCCTATGTTTGTCAAGTTGATTGAATGACAGGCTGTTCCATAGCCTGGTTCCTCTGCCAAGCAGTGAGTGGCGTCCTATGTTTGTCAAGTTGATTGAATGACAGGCTGATCATAGTCTGGTTCCTCTGCCAAGCAGTGAGTGCCATCCTATGTTTGTACGATACAACTTTATAAATAGTTTCTGTCCATTATCAGCCCGAACCACCGCCTTGTTTTGGTTAGTTTCTACATATTATAGATCAGTTCAATATGCGGGTGCAATAACTAGAAAAGATCTGCAAAAAGTTTCTCTTCACAGATATCAGTCCAGTGGTAGTTCCCCTCGATGGTTTGCTGTTTTGCTAAACAGAATCCATCGCAGTAACTTTGAGCTGGTTCACAAAGATAGCACGTAATGAAAGTTGCAAACTCTATGTACTTGCCTTTTACTCACCCGCAGCAGCTCAGTTATACTCTTCATGCATGCCTATGAAAGTTATTGAAGAAATTGAGCGCAAACGCTGTTATTTTAGCGCGTTTTACGTGAAATGTAAATAATTTTGCAAAAAGTTTGACAGATGCATTCATTTGTTTGGTTTTTTTACCACTGCAGGGTGAACGAATTCTTAAACTTATCTTTGAGGCAGTGCATTCAGGATATTCAAACGTCAATTTCAATGTCAACGTCAATGTCAAATTCTTTTAAAAATCTCTAGAACTGAAGGGAAATAAATGACAGAACTGAAATATTATTGGTGTCTTGGCTAGCAAGATTGGCTAGCCCAGATTGTAAAAGGTATTTCACAAGTTTCACTCCCTAGGAAATATTTCAAGAAATCATGCACAAATATCTTTTGACAGCCAACGTCGTTTGTTTTCGAAATTGTCATCGTGGTCACTTTGGAATTCACAGAGTTTCCACAATGCAGTGACCCCAAGTGAGATAAGCGGCAAATTTCAAAGACAATAAATGGGGGTACTGTATGGTATTGCATGGTACTTTTGGTTGTGGTCCCATTTAAACCAAAATGCCCACTCCCTTAAAATGTTAAGCGGCCGTAGGCAGCGGGTTCTGCTAGTTAGTTTTATTCCCCGACTTTCAACAACACCGGCTTTCACTAAATTACACCAACGAGCATCGTATTGTCCACAGCTAATAATAATAAGAAATTATAATTTTTACTGTTAGAAAACTCGGGTTAGAACTGGTTTGCCTGTCTTCTTCTTCTGCCACAATACTACAGTCGCGAGACTTGAATGAATACTACTGTGTTTTGACAGAGCTCGGCATCCTAACCGTAAACTTGACTTGACAAATCTCATTAGAGCTCATAAATACGTGAGAAGAATTCAAGCATTCAGTTAATTGTGTAAAAGTGTTTAAATAGCATCATAGCACCGCAAAGCCCATTGATTGGCACCGGCTGGTAGCTCTCGGCTGGTAGCCCTCGACTGGTAGCCCTCGAGGATGACTTTCAAACAAAGTTACTAATTCATCAGCAAGCGACAAGTCCTTGTAAGCAAGTTACATCCAATTGTGAAAACATACTATTACCATCTTTAAAGAATTCTGAACTTTACTGCACTTTTCCTTTATCCTGATTGTTTTTAGACTCATGTCTACTTGATCTAAACTTACCACTAGTTTTAACAAAAACTATTTCAACTGGGTTTTGAATGCTAAGTGAAGAACAACTGAATTTCCCAACGTTTCGTAACATATACTTGTTACTTTTTTTCCCTAAGTACCTGTCAAGAGCATTGATTGGTGACTGAGCACAAAGCGTCGAGAGCTAAACGTTGTGTGTTTTCAGCGGAAACGGAGGCAGAAGAGCAGCAGTCAACGCTGGTCCGACGATTGCACCAGGATTTCCCGGGCGACGTTGGCTGCTTCTGTATCTACCTACTAAACGTGCTCACCCTGGCACCTGGCCAGGCGCTGTACCTGTCACCCAACGTAGCACACGCTTATCTCAGCGGTGGTGAGTTACTTACTAAATCGCCGTAAATACGCCACAACGGGATGTAAACCCGAAAAACAAACCGATCTAGGCCCAAGCGCCGGCTTTTTCGACCAAATTTCACAATTTCTTTTAAAGATATAGTAAACTATTTCGTGCCTAAGCAATGGATTAAGGCTTTTATATAACGTCAATATATTTATATATATATATCCCAATAACGTGGCACAGCGATTTGAAAAGTGGGAAAATTTAATCTCACAACGTGATTTGTTTTAAGTCGGTACAAATTAAAGAGCACACAAAACAGAGGCTGTTGATTTTTACTCGGATTGCCAAGGAAATGATCATTTGCTGCAATTTAAATACACATTATTTAAGTCTGGGGTTATGTACTTACCTCGAGTTCAAAAACACAGCTTGAAATATCGATAAAATAACGTACGGTTGCTTAAAAGCTTAACTGCCAACTTTGCAAACTAAAATAAGGGATGTAGATCTTGTGTTTTGGTGTTAAAAGAATCTCTACCTCACGTAAAGGGAATTATTCGATACAAACCCGACTCCCGGATAAAGTAGCGTCTCTGTCACTCAGACTGTCTGGAGTGCATGGCTTGCTCCGACAACGTTGTCCGGGCAGGATTGACTCCCAAGCACAAGGACGTGGACACGCTCTGCGCGATGTTGACCTATGCCTGCGCCAGCGCCGACGACAAGCGCTTCGTGCCGCAACGCCGGGACGACTTCACCCTCGTGTTCGCGCCGCCCGTACCAGACTTCTCCATCGCGCTCGTACAGGTGAGTACAGCATGGTTCAGTGGCCAACTCTAAGTCCCGCCCTCTCACTGTCATTGTACCGTTGAGTGTGCAGGTTCTAGGTAGAGTTTCAACGTCAATGTTACAGTCTCTGCGTGAAAGATGGCCGCCAAATGACTACCTTACCGACAAAAATGCAGAGTACTGGAACATCACGTTAAGTGGAGCCACTGTCGTATGAATTTTAATTTCGATATTTCTCGTAGGTTACACGCTTTTTTTTAATATTGTTACGTGTTTATCAATCGTTGAGGTAAACATTGACAGAGATCTTTTGAGCATGAAAAGTCTCAAAAGCGAGTAAACATTCCTCAACTCCCTCCCATTCTTATGATTGTTTTTAGACTCATGTCTACTTGATGTAAACTTAGCACTTGTTTTAACAAAAACTATTTCAACTGGGTTTTGAATGCTAAGTGAAGAACAACTAAATTTCCCAACGTTTTGTAACTTGTACCTGTTACTTTATCAAGGGTAAGAGCAGTCCTGACAATTTTCCAATAACAAAAGAACCACATAAAATTATAACAATTACCAAGTTCAAGCTTCCTAAATACATCTAAATAAAATAATCAGGGTCAATAACTCAAAAACGAATGTATTTTGTATTTTCTGAAATAAAATTCTGAATTATTTTTGACTGATTTTATAGCGTGCTGTGTTGCCATGGTCCCCGCAGGTTCCACATGGCGCAGGCAGCTACATACTGCCAGCGCAAGCCAGCGCTTCCATTGCGCTGGTGACGCAGGGTTGCGCTGGCAGCTACATACTGCCAGCGCAAGCCAGCGCTTCCATTGCGCTGGTGACGCAGGGTTGCGCTGGCGCTGGCAGCTACATACTGCCAGCGCAAGCCAGCGCTTCCATTGCGCTGGTGACGCAGGGTTGCGCTGGCGCTGGCGAGACTGTCTTAGCGCGCGGCAGCGTCGTGTTCCTCTCAGCCAATCAGACGCTGACGCTGGAGCCAGGACCGGAGGGAATCTCGCTGGCGCAAGCGTTTGCCAACGTCTGACCATCGGCGTAATCTAGCGCAGGACCCAGCGCAGAACCCAGCGCAAGACCCAGCGCAGGACCCAGCGCAGGACCCAGCACAGAACCCAGCACAAGACCCAGCACAAGACCCAGCACAGAACCCAGCGCAAGACCCAGCACAAGACCCAGCACAGAACCCAGCGCAAGACCCAGCGCAGGACCCAGCGCAGGACCCAGCGCAAGACCCAGCGCAGGACCCAGCGCAGGACCCAGCGCAGGACCCAGCGCAAGACCCAGCACAAGACCCAGCGCAGGACCCAGCGCAAGACCCAGCGCAAGACCCAGCGCAGGACCCAGCGCAGGACCCAGCGCAAGACCCAGCACAAGACCCAGCGCAGGACTTAGCGCAAGACCCAGCGCAAGACCCAGCGCAGGACCCAGCGCAAGACCCAGCGCAGGACCCAGCACAAGACCCAGCGCAGGACCCAGCGCAAGACCCATTGCAGGACCCAGCGCATGACCCAGCGCAGGACCCAGCGCAAGACCCAGCGCAAGACCCAGCGCATCCTTGTGGGTTCTTCCTCTATTGGTGGTTGGTACACAATCAAGTTATACTAATTTAAGAAACTGAATAAAGTTTTACTTACGTACAGAAGTTTCATCCGCGTCTAAACGTTTGCAGGGAATTTTTTCCCGTCATATTCCTAGAAAATCATTCTCATCCTTATGATTGTTTTTAGACTCATGTCTACTTGATGTAAACTTAGCACTTGTTTTAACAAAAACTATTTCAACTGGGTTTTGAATGCTAAGTAAAGGACAACTAAAATCAAAAGCATTCAAAATTCAGTTCAAATAGTTTTTCTAAAAATTCTCATCCTTATTTTCAGAAGCATGATTCACATTTAACATCGCTTGTATTTACGAATCCTTCGTTTAGCATTGAAATAATCTGAAGCCAGATACGTGCATACTTTTTAAAATGTTTTTATTTAAGAATAATTCTTCTTATTTTTGACAATGAGTACCAAGCACAGAGTTTTTTTTTTTTTTTTTTTTTTTAACTTTTCTTTAAAGTAGACAAGACATGAACAAAGCAGACGAGGAATCGACTTCATCGCGGCCAGTCCAGGCAATGGAATGTCTTCAAGTTAACAAAATCTTGTAACATTTTCTTTTAAATATTTAATAATAAACTTCTCATCTAATCAACTAGGATAAATTAAACGACAGAGAAACTTAAACGGTACATGAGCGAAAACTGCGATATTTAAGTTGGATTTTAATTCAATAATACTAACGCAGTTGAGTGCAGGTTCTAGGCAGAGAAACAACGTCAATGTTACAGTCTCTGCGTGAAAGATGGCCGCCAAATGACTACCTTACCGACAAAAATGCAGAGTACCAGAACATCACGTTAAGTGGAGCCACTGTCGTATGAAATTTAATTTCAATATTTCTCGTAGGTTACTCGCTTTTTAATATCGTTACGTGTTTATCAATTGTTGAGGTAAACATTGATGGAGATCTTTTGAGCATGAAAAGTCACAAAAGCAAATTAACCTACGAGAAATATTGAAATTAAAATCCATACGACAGTGGCTCCACTTAACGTGATGTTACAGTACTCTGCATGTTTGTCGGTAAAGTAGTCATTTGGCGGCCATCTTTCACGCAGAGACTGTAACATTGACGTTGTTTCTCTACCTAGAACCTACACTCAACGCTAACGCAGTTGACAGCGCAAACTAATGCAGTTTGGGCGGAGCACAGGGACTCGTGGAGCTTAGCAACAGCAGAACCAGGACTTGCCGATATTTCCTGGAACGTTGAGTCTGGCAGCGTTAAGCTAATATCCTGGACTCGGCTTACTCTAAAGTAGTTGGCGGCCGTAGCGTAGTCTGATGCCAGGCGGCCGAGAGCCCGACAGCGCTACCTAGCGAAGGCAGCCGACAGCGCTACCTAGCCAAGTCCGTGGTCTTCAAAAAAACCCTGGGGAGTTTCTTCCTAAACGAACAGAAGTTGAGAGCAAGTATTGGCCTCGTGCGTCAACGTCAGGTACACGCCGAGCTCGTGGCTGGGAAGTGAAATGATTGTGCAAATCCTTCGAGAACATTCGTAATCAGGTGATTTTATATTATTTAGATTGCACCGAGAGAAATACAAAAGTAAGTCGGCTATAATAACATCGAGTACATGAAACGCAGAGGCAAGTTTCTAGATGAGCTAAAAATATTCAGCGTTTTCTTTCTAGCAGATGTGATTTTCAGTTGCCATGTGTGACAACCACTGGTACATTCCTTGAGACAATAGGGAAATCTCTTTACATTTTAAACTATTTTTTTATTTTTTTCTAAATCCAATTTCAAAATGTTTCCGTTTGAATCTCGTACGAAAACGAGGGTCGCCATTTTTTTATGACATGAAGTGAAATCTGACGTCAGTATGACGTCAAAAAACAGAAGCGAACGCAAAGGAAACAACAAAATGACGTCAGAACTACGTGTAGTTAATCACAGCCCGTTTTAATCCTGCCACGAGAATTCATATTTTAGCCATTCTTAAAACAAATATAAATAGAAAAGTTATGATCGGATTATAAAAAGAAAAAATACGTCTGATTTTATTTTGAATGCGTATTTGAACACAATGATAAAAATTAAATAATTATCCTAATGAGATTTCCCTGTTGGCAAGTGCAGCGCCAGAAATGATAGCTACTTATGATTGTTTTTAGAATCATGTCTACTTGATGTAAACTTAGCACTAGTTTTAACAAAAACTATTTCAACTGGGTTTTCAATGCTAAGTAAGAACAACTAAATTTCCCAACGTTTTGTAACTTGTACCTGTTGCTTTATCAAGGGTAAGAGCAGTCCTGACAATTTTCCAATAACAAAAGAACCACATAAAATTATAACAATTACCTAAAATGTAATCTACAACCACCAGTTGTTCTCTTCTCTCAGAGTCTTGCCAATCAATCTTCTAACTTCCCACATCTCTCCCCATAGAGATTCATTATGATTGCTTTTACACTTGTTATTTATATTGTTCTTGTTATTGGAAAATTGTCAGGACTGCTCTTACCCTTGATAAAGTAACAGGTACAAGTTACGAAACGTTGGGAAATTTAGTTGTTCTTTACTTAGCATTCAAAACCCAGTTGAAATAGTTTTTGTTAAATGATAGCTACTTGTGTCAAAGTTCTTTCAAATGACAGCGAAACTAGCGATGAACTTCGAGGAACAAATGAGCAGTCAACGACATCGCATGAGTCAAGGTTTGTAGCGGAACTTAACGGCAGGAAGTTGATGTTTACGACCGAGCTCAAAGCTTCATCTTGCCAGCCCTGAGTCCGTCACATTCCTATCTTAGTTGAACACCCATGCATTATTACACGCTGGCAACTACAAGCTTAGAAGCCATTCAAACCCCGCCCAACAAAACCAGAGACTGTCTTGACATGGCTCATGGAAATCAAATGTACGCGGTGACAGAATGCCCAGATGGCTCACAGAATGATGAAAATATTATAATTTCTTTTTAAAAATGCACAAACAGCTGTGTATATGATTGATATATGCTGCCTAAGCTTATTAATAATACTAATACAAAAAAAACACAACACTAGTGATATACAATATACAATTATAATTTAGAAATATAATATACTCTTTAAGATACAATGTAGTTACATCGTTGCCACCAGATGGCACCAGCATCACTAGAAAATGTCATCGACGGTAACTCTTCGCGTCTACAGCATTATCACTTGCCGCAACTTAATTGACCGTTCGGATGCACGATTCTAAATTGACCTCCCAACAATAACTGACAACAAAGTTGACGGTGCAATTGCATGACATGTAAAACTCTTTTAAGTGAATACAAACTCGTCCCAGCGGAGACCTTCGACGGCAGAGTCACAAATCTCAACGACTCTGGGCGGAGTGTTGCGGGAGAGGGAACCGGCAGAGTCGATCATTTCCGTCGCCGGTAAGTTTGATAAGCGCGTGTTGTCGTGGTAAATGGCAACAAAAAGACTGGCAAGGGTGTGGCTAAACATTAGAATATCGAGTGAAATCTGGCAAGGACGTGGCCGTGGTTACGACGTCGGCGACGGAAATCAATGACTCTACGTTTCCTGACCGCAGCCCGGAGTGTCATCGCCGGGGACGTTGATTATTGCTAGCGACTGCAGCGGCTGGGCAGGTACGTGGGGCAGCGCCGGCCCCTACAGAAGCCCTATCTCCCTCAGAGCACCTTCAACAGCCTCATCCTTGGGGGAGAGAGAGCAAAGCACGCGCTAGTCACTTGCCATCTCCTCGATACTATCTCGGCTAAGTTGAGCTACATCTCGGCGGCAACTTCTCCTAGCCTACGAGGCTGTGGGGATTGCATCGGCAAGAATAGATCGCCACTTAGCCCAAACGCCAGGAAGCAGCTCATGCAGGATGCCCACAACGTACATACAGTCGTACCAAACCAAAATACCAGCATATGTCAGATTGCAATGGAAAGATATTTAGCTTCTTCAGTACACATCTGCGACAATTGGCTGATTTTTGTCATTTTTTTTTTTTTTTTTTTGCCTATATTTAAGAATAAACTGCAAATATTTTTGTGACAGAAAAGAAATCCTGCAAAGGCAGAGACAATTTAGTTTCAATTGACACAACTGAAAACAAAAACAATTTAATTTTTTTTCAAACCAGATAACATTTTAAAGATGGGTTAGAGATGGCCAAGTTGAGTGGCTGTCAACTCTTGCCATGAAGTTTCCTTCTGTAACTATCAGCAAACTGGTAGGGTCAAAGCATGCACAGCCCAGGCATTACATAATCTCATGCAACGCTACTGCTTCCAAACTATCAATTAGTTAAACAAGAGAATGGAAAATCAAAAAACTACACGATTTGTACAGAATTTTCGTTTTATTACAGTTAATATGTCGGTTTGTTAAGACGGATAAGAGGTTAGCGACTGAAACAGAGAACCGAACTTGGTCGCTAGGTTAACTAACGGAACTGAAACGTAGTTCCAGGAAACAAATTACAACTGTAATGCCCGGCTTAACAAGGCCATGCAATCCTAACGATAGTCAAAGCATCGACTGGACATTGCTCGACAGTTTTAATACGTATATCGAGCGAAATAGTGCGGTTAGGTACGCCATTAAAATCAGCAAAGTTAGGTTAATGTTATTTTGTTCTTCTGTGATTAGTAAAGACTTGAAATTAGTTGAGATGCAGACCTCGACTTAACGTGCATCGTGCATAAAAACATTCAAGAAAACATTGCCACGTTGGACGGAATTAACTCGGTGACTAGAAAATATAAAAATCTAACGATAAAGTGGGCGTTCATAACTACAAACGAAACTACAAAGCAATAAAAATATATATTACATTTTATACAGCTTTAAATGAACCTAGATAAACGAAGCAAGCAAATAAGTGGGCATAGACAACTTACGCTCACCAGCTTTCAAGGTATGTGATAACCTATATGTGTATTAGCTACCTTGTTATAGGCTCCCACCTTGCAACATTCCAGCCAACTAACCTAAACTGAGTCATATATTTCCCACATTATGCAAATAATTTCATAGAACCTGGACCCAACCCTTGTATAACACAAAGACAACCAATAAGAGACCACAACAATGATAATGTAGCTACAACAATGACAAGAAAATATCACCCACAACAATAGATTGCAGCAAACTCCCTTGACACAATAAAAGATAAAAGCTGTGCAGTCAACGAATAAATAGCAAGTGTTTGTGAGAAATCAGACGGGTTTTTTTTTAGGAATGCTGGTCAATCTTTATGCTGAGCATTCAAAATGTTTCCCTTATAATGTTAGCAAGAGCCAAGAATCTTTCAATTTGATTGACAAACACTAAAACTAACCGCCCACGTAGTGATATGTAACCCAAGTCTATGAACGACAGCAATATCTTAATAAGTATGCACTACAACTAACCGGAGATCAAGATATAACCAGCGCTTGTTATGTAAACAACGCTTGGCATTTCTGGCAAGTTGCACGTTCAATATCGATGAGACCACGAGAGCAAACGGGGTAAAAGTACGATAGCCCCGATACAAACGGCAGGGAATCGAGCGTCCCGATTGGCCCAGGCTGGGCGTTGTTTCGAATGTTGTTAGCTGAACGACATGCGCGCATGCCGTTAGTCAAGCAATGGCCGAACGTGCCGGGATCACAGCTCCAAGGCCGTCTCTCCGTAACTAACCTCTTGAAGCAAATCCTGAGCCGCAATCGCCTTCAGTACGTTCTTCTTGCTCGTCTCCTGGATTTCTCCTCCCAACAGCAGCTCGTCGAGGATGAAGTAAGCCTTCTCAAAGTTGAAAATAATGTCCAGTTCGCAGACCTGCGGCAAAGACAAAGCTGATCAGACATTCGTTTCGTTGCCGGCCTCCATTCCACACAAAACAACTCCATAAGTAACGGAGTAAATTGATGGTTCAAGAATGTTAACCTCAACGATTGATATTTGGAGTTGTAATTATTTAATTGTCAAGGTTTGTTAAGTTAGACGGCTACATTACGCCATCAAGCATCGACTTCTGTTAAACCGTGTTGTTAGCTCTTCAGACAGCTTAACATTGGCGCTGACTTTACCTTTACACATCAAGCTTTTACTGATTTAAAAAATCAGCCTCCTACAATTTAAAACTGTGAGGATACCCACGTCCTTAGCCTACTGCATGCCTCTGTATTCTAGAAACCTATCATTGGAAGTAGGATACATTTTTCCGCTCGCAGATAACTAATACAAGTGCTTGCTTACGCTTCCAAAGTACTTGTCCAGGAGCTCCACGTAGCGGTGGATTATCTCCAGGGTGAGGAGCTCGTTGTCCTTCTGCTCGATGGCACAGCAAAAGTACAAGCTGGCATACCTTAAACACAAACCAAAACATTTAGACTTTGTAGGCCACAAATGTGGCAGATGGAAGAGATGACAAGTTTGAAAGTTTTAGCATAGACTTGAGATTTTGTTGGTAAATGTTCTATGATTTAAGTTTTGATGTGCTCTCAGCTGTGGCTTTTGATCCTAAAATAAATACTGGCTTAACTGTACACAACTCTTTCCTCACCACATTGATGAAAGTTTCTCTGTTGCGTCCATGTGTAACATATCAAATTCCCTTTAATTGTAGAACTATGTCATAGAATATGGAGGTCTCGGTTCAATGCTTGGTGTGAAATACGTTAGAGGCAACCTAGGGACAGTCTAAGCAGTTCTCAAGCCGAGACAATCTCTCTCGTCTCCTCCATCAAAAGGAAAATTATGAGTTGTCTTAGGAGTTGAAAAGGATCTTGTTTAATTTTGTTAATTGAGTTGGATTCAAGTCAGGCCCAACTTGCCGCACCCAGTTGCTCATGTTATCTTTCTGTATTCCCTTACCTTTTATAAACCACCTTTACATCTTTCCATTCAAGAAAGCTGCTCATTTTCGGCTTTCTGGCCAGAATTGTAGTGATCAATTCTCTTGTAATTTTTTTCTTCAATTTATCAGGGTGAGCTTCATACCACTTTTGCAAACGCAGTTTGCCTTGCCGGCTGAACAACAGCATGAACTGCATTTTGTGTTACTTAATACGCTAAAAGTACTGTTTCAAATGTTACGAGACAAAATGATTCCTACTTCGCCATTTCTGACAAGTTTATCCGGCTGTCGTAATGTTCTTGGTCGTAATCTTTCTTGCCAACGCAACCGCACACAGACGCTAGTTGACAGCCATTAGTGAATTGTAATATCCACAGTGTTGCCGCCTACTGTTCAATCTTTATATTATTTTAACTCACCATTTTTTAAATCTAAAAAATGTATTTTATTCTCATTTAGCAAGTTTTTAATATTTAATCACAATTTTGACGCGCCGAGAAACTCCACTAATTCAAACCAAATATCTATTAAAACAGCGAGAAATATAGGGCTGGCAACACTGACTCACTGTAAATATACGAGAACGGGCACGGTATTTGCAGGCACGTTGTTTAAGTTGCGTGTTGACTGTTGTTTTCATACCATTTCGTCTTCTTTCTAACACCACCATGGTTCGGCATAAAAATAGGTACGCAAGATTTTTTGTTTGTTTCCAAGAATGCCTAATTCAAGCTCAAATTAAAATTTCCCACGGACCCACGGACGCCTTAACCTTAAACTATTTTCAGGTATATTGTGGTGGAGCTGAAATCCTCTTGTAAGGAAAGTGACATTCGGCGCGTACTTCGTCCGGACGTGCTGAAACATATGATTATGAAAACAGTAACCACCTTGCATGGTGATCATGGGGCTGCATCCCTTCAAGGTGGCTTTCAACGTAAGTATTGCAACCGAAGGTTATGACGGTCTTTGCCACCAACCTGTACTTATGGAGCGATTCTGAGATTATATTTGATAGTTTTTTGAAAGCAGATGGAACTTGCATTCGTTCCGTTGCAACCATTAACAACAATAGCATACATCGATCTAGAAGTCTTAAAAATCTTGGATTCGGACTGATGGGACTAGGCCCTACACTCTGCTATGCTTTTTACCTCTTATGGGAGCAGAGCTCTGTGATACCAATATCAGATACCTGATGTCATAACGTTTGCTACTCAGTAAAGTACAGCAGCGCACGAACTTCAGTACTGATTCTACGCTCACGGCACGGCCCTCACCGCTTGCTGGCTAGCACACTGCCGCTTGTACAACAAAGTCCACTTGGAGCTGTACGTCTCTGCTCTCTCTACTGCAGTGGCACAATGCGACAATGCTACAAGTTCCTGATTGTAAGCAACAAACCTTTAACCTCCGAATGCTTTACTAAGTTACATTCTAAGTTTCATTCATTTGTTCCATTGCAACCATTGGCAAGAATAGCAGATATCGAGAAGATATCGAGAAGATATCGAGCAGATATCGAGAAGTAGTTCTTGGTGTGCATTAGAAATGTGTCAAACTTGAAAAACAATTGCATTTTATTTTAATTGAGCTGTCAGTTGGAAATCTATGAGTTCGAGTTACAAGTCAGAGCCACTTGGCTTAGGAATTAAAAAAGACCGGAAATGGATTTTTAAATAACAATGCATTATAAGAAAAACTATTTGAAATGGGTTTTGAATGCTAAGTAAAGGGCTAATAATCTTGTTATACTCTTGTTATTGAGAAAGATTGTAAATTTAATGATTTTAGAAATTTAGTTGTTCTTCACTTGGCATTGAAAACCCAGTTGAAATAGTTTTTGTTAAAACTAGTGCTAAGTTTACATCAAGTAGACATGAGTCTAGAAACCATCAACAATGCATTATTATTTTGTTTCATTCGCCAAGATATTGCAACAAAGTATGAAAACTAAAATATGCAACAATTGGGAGCAAATCTTGTTGTTACGCAGGTGTATTTAAATTAAAATTATGAACACAAGTTAAAGGCAGAGTTTTTTATTAAACTGAACCTCTGCAAATATTCACACCAATAGCAAGTGTTGTACATAACTTCAATCAAATCAACTCAATCATTTTTTATTGATTTTTTTTCTTTCACGTGGGTATTTTTTGAGTCTGAAAAGTAAGGTTTGGCTTGACGAGAGTTCCTTATTAAACAATTGAAAGAAACTTTCAGGAAATTTAAAAAATATCACCAACTTCATGGCATTTTATTTTTTCCAGAAATATCAGAAGACAAATCTGAACAACCTCTGGGCAAAGCTTTCAGTGACTGATAAAGCTATGCTTGAAAAAAGCTTCACAAAGGAAGAAAAAACATAACCACATACTTTAACAAAAACTATTTCAACTGGGTTTTGAATGCTAAGTGAAGAACAACTGAATTTCCCAACGTTTCGTAACTTGTACCTGTTACTTTATCAAGGGTTAGAGCAGTCCTGACAATTTTCCATACACTCGGTTGGTTGGTTAGTAAAAAACGCCAATTTTGTTCGGGATTTTATATCAGAAAATGCAAAATTCGTTAGTTTTTGAGTTATTGACTCTGATTATTTTATTTAGATGCATTTAGGAAGCTTGAACTTGGTAATTGTTATAATTTTGTGTGGTTCTTTTGTTATTGGAAAATTGTCAGGACTGCTCTAACCCTTGATAAAGTAACAGGTACAAGTTACGAAACGTTGGGAAATTTAGTTGTTCTTCACTTAGCATTGAAAACCCAGTTGAAATAGTTTTTGTTAAAACTAGTGCTAAGTTTACATCAAGTAGACATGAGTCTAAAAACCACATACTTTGTTTGTCGTGTTGTCTTCTCTGTCGCTAGAATTGAGGTTAATTCAGCGAACGCCGCCACCGAATGCAATTGTTTTTCAGATTCTGTCGAAACTTTTTCATAAGATTCCAAGCACAAATCTACTTGCTAATGAAATGCACGGTAAAGACATCGTGGGGTGCAACAGGGAAACACAAACTTTGTCTAAATTGTAGCCACGAGATAAAAACTGCCCGTTTATTTCGAGAGCAACTGTGTAATCTTTCAGTGTGGTCTGGAATTTCACATCTGGAAGATTTGGATTTCTTAAAAAATGTATATTCTGCACAGATCATGTAGCTACCTGAGCCCGTGAAGGAAAGGAAAGAATAAACATTTCACCAGCCTTATCTTGTAACTGTTCATGAAACCTAACTTCTTTAAAATAAATATTGTCTGATAATAAAGTTTCGTGGATCTAAAAACTCCCCCTATTTTTTGCTGGTTTACATAAATTAATAATCCAGATATGAATCTGAAATCTTTGCTGATGCTGCATGGTAATATGCTTTCCATGTGAGTTTCTCCAGTTTTATTCCTTAATACTTCCAATTTTCAGCATTTTTTTAGGACAAAGAATTTATAATGTAGTTAAATTGATGCTGGTTAGTTTGTTTCTTACTAGTAAATTAGATTGGTTAGCTTTAACTTTCATTAAGCTTGATTGGTTTCCTGAAATTTATTCACAAATGCACATAATGTATTTCTCCTACCTCAGAATATAGCATCCACTCATCAGCAAACAGGCATATTTCACAAGACACATTTTTCCCGGTGCCGTTTAAAGTAATTTACATCCGGTAAAAAGTGAAACTTGCCCAAAACGCAAACAATTGCCCTGGCTAAGGTACCTGGATAACTGTATTTTCACAAAGGTGTAGAGACAGAAGCAGAAAGGAAAGCAAGGTAGAATTCAAATAAGAGCAACCAAGCAAATACCCTTCTCTTAAGCTAGTTACTGACAGGCATGCTTTTCAAATCTTTTTATTATTTATTAAACACATAAATTAAAATTATGTTGTATATTCTGTAATTATGTTGTAATTTCACAACCGCCAAATGATACCCAAGATTATGTCAAGGTAACAGGACCGGAACATGCAACCACAGAAAAAGGACTTGTTTTTTCTATGGTGCAACCAGTGGGTGCAACCAGTTCAATCCCGTCTGGAAAAATGTGTTGGAAAAGGATTTAGAGGACAGGCGACTCTTTATGGAATGGTTACGTGCAAAGGTTGACAGTTTAAGCTTTGCGGGAGTCGGACATCACAATTTTCTGTGGTTGTCTGCTCTTTTTTGAGGTATGTCAAGACTTGTGCTGCTTGACCTTTTGCTGAATTGGTATCAATTAGTTTTGAAACCTCGGACCAACCAACAAGTAACATCGTTGGTAACATCATAATATCATAATGCTCGTGCACTTCAGTACCGAGTTTACATTTTATAAATACTTGGGGACTTGCACAGATACTGACCATCAAGAACTAAAATTTGGTACGTTATACTTTCTGTTTCAATAGCAATGCTGATCATCGCTTTAAAGTTTTCTCCGACAATTTCTGACCCGAAGCAATTATTGTTTTGTGTACGTTTTGCCCGTAAAGGTGGAACTAAAGGCGCTAACTACTTAACAGCGAATGGTTGGTATCTGAAGATATGTCCTTGTAATCAATAAAGCCCCACGTATCTCACGGGTGGACAGCCTGCAGACAATGAGACTTTGCCCTGTTGTTAAAGTTAGAGAAAATGCCAAATTTGCCAGTTTCGAGTATTGGGCGCTTGTTTTTCATTACATTTTCCACTTGTTTATACCATTGGGTATGACCCCACGCTCGCTTTGTTTCATAACTGCAAACACCAACATAAAACTGAGACCCAACTTAAGGACGTCGTGTTAGAATTTCCAATTTTTGTTACTTCTTCAACAACAAATGACGCCGCATCCAATTCTGAAAGCGACGCTAGTTTTCACATTGCGATCGATCAACCTGGTAATTTTTCTTGGACAGCACAAACATTTGGTTGGTTTGGTTATTTTTCTTGTTTAGTTTTTAGTTGATTTTTTTCAACTGAGAAGAGGAATTAAAAATAAGTTGAAACGGTTGGTCGCCAAAGATAAAGAGTTGAAACATTTTGGTGAGTGCTTTGTGCAGCGTAAAGTAAAAAAGTATGGTTCCTTCTTTATCTCGAAGCGTTTGTCAGGACATTTTCTGCCTATCGTTTAAAACTGGATTGTGATGCACTTGAAAAGTTTTGAGCTTAAACGCTCACCAAAAAAATTAAAACTGGGAAAAAGTGACCTGACAGTCTTAGGACCTGATTGCACCATTCCACATTCAAAAAATTCCCGCTTTAAAATATGAAACTGACGTTTGACTGTCTGTTTGGCAAGATGGCAAGATAAAATATAAGTTTGTTATTAGCATAGATTAGTTTCAAAGACCATTAGTTATCACATGTAATCTTTCAAGGAAATGATGTTTCATACTGTTAAGGAATTTTATTTCATGTGTTGAAATATATACAATTTTATCCGCTTACCTTTTATCTCTACGAAATGAGTGTAAAGACGTAAACAAGGAAAATACTAAAATTAACCTAATTCGGCTAATTTGAATGCAGTAGAATTTGAAATGACAAAGTAAACAGTATTGTTGGCAAGTTGCTAACGGCAAACGATAGTAGGTGACGTTGACAGTAGAGATTGTCATGCTGCGAAATAGATTCAAACTTGTAAAGGAGCTGGATGCTTTCCCAAAAGTGCAGGAGCCCTACGTAAAGACTTCCCCTGTTGGTGGCACATGTGAGCTGAAAATAAATTAAATAATGCTTTATAATAATGTAAAGCACATCCAGTTTCACACATGCTTCTTTCTTTCAGTTTCAGTCGTTACCTTTATTCTGGTTCTTTGGCTCACGTACTCGGAAGTATGTTACTACCTCGACAGCCGTTTCATTTTTAAATTTCTGCCCGACACGGACTTTGATGCAAAATTAAAAATCAATGTGGATCTCACAGTCGCAATGCCTTGTAACAGTAAGTAAATGTATGGCTCTTAGTAAAAATTCTTGATGAATGCAGTTTAGTGACTACCTAGGCTAGGTATTTTATTAACTCTAACCCTACTGCAGCAATCGGAGCCGATATCCTTGACTCTACGAGCCAGAACGTGCTCCAGTTTGGGACTCTCGAGCAGGAAGATACGTGGTTTGAGATGAGCACAGAGCAGCGGAAGTATTTTGACGAGGTTCGCAGCGTTAATACATACCTCAGAGAAGAGTACCACGCAATACAGAATCTTCTATGGAAGTCATCGCAAACATCTCTCTTTGGAGAAATGCCTGAAAGGTAAACTAACACTTGAAGCTAAAACTTATGCACCAGACCAGAGAATGGTTCATGAACAATTCCAAAGAAGTTATCAGATGTGCATTTGTTTTGACACTTGCTTGCCAGCTGATGCAGCTGGCTTGAGTAGCAAAATTTTAATTGTGATCTGCACTCAACTCAATAGCCATAATGCAATTTTGCAAATATGTTAAGTACATTGCAATGCATCATGCCTACAAATAACAGGTCTGCAAGTTCTTCTACAAGAATCATTCCTCAAAACTAAGGAGGCCTAAAAGACCTTTTAGATGAAATCTGATATAAATTGCAAACGCATGCAATGCGCGGGATATTTTTATTATTAGCAAAACTAAAACCGTCTCAAAAATTGATGTCCAAACGGGACTTCAAACCCCGATCTCCACCTGTCGCAGGTGTTTCTCTAACCAATTGAGCTACTTGGACCCCGATCTCCACCTGTCGCGGGTGTTGATCTAACCAATTGAGCTACTTCGACCCCGATCTCCACCTGTCGCGGGTGTTGCTCTAACCAATTGAGCTACTCGGACCCCAATCTCCACCTGTCGCGGGTGTTACTCTAACCAATTGAGCTACTTGGACAGTGGCTTTTTGATACGATTTTAGGCCCAGTTTGGGCATTAATTTTTGAGACGGTCGTAGTGTTCATTATAATAAATCTTCCCGATTCCACAAAGAGTTTTGTCGCCACGAACTCCCACTATCCTCGCAGGGATTGACCGCGTTGTCAAATCGCTGATTGCAGATCCCGAGCGCCGAACCGTCCCACGGACGCCTGCCGGGTGACCGGGTCACTCACCCTCAACAAAGTGTCCGGCAACTTCCACATCACTGCCGGTCGATCGCTGTCGTTGCCCCGAGGTCACGTTCACATCTCAACGTTCCTGGCCGACCGAGATTACAACTTCACGCATCGCATCCGACGATTCTCCTTCGGGGAGCCGAGTCCGGGCATCGTTCATCCTCTCGAGGGAGATGAGAAGATCACGGACAAGAGTTAGTGGCCCCTGAACCTAACCTAACCTAACCTGATCTTGACCACCTGATGGAATGCGTTTTATTTTAAGAAAAACTATTTCAACTGGGTTTTCAATGCTAAGTGAAGAACAACTAAATTTCCCAACGTTTCGTAACTTGTACCTGTTACTTTATCAAGGGTAAGAGCAGTCCTGACAATTTTCCAATAACAACAGAACCACACAAAATTATAACAATTACCAAGTTCAAGCTTCCTAAATGCATCTAAATAAAATAATTAGGGTAAATAACTTAAAAACTAATGTATTATGTATTTTCTGAAATAAGATCTCGAACACATTGGCGTTTTTTAACTAACTAATTATGTGAGTAGCGATGCTTTCTATTTTCTTATTATGAATGCTAAGACAGCCTCTCCAAAATTGCTGCCTAAACGAGGACACGATCTCCTACTTTCTACGATGTTGCTCTAACCAATTGAGCTAATTGTGCCCAGGACTTTTTAGTGCATTTGATGAGTATTGACAAGATATTGACAGGCTGTGACGTGATATAGCGTCACTAGAATCAGAGTGACTGTGAGTATTCACAGCCTCTTGGTTCTACTCCTTGGAGATCCGTCATTCTCATCAAATACACTAAAATCATCTCAAACAGCCAGTGTCCAAGTAGCTCAATTGGTTAGAGCAACACCCGCGACAGGTGGAGATCGGGGTTCAAGTAGCTAAATTGGTTAGAGCAACACCCGCGACAGGTGGAGATCAGGGTCCAAGTAGCTAAATTGGTTAGAGCAACACCCGCGACAGGTGGAGATCAGGGTCCAAGTAGCTCAATTGGTTAGAGCAACACCTGCGACAGGTGGAGATCGGGGTCCAAGTAGCTCAATTGGTAGAGCAACACCCGTGACAGGTGTTTGAGCCCCTGTTTGGGCATCAGTTTTTTAGAGGTTATTAGTGTTGATAATAATAAAATACTTTGCCCCATTGCAAGTGTTTGCAATTTAAATAAGATTTGAAAGAACTGTTATGTCTTGCAGATATGGTGCTGTTCCAGTACTTTGTTGAGATCGTTCCGACGGAGGTTTCTACTCGGCTGTCTACGTTGACAACGTATCAGTACGCAGTGAAAGACTCGTCGCGTCCCCTGGATCACGCAGCCGGGTCGCACGGGGTTCCCGGCATCTTCTTTAAATACGACGTCAGCGCTCTCAAGGTACAATCCACGCTCGGGCATACATAGAGTGGCAGACAAATACAAGACTGATTTTAATTCATTATAACAACACTATAACTGTCTCAAAAATTGATGTCCAAACGGGGACTCAATTCCCGATCTCCACCTGTCACGGGTGTTGCTCTAACCAATTGAGCTACTTGGACCCCGATCTCCACCTGTTGTGGTTGTTGCTCTTACCAATTGAGCTACTTGGACCCCGATCTCCACCTGTCGCGGGTGTTGCTTTAACCAATTGAGCTAATTGGACCCCGAACTCCACCTGTCGCGGGTGTTGCTCTAACCAATTGAGCTACTTGGACCCCGATCTCCACCTGTTGCGGGTGTTGCTCTAACCAATTGAGCTACTAGGACCCCGATCTCCACCTGTCGCGGGTGTTGCTCTAACCAATTGAGCTACTAGGACCCCGATCTCCACCTGTCGCGGGTGTTGTTCTAACCAATTGAGCTACTAGGACCCCGATCTCCACCTGTCGCGGGTGTTGCTCTAACCAATTGAGCTACTTGGACCCCGATCTCCACCTGTCGCGGGTGTCCCTCTAACCAATTGAGCTACTTGGACCCCGATCTCCACCTGTCGCGGGTGTTGCTCTAACCAATTGAGCTACTTGGACCCCGATCTCCACCTGTCTCGGGTGTTGCCCTAACCAATTGAGCTACTTGGACCCCGATCTCCACCTGTTGCGGGTGTTGCTCTAACCAATTGAGCTACTTGGACACTGGCTGTTTGAGATGATTTGAGATGATAATTAATTAGTGGGTGTCAAGGTAACGAGGAAGCTTTTCTCTGTCCCCAGGTTCGGGTCACGCAGGATTCTGATTCGTTGGCTCAACTTCTTGTACGACTCTGTGCAAGCATCGGAGGTCTTTATGTCACAGCAGGTTCGTGACATTAAACTAATTGCTAACTTCTTGCTCGTAAAGTACTTGAGATCTACATACAATTGACTCGGCAATAACGGGTCATTCCATCTCAATTCAACCAATTTTTTTTGGAAAATTGACTGCACTTTTTAGAAATCGACCAAACTTGGTAGGATGATGACTTCATCATTTCTCTTGTTGACTTATTTGTTTGTTTGTCTCCGAGTCAAATAGTTCGCCCGGTACGGCCCTGAAACGGCAGGACGGCACTGAATGTTGGGGACACGCGTCGCTTTTATTTCTCAAATTGTGTCGGCTGTAGTTAGGATAGATTAATGAAAAAAATCACTTGAAAAGTATTAAAAGATGTTTCATAAAACATAAATTTTGTTTAAAAACAAAAATAATATTAATAACCCTTCCCCTTTTTATTTTTTTTACTCGTATTATCTTTCAAAGTACTATTGTTATTTTCATGAAAAAATTCTATTTAATAGCTGTAAGTTTAAAATTCATTTTCTGAAAGTGTCACAGTGGGACATCGAGGGAATTTTAAGATAAAAATTAAAAAGTATCGCCGTGTGTAAATAATTGCATGTTTTTAAATGTGTTTACGCGTATATGGGAAAGTTCACACAAAATCAACACATCATTAAACCTGACCAACTTTTATGTGAAATAAAAGAATGCTTACGCATAAAGTAGACTTAGAACAGACTTTCACTATTTTTTTCAAAATTTGTCCCGCACCGTTCATGCGCAGTAGCAGTTTGAACTTTAGCACTTTTCAGTGTTTTGGTTCGCATTCCACGGCGTTTAGGCTTCTAGCTAACGACCCGTTAAAGATAATGAAAAAATAAAAACACCGATAGAAAGCTGAGAAAATTTAGACAAGGTTAAATGGAAAAAACACATTAAAATACACAAACATGCCCTAAATTGAGCAGAAAAACAATTAACCCTACTTTCAACTTAACAAAGATTCAATGAAACATCACCAAAGAACTGGTCAAGCTTCTCTGAAAGTTTCGTGATGGAACTCGCTAAAGTTTTTCAGATATTTTCCTATCACGACTTCTAAATCGAATCGGAATGTCACTATTTTATTAGATGTGCTAATTTACCTACCACACATATTTCATCGAGAGACAATTTGTATCTCAGAAACTGGCGCATTTATCAAACAAACGAACTGACAGATCGGTGATCAGCTGACTTTTACCAGCGTCGCTGCATTCAAATGTTTGCTGTTTGCCAAGCGTTGACTGCTCAACCAATCACATGCCTTGTTTCAGGTTTGCTAGCCTCGCTCGTCCTCGCTACGCTGAACTTGGTCGACGTTGTTGTGTTCCGTCGTGGGCCACGTAACTCCGCCTCCAACAAGGCGGGGCCAACTGCGTCACTTGTCGCATCCCACCAAGCGTTACTGTCGCCCGACTGAACATTGCCGAGACGGAGAGAAGCCAAGAGGCTGGACATTGTTGAATCTGATTTAAATTGCAAACGCTTGCTTTGTGCTCCGATCTTTGAGAGGGTTTTTAATAAAAGACTGGATCTTTGATTTGGAGCGAGAGAAGGAAGTTGGCGTCGTGTGGTGCTATTGCCAAAAAATTTCTTAAGTTCCTGAGAATTTTGACATTTCTGTGCGTTGCCTTTGTGATGTTTGTTACCATCATAGCTTCAGTAACACAACTTCAGTCCCAACTGTTCTAACGATGGCAAGGGCAACTTGCCAAAAAGTTAAAAATTCTTGGGATATCTTAGAAATTTTCCATCAAGTGCCCCGCTCGAATGAAAAAAATTAAAAGATGTTGAGAAAGACTGCGTATTATTTTCCGAGAGACTTCTTCCGATGTGTATTGTTGTAAAGATTTCCCGTCAAAAACAAATTAACTGATTGATTGATTTGTGGTGTTTAACGACGCACTGTTTTGACATCTGGCCATGCGGCACTGGTCTAATGGCGTCGGTGAATGAGTGGATGATGATGGACTTAACCTAGCCTAGAAGGGAGGAGGGGGAACCCGGTGCCGGCACGTAGCCTACTCCTGTCGAAGACCAAGGGGACCACCGGCTTAACGTCCCTTCCGAAGGACGGTACAACACGAACAACAGGATTCCTCCACAAATCCATGCTGTCGAGAGGTTGATAAGCAAGGCGAGTGAAGTTGCTGTACTAACTTTCATCCCTCCAACCTCTCTCCCAAACAGAACTGGTCATGTGTATGATGGTCACCCATCCAATACCTGACTCAGCGCAGAGTTGCTTAACTTTCATCCCTCCAACCTCTCTCCCAAACAGAACTGGTCATGTGTATGATGGTCACCCATCCAATACCTGACCCAGCGCAGTGTTGCTTAACTTTCATCCCTCCAACCTCTCTCCGGAACAGAACTGGTCATGTGTATGATGGTCACCTATCCAATACCTGACCCAGTGCAGTGTTGCTTAACTTTCATCCCTCCAACCTCTCTCCCGAACAGAACTGGTCATGTGTATGATGATCACCCATCCAATACCTGACCCAGCGCAGTGTTGCTTAACTTCGGTGATCTAACGGGAATCGGTGTTTCCAACACATCAAACCGTTCGGTAAAACAAAGAACAACAAAGCATTTCCACATCAAAATATTTTAAATATTTTTCATGTCTTTTTGTTTGAATTTGCGCCTATGGGCTTAGATCACATGGTCCATTGCTGGGTTCTTGTTTGACTTAGCGGGTATGATTGTAGCCTCCTAAAGGGTACCTAAATGCCCGCCATGTTCAATCTGATCATGCGGCCGTCAGTGTGTCAGAGTGTTCGTATTGCAAACAACGGCATTGTGGCTCAACATTTCAAAAAATAACCTATACATGGCCAAACTATTTGGTCATTATCCTACCTGTGACAATCTTGGATCTACATGTCAGCAGCTAATCAAATCCAAGGTAAGATTATACTTTTTAGTATTGTAAACTACTAGAGCAGCACATTGCCAGCTGAGGTGTCCATCTCTTTCGCCGGTAACCCGACAGTATCAAGCTTAGCGACCAGCGCAGGATAGGAAAATTGAGAGACATATTCGGGCAAACATAAGAGACGGTTGTACAAATTGCTTTGGAATAAAACATTGATCACAAGTATGCGGTGAGTATACATCAATAACGTTTATCAAAGTGTCCGACATCTTGCGGTGTCAGCTGATTGTTCCTGTGATTGTTTTGTCGACTCTTGGGTGCCAGGGTCAATCAAGGGTGCAGCTCGAAGGGCGGGCGACGACATTACCCACCCCCTTGGCCTGCATGTCCTACTAGCATGACAACTAGCAGTGAAAACACGTGTGTACAAGAATATTGGGGGGCTTGGATTGTCTGTGAAGGCGCGTGGGAAGGCACTGCTTCTTGGACTGCGCCTTGCGGTTGCTAAGGCAATGTGACGTGTGGTCAATTGGTGCAGTTTTTTTTTTTTCTTTAGGGCGAGCCCTAAATTGTGTCAATCTTTGCCGAGTTCTAAGACTTGGCGTTGCAAATCGGTGCCGTTTCGGTTAGTGACATGGTACATCGATGCGTTTAGAACAACATTTACAAACTCTCGTTGGTGTCCAGCTAAAGTACCTATCATTGACGGTGCGCGAACAGTTTAGAGTGGGAAGGGTTGTTTGTCTGGTGTCGTTGCCGCTAGAGAGACTGGCAGCTGCCGCAGCTCGAGGAGTCTATAGAGCGGAAGGCGGTTCGCAAGTCCACCGGGTCGAAAGCAAAGACCGGCTCCTGCGGTTCGCACTCTCCAACCAGTGACCAGCGACTGGCGGCCATGACCGACGACAGGATGTCGTACCGGAGCAGCGACGGCCGCCGGAACAGCACGTAGCTGTCGCTGTCGCTGTCGCCGGCCGAACTTTCCGACGCCGACTCCTCGGTCGCTAGCGGCGTCCTGGGATTGGTCGAATCGGTCGCTAGCGGCGTCCTGGGATTGGTCGAATCAGTCGAACCAGCGAGCGTTGGCTCTCTGCGATCGGACTGCACGACGGCGATCTCTTGCGTCATCTTGTGATTGGTTAGGTCTGGCGAAGCGACACCGACGCAGGTACAGCACTGCCAGCGAGGTTGCCTGCGTCGCGTCGCACCAGCGCAAGCTAGGCGGCGCCAACGCGACGGTCGCGACGGTCGTGGCGACGGCGAGGAAGGCGGAGTCAGCGGCAAGGCGGCGCCACGCCCAGCGGCCACGAACCACATAGCTCCGCCTCCCAATGATCACTTGGTCCCGCCCTCTTCAGCCACGCCCTGCGATGGCGGCGGCGTGGGCGTGGCCTCCTTGTGCAGGTAGTGCAGCACGTAGTGTAAGACCAGGTCGTAGCAGTACTTGTACTCGGTCTGGAAGGGTGTATGGTACGGCCGGGGTGAGATTGACATTGTACTTCATTGTGAAACTATAAGCTTGGTGACCTGCGTTGTTGGGTTGGTATTACTCACCATGTTCTCGACGAGCTGGGGTCGGTGTCGACGTACGGTTTTGACCGCCTGAAAGATGTCCACCTCGCCGTGCTGAATCACTTGCTCGATGCATGCGTTGGCCGCGCAGTACACGCCACAGCGACCTCGCCCGTCCCTGTGAAGGCAGGGAGTTAGTAACCTCCTAGACTTGGCAACACTGGCCCACACTGGCAACATTCTGGAACACGGCTGACATTGACGCGTGTAGAAACACACATTTGTTATGGAATTGAAATCTGGAGGACGACTAATCGCTCATTTCGCCGTCTCTTCTGTGGAAATATGGGCCTGAACTTGCCGTCAGTCATGCCTCTGTATAGTTTGTTTATTTATCTACTAGTGTAGTATAATATAGACTTGGTATTAATAAATATTAACAATTAAAAAAATTATTTACAAACTTAAGCTTAAATTAAGAGCTAACCCAAGATAATGCATGAATAATGATATAAGTATTTACAAGGTTTTATGGGCAGCTGTTTGATCTTGGTGTTAAAGTTGGGTTATGTAAGTCATGAAAGAGTCTGAATGTATGTCGGTGTCAGGGCAGGTTGTTGTAATTCTATTGTTGGTAGTCATTAGTCTTTTGATGCATCCGTGCTTGTGAATATCAATCCTACTCTTTGGCGGCCTGACAGGACGGTAATTACGAGTTTGCCTGGATGGTATTGCAAAGCAGATTTTAGATAGCAGTCGATATTGTTGTCGGAGAAGTTTGTGTAGAAATATGAGGCCAGTCAGCTCCCTACGCTGTGAGAGAGTTTGTAGGTTAAGTTAGGTGAGTAGTCCAAGGTGTGATGGTCTATCTGAGCTCTATAATTAATCCATTCAACGAGATATTCTTGCAGTAGTCATAGAGTTCTGTGCTCTCAAACGGGTTGGACTTACGGCGATACGACGGCGACGGGACCGTAGTCCGTGCGTTGGCGCCAACGCTCAACCATGTTCATCAGTTCGACGAGCGAGTTGGTGGAGGTTGGCACTTTGTGTTCCATCGGCCAGCACCCGAGTTGGAACAACTGGACTGTCTTGGTCGGGGCTTTCACCCCAGCCATTAGCTCTGTCAGCGACACTATCTGTCAAAAGAAACCAAACGGTTTGGTGTGTTGGAAATACTGGTCCTCGTGAGATCACCAAAGTTGAGCGACACTGCGCTGGGTCAGGTATTGGATGGGTGACCATCATACACATGACCAGTTCTGTTCAGGAGAGAGGTTGGAGGGATGAAAGTTAAGCAACACTGCGCTGAGTCAGGTATTGGATGGGTGACCATCATACACATGACCAGTTCTGTTCAGGAGAGAGGTTGGAGGGATGAAAGTTAAGTAACACTGCGCTGGGTCAGGTATTGGATGGGTGACCATCATACACATGACCAGTTCTGTTTGGGAGAGAGGTTGGAGGGATGAAAGTTAAGCAACACTGCGCTGGGTCAGGTATTGGATGGGTGACCATCATACACATGACCAGTTCTGTTCGGGAGAGAGGTTGGAGGGATGAAAGTTAGTACAGCAACTTCACTCGCCTTGCTTATCAACCTCTCGACAGCATGGATTTGTGGAGGAATCCTGTTGTTCGCGTTGTACCGTCCTTCGGAAGGGACTTTAAGCCGGTGATCCCCTTGGTCTTCGACAGGAGTAGGCTACGTGCCGGCACTGGGTTTCCCCTCCTCCCTTCTAGGCTAGGTTAGGTTCATCATCACCCACTCATTCACTGACGCCATTAGACCAGTGCCGCATGGCCAGATGTCAAAACAGTGCGTCGTTAAACACCACAAATAATATAATAATAATGTGAAAAGAACGGATCCGATTTAGCAGCTTGTTTAGAGATAGTGAATAGTTTTTGTTGCTTGTCCTGGGTCTCACCTTCTTGTTGATACGGAACACCCAGGTCTTGATCTTGTCGTAGTGGCTGTGCGATACGTGGTCAATGGTGAACACGGGACCGTACTTCTTGCTGTGTCTCCCTTCCGGCCAGAACGACGGGTAGCTTTGCTGTGACACGGAAACCAATCAAAGTCGCTCAAACATTGGGAATTACACAGCGAGACGTGTCACGTGTTGACTGCCTTTGCTTTGGATGCAAACTACACTGCGATTCATACCCGCGATATTATGAGGGCTTCCAGACTCATGTCTACTTGATGTAAACTTAGCACTAGTTTTAACAAAAACTTTTTCAACTGGGTTTTGAATGCTAAGTGAAGAACAACTAACTTCCCCAACGTTTCGTAACTTGTACCTGTTACTTTATCAAGGGTTAGAGCAGTCCTGACAATTTTCCATACACATAATTGGTTGGTTGGTAAAAAAGCCAATTTGTGCGAGATCTTATTTCAGAAAATACAAAATATGTTTTTTTTTTCAAGTTATTGACCCTGATTATTTTATTTAGATGCATTTAGGAAGCTTGAACTAGGTAATTGTTATAATTTTATGTGGTTCTTTTGTTATTGGAAAATTGTCAGGACTGCTCTTACCCTTGATAAAGTAACAGGAACAAGTTACGAAACGTTGGGAAATTTAGTTGTTCTTCACTTAGCATTCAAAACCAAGTTGAAATAGTTTTTGTTAAAACTAGTGCTAAGTTAACATCAAGTAGACATGATTCTAGAAACAATCATAATCCTGATAATTGCTATTCAGGTGCTCTACTAAGTGAACCTGTTAAGTCAAGTTAGTTCCCAACTGACTCACCGAATTCTTCGGTGGCACGCAGAGCACCACGACGGCTGCGCACTCGTAGTCGTAGACCAACGACCAGAATTCACCGCACGTGTTCTTCAGCGGCCATTCGGTGACAATGTATTCCCTCGGCTTTGTGTAGCCCTGAAGCAACGAGACCATCCTGTTAGTTCATTTAGCCGCACCAAACGGTTTCACGTGTTGGAAAAACCGAAGTTAAGCAACACTGCGCTGAGTCAGGTATTGGATGGGTGACCATCATACATATGACCAGTTCTGTTCGGGAGAGAGGTTGGAGGGATGAAAGTTAAGCAACACTGCGCTGGGTCACCGTATTGGATGGGTGACCATCATACACATGACCAGTTCTGTTCGGGAGAGAGGTTGGAGGGATGAAAGTTAAGCAACACTGCGCTGGGTCATGTATTGGATGGGTGAACATCATACATATGACCAGTTCTGTTCGGGAGCGAGGTTGGAGGGATGAAAGTTAAGCAACACTGCGCTGAGTCAGGTATTGGATGGGTGACCATCATACACATAACCAGTTCTGTTCGGGAGAGAGGTTGGAGGGATGAAAGTTAAGCAACACTGCGCTGAGTCAGGTATTGGATGGGTGACCATCATACACATGACTAGTTCTGTTTGGGAGAGAGGTTGGAGGGATGAAAGTTAGTACAGCAACTTCATTCGCCTTGCTTATCAACCTCTCGACAGCATGGATTTGTGGAGGAATCCTGTTGTTCGCGTTGTACCGTCCTTCGGAAGGGACGTTAAGCCGGTGGTCCCCTTGGTCTTCGACAGGAGTAGGCTACGTGCCGGCACCAGGTTTCCCCTCCTTCCTTCTAGGCTAGGTTAGGTTCATCATCATCCACTCATTCACCGACGCCATTAGACCAGTGCCGCATGGCACGTTGTCAAAACAGTGCGTCGTTAAACACCACAAATCAATAAATATAATTCATTTAGCCGAGGTCACGTATTTGTGTGGCCTTCTTTTGTCTACAGTAATAAATTGACAACTACTGGACTCCGACGGGAATGAATATTAAACTAGCGATCACCCGATGCATAGCACCTTAACAGGGTATTTTGTGCCCTTGCACAAATAACTCAAATCAACATGATTTTGTGTATTTTTGACGTGACTACGTCTTAAAGCGCATTATATAGGGAGGCATGTACGGATTTGCTCTACAAAATGTCCAATGTGTAACAAGCCCTACAGCCTACAGGAAACAAAGGACAGAATGCGACTTATTATCATTCAATAGTTCAGATAATTCTCTAGAAGTACTTTTTTTTATTTTTGATAAACTAAATATTGGAGGCGTTAGAGGGGGTGGCGTTTTTAGCACTCGTCATTAGACTAATGCAAAATAAAATATTTATATCGCAAGATGACACTTCCATCCCAATCTGTAAAATCCTTCAGCATGTAAATTAGTTATGAAAACACAACCCAAATAAAGAGAGATGTAAAACTTGCAAGTGAAGTGTGGTCAGTACTGTAGTTGACCTACGTACCTACGCGGTAGTTGAACGTAGTCACGCTTAAATATCGGCCGTATCAATAAGATACAGCTACACCCGTATTTTTTCTTGCTGTTTTTGGCAAAAGGTAGAATACAATTTCATTTTTTTTTAGATTTTGGTGTTTAAATTTTAAACTTGATTTTGAAAGAGCTTGGGATATTTTTGTGATATTGTTGGTTTGTTTACTTCAATCTGCGAACGTACTTACGTAACGTACGTAACTTTGAATGAGTTGCAATCTTTTATAAATGTATTAATTTTCATCTTCGTATCTTAAGGTGGATTGCAATTTGATTTGCTTTACGTTGATTTATTGACGTGCTAGCGAACGCATCAGTAATTTGTTAGGAGTTTGAAACACGAAACAATATTTGCTCACAATCACAAGGCATTAGTTTGCTCACAATCACAAGGCATTAGTTTGCTCACAATCACAAGGCATTAGTTTGCTCACAATCACAAGGCATTAGTTTGCTCACAATCACAAGGCATTAGTTTGCTCACAATCACAAGGCATTAGTTTGCTCACAATCACAAGGCATTAGTTTGCTCACAATCACAAGGCATTAGTTTGCTCACAATCACAAGGCATTAGTTTGCTCACAATCACAAGGCATTAGTTTACTCACAATCACAAGGCATTAGTTTGCTCACAATCACAAGGCATTAGTTTGCTCACAATCACAAGGCATTAGTTTGCTCACAATCACAAGGCATTAGTTTGCTCACAATCACAAGGCATTAGTTTGCTCACAATCACAAGGCATTAGTTTGCTCACAATCACAAGGCATTAGTTTGCTCACAATCACAAGGCATTAGTTTGCTCACAATCACAAGGCATTAGTTTGCTCACAATCACAAGGCATTAGTTTGCTCACAATCACAAGGCATTAGTTTGCTCACAATCACAAGGCATTAGTTTGCTCACAATCACAAGGCATTAGTTTGCTCACAATCACAAGGCATTAGTTTGCTCACAATCACAAGGCATTAGTTTGCTCACAATCACAAGGCATTAGTTTGCTCACAATCACAAGGCATTAGTTTGCTTACAATCACAAGGCATTAGTTTGCTTACAATCACAAGGCATTAGTTTGCTCACAATCACAAGGCATTAGTTTGCTCACAATCACAAGGCATTAGTTTGCTCACATGGCCACAGAGAGCAGTTAAATCGAGGGTTAAAACTCTGAGGTATCAGCGTTGAGTGCAGGTTCTAGTTAGAGTTTCAACGTCAATGTTACAGTCTCTGCGTGAAAGATGGCCGCCAAATGACTACCTTACCGACAAAAATGCAGAGTACCGGAACATCACGTTAAGTGGAGCCACTGTCGTATGAAATTTAATTTCGATATTTCTCGTAGGTTAACTCGCTTTTGAGACTTTTCATGCTCAAAAAATCTCCATCAATGTTTACCTCAACGATTGATAAACACGTAACAATATGCATAAGCGAGTAACCTACGATAAATATCGAAATTAAATTTCATACGACGGTGGCTCCACTTAACGTGAACTTCCGGTACTCTGCATTTTTGTCGGTAAGGTAGTCATTTGGTGGCCATCTTTCACACTGAGACATTGACGTTGAAACTCTACCTAGAACCTACACTCAACGGTATCAGGAGCAAAACAAAACATTGCCCTTCAAGATTTAGATAAATCTTTCTTTGATAGCCAAACTTATTCGATACGTGTTTGATGTCCTTTCAATATTACGAAAAATAGAATTCACTCGATTGAAGAGACTTTACATGGACTTAGAGTAGGTTTTTATTTGGTTGATCACTAAAAAGTGTTAAAATCTTTCCTTGTCAGCCAGTTGTTGGTAGAATTCTCTCTCTAAACCACATTGAATCACCGTAGAAATGTCACGTTTGATCGAGCTCATACAAATTAAATAAGTCATATAAAATAATATTGTAAAAATGAAAACTATTTCCAGCTGTTTTCGACCGATTTCCGCAAAACCTACTTAAATAGGCGATGAACTGCCAGTGAATCCTACGTTACATACATAACCTCGACTTCTGTCACATAAGAAAGAAAGACGCCATCACATGTATGGTTTTTAAATCAGGTTGTGAAACTAAACTTTAGCCTGACTTACGTCAACAAAGACTGCGTTTATGTAGTCGGTGAAAGCATTTCCTTGGAACGACGTCAGGTACGGTCGGGAGTTGTCGGCTGAAAAACAAGAATCAATTCTAAGACAAGCAACATGGTTTAAACCTGATTATAATATCATATACATGACCATCATATACATGACCATCATATACATGACCATTATATACATGACCATCATACACATGACCATCATACACATGACCATCATACACATGACCATCATACACATGACCATCATACACATGACCATCATACACATGACCATCATACACATGACCATCATACACATGACCATCATATACATGACCATCATACACATGACCATCATACACATGACCATCATACACATGACCATCATACACATGACCGTCATACACATGACCATCATACACATGACCATCATACACATGACCATCATACACGTGACCATCATACACATGACCATCATACACATGACCAGTTCAGTTCGGGAGAGAGGTTGGAGGGATGAAAATTAAGCAACACTGTGCTGAGTCAGGTATTGGATGGGTGACCATCATACACATGACCAGTTCTGTTTGGGAGAGAGGTTGGAGGAATGAAAGTTAGTACAGCAACTTCACTCGCCTTGCTTATCAATCTCTCGACAGCATGGATTTGTGGAGGAATCCTGTTGTTCGCGTTGTACCGTCCTTCGGAAGGGACGTTAAGCCGGTGGTCCCCTTGGTCTTCGACAGGAGTAGGCTACGTGCCGGCACCGGGTTTCCCCTCCTCCCTTCTAGGCTATGTTATGTTCATCATCATCCAGTCATTCACCGACGCCATTAGACCAGTGCCACATGGCCAGATGTCAAAACAGTGCGTCGTTAAACACCACAAATCGAGTCTCAGAACAGTTACTACTTACGTGGCACGATGAGCACGTCTCTATTCTTCTCGCGGTTATCCCCGCGATGGCCGCCCGCGCAGTCGCCGATGGTAAAACGCGACACTTGCTTGCAGATTTGCTGCAACAAGTGGACGGTCAATGTACGTGCAGAGCAAACCCGAACGGAACCGTGCATGGGACACATCATGAACTCCTCGTCCTCCCGGCTTAGCTAGTCAATGTTGCCCGCCTGTCAGGGTTGGCCAGTGGTTATTCCTGCCAAACCTGCCAACACAACCTGCCAACACCATGGTTCACCACACTAACATCCCCTACCAGTGGTTATTTTGTGTCCTGGGTGGGAGCACAAGAGCTAGTACCAGGCAACACCATGGTTCACCACACTAACATCCCCTACCAGTGGTTATTTTGTGTCCTGGGTGGGAGCACAAGAGCTAGTACCAGGCAACACCATGGTTCACCACACTAACATCCCCTACCAGTGGTTATTTTGTGTCCTGGGTGGGAGCACAAGAGCTAGTACCAGGCAACACCATGGTTCACCACACTAACATCCCCTACCAGTGGTTATTTTGTGTCCTGGGTGGGAGCACAAGAGCTAGTACCAGGCAACACCATGGTTCACCACACTAACATCCCCTAACAGTGGTTATTTTGTGTCCTGGGTGACAGCACAAGAGCTAGTACCTGCCAACACCATGGTTCACCACTAACATCCCCTACCAGTGGTTATTTTGTGCGTACGCTCACGCACCTTTTTTTGCAATTTAGTGAACGTCGATCATTCTGGGAAAAGTTTGCTATGTTGAACACTTAAATTCAAGAAACAGGCGTTATTTTTACGTGTTAATGAAGAATTAATTTGCAAATGGCGTTCAGCAGAACGTAGGTATATTCACAGAATTTTATCATTCTGAAAAATAAAAGCCAAATACACACTCGCTCATAATTATGACAACGCAAAGCGATAGCAAGGCTAAGCTTAGCTAAGCTCAGGCAACGCTAGCCTTTGTCAGGCAGCGCCGACAAAGCATAGCGAGAATATAGAAATTGTTTCAATGTTTTTCGCCTTTTGGCACGGCTTCCTTGTTCCCCCCCCCCCCCCCCCCCCAAGAAAACACACGATCTAGAACAGCACCTGAATTCAATTGAACGCGCACCCAACTGTTGCATTACAAATTAACCACTGAGGTCAGCATACCTGATACTCTCGCTGGTAATCGTTGAGCCTGGTGGCCGGGTTCCGTACCGACTTCTGCTTGAGCCTCGCGCTCAGCTGGCTGACCGGAAACCAGGAGTTGCCGCAGACCACAAACTCCTCCAACGTGTCGTACACGAACTTGTATTGGTCTAGCGACTCTACCAGACCCTTGCGTGATTGTCGTAGCTTCTTGAGGTAGCCGAACACGTGGAACGTGTCCTCTTCCTCGGCCAGCTCGAGGTTGGCGTCCACGGCCAGGTAGACTCCCGACCGACCGCCCCCGTCACTGCAAACAATCGTTCGGTCGCCGGTCATAAAGTTGCTGAGCCTTGCTCCGGTAATACAGGTCACAAAACTACTGCTTCCGGCAAAGAGCACCACGGAGACATAATTTCCTATTTAACAATAATAATAGGTTTTTATTGTTCTGTTGGTTGAATTTTTAATGCAACACATATTAAGTTAGCATTGAGTTCACAATAATTATATTTCTGTACGCATTAACTTAAGCAGTGTAATAGACAGAGAGAAATTCTTCAACAGGTATTGTTTTAAAGAGTGTTTAAAATGCCTCTCGTTTGTTTCGATGGCCTCCGTTGAGTAGTTGTTCAATTTTAAACCGGCTTAACCGAACGGTTTGACGTGTTGGAAACACCGGTTCTCGTTAGATCACCGAAGTTAAGCAACACTGTGCTAGGTCAGGTATTGGATGGGTGACCATCATACACATGACCAGTTCTGTTCGGGAGAAAGGTTGGAGGGATGAAAGTTAAGCAACACTGCGCTGGGTCAGGTATTGGATGGGTGACCATCATACACATGACAAGTTTTGTTCGGGAGAGAGGTCAGAGGGATGAAAGTTAAGCAACACTGCGCTGGGTCAGGTATTGGATGGGTGACCATCATACACATGACAAGTTTTGTTCGGGAGAGAGGTCAGAGGGATGAAAGTTAAGCAACACTGCGCTGGGTCAGGTATTGGATGGGTGACCATCATACACATGACCAGTTCTGTTCGGGAGAGAGGTCAGAGGGATGAAAGTTAAGCAACACTGCGCTGGGTCAGGTATTGGATGGGTGATCATCATACACATGACCAGTTCTGTTCGGGAGAGAGGTTGGAGGGATGAAAGTTAAGCAACACTGCGCTGGGTCATTTATTGAATGGGTGACCATCATACACATGACCAGTTCTGTTCGGGAGAGAGGTTGGAGGGATGAAAGTTAAGCAACACTGCGCTGGGTCAGGTATTGGATGGGTGACCATCATACACATGACCAGTTCTGTTCGGTAGAGAGGTTGGAGGGATGAAAGTTAGTACAGCAACTTCACTCGCCTTGCTCATCAACCTCTCGACAGCATGGATTTGTGGAGGAATCCTGTTATTCGCGTTGTACCGTCCTTCGGAAGGGACGTTAAGCCGGTGGTCCCCTTGGTCTTCGACAGGAGTAGGCTACGTGCCGGCACTGGGTTTCCCCTCCTCCCTTCTAGGCTAGGTTAGGTTCATCATCCACTCGTTCACCGACGCCATTAGACCAGTGCCGCATGGCATGTTGTCAAAACAGTACGTCGTTAAACACCACATATAAAATAAATAATCCACCAGTCTCCACTCGGCCGGCCGTCTATACGGGACCTGTCTTCTTCAATGGCATACCAGTGTTGGTGGTTATTTCTTACGGATAGATTTTAGGTTGACGTTCAACATAGGGAGACCGGGGCTAGTGTTAATATATTAACATATAGATTGACAACACGAGGGACAAGACTCACTTGCAGTGTACGATCACGGGCCCAGACGACGACGTCAGGTGCGACCCCACGACGGCACGGACGCGACGCCTGAATTCCAAGATGGCGTTGGAGAAAGCGCACGTGTGGCACGGCCACTCGGTGTAGTGAAACTGAATCAGCTCACGTGGTTCAGAGTCGCCCTGGAACACATTGTGTTCGACAGCGCGTTCAACTGTCTTGCAAGCTCGCGCATTGCTCGTTCAACTGTCTTGCAAGCTCGCGCATTGCTCGTTAGACTGTGAGCATGAGATCAACTTAGCCTTGTACTTGTCCGTCCAATCATACAACTAAAACAGCCGAAAATCACAAAAATAAAATTGAAACATGCCAAGGGAACAGACTTAAGAAGTGATTGTTTCTAGACTCAAGTCTACTTGATGTAAACTTAGCACTTGTTTTAACAAAAACTATTTCAACTGGGTTTTCAATGCTAAGTGAAGAACAACTGAATTTCCCAACGTTTCGTAACTTGCACCTGTTACTTTATCAAGGGTTAGAGCAGTCCCGACAATTTTCCAATAACATAATTGGTTGGTTGGTAAAAACGCCAATTTGTTCGGGATTTTATTTCAGAAAATACAAATTACATTAGTTTTTGAGTTATTGACCCTGATTATTTTATTTAGATGCATTTAGGAAGCTTGAACCAGGTAATTGTTATAATTTTATGTGGTTCTTTTGTTATTGGAAAATTGTCAGGACTGCTCTTACCCTTGATAAAGTAACAGGTACAAGTTACGAAAAGTTGGGGAATTTAGTTGTTCTTCACTTAGCATTCAAAACCCAGTTGAAATAGTTTTTGTTAAAACTAGTGCTAAGTTGACATCAAGCAGACATGAGTCTAAAAACAACCAAAAAGGCAATTTTACGCAAAAATTACCAGTAGATTTTTTTCAAATTAAACAATCACGTTGCTCCATTCAAGCATCCAAGTCCTCGTGAGTGCGGAGGGTGTTTCTATGCTAGTTTGTTCTGGAAACTCCTGCCAGGGCATGTTATACTCGGCTTAACTCGGCTTAACTCGGCTTAACTCGGGTCACTCACCTCTTTGCTGAGTCTGAAGGTGCGGATGTGGAAGTTGGCTAGTTCCTCCTCGGCCACCACGGTCACTGAGATGTCACCGTAACGTTCCACCTTGCCCTTGGCCGTTGCCCAGTACTGCATACACATCACCTACGCAAACATCAACACCTTGATTGAACGGTTTGGCTTGTTTTGGAAACACCGGTTCTCGTTAGATCACCAAAGTTAAGCAACACTGTGCTGAGTCAGGTATTGGATGGGTGACCATCATACACATGACCAGTTCTGTTCGGGAGAGAGGTTGGAGGGATGAAAGTTAAGCAACACTGCGCTGGGTCAGATATTGGATGGGTGACCATCATACACATGGCCAGTTCTGTTCGGGAGAGAGGTTGGAGGTATGAAAGTTAAGCAACACTGCGCTGGGTCAGGTATTGGATGAGTGACCATCATACACATGACCAGTTCTGTTCGGGAGAGAGGTTGAAGGGATAAAAGTGAGTACAGCAACTTCACTCGCCTTGCTTATCAACCTCTCGACAGCATGGATTTGTGGAGGAATCCTGCTGTTCGCGTTGTACCGTCCTTCGGAAGGGACATTAAGCCGGTGATCCCCTTGGTCTTCGACAGGAGTAGGCTACGTGCCAGCACCGGGTTTCCCCTCCTCCCTTCTAGTCTAGGTTAGGTTCATCATCATCCACTCATTCACCGACGCCATTAGACCAGTGCCACATAGACAGATGTCAAAACAGTGCGTCGAAAACACCACAAATAATAATAATAATAATCAAAACCTTGATGACCTGATTGTTTGATTCATTGATTAGTAGCATAGCTACTTTATTGATAAAGTGCCATGTGGAGATGGCTCTTGCACTGGTCTAACAATAGGATCACAGAACTCACTTTGATGAAGTCGAAGGTTTTTGTCAGCATAACAATACAAGAGGCTCGCTCTTGCCAGACCATGCGCCAGAAGTCGTGGACCGTGTTCTCCGTGGGACCCTGCGTGACGATGTAGGCGTTGGGCTTGAGCAAGCCGTCCACATAGGAGGCGTTGATGTAGTCAGAGTCGCGGGAGCCGGGTACAGAGTCCAGCACCACGCGGTTGTAGTCATCTGCAGAGATGTGACATGACCATCACAGGTTTAACTCTAGTAGCAGTGGTTAGTTTATAAAACAAAAGGTGGGTGACAGGAGGTGAGAGTCTTTCTTGTTTTCTTTAGGTAAATATTGGAATCATTGGTTGATAGTTGTGTTTGTCGTCGGCAAAAAGACTTTGTGTAATTCAAATGAGACTTACCCGAAGAGGACGCGTAACCATCCTAAGCCATCGTGAATTTCAATTCAACGAATTTTATTTTTTCAGTAAAATTCTTTTAATGTTACCCACAAATTTGTGTAAATTTGTAAAGAAATGAGAGGCAGTCAGAACAAGTGATTGATGTGGTTTTTTAAACAAAGCGATGCACATTCCAGGAGGACAAATGATAGGGAATGGTAATTCACGGAAAGATTGTGTGCGTGGGTTTCCTCGGTCAACATGAATTTCACTGCAGTGCTATTGTTTCTTACGGGAAATATATTGTTGAAAAGATTGATAGACTGAAGTTGCTTATCTCTGCTCATACGAGGAGTTGGGGGAAGGAATTCCAAGACAATTCTGCCAACATCTGCTGTTTAAAACATTTGCCCGAAACAACGGGATCGGAAGGAATTCTGTACAAGTTATAAGTTGCAAGTTTGTACAAAATAAAATTGTGTAAAGTCTGCACTCTGAGTAAACTAGAGCAACGCATTGACGAGGAAAAATTAAATATTAGGCATTTCAAAAATAATTGGGTCCACCCTGAAATTAACCACTCACGTTCTGTCTCTACCTAAAACCTGCACACTCAACGGTTTAACATTAACGTTCTGTCTCTACCTAGAACCTGCACACTCAACGGTTTAACATCAACGTTCTGTCTCTACCTAGAACCTGCACACTCAACGGTTTAACATTAACGTTCTGCCTCTACCTAGAACCTGCTCACTCAACGGTTTAACATCAACGTTCTGCCTCTACCTAGAACCTGCACACTCAACGGTTTAACATTAACGTTCTGCCTCTACCTAGAACCTACACTCAACGGTTTAACATTAACGTTCTGTCTCTACCTAGAACCTGCACACTCAACGGTTTAACATTAACGTTCTGTCTCTACCTAGAACCTGCACACTCAACGGTTTAACATTAACGTTCTGTCTCTACCTAGAACCTGCACACTCAACGGTTTAACATTAACGTTCTGTTTCTACCTAGAACCTGCACACTCAACGGTTTAACATTAACGTTCTGTTTCTACCTAGAACCTGCACACTCAACGGTTTAACATTAACGTTCTGTTTCTACCTAGAACCTGCACACTCAACGGTTTAACATTAACGTTCTGTCTCTACCTAGAACCTGCACACTGAACGGTTTAACATTAAGGTTCAGTCTCTACCTAGAACCTGCACACTCAACGGTTTAACATTAACATTCTGTCTCTACCTAGAACCTGCACACTCAACGGTTTAACATTAACGTTCTGTCTCTACCTAGAACCTGCACACAGAACGGTTTAACATTAACGTTCTGTCTCTACCTGGAACCTGCACACTCAACGGTTTAACATTAACGTTCTGTCTCTACCTAGAACCTGCACACTCAACGGTTTAACATTAACGTTCTGTCTGTACCTAGAACCTGCACACTCAACGGTTCAACATTAACGTTCTGTCTCTACCTAGAACCTAAACACTCAACAGTTCAACATTAACGTTCTGTCTCTACCTAGAACCTCCACACTCAACGGTTTAACATCAACGTTCCGTCTCTACCTAGAACCTGCACACTCAACGGTTTAACATAAACGTTCTGTCTCTACCTAGAACCTGCACACTCAACGGTTTAACATTAACGTTCTGTCTCTACCTAGAACCTGCAGACTCAACAGTTTAACATTAACGTTCTGTCTCTACCTAGAACCTGCACACTCAACGGTTTAACATCAACGTTCTGTCTCTATCTAGAACCTGCACACTCAACGGTTTAACATTAACGTTCTGTCTCTACCTAGAACCTGCACACTCAACGGTTTAACATCAACGTTCTGTCTCTACCTAGAACCTGCACACTCAACGGTTTTACATTAACGTTCTGTCTCTACCTAGAACCTGCACACTCAACGGTTTAACATTAACGTTCTGTCTCTACCTAGAACCTGCACACTCAACGGTTCAACATTAACGTTCTGTCTCTACCTAGAACCTGCACACTCAACGGTTTAACATTAACGTTCTGTCTCTACCTAGAACCTGCACACTCAACGGTTTAACATTAACGTTCTGTCTCTACCTAGAACCTGCACACTCAACGGTTTAACATTAACGTTCTGTTTCTACCTAGAACCTGCACACTCAACGGTTTAACATTAACGTTCTGTTTCTACCTAGAACCTGCACACTCAACGGTTTAACATTAACGTTCTGTTTCTACCTAGAACCTGCACACTCAACGGTTTAACATTAACGTTCTGTCTCTACCTAGAACCTGCACACTGAACGGTTTAACATTAAGGTTCTGTCTCAACCTACAACCTGCACACTCAACGGTTTAACATTAACATTCTGTCTCTACCTAGAACCTGCACACTCAACGGTTTAACATTAACGTTCTGTCTCTACCTAGAACCTGCACACTCAACGGTTTAACATTAACGTTCTGTCTCTACCTAGAACCTGCACACAGAACGGTTTAACATTAACGTTCTGTCTCTACCTAGAACCTGCACACTCAACGGTTTAACATTAACGTTCTGTCTCTATCTAGAACCTGCACACTCAACGGTTTAACATTACCGTTCTGTCTGTACCTAGAACCTGCACACTCAACGGTTCAACATTAACGTTCTGTCTCTACCTAGAACCAGCACACTCAACGGTTTAACATTAACGTTCTGTCTCTACCTAGAACCTGCACACTCAACGGTTTAACATTAACGTTCTGTCTGTACCTAGAACCTGCACACTCAACGGTTCAACATTAACGTTCTGTCTCTACCTAGAACCTGAACACTCAACGGTTCAACATTAACGTTCTGTCTCTACCTAGAACCTCCACACTCAACGGTTTAACATCAACGTTCCGTCTCTACCTAGAACCTGCACACTCAACGGTTTAACATTAACGTTCTGTCTCTACCTAGAACCTGCACACTCAACAGTTTAACATTAACGTTCTGTCTCTACCTAGAACCTGCACACTCAACGGTTTAACATCAACGTTCTGTCTCTATCTAGAACCTGCACACTCAACGGTTTAACATTAACGTTCTGTCTCTACCTAGAACCTGCACACTCAACGGTTTAACATCAACGTTCTGTCTCTACCTAGAACCTGCACACTCAACGGTTTAACATTAACGTTCTGTCTCTACCTAGAACCTGCACACTCAACGGTTTAACATTAACGTTCTGTCTCTACCTAGAACCTGCACACTCAACGGTTCAACATTAACGTTCTGTCTCTACCTAGAACCTGCACACTCAACGGTTTAACATTAACGTGCTGTCTCTACCTAGAACCTGCACACTCAACGGTTCAACATTAACGTTCTGTCTCTACCTAGAACCTGCACACTCAACGGTTTAACATTAACGTTCTGTCTCTACCTAGAACCTGCACACTCAACGGTTTAACATTAACGTTCTGTCTCTACCTAGAACCTGCACACTCAACGGTTTAACATTAACGTTCTGTCTCTACCTAGAACCTGCACACTCAACGGTTTAACATTAACGTTCTGTCTCTACCTAGAACCTGCACACTCAACGGTTTAACATTAACGTTCTGTCTCTACCTAGAACCTGCACACTCAACGGTTTAACATAAACGTTCTGTCTCTACCTAGAACCTGCACACTCAACGGTTCAACATTAACGTTCTGTCTCTACCTAGAACCTGCACACTCAACGGTTTAACATTAACGTGCTGTCTCTACCTAGAACCTGCACACTCAACGGTTCAACATTAACGTTCTGTCTCTACCTAGAACCTGCACACTCAACGGTTTAACATTAACGTTCTGTCTCTACCTAGAACCTGCACACTCAACGGTTTAACATTAACGTTCTGTCTCTACCTAGAACCTGCACACTCAACGGTTTAACATTAACGTTCTGTCTCTACCTAGAACCTTCACACTCAGCGGTTTAACATTAATTAGGTAATGACGTAGTTGCCAGCGCCATCTTGAGTTTGTCACTTACAAGGAATGCACTTCTGGTTCTGGTTTTTCTCCCGATTGGCAAGTTTTGTCGCGTGACGACACGAGTGGGCCTCCACTTTCCCAGCCGTCTGCAAAGACAAACAAGCACAGCATCCGTCAGCACCTGGTTGTCATGGGCAACCGAGCAAAGCGCCGCGTCGGTTGAATCGATCTGAACCCAACCCATTCTCCCGTGGGATGGAGTAGGGTAGGTGGGGGGGGGGGGGGGGGGGGGGGGGGGGGAAGTATATGACGTCATACAACCCCGACCTCGGTCTGTTGGATCCATCGTGACGTGACTTAAACTCGCCACTGACTTCCCTCGTTTCCTCCTGGAGGCATTTTATCAAATCAGCCAAGGTGTGGTTAGATTCTACCAATACCATACTGTACCATACCATACCATACCATACCATACCATACCATACCATACCATACCATACCATACCATACCATACCATAACATACCATACCATACCATACCATACCATACCATACCATACCATACCATACCATACCATACCATACCATACCATACCATACTGTACCATAACATACCATACCATACCATACCATACTGTACCATACCGTACCATACCATACCATACCATACCATACCATACCATACCATACCATACCATACCCATACCATACCATACCATACCAGACCATACCATACCATACCAGACCAGACCAGACCAGACCAGACCAGACCATACCAGACCTGACCAGACCATACCATACCATACCATACCATACCATACCAGACCATACCATACCAGACCATACCATACCATACCATACCATACCAGACCAGACCAGACCAGACCATACCATACCATACCAGACCAGACCATACCATACCATACCATACCATACCAGACCATACCATACCATACCATACCAGACCAGACCAGACCAGACCAGACCAGACCATACCATACCATACCAGACCAGACCATACCATACCATACCATACCATACCATACCATACCATACCATACCATACCATACCATACCATACCATACCATACCATACCATACCATACTGTACCATACCAGACCATACCATACCAGACCATACCAGACCAGACCAGACCAGACCAGACCATACCAGACCATACCATACCATACCATACCAAACCATACTGATAATACCAATACTGGATTGGTATTACTGGATTGGTATTACTGGATTGGTATTACTATTTATTTGTGGTGTTTAACGACGCACTGTTTTGACATCTGGCCATGCTGCACTGGTCTAATGGCGTCGGTGAACGAGTGGATGATGATGAACCTAACCTAGTCTAGAAGGGAGGAGGGGAAACCCGGTGCCGGCACGTAGCCTACTCCTGTCGAAGACCAAGGGGACCACCGGCTTAACGTCCCTTCCGAAGGACGGTACAACGCGAACAACAGGATTCCTCCACAAATCCATGCAGTCGAGAGGTTGATAAGCAAGGCGAGTGAAGTTGCTGTACTAACTTTTATCCCTCCAACCTCTCTCCCAAACAGAACTAGTCATGTGTATGATGGTCACCCATCCAATACCTGACCCAGCGCAGTGTTGCTTAACTTTCATCCCTCCAACCTCTCTACCGAACAGAACTGGTCATGTGTATGATGGTCATCCATCCAATACCTGACTCAGCGCAGTGTTGCTTAACTTTCATCCCTTCAACCTCTCTCCCGAACAGAACTGGTCATGTGTATGATGGTCATCCATCCGATACCTGACCCAGCGCAGTGTTGCTTAACTTCGGTGATCCAACGAGAACCGGTATTAACCGGTATTACTGGACAAGCGAATTGTTTCCATAGAAAAGTAAACAAAAGCCCAAGTGCAAGTTTGTTTCACGTCACGATCAAAGCGACTTTGATGTTCGAGTTGATTGAGCCAGCGAGGCGTGCACGGCTTGCTGGACTGAATCAACCTCCCCTTGTTTCCTACTGGCGCTAATTAGGTTAACAATATTATAAATAAATAACAGCAATTTTATAAAAATTTCATTTATCGTCTTCTGTCAAAGTTTTAACTTTTGCATTATTTAAAAATTGTCAACCAACAAAACTTTGAGGAGCAAAGAAAGTATTGCATAAATAAATTTTGTGTCAAATATTAATTTTTTATTCAACTTTGTTTGTCACGTTGAAATCATTGAATTGCTAAAAATCCATCCGACATGTAACCATGACGTCACCATGCGTAGCCATGACGTCACCAATATTGTATCATTATATTGTGGAGGTGAGGGACGTATGGGGGCAATAAGGTGATGAGCCGTAGGAGTTATTTGCTTTATTAGCACTAGATGCACAGACACAATGGAGATGTAGTTCGATGCAGTCGGCGGGATCGGAGAAGGCGCGTTGTCTTCTCGTCGACCGGGTCGTGACTGCCTCCTCGTGGTCGGCTCCACTGCCGACCACTTTTTCACCCCCACGCGCATCCCGCCGTGCCGCGCCACCAGCGCGTGGTTTGAGGAGTGGCGGGTACATCCCCCACAGGACCCCCTCCCCAGTGTCCCGTGTGCATCGCGGAACACGATACCACGGTCGCGAGACGTGCAGGAAAATGTACTCGACGGCCGGAGCGGGTGGTGACGATTGGAGCTGGTGTAGCGGCGTCGTCGCCCCGAGGAGGCAAGGGTGCCGAAGTGTTGTCGCCCCGCGGAGGCGGGGGTGCAACAGCGGTGTCGTTCACTGGAGGCGAGGGTGTAGCGGTGTCGTCGGGCAAAATGTAAGCTGGCTTCAGCCTGTCCACGGAAACGACGACCCTCTGCCCGCCGCGCATGATTGTGACACATTTGTCGTGGCGGGCAATGACCTCGAACGGTCCATCGTACGGTGGTTGCAGTGGTGTGCGCACCGCGTCATGGCGCACGAACACATGCGTGCATGTCGCCAGATCCTTGAACAGGAAAACCGCATGCTGACCGTGATGCGAGGGTTGCGCGGGGCGCAGCTTCTCCAGGTGTTGTCGCAGCTGGTCCACGTACGCCGAGGTAGCGTCTCGTGCCCCGGCTGAGGGCGCAAGGTACTCGCCGGGAAGACGAAGCGTAGCACCGTACACTAGTTCAGCTGATGTGGCTTTTAAGTCCTCCTTCCAGGCTGACCGTATTCCCAGTAACACCCAGGGAAGCACGTCCGTCCATTTGTCGTCCTCGTGGCACTTGATGGCCGCTTTCAGTTGCCGGTGGAGGCGCTCTACCATTCCATTGGCCTGAGGGTGATGGGCTGTAGTATGCAGATGTGTCGAGCCGGTCAGATGGCTGAGGGATCGGAAAAGGCCCGACTCGAATTGACGTCCTTGATCTGTGGTTATGCGAAGCGGCGTGCCAAAGCGGGCTATCCATCCCGTAACCAAGGCAGTCGCTACCGTGTCCGCGGTTATGTCGGGGATTGGGATGGCTTCTGGCCACCGTGTGAACCGGTCGACGCACGTGAGCAGGTATCTAGACCCGTTTGAGACCGGCAGTGGTCCCACTAGGTCTATGTGTATGTGCTCGAACCGGTTACTCGGTGCGGCAAACTGGTGGATCGGTGCCTTTGTGTGACGCGTCACCTTGGAACGTTGACACTGGAGGCATGTTCTCGCCCACTCCCTGCAGTCCTTGTTTATCGATGGCCAGACGTAGCGCTCCGCCACGAGCTTGCTGGTTGCCCGGACCCCGGGGTGAGACAGGCTGTGTAGGCTGTCGAACACCCTGCGTCGGAGCAATTCTGGCACGAATGGACGCTGCCGTGCCTGTGACGTGTCATATTGTAGACTGAGGTTGCTGCCATCCAACTGTCGGCTTCTCATCTGCAAGGACGTGTTGGAATGCAGAAAGTTGTTGAGCTCTGCGTCGTTCTGCTGTGCTCGTGCGATCTCTTCCTGACTTACTGGGGCTGCGACAGCCTCGACCCTGGAGAGGGCGTCGGCTACCGTGTTGTCCTTTCCCGGTATGTGCCGGATATCTGTCGTATACTGTCCAATTAGGTCCAGATGTCGAAACTGGCGCGGAGAGCACTTCTCTGGGCGCTGCTTGAAAGCGAACGTAAGAGGCTTGTGGTCCGTATACACAGTGAAAGCCCGTGCCTCCACCATGTGTCTGAAAAATAGGACCGCCTCGTATATCGCCAGCAACTCGCGATCATATGCTCCATAGTTTTTCTGCGCTGCGTTGAGTTTGCGCGAGAAAAAGGCGAGCGGTTGCCAGCCGAGACTTGTGTGCTGCTGGAGTGCTGCGCCAATGCTGGTGTCGGAGGCGTCTGCTACGACCGCGAGTTCAGCGTTGATGTCCGGGTGGGCCAAAAGCGTGGCGTGGGCAAGGCTGCGTTTGCATGCCTCAAATGCGGTCTCCAGCTGCGGCGTCCATGAGATCGGCGTCTTCCCGGAGCTCTCAGCGCCCGCAAGCAGGTCGTTGAGGGGGGCTTGGAGCTTGGCTGCTGCAGGCAAAAAACGTCGGTAAAAATTTAGCATTCCAAGGAATTGGCGCAGCTGTTTGATGTTGGCTGGTTTCGCGAAGGAAGCTATTGCTTCCACTTTTTCCTTGGGGGGTCGGGTCCCGGAAGCGTTGACCGTGTACCCCAGGAACGTGACCTCCGGTTCACCTAACACGCACTTAGCGGAGTTCACCAAGACACCGTACTCGGAGAGTCGAGTGAAAAGCCGTCGAAGGTGCTCCTCGTGCTCGGCACGGTCGGTTGAGGCGACCAGAATGTCGTCTATGTACGCGTAACAAAAATTGAGGCCCCGCAGCACCTCGTCCATGAATCTTTGGAACGTCTGAGCTGCGTTCCTCAACCCAAAGCTCATGTACGGAAACTCAAAAAGTCCGAACGGTGTGGTGATCGCCGTCTTCATGACATCCTCCGGTGCCACGGGGATTTGATTGTATGCTCGGACAAGGTCGATCGTTGAAAACACCGTCTTGTGGGCGAGTGCCTGAGCAAAATCCTGTATGTGGGGGACCGGATAGCGGTCCGGGATCGTGCGATCGTTGAGGGCCCGATAATCGCCGCACGGCCTCCACTGATCTTCTTTCTTTGGCACCAAATGTAGTGCTGCGGACCAACTACTGGCTGACCGTCGAGCGATGCCAGACTGTAGCATCATGTCGAACTCTCGCTTGGCAATCCGCAGACGGTCGGGGGCCAGGCGCCGTGGCTTGCACGCTGCCGGCTGGCCGGGCGTCGTGTGGATGTGGTGCACCGTGTGGTGTTTCACCTCGATCCGTGTCCCCGCGGGTCGAGTGATAGCGGGAAACTCGGCCAGAAGCGAATAGTACACCGACCTGCCGTAAACTGCTTTCACATGATCAGGTTCCTTCGATGATGCCCGGCCGGATATGGTGAGCGACGTAACCTCGTCGGTGAGCCTCTGTTGGCGAATGTTTACCACGAGGTTGTAAAAAGACAGAAAATCGACGCCAATGATCGGTTGCGACACGTCGGCGATGACAAACTGCCACTCGAATGGTCGGCGCAGACCGAGGTCAAGGACTAGGCGGAAGGTGCCGTATGTAGCAATTATTGTGCCATTGGCTGCGAAAAGTTGGTAGTCTGTTTTCTGGCGTGGGCCCCCTACTTTAGACCGAGGGAAAACGCAAAGGTCCGATCCGGTGTCGACCAAAAATTGTAGTCGGGATTTAACGTCCGTGACGTACAAGCGGCGTGCGGACGGGCAGAAGTCCGCCGATGCTACTGTCTGCCCGCGAAGTTTTTTGATGAGAAATTGCACGGCTTCCTGCACTGCTTGGCCCGTTCCCCGTAGGTACGGTGGTACCAACACAGCTCCTCGTTCCGGGCGTCGCGATCCGGGGACCTCCGGCGGCTCGTGGAGCGCGTGCGCGGCCTGTCGGCCGAGAGGGCCGCTAACTGGCGCGTCAAAGTGTCGAGCTGCGTCTGGACGTCGTTTGCTGGCGATGGGTCTACGCTCGCCACGTGTGGCGCAACTGTTGAGTTCTCGCTGATCCGGTCAGCGACCCCCGCCAAAACCTCCAGGTTCTGGTCCGCAGACGCCACCAGGATATCCTGCATGCGACCTGGCAGGCGACTTATCCACAGCGTCTGCATCAACTTGTCGGAGACCGCTCCTGCACCTAACTCGCGCAGGTGTCGCAGGAATTCCGATGGCGTCCGGTCACCGATCTCTTCACGCTGCAACAGGCGCTGGAGCTGCGCCTCTGGTGACGGCGATAACCGCGCTATTAACGCGTTCTTAATACAGTCATATTTGCCCTCGCTGGGCGGGGACAATATCACATCGCGCACGACCTTCGCCGCGGATTGTTCGAGGGCGCATACAACTGTGTGGAACTTCACTATGTCGCGCGAAATCGTCGCCGACGCGAAATGGCACTCTATCTGCGCGAACCACAACGCCGGATCGTCCTTCCAGAACGGTGGCATCTTCATACTCACACGCTCCACCACGGGGTCGGCCATCGCTATTGTTAATGCACACGCACCGCACACACCACGCAACACTTTTCGCTTAAAAAAGATCACGTCGGGGTCACCACTGTGGAGGTGAGGGACGTATGGGGGCAATAAGGTGATGAGCCGTAGGAGTTATTTGCTTTATTAGCACTAGATGCACAGACACAATGGAGATGTAGTTCGATGCAGTCGGCGGGATCGGAGAAGGCGCGTTGTCTTCTCGTCGACCGGGTCGTGACTGCCTCCTCGTGGTCGGCTCCACTGCCGACCACTTTTTCACCCCCACGCGCATCCCGCCGTGCCGCGCCACCAGCGCGTGGTTTGAGGAGTGGCGGGTACATCCCCCACAATATAATCACTATATGTAACTCACGGATGAGTCGAGGGCTTTGTGGAAAAAATGCAAAACACTATTTAAAAAATGTATTACTTGTAAATCAAAATTTCAAAAAATGGAATCAGGCGCCCTTATGATGACCTTAACTTCACCTTAACTTCACCTTGAATTCACCCTAACTCCACCCTAACTCCACCCTAACTCCACCCTAACTTCACCTTAACTTCATGGGGTGGGGGTGACCTTGACTTCACCTTGGGGGGGGGGGGGGGGGGGGGGGGGGGGGGGGGGGACCTTGACCTCACCTGGAACTCGACGCGGTAAAGAACTGGAAACTTCCTGCGCTGCTGACAAAGTTGAACGTAACTTCTCAGTTCGACAGGAGCGTCAGGAATTGTGTGCATCACGCCATTCTTCTCCTCGGCTGCAAAAACACATAGAGGAACCTCCGTTAAAACACTTGTCAAGGAACCTCCGTTAAAACACTTGTCAAGGAACCTCCGTTAGGAACACTTGTCAAGGAACCTCCGTTAAAACACTTGTCAAGGAACCTCCGTTAGGAACACTTGTCAAGGAACCTCCGTTAAAACACTTGTCAAGGAACCTCCGTTAAAACACTTGTCAAGGAACCTCCGTTAAAACACTTGTCAAGGAACCTCCGTTAAAACACTTGTCAAGGAACCTCCGTTAAAACACTTGTCAAGGAACCTCCGTTAAAACACTTGTCAAGGAACCTCCGTTAAAACACTTGTCAAGGAACCTCCGTTAAAGAATCTTGTCAAGGAACCTCCGTTAAAACACTTGTCAAGGAACCTCCGTTAAAACACTTGTCAGGGAACCTCCGTTAGAACACTTGTCAAGGAACCTCCGTTAAAACACTTGTCAAGGAACCTCCGTTAGAAACACTTGTCAAGGAACCTCCGTTAGAAACACTTGTCAAGGAACCTCCGTTAAAACACTTGTCAAGGAACCTCCGTTAGGAACACTTGTCAAGGAACCTCCGTTAAAACACTTGTCAAGGAACCTCCGTTAAAACACTTGTCAAGGAACCTCCGTTAAAACACTTGTCAAGGAACCTCCGTTAAAACACTTGTCAAGGAACCTCCGTTAAAACACTTGTCAAGGAACCTCCGTTAAAACACTTGTCAAGGAACCTCCGTTAAAACACTTGTCAAGGAACCTCCGTTAAAACACTTGTCAAGGAACCTCCGTTAAAGAATCTTGTCAAGGAACCTCCGTTAAAACACTTGTCAAGGAACCTCCGTTAAAACACTTGTCAGGGAACCTCCGTTAAAACACTTGTCAAGGAACCTCCGTTAAAACACTTGTCAAGGAACCTCCGTTAGAAACACTTGTCAAGGAACCTCCGTTAGAAACACTTGTCAAGGAACCTCCGTTAAAACACTTGTCAAGGAACCTCCGTTAGGAACACTTGTCAAGGAACCTCCGTTAAAACACTTGTCAAGGAACCTCCGTTAAAACACTTGTCAAGGAACCTCCGTTAAAACACTTGTCAAGGAACCTCCGTTAAAACACTTGTCAAGGAACCTCCGTTAAAACACTTGTCAAGGAACCTCCGTTAAAACACTTGTCAAGGAACCTCCGTTAAAACACTTGTCAAGGAACCTCCGTTAAAACACTTGTCAAGAAACCTCCGTTAAAACACTTGTCAAGGAACCTCCGTTAAAACACTTGTCAAGGAACCTCCGTTAAAGAATCTTGTCAAGGAACCTCCGTTAAAACACTTGTCAAGGAACCTCCGTTAAAACACTTGTCAGGGAACCTCCGTTAAAACACTTGTCAAGGAACCTCCGTTAAAACACTTGTCAAGGAACCTCCGTTAGAAACACTTGTCAAGGAACCTCCGTTAGGAACACTTGTCAAGGAACCTCCGTTAAAACACTTGTCAAGGAACCTCCGTTAGGAACACTTGTCAAGGAACCTCCGTTAAAACACTTGTCAAGGAACCTCCGTTAAAACACTTGTCAAGGAACCTCCGTTAAAACACTTGTCAAGGAACCTCCGTTAAAACACTTGTCAAGGAACCTCCGTTAAAACACTTGTCAAGGAACCTCCGTTAAAACACTTGTCAAGGAACCTCCGTTAAAACACTTGTCAAGGAACCTCCGTTAAAGAATCTTGTCAAGGAACCTCCGTTAAAACACTTGTCAAGGAACCTCCATTAAAACACTTGTCAGGGAACCTCCGTTAGAACACTTGTCAAGGAACCTCCGTTAAAACACTTGTCAAGGAACCTCCGTTAGAAACACTTGTCAAGGAACCTCCGTTAGAAACACTTGTCAAGGAACCTCCGTTAAAACACTTGTCAAGGAACCTCCGTTAGGAACACTTGTCAAGGAACCTCCGTTAAAACACTTGTCAAGGAACCTCCGTTAAAACACTTGTCAAGGAACCTCCGTTAAAGAATCTTGTCAAGGAACCTCCGTTAAAACACTTGTCAAGGAACCTCCGTTAAAACACTTGTCAGGGAACCTCCGTTAAAACACTTGTCAAGGAACCTCCGTTAAAACACTTGTCAAGGAACCTCCGTTAGAAACACTTGTCAAGGAACCTCCGTTAGAAACACTTGTCAAGGAACCTCCGTTAAAACACTTGTCAAGGAACCTCCGTTAGGAACACTTGTCAAGGAACCTCCGTTAAAACACTTGTCAAGGAACCTCCGTTAAAACACTTGTCAAGGAACCTCCGTTAAAACACTTGTCAAGGAACCTCCGTTAAAACACTTGTCAAGGAACCTCCGTTAAAACACTTGTCAAGGAACCTCCGTTAAAACACTTGTCAAGGAACCTCCGTTAAAACACTTGTCAAGGAACCTCCGTTAAAACACTTGTCAAGGAACCTCCGTTAAAACACTTGTCAAGGAACCTCCGTTAAAACACTTGTCAAGGAACCTCCGTTAAAGAATCTTGTCAAGGAACCTCCGTTAAAACACTTGTCAAGGAACCTCCGTTAAAACACTTGTCAGGGAACCTCCGTTAAAACACTTGTCAAGGAACCTCCGTTAAAACACTTGTCAAGGAACCTCCGTTAGAAACACTTGTCAAGGAACCTCCGTTAGAAACACTTGTCAAGGAACCTCCGTTAAAACACTTGTCAAGGAACCTCCGTTAGGAACACTTGTCAAGGAACCTCCGTTAAAACACTTGTCAAGGAACCTCCGTTAAAACACTTGTCAAGGAACCTCCGTTAAAACACTTGTCAAGGAACCTCCGTTAAAACACTTGTCAAGGAACCTCCGTTAAAACACTTGTCAAGGAACCTCCGTTAAAACACTTGTCAAGGAACCTCCGTTAAAACACTTGTCAAGGAACCTCCGTTAAAGAATCTTGTCAAGGAACCTCCGTTAAAACACTTGTCAAGGAACCTCCGTTAAAACACTTGTCAGGGAACCTCCGTTAAAACACTTGTCAAGGAACCTCCGTTAAAACACTTGTCAAGGAACCTCAGTTAGAAACACTTGTCAAGGAACCTCCGTTAGAAACACTTGTCAAGGAACCTCCGTTAAAACACTTGTCAAGGAACCTCCGTTAGGAACACTTGTCAAGGAACCTCCGTTAAAACACTTGTCAAGGAACCTCCGTTAAAACACTTGTCAAGGAACCTCCGTTAAAACACTTGTCAAGGAACCTCCGTTAAAACACTTGTCAAGGAACCTCCGTTAAAACACTTGTCAAGGAACCTCCGTTAAAACACTTGTCAAGGAACCTCCGTTAAAGAATCTTGTCAAGGAACCTCCGTTAAAACACTTGTCAAGGAACCTCCGTTAAAACACTTGTCAGGGAACCTCCGTTAAAACACTTGTCAAGGAACCTCCGTTAAAACACTTGTCAAGGAACCTCCGTTAAAGAATCTTGTCAAGGAACCTCCGTTAAAACACTTGTCAAGGAACCTCCGTTAAAACACTTGTCAGGGAACCTCCGTTAAAACACTTGTCAAGGAACCTCCGTTAAAACACTTGTCAAGGAACCTCCGTTAGAAACACTTGTCAAGGAACCTCCGTTAGAAACACTTGTCAAGGAACCTCCGTTAAAACACTTGTCAAGGAACCTCCGTTAGGAACACTTGTCAAGGAACCTCCGTTAAAACACTTGTCAAGGAACCTCCGTTAAAACACTTGTCAAGGAACCTCCGTTAAAACACTTGTCAAGGAACCTCCGTTAAAACACTTGTCAAGGAACCTCCGTTAAAACACTTGTCAAGGAACCTCCGTTAAAACACTTGTCAAGGAACCTCCGTTAAAACACTTGTCAAGGAACCTCCGTTAAAGAATCTTGTCAAGGAACCTCCGTTAAAACACTTGTCAAGGAACCTCCGTTAAAACACTTGTCAGGGAACCTCCGTTAAAACACTTGTCAAGGAACCTCCGTTAAAACACTTGTCAAGGAACCTCCGTTAGAAACACTTGTCAAGGAACCTCCGTTAGAAACACTTGTCAAGGAACCTCCGTTAAAACACTTGTCAAGGAACCTCCGTTAGGAACACTTGTCAAGGAACCTCCGTTAAAACACTTGTCAAGGAACCTCCGTTAAAACACTTGTCAAGGAACCTCCGTTAAAACACTTGTCAAGGAACCTCCGTTAAAACACTTGTCAAGGAACCTCCGTTAAAACACTTGTCAAGGAACCTCCGTTAAAACACTTGTCAAGGAACCTCCGTTAAAACACTTGTCAAGGAACCTCCGTTAAAGAATCTTGTCAAGGAACCTCCGTTAAAACACTTGTCAAGGAACCTCCGTTAAAACACTTGTCAGGGAACCTCCGTTAAAACACTTGTCAAGGAACCTCCGTTAAAACACTTGTCAAGGAACCTCCGTTAAAACACTTGTCAGGGAACCTCCGTTAAAACACTTGTCAAGGAACATCCGTTAGGAACCCTTGTCAAGGAACCTCTGTTAGGAACCCTTGTCAAGGAACCTCTGTTAAAAACACTTGTCAAGGAACCTCCGTTAGGAACCCTTGTCAGGAAAGCTCCGTTAGAAACACTTGTCAAGGAACCTCTGTTAAAAACCCTTGTCAAGGAACCTCCGTTAAAACACTTGTCAAGGAACCTCCGTTAGGAACCCTTGTCAAGGAACCTCCGTTAGGAACCCTTGTCAAGGAACCTCTGTTAAAAACACTTGTCAAGGAACCTCCGTTAGGAACCCTTGTCAGGAAACCTCCGTTAGAAACACTTGTCAAGGAACCTCTGTTAAAAACCCTTGTCAAGGAACCTCCGTTAGGAACACTTGTCAAGGAACCTCCGTTAGAAACACTTGTCAAGGAACCTCCGTTAGAAACACTTGTCAAGGAACCTCCGTTAGGAACCCTTGTCAGGGAACCTCCGTTAGGAACACTTGTCAAGGAACCTCCGTTAGAAACACTTGTCAAGGAACCTCTGTTAAAAACACTTGTCAAGGAACCTCCGTTAGAAACACTTGTCAAGGAACCTCTGTTAAAAACACTTGTCAAGGAACCTCCGTTAGAAACACTTGTCAAGGAACCTCCGTTAGAAACACTTGTCAAGGAACCTCCGTTAGAAACACTTGTCAAGGAACCTCCGTTAGAAACACTTGTCAAGGAACCTCCGTTAGAAACACTTGTCAGGGAACCTCCGTTAGGAACACTTGTCAAGGAACCTCTGTTAAAAAAACTTGTCAAGGAACCTCCGTTAAAACACTTGTCAGGGAACCTCCGTTAAAACACTTGTCAAGGAACCTCCGTTAGGAACCCTTGTCAAGGAACCTCCGTTAAAACACTTGTCAAGGAACCTCCGTTAAAACACTTGTCAAGGAACCTCCGTTAAAACACTTGTCAAGGAACCTCCGTTAAAGAATCTTGTCAAGGAACCTCCGTTAAAACACTTGTCAAGGAACCTCCGTTAAAACACTTGTCAGGGAACCTCCGTTAAAACACTTGTCAAGGAACCTCCGTTAAAACACTTGTCAAGGAACCTCCGTTAAAACACTTGTCAAGGAACCTCCGTTAAAACACTTGTCAGGGAACCTCCGTTAAAACACTTGTCAAGGAACCTCCATTAGGAACCCTTGTCAAGGAACCTCTGTTAGGAACCCTTGTCAAGGAACCTCTGTTAAAAACACTTGTCAAGGAACCTCCGTTAGGAACCCTTGTCAGGAAACCTCCGTTAGAAACACTTGTCAAGGAACCTCTGTTAAAAACCCTTGTCAAGGAACCTCCGTTAAAACACTTGTCAAGGAACCTCCGTTAGGAACACTTGTCAAGGAACCTCCGTTAGGAACCCTTGTCAGGAAACCTCCGTTAGAAACACTTGTCAAGGAACCTCTGTTAAAAACCCTTGTCAAGGAACCTCCGTTAGGAACACTTGTCAAGGAACCTCGGTTAGAAACACTTGTCAAGGAACCTCCGTTAGAAACACTTGTCAAGGAACCATCTTTAGGAACCCTTGTCAGGGAACCTCCGTTAGGAACACTTGTCAAGGAACCTCCGTTAGAAACACTTGTCAAGGAACCTCTGTTAAAAACACTTGTCAAGGAACCTCCGTTAGAAACACTTGTCAAGGAACCTCTGTTAAAAACACTTGTCAAGGAACCTCCGTTAGAAACACTTGTCAAGGAACCTCCGTTAGAAACACTTGTCAAGGAACCTCCGTTAGAAACACTTGTCAAGGAACCTCCGTTAGAAACACTTGTCAAGGAACCTCCGTTAGAAACACTTGTCAGGGAACCTCCGTTAGGAACACTTGTCAAGGAACCTCTGTTAAAAACACTTGTCAAGGAACCTCCGTTAAAACACTTGTCAGGGAACCTCCGTTAAAACACTTGTCAAGGAACCTCCGTTAAAACACTTGTCAAGGAACCTCCGTTAAAACACTTGTCAAGGAACCTCCGTTAAAACACTTGTCAAGGAACCTCCGTTAAAACACTTGTCAAGGAACCTCCGTTAAAACACTTGTCAAGGAACCTCCGTTAAAACACTTGTCAAGGAACCTCCGTTAAAGAATCTTGTCAAGGAACCTCCGTTAAAACACTTGTCAAGGAACCTCCGTTAAAACACTTGTCAGGGAACCTCCGTTAAAACACTTGTCAAGGAACCTCCGTTAAAACACTTGTCAAGGAACCTCCGTTAGAAACACTTGTCAAGGAACCTCCGTTAGAAGCACTTGTCAAGGAACCTCCGTTAAAACACTTGTCAAGGAACCTCCGTTAGGAACACTTGTCAAGGAACCTCCGTTAAAACACTTGTCAAGGAACCTCCGTTAAAACACTTGTCAAGGAACCTCCGTTAAAACACTTGTCAAGGAACCTCCGTTAAAACACTTGTCAAGGAACCTCCGTTAAAACACTTGTCAAGGAACCTCCGTTAAAACACTTGTCAAGGAACCTCCGTTAAAACACTTGTCAAGGAACCTCCGTTAAAACACTTGTCAAGAAACCTCCGTTAAAACACTTGTCAAGGAACCTCCGTTAAAACACTTGTCAAGGAACCTCCGTTAAAGAATCTTGTCAAGGAACCTCCGTTAAAACACTTGTCAAGGAACCTCCGTTAAAACACTTGTCAGGGAACCTCCGTTAAAACACTTGTCAAGGAACCTCCGTTAAAACACTTGTCAAGGAACCTCCGTTAGAAACACTTGTCAAGGAACCTCCGTTAGGAACACTTGTCAAGGAACCTCCGTTAAAACACTTGTCAAGGAACCTCCGTTAGGAACACTTGTCAAGGAACCTCCGTTAAAACACTTGTCAAGGAACCTCCGTTAAAACACTTGTCAAGGAACCTCCGTTAAAACACTTGTCAAGGAACCTCCGTTAAAACACTTGTCAAGGAACCTCCGTTAAAACACTTGTCAAGGAACCTCCGTTAAAACACTTGTCAAGGAACCTCCGTTAAAACACTTGTCAAGGAACCTCCGTTAAAGAATCTTGTCAAGGAACCTCCGTTAAAACACTTGTCAAGGAACCTCCATTAAAACACTTGTCAGGGAACCTCCGTTAGAACACTTGTCAAGGAACCTCCGTTAAAACACTTGTCAAGGAACCTCCGTTAGAAACACTTGTCAAGGAACCTCCGTTAGAAACACTTGTCAAGGAACCTCCGTTAAAACACTTGTCAAGGAACCTCCGTTAGGAACACTTGTCAAGGAACCTCCGTTAAAACACTTGTCAAGGAACCTCCGTTAAAACACTTGTCAAGGAACCTCCGTTAAAGAATCTTGTCAAGGAACCTCCGTTAAAACACTTGTCAAGGAACCTCCGTTAAAACACTTATCAGGGAACCTCCGTTAAAACACTTGTCAAGGAACCTCCGTTAAAACACTTGTCAAGGAACCTCCGTTAGAAACACTTGTCAAGGAACCTCCGTTAGAAACACTTGTCAAGGAACCTCCGTTAAAACACTTGTCAAGGAACCTCCGTTAGGAACACTTGTCAAGGAACCTCCGTTAAAACACTTGTCAAGGAACCTCCGTTAAAACACTTGTCAAGGAACCTCCGTTAAAACACTTGTCAAGGAACCTCCGTTAAAACACTTGTCAAGGAACCTCCGTTAAAACACTTGTCAAGGAACCTCCGTTAAAACACTTGTCAAGGAACCTCCGTTAAAACACTTGTCAAGGAACCTCCGTTAAAACACTTGTCAAGGAACCTCCGTTAAAACACTTGTCAAGGAACCTCCGTTAAAACACTTGTCAAGGAACCTCCGTTAAAGAATCTTGTCAAGGAACCTCCGTTAAAACACTTGTCAAGGAACCTCCGTTAAAACACTTGTCAGGGAACCTCCGTTAAAACACTTGTCAAGGAACCTCCGTTAAAACACTTGTCAAGGAACCTCCGTTAGAAACACTTGTCAAGGAACCTCCGTTAGAAACACTTGTCAAGGAACCTCCGTTAAAACACTTGTCAAGGAACCTCCGTTAGGAACACTTGTCAAGGAACCTCCGTTAAAACACTTGTCAAGGAACCTCCGTTAAAACACTTGTCAAGGAACCTCCGTTAAAACACTTGTCAAGGAACCTCCGTTAAAACACTTGTCAAGGAACCTCCGTTAAAACACTTGTCAAGGAACCTCCGTTAAAACACTTGTCAAGGAACCTCCGTTAAAACACTTGTCAAGGAACCTCCGTTAAAGAATCTTGTCAAGGAACCTCCGTTAAAACACTTGTCAAGGAACCTCCGTTAAAACACTTGTCAGGGAACCTCCGTTAAAACACTTGTCAAGGAACCTCCGTTAAAACACTTGTCAAGGAACCTCAGTTAGAAACACTTGTCAAGGAACCTCCGTTAGAAACACTTGTCAAGGAACCTCCGTTAAAACACTTGTCAAGGAACCTCCGTTAGGAACACTTGTCAAGGAACCTCCGTTAAAACACTTGTCAAGGAACCTCCGTTAAAACACTTGTCAAGGAACCTCCGTTAAAACACTTGTCAAGGAACCTCCGTTAAAACACTTGTCAAGGAACCTCCGTTAAAACACTTGTCAAGGAACCTCCGTTAAAACACTTGTCAAGGAACCTCCGTTAAAGAATCTTGTCAAGGAACCTCCGTTAAAACACTTGTCAAGGAACCTCCGTTAAAACACTTGTCAGGGAACCTCCGTTAAAACACTTGTCAAGGAACCTCCGTTAAAACACTTGTCAAGGAACCTCCGTTAAAGAATCTTGTCAAGGAACCTCCGTTAAAACACTTGTCAAGGAACCTCCGTTAAAACACTTGTCAGGGAACCTCCGTTAAAACACTTGTCAAGGAACCTCCGTTAAAACACTTGTCAAGGAACCTCCGTTAGAAACACTTGTCAAGGAACCTCCGTTAGAAACACTTGTCAAGGAACCTCCGTTAAAACACTTGTCAAGGAACCTCCGTTAGGAACACTTGTCAAGGAACCTCCGTTAAAACACTTGTCAAGGAACCTCCGTTAAAACACTTGTCAAGGAACCTCCGTTAAAACACTTGTCAAGGAACCTCCGTTAAAACACTTGTCAAGGAACCTCCGTTAAAACACTTGTCAAGGAACCTCCGTTAAAACACTTGTCAAGGAACCTCCGTTAAAACACTTGTCAAGGAACCTCCGTTAAAGAATCTTGTCAAGGAACCTCCGTTAAAACACTTGTCAAGGAACCTCCGTTAAAACACTTGTCAGGGAACCTCCGTTAAAACACTTGTCAAGGAACCTCCGTTAAAACACTTGTCAAGGAACCTCCGTTAGAAACACTTGTCAAGGAACCTCCGTTAAAACACTTGTCAAGGAACCTCCGTTAGGAACACTTGTCAAGGAACCTCCGTTAAAACACTTGTCAAGGAACCTCCGTTAAAACACTTGTCAAGGAACCTCCGTTAAAACACTTGTCAAGGAACCTCCGTTAAAACACTTGTCAAGGAACCTCCGTTAAAACACTTGTCAAGGAACCTCCGTTAAAACACTTGTCAAGGAACCTCCGTTAAAACACTTGTCAAGGAACCTCCGTTAAAGAATCTTGTCAAGGAACCTCCGTTAAAACACTTGTCAAGGAACCTCCGTTAAAACACTTGTCAGGGAACCTCCGTTAAAACACTTGTCAAGGAACCTCCGTTAAAACACTTGTCAAGGAACCTCCGTTAAAACACTTGTCAGGGAACCTCCGTTAAAACACTTGTCAAGGAACCTCCGTTAGGAACCCTTGTCAAGGAACCTCTGTTAGGAACCCTTGTCAAGGAACCTCTGTTAAAAACACTTGTCAAGGAACCTCCGTTAGGAACCCTTGTCAGGAAACCTCCGTTAGAAACACTTGTCAAGGAACCTCTGTTAAAAACCCTTGTCAAGGAACCTCCGTTAAAACACTTGTCAAGGAACCTCCGTTAGGAACCCTTGTCAAGGAACCTCCGTTAGGAACCCTTGTCAAGGAACCTCTGTTAAAAACACTTGTCAAGGAACCTCCGTTAGGAACCCTTGTCAGGAAACCTCCGTTAGAAACACTTGTCAAGGAACCTCTGTTAAAAACCCTTGTCAAGGAACCTCCGTTAGGAACACTTGTCAAGGAACCTCCGTTAGAAACACTTGTCAAGGAACCTCCGTTAGAAACACTTGTCAAGGAACCTCCGTTAGGAACCCTTGTCAGGGAACCTCCGTTAGGAACACTTGTCAAGGAACCTCCGTTAGAAACACTTGTCAAGGAACCTCTGTTAAAAACACTTGTCAAGGAACCTCCGTTAGAAACACTTGTCAAGGAACCTCTGTTAAAAACACTTGTCAAGGAACCTCCGTTAGAAACACTTGTCAAGGAACCTCCGTTAGAAACACTTGTCAAGGAACCTCCGTTAGAAACACTTGTCAAGGAACCTCCGTTAGAAACACTTGTCAAGGAACCTCCGTTAGAAACACTTGTCAGGGAACCTCCGTTAGGAACACTTGTCAAGGAACCTCTGTTAAAAAAACTTGTCAAGGAACCTCCGTTAAAACACTTGTCAGGGAACCTCCGTTAAAACACTTGTCAAGGAACCTCCGTTAGGAACCCTTGTCAAGGAACCTCCGTTAAAACACTTGTCAAGGAACCTCCGTTAAAACACTTGTCAAGGAACCTCCGTTAAAACACTTGTCAAGGAACCTCCGTTAAAGAATCTTGTCAAGGAACCTCCGTTAAAACACTTGTCAAGGAACCTCCGTTAAAACACTTGTCAGGGAACCTCCGTTAAAACACTTGTCAAGGAACCTCCGTTAAAACACTTGTCAAGGAACCTCCGTTAAAACACTTGTCAAGGAACCTCCGTTAAAACACTTGTCAGGGAACCTCCGTTAAAACACTTGTCAAGGAACCTCCATTAGGAACCCTTGTCAAGGAACCTCTGTTAGGAACCCTTGTCAAGGAACCTCTGTTAAAAACACTTGTCAAGGAACCTCCGTTAGGAACCCTTGTCAGGAAACCTCCGTTAGAAACACTTGTCAAGGAACCTCTGTTAAAAACCCTTGTCAAGGAACCTCCGTTAAAACACTTGTCAAGGAACCTCCGTTAGGAACACTTGTCAAGGAACCTCCGTTAGGAACCCTTGTCAGGAAACCTCCGTTAGAAACACTTGTCAAGGAACCTCTGTTAAAAACCCTTGTCAAGGAACCTCCGTTAGGAACACTTGTCAAGGAACCTCGGTTAGAAACACTTGTCAAGGAACCTCCGTTAGAAACACTTGTCAAGGAACCATCTTTAGGAACCCTTGTCAGGGAACCTCCGTTAGGAACACTTGTCAAGGAACCTCCGTTAGAAACACTTGTCAAGGAACCTCTGTTAAAAACACTTGTCAAGGAACCTCCGTTAGAAACACTTGTCAAGGAACCTCTGTTAAAAACACTTGTCAAGGAACCTCCGTTAGAAACACTTGTCAAGGAACCTCCGTTAGAAACACTTGTCAAGGAACCTCCGTTAGAAACACTTGTCAAGGAACCTCCGTTAGAAACACTTGTCAAGGAACCTCCGTTAGAAACACTTGTCAGGGAACCTCCGTTAGGAACACTTGTCAAGGAACCTCTGTTAAAAACACTTGTCAAGGAACCTCCGTTAAAACACTTGTCAGGGAACCTCCGTTAAAACACTTGTCAAGGAACCTCCGTTAGGAACCCTTGTCAAGGAACCTCTGTTAGGAACCCTTGTCAAGGAACCTCTGTTAAAAACACTTGTCAAGGAACCTCCGTTAGGAACCCTTGTCAGGAAACCTCCGTTAGAAACACTTGTCAAGGAACCTCTGTTAAAAACCCTTGTCAAGGAACCTCCGTTAAAACACTTGTCAAGGAACCTCCGTTAGGAACCCTTGTCAAAGAACCTCCGTTAGGAACCCTTGTCAAGGAACCTCCGTTAGGAACCCTTGTCAAGGAACCTCTGTTAAAAACACTTGTCAAGGAACCTCCGTTAGGAACCCTTGTCAGGAAACCTCCGTTAGAAACACTTGTCAAGGAACCTCTGTTAAAAACCCTTGTCAAGGAACCTCCGTTTGGAACACTTGTCAGGGAACCTCCGTTAGAAACACTTGTCAAGGAACCTCCGTTAGGAATCCTTGTCAGGGAACCTCCGTTAGAAACACTTGTCAAGGAACCTCCGTTAGAAACACTTGTCAAGGAACCTCCGTTAGAAACACTTGTCAAGGAACCTCCGTTAGAAACACTTGTCAAGGAACCTCCGTTAGGAACACTTGTCAGGGAACCTCCGTTAGGAACACTTGTCAAGGAACCTCCGTTAGAAACATTTGTCAAGGAACCTCCGTTAGAAACACTTGTCAAGGAACCTCCGTTAGGAACACTTGTCAAGGAACCTCCGTTAGAAACACTTGTCATGGAACCTCCGTTAGGAACACTTGTCAAGGAACCTCCGTTAGAAACACTTGTCAAGGAACCTCCGTTAGGAAGACTTGTCAAGGAACCTCCGTTAGAAACACTTGTCAAGGAACCTCCGTTAGGAACACTTGTCAAGGAACCTCCGTTAGGAACACTTGACAAGGAACCTCCGTTAGAAACACTTGTCAAGGAACCTCCGTTAGAAACACTTGTCAAGGAACCTCCGTTAGAAACACTTGTCAAGGAACCTCCGTTAGGAACACTTGTCAAGGAACCTCCGTTAGGAACACTTGTCAAGGAACCTCCGTTAGGAACACTTGTCAAGGAACCTCCGTTAGGAACACTTGTCAGGGAACCTCCGTTAGAAACACTTGTCAAGGAACCTCCGTTAGAAACACTTGTCAAGGAACCTCCGTTAGAAACACTTGTCAAGGAACCTCCGTTAGAAACACTTGTCAGGGACCCTCCGTTAGAAACACTTGTCAAGGAACCTCCGTTAGAACACTTGTCAAGGAACCTCCGTTAGAAACACTTGTCAAGGAACCTCCGTTAGAAACACTTGTCAAGGAACCTCCGTTAGGAACACTTGTCAAGGAACCTCCGTTAGAAACACTTGTCAAGGAACCTCCGTTAGGAACACTTGTCAAGGAACCTCCGTTAGAAACACTTGTCAAGGAACCTCCGTTAGAAACACTTGTCAGGGAACCTCCGTTAGAAACACTTGTCAAGGAACCTCCGTTAGAAACACTTGTCAAGGAACCTCCGTTAGAAACACTTGTCAGGGAACCTCCGTTAGGAACACTTGTCAAGGAACCTCCGTTAGGAACACTTGTCAAGGAACCTCCGTTAGAAACACTTGTCAAGGAACCTCCGTTAGAAACACTTGTCAAGGAACCTCCGTTAGAAACACTTGTCAAGGAACCTCCGTTAGGAATCCTTGTCAGGGAACCTCCGTTAGAAACACTTGTCAAGGAACCTCCGTTAGAAACACTTGTCAAGGAACCTCCGTTAGAAACACTTGTCAAGGAACCTCCGTTAGAAACACTTGTCAAGGAACCTCCGTTAGGAACACTTGTCAGGGAACCTCCGTTAGGAACACTTGTCAAGGAACCTCCGTTAGAAACATTTGTCAAGGAACCTCCGTTAGAAACACTTGTCAAGGAACCTCCGTTAGGAACACTTGTCAAGGAACCCCCGTTAGAAACACTTGTCATGGAACCTCCGTTAGGAACACTTGTCAAGGAACCTCCGTTAGAAACACTTGTCAAGGAACCTCCGTTAGGAACACTTGTCAAGGAACCTCCGTTAGAAACACTTGTCAAGGAACCTCCGTTAGGAACACTTGTCAAGGAACCTCCGTTAGGAACACTTGTCAAGGAACCTCCGTTAGAAACACTTGTCAAGGAACCTCCGTTAGAAACACTTGTCAAGGAACCTCCGTTAGAAACACTTGTCAAGGAACCTCCGTTAGGAACACTTGTCAAGGAACCTCCGTTAGGAACACTTGTCAAGGAACCTCCGTTAGGAACACTTGTCAAGGAACCTCCGTTAGGAACACTTGTCAGGGAACCTCCGTTAGAAACACTTGTCAAGGAACCTCCGTTAGAAACACTTGTCAAGGAACCTCCGTTAGAAACACTTGTCAAGGAACCTCCGTTAGAAACACTTGTCAGGGAACCTCCGTTAGAAACACTTGTCAAGGAACCTCCGTTAGAACACTTGTCAAGGAACCTCCGTTAGAAACACTTGTCAAGGAACCTCCGTTAGAAACACTTGTCAAGGAACCTCCGTTAGGAACACTTGTCAAGGAACCTCCGTTAGAAACACTTGTCAAGGAACCTCCGTTAGGAACACTTGTCAAGGAACCTCCGTTAGAAACACTTGTCAAGGAACCTCCGTTAGAAACACTTGTCAGGGAACCTCCGTTAGAAACACTTGTCAAGGAACCTCCGTTAGAAACACTTGTCAAGGAACCTCCGTTAGAAACACTTGTCAGGGAACCTCCGTTAGGAACACTTGTCAAGGAACCTCCGTTAGGAACACTTGTCAAGGAACCTCCGTTAGAAACACTTGTCAAGGAACCTCCGTTAGAAACACTTGTCAAGGAACCTCCGTTAGAAACACTTGTCAAGGAACCTCCGTTAGAAACACTTGTCAAGGAACCTCCGTTAGAAACACTTGTCAAGGAACCTCCGTTAGAAACACTTGTCAAGGAACCTCCGTTAGGAACACTTGTCAAGGAACCTCCGTTAGAAACACTTGTCAAGGAACCTCCGTTAGAAACACTTGTCAAGGAACCTCCGTTAGAAACACTTGTCAGGGAACCTCCGTTAGAAACACTTGTCAAGGAACCTCCGTTAGAAACACTTGTCAAGGAACCTCCGTTAGAAACACTTGTCAAGGAACCTCCGTTAGAAACACTTGTCAAGGAACCTCCGTTAGGAACACTTGTCAGGGAACCTCCGTTAGAAACACTTGTCAAGGAACCTCCGTTAGGAACACTTGTCAGGGAACCTCCGTTTGAAACACTTGTCAAGGAACCTCCGTTAGGAACACTTGTCAAGGAACCTCCGTTAGAAACACTTGTCAAGGAACCTACGTTAGAAACACTTGTCAAGGAACCTCCGTTAGAAACACTTGTCAAGGAACCTCCGTTAGAAACACTTGTCAAGGAACCTTCGTTAGAAACACTTGTCAAGGAACCTCCGTTAGAAACACTTGTCAAGGAACCTCCGTTAGAAACCCTTGTCAAGGAACCTCCGTTAGAAACACTTGTCAAGGAACCTCCGTTAGGAACACTTGTCAAGGAACCTCCGTTAGGAACACTTGTCAAGGAACCTCCGTTAGAAACACTTGTCAAGGAACCTAAGTTAGAAACACTTGTCAAGGAACCTCCGTTAGAAACACTTGTCAAGGAACCTCCGTTAGAAACACTTGTCAAGGAACCTCCGTTAGAAACACTTGTCAAGGAACCTCCGTTAGAAACACTTGTCAAGGAACCTCCGTTAGAAACACTTGTCAAGGAACCTCCGTTAGAAACACTTGTCAAGGAACCTCCGTTATGAACACTTGTCAAGGAACCTCCGTTAGAAACACTTGTCAAGGAACCTCCGTTAGAAACACTTGTCAAGGAACCTCCGTTAGAAACACTTGTCAGGGAACCTCCGTTAGAAACACTTGTCAAGGAACCTCCGTTAGAAACACTTGTCAAGGAACCTCCGTTAGAAACACTTGTCAAGGAACCTCCGTTAGGAACACTTGTCAGGGAACCTCCGTTAGAAACACTTGTCAAGGAACCTCCGTTAGGGACACTTGTCAGGGAACCTCCGTTTGAAACACTTGTCAAGGAACCTCCGTTAGGAACACTTGTCAAGGAACCTCCGTTAGAAACACTTGTCAAGGAACCTACGTTAGAAACACTTGTCAAGGAACCTCCGTTAGAAACACTTGTCAAGGAACCTCCGTTAGAAACACTTGTCAAGGAACCTTCGTTAGAAACACTTGTCAAGGAACCTCCGTTAGAAACACTTGTCAAGGAACCTCCGTTAGGAACACTTGTCAAGGAACCTCCGTTAGAAACACTTGTCAAGGAACCTCCGTTAGAAACACTTGTCAAGGAACCTCCGTTAGAAACACTTGTCAAGGAACCTCCGTTAGGAACACTTGTCAAGGAACTTCCGTTAGGAACACTTGTCAAGGAACCTCCGTTAGAAACACTTGTCAAGGAACCTACGTTAGAAACACTTGTCAAGGAACCTCCGTTAGAAACACTTGTCAGGGAACCTCCGTTAGAAACACTTGTCAAGGAACCTCCGTTAGGAACACTTGTCAAGGAACCTCCGTTAGAAACACTTGTCAAGGAACCTCCGTTAGGAACACTTGTCAAGGAACCTCCGTTAGAAACACTTGTCAGGGAACCTCCGTTAGAAACACTTGTCAAGGAACCTCCGTTAGGAACACTTGTCAAGGAACCTCCGTTAGAAACACTTGTCAAGGAACCTCCGTTAGGAACACTTGTCAAGGAACCTCCGTTAGAAACACTTGTCAAGGAACCTCCGTTAAAACACTTGTCAAGGAACCTCCGTTAGAAACACTTGTCAAGGAACCTCCGTTAGAAACACTTGTCAAGGAACCTCCGTTAGAAACACTTGTCAAGGAACCTCCGTTAGGAACACTTGTCAAGGAACCTCCGTTAGAAACACTTGTCAGGGAACCTCCGTTAGAAACACTTGTCAAGGAACCTCCGTTAGAAACACTTGTCAAGGAACCTCCGTTAGAAACACTTGTCAAGGAACCTCCGTTAGAAACACTTGTCAATGAACCTCCGTTAGAAACACTTGTCAAGGAACCTCCGTTAGAAACACTTGTCAGGGAACCTCCGTTAGAAACACTTGTCAAGGAACCTCCGTTAGAAACACTTGTCAAGGAACCTCCGTTAGGAACACTTGTCAGGGAACCTCCGTTAGAAACACTTGTCAAGGAACCTCCGTTAGAAACACTTGTCAAGGAACCTCCGTTAGAAACACTTGTCAAGGAACCTCCGTTAGAAACACTTGTCAAGGAACCTCCGTTAGAAACACTTGTCAGGGAACCTCCGTTAGAAACACTTGTCAAGGAACCTCCGTTAGAAACACTTGTCAGGGAACCTCCGTTAGAAACACTTGTCAAGGAACCTCCGTTAGGAACACTTGTCAAGGAACCTCCGTTAAAAACACTTGTCAAGGAACCTCCGTTAGAAACACTTGTCAAGGAACCTCCGTTAAAACACTTGTCAAGGAACCTCCGTTAGAAACACTTGTCAAGGAACCTCCGTTAGAAACACTTGTCAGGGAACCTCCGTTAGGAACACTTGTCAAGGAACCTCCGTTAGAAACACTTGTCAAGGAACCTCCGTTAGAAACACTTGTCAGGGAACCTCCGTTAGAAACACTTGTCAAGGAACCTCCGTTAGAAACACTTGTCAAGGAACCTCCGTTAGAAACACTTGTCAGGGAACCTCCGTTAGGAACACTTGTCAAGGAACCTCCGTTAGGAACACTTGTCAAGGAACCTCCGTTAGAAACACTTGTCAAGGAACCTCCGTTAGAAACACTTGTCAAGGAACCTCCGTTAGAAACACTTGTCAAGGAACCTCCGTTAGGAACACTTGTCAAGGAACCTCCGTTAGAAACACTTGTCAAGGAACCTCCGTTAGAAACACTTGTCAAGGAACCTCCGTTAGAAACACTTGTCAGGGAACCTCCGTTAGAAACACTTGTCAAGGAACCTCCGTTAGAAACACTTGTCAAGGAACCTCCGTTAGAAACACTTGTCAAGGAACCTCCGTTAGAAACACTTGTCAAGGAACCTCCGTTAGGAACACTTGTCAGGGAACCTCCGTTAGAAACACTTGTCAAGGAACCTCCGTTAGGAACACTTGTCAGGGAACCTCCGTTTGAAACACTTGTCAAGGAACCTCCGTTAGGAACACTTGTCAAGGAACCTCCGTTAGAAACACTTGTCAAGGAACCTCCGTTAGAAACACTTGTCAAGGAACCTCCGTTAAAAACACTTGTCAAGGAACCTCCGTTAGAAACACTTGTCAAGGAACCTTCGTTAGAAACACTTGTCAAGGAACCTCCGTTAGAAACACTTGTCAAGGAACCTCCGTTAGAAACCCTTGTCAAGGAACCTCCGTTAGAAACACTTGTCAAGGAACCTACGTTAGAAACACTTGTCAAGGAACCTCCGTTAAAAACACTTGTCAAGGAACCTCCGTTAGAAACACTTGTCAAGGAACCTTCGTTAGAAACACTTGTCAAGGAACCTCCGTTAGAAACACTTGTCAAGGAACCTCCGTTAGAAACCCTTGTCAAGGAACCTCCGTTAGAAACACTTGTCAAGGAACCTCCGTTAGGAACACTTGTCAAGGAACCTCCGTTAGGAACACTTGTCAAGGAACCTCCGTTAGAAACACTTGTCAAGGAACCTACGTTAGAAACACTTGTCAAGGAACCTCCGTTAGAAACACTTGTCAAGGAACCTCCGTTAGAAACATTTGTCAAGGAACCTCCGTTAGAAACACTTGTCAAGGAACCTCCGTTAGAAACACTTGTCAAGGAACCTCCGTTAGAAACACTTGTCAAGGAACCTCCGTTAGAAACACTTGTCAAGGAACCTCCGTTAGGAACACTTGTCAAGGAACCTCCGTTAGAAACACTTGTCAAGGAACCTCCGTTAGAAACACTTGTCAAGGAACCTCCGTTAGAAACACTTGTCAGGGAACCTCCGTTAGAAACACTTGTCAAGGAACCTCCGTTAGAAACACTTGTCAAGGAACCTCCGTTAGAAACACTTGTCAAGGAACCTCCGTTAGGAACACTTGTCAGGGAACCTCCGTTAGAAACACTTGTCAAGGAACCTCCGTTAGGGACACTTGTCAGGGAACCTCCGTTTGAAACACTTGTCAAGGAACCTCCGTTAGGAACACTTGTCAAGGAACCTCCGTTACAAACACTTGTCAAGGAACCTACGTTAGAAACACTTGTCAAGGAACCTCCGTTAGAAACACTTGTCAAGGAACCTCCGTTAGAAACACTTGTCAAGGAACCTTCGTTAGAAACACTTGTCAAGGAACCTCCGTTAGAAACACTTGTCAAGGAACCTCCGTTAGGAACACTTGTCAAGGAACCTCCGTTAGAAACACTTGTCAAGGAACCTCCGTTAGAAACACTTGTCAAGGAACCTCCGTTCGAAACACTTGTCAAGGAACCTCCGTTAGAAACACTTGTCAAGGAACCTCCGTTAGGAACACTTGTCAAGGAACCTCCGTTAGAAACACTTGTCAGGGAACCTCCGTTAGAAACACTTGTCAAGGAACCTCCGTTAGAAACACTTGTCAAGGAACCTCCGTTAGAAACACTTGTCAAGGAACCTCCGTTAGAAACACTTGTCAAGGAACCTCCGTTAGAAACACTTGTCAAGGAACCTCCGTTAGAAACACTTGTCAGGGAACCTCCGTTAGAAACACTTGTCAAGGAACCTCCGTTAGAAACACTTGTCAAGGAACCTCCGTTAGGAACACTTGTCAGGGAACCTCCGTTAGAAACACTTGTCAAGGAACCTCCGTTAGAAACACTTGTCAAGGAACCTCCGTTAGAAACACTTGTCAAGGAACCTCCGTTAGAAACACTTGTCAAGGAACCTCCGTTAGAAACACTTGTCAGGGAACCTCCGTTAGAAACACTTGTCAAGGAACCTCCGTTAGAAACACTTGTCAGGGAACCTCCGTTAGAAACACATGTCAAGGAACCTCCGTTAGGAACACTTGTCAAGGAACCTCCGTTAAAAACACTTGTCAAGGAACCTCCGTTAGAAACACTTGTCAAGGAACCTCCGTTAAAACACTTGTCAAGGAACCTCCGTTAGAAACACTTGTCAAGGAACCTCCGTTAGAAACACTTGTCAGGGAACCTCCGTTAGAAACACTTGTCAAGGAACCTCCGTTAGGAACACTTGTCAAGGAACCTCCGTTAGAAACACTTGTCAAGGAACCTCCGTTAAAACACTTGTCAAGGAACCTCCGTTAGAAACACTTGTCAAGGAACCTCCGTTAAAACACATGTCAAGGAACCTCCGTTAGAAACACTTGTCAAGGAACCTCCGTTAGAAACACTTGTCAAGGAACCTCCGTTAGAAACACTTGTCAAGGAACCTCCGTTAGGAACACTTGTCAAGGAACCTCCGTTAGGAACACTTGTCAGGGAACCTCCGTTAGAAACACTTGTCAAGGAACCTCCGTTAGAAACACTTGTCAAGGAACCTCCGTTAGAAACACTTGTCAAGGAACCTCCGTTAGAAACACTTGTCAGGGAACCTCCGTTAGAAACACTTGTCAAGGAACCTCCGTTAGAACACTTGTCAAGGAACCTCCGTTAGAAACACTTGTCAAGGAACCTCCGTTAGAAACACTTGTCAAGGAACCTCCGTTAGGAACACTTGTCAAGGAACCTCCGTTAGAAACACTTGTCAAGGAACCTCCGTTAGGAACACTTGTCAAGGAACCTCCGTTAGAAACACTTGTCAAGGAACCTCCGTTAGAAACACTTGTCAGGGAACCTCCGTTAGAAACACTTGTCAAGGAACCTCCGTTAGAAACACTTGTCAAGGAACCTCCGTTAGAAACACTTGTCAGGGAACCTCCGTTAGGAACACTTGTCAAGGAACCTCCGTTAGGAACACTTGTCAAGGAACCTCCGTTAGAAACACTTGTCAAGGAACCTCCGTTAGAAACACTTGTCAAGGAACCTCCGTTAGAAACACTTGTCAAGGAACCTACGTTAGAAACACTTGTCAAGGAACCTCCGTTAGAAACACTTGTCAGGGAACCTCCGTTAGAAACACTTGTCAGGGAACCTCCGTTAGAAACACTTGTCAAGGAACCTCCGTTAGGAACACTTGTCAAGGAACCTCCGTTAGAAACACTTTTCAGGGAACCTCCGTTAGGAACACTTGTCAAGGAACCTCCGTTAGAAACACTTGTCAAGGAACCTCCGTTAGGAACACTTGTCAGGGAACCTCCGTTAGGAACCCTTGTCAAGGAACCTCCGTTAGAAACACTTGTCAAGGAACCTCCGTTAGAAACACTTGTCAAGGAACCTCCGTTAGAAACACTTGTCAAGGAACCTCCGTTAGAAACACTTGTCAGGGAACCTCTGTTAGGAACACTTGTCAGGGAACCTCCGTTAGGAACACTTGTCAGGGAACCTCCGTTAGAAACACTTGTCAAGGAACCTCCGTTAGGAACACTTGTCAAGGAACCTCCGTTAGAAACACTTGTCAAGGAACCTCCGTTAGAAACACTTGTCAAGGAACCTCCGTTAGAAACACTTGTCAGGGAACCTCCGTTAGAAACACTTGTCAAGGAACCTCCGTTAGAAACACTTGTCAAGGAACCTCCGTTAAAAACACTTGTCAAGGAACCTCCGTTAGAAACACTTGTCAAGGAACCTCCGTTAGGAACACTTGTCAAGGAACCTCCGTTAGGAACACTTGTCAAGGAACCTCCGTTAGAAACACTTGTCAAGGAACCTCCGTTAGAAACACTTGTCAAGGAACCTCCGTTAGGAACACTTGTCAAGGAACCTCCGTTAAAACACTTGTCAAGGAACCTCCGTTAGAAACACTTGTCAAGGAACCTCCGTTAGAAACACTTGTCAAGGAACCTCCGTTAGGAACACTTGTCAAGGAACCTCCGTTAGAAACACTTGTCAAGGAACCTCCGTTAGAAACACTTGTCAAGGAACCTCCGTTAGAAACACTTGTCAAGGAACCTCCGTTAGAAACACTTGTCAAGGAACCTCCGTTAGGAACACTTGTCAAGGAACCTCCGTTAGAAACACTTGTCAAGGAACCTCCGTTAGGAACACTTGTCAAGGAACCTCCGTTAGAAACACTTGTCAAGGAACCTCCGTTAGAAACACTTGTCAAGGAACCTCCGTTAGAAACACTTGTCAAGGAACCTCCGTTAGAAACACTTGTCAAGGAACCTCCGTTAGAAACACTTGTCAAGGAACCTCCGTTAGAAACACTTGTCATGGAACCTCCGTTAGAAACACTTGTCAAGGAACCTCCGTTAGAAACACTTGTCAGGGAACCTCCGTTAGAAACACTTGTCAAGGAACCTCCGTTAGAAACACTTGTCAAGGAACCTCCGTTAGAAACACTTGTCAAGGAACCTCCGTTAGAAACACTTGTCAAGGAACCTCCGTTAGAAACACTTGTCAAGGAACCTCCGTTAGAAACACTTGTCAAGGAACCTCCGTTAGAAACACTTGTCAAGGAACCTCCGTTAGAAACACTTGTCAAGGAACCTCCGTTAGAAACACTTGTCAAGGAACCTTCGTTAGGAACACTTGTCAAGGAACCTCCGTTAGGAACACTTGTCATGGAACCTCCGTTAGGAACACTTGTCAAGGAAATTCCGTTAGAAACACTTGTCAAGGAACCTCCGTTAGAAACACTTGTCAAAGAACCTCCGTTAGAAACCCTTGTCAAGGAACCTCCGTTAGGAACACTTGTCAAGGAACCTCCGTTAGAAACACTTGTCAAGGAACCTCCGTTAGAAACACTTGTCAAGGAACCTCCGTTAGAAACACTTGTCAAGGAACCTTCGTTAGAAACACTTGTCAAGGAACCTCCGGTAGGAACACTTGTCAAGGAACCTCCGTTAGAAACACTTGTCAAGGAACCTCCGTTAGGAACACTTGTCAAGGAACCTCCGTTAGAAACACTTGTCAAGGAACCTCCGTTAGAAACACTTGTCAAGGAACCTCCGTTAGAAACACTTGTCAAGGAACCTCCGTTAGAAACACTTGTCAGGGAACCTCCGTTAGAAACACTTGTCAAGGAACCTCCGTTAGAAACACTTGTCAAGGAACCTCCGTTAGGAACACTTGTCAGGGAACCTCCGTTAGGAACACTTGTCAAGGAACCTCCGTTAGAAACACTTGTCAAGGAACCTACGTTAGAAACACTTGTCAAGGAACCTCCGTTAGAAACACTTGTCAAGGAACCTCCGTTAGAAACACTTGTCAAGGAACCTTCGTTAGAAACACTTGTCAAGGAACCCCCGTTAGAAACACTTGTCAAGGAACCTCCGTTAGAAACCCTTGTCAAGGAACCTCCGTTAGAAACACTTGTCAAGGAACCTCCGTTAGGAACACTTGTCAAGGAACCTCCGTTAGGAACACTTGTCAAGGAACCTCCGTTAGAAACACTTGCCAAGGAACCTACGTTAGAAACACTTGTCAAGGAACCTCCGTTAGAAACACTTGTCAAGGAACCTCCGTTAGAAACACTTGTCAAGGAACCTCCGTTAGAAACACTTGTCAAGGAACCTCCGTTAGAAACACTTGTCAAGGAACCTCCGTTAGAAACACTTGTCAAGGAACCTCCGTTAGAAACACTTGTCAAGGAACCTCCGTTAGAAACTCTTGTCAAGGAACCTCCGTTAGGAACACTTGTCAAGGAACCTCCGTTAGAAACACTTGTCAAGGAACCTCCGTTAGAAACACTTGTCAAGGAACCTCCGTTAGAAACACTTGTCAGGGAACCTCCGTTAGAAACACTTGTCAAGGAACCTCCGTTAGAAACACTTGTCAAGGAACCTCCGTTAGAAACACTTGTCAAGGAACCTCCGTTAGGAACACTTGTCAGGGAACCTCCGTTAGAAACACTTGTCAAGGAACCTCCGTTAGGAACACTTGTCAGGGAACCTCCGTTTGAAACACTTGTCAAGGAACCTCCGTTAGGAACACTTGTCAAGGAACCTCCGTTAGAAACACTTGTCAAGGAACCTACGTTAGAAACACTTGTCAAGGAACCTCCGTTAGAAACACTTGTCAAGGAACCTCCGTTAGAAACACTTGTCAAGGAACCTTCGTTAGAAACACTTGTCAAGGAACCTCCGTTAGAAACACTTGTCAAGGAACCTCCGTTAGGAACACTTGTCAAGGAACCTCCGTTAGAAACACTTGTCAAGGAACCTCCGTTAGAAACACTTGTCAAGGAACCTCCGTTAGAAACACTTGTCAAGGAACCTCCGTTAGGAACACTTGTCAAGGAACCTCCGTTAGGAACACTTGTCAAGGAACCTCCGTTAGAAACACTTGTCAAGGAACCTACGTTAGAAACACTTGTCAAGGAACCTCCGTTAGAAACACTTGTCAAGGAACCTCCGTTAAAAACACTTGTCAAGGAACCTCCGTTAGGAACACTTGTCAAGAAACCTCCGTTAGAATCACTTGTCAAGGAACCTCCATTAGGAACACTTGTCAAGGAACCTCCGTTAGAAACACTTGTCAAGGAACCTCCGTTTGAAACACTTGTCAAGGAACCTCCGTTAGAAACACTTGTCAGGGAACCTCCGTTAGAAACACTTGTCAAGGAACCTCCGTTAAAACACTTGTCAGGGAACCTCCGTTAGAAACACTTGTCAAGGAACCTCCGTTAGAACACTTGTCAAGGAACCTCCGTTAGAAACACTTGTCAGGGAACCTCCGTTAGAAACACTTGTCAAGGAACCTCCGTTAGGAACACTTGTCAAGGAACCTCCGTTAAAAACACTTGTCAAGGAACCTCCGTTAGAAACACTTGACAAGGAACCTCCGTTAAAACACTTGTCAAGGAACCTCCGTTAGAAACACTTGTCAAGGAACCTCCGTTAGAAACACTTGTCAGGGAACCTCCGTTAGAAACACTTGTCAAGGAACCTCCGTTAGAAACACTTGTCAAGGAACCTCCGTTAGAAACACTTGTCAAGGAACCTCCGTTAGAAACACTTGTCAGGGATCCTCCGTTAGAAACACTTGTCAAGGAACCTCCGTTAGGAACACTTGTCAAGGAACCTCCGTTAGAAACACTTGTCAAGGAACCTCCGTTAGAAACACTTGTCAAGGAACCTCCGTTAGAAACACTTGTCAAGGAACCTCCGTTAGGAACACTTGTCAAGGAACCTCCGTTAGAAACACTTGTCAAGGAACCTCCGTTAGGAACACTTGTCAAGGAACCTCCGTTAGAAACACTTGTCAGGGAACCTCCGTTAGAAACACTTGTCAAGGAACCTCCGTTAGAAACACTTGTCAAGGAACCTCCGTTAGAAACCCTTGTCAAGGAACCTCCGTTAGAAACACTTGTCAGGGAACCTCAGTTAGAAACACTTGTCAAGGAACCTCCGTTAGAAACACTTGTCAGGGAACCTCCGTTAGAAACACTTGTCAAGGAACCTCCGTTAGGAACACTTGTCAAGGAACCTCCGTTAGAAACACTTTTCAGGGAACCTCCGTTAGGAACACTTGTCAAGGAACCTCCGTTAGGAACCCTTGTCAAGGAACCTCCGTTAGAAACACTTGTCAAGGAAACTCCGTTAGGAACACTTGTCAAGGAGCCTCCGTTAGAAACACTTGTCAAGGAACCTCCGTTAGGAACACTTGTCAAGGAACCTCCGTTAGGAACCCTTGTCAAGGAACCTCCGTTAGGAACCCTTGTCAAGGAACCTCCGTTAGAAACACTTGTCAAGGAACCTCCGTGAAAACACTTGTCAAGGAACCTCCGTTAGAAACACTTGTCAAGGAACCTCCGTTAGGAACACTTGTCAGGAAACCTCCGTTAGGAACCCTTGTCAAGGAACCTCCGTTAGAAACACTTGTCAAGGAACCTCCGTTAGAAACACTTGTCAAGGAACCTCCGTTAGAAACACTTGTCAAGGAACCTCCGTTAGAAACACTTGTCAGGGAACCTCCGTTAGGAACACTTGTCAGGGAACCTCCGTTAGGAACACTTGTCAGGGAACCTCCGTTAGAAACACTTGTCAAGGAACCTCCGCTAGGAACACTTGTCAAGGAACCTCCGTTAGAAACACTTGTCAAGGAACCTCCGTTAGAAACACTTGTCAAGGAACCTCCGTTAGAAACACTTGTCAGGGAACCTCCGTTAGAAACACTTGTCAAGGAACCTCCGTTAGAAACACTTGTCAAGGAACCTCCGTTAGAAACACTTGTCAGGGAACCTCCGTTAGAAACACTTGTCAAGGAACCTCCGTTAGAAACACTTGTCAAGGAACCTCCGTTAGGAACACTTGTCAAGGAACCTCCGTTAGGAACACTTGTCAAGGAACCTCCGTTAGAAACACTTGTCAAGGAACCTCCGTTAGAAACACTTGTCAAGGAACCTCCGTTAGAAACACTTGTCAAGGAACCTCCGTTAGAAACACTTGTCAAGGAACCTCCGTTAGAAACACTTGTCAAGGAACCTCCGTTAGAAACACTTGTCAAGGAACCTCCGTTAGAAACACTTGTCAAGGAACCTCCGTTAGAAACACTTGTCAAGGAACCTCCGTTAGGAACACTTGTCAAGGAACCTCCGTTAGGAACACTTGTCAAGGAAACTCCGTTAGAAACACTTGTCAGGGAACCTCCGTTAGAAACACTTGTCAAGGAACCTCTGTTAGAAACACTTGTCAAGGAACCTCCGTTAGAAACACTTGTCAAGGAACCTCCGTTAGAAACACTTGTCAAGGAACCTCCGTTAAAACACTTGTCAAGGAACCTCCGTTAGAAACACTTGTCAAGGAACCTCCGTTAGAAACACTTGTCAAGGAACCTCCGTTAAAACACTTGTCAAGGAACCTCCGTTAGAAACACTTGTCAGGGAACCTCCGTTAGAAACACTTGTCAGGGAACCTCCGTTAGAAACACTTGTCAAGGAACCTCCGTTAGAAACACTTGTCAAGGAACCTCCGTTAGAAACACTTGTCAAGGAACCTCCGTTAGAAACACTTGTCAAGGAACCTCCGTTAGAAACACTTGTCAAGGAACCTCCGTTAGGAACACTTGTCAAGGAACCTCCGTTAGGAACACTTGTCAAGGAACCTCCGTTAGAAACACTTGTCAAGGAACCTCCGTTAGAAACACTTGTCAAGGAACCTCCGTTAGAAACACTTGTCAAGGAACCTCCGTTAGAAACACTTGTCAGGGAACCTCCGTTAGAAACACTTGTCAAGGAACCTCCGTTAGAAACACTTGTCAAGGAACCTCCGTTAGAAACACTTGTCAGGGAACCTCCGTTAGAAACACTTGTCAAGGAACCTCCGTTAGAAACACTTGTCAAGGAACCTCCGTTAGGAACACTTGTCAAGGAACCTCCGTTAGGAACACTTGTCAAGGAACCTCCGTTAGAAACACTTGTCAAGGAACCTCCGTTAGAAACACTTGTCAAGGAACCTCCGTTAGAAACACTTGTCAAGGAACCTCCGTTAGAAACACTTGTCAGGGAACCTCCGTTAGAAACACTTGTCAAGGAACCTCCGTTAGAAACACTTGTCAAGGAACCTCCGTTAGAAACACTTGTCAAGGAACCTCCGTTAGAAACACTTGTCAAGGAACCTCCGTTAAAACACTTGTCAAGGAACCTCCGTTAAAACACTTGTCAAGGAACCTCCGTTAGAAACACTTGTCAAGGAACCTCCGTTAGAAACACTTGTCAAGGAACCTCCGTTAGGAACACTTGTCAAGGAACCTCCGTTAGGAACACTTGTCAAGGAACCTCCGTTAGGAACCCTTGTCAAGGAACCTCCGTTAGGAACACTTGTCAAGGAACCTCCGTTAGAAACACTTGTCAGGGAACCTCCGTTAGGAATCCTTGTCAAGGAACCTCCGTTAAAAACACTTGTCTAGGAACCTCCGTTAGGAATCCTTGTCAGGGAACCTCCGTTAGGAACCCTTGTCAAGGAACCTCCGTTAGGAACACTTGTCAAGGAACCTCCGTTAAAACACTTGTCAGGGAACCTCCGTTAGGAATCCTTGTCAGGGAACCTCCGTTAGAAACACTTGTCAGGGAACCTCCGTAAAGAACCCTTTGTAACGATCACTGAGGTTAAGCAACACTGCGCTGGGTCAGGTATTGAATGGGTGACCATCATACACATGACCAGTTCTGTTCGTGAGAGAGGTTGGAGGGATGAAAGTTAAGCAACATTGCGCTGGGTCAGGTATTGGATGGGTGACCATCATACATATGACCAGTTCTGTTTGGGAGAGAGGTTGGAGGGATGAAAGTTAAGCAACACTGCGCTGGGTCAGGTATTAGATGGGTGACCATCATACACATGACCAGTTCTGTTCGGGAGAGAGGTTGGAGGGATGAAAGTTAAGCAACACTGCGCCGAGTAGGCTACGTGCCGGCACCGGATTTCCCCTCCTCCCTTCTAGGCTAGGTTATGTTCATCATCATCCACTCATTCACCGACGCCATTAGACCAGTGCCACATGGCCAGATGTCAAAACAGTGCTATGTTAAACACAATAAGAAGTTAGTCAGGCAATCGGAGGATTGTCCAGTCTTGATGTTCATTGCCACAGAACGAGGTTGAAGACTTGAGACGTTGTTTCGTTGGTTCTGTGCTTGCTTCTATGTCGAGGTAAAGCAAGTTTAACTGCAGCTAAGCAGTAAAACGCCTCGCTTGCACTTAGATCGCTTATAGATCTCTGGTCTCGGCGCCGACCTGTCTCTACATCATCCCCCGCACCACCCGCCAAGCGTCGCGGCGCCGGCGTCGTGACGTCACGCGGGCAGGCGTCATGTCCGCTCGCCGCTGGCCGAACGCCAAAGACGCCCGGTATTTCTATTTGCGTCGCGACGCCGCGCGAGAAAGCGAAGACGACGCCGAGCGTCGTCGTCGCTGTGCAGGCCTCGTCCTTGACGTCCGCCACTGCCTCCCGATGTAAATAATGCGACCTGACCGACGCCCGCCGACGCCGACGCAAGGCAGGCGGTGTTGATTGGCTTTGAATGATGAATGACATCATGCATTTAAATAAGGAAAACGGGAACAAGCCAAGGAAGAAATCACAAACTTCATTGAGGGGACAGCGCTTGGGGTGAGCTTCCAACGTGCACGGGGAGGCCAGGGTGAGCTTCCAACGTGCACGGGGAGGCCAGGGTGAGCTTCCAACGTGCACGGGGAGGCCAGGGTGAGCTTCCAACGTGCACGTGGAGGCCAGGGTAAGCTTCCAACGTGCACGGGGAGGCCAGGGTGAGCTTCCAACGTGCACGTGGAGACCAGGGTGAGCTTCCAACGTGCACGGGGAGGCCAGTATGAGCTTCCAACGTGCACGGGGAGGCCAGGGTGAGCTTCCAACGTGCACGGGGAGGCCAGTGTGAGCTTCCAACGTGCACGGGGAGACCAGGGTGAGCTTCCAACGTGCACGGGGAGGCCAGGGTGAGCTTCCAACGTGCACGTGGAGGCCAGTGTGAGCTTCCAACGTGCACGGGGAGACCAGGGTGAGCTTCCAACGTGCACGGGGAGACCAGGGTGAGCTTCCAACGTATACGTGGAGGCCAGGGTGAGCTTCCAACGTGCAAGGGGAGGCCAGGGTGAGCTTCGAACGTGCACGGGGAGGCCAGGGTGAGCCTCCAACGTGCACGGGGAGGCCAGTGTGAGCTTCCAACGTGCACGGGGAGGCCAGGGTGAGCTTCCAACGTGCACGGGGAGGCCAGGGTGAGCTTCCAACGTGCACGGGGAGGCCAGGGTGAGCTTCCAACGTGCACGGGGAGACCAGGGTGAGCTTCCAACGTGCACGGGGAGACCAGGGTGAGCTTCCAACGTGCACGGGGAGGCCAGGGTGAGCTTCCAACGTGCACGGGGAGACCAGGGTGAGCTTCCAACGTGCACGGGGAGACCAGGGTGAGCTTCCAACGTGCACGGGGAGGCCAGGGTGAGCTTCCAACGTGCACGGGGAGGCTAGGGTGAGCTTCCAACGTGCACGGGGAGGCCAGAGAGAGCATGCTGTCAAGAGGATGATAAGCTAGGCGAGTGAAGTTGCTGTACTAACTTTCATCCCTCCAACCTCTCTCCCGACCAGAATTAGTCATGTGTATGATAGTCACCCATCGAATATCTGACCCAGCGCAGTGTTGCTTAACTTTCATCCCTCCAACCTCTCTCCAGAACAGAACTGGTCATGTGTATGATGGTCACCCATCCAATACCTGACTCAGCGCAGTGTTGCTTAACTTTCATCCCTCCAACCTCTCTCCCGACCAGAATTGGTCATGTGTATGATAGTCACCCATCGAATATCTGACCCAGCGCAGTGTTGCTTAACTTTCATCCCTCCAACCTCTCTCCTGAACAGAACTGGTCATGTGTATGATGGTCATCCATCCAATACCTGACCCAGCGCAGAGTTGCTTAACTTTCATCCCTCCAACCTCTCTCCCGAAAAGAACTGGTCATTTGTATGATGGTCACCCATCCAATACCTGACCCAGCGCAGTTTTGCTTAACTTTCATCCCTCCAACCTCTCTCCCGAACAGAACTGGTCATGTGTAAGATGGTCACCCATCCAATACCTGACCCAGCGCAGTGTTGCTTAACTCTCATCCCTCCAACCTCCCTCCCGAACAAAACTGGTCATGTGTATTTTGGTCACTCATCCAATACCTGACCCAGCGCAGTGTTGCTTAACTTCCATCCGTCCAACCTCTCTCCCGAACAGAACTGGTCATGTATATGATGGTCACTTATCCAATACCTGACCCAGCGCAGTGTTGCTTAACTTTCATCCCTCCAACCTCTCTCCCGAACAGAACTGGCCATGTGTATGATGGTCACCCATCGAATATCTGACCCAGCGCAGTGTTGCTTAACTTTCATCCCTCCAACCTCTCTCCCGAACAGAACTGGTCATGTGTATGATGGTCACCCATCCAATACCTGATCCAGCGCAGCGTTGCTTAACTTTCATCCCTCCAACCTCTCTCCCGAAAAGAACTGGTCATTTGTATGATGGTCACCCATCCCTGACCCAGCGCAGTGTTGCTTAACTTTCATCCCTCTAACATCTCTCCCGAACAGAACTGGTCATGTGTATGATGGTCACCCATCGAATATCTGACCCAGCGCAGTGTTGCTTAACTTTCATCCCTCCAACCTCTCTCCCAAACAGAACTGGTCATGTGTATGATGATCACCCATCCAATACCTGACCCAGTGCAGTGTTGTTTAACTTTCATCCCTCCAACCTCTCTCCCAAACTGAACTGGTCATGTGTATGATGGTCACCCATCCAATACCTGACTCAGCGCAGTGTTGCTTATCTTCGGTGATCTACCAGTGATTGCAGAGTTTCCAGCTCTTACAATTTGTCCGAACTTCGAAGATATGTTTGAACCGCTCGTTTTCTTATTGTTAACCCTGAAGAAGCTGAGGTCATGCACCCATCAGAGGGTGGTAAAGTGGGTTTAAGGGGGGGGGGGGTCGTACCAAGAGACATCAGCCCCGAGTTCAGCATGGACAGCCGGATCGCGTTGGGCAGCGACACCATACTGGCGCTAGCTGCGCTCTGGAAGTGCCTCTTCTTCTTCGGCTTATCTTCGTGAAGTCTCGTGCCGGATCGGCTGCGGTGACGTCGGTGACTCGCCGAAGTGGCAACACTGGTACCAGCACTAGCGCTGCGCGCGGTCGTTCCCGTACGCATAGACATTGCAACAGCGCTTCTAGTAACGGCTTAGGCACAATAGGCAATGCTGATCCCAAACTGTAGCACTTTAACGGCGCGAACTGTCACAGCAGATGCTTTTATCGAGGGTAGAATTGACAACTTTGTGATCATTAACCTTTCAAGAGGACAGTAATAAAAATATACTATTCTTTAGATGTAACAAACGCATAGATACGCTGAACACTGAACCAGACGGCAACACTGTTACCTCATCTCTGCGTACTGACGTGGCAACCACGCACTAGCTCGACGGAATGTCTGTCCGCTCGCCACTGTTCCCGTTCATTTGTGTGCTAGCCCTTCACTGCCTGCTGGTTCCTACTCGACTGAACGTCGAGTGCAGGGAGGCTGTGATCCTAGTCTATCCCTACTCCACGCGCATGCGCTCTCTAGTGATGTTGACTCGGCAGGGAGTTGCCGACAAACCGACCTTCTGTACAAACACAATTAGCACACAGATGCAATCAATTGTTAAACGTTCCCAATCAGAAGAACATCATATATATGACCATCATACACATGACCATCATACACATGACCACCATACACATGACCATCATACACATGACCATCATATACATGACCATCACATACATGACCATCATACACATGACCACCATACACATGACCATCATACACATGACCATCATACACATGACCATCATACACATGACCATCATACACATGACCATCATACACATGACCATCATACACATGACCATCATACACATGACCATCATACACATGACCATCATATACACATGACCATCATACACATGACCATCATACACATGACTATCATACACATGACCATCATACACATGACCATCATACACATGACCATCATACACATGACCATCATACACATGACCATCATACACATGACCATCATACACATGACCATCATACACATGACCAGACTGCCTTCCTATAAGACTTGATGTTAAATCTTTAGTTGAATGGATGAAATTGTTGCTGGCTGACAAGCTTTAGATTGCTTCTTCATCTGGAAGAACTGTTATCATTCGGCCCAATTGAAACAATATTTGTATTTATTGTATGCAATATTTTTTTCTAGCATTGTTACTCTACTGTGGTTGGTGGTTTCATTGTTGTTTTATGGGCACTGAACCCGATACCAACATTTGTTTCAATTATTCTTGCAGCAACAGGACCCATTCAAACAGCTGACGTGAAACCTGACTTAAAGAACCTACTCCAGACCGAGAATGAGTTCAGAAGGGAAAGCCTGAAAATGTTAAAAATAAGCAAACATCCACGCAAACATCACTTCGAGAAGACGTCATCTAGTAATCGCCGTCCATATCCTCTGACCCAATCTCTCTCAGGATCATCTGTGGTGAGTCCTCTATATTTAACTCGACTTCAACTTTGTTATTTTATTTATTTTAAACAAATCTAACTATTTTCAATCTTTGTATAATTTCGACAAAGCCGATAAAACGTCAACTTTTTAGGTTTAAGAAAAACTATTTCAACTGGGTTTTGAATGCTAAGTAAAGAACAACTAAATTTCCCGACGTTTCGTAACTTGTACCTGTTACTTTATCAAGGGTTAGAGCAGTCCAGTACCCTTGATAAAGTAACAGGTACAAGTTACGAAACGTTGGGAAATTTAGTAGCCCTTTACTTAACATTTAAAACCCTGTTGAAATATTTTTTCTTAAAACTAGGGCTAAGGATAAATCAAGTAGACATGAGTCTAAAAACCATCATAACTTTTTAAGTTCGTTTTAGCATTTTCAGGTCTGCAAGTCAATTTAAACATAGCAATATCTTTCCACACAACCCCTTCCAACCACGACTGTGAACCACTTTGCCATTAAATGCATTAGTTTATTTTAAACTGTTATTTGTTCAGTAATTTCTTAACATAGTAGCATTTCAGATCTTAGAACATTTCTTTTAACAACTTCCTAAAACTATAAACATTCTTCATCACCTGTTTCCAATCACTTAAACCCGTTCCCGTTCTAAAATTCCAATCCCTTTCCCAATTAGTCTTACCATACGTCTCCCCATTAGCTTTTATTCGAGTCTATTTTACTATATGTCTGCCAAATAAACAATTTTGTTATGATGGTTTTTAGACTCATGTCTACTTGATTTATCCTTAGCACAAGTTTTGACAAAAACTATTTCAACTGGGTTTTGAATGCTAAGTAAAGGGCTATTAATTTCCCGACGTATCGCAACATATACCAGTTACTTCTTCAGAGGTTTGAGCAGTCCTGACAATTTTCCAATAACAAAAGAACCTCATAAAATTAAAATGTAATCTACAACCTCCAGGTGTTCTCTTCTCTCGGAGTCTCGCTAATCTATCTACTAACTTCCCACGTTTCTCCACATAGATTCATTATGATTGTTTTTAGACTCATGTCTACTTGATTTATGTTTGATTGTTAGGCCTGGGATTTACTCAATGCATCAAACCCAACCCAAGGATGGCTTCTAGTTCTAGCGCCAGCAACACATTGTTGGAATGCATTGTTGGATTCAAGAACCACCGGCTCACTTTGAATACAACTTTACATAAGTTTAGTTGAAGTTCATTCAACTGCTCTGATGAGGAACCAACGAGAAGTTGTCGATGTCTGAGTCATGAATTATTTCTTCTAGATTGCTTTGCTGTCAACGCCTGCTGGGGACCTGCTCTTGTGAAAGATCAACAACAAAGACTGTCCCCAAGGTTCCTTCAACTTAGCTTGTCATGTCTACTGAAGGTGAGCAAACCAGAGCAATGCTACAATATTTTAACAATTGTCAATATTTTTTACCTCAGTTAAATTAAGATTTCTAGAGCATACATGCCCTTATGTTCCCCTCATTTTGCAGGCTGGCGTTCCCTTTTCTTTTGGCCGTGAAAGTCGACCCGCTGAGCCCATCTGCTTCGACAACTTTCCGCCCCTCGGGGAGAAAAGCAAGGTTTTTATTTAAGACCGTGATTCTTCAATATAATTGTTGTTAGGAACTAAACAACCGCAGGATAAGGATCAAAATGTCACTGGGACAGAGATGTCGGGAAACTGTCACCTGTTCCTTAGCTTCCTCCAATCAAAAGCACTGCTGGTCAACTGGAATGTAAAACTTATTTTGATTTTGTTTATTGGACGAAGCCACCCAATAGTTTCCAGGGCGGTCTGGAATCTGCATTGTGTTCTGTTTTGAACTTGAGATGGTTGTTTGTATTGGATCGTTGCTTGGATTTCAATCTTCGCACTGGTTTCGAGAAAACTCTTTTCAACTGGGTTTTAGAATGCGAAGCAAAGAACAACAGTAATTGTTTGTAAAAGTATTGTTTATACTTTTGTGGTTCTTTTTGTTATCAGAGAAATGTCAGGACTGCTTTCACCCTTGATAAAGTAACAGGTATAAGTTGCAAAACTTTGGTAAAATGAGTTGTTCTTCACTTAGCGTTAAAAAAACTTAGTTGAAAGTATTTTTTTTCGATTGGGACTTTGCTGCTGCTTGTGATAATCAAATGTATTGCCATGACTAACAATAAAACAAAAAATTGTTTACACAGGTCTTTGTATTCCAAAAACCGCTCACCCCCCTAACCCTGTCCGCAAAAAAAAATAGTAAAAAAAATGTCTCTGGTCGCTTCCAAAATAGAACTTTCAGCCAGATTCGAACCCAGGATCAAGATTCCCAATATATCCCCGAAGCTAGCACGTTACCATCGAGCTACGCTGCGCTGATATCAACAATTTAGTGCAAGTCGTATATAGGCACTTGATTTTGGACTTAGCAAAGAATAATCTTGAAAGTTGTAGTTCGGATCGTCTCTCTCCATCCCACCATCCACTTGAACTATTTTCCAGGTGGAAGACTTTGATAGACAAAAGAGGGGTGCGCCGGGAAGCGAACTGTGGACCTCACGCTTTGAATCTCTCGTCCAACCCATTGCGCTGCGAGGACGTACATTTTAGAGTCGATTTGTTATCACATTAATATTGATGTGTGAATCCTGATGGGTAGGCCATCCGTCGTACAGATGTGCGCCTGCGTCAGTCTACAGTCCAGGCGTTGGGAGTCGAAGAACTCGGGAAATTCTCAGAAGAAAATCAAGATAAGTTTCCATCGCAGGTAAAAATAAGGGGTTGTATTCAAATGCCCTTGAAATTCTACCTTTGTTGACACAACTCGCGGGTCAAAATCAGTCACTTGAATTTCCACCACAAAAATATTGAAAAACTCAATTGACGTTTTTTACGTTTCTTACGTTTTTTCTTGATTTTTGAAGATTCGCCCATACTTATGTATTATAATATAACATTCTTATTCGTCTATGGGGTAGTTTGCACTTCCGCACACGATGGGTTATTATGGGCACGATTCCGTTATTTTATAGTTTCAAGGTTGGCAGCTGAACAAGGTGGGTACAAGGGTTACCGACCGATGGCCGTGATTTATCGACATTTTAATTGATCACGTACATTTGATATCCAACAGATTGCGTTTGCGATCACAATGTGCTTTAACTCGACTGCTGGTTCGGTGATACTTGTTTGGTATGGTTGACCTGGGGACCTGACATCGAGCAACGGGGTTCGACTGGCGTTCCTCCAGTCGGGCTTCAAGGCTTGCATTTTCGCGTTAGATCGTGGCAACTGGTGAGAGCCCATATTTTGGAGTGGCCGCGTGCCTCAGCACTGCTTGGTGTTGGGGTCAGGTCCGGCATTTACACATAGTGTAGAAGCGAAACCTTCCTTCTCTATTTGCACGTAGTTGATGTTCTGGTGGTGGTGGTGTGTTCCACTTCTTTGTACATGTTGCATGATTGTTAAAATAAGTATGATGTTTGTGATGATACTTAACACATTTTGTATTTCTTGTCTTCTATATATCTTTGTCTTCTATTTGTGTTATATTTTCATGTAGCAACCGTCACCACCTTTCACTTATGCGTCATTAAGTGACGTCAACTTATTATTTTCAAATTGTTTTTTAAGTTATGGTTTGCTGATGTATGTTTTTCGGATATGCTCTGCAAAGAGGTTTGTGGCCCTCGAAAAAATCTCATGTCTTGACGAGGCACGGCTCGTCAGCTTCAGGTGAATGATATTATCATTTTGTCATGAAAATTCCAGGGCCCCCTCCCAGTCCACCCTGGCGATCGTTTTGTAATACTGTTTCATAAAGCCTTGGGCAGCATCGCGTCGTCGAAACCAGCACCACCTGGTAGCTAGGCTAGGAATTAAAGGTGTAGCGTACAAGGATCGAACGCAGAACCTTTGGTACATAATGCAGCCACGTTATCCGCTCGAACACACGAGCCGCTGTATTAGTAAAATTTTACTTTGGGATACAAAAACTGTTCAACTGCGACGACACCGGCGAAACATCTGAACAACTCTACACTGCCTCCATCGTTTTCAATCGAAAATATTTCAACGGTAATTTAAACACATCATCTGCAGTATTGCCCATCATCGAAAAAAATAAAAATGCCTTCGAAGTCTTGATCAGATTACAAATCCTGGATCTTTCGCCATGAGTGATCAAACTCCCATGCGACACAACTTCGACACCCAGGACACCAGTGCCATTTTCTGGCGCTGGCCCTTAGGTCTAGCATCAAGCGTATAGGAATGATACTAATGAGTGTTGAGCATCAATCAGCGCCACCTGTCGACAGGATTGTGTACTACACTCTGAAAAAATATTTTGATATTTTCCAAGGTAGTTTTCTAATTAGTTTATCAATTAGATTAAAAATCAGACTTGGCAAATGTCTTCTAATTTTAGAGTCAAAAGTGTAGTACAAAATCCTGCCAACAGGTGGCGCTGATGATGCTTAACGCTCGTTATCGTTCCTATATACTTGATGCTAGACGTAGGAGCCAGCGCCAAAACAGGTGGCACACCCGGGTGCGACTGGCGAGGCGCCAGTCGCACATCGCTAAGTGGAGCTCAGGCACTTCGCGCCGGAGCTCCACGGAAAAATTAAAATTGCAGACCGTTAAAATTGCAGAGCGCGACCGGCGCGAAGCGCCGGTTGCGCTCTGCAATTTTCCTGGTATCTTTATTAAACGCCTAAAAAAATGAGGAGGAGTGAAACTGTGCCATACGTACGGCCGGGAATCGAACCTGGGACCTCATTTTTCTTCTCATTCTTCATAAGAGGTAGTGCCTTGTACCGCACGACCACGCGGACATCTACTATCACCAGCATTTTTCAAGTATCTAAGTCTTCTGACTGCAGCTTCCCTGTGTGAATTTTGAATGTCGTATTCCATCAGAAAGAAATCTTCTGCCCGCGAGTGGGTTCGAACTAAGTCGCATCGATGCCTGCTGCTTCCGAAGCAACGACATTTCTATTGTGCTACGCAGACGGTTATACATACGGTGGTAAACTGAATATACTTGAATTTCATGTCCGATGTCTCTGTCTACCGGGTTTACTGAAGACACATGTCTTTGAATTTCGGTAAATCATCTGTTAAGGAATTGAAGATATAATGGCCGGCTATGATCACTTACACAGCGAGCAAGAAGTGGACCTGACCCCCACACCAAGTAGTGGAGGGGCAATCGTCTACTCCACAGATACGGGCTCCCGCGCTACGAAGACGTGGACTCTTTGCTTGATTCGTTATCAAACACGTGATGCACTTTGTATCTCATAACAAAGTTCAGTTGCTTCTTTCTGAAGAACAAAACGCGGAACGGACAGGATTCGAACCTGGTCCTTCCTGATGAATGCCGCTTACAGAGATGAGACTCTACCAATTAACCACCGTGACACAGTGATTGACGAAGGGAAGTAAGATATTCATGAAACGCAGGAGACGACTTCAGTGCAATGAAAATAATACTTTCAGAGTTTCGATGGATGGACTCGTGACGCAATGTTTGCAGCATTCAATGAATGCCAGTCACCACTTGATGAAGAACAAAAAGTGCACAGAACGAGTTTCGAACCCAGGTCTGATAAAAACTCCACTTTAAGAAGTGACCATACCAGCAGCCACTGGGACTTGTCCGCTAAATGAGGAAATAACATGTACTTGAATAGCAGCTGACGGAGATCTCAGTACACTATCAAGAAGAGATGAAAGTCGCTTTGTAACAATTGACACATGTTCTGCAAATAAATATACACAAGGATAGATGGCAATTGTGGCTCACCTGCACCGAACCAGCGACCCTCTGCATCCTGGCGCTGGGCACGATAGCGATCTTCACTCGCCGCCAAACGGACGCTACGAAGATCGGCGAGAGTTGGATGACAAAACTCTAACAATCTTGGTAGGTGATTGTTTCTGAGATTTAAATAGTGTACCAGGCGGGATACGAACCCGGCCCCGTACTTTAACATGTCCAAGTCGAGAAGTAACTTCCCATGCAGCCAACGAGGTGGATAACTTGACGGAACAAACAACTGGTACAAGAATAACACAATACTAATATTAATAAGAAAATAAACTGCTTAAGAAAATGGTCTTCTTTCATTTATTGTACTTTTTGCAGGAAGTAAATAAAACAAGATGTAAATAAATCACTTCTAGGGTCAAAATTCGTCACTCTTCCGTTTTTTCTTGATTTTTTAAGATTCGTCCATAATGTGGTCAAACGAGTTGTTTGCACCCCTGAACACGATGGGCTATTTGTATTTTAAATTGCTTCAATATTTTGGAAGTTACAACGAGTTTTAATTTAAAAACTTGAAAAACTCCCCCAGTTATAGCCTGAGAGAAAAACGGGGTAAGCACTCGATTCCTATTAAAATTATATCTCTGTTAACATTCCTTGCCGGGCAAAATACGTCGCTTTAATTTCAGGGCAAATTTAAGATAAATCAAAAGTATACATTGAAAAATAATGGATCGCTTATCATCTCGGCTTAATGAGACGTTGTATCTAATTCTGCACGCTTTAGCCATCTAGTAGCAAACTGTAACAACTAAATTATAGTTGTCAGTTTGGTGATAGAAAGCAGCAGCAGTAGTTCAGAGTTGTGTAGCGCACTATGTAGCCGAGATGTAAAAATTGTAAACTGAACCACCCGGCGTGCTAGTTTGCATAAAATGTTTAAGGAAGGCTTATTCAATGGTGTTTTTTAGCTCAACTAAATATCGAGGTAATTATTCAAATCACAAATTGGTTTGGTGAAATGGAAAGCATAGTTTACACCCCTGAACACGATGGGCTATTTGGATTTTGCGTAAACATCACACTGTAGCCGCTATATTGATTTTAAACATTAAAACTAGAATAACTCCTCTAGTTTTGACCTGAGATAAAAACGGGAGTGTGCATTCACCTCCCATTATAATTCTACTCCTGTTGACATCCCTCGCGGGTCAAAATCTGTCACTTGAAATTCCACTAAAAAAATATTGAAAAAATCAATGGACTAACCCCTTACGTTTTTTCTTGATTTTTGAAGATTCGCCCATACTGTGGTCTAAGGGGTAGTTTGCACTCCCGAACACGACGGGCTAATTAGATTTTGCGTTTGCCTCATACTTTAGCCACTATCTTGATTTTAAACATTAAAACTTGAATAACTCCCTTAATATTAATTAGAGACAAAATAAGAGGGGTGCATTCGACTTCCCTTGAAATTTCACCCTGTTGACACCCCTCGCAGGTCAAAATCCGTCACTTGAATTTACACTTCAAATATCTGAAAATCCAATGGACTGCGCCAAAAATGAAGACTATCACGGATCGAAACCTTGTCATGTACTCTATTTTCTGTGAAAAATTCAATGAAGTACCACCCCCAACCCCCTCATTTTAGAGCAAATAAATGAAAACCAAATTTTTCAAAATGTGAGAACAACCTACACGAACTGTCACGTGCCGCTGTGTATTTTTATTGGTTCGTGGACCCGACTTAAAATTTTCTGCTGCAAAGACGACTGCTTCTGTTGACAAAGGTCACGGCCAATCGGTTCCTCAGTTTTCATCTTCACCTGCGGCTTCTTAATGACTGGATATTTTAAAACTGCCCTTTTGAAGTGTCAAGATTGTCTCCTGCCCACCCAAGCTTCGGCCCTTATTGCCTTATAGTTTAAGAAGTAATATTGCAAGGGAAGCTCGTCTTTGCGGCATGACAATACTTACTTTCCGTGCCGATACATAATCCAGTAGTTCCCGTGGAGACCAGGGTTCGATTCCTCGATCACGTTCACATTTTGCTAAGAGAATCGACTTTTCGTCGTAAGTGCTCATATTGACGATATTTTCTTCGATCGGTAATCCACACGTTTAACAAAGAATAAATAAAACTACAGTTTGGCAAAGGTTAAGTAATTTCTTTATTTCCCACTCAAACATAATTACCGTGGCAACCGGTGAACGGCGAGCTGCTTGGGACGGTCGTATTAGCTTGGCACGGAACAATGGACGTTGCGAGCTAAAACTCTCTCTCTCTCTCTCAACGCTCCCAGAACGTTGCTCTTGTGTTAATATTGATTAACATAACTTATTCAGCAAATAACTCCAACACCACTAGCACTAAGTCCTTAACGTCCGGCTTCGTTCACTAATATCTTGGCCGTCGTGGGCCAAGTCCATGCACTCGGGCGACGTAGACGCGAGGACAGGAGGTTAAAATGCATCTCCCGGGAGAAGTCACTCCCGGAAACATAAGCGTGCCGGGGGTTTTTGATCATTGGCGCAAAAGAAATCGGGTTGAAAACAAGAACGAATGCCGTGCAGGCAAAGACTTGCTTTAACCGAACGTACAAAGCCTTCAGGGGTTGAAACAAGAATCACAGTTGCCGTGGATGTCACAGAAACAGGCGCTTAACTCGAGTTAGCACTCAGATTACACTTCTTGTCTACCAATCAAACTTTTCACATGCAGGCGTTACGTTGCTATGGCTACGCAGGACCGGAAGAGAAGCGCGGTGTTAGCTGACGTTTCGCCAGCGACTTCGCTACGAAACAAGAACCCAAAACTTGTTTTCCGACCCTCGTTGCCTTGACGATGACAGACAACCAGACAGCTGACATTTGCTCTACCAAAATGTCAGCATTCGACAATCTTTTCCCCGGTTAGTGAGCTGGATCTTGTTCGGTAGCAACCGCTACCGATTTCATAATAACAATAACAATAATAATCATTATAAATATAGTAATGTTTTCAATAATAATAATAATAAAAGTCTAGATGCCGTTTACGATTAACTAACACGCATACCTACGACAGCACTACTAAAACTTGGGATATCCACGATAGCATCCGACCTGTTGCTTGTGATGGATCGACTGGGACCAATCATTATAGGCCCCAGTCCATCAACGCCAGGCAAGACTTTCCTGGAGCAATCACTCGTGTGATTGGCCGACACGAAATTAGCCGACAATATCTGATCCTCGGCGCAGTGATTCTCGCTGCAGCCAGCAGGCGGGAAGATGGGCGGGGCTACAAGTACGTGTGAGGGGCGTGGCTCTAGAAGTACGTGTGGGGGCGGCCAGAGGGCGGCGGGGGCGGGAAGCGAGCCTTGCCACGATGTGTAGCGGTGGGGGCGGGACGTCGCTGAGCTCGCATCTCACGCTCCACCTCCAACTCGTCCAGTCGTTGAGTCACCGACAGCTTTTGTTGGACTGCCAGGCGCAGCAGTTGGTTCAACGTTTTCTTCTCGTCTTCTGCAGCTCGAAGCTGGTGCTGAAGTTCATCAACCTGCACATCGGTCCAATCAGCACCAAGTCATGTCCAAGCAGTCAGCCAATGAGCATACAGTGCCCACAATCCCCAGGGCAATAAACACAAACATAGGAGCTACAAGGGATGATAGCAAAAGTTCAACTCATGCATTTCAGTGGCTTCTTTGGTGACTCGGTTAAATACAAAGAAATCTTAACAAATTATCAACAAGTTTACAACGCGACATCGCTTTCATTCTCCAGTAATTTTTGCTCCTCTATTCCGAAGTTAACGACCAAGATTTCTTGTCGCCGCCATCAAAAGTCGTGTTGTTTCTTACCTGAGTGACGTATTCCTCGCATCGTGCAGCGAACATCGCCCGCAGCGACGAGAACGTGGCGGCATCTTCCTTCAGAAGCCGCAGCTCGTTCCTCATCTTCATCATCGTCTCCGAGACAACGCCCTTCTCCGTCTCGTACTTGGACTTGAGGTTGTTGAGCGCCGTCTCCGCCGTGCTCTTGTTGGACTTGAGTACCGTACGTAGCGTAGCAATCTGCTCTCGTTTAGTGGCCAGCAGCGCCTTGAGCTTGCTGGCCATCTCGCTCAACTCCACCTCACGCTCCGCCCCAGAACCCTGTAACCACCAATCACAGGCTTGCTCAGGTAACTAGAGCATAGGATCCAGTCAGCTCATCTCTAATAACCTGAATAGAACATAGGATCCAGCCAGCTGATCTCAAATAACCTGGATAGAGCATAGGATCCAGCCAGCTGATCTCAAATAACCTGAATAGAACATAGGATCTAGCCAGCTGATCTCAAATAACCTGGATAGAACATAGGATCCAGCCAGCTGATCTCAAATTACCTGGATAGAGCATAGGATCCAGCCAGCTAATCTCAAATAACATGGATAGAGCATAGGATCCAGCCAGCTGATCTCAAATAACCTGGATAGAACATAGGATCCAGCCAGCTGATCTCAAATAACCTGGATAGAGCATAGGATCCAGCCAGCTGATCTCAAATAACCTAGATAGAGCATAGGATCCAGCCAGCTGATCTCAAATAACCTGGATAGAGCATAGGATCCAGCCAGCTGATCTCAAATAACCTGGATAGAGCATAGGATCCAGCCAGCTGATCTCAAATAACCTGGATAGAACATAGGATCCAGCCAGCTGATCTCAAATAACCTGGATAGAGCATAGGATCCAATCAGCTGATCTCAAATAATCTAGATCTTACCTGTCCAGTGGGAGGGGCTAGCGCTGGTGTTGGCTGAGCACGCAACGCACGAAGCTGGTGCAAGATATCGGCAACAGCTCGAGGCAAGTCCGCGGCAGCTGAGAGGGCATCAAGGTCACGCAGTTGAACTACGGATGTCAGCCCGGCTACCAGCTCGTCGGTCCGGCCGCTCGGAGACGAGGGTCGGGCGGGGAGCGGAGCGGGTGAAGATGACACCTGCAATCATAGGCTTCGTCAGACATGGACATAGCTATAAGCACAAGTATAGCACACAAGGATCTTACAACTTGGTTATCATATAGGACTGCACACAATTGACATAGCAATAAGCACAAACATAGCACACAGGGATCTTAAAACTTGGTTATCATATGGGACTGCACACAATTGACATAACAATAAGCACAAGCATAGCACACAAGGATCTTAAAACTTGGTTATCATATGGGACTGCACACAATTGACATAGCAATAAGCACAAGCATAGCACACAAGGATCTTAAAACTTGTTTATCATATGGGACTGCACACAATTGACAAACCGAGGGTCATAATATTGTAGAAAAGATGCACTATCTTGTCTCCTCTAATTACCTAGCCAACAGATAGGTGAGTATTGTCTCGGGACATGACCTACCTGTCCCAGTTCGTCTGCGATGCTGAGAAGCCCAAGCTGAGTCGTGTCCAGCCAATGGCAAGCCTCGTTAGCAAGCTCGGCCAGGAGCACGACGTCGTGGTCGAGGTTTCTGCCGCGAGACTCGGAGTCGTGAAGTCGGTTGCGTAGCGTGACTGAGTCGGCTCTAAGCGCTGACAGAGCGTCTGACGCTGGAAGCGCTAGCGCCAGATCAGCAGCCTCCGAACGTAGGGAGGAAGCTTCACGAGAAGCTGCAGCCAGCGACAGACGCAGTGGGTTCTGCAAGGCAATAATACTTTCATTACATTTCATTATCGTTACTTTATTGATTGATTTCTAACTTAGGTACAAGTATACCGATGGTTAGTGCTAGTAGGCAATCTGGCCTATGCTAGTTCCTAGGTCTAAGGTGTATTTTTATTTATTTATTTATTGATTTCTAACTTAGGTACAAGTGTATGATGGTCATGTGTATGATGGTCATGTGTATGATGGTCATGTGTATGATGGTCATGTGTATGATGGTCATGTGTATGATGGTCATGTGTATGATGGTCATGTGTGCGATGGTCATGTGTATGATGGCCATGTGTATGATGGTCATGTGTATGATGGTCATGTGTATGATGGTCATGTGTAAGATGGTCATGTGTATGATGGTCATGTGTATGATGGTCATGTGTATGATGGTCATGTGTATGATGGTCATGTGTGCGATGGTCATGTGTATGATGGCCATGTGTATGATGGTCATGTGTATGATGGTCATGTGTATGATGGTCATGTGTAAGATGGCCATGTGTATGATGGTCATGTGTATGATGGTCATGTGTAAGATGGTCATGTGTATGATGGTCATGTGTATGATGGTCATGTGCATGATGGTCATGTGTATGATGGTCATGTGTATGATGGTCATGTGTATGATGGTCATGTGTATGATGGTCATGTGTATGATGGTCATGTGTATGATGGTCATGTGTATGATGGTCATGTGTATGATGGTCATGTGTATGATGGTCATGTATATGATGATCATGTGTATGATGGTCATGTGTATGATGATCATGTGTATGATGGTCATGTGTATGATGGTCATGTGTATGATGGTCGTGTGTATGATGGTCATGTGTATGATGGTCATGTGTATGATGGTCATGTGTATGATGGTCATGTGTATGATGGTCACGTGTATGATAATCACCTGCTGCTGTGTGGTTGGTGCCAGCAGGGGAGACTTGATGACAGCGTCGTGCATGTGAACTAAAGACTCAGCGCGGGCTGATAGCGCCGCTAGCCGTGCAGCTACGGCCTTGGCATCAGCATCGCGGCGTTCCACCGCGGCCTGAGCCTCGCGCAAGGAACTCGTCAGCGCGGCGCGTTCTGTCTCACCGCACTCCACAGCCTTCTCTAGCTTGCGCAGTTCTCCGACGTGGATCTCAGAGAACAGATCCGTGCTGGAAAACAAACAGATCAGTTCGACAGCGTGGGGGGAAGTGGAACAAAGATATAAATGAATTTAAAATAATGGGCATCAAGTGGGCGAAACACTTGTAATGTTATGTTCCTCTTATATCTAATGTGTAAAATACTGGCTCAATAGCTAATAAATAAACATTATTATTATTAGATGTCTGCACCCACCAAGCATTGCTTGAACCTAACCTTTGTATTTATTTGAAGCGGTGGACAAGTACATAGTATTTGTATTTGCTTTTTACGATAACTTGTTAACAATAAAGTGACAATAACCATTAGCAGGTCATGCAGGTCATGCAGGTCATGCAGGTCATGCATGTCATGCAAGTCATGCAGGTCATGCAGGTCATGCAGGTCATGCAGGTCATGCAGGTCATGCAGGCCAACAGGTCATGATTATGGGGGAAGGTTCGGAGTTTGGAGTCAAAGGAGAGATGGTAGGTGAGAGATGGTTGGTCAGGTATTCTTGGAGGCTGTAGAAAGGGTTTTGGAGAAGGAAGTTTCGAAGGTTCGGATCGAAGGAGCTACGTTTGGAGGATTCTTTGATATCGGTCGGGAGGTGGTTATAAAAAGTAGAACTAGAAGTAGAAGGTAGATTGAGAAGTTAAAGGTAGATTGACAGTTTAAAGGTAGATTGAGAGTTTAAAGGTAGATTGACAGTTTAAAGGTAGATTGACAGTTTAAAGGTTAGGTTCAACACATCAAGATGCAGAATCCCTCTGGTGGGACCAACATGAGACATTGGAAGCCAGGGAAAATATAATATAACACAGATACAAAAATAAACGTCAACATTTCTTATTTGCCCTTTGGTTTCAGCATCGTAAGGTAGGTGTTCTTTCAAGATGTTTGTTTAGTTCAAACTATCATCTTCCAATTATGTGTCAGCTTCTATTCAATTACTAATTAGAACCATTAATTAGCCCCTTACTCCAATTGTTTCCCATTAACTCGGCCCCATTTGAAAAGATCTGGACGTACGTTGCGTGGGAGATTTTGTAGCTCACCTTGCCGGGCCGTCGTTGCCGCTGTGACGGAGATCGTGTTCAAGACGTCGCAGTTCTGGAAGTCCGTCCTCCTCGGCTCCGCCCCCTCCGATGCTCAGCGCTAGCGACGCCAGCGAGTGAAGGGAATCAGCGTTCACGCGCGCGTCCAGCTCCTTCTTCAGCGCGTACTTGGCCTCGCGTTCCGCCTTCGCAAAACATGACAAGCGCTCGTAACTTTGTAACCGCTTGATTTTCATGTAATTTACATATACATGGGGTGAAAAAATATCAAATACGTTCGACGGCAAAAACGATAACGGAAAACCTGAACGTTTAAATTTGTGAATTTTGAATAGTTGCAAAACTATTTGATGGATGTTTCTGAAAAAGGTGGTAGATCGAGGTTAAAAACACTTAAAGCGGCATTTACCTTTCAAAATTTAGTTTACCATCGATTTGGAAGATTTAATAATGATATTTACACTATAAAAAAAAAAAAAACGGGTGTAGCTGTATTTTATTGATACGGCCGATATTTAAGCGTGACTACGTTCAACTACCGCATAGCCACGTAGGTCAACTACCGTACTGACCAAACTTCACATGCAAGAAACCATAAAATCACAAAAGATCTTCATCTGAGATGATTCTTCTCAAATGATCTTTTAAGCTATTAAAGCTGAGAGCTCTGCTGTTACTTTGTCTACATTGAGATTTGACTCGTACAGGCTACGTCGCTCCATGATCGTTCCCTCGTTTTCATGGAAAAATTGCAGGAATTTGTTACAGTCCAGAATTTCGGACGTTTCGTTGCGGAACGGCACGAACAGCAGCACCGTTTCCCTTTGATAATTTACGGTGTCATCTTTGTCGTAGTGACGATATCGCATAACACGTCCTTGCCGCCGCTTGCGATACTGTCTTGCTGGCCGCGTAGCGTTGGTAAGATGTGGCTCGTGAGACATTAGCGTTTGTCCAGCGCTGACCTGACCCTCGTCAACCTCGTTGTCGTCGTTGTTATCCAACAACTGTCAGTTATGTTGTCCAACTGCCTCGGCAGACATCGCACCATCTCGCCGACATCCACTGGCACATTGATAACCTGACCGATAATACCGTACGAGAAGTAGATATTTACCAAGAAATATTGACTTATAATTTATAAAAGAACACGCAGAATACCCACTCACACACAAGCTACGGCGTATGTGGGTTATTTTCCCTTTGTTTTATGACATCTATGATATTTATTTGTGTTTTTTTTGCTCATGTTAAAAAATTCAGTTTATGTAAACTTATGTAATCATCTCGAAATTGGAAAATAAACATTTATAAAGATAAAAAAATAAAAAAAAGTCGTGACGCAAACGACGAACTTGCATAAAGGGCAAACGAGGTGAGATCAACCTTTTGCTGACCGGATCCAGTAGCGGTAGATCACAGTGAATTTCTGGATATAAGAAAATCCGTTCACTTTTGCCAACGCAGGCATCGACCCACCATTCAACGAACGCTTACAAGTGCGACACACTACGGTGTAGATGTCATTAGCCAGGCGTCGATTCGCTTTCGCGTACCATTCTGTAATGACCTGCCTCTGTTTCACGTTAATGGCAGTGAGGTCACGCAGGAACCATAGTCTGTCACAAACCGAGCAAACATGGCCAAAGTGGTTGTCGGTGAATGTTCGTTTGAATCTACATACAGCAGATCTCCACTTCGCGCACCACGTGTCTCGTGACCACTTACCCCAGGCGACTCAGCCGCTTTCTGACGTTATTTAAACTCACACTGTACTCAGCAGCGTGACTGTAAACTCAGCAAACGTTGAAGCCGATGTTGAAGGCATTGACCCCTCTGACTCGCATTCCGTTGCAATCACTGTGCTGGCCGTTATATTTTTAACTGTCATTAAAGAAGCACATTGCATGTTGTTACTCGACGCGCAATTTTGCTGTTTAAACCATTGAGATTTTGCATCAACCTTAGCTTTTTTGGCAGATGGAATGCGTTGCATTACTTCAAGTACTCGTTTCACGTTTGTTGTTGCAGTTGATGGTGGCTTTAAGCTTGTTGTCAAAGACAAGGATTTATCCTGTGTTTCCATTGTTGTACTGACCGTTGTTGCAGTTGATGCTGGTGTTGAATTTGTTGTCAAAGACAAGGATTTATCCTGTGTTTTCATTGTTGTACTGACAGTTGTTGCAGTTGATGCTGGTGTTGAATTTGTTGTCAAAGACAAGGATTTATCCTGTGTTTTCATTGTTGTACTGACAGTTGTTGCAGTTGATGGTGGTGTTGAATTTGATGTCAAAGACAAGGATTTATCCTGTGTTTTCATCGTTGTACTGACCGTTGTTGCAGTTGATGCTGGTGTTGAATTTGTTGTCAAAGACAAGGATTTATCCTGTGTTTTCATTGTTGTACTGACAGTTGTTGCAGTTGATGCTGGTGTTGAATTTGTTGTCAAAGACAAGGATTTATCCTGTGTTTCCATCGTTGTACTGACAGTTGTTGCAGTTGATGCTGGTGTTGAATTTGTTGTCAAAGACAAGGATTTGTCCTGTGTTTTCATCGTTGTACTGACCGTTGTTGCAGTTGATGCTGGTGTTGAATTTGTTGTCAAAGACAAGGATTTGTCCTGTGTTTTCATCGTTGTACTGACCGTTGTTGCAGTTGATGCTGGTGTTGAATTTGTTGTCAAAGACAAGGATTTATCCTGTGTTTTCATCGTTGTACTGACCGTTGTTGCAGTTGATGCTGGTGTTGAATTTGTTGTCAAAGACAAGGATTTGTCCTGTGTTTTCATTGTTGTACTGACCGTTGTTGCAGTTGATGCTGGTGTTGAATTTGTTGTCAAAGACAAGGATTTATCCTGTGTTTTCATTGTTGTACTGACCGTTGTTGCAGTTGATGCTGGTGTTGAATTTGTTGTCAAAGACAAGGATTTGTCCTGTGTTTTCATTGTTGTACTGACCGTTGTTGCAGTTGATGCTGGTGTTGAATTTGTTGTCAAAGACAAGGATTTATCCTGTGTTTTCATCGTTGTACTGACCGTTGTTGCAGTTGATGCTGGTGTTGAATTTGTTGTCAAAGACAAGGATTTGTCCTGTGTTTTCATTGTTGTACTGACCGTTGTTGCAGTTGATGCTGGTGTTGAATTTGATGTCAAAGACAAGGATTTATCCTGTGTTTCCATCGTTGTACTGACCGTTGTTGCAGTTGATGCTGGTGTTGAATTTGTTGTCAAAGACAAGGATTTGTCCTGTGTTTTCATTGTTGTACTGACCGTTGTTGCAGTTGATGCTGGTGTTGAATTTGATGTCAAAGACAAGGATTTATCCTGTGTTTCCATCGTTGTACTGACCGTTGTTGCAGTTGATGCTGGTGTTGAATTTGTTGTCAAAGACAAGGATTTGTCCTGTGTTTTCATTGTTGTACTGACCGTTGTTGCAGTTGATGCTGGTGTTGAATTTGTTGTCAAAGACAAGGATTTATCCTGTGTTTCCATCGTTGTACTGACCGTTGTTGCAGTTGATGCTGGTGTTGAATTTGTTGTCAAAGACAAGGATTTGTCCTGTGTTTTCATTGTTGTACTGACCGTTGTTGCAGTTGATGCTGGTGTTGAATTTGTTGTCAAAGACAAGGATTTATCCTGTGTTTTCATTGTTGTACTGACCGTTGTTGCAGTTGATGCTGGTGTTGAATTTGATGTCAAAGACAAGGATTTATCCTGTGTTTTCATGGTTGTACTGACCGTTGTTGCAGTTGATGCTGGTGTTGAATTTGTTGTCAAAGACAAGGATTTATCCTGTGTTTTCATCGTTGTACTGACCGTTGTTGCAGTTGATGCTGGTGTTGAATTTGTTGTCAAAGACAAGGATTTATCCTGTGTTTTCATTGTTGTACTGACCGTTGTTGCAGTTGATGCTGGTGTTGAATTTGTTGTCAAAGACAAGGATTTATCCTGTGTTTTCATTGTTGTACTGACAGTTGTTGCAGTTGATGCTGGTGTTGAATTTGTTGTCAAAGACAAGGATTTATCCTGTGTTTTCATTGTTGTACTGACCGTTGTTGCAGTTGATGCTGGTGTTGAATTTGTTGTCAAAGACAATGATTTATCCTGTGTTTTCATTGTTGTACTGACAGTTGTTGCAGTTGATGCTGGTGTTGAATTTGTTGTCAAAGACAAGGATTTATCCTGTGTTTTCATTGTTGTACTGACAGTTGTTGCAGTTGATGCTGGTGTTGAATTTGTTGTCAAAGACAAGGATTTATCCTGTGTTTTCATTGTTGTACTGACAGTTGTTGCAGTTGATGCTGGTGTTGAATTTGTTGTCAAAGACAAGGATTTATCCTGTGTTTTCATCGTTGTACTGACCGTTGTTGCAGTTGATGCTGGTGTTGAATTTGTTGTCAAAGACAAGGATTTATCCTGTGTTTTCATTGTTGTACTGACCGTTGTTGCAGTTGATGCTGGTGTTGAATTTGTTGTCAAAGACAAGGATTTATCCTGTGTTTTCATTGTTGTACTGACAGTTGTTGCAGTTGATGCTGGTGTTGAATTTGTTGTCAAAGACAAGGATTTATCCTGTGTTTCCATCGTTGTACTGACAGTTGTTGCAGTTGATGCTGGTGTTGAATTTGATGTCAAAGACAAGGATTTATCCTGTGTTTTCATTGTTGTACTGACCGTTGTTGCAGTTGATGCTGGTGTTGAATTTGTTGTCAAAGACAAGGATTTATCCTGTGTTTTCATTGTTGTACTGACCGTTGTTGCAGTTGATGCTGGTGTTGAATTTGTTGTCAAAGACAAGGATTTATCCTGTGTTTTCATTGTTGTACTGACCGTTGTTGCAGTTGTTGCTGGTGTTGAATTTGATGTCAAAGACAATGATTTGTCATTCTCGTTTAGTGATTCAATCGTTTGACTAGTGCTTTAGAAACTAGTATCGAATTTAAATCACAATTTCACTGTAATTACACGCACGAGAGTTTTCAAATGGACAAGAGTTCCAGAACAATCGACAATATAGAGCGGATAAAATGTTTCCTAAGATACGAAGTTTCGGGCCCATCACAGTTTATTTGATGCAATCAAGGGGGCTCTATTTTGTTTAAAATTCTTACATCTAGATTTTGACAGTTTACTGGCATTTGAAGCAATTTGATTTTACAGCTGTAAGTTCGGTAATTTAGAAATGATTTTTATTTTCAATTAATTTCCTCTTCATATTTATGAGTCACTGCAATAATATTGTGTTTATTTGTACAAACACTTGCATCCAGGCTTCAATCACAGTCGGCAAAGTAATACGATTGAGGAGAATTTGCTTGTGCAAGGGCTGGTCACGGCATGTGCCTGCTTAACGCTCCCATGTATTGATTATCTATTCCATATCTAGTTCACATGCCGGGGGTCAGCGCCGTTGTTTGAGTGACAGGTTCGCTTGTACCAGGACTGGAACCCTGGACGGAGTCATCAATGCTTGTGCTTTGTCCTTTTTTTCCTGTAGGCTGTAGGGCTTGTTACACATTTGCCATTTTGTAGAGCAAATCCGTACATGCCTCCCTATATAATGCGCTTTAAGACGTAGTCATGTCAAAACATCCTGCGTCAGAAATTGAAATTGAAATTGTGTCAGAAATTGCCAAAGTCAGTGTTTTTCGGCTTGGGTGCTTAGAAAACAAACTCCCATAAGAAATAACCCGTAGTGCTTTTTCAACCCCTAGCACCTGGACAAACCTCTCATCAGATAAAATTCAAATAATTTGAGTAAAGTCCTCCATCCTTCCTCTGTGTTGAAATAATTTGGCTTTATGATAAGATTATTCGTTTAGCCACGGTAAGTGAATTACCGCAGGTATGTAATTAGCATCTTGCATATTTCCGTGCAGTGCCGCTCTGAGCGGATAGGGCAGGGAGGGGATAGGGCAGGGAGGGGATAGGGCAGGGAGAGGATAGGGCAGGGAGGGGATAGGACAGGGAGGGGATAGGGCAGGGAGGGGATAGGGCAGGGAGGGGATAGGGCAGGGAGGGAATAGGGCAGGGAGGGGATAGGACAGGGAGGGGATAGGGCAGGGAGGGGATAGAGCAGGGAGAGGATAGGGCAGGGAGGGGATAGGGCAGGGAGGGAATAGGGCAGGGAGGGAATAGGGCAGGGAGGGGATAGGGCAGGGAGGGGATAGGGCAGGGAGGGGATAGGGCAGGGAGGGGATAGGGCAGGGAGGGAATAGGGCAGGGAGGGGATAGGGAGGGGATAGGGAGGGGGCAGGGAGGGGATAGACTTTTGGTGACTTTGGCCAACGGAGCGGCCGCAGGGAAAGACAGTACTCTACAAGAGAATCGTACTCAGCTCGCAGATCACGCAGCACGAAAAGCCACAAATCTTAGATAATTAATTGCAAATCCATATTTTCAGAAAATTCTTTTAAATAGGTCAATTTCAATTCATACTACAGTTACAAATCTATGCTAAACATTAATTTTGAAGGGTAAATGCCGCTTTAAATGTGGTCTGTTAATTTGGTTCTAATCTGAGCTGACATTTGGCCGTTAGTGCGCAGACAAAACTGAAATTGAAGTTTTCGCTTCTCTCAAACAAAAATGCCGAAAGGTCAGCTTGTTTCTATTAAAACATCTGAATCTGTTTGGTTGAGAAACAGAACATGGCTTGCATACCTGCAGACTCTCAAGAGCCTCTTCCATCTGCTTCTCAGCAATCTTCTTGAGCTGCGCAAGTTCATCCAACTGCTGTCGGCAGACCTCAAGGTCTTCTTGAAGACGTCTGCTCTCATGTTTAACTCCCTCGAACTCCACTTGACTGCTCTTCAGATGCGACACTTGCTTCTGTAGTCCGACATTCTCGGCCTCCAACTCCTCTAGTTCGGCCACCACTCGATTCTCTCGTCCCTTGGTTTCCTTGAGCTCGGCTCTCAGAAGTCGCCGCTCTCTGTCACTCTCGTCCTTCCCGCTCTCCAACACAACCGAATCCTGCAGAGCAACACTTTCAATAAGCAATCGTCACAAGGTGATATTTGAAAATAGTCTAGTCCTGGTCTAGTTTACCTGCGCGAGGCGATCTCGCTCGGTGGTCGCCCGTTCCAGCTCTTGACGAAGTCCACGACTTTCATTTTCCAGCTCGAGAATCACCGAGTTGAGCGACGTCTCTCGAGCCGAACTCTCCAGAATCAGCGACTCCTCAGTCTCGATACCGGACTTGGTGGTGACCCGGTTGGTGCTCGCGAACTTGGCCAAAGCCTGCAAGGACAAAACTGTTATAACCTCACACTAAGCGGAGGCAGCTACGACCGAGCTCTAGGAAGCGACGTACCTCCTGCGTAATGTCCAGCTCGTGGCGGGCGTTCTCATAGAGCGCCTCAGCTTCTTCGCAGCGCGCGCGCAGCGAGGCCTGCTCCTCGAGGAGTGATAAACCATACTGCGCCGACTGCACCTTCTCGCTACTTGCTTGGTCCAACTCCCTGGCAAGGCGTTCCACCTCCAACTGCAGCTCGGCCTCGCGGGACCCAGGCGTCGCCGTCGCTGACATCGCGGCTACCGCGGCTCGCTTGCTCGATTCACTACGCGAAACTCAGCTAGCATTTCATAGGGAAAAACTGTCTTTTCTGCGCGACCGTTCACGGTCTCGTTCTTCTCGGTCTCGCGGTGACAGCTACAGACAGGACGTAGCAAGACGCCATTTGTAATCGCGACAGTGGCGGCACCTGTACATTTCAAAAGTGTTTATTTCACACGATAATAAGAAATATCAGCATCTCTACGACTACTAAACTTTCAATCATAGTAAACAATAGCTAACTACCATTGCATCTCATATGCTTGATGGTATATTTTATTTTAAAAATTGGCAACGTAAATTACTTTCTTAGAAAAATTTGAGTTCAATGTACAATCATGTAAATATGACCAAAGTAGGAAAAGTTCCCAGGTAAATTTGGACCTCATCACTTAGTTATCAGACATGTCTAGCCGAGTTCTGCAAGTTGGTGCACAAGTTCATTAAAGACAGAAGTAAAAGAAATTGTTACGTATGTCTCTCTCACTTGCCTTTTCCCTTCTTCTTTGGGAATAGGTGTAAGCAGGTGTAAGTATAAAATGTGCTGCACTACCGAAGGAGGCTGGCTCCTTGGCTGAACCAACGGTAATGCAAAGGGAAGGTCAAGGCACATTTAGGGAAGTGTCTGTTTATTAAGAAACTCTGGTCGTTTGTAAAGAGTGCAAAATAAAAGATTTGTTTATTTTAGATTTAATATAGAAATTTGATAGAGTAAAATTGCATCACTCCAGGCCACGATTTATTTTCGTCGCATCTCAGTTTTGATGATTTGCACTTCGGTTTCAACGGTAGTTTTCGATTCCTCTCTAGATTTCAGAGCAGTTTAACTTTTGAAAACCTCATCATTATCTTGATTTTATAAGAATAAACCTCAATCGAGTCAAGCATAAAAACTGCCACAAAACTCACAAGAAATACACTCAAATGTGAATACCAAAGTTTGGTGATTTGTCGAGCTGCTATCATTTTCTAGCTTGATACTCATCTATAGATACTGAGAACATTTGCAAAGTTAAGTTGAGACATCTAAGTTTCTACTTTGCTAATTTATCAAGTTCTAGCAATTTGAAAGAAATCAAACAATTTATACACCCACCTACAAAGTCCTTGTGGACAAATTTTATTTTGGCTAATCTTTACTAAAAACAATAAAGATTCAAAGAGTTTCATCAATGATTAATTTCAGAGATTTGAAGACTTTATCTAAATGGGTCCAGCCATTTGATCTGCAAGAAAAAAAATATATATACCGTGATCTTTTTCAGGGTTCGAGTTTTGGCTTGGCATGACAGCGACATTCGAAAGGTAAACGAATGGATAATCATCTCTTTAACCGTGGCTTAGCCTAGATGGTGAAAAATATCAACTTTGCCCAGCCAGACATTACGATTGAAACCTGGGAGTGCCCGGTACAGAGATTTAACTCGGTATCAATAACTTGGCCAACAATGCATGTAACCACGATTTGCACAAAGTCAATACGCATCAGGTACCTAGTAAAAACATAATATATTTTACAAGTTTATACCAAATAAACCAACATGCATCATTTTCACTTAAGGTACATTTGTAACAAAACTCAAAAAGTTGAAATCACAGTTTCTTATCCATGTATTCATTTCAGAACTCATTTACTGTAGCTTTTTGTTGCAAGATATAATCGTATTGTTAGTGCAAAGCGGGCGATAGAACGTGAGAAAAGACGCAACAAATCCTACCTAGCGCTGGCTCAGATATGCACTCAATCGTAAATACATAGGTAAACCCTGAAGCTGGCTACAAACACAACATTGCGAGATAGGAACGTATCTGGTCCAATTGCTAACGAATTAATTCCTGTGTGGAAAAGGATCGCTCTGGGGCCAAATTGAAGCAACATCGTCTTCCATACTAGTCACTGGTAACCTGCAACTTGACTATCCTATTCAATAAAATTCCAGACGTTGTCTTTTTTCAAAAGCATCTTAAAATAGCAGACTTGGTGAGATTTGTGTCACTCTCAGTCTATGGATAGGCAAATGAGTTCTGATTCTTATTTCGCTCTTCAGTCAGAGCAGGCAGTGCCTTGGTAAAGTAACAGGCTTCCACCTTTAGTCACAGGATTAAATTGAACTTACAACACCCACAATAGCAGCCTCTTGCAAAGTTCCACCCACAATTGACATAGCAATAAGCACAAGCATAGCACACAAGGATCTTAAAACTTGGTTATCATATGGGACTGCACACAATTGACATAGCAATAAGCACAAGCATAGCACACAAGGATCTTAAACCTTGGTTATCATATGGGACTGCACACAATTGACATAGCAATAAGCACAAGCATAGCACACAAGGATCTTAAAACTTGGTTATCATATGGGACTGCACACAATTGACATAGCAATAAGCACAAGCATAGCACACAAGGATCTTAAAACTTGGTTATCATATGGGACTGCACACAATTGACATAGCAATAAGCACAAGTAGAGCACACAAGGATCATAGAACTTGGTTATCATATGGGACTGTACACAATTGACATAGCAATAAGCACAAGCATAGCACACAAGGATGTTAAAACTTGGTTATCATATGGAACTGCATATGGTTATCATATGGGAATATGAAATATACTAAAATCATCTCAAAAAGCCAGTGTCCAGATAGCTCAATGGTTCAGAGCAACACTTGCGAAAGGTGGAGATCGGGGTTCGAGTCCGCGTTTGGGCATCAATTTTTGAGACGGTTACAGTGTTGTTAACAATACAAGTTTTAAGATCCTTGTGTGCTATGCTTGTGCTTATTGCTATGTCAAATGTGTGCAGTCCCATATGATAACCTAGTTTTAAGATCCTAGTGTGCTATGCTTGTGCTTATTGCTATGTCAATTGTGTGCAGTCCCATATGATAACCAAGTTTTAGATCCTTGTGTGCTATGCTTGTGCTTATTGCTATGTCAATTGTGTGCAGTCCCATATGATAACCAAGTTTTAAGATCCTTGTGTGCTATGCTTGTGCTTATTGCTATGTCAATTGTGTGCAGTCCCATATGATAACCAAGTTTTAAGATCCTTGTGTGCTATGCTTGTGCTTATTGCTATATCAATTGTGTGCAGTCCCATATGATAACCAAGTTTTAAGATCCTTGTTTGCTATGCTTGTGCTTATTGCTATGTCAATTGTGTGCAGTCCCATATGATAACCAAGTTTTAAGATCCTTGTGTGCTATGCTTGTGCTTATTGCTATGTCAATTGTGGGTGGACTTCAAGAGTATGCTGCAGCCAGACTAGAGATCCTCGTGGTAAAGGTCCTCGAGGCTGGCTCGAGGCTGGCTCATCTCAACGGGGAAGAACTCGGACAGTCGATCGAAGAGCGCAGTGCGTTGTTGGTGCAGGTTGCGTTCTGGCTCGCAAGGTCTCGTGTCACCAGCTCCGTCGTCGAATAACCTGGCGGCCAGCAGCTGGAACTGAGAGGTCGTTGAGTCAACGACAATCGCAGGATCGGTCCCGAGTCGCAGGATCAATGGTTTTGTGGAGGGGAGAGTTTTGCAGACATTAATAATTTCTGCAAACGTCACAATTGAAACAATCCTGTGGCAAATTCACGCTGTACTCGTCAATAATTTAAAAAATAAAACAGCTTTTATATGATTTGGAACCATTGTACAACCTTGAGGTTTTGAAAAATACTGTTGATTTATTTATTATTATTTTAGGTTTTTAATTATTTCCGATCAGCAGAATCTAATAATAGAGAGAGCAGTTTTTTTTCATGCAAAGAAAGACAACTAATTTCAACTTATGCCTGTCACCTCATCTTCCTTATTTTCACATCTGCTTTTCACCCTTGAGAAAAGAAAACGGGCAGAGGAACGTCTAGAAAATACGTTGTTATTAAGTTAGTATTGAAGAAGCCAGTTATTAAGTTGCTTGGTATTGACAACCTGCTTGGCCTGCGCTGGGTCTGTGTGGTCCACCAGCTGTGCTACGCTGGTCTGCAAGTATTCCAGCGCAGCAACGCGATCGCGTGCCGCCAGCTCATGAAACGCTCGCTCCCGAACCAGGAGGCGGAGCTTATCAAGTGTCGGCGCCAGCGCAGGTCGACGCAACGTCAGTCTCCAGAAGTCATCGAGTCGCGCGGCAGGGAACGCTGCATTGCCTGGGTTACCACCAAACAACAGATGTTGTCCACGTGCCGGGTCCAGCACAAGCTGGTGCGCAAAACGGGGGCACGGGGAGGACACTTCTCGGTAGACACAGCTCCTAGCCAAACAAAAGAACATTTGTTTTTTAATGGTCCAGTCAGTTGATCTCAAATAACATGGGTAGAGCATAGGATCCAGTCAGCTGATCTCAAATAACCTAGATAGAACATAGGATCCAGCCAGCTGATCTCAAATAACCTGGATAGAGCATAGGATCCAGCCAGCTGATCTCAAATAACCTGGATAGAGCATAGGATCTAGCCAGCTGATCTCAAATAACCTGGATAGAACATAGGATCCAGTCAGCTGATCTCAAATAACCTGGATAGAGCATAGGATCCAGCCAGCTGATCTCAAATAACCTGGATAGAACATAGGATCCAGTCAGCTGATCTCAAATAACCTGGATAGAGCATAGGATCCAGCCAGCTGATCTCAAATAACCTGGATCGAACATAGGATCCAGCCAGCTGATCTCAAATAACATGGGTAGAGCATAGGATCCAGTCAGCTGATCTCAAATAACCTGGATAGAACATAGGATCCAGCCAGCTGATCTCAAATAACATGGATAGAGCATAAGATCCAGCCAGCTGATCTCAAATAATCTGGATAGAGCATAGGATCCAGTCAACTGATCTCAAATAACCTGGATAGAGCATAGGATCCAGCCAGCTGATCTCAAATAACATGGATAGAGCATAGGATCCAGCCAGCTGATCTCAAATAACCTGGATAGAACATAGGATCCAGCCAGCTGATCTCAAATAACATGGATAGAGCGTAGGATCCAGCCAACTGATCTCAAATAACATGGATAGAGCATGGGATCCAGCCAGCTGATCTCAAATAACCTGGATAGAACATAGGATCCAGCCAGCTGATCTCAAATAACATGGATAGAGCATAGGATCCAGCCAACTGATCTCAAATAACATGGATAGAGCATAGGATCCAGCCAGCTGATCTCAAATAACCTAGATAGAGCATAGGATCCAGCCAGCTGATCTCAAATAACCTGGATAGAGCATAGGATCCAGCCAGCTGATCTCAAATAACCTAGATAGAGCATAGGATCCAGCCAGCTGATCTCAAATAACATGGATAGAGCGTAGGATCCAGCCAACTGATCTCAAATAACATGGATAGAGCATAGGATCCAGCCAGCTGATCTCAAATAACCTGGATAGAACATAGGATCCAGCCAGCTGATCTCAAATAACCTGGATAGAGCATAGGGTCCAGCCAGCTGATCTCAAATAACCTGGATAGAGCATAGGATCCAGCCAGCTGATCTCAAACAACATGGATAGAGCATAGGATCCAGCCAACTGATCTCAAATAACATGGATAGAGCATAGGATCCAGCCAGCTGATCTCAAATAACCTAGATAGAGCATAGGATCCAGCCAGCTGATCTCAAATAACCTGGATAGAGCATAGGATCCAGCCAGCTGATCTCAAATAACCTAGATGGAGCATAGGATCCAGCCAGCTGATCTTAAATAACCTGGATAGAGCATAGGATCCAGCCAGCTGATCTCAAATAACCTGGATAGAGCATAGGATCCAGCCAGCTGATCTCAAATAACCTGGATAGAACATAGGATCCAGCCAGCTGATCTCAAATAACCTGGATAGAGCATAGGATCCAGCCAGCTGATCTCAAATAACCTGGATAGAGCATAGGATCCAGCCAGCTGATCTCAAATAACCTGGATAGAACATAGGATCCAGCCAGCTGATCTCAAATAACCTGGATAGAGCATGGGATCCAGCCAGCTGATCTCAATTAACCTGGACAGAGCACAGGATCCAGCCAGCTGATCTCAAATAACCTGGATAGAACATAGGATCCAGCCAGCTGATCTCAAATAACCTGGATAGAACATAGGATCCAGCCAGCTGATCTCAAATAACCTGGATAGAGCATAGGATCCAGCCAGCTGATCTCAAATAACATGGATAGAGCATAGGATCCAGCCAGCTGATCTCAAATAACCTGGATAGAGCATAGGATCCAGCCAGCTGATCTCAAATAACCTAGATAGAGCATAGGATCCAGCCAGCTCATCTTAAATGCCTTAAAAACCATGACTGGCCTAGTAGTGTCAACTACCTTTACTGACATTTTTCTAAAAAAGTCAATTTGGTTGTCAACTTTGAAAACAAAAATACTTTTACGCAAAATAAAACAAAGATGGAATCAATGTTTGGTAGCCATGGATACGCTAAGATGCTGGAGATGACAAAGCTTCTAGAAAAAGTCTTCTTATGTTACCACGGGTAAAGTCACAGCCCAGTCCAACGTACGTAGTTCAACTCCAACTCTTGGTACCAAGATGTGTTCCAGTCTCACCAGGCAAGCAACAAGTGCTGCTCACTTACCAAGTGTCTGTCTTGATGTTGTAGACCCAGAACGAATTCTGTGCACTCTCATCCCGCTTCTCCTTGTCCTTGCTTAGTCCCTGGAACATAACACAAGATAACATAGCATCCAGTCAGCTAATCTTAAAAATCATGGATAGAACAGAGGATCCAGCCAGCTGATCTCAAATAACATGGATAGAGCATAGGATCCAGCCGGCTGATCTCAAATAACCTGGATAGAGCATAGCATCCAGCCAGCTGATCTCAAATAACCTGGATAGAACATAGCATCCAGCCAGCTGAACTCAAATAACCTGGATAGAACATAGCATCCAGCCAGCTGATCTCAAATAACCTGGATAGAGCATAGGATCCAGCCAGCTGATCTCAAATAACCTGGATAGGGCATAGGATCCAGCCAGCTGATCTAGGAGAGAGGTTGGAGGGATGAAAGTTAGTACAGCAACTTCACTCGCCTTGCTTATCAACCTCTCGACAGCATGGATTTGTGGAGGAATCCTGTTGTTCGCGTTGTACCGTCCTTCGGAAGGGACGTTAAGCCGCTGGTCCCCTAGGTCTTCGACAGGAGTAGGCTACGTGCCGGCACTGGGTTTTATCTTGGCTTCTAGACTAGGTTAGGTTCATCATCATCCACTCATTCACCGACGCCATTAGACCAGTGCCGCATGATGGCCCGTTGTCACTACAGTGCCGTGTACAACCCCACGAATCTAGACTCGTCGATGGAGTGTGAACTGGTCACTCACCGAGAGCACGTAGATCTCGTCTGCCTCGGGATCGATGGTGGCTCGCTGTGTGAAGCCTGCAGCCGTAGCCACGCCCCCGAGCCGAGCCACTGCCCCGCTGTCGACGTGCACCGAGAAGAAGTCGTTGAGATACTCCCGCTGCCGCTGCCCAGAGAGCACGAAGAGCAGTCGACGACCCTGTAAGGAAACAACAGTGACGGCATGGACTAGGCTTCAGTGACAAATGCAGGGAGACCAGCAATGCCAGCAAGGACAACAAGGTAGCAAGAAATGAAATGAGAATTGAGGAGAAGCAGAGGTGATAAAAGGAAAGTGATAAAGATACAGATGTCAACGATCCTTTCCATCTAATTTCAATAAAGGGGGTGGGCTAGTCTTGGTCTGGGTCTCACTGGGAGCCTGTCATGTATAGCAGACCTTGACAGCGACGGGGTGGGCTAGTCTTGGTCTGGGTCTCACTGGGAGCCTGTCAGGTATAGCAGACCTTGACAGCGACGGGGGGGGGGGGGCTAGTCTTGGTCTGGGTCTCACTGGGAGTCTGTCAGGTATAGCAGACCTTGACAGCGACAGGGTGGGCTAGTCTTGGTCTGGGTCTCACTTGGAGCCTGTCAGGTATAGCAGACCTTGACAGCGACGGGGTGGGCTAGTCTTGGTCTGGGTCTCACTGGAAGCCTGTCAGGTATAGCAGACCTTGACAGCGACGGGGTGGGCTAGTCTTGGTCTGGGTCTCACTGGGAGCCTGTCAGGTATAGCAGACCTTGACAGCGACGGGGTGGGCTAGTCTTGGTCTGGGTCTCACTGGGAGCCTGTCAGGTATAGCAGACCTTGATAGCGACGTGGTGGGCTAGTCTTGGTCTGGGTCTCACTGGGAGCCTGTCAGGTATAGCAGCCCTTGACAGCGACAGGGTGGGCTAGTCTTGGTCTGGGTCTCACTGGGAGCATGTCAGGTATAGCAGACCTTGACAGCGACGGGGTGGGCCAGTCTTGGTCTGGGTCCTAGGTTAGGTTAGGTGGCTTACCGGATGAAACAGCATGGAATGTCCTACACGGGCACGGATCCGGGGGCAGTCCGGGGCTAGCAGGCTCCAGGTGTTGGTAGCGACAGCCCAGGAGTAGAGTCCCGAGAAGACGGGTTCGTCTACCACGCTGGAAGCCAGCTCCCGGCCACCGAACACGAAGAGCGTTCGAGTCTCTGTGTCAAGCGCCAGCTGGTGGTCGAAGACAAGGCGTGGACCTCCCAACGCAGCGGTGTCATCGCATACCAGAGTCCAACGCATCGAGACAAGGTCCAGCATGTGTACCTCACACCTGCGTCATCACATGCTGGTCAGTCATATAACGATCACAAAACAGCTGTCATTTTCACGAGAACTGTATTGGCGTTGAGTGCAGGTTATAGGCAGAGAAACAACGTCAATGTTACAGTCTCTGCGTGAAAGATGGCCGCCAAATGACTACCTTACCGACAAAAATGCAGAGTACCGGAACATCACGTTAAGTGGAGCCACTGTCGTATGAAATTTAATTTCGATATTTCTCGTAGGTTAACTCCCTTTTGAGACTTTTCGTGCTCAAAAAATCTCCATCAATGTTTACCTCAACGATTGATAAACACGTAGCGATATTAAAAAGCGAGTAACCTACGAGAAATATCGAAATTAAATTTCATACGACAGTGGCTCCACTTAACGTGACGTTCCGGTACTCTGCATTTTTGTCGGTAAGGTAGTCATTTGGCGGCCATCTTTCACGCAGAGACTGTAACATCAACGTTCTGTCTCCACCTATAATAACTCAACGACATCGTACCTGAGCTTGTCGGGAGTCCGGGCAGCAGTGTCCAGGTATCTCCCGAGTGTGAACATTTGTCTCCGAGCTGGATCCAGGACCACCTTGTGACAGGACCGAGCTGAAGGTCCTCCGTCTGCTGCGGTGTCAGCTGATAGACAGGTCCAGCCTCCAGCGCCGGTCAGATCAAACCGCCACAGATCAGCAAGATCACGGTTACCATCCCAGCCTCCGAGAAGATACAGCGAATCTGTGACGTTGTCCAGAGCCATCTGGTGGCCACCACGGCGACCAGGACGCTACGCAGAACAATTGGTTGTTAGCATCGAACCAGGCCCTTGTCTCACGGGTCGTTCCACTTTTGCAAATGGGTCAATCCAACGTTATTTTGCATGATTCATTTGCAAAAACCAAGAGTACCGATTTTTTAAACTATTTTATTTTCGACCGTTCATGGGCACTTGCCGCCCAGAACTCTTCAGCTTACTTTTAAAACTCGTATTTGTTTTTGACGTGACTACGTCTTAAAGTGCATTATATAGGGAGGCATGTACGGATTTGCTCTACAAAATGTCCAATGTGTAACAAGCCCTACAGCCTACAGGAAACAAAGGACAGAGTGCAATTTATTATCATTCAATAGTTCAGACTATTCTCTAAAAGTACTTTTTTTTTATTTTCGATAAACTAAATATTGGAAGCGTTATATGGGTTGGCGTTTTTAATGCTCTCCATAAGACCAATGTTAAATTACGCAAAATGGCAAATGTGTAACAACCCCTACAGCTTACGTTTGGCAACAGAACCGTATGAAAGATCATTTGAGAAGAATCATCTCAGATGAAGATCTTTTATGATTTTATGGTTTCTTGCCTGTAAAGTACGGTCAGTACTGTAGTTGACCTACGTGGCTACGCGGTAGTTGAACGAAGTCACGCTTAAATATCGGCCGTATCAATAAGATTCAGCTACACCCGATTTTTCATCACTTAACAAGATCTTTACGTGTATATCAATCGTTGAGGTAAACATTGATGGAGATCTTTTGAGCATGAAAAGTCACAAAAGCGAGTTAACCTACGAGAAATATTGAAATTAAATTTCATACGACAGTGGCTCCACTTAACGTGATGTTCCGGTACTCTGCATTTTTGTCGGTAAGGTAGTCATTTGGCGGCCATCTTTCACGCAGAGACTGTAACATTGACGTTGTTTCTCTACATATAACCTGCACACTCTACTTGTATTACCAACTCACCAGCTCGTGAGGTGCTCCCGTCGGGACCGGCTCCCAGTGAGGTTGGTATTCCTGGTGCGACATATACTCGTCCAGGAGACCGGCTGCAACCAGGAACAAGCTTAGAATAACAGGAACGTCACTAGAATCAGAGTGACTGTGAGTATTCACAGCCTCTTGGTTCTACTCCTTGGAGATCTGTCATTCTAATAAATTACCTCGCGCATTGCAAGCGTTTGCAATTGAAATAAAATTTCATCTTAATGCAGGACGGTTTGATTGGAAGACAATGAACAAGTGAAAGATAAGATTAAGTTTTTTCACCACATCATATATCTGGTTACATGGAAGATCAATTGGGCAGTGACTCAGTCCTGCCAAAAAAATATTGAATGTCACCTTTTTTGTTCTCCATATACATAATATTATTTCACTTCCTGGGTATAAGTACTTCACAAAATAAAGAAAATTGAATTGAATTGACTAGCCTCGTTATGATTGTTTTTAGACTCATGTCTACTTGATCTAAACTTAGCACTTGTTTTAACAAAAACTATTTCAACTGGGTTTTGAATGCCAAGTGAAGAACAACAAAATTTCTTTAATTTTTTAATTTGATGGGAAATTTAGTTGTTCTTTATTTAGCATTTAAAACCCATTACAAATAGTTTATTTTATGACCAGCCTCTTGTTGCTCATGATGCAAGTACCGTACCACTAGCAGCTTCTGCCAGACATTGCTCTGCAGCGACCGGATCTCCGGTCTCTACAACGTCACGATGAAGTCGTTGCAGTAGCGGTGCCTCTAAAGGGGGCGTGGCTTGTACCATCGCGTTGTATGCGTCACGAAAGCCGACCGAGCGCAGATGTTTCATGCAGAGACGAGCCAACGCACGATCACGACGTTGAATCCGCAGGCGAAGTTCTTGACGAACGCTGGACCCAGTCTCGTCCCCGCGTAGTTCTACAAACCTGCACACAAACATAGCAAGCAGTTAGGACATCTCTTTCAATAGGAAACCAATTTTTTTTTTTTCTAAATCCAATTTTGATTAAAATATACCTGATATATAATACTGATAATAACTAAATAATAATCTCAAGGAGATTTCCCTATTACTTGAAAAGTTTAGATGAAATCTTATTTAAATTGCAAACGCTTGCAATGCGCGGGGTATTTTATTATTAACAACACTAAAACCGTCTCAAAAATTGATTCCCTAACGCTGTTTTTGCAATTTAAATACAGATTTCATCCTAATACAGCAACAAATCCAACGTCAAATTGAAGTTATTCGAGTTAGACAGGTTGTGACGTGATATAGCGTCACTAGAATCAGAGTGACTGTGAGTATTCACAGCCTCTTGGTTCTACTCCTTAGAGATCTGTCATTCTCATCAAATACACTAAAATCGTCTCAAAAAGCCAGTGTTCAAGTAACTCAATTGGTTAGAGCAACACCCGCGACAGGTGGAGATCGGGGTTCAAGTAACTCAATTGGTTAGAGCAACACCCGCGACAGGTGGAGATCGGGGTCCAAGTAGCTCAATTGGTTAGAGCAACACCCGCGACAGGTGGAGATCGGGGTCCAAGTAGCTCAATTGGTTAGAGCAACACCCGCGACAGGTGAAGATCGGGGTCTAAGTAGCTCAATTGGTTAGAGCAACACCCGCGACAGGTGGAGATCGGGCTCCAAGTAGCTCAATTGGTTAGAGCAACACCCGCGACAGGTGGAGATCGGGGTCTAAGTAGCTCAATCGGTTAGAGCAACACCCGTGACAGGTGGAGATCGAGGTCTAAGTAGCTCAATTGGTTAGAGCAACACCCGCGACAGGTGGAGATCGGGGTCCAAGTAGCTCAATTGGTTAGAGCAACACCCGCGACAGGTAGAGATTGGGGTCCAAGTAGCTCAATTGGTTAGAGCAACACCCGCGACAGGTGGAGATCGGGGTCCAAGTAGCTCAATTGGTTAGAGCAACACCCGCGACAGGTGGAGATCGGGGTCCAAGTAGCTCAATTGGTTAGAGCAACACCCGCGACAGGTGAAGATCGGGGTCCAAGTAGCTCAATTGGTTAGAGCAACACCCGCGACAGGTGGAGATCGGGGTCCAAGTAGCTCAATTGGTTAGAGCAACACCCGCGACAGGTGAAGATCGGGGTCCAAGTAGCTCAATTGGTTAGAGCAACACCCGCGACAGGTGGAGATCGGGGTCCAAGTAGTTCAATTGGTTAGAGCAACACCCGTGACAGGTGGAGATCGGGGTCCAAGTAGCTCAATTGGTTAGAGCAACACCCGCGACAGGTGAAGATCGGGGTCCAAGTAGCTCAATTGGTTAGAGCAACACCCGTGACAGGTGGAGATCGGAGTCCAAGTAGCTCAATTGGTTAGAGCAACACCCACGACAGGTGGAGATCGGGGTTGGAGTCCCCGTTTGGGCATTTATTTTAAGACGTTAATAAAACGGTAATGTATTTCCAAGTGTTGGAAACAACAGACCCTGAACGACAGCTCACCATATGGAGAAGTTGAAGCTCGGGCCCCACGACTCAAGTGGCACCAGCTTGACGTAACGGCACGGAAACGGAGCTCCGCTGGGAGACTTGCGTAGCGTGAACATCTCGGCGACAGCATCGTTACGTAGACCGGCTTCTAGCAGCGCTGTCAGCCCGCGATCCTCCGACATTCCACCGAGCACTTGGAACCTGAAACAAACCAAGAAGCTGTGAGTCGTGATGAGTTTACATAGCAACGCAAGCGGAACATAACCGGAAATTATTTTGAAAAATCTAGTTTAAATTATGAAAAGAAGACAAATTGGCACAAAATGTGTTGAATCCGCGGCGGATCAAAGATATAGCAACAATCTCATCCGAGGTTATTTCTGATTCTACGCTACATTAAATGTAATTAATTAATCGTGCAATTAGTACATCGCGGACAATCGCTCTTCTGTTTATATGTTCAAGCCACATTTAAAATATATTGTCTTGCGTAGATGAACTCAATTTATTATTCCATCAAGTTTTGCTTGCAGAATATGTACCAACATGTGCTGCCCTCTGAACTTAACTCTGCTTAACATGAAATCTCTGGCGAATCAAAAAGTAGTGAAAAGCTGATACGTACCGTTTCAGATTGCAAACGTGTGTTTTTTCAAACTTTCCGAAGCAGATCGTGTGGACGAGCGCCGGTCTTGCCAACTTTAGAAGCAGAAACTGTGGAGCTGCGTTTGAGTCAGAAGACCACCGACTGGCCTGGTCTCCGGGACGATCCTCCAGGATGTTCCTAGAAACAATTGCTATGAAGTAACAGCAGCCAAAGCATAATCTTCCGTCTCACACACTCTAGAAAGAAGTAGCGAGCATGTACTTGTGTTCTCAACTTTAACCCCCTGCAATTTCATCAGCCAAATAATTGTGGAAGTATTAAAAATGTGGACGTTTTTGAGAACGTAGAAGTGTTGATAATAATAAAATACACCACGCATTGCAAGCGTTTGCAGTTTAAATCATATTTTAAATGAAATTTTCAAAGTTTTCAAAACAATTTCCATATTTTTTTATTTAATTTCAACTAAAACACAAAAAACAGAAAGTATCGTAAGAAGTTTGTGAGGCACCCCTGTCCAAAGAAAAATAAAGGAATAAAGAACAAAATAAAGTAACCTAATCTCAAATTGCATTGACCGTTTGACAAGATTGTTCCTGGAAGTTCAATTCCTGTTGTACGTAAATCTATCTTTTATCTGAAGGTTGATGAAAATTTGTAATTGGGAACAAGAGGAATATATTTGAAGGTACTTGTTTTTATTTTTGTTGCTTGCATAATTTTCGCTGGCTTTTTTTGGTGTTGTCCTGGTAAATTTTGTTTGATAGCAAATCTGCAGCCGGATTTGTTATCACCATGGCAACAGCTCAAGAAAATCTAAAATTTGAATTGGCTGGTCAATTGAAACTCTGAAACTCTCCTCTGTGGATCCAGCCTCTTCTGTTTTAAGTTTGAGTCAATGACTATAGATGCTTTAAGGATTTGAAGGCTATAAACTGTCACGATATTCTAATTGGGATGTATTTTCGAGATAGTCTCATCCCCCTTTTTTTCTTTACCAGACCAATCATTGCCCCGTTTGCTCTTTTCTGTGTTTAAATAATTATCTCTCACTTCCATGGTGATGCCACGCTTCAAAACTCCATGCCGTATATGAGTTTAGCCCCAAAGTTGGCGAAGTACGCTGACTTGACGGCTTTTGTATTGAAGGTTTTCAGAGAGAAACGTGCCCTTCTGATGTTTCTTGCCAGTTCACTGCATTGCTAACTTCAGTCTAATCTCTGGAGACTAATCCACAAGGCACCGTTTACGCTAAGCCCCCATAAATGTGTAGGTAAAGTTGTCATTGCCACTGTAACAACTCTAAAAATGTGATAAAACTGTCTGTGAATGGTTAAAAAGTTTAAAACTTTGAGTGTCAACTGAGACTAGTAGATCCAGCAACAGAAATATTGTTTTAATGCTGTGAATAAGTTCTTTTTCTTCTGCATTGGATATAGTTTGAATTTTGCATGTTTCTCCTTCTGGCCAGAGCTTTAATTGAAGTGTTGGGCAACACTCAACACCACTGAGTTCGAACAAGAATCGTACGTCGCTAAAATAGCACTTACTGGGGCTCGTAGTTGGCGCTGTGACTCGAGCATTTGTGTACAGTGAAGTCGAGGCGCTTGCAATCTTCGCTGGAGACTGAGTCTTTCAGGTTAAATCCGTCCAGAGACCACATAGCAGCGATGTTGAGCCCACAGTGAGAAGGGCTTCAAATGAACACTTTTAAATGTCAACGCTTCCAAGACTCGTTATGCTGTCCTTGCGTCGCGACGACGGTCAATCGCTACTGGAGGCGTCGGAGCCCGACTTCTTCCCGAAAAAGTCAACGACGCTGTGATGCTAGCGCTGAAGACGGGCAGGCCAAGATACGTTTGGTACCAAGGAAATTTAGTGACCTATACAGAAAGAATAAACCACAGAAAAATAACGCGGCATAAAAGTAGCATACAAAGTTTCAGATCAACAGTGCCCTAGGCATAGAAACAGCTGTTTTTAGCATGGAGTATTTATTAAGTATAAAGAGAATATGTATACATCTACTTTGCTGGGAATTGTAACCATATTACTCTTTTGGGTGCATAGCAGTCAAACGTTGTAGTACCTATGGTAGTACCAAGGAATAAGCTATATTATTTTCTCTAAGGTAGTACCAAGTTTTGGAACGGCTGGTTTTGATTCTAGGCAACTTGCGACTAGTAAAATCTGTGTTATGATTCTAACTCGACATAAAGCTTGTGCGAGTTATACAAGATTGAGCAGCAAGAAAGCTTTAGTGGGACAAACACAGCTTGTTTAATTTCCTAGACAGATTTTTTGACAGAAAAATTGTGGTTTGTGGGCAGGGCTGCTTTTTATTAAACCAATCAATAAAATCAATCAATAGTAATTTTGGAGACGGACTCTTTCTAAAGTATACATAATATTACACAACAAAATATGTGATAAACACTATAACTTACGCTCAGCAGAGTTAATTGTCGAAGAGCTCCAAAAATCCCACAGCAAACATCAGCTGGACATTTCCATAATTTTCACTCGATTAATTTTACTGTGAAAGGATCTTTGCTCCTAAGCATTCCAGGGACTAATTTACTTTAAACACCAGAACGATGTTATATTTTTATTATTGTTTCATTTTATTCTGAAGTCGATTGATTTCGTGGAATGCATTTCCACGAAATCAATCGACTTCAGAATAAAATGAAACAATAATAAAAATATAACATCGTTCTTTTGAGCAATTCACTATTATCTAATTGACCTTTTTTTTTGTCGTTCAAAAATTCATTAATTTTAATTTTGTAATAACGCAAAACCCTTCAGCCAATCTGCTCGCCTCGACAGCCTTGCAAGGGAATTACTTTGAAAACTGTCACTAAGCGTTGATAAAGTCCAAGCCAGTCGTCCTATGGTGCCGGGAGCTGGCCAATCAGCAAGCTTTACTACATGCGCCCGACTTGCATATAAACGACGAAAAAGTGCATTTAAAGCGCAGATAAAAGGGATTTATGCCCATAATATGTTTTGTTAAATCCCCCGCATCAGTTACATGCATTGTGGTCAACGGTATCAGTCGAAAACCAGGAATAAATATAAATATAGCCGTCTCTGTTGTTTCTGCTTTGTTCAGGAAATATGCCTTCCAATCTCTTCTTATTTAGATCCCAAATGAAGAGAACCGATTTAAAATAAAAGCGTATGAGCCAGCAAATCCCTGGCAGTGTTTCACCGTGCAAGAGAAATGACTTCAACTCAACACAAATTACTCCGTTTCGTACGACATTCTGCTCTGTAAGATATTTGTTGATCCAAACATAACCTACAATAGGAAAAGGTTAACAGTTGAACTAGTTGGGGAAAAGGGAATGAAACTAACCAAAGTACAAAAGACAGGACATTCACGCCAAAGCCTTTATCGTGTGTAAGTTGGGTTTCTGTCTTTCCTATTCCTCAATAAACCTCCAATATACATTTCAAATCGCTTTAAATGCAGAGATAGTCCCCGGTCCCCTATGCTGGATTCTGGTCTCCGGTCCCCTATGCTGGATCCTGGTCTCCACTCCCCTATGCTGGATTCTGGTCTCCGGTCCCCTATGCTGGATTCTGGTCTCCGGTCCCCTATGCTGGATCATGGTCTCCAGCTCCCTATGCTGGATCCTGGTCCTTGTATTAAAGATATCCTATGCTGGATCCTGTTCCTTGTACTTAAGATAGTTCAGGAATCGTTTTGGCCGGGGCATTCCGTACGCAGCCAGCCTATTCTCAGTGAACGGGCCCTCAGCAGCGGTTACGTTGTCGTGGTTACGGTGCCCGAGGTCACGTTCGCGGTTGCGTGGCTTGGACTTCTTCTTTGGTTGCGCGACGGCGGCAATCGGTTCTCGCTTCTCTTGGAGCTTGAGGTTCTTACGCTTGCGTCGGGTCGTTCCGGCCTCGTCTTCTTCCCCATCCTGCTTCCTCTTCTTTGCTTTCCCTTGCTTTACACTGCCTTCTGTCATTTCCCCCTTCTCTGCTGGCTCCACTTTCTTAACTTTCTTCTCTTTGTTTCTTCTCTTCGTTTCTGTTCCCTGGCTCTCTACCACCAACATTGTTTCTGTTTGTTTCTCTTCCTTACGATGCTTCTTCTTTTTCTTTTCCTCACCATTTTGATGCACAATTTTATTTTTTTGAACTCTTGCTTGCTTCGTTTCTTTCTTTGTATTCAGTCCTGTTTCATTCTGCTGCTGCTTCTTCTTTATCTTCTTCTTTATCTCCCCATTTTCAAGCACGTAATGAATTTCACTTCTATCACCCATCGCTGTTAAATTTGTTTCCACTTCACTTGCTTCCTCTGTCTTATTCTTCTTCTTTTTCTTCTTTTTTATTTCTCCATTTTCCAAAGCATTATCAATTTCCCTTCTGTCATTAATTCCTGTTAAATTTGTTTCCACTTCACTTGCTTCATCTGTCTTATTATTCTTCTTCTTCTTCTTTACATCTCCATCTTGTTGCTCTGCCTCGTGTTCTCTGCCCTCACCGTCCCCCCGACGCTTCTTCTTGCCGCCAGCTTTCTTCTTCTTCTTCTTCTGTTCCGCACCTGGCCCCTCCCACACTGGCCGATCCCCCTCAGGCCCCTCCCACTTCTCCCTCTCCTGGTAAAGACTTGACAGCACCTTGCGCTTGAACTGCTCGTTCTTTCCACGCTGCTTGTAACTGAAACCAAGGAAACAAAGGCAAGTGTTAGTTCATCAATATAGAAGATCAGTAGGGCAGTGACTCAGTCCTGTCAAAGCCTTTTTTGTTCTCCGTATACATTATATTATTTCACTTCCTGAGTATATGTATTTTACAAAATAAAGAAAATTGAATTGAATTGAATTCCAGCTAAACTCCTGTCGGCTTCCAAGGGGCACAGAGGACATGAGTCTCATTTTGAAGAATTTACATTTGCATTTGATGCGATATTTTAGCTCAACGTCCAAAGAAAGGCGTGTTTTTCCCTTCGAAACAAAATCAAAACAAAACAGAGCACATTGTTGATGTAATTTCCAAGATCGCAGGAACGACCGCCGAGCAATTTTAAAAAGTCGCTCATGAACGTGAATACAATTTTGATGGTTGTTTTAAGTTTGCATGCAAAGACCGCACTTATTTTTCAAGTGGCCAACAAAAATGGCCGACTCAGAGCCTTCTGGGTGATTGTTGATAGAAGGCTCTGGCTGCCAATTCACATGCACTTCACCAAAACTCATTTTAACCGGAATAAACTCTGCTTTTATTTAATGGCACACTTACGTGGTTTATGTTGTGTTAAAGACGAATCAGGTTCAACTTACAGAAGAAGAAGAAGAAGAAGACGTAGAGTGAGTTTCTCAACAAGTGCCGAGATGTTGCAGTTTAGTTGGTAGCATTGGGATGGTAGGGTGTAAGTTGGTAGTTCTGTGGTCAGCAGAGTTTGACAGTTGAAAGTAGTTGTCACCGAGGAAACTGAACTTGTTTACCGTGGGTCTAGTCAGGCCAGGGGGGTCGGGCCAGAGGGGTCGGGCCAGGGGGGTCGGGCCAGAGGGGTCGGGCCAGGGGGGTCGGGCCAGGGGGGTCGGGGGAAGTGTTAGGGCGTTGACCTACTAAAGATACTACGGCGCTGAAGACAGTTGTAAAGTTTCAAAAGTTGCAGAAATCTCTAAACCTACTGAAACCCACCGTGCAAACAATAATTTATCTGTCCGGTGGGCAAGCTTGGGGTGTAGTAAAGTTGGTTCACCTGATTTGGTCATTACGTTCCGCCGCTTCAGAACGCAGACGCACGGCCTTCTTGAGTGACGCCCACTGATTCAACTCCTTGTCATCGGCCGCTAGGATCTCATCGATTGAAAGACCAAAGTCGTTCGGCGGCACCTGGCGATATTTGAACCTGAAAAACACATCAAGAAAATCACAGGCTGGTAGTGACTCAAACACAGGGTGGATCAAGATGGATCAAGATCTTTGCCTTTAAAGTTCAGCAACAAAAGTTAGAGCAACACCCGCGACAGGTGGAGATCGGGGTTTGGGCATCTATTTTTGAGATGTTTACAGTGTTGTTAATAACAAATGAAGTTGGCCGTGCACTGGAGTCAAGTTTTGTTTACCGGCACGGCAGGTCCCCGATGATGTCTTCAAAGTCCATCTTGTAATACTCATCAACGAACGCGTCGAACGTGCCGTGAGCCGGGTCGAAGGTCGGGTGAGGTTTTGCCAGCGCAGCCCAGAGAACCGGCATCTTGCGCTTGCGCTGGCGCTTGGACTTAGCGGGAGCTGAAACACCAGCGCATCTTGTTAGACAACCAGCGCAATGCAGGACAGCAAGGCAAGCTTTTCAAAAACAAAAACTATTTGAAATGTGTTTTGAATGGCAAGTGAAGAACAACTAAATTGTTCTGGAAATTGTGGAAATTTAGTTGTCCTTTACTTGGCATTGAAAACCCATTTCAAATAGTTTTTGTTAAAACAAGTGCTTAGTACTATGATGGTTTTTAGACTCATGTCTACTTGATGTAAACTTAGCACTAGTTTTAACAAAAACTATTTCAACTGGGTTTTGAATGCTAAGTGAAGAACAACTAAATTTCCCAACGTTTCGTAACTTGTACCTGTTACTTTATCAAGGGTTAGAGTAGTCCTGACAATTTTACAATAACAAAAGAACCACACAAAATTATAACAATTACCTAAAATGTAATCTACAGCCTCCAGTTGTTCTCTTTTCTCGAAGTCTTGCTAATCAATCTTCCAACTTCCCACGTTTCTCCCCATAGAGATTCATTATGATTGCTTTTACACTTGTTATTTATGTTGTTCTTGTTATTGGAAAATTGTCAGGACTGCTCTAACCCTTGATAAAGTAACAGGTACAAGTTACAAAACGTTGGGAAATTTAGTTGTTCTTCACTTAGCATTGAAAACCAAGTTGAAATAGTTTTTGTTAAAGCACGAGATTGTTTGACTAGTTGTTTGTATTTGAACTAAAATCTCATGTTTTCGTAATGTTGTAATTCTATACAAACAATGTACGTACCTTGCTGCTTTAGTTGGCTTGTAATGAATCACTTGATTGCTGTTTTAAAAGCAAGTTACAAATCATATCGGTACGTGAACCTATTTGTATAACACAACTTTAATAATGACAATTGCTTACCAGTAGTTGGGTCATAATCAGCATCCATGTTGAACTCTGAATCCTCACAGTGAACCTCTTCTTCTTCCCCGTCACCAGCTTCATCCCGGTCGTCGGATTGGTTAGCTTGACCGGCGCTGGATCCTGATTGGCTAGCTCGGCCCACGCTGGATCCTGATTGGCCAGCTTGGCCCACGCTGGCCCCTGATTGGCCGTAATCATCCCAGCGCTCCATGTCAGCATCGTCGTCGAGATCGGAGAACTCTGGTTTCTTGTCGTCAGCGTTGTCTGCGTAGAACGGGTCGTTGAATAGCGACTGCATGCGTGCGTCGTGTTTGTTCGGGTCAAACTCTCCCTCAACGTCAGAGTCCTGCAAATATATCATATTTATCGTAGGTTACTCCCTTTTAAATATGTCACATGTTTATCAATCGTTGAGGTAAACATTGACGGAGATCTTTTGAGCGTAAAAAGTTACAAAAGCGAGTTAACCTACGAGAAATATCGAAATTAAATTTCATACGACAGTGGCTCCACTTAACGTGACGTTCCGGTACTCTGCATTATTGTCGGTAAGGTAGTCATTTGGCGGCCATCTTTCACGCAGAGACTGTAACATTGACGTTGTTTCTCCACCGAGAACCTGCACTCAACGCTAGCATCGTACCTGGAAAGCCAGCGTGTCGTTGCCAGTGACTTTCTTGAGAGCCTCGATGCGATCCTGAATCTCCTTGCGCTTCAACGCCTTCAACTGCATCAACTCTTGCACCTGCACCTCCCTACGTTGCTCTTTGTGGCTCTTGGTGGCCTGCCGTCGCTCCTTCCTGGGAACACATCAAGGATTAGGTACAAGACCCTGGCGTCGCTCCTTGCTAAGCAGGATCAGCTGGCTGGATCCTATGCTCTATCCAGGTTATTTGAGATCAGCTGGCTGGATCCTATGCTCTATCCAGGTTATTTGAGATCAGCTGGCTGGATCCTATGCTCTATCCAGGTTATTTCAGATCAGCTGGCTGGATCCTATGCTCTATCCAGGTTATTTGAGATCAGCTGGCTGGATCCTATGCTCTATCCAGGTTATTTGAGATCAGCTGGCTGGATCCTATGCTCTATCCAGGTTATTTGAGATCAGCTGGCTGGATCCTATGCTCTATCCAGGTTATTTGAGATCAGCTGGCTGGATCCTATGCTCTATCCAGGTTATTTGAGATCAGCTGGCTGGATCCTATGTTCTATCCAGGTTATTTGAGATCAGCTGGCTGGATCCTATGCTCTATCCAGGTTATTTGAGATCAGCTGGCTGGATCCTATGCTCTATCCAGGTTATTTGAGATCAGCTGGCTGGATCCTATGCTCTATCCAGGTTATTTGAGATCAGCTGGCTGGATCCTATGCTCTATCCAGGTTATTTGAGATCAGCTGGCTGGATCCTATGCTCTATCCAGGTTATTTGAGATCAGTTGGCTGGATCCTATGCTCTATCCAGGTTATTTGAGATCAGTTGGCTGGATCCTATGCTCTATCCAGGTTATTTGAGATCAGCTGGCTGGATCCTATGCTCTATCCAGGTTATTTGATGTCAGTGCAACTGATATGTCTCACCTGCGGTTATCCTTGAGTCGTACAGAGTTCTCCATCGTACGAGGGAAGGACTTGATGAGCGTTGAGTCGGGTTCTTCAAAGCGGAAGTTGAAGCGACGTTCAAAGTCTTCCATCTTCTCAACAACCCCCTCGTCATCTGACAGCTTTAACTGCACACAGAGAGAAATCTCAAGACTCAACTCCGATGGTAGTAAGTGGTTAGAGAGCAGATCCATGGATTGGTACTAATTATAGTTGGCTCAGACATCAAACTGGTACCACTCAGCTAACTTGGTTTTCGTATTTACTTTTAGTGCAACTTCTGGTCTATTTTATGCTAGTTTTGACTACCAGTCAAAAAGACCGAATTTGTGATTATTAATAAATTTGATTGCCGAGTCTAGGTTGTCACGTGCCTCTGAATAAACTGCGATTTCTATTAAAACAGAAATGTTAGTTTTTAAGCAAAAATATTTTTTACATTTTTCATCAAATTTGAACTCTTTTTTTTTTGGAGAGTTCTCTTGGGAGATTCCGGGAAGATAATTTTTTGGTATACCTCAGATGTTTGCAACATGTGATAAACATTTCAGCTCGATATAGCGCCGTTGAAGCTTATTTCATCTTTTATTCTCAACTTGCTTCGCCTATAGTTTGTAAAGTTTATTACTAAATCGATAGTTTTATTGATGAAATTACTAAGTCGCAAACTAAGATGTCAAATTGCTGGCACGAGATATTAGAGATTGCTCGGGAAAAACCTCGATCCTTGACAAGTAAAAGAAGACGTCGACTCGAGAATTTGATTTTCTTGCCTTCGAGTTGCTCAGTAATTGTAGTTTATATTATTGCATTTTCCAAACCCAGGACGAGAAAGTATCAAAATTAGAAACCAAGAGTAATCATGACAACACAACGCAATGCACATTGGTTGGATCCCAGATCCAGCACCTGGGATGTAACCTGAATATGACATCTGGGATGTAACCTGAATATGACATCTGGGATGTAACCTGAATATGACATCACCGATACCAAGGGAGATGAACCATTTATCCTACGTGGTGCTAGCGCTCTCCAGGGATAGCATTCTCTAATTCTGGCAGAGAATTCTTTAGTGTAGTTGGGATCCCATAAAGATGGAACATCCGTACAAATATACCTGTAGTTAAATTAAGTGTCTCTGACAGTTTTGATCTTGCTTAGAAATCCGAACACCAAACACGGAAAATGAACGCAACTCATTAAAACGTGGCATTATCTGGTAATGTTTTATAGTAATTGCCCTACGTACTTCATCACCGATCAGCCCCCCGCTGGCCATGTACGGCTTGCCAAGAACGTAGTTCTTCAAGAACGCTTCTCCCTCTGCCAGCTGCGGGTCCGTCCAGTAGTCCCTCAGCGGCTTCAGATCGGCCTCCACTTTCTCGTCGTCAAGTTGCCCCGCTTTGCCTTGAAGCCACGACGCATAGGAAGCCTCCTCTGCCGCCATGTCAGCCGGCTTGCGCTTACGTGGGGCAAGCAGACCCTCGGTGTCTGAGTCAGAATCCACTGCAGTTCGAAAAGAAGCCACTAGATCACGTTGTTCTTGCGCCTGAAAAAACACAACAGCACAGCTTTAACAACTTCTACAGCGGCTGGTAGCAGGTAAAACTGGCTCAAATTTTGTGCAGAGTCACAAACCATCGATGGTGATAGTGATCGTTGAACAGCTCCGGGGTCGTCCTCGTCCACGTCGATACCGCCGTGCTCCAGAATACGGCGCCGCTCAAACTCTCGGAGGAACATTGGCTTCTCGGTCTTGGCACGTTCCAGTGCAGCCTCGTCTCGTTTGTCAAAGAATCTGTGATTTGCATCGTACAAAGTCGAGTCATCTCGCTTGAGACAAGCCAAGGTGTGGAAAAAGTTCTTCTCCACTTGCGGCGTCAACTCGATGCCCAGTTCGTCCTCCTCGGAGCTCGAGCCACCATCGTCATCCTGGTCTCCGTAGCGAGCTTTTACTGCAGAAGAAAACACCAATTAAAAGGGAGTACTTGCTAGGACTACCACATGGCCACGACATAACCTATAAATTACATACGTGTCTCTAAGACTTCCTTTTGTCGCCAACCATCGTAATTCTTAGCGTATTTAGTTTCAAGATTTAATTTCATCTCCGTATCGGATTCGGAATCCCCATCGAAAAGTTTTGCCATCTTCGCTTTGCTTTTCGAAACCGTTGGCCAAACCGAGCAAATTCACTCGGGTAAAACGCAGGTTCGCCTGTTCACCACCCGCTGTCGTGCGTTGTGCCAGCGCTGCCGGTCCCGAACCACCGCTAAATTCAAACAAACGCTCCAATTTCTGCTCATTAATCTATGACTGCTTTCATCGTCTCATATTTAGCATTGACTAGTAGCGTTGAGTGTGTAAATATTACACTTTCAACGCTCTACTACCTAAGAGCTACACAACCATTCCTATCTCCGAGCTAGTATACTTGCCAGTACTAGGAACTAAGCTAGAACCACCGATCTTATTGTGAGGACAAAGATAGTAATGCAACTATTATCGAATTGTCAAGTATTGTTTGTATGACACCTATGACAAGGCTATGCAAGCTGTTTTATGTGTCAGTTTAGGTAATCTCTACCCGCGGAGGCGGGTCAGCTTATCTCTAAGCGTTATCTGAACGCGTTATCTTTGCCCAACACTGCTAGCCGACCTGTCGATGTCCTGCCAGTAGGTACATCTTAGGCCCAGGAGGCAATTGCCATCTCCGCCGACGAGAGGACTGAATTCCACCCGCCGAACGTGTCTAGTGAATATCTGTGTAGGTGTCTTCAGAATTGAAACAAGATCAACTTCAGATCTAGTTCAGTTGAGCTGGACCAGGAAGCTGCACGAGCACGGTTCATGATGGTTGGCAACATGTGTTTTAAATTGAATGGCCGTTTCTAAAACTTGGCTAAAATGTTTAAAAGCTGAGTTGCTGCATAGAGATGGTTTACTCAAATTTTCATACTTTTTGTCGGCCGAATGGTCCTGGCATCGTTAGTATTTTCAAATTCTTCTATGAGTAGGTAATTGGATTATTATTATTATTTGTGGTGTTTAACGACGCACTGTTTTGACATCTGGCCATGTGGCACTGGTCTAATGGCGTCGGTGAATGAGTGGATTATGATGAACTTAACCTAGCCTAGAAGGGAGGAGGGGAAACCCGGTGCCGGCACGTAGCCTACTCCTGTCGAAGACCAAGGGGACCACCGACTTAACGTCCCTTCCGAAGGACGGTACAACGCGAACAACAGGATTCCTCCACAAATCCATGCTGTCGAGAGGTTGATAAGCAAGGCGAGTGAAGTTGCTGTACTAACTTTCATCCCTCCAACCTCTCTACCGAACAGAACTGGTCATGTGTATGATGGTCACCCATCCAATACCTGACCCAGCGTAGTGTTGCTTAACTTTCATCCCTCCAACCTCTCTCCCGAACAGAACTGGTCATGTGTATGATGGTCATCCATCCAATACCTGACCCAGCGCAGTGTTGCTTAACTTTCATCCCTCCAGCCTCTCTCCCGAACAGAACTGGTCATGTGTATGATAGTCACCCATCCAATACCTGACCCAGCGCAGTGTTGCTTAACTTTCATCCCTCCAACCTCTCTCCCAAACAGAACTGGTCATGTATATGATGGTCACCCATCCAATACCTGACCCAACGCAGTGTTGCTTAACTTTCATCCCTCCAACCTCTTTCCCGAACAGAACTGGTCATGTGTATGATGGTCACCCATCCAATACCTGACCCAGCGCAGTGTTGCTTAACTTCGGTGATCTCACGAGAACCGGCAAACCCCACATTGTGTGCAACAAGTGGCTTAACCTAATTTTAATGACCCAGTCACAATTAATTTCAACCCTCCGCCACTGCAGCGCCACTGCAGCAACAATGACGTCACCCTCGCAGTCAGTGGTCGAGCTACAGTGTTCACCATGCACCGACACCGAGCTGTTGCGCGTGCAAAACGCGACCCAGCACTGAGATGCGCACACCGCGCCACTGGCGGCGTCTTGCTGCACTATCGGCATTGGCCACGTGGGCACTGTTAGCACTGGTGCACGCCCATCTGGGTCTAATCGGCGCCCGTTGGATGCGCCTGGTGGAGAAACGCCTGCCACCGCCACACGCCACGCCCCCAAGCCTCGACGCCATTGGCTACGTGCAACGTGCGGCCTGCGCGCCGGCCAATGAAAGCGCGTCGCGAGACTTTGCTGGCCTGCTATTGGTCGTGTCGCATGCTGGCAGCACGCATGCGCGGGAAGCGATGCGGGCTGCCTACCCGGTGCAGGTGCTAGACTTCTTTGGGCTGCGTCGGGTTTTCCTGCTCGGGACTCTTCACGAGGATCGGGAACCCGATGACAGTTACTTGTCTGTTGCGCAGGCGGATCTGCGCAGGGAGCAGGAGCTGCACCAGGACATAGTGCAGGTTGGTCCTTGGTCTGAGCTGTCAGAGATGTTCAATCAGGCCTAGCAGGTCATTATGCCCTTACCTTGCCCTAACCTTGCCCTTACCTTGCCCTTACCTTGCCCTTACCTTGCCCTTACCTTGCCCTTACCTTGCCCTTACCTTGCCTTTACCTTGCCCTTACCTTGCCCTAACCTTGCCCTAACCTTGCCCTTACATTGCCCTTACCTTGCCCTAACCTTGCCTTTACCTTGCCTTTACCTTGCCCTTACCTTGCCCTAACCTTGCCCTAACCTTGCCTTTACCTTGCCCTTACCTCGCCATTACCTTGCCCTTACCTTGCTCTTACATTGAATATCGTCACGTGTATATCAATCGTTGAGGTAAACATTGACGGAGATCTTTTGAGCATGAAAAGTTTCAAAAGCGAGTTAACCTACGAGAAATATTGAAATTAAATTTCATACGACAGTGGCTCCACTTAACGTGATGTTCCGGTACTCTGCATTTTTGTCGGTAAGGTAGTCATTTGGCGGCCATCTTTCACGCAGAGACTGTAACATTGAGGTTGTTGTTATATTTGTTTCAACAGGTGGCGCTAGTGGAGCGTTATTCTTCTCTGAGCACCAAGACGTTGCTCGGGCTGCGCTGGTCACGTGACTTCTGTCCACCGCGCATGCGTGCGCTCGTCAAGCTCGACGAAGACGCGATCGTTGATTTGCTGCGGCTGCGCGCGCTTCTTGATGACGTCACACCTGACGCTGCGCATGCGCTCGGAAGACTCGAACATTCGCAGACTGATTTCTTGCTCGGCTTGCTTTACGTGGTCACACGTGCTGCTCTGGTGAGCGATTAGAGCAACACCCGTGACAGGTGGAGATCGGGGTCCAAGTAGCTCAATTGGTTAGAGCAACACCCGCGACAGGTGGAGATCGGGGTCCAAGTAGCTCAATAGGTTAGAGCAACACCCGTGACAGGTGGAGATCGGGGTCCAAGTAGCTCAATTGGTTAGAGCAACACCCGCGACAGGCGGAGATCGGGGTTCAAGTAGCTCAATTGGTTAGAGCAACACCCGCGACAGGTGGAGATCGGGGCCCAAGTAGCTCAATTGGTTAGAGCAACACCTGTGACAGGTGGAGATCGGGGTCCAAGTAGCTCAATTGGTTAGAGCAACACCCGCGACAGGTGGAGATCAGGGTCCAAGTAGCTCAATTGGTTAGAGCAACACCCGCAACAGGTGGAGATCGGGGTCCAAGTAGCTCAATTGGTTAGAGCAACACCCGTGACAGGTGGAGATCGGGGTTTGAGTCCCCGTTTGGGCATCAACTTTTGAGACGTTTATAATGTTGATAATAATAAAATAATGCGTATTATATCTTGTGAGTCGTGAATGGATTGCATTTTTGTGAGCAGCCGCTGCTCGTGTCGGCCGCTGCGTCGACGCCGCTGCACCCCAACGAAGACATCCACGTGACCGGCTACGTGGCAGACCGCGCAGGCGTACAGCGCATCGACCTCGGCAGCCTCATTACACCAGACACTGACCTGCGCTGTTGCGCTGGTTGGACCTGCGCACGTCTCGCTGCACAGCTGCGCGGACACGGTGCGCGCGGTGACCATGCACGTGCGCAGTATGATGTCGCGCAGCACGTGGCTCAGTGCGCAGTCTCCGGCTGCTGGACGCGGCCCTCGTGGCTGGCGAATGTTTGGCGTTGCAGCTGACAAAAGGCGATCACTCATTCCGGGAAAAGTTTGGTCTGCTCTACATTTAAATTCAAGAAACACGCGTTATTTTTACGTGTTGGTGAACAATTTATTTGGAAATGGCGTTCAGCAGAATGTAGGTTCATTCACAGAATCTTATCATTCTGAAAAATAAAAGCCAAATACACAAGCTCATAATTATGACAACGCAAAGCGATAGCAAGACTAAGCTTAGCTAAGCTCAGGCAACGCTAGCCTTTGTCAGGCAGCGCCGACAAAGCATAGCGAGAGTATAGAAATTGTTTCAATGTTTTTCACCATCAGGCACGGCTTCCTTGTTCCCCCCAAGAAAACACACACGATCTAGAACAGCACCTGAATTCAATTGAAAGCGTACCCAACTGTTTCATTACAAATTAACTAGTGCAGGAATCTGCTGCAGTATTTGGCTGCAGTGACTGCACGTGCATGTTTTCTTTTGAGCTGTCACATGGCCACAGAAAATGCATGGGAGCAAAGCAAGCGAGTCTTAACTATATATCTGAAAAAATTGTCTTTTGTAGTAAATTAAAGCTTCCTAGAAAGTTTCACGTCGGGTTTCTCACCAGTTTTTAGGATAACACATATTTTATCTCAATTTTTATCTCAATGTCCAATTTTTCCAAGTGGCCCCGTATTCACGAAACAAAACATATATTTTAGAATTGTTTCTTGGAGTAGTATGAAAGTTACATAATGTTTCTTGCGTTTCACTGCGATCTTACCTGCGCACGCTGCAACTTTCTGGAGATTTGTAATTACCTAGCAAGTAAGTATTTAGTAGGTACAATGATGAAATATAGTTTTTGAATTTTAAGCCCGAGCAGCCCCTGAAAGTTGGACCAATCGAGAGAGAGTTTTCAGTGCAAACATTACAGTAAATACAGATTCACATGCAAAAAAACAGACAATTTCGAGATGAAATCATTTTTATCTCAAAAATTTGGTGTGAATCTCACCACGAAACTAATTTTGATGACGTTCTGTTGAATTTTGTCAAAATAAAAATGATCGGCAACATTTAGTAGGATCTTCGACGCATGCCCATGACACGCCAGATTTATCGAAGAAATAACTGCATGTCGGGAAAGTACGCAGCTTTCTGTTCATCTTCTGTTTCACTCCATCTTCCATCTCTTTCCTCCACATCTTCGTGTACTTTTTCTATCCATCTTTCTTTTGGTCTTCTCCTTCTCTTATAATCCATGCTCACAATTTGTCTTGGCAGTCTTTACCCATTTCATTTCTTTCTCATGTCCTTGTCTCTCTCTTTATTTGTTCCTTTCTCCAATGACTTCTTATCTTGACTATCCTTTGTTTCTCCTACAAAAATTCTTATGAATTTCTTGTAGATCTCAATTTCCTCTGTTTCTTTCAAACTCCAAGCTCCATGGTTACGGGAATAGGATGCCGTGAACTTTTTCAATCTCGGTGTGCTCTTTCAGTTTCATTTGTTTCTTGATAACGTCTTTATTTTTGTAAACAATCGTTTTTTCCTTCCAAATCTCATCCTGTCATCTGCCCATTTTATCATTCTTCTTCTGTTTTCTTTTCTAGCCCTAATTGTACAGTTTTTTTCAACTCTTTACTTCAAGCAACTTCTTGGCTGCCGTGAATAAGAAACAATTGAGAGAGAATTTCTTTACTTTGCTGGATACTTTTCATTTCCTTTAAACTTGTTCCTTCGCCTGTTTTGCTAATTCTTCAATCAATGTTAATGATTTTATTTCAGATATTAGTAAATGATTGTTAGGATTAATTTTGTTATCATTATGTATGAAAATGAAAATAAAAAATAAAGCTTTGATAAAAATAAGTTAATTAGCTATCAATTTTTCCTATTTTTGACATGACTATGGCAAGTTGTTCAAAGGTAAATTTGTAAGTCTGATACAGCGATGGCTTGAAGAAATGGAACGGGTTTGAAATTCAAGAGGCAATATACTTAATTTTGATTGGCTAACCCGTTTGTGTGAGCAATCGTGGCGGAAAGATTTGCGATGACCTGAGTTTGAGCTCGCCGCCGCTAGGCGATTGACGGACCAATGACGGACCTTGAATCAGGTTGGCTACGGTCTGTCAGTGCACTCTGAGTGCACTGTCCCCCCATCAAATCCCGGTCGCGTCCGTTCACGTTCTCTACTTCTGCTCTCGGAAGCTCATTTAGGTTAATTATCTCGTAAGTTTCTTCGAAAACCTTCTGTCAAATCATTGGAATTTCATTACTATAGTCCTTTGCTTGGGCCACGTTCCTATATGAGTACAGAACTTAATTATTTGTCGCAGGTTTGGAAGCGAGCGTTGTCGTGAAGGGGGCGTGCTGCTCAAGTCAGATCAGAACACATTTTGGAAGAACTATGATTCGCTTTATACTTATTCAGAATAGAGCTGGAAAAACTCGCCTCGCCAAATGGTACATGAACTTTGACGACGACGAGAAACAGAAGCTGATCGAGGAAGTCCATGCAGTGGTGACCGTACGCGATGCAAAGCACACCAACTTTGTTGAGTTCCGGAACTTCAAGATAATTTACCGGAGGTACGCGGGGCTTTACTTCTGCATTTGTGTGGATGTCAATGACAACAACTTGTGCTATCTTGAGGCTATACACAACTTTGTGGAAGTGTTGAACGAATATTTCCACAATGTTTGCGAGCTCGATCTGGTGTTCAACTTCTACAAAGTTTACACGGTTGTCGATGAAATGTTCTTGGCTGGCGAGATTAGAGAAACAAGTCAGACCAAAGTATTAAAGCAGCTGCTGATGTTGAATTCCTTAGAATAAAGCTACAGGTTATTCAGATGTGAATCTATAATATGTCATGTACCTAGCATCCGGATCTTAGGATCCACAGTGTGTTAATAATATTCAGTAGATTGGCACATACGTCATATTTATTTACATAGCTGCAACTCATGAGAGAAACTGTGACCGTGACCTGCAGAGAACATTCCGATTTACCAATGTACAGGCTTCTAATTGTGAATATGGCGATGTCATGCTATACACAGACCTACATTTCTTTGTAAATTTAATATTTTACGTCTGGGTCTTTTATCTTTGGAGGGCATATCTTACGAATCAGGTTTCGAGTGATCGCTGCAAATGAGCAAACGTGCTTCCTTTCTTACAAAGCACTTTTTTGCCTACAACTGCGATAAATGACATTGTCTGTAAATTACTGCAAGCATAGTGCTTTACATGTTCATTGTTTAATCAGCAAAGTTGATTAAGATTTTAATGATTTAAGAAAAAAAGGTTCCCCTGTCACTGGTCTGCTAAGAATGATATCCAGGAACATTTACTTGCGGTTCATCATTAGGAATGTAAATAACATATTGTACACATATGAACAACTCTTGACACTTTATTAAATTTTGAGTGAAAATATTGCACTCAAAGATTTGCCAAATGGTTTTCTTTTCATTTGCTTTTAAGAACGAAACCAAACAAACATCTTCCTGGAGTCGATCGCATGGCGAGGCAGTGAAACAAATGTTCAGAATGTGTGCTTATTAAACCAATAAACGTGTGTAAAACAACGGTGGCATATTTTCTTGCATCTTTTCAAGACGATGTTTCGACAGGTGCTGCGAGATCTGTTGTTAGGAGACGACTACAGGTGGCCAGTCGAGGTTGATTTCCTGCCAAATATCACCACCAGATATCACCACCAGTTAAAAACATAAGTTCGAGATAGAGGAATGTCTTGTTTAACCGGCTCCATTCGTGTGGAACACTTTGTGAAAGTACGGAGTCCCTCCACCAGATGGGCCTGGTTGATTCTGTCACATAGCACTTTCAACTGCAGCAACAGGTTTCACGAGGGTTCAACATTTTTCTGTATCGCAGACAGCAAAATATTTCAATTGTCATTTTGACTTCTACAACGAGGTAGGAGCTACAATAATCTATGTTTCCGTGAGGCATGCAAAGAAACCATGAAATACGATCCTGCATTTTATTCGTTTCAATTTGACAATGCGACTTAGGCATTTATTGAGGTCCTTTTTAGGACCACAAGTCAATCTTGACAGAGCAAATCCATCACTCACCACAACATTCACCCACGGCTCTGAACCACTTCACCAAACCAATTACTTATAGGTTATGACCGCCATCTCGAACTTGTGTTACGTAATTTTGTCCCCGTGCAATCCAGCCGACTCTGTTTTGTGGAAACCTTCACAACGCCGAGGCTATAAACGCCGAGGCTACAGCTGTCATTAAACGAGACAGACAGTAGATTTGTGTAGGAAAGAAAAGTGCTGTCGCTACGATTGCAGTTACAAAGTCAATAAAGACAGTCGACCGTCTTCCCTCTCTGGTTAGGTTCTGCAAAACCCGCAACCCTCAACTCACATCCAACAGTTTCAACAAAGCGCATGTGAAACTGCTTCTACTCGTTGTAGTTTAGGAATCCGATGTTGCTATGTATTGGCAGCACAAACCAGATGACGGAGAGAAAACTTAATTACAAAAAAACTGTTTTGTCTGACAGGAGATGGCATTGAGTGCACTACGCCACCAAATATGTCCAAGCTTCATTATTATTATTAGCTTCATTATACCCGCTCATAATGTGATGTCTCTGGTTCTACTCATTGGAGGTCTGTCAATCTTAACAAATGCACTCAAATCTTCTTAACAATCATAGGCCCAAGATGCTCAATTATGATTGTGTTTAGACTCATGTCTACTTGATGTAAACTTAGCACTAGCTTGAACAAAAACTATTTCAACTGGGTTTTCAATGCTAAGTGAAGAACAACTAAATTTCCCAACGTTTCGTAACTTGTACCTGTTACTTTATCAAGGGTTGGAGGTAACTAGAACAAGTTACGAAACGTTGGAAAATTTTGTTGTCCCTTCACATAGCTTTTAAAACCCAGTTAAAATAGTTTTTGTTAAGATGCTCAATTGGTTAGAGCAACACCCGAGTCAGGTTTTGAGCATAGATTTTTGAGAGGAGATTAGTGATCCTAGCAATAAAACGCTCAACTCATTGCAAACCTTTGCAATTAAAATCAGATTTGGCAACGTAGCAGTGAATTGATCGCCGGTGAAGCGGAGTCAGTACCTGAACGTCGAGTGCGAGGATGTCAACCACGGCACCGAGCAGTTGACCCAGCGCTGGTTGCGTCCGTCCAAGATCACCGTGAACAAACTCCTTGACATACGTTCCAGCTTGCGTTCGTAAACTCAGCACGAGAACGCAACCAGCAGCGTCGGAGCTGATGACTCGCGCGACAAGGGAATCAACCCAACGACTGCAAACACAACAACACAAACTGCTCATATAGATGTTATCTGTGTTGGCTGCTCCTGTCCAACAGCACCAAGGACCGGCCACCGCTTAGCCTTGTCACTTTGACACACTGTGTTGGCTGCTCCTGTCCAACAGCACCAAGGACCGGCCACCGCTTAGCCTTGTCACTTTGACACACTGTGTTGGCTGCTCCTGTACAACAGCACCAAGGACCGGCCACCGCTTAGCCTTGTCACTTTGACACACTGTGTTGGCTGCTTCTGTCCAACAGCACCAAGGACCGGCCACCGCTTAGCCTTGTCACTTTGACACACTGTGTTGGCTGCTCCTGTCCAACAGCACCAAGGACCGGCCACCGCTTAGCCGTGTCACTTTGACACACTGTGTTGGCTGCTTCTGTCCAACAGCACCAAGGACCGGCCACCGCTTAGCCTTGTCACTTTGACACACTGTGTTGGCTGCTCCTGTACAACAGCACCAAGGACCGGCCACCGCTTAGCCTTGTCACTTTGACACACTGTGTTGGCTGCTTCTGTCCAACAGCACCAAGGACCGGCCACCGCTTAGCCTTGTCACTTTGACACACTGTGTTGGCTGCTCCTGTCCAACAGCACCAAGGACCGGCCACCGCTTAGCCGTGTCACTTTGACACACTGTGTTGGCTGCTCCTGTCCAACAGCACCAAGGACCGGCCACCGCTTAGCCTTGTCACTTTGACACACTGTGTTGGCTGCTCCTGTCCAACAGGACCAAGGACCGGCCACCGCTTAGCCTTGTCACTTTGACACACTGTGTTGGCTGCTCCTGTCCAAGGCCCTGGTTGTACCTTCGCGTTGCTAGAGGTCGCCGGTGCAGAACTCGTATGGGTGTGCGCTGGCTCAGAGTGACTCGACCCAGCGCAGCCAGCGCAGCCAGCGCCGTGTCATCGAGCTGTCGATCGCACTGAACTAACGCAAGGTAGCGCTTGGTCTTCGTCTCCTCACCGTCTTTCAGCGCTCCTAGCTCTGTCCTGCACAACATTAACCCGAAGCAATCTTTGTTAGACCTTTCTATGAACTCAAAACAAAGATATGAAAATAAGCAACGTGAAAGAAATCACTTCTGCGGTTCATAATGCAGCCAACATGCGGTATAATTAAATAATATGTGTTCCTAGCAATTATATTTTGCGTAACTATATTTGTAATTATATATTAGATGTTTATGTACTCGTAATTATTATTATTTGTTGGTCTATGGACTAAAGTTGTAAATATACATTCCATGTGTACCCATGTACCTATGTACCTATGCACCTATGTACCTATGTACCTATGTACCTATGCACCTATGTACCTATGTACCTATGTACCTATGTACCTATGTACCCATGTACCTATGTACCTATGTACCTATGTACCTATGTACCTATGTACCTATGTACCTATGTGCCTATGTACCCATGTACCTATGTACCCATGTACCTATGTACCCATGTACCTATGTATCTATGTACCTATGTACCTATGTACCTATGTACCCATGTACCTATGTACCCATGTACCTATGTACCTATGTGCCTATGTACCTATGTACCTATGTACCTATGTACCTACGTATCTATGTACCCATGTACCTATGTACCTATGTACCTATGTACCTATGTACCTATGTACCTATGTACCTATGTACCTATGTACATATGTACCCATGTACCTACCTATGTACCTATGTACCTATGTACCTATGTACCTATGTACATATGTACCTATGTACCTACGTACCTACGTACCTACGTACCTACGTACCTATGTACCTATGTACCTATGTACCTATGTACCTATGTACCTTACCACAGTGCATCAAATGCACATTTGTAAGAGAAAAATAAATACAAACACAAATTCTGCCACGGAGAGCGTTAGCTTGGCTAGAGTGTCAAGGTGACATCTAGGTTTCAATCAAACTTAAAAAAAAGTAGGGTTTTTCACTAATTTCAAGTAATTTTTCTGATTTTTTACAAAAAAAAAAAAGCATTTTTCTCAATCAAAGGCAAAAGCAGCTGTGACTTTTTTCCGATAACAAAGGAAACAACAAGTGGAATGTCGTTGGACTTGCAAAGACTTGTGATTGGCTTGTGACTTGTTTTGAAACTTTGAAGTTAAACTTGAACTCTGTTTCGTGAATCAAGTTCCATGACGCAGATGAGCCAAGTTTTCCTAACGTCACTGGAAACTTTGTTTCAGAAGTGTATAGCTTTGTATAGCAACAGGTTGAGCTGATGTCCAATCAGATTTGTCAGCTTGAACTGGTTTAAGCTCCGCCCACATGAGATCAGGTCACGTACTTGGGCATGAGCTGGAGGTCAGTTAGTCTAACGCCGCGGTGGTTGCCGTTGACGACGGCAGCTGCAGCCGCGAGATCGCGTGGATCGATCATCGTACGTCGTGGGTTGCACATCTCGAGACAGACTGGACGTCCGAGTCCCAACATTCTTACGTCAACGTCTTCTCTACCAGAAGAACTGAATCTTACACCTAGAGAAACAGAATCATCTTGCATTAGTGTAGGTTCTAGGTAGAGACAGAACGTCAATGTTACAGTCTCTGCGTGAAAGATGGCCGCCAAATGACTACCTTACCGACAAAAATGCAGAGTACCGGAACATCACGTTAAGTGGAGCCACTGTCGTATGAATTTTAATTTCAATATTTCTCGTAGGTTACTCACTTTTTAATATCGTTACGTGTTTATCAATCGTTGAGGTAAACATTGACGGAGATTTTTTGAGCATGAAAAGTCACAAAAGCGAGTAACCTACGAGAAATACCGAAATTAAAATGTGTAAATTAAAAAGTGCTTGATATTTTTCCTCCAAGCTTTGCAAAGATCATCAAAGTTAAGCAGTTCTCAACTTTTCAAGCCTCTGTGCATTTTCTTCTTTGTTCTATGCACAAATTTCTGACTTAATTTTGTGAATTTCGGCTGTTTTACTTTGATCTATTGAATCAGCTTCACATTTTACCATCCCAAGACATTTCCACGTTCAACTTACATTTCGTTGACGGATACCAATCCTCCGCGAGTCGCGACCAATACCATATAAAACCACATACATATACCATCTATACTTAAATTATACTATTTATAATTCTGTAGCTACACACATTTCCAAACTACAATCACCATATGATGGAAGAAAAATATTATTATTATTAGTATTATTATCATTTCTAAACAAAATGTATTATTATTATTAAAATAGAAAACTCTCATTACCTTTATTTTTATCTTATTAAGACTTTATTAGGAGATATTTTAAAATATTCATAGTTTTAATTACTACTATCATTATTATTCATTGTATGACATCATCTATATCTAAATTAAATGAAATTAAAGCTCATATAAGGTTAATGTACCTGTCAGCTGACAGAATAAATGCAAAGCACTGATTATTTAAGCATTGAATCTGATATAAGAAACAACTCACTGTCAGCTAGAGCTAGAGCTTGCAGTGGCTCGGATAAAACTTCCTGCACGGACGACTCCATCTTACGTTCACCGTCCACAAGCCACGGAGTCTGACTTAACGACCGCGACGTCTTCGTGTAACGACCTGCAACACAATGTTTTACACAAACGCTATAAACATTGAAAAGTACACAAAAATATACAAATATTTGTGTAAAATCTGAAAGTTGACAACATTTGCAAGATAATAAATTCCCTAAGAAATATTTTTTGCAGAACATTAAAGTTGAACTACGTCAGGGAATCCAGCTCAACTTTAATCGTCGTGGAAAGAGAATGGGAAACCAATTTTGTACACAATCTGTAATCATCGCAAGCATTCTTTCTGCCACATTGCTTTTTAACCAATTGCAGTGAAGTCAGTGATGAAACCGGTTAGATCTGGTTTTGTTTTTGAAACCAACCTGCTAAGAAGATGGGAGCCTGATTGCAAATAACTTTCTCGCAAGCCATTGGTTGGCTTGGAGTTGTTGGCGGCCAATCACACGACAGCGTTGAAGTTTCCAGCTGGGAAGCTACGCTCTTGCGTGTAAGAACTGCTTTCCTATTGGTCGAGCCAGCTGGAATCCTGCAACCAATAACATCGTTGTATTTCAAACAAAAGTCCACAAAAACAATTACAGCCTGCAACGTTTCGTAACTTGTACCTGTTACTTTATCAAGGGTAAGAGCAGTCCTGACAATTTTCCAATAACAAAAGAACCACATAAAATTATAACAATTACCAAGTTCAAGCTTCCTAAAGTCAGCAGGTGGATGCCATTCTAATTGACTTCGAAAAAAGCATTCGATAAAGTTTCCCATGACTTACTGATATCCAAGACAGCAAATCTTAATGTAAATATACAAGTATTTAAATGGATATGGTGTTTCCTGCAAAACAGGAAGCAAGTTGTTCCAATCGGCGATGAATTTTCAGACATCATTCACGTTACCTCTGGAATCCCACAAGGTAGTGTCCTCGGACCACTAATATTCCTGATCTTCATGAATGACTTGCCCGAGTCCATAAACCACTCGAAGGTACGCCTATTTGCGGACGATTGTATTATTTACAGAACGGTCAGTTGTGATGAAGACTGCGTTCAACTACAGCATGACCTATCCTCCTTGTACATATGGGTTTCCACCAACAAAATGAGGTAAAGAAGTAAAGAAATCCTGTAAAACAATGCACTTTGTGATGAGAAACTTGAAAGGCGCAACAAAGAGAGCAAAAGAAATAGCATATCTTACTCTAATACGACCCCAGCTAGAGTACTGTACAAGTGTCTGGAGCCCCCACACAGCTGCAAGCATCCACCGCTTAGACATGGTACAACGGAGATCAGCTCGATATGTATGCAACAGCTTCGCTAGAACCCCCGGACCAACACAGCTAGTTCGTGACATGAACTGGGAAAATCTGAGGGAACGGCGAAATAGATCACGAGTCATAGCCATATTCCGAGCGTATATAAACGAACCTGGATGGGAGGACGTCAACCTGCTCCTTCAACCGCCGTCATATTTATCCTGACAAGATCTCCTTCACAAAATAAAACAGTTAAAACCAAGAACCGACATCGGAAAGTACTGTTTAGCCGCAGAGGGGATACTTCTGTGGAATAATCTGCCGGGACGTGCGGTTCTACCACTGTCAAAAACCTCTAAAGAAATGAAGGCTAAACTTAGCAATATTCACATAAAATAACAACATCCGATAGAATTTATAAAGAAATGCATGTCAAAGTTGTGAAATAAAATAAATAAATAAATAAAATAAATAAATAAATAAATGCATCTAAATAAAATAATCAGAGTCAATAACTCAAAAACTAATGTAACCAGCAATCCGGAAACTTAGCGTTCAAAATCCAGTTCAAATAGTTTTTCTTATATTTTATTATTATTATTATTATTATTATTATTATTATTATTATAGGAACACTTGTTCCCTCTCGAATCCACTCTGAACTCTGCGCTTGAAAGAAGTTGGTAACTTACAAGTGTTGAGTCTCTTTAGCATCATCAGCATAGCCCATGAAGATTTCAACCAACAATCCACAGGTTGCTCCTGAATCCAACTGCTTTCCTATCGCCGTAGCAACCCTGCCAGCCACCCGCCACTTCCACGCTTCCTTCAACGGAGTCACATCCTGCAACAGTTGGTTGACATAAGAAGATCAGTAACCTGTCCCTCCACCAGGGGCAGCTAGTAACCTGTCCCTCCACCAGGGGCAGCTAGTAACCTGTCCCTCCACCAGGGGCAGCTAGTAAACTGTCCCTCCACCAGGGGCAGCTAGTAACCTGTCCCTCCACCAGGGCAGTTAGGTGCCAGAACTACATTTTAATAAATAATTGTTTCCTAACTCAACTCTTGGCTTCATTTTTACTGTCATCAGCAAAACCTTACAAGTCTCAACTCATACAAAGGAGTTGGTATGTGAACATGACAACAAGCCACGTTACTGTCAAGTTAAAATATGTAATCTTACGTCATGTTGCGACCCTGGAAAGTTGAGACGTAGCGCTAAGGTGATGGTGTGAGTTCGTATGGCAAGACAAACGGGCAGGGTCAGCGCACAACCAAAGCTGGCGCAGTCGTAGTCGGCGTCCAGCACGTCTCGCGCGACCTGATCAACAAACACTACATAACCTTCTTGATCGACACTGTGTCAGCTCTACATAACCTCAAAACTAAACTAGCTACCTTTTCCACTGTCTGGACAATCACTTGCTCCTCAAGCATACCCAGACACGCAACGCAGGTCGCAAGTTTAGCTTGTTTAGAGGGCGGCTCGTCGCTGTCTGTCGGTGTAGCGTTATCAACGGTCAGTCCTTTCTGTAAAGAGCAGGATCATTGAGCAGGATGGTGAGATTTCTAGCGGACATGTGTCTGTCAAATGTCACTGAAAGCAAGCATTTACCTGGCGGAGCACAAAGTCCATACGTTCGCTGTACGCCGCTCGGTCGCGCTCACCTAGATGCCGCAATGCGCAGCACGCGCAGCAGCCAGCCGCCCGAAGAAACTCAAAAACTTGTCTACTGCGGGACACAGCACCATTCGATTGGGCCGCCATCGTAGGCGAAATGCCAGGCCCGGGACCAGACCTATCTAAGCGCCAGGAACCTCTTTTCGCTACAGCAATCACTACAACAAGAATGTAGTCACAAGATGTCTCGCGCACTTTATGAAAACGTGTCCCCTTGCTAATTCAAAACTCATCACACTCTCAGAAAAACACACTCATCACAAAGTTGTGGACTACAAAATCAAACGGCATGTTTCCTTCAACACAAACGTTTATCTGTCACAATCAAGGACCTGTCACAACTCACAATTGGCGAAGTCAAAGGCAACGCCTGAGCCGCTGATCCCGAACACGGCGTAATGTCCCTAGACGCACACGACGCAAGTCTTAGTATGCGAGGTTTTTGCTGCACATTTTTACAACGGAATTTTAGCGCTTACAAAATAGGTGGGTTATAATTCCAAACTGGCAGTACGGCCTGCTTCCTCCACCACAAACTTTTATGATTAGCGATCAAATATCTGTCACAATTCTCAAAGTTAGTTTGCGATGGCCTCGGTGCACAGAGAAGCTATACAAAAGCAGATCCAGCAAGATTGGGCCAACAGAGAATACATAGAGGTGATCACAGGAAGCATAAAAAAAATCACGGATTTTCTCAACTCTTTTGGTAAATAACCCTACTTCTGCACTTTTACCTAGCCTGGGCCAAAGACTGCCTGGGCGGTGGTTCTTCCTAATTATCTTCAGCAGTCTTACATTTTTATTCAATGCTGATTCCAGACATGTCTTGCCGCTCGCGACTCGCAGTTCTCAACGAGAAACTAACGACACTGGAGAGGAGAGTTGAGTACCTCGAAGCGAGGGTAAGTCATCATTCCCGATTTGCCAGCTACCGCGTCAGTTTATGGCTCGATTGACTGTATACATCCTTATTTTGTGTCCGATGCCGTACATCCAAATTATTCATATGCATACATTTTTTTCAGGTGACCAAAGGAGAAACACTGACATGAACAAATCTTCCAAACTCTTTATTTCATCATCTGTCAGAAAAAGTATTCATCGAAATTTCATTGCATTTCATTACCTCATTGGGGAAATATCATATTTCATCCCAGTTTTTTTGGAAGTTTATGCTTTTCCAATTGGAATTTTCATACCAAAAATTAAACTTATCTTAATTCATTGTGACTTGTGAGATAGCTGTGTGAACTGTCTTGATTGGAAACAACCCGCTTCAAATCTTTCCAGAAAATCCACATCAATATACACCAAACATTCATCTGAATAGCCCACCTAATTGATTTATAGATACAAAATACATTAAATCGAAGCCGTCTTGGGTCGTTGAGTGGTTGCTCGTTCAAACATGTAACACAATAACACGATAGTAACACAACTAGCTCTCGAGCTTGCTCTTGGGCGTTGTTGGTGGCAAGCCTGGCTCCCCAGACTCGAGCTGTTTGAGAAGTCGGAAGAGAGCAGCCGCCTCCCTGATCCGTGAGAATTCGATGCAGAACGCCTGGACCTCGATGTACAGCTCCTACGCAAGCAAACATCCCATCAATCATGAAAGCAATTAACTCTCCAGGTTTCTACTCGAGGCAAGAGCTATATTGTAATTTTGTGTGTGCCAACATGCCTCTACTTTTAAAATTAAATTTACCCTGCAATGGGAAATTTCTTTGGTAATATTTTGAATTGCCTGTCGTCATATTGAGTTCTGAACCAATAATTAATTCCTGAGTTGCTTCCTTCATTGTTCCCACAGGACAAGCAAATTTGGTCTAGAAAATTGTGATCAAAGAAATAAGCAGACACGTACGGTTGACAATGAAAACTTCACTCAAAATATTGACTCGAAGATTTAGCAAATCTACGAGCCTCAAGCAAACGTTTAAAACACCGTTGTATTAAACTACACGGCTGTTTGGGCCCAAATATTATGTCAAGATTATGAGGTTTTAACTGTTTTTTAAAAACAACCGAGTAGAATTTACCACGAGGCCCTAACAAAACACATATATTTATTACGATATTTGTGCTGGCATAAATTTGTCATTATTTTAGACTTGAAATATGTTCTAGAATCCAGCAAAGGTTGTATCTGATTGGCTTCAGGCCTGCAGCTCGATGGTATATTGCCCGGTCCTGCGCCGGGCGGTGGTATTACGTACCTGAACGTTGATTATCTTGTTACGTATCAACGACTGTAGGAAGACGCAGACGAGTCTCACCAGACGGTTCTGCATGTAACGATCCTTGATGGTCTCACACGTAGTTATGCAGTTGCTTATGTACAGGTGTACAAACTCTGTCGGCAGATCAACCTGCCAACATAAACACACAGCCAGTGAGGTTATGTTTAGCAATCTCCAACTACGTGCACATCCGCTCGCATAGGCAGGCGTATGTCATCATCGGCTTTAACTTTGTCAATATCAGAAGTAAAAAAACATTCTGATAAATACAAACTGCAAGCAGAAAAACAAAGGGATATTTTATTATTATGAATATGTGTCAAAAATTCCCAAAAACTCTCAAAAAATCCCCATTAGGACATCAATTTTTGAGACGGTTATAGTGTTGATAATAATAAAATGCCCCGTGCATTGCAAGCGTTTGTAATTTAAATAAGACTTCATCTAAACGGTTAATGTTTATGTGTTTTTATCAAGTCACAACTTGACATATCCCCGCTGAGAGGCAATGGAGACAGCAAGGTACGTGAGAACTGACGCAACGATATCTACAGCCCGTAATTCACAGACAATTGTTCGGTAGTTTATTTATTTGGCTGCTGACAAGATACTATTTAGTTGTCCTTCACTTAGCATTGAAAACCCAGTTGAAATAGTTTTTGTTAAAACTAGTGCTAAGTTTACATCAAGTAGACATGAGTCTGGAAACAATCATAAAGACTTTGAGATGAACAGACAAGAGGACATCAACAGGGCAGAGATGGAGTCACCAGAGTCAAGAAGATGAGTGAAGTAACAAGAAACTTGAAACCTGACAGCAGTCGGTCAAGATTCATGCACCGCCGCCTACGTTCTCGACATTGGTAAGATCCTAACCTCTCCAACTTGTTTCCCATTAACCTTCACTTGGCCAAACTGCACGGCAATAACGGAGCTTTTAAAGCGACTCACCGTCGTCGTGAGCCGATTGACCACTTCCATCGAGTGCAGCGACATCTCCATGTTGACCAGGACGCTAAAGTACTCGGTGATCTGCGTTGACTGCATCAACTTCAGCAAGACTTCGATGGCCACCAGGGGGTTACTTTCCACCAGAGCAGGAAGCTGAAACACATATCTAAGTAATCTCCATGTTCCTACTCTGCACTCATGTCAAGCATGGCATCAGAATCATTTGCCTGTGTCTCACTCACCCATTGCTTTCATGCGGGGGCGAAAGGTATCGGTACTCCCAAGAACCCATTGGTTTCGGGGCTGGCATTCGAGCAAGGCTCGGTGAAAACTTCCAACCTGATATTTGTATTGTAGCCACAGATAGGACGGGCCTACATAAAATTCAAGCCCGGCCTCGCTCGCCTCATTCGGGGTGGGTGCCAGCGAGCGTTGGGTGCCACATCGGTACCGACACCTTATCACCTGCCCTGACCTAGTTTCGATAGGGGTTTGGCCGGGACAATTTTTTCCTACTCCGCACTCATGTCAAGCTTGGCATCAGAATCATTTGTCTGGTCTCACTGACCCATTGCTTTCATGCGGGGGTTATATTTATTGGTACCGGTGATTGACTGCATTTTCCGGCTTTTTCTTGGGCAAAATGAAAATTTGTCATCTGTTTCTAATACTCAGCATTTTTGAATGTATGAGAATGAGAATGAGTATCATTCTCATCATCATCCACTCATTCACCGACGCCATTAGACCAGTGCCGCATGGCACGTTGTCAAAACAGTGCGTCGTTAAACACCACAAATAATAATAATTATGATAGTGCAGCGTAAAATACACCTCTAAGTTCTATGAAGCATCGGAGGGAAAATCCATAAAAACAACAAAAATTAAAAAAACTTTCTCAAAGTGGCTCTAATTCAGGCAACTGTCCCCAGAACTGACCTGGACCTTTGGGGACCGTTTTGAAAAGATGGGTTGAAAAATAAAGCAGTAAGTGCCAACAAAACTGGGTGTAGCTGTATCTTATTGATACGGCCGATATTGAAGCGTGACTACGTTCAACTACCGCGTAGGCACGTAGGTCAACTACAGTACTGACCGTACTTCACATGCAAGTTTTACATCTCTCTTTATTTGGGTTGTGTTTTCATATCTAATTTACAAGCTGAAGGACTTTACAGATTGGGATGGAAGTGTCATCTTGCGATATATATATTTTATTTTGCATTAGTCTAATGACGAGTGCTAAAAACGCCGCCTCCTCTCACGCCTCCAATATTTAGTTTATCGAAAATAAAAAAAAAGTACTTCTAGAGAATTATCTGAACTATTGAATGATAATAAATCGCACTCTATACTTAGCTTCCTTTAGGCTGTAGAGCTTGTTACACATTGGCTATTTTGTAGAGCAAATCCGTACATGCCTCCCTATATAATGCACTTTAACACGTAGTCACGTCAAAAATATTAATAAAAAAATGCACCCCAAAGAACGGCCCGGAATGAGAAGCTTTTATTTGTTCTGTTGTTGGCATTGGGTTTAATATTTGGTATCAAAACAGTGCTATGTTAAACAGCACAAATAATAAATGTCGAAACATAAAGGCTGTTGGATTAGTTGTAATAATATCCTTGTTATCGTACCTTGGCTGGTGTTAGACCGATATGATAAACCAGCTTGTGATCTGCGTCCAACTGTGAAAGCAGGTGCTGTTGTTGTTGTAGAGTCAGAGCCGCCTTGAACGCTCGGGCAGTGAGACGTTTAGCCTCCGCCCCCTCGGCTGCGTTGGCGCTCATTGTGCCATCGTAAGCTGGACGGTGAACACAACGTTCAGTCCAACTAAGCCACGCCATCTGCAAGACAATACCGCTGGACATAAACCCTGGAGGCATGGACGTTATGTTGTCATGGATACACAAATGATGACATGTTAGACTGACAGTTCAGCCAATTGATTCAGAAAGAATTAATCAGAAGAATCTAAGAATCAGATGAATCTGTCTGAACGCATATAGTTTATAGACACTTTAGCAACATTACATCAAGTTTACACTCCAATGCACTCGATGAACTGGTTTTCCTGGACTTAAACAGGGATAGGGACTGGGATAGGGACTGGGATGGGGACTGGGATGGGGACTGGGATGGGGACAGGGATGGGGACAGGGATGGGGACTGGGATAGGGACTGGGATGGGGACTGGGATAGGGACTGGGATAGGGACTGGGATGAGGACTGGGATGGGGACTGGGATAGGGACTGGGATGGGGACTGGGATGGGGACTGGGTTGGGGACTGGGATGGGGACTGGGATGGGGACTGGGATAGGGACTGGGATGGGGACTGGGATGGGGACTGGGATAGGGACTGGGATGGGGACTGGGATGGGGATGGTAAAAGAGATAGTGATTGTTTTTAGACTCATGTCTACTTGATGTAAACTTAGCACTAGTTTTAATAAAAACTATTTCAACTGGGTTTTGAATCCTAAGTGAAGAACAACTAAATTTCCCAACGTTTCGTAACTTGTACCTGTTACTTTATCAATGGTAAGAGCAGTCCTGACAATTTTCCAATAACAATTACGTTTTCTGATTCGACGTAGGGATTTAGATGTGATGCCGTCGTAGATTGAAATCAAGCATCAGTTAAAGGATAAAAACACCGAGTTAATGTTTAATACGACCAGCGAATTGAGTTATTGACCCTGATTATTTTATTTAGATGCATTTAGGAAGCTTGAACTTGGTAATTGTTATAATTTTATGTGGTTCTTTTGTTATTGGAAAATTGTCAGAACTGCTCTAACCCTTGATAAAGTAACAGGTACAAGTTACGAAACGTTGGGAAATTTAGTTGTTCTTCACTTAGCATTGAAAACCCAGTTGAAATAGTTTGTTAAAACTAGTGCTAAGTTTACATCAAGTAGACATGAGTCTGGAAGCCCTCATAATATCGCGGGTATGAATCGCAGTGTAGTTTGCATCCAAAGCAAAGACAGTCAACAAGTGACACGTCTCGCTGTGTAATTCCCAATGTTTGAGCGACTTTGATTGGTTTCCGTGGCAACGACAAAGCACTGTCTCGTCACGGACGCTGTAGCCGAGGAATGTGCCGCGATGCTAACCTCATCGCGAGCTGCGTGAAGGGGTGGAGCCAGTCGCAGGACCTCAGGTCGGTAGCTGAGTTCAACGAGAGGGGCGGGACCGGCAAGTAGCGCCGCGGTGACGGCAGCCGGTGAACGCTTGGTGGCTGCGAACGACCCGAGTCTGCTGTCCGGATCGGGCAGTGCCACCGGGATCCCGGCACGACCGGAGCAAGGAAGCTCGGATACACGCTCGGCAACTGCAAGCTGCAACGCTGAGATGTCCGGCAGTGACCCGGATGCCCAGGCGCGTGCGGTCGTTGCTGATTGCTTCAATAGCTGGAACACAAGACCAGGAGGATTATTATATCAAGGCGCTAAGAAATAACATAAAAGAGTTTTTAATTGAGAGATGTTTTTATTCTGTCAAAGAATATTGTACCATTTAATTTTAAAAAAATGACTGTGAAATATCGTGTATATGTTCTAAATGACAATTAACAAATTAATATTATATTATTGCAGTGTTTTTTGCTTTTCTGGCATTTCTACTTGGGAGCTTAAACCAGCAACCAAATGATGGCAAGGAAATTGGAAGGGAATTGGGAGGTCCCGGGTTCGTATCCCGGTTCGGTTGCATATTTTCCCAGTCTAACTTTCTTTCCATTAAATTATTCTATCAACCTCTCAACAACTTCCCCTACAAAGACCCAACCAACTTATAATGGTTTCTAGACTCATGTCTACTTGAGGCTACTTGAGTGTAAAAGCAATCATAATGAATCTCTATGGGGAGAGACGTGGGAAGTTGGAAGATGGATTAGCAAGACTTCGAGAGAAGAGAACCACTGGAGGTTGTAGATTACATTTTCTGATTTGATGTCGGGATTTAGATGTGATACTGTCGTGAATTAAATTAGGACATTTTGATTGTATCACATATTATTTTATTTAGATGCATTTAGGAAGCTTGAACTTGGTAATTGATATAATTTTTTGTGGTTCTTTTGTTATTGGAAAATTGTCAGGACTGCTCTTACCCTTGATAAAGTAACAGGTACAAGTTACAAAACGTTGGGAAATTTAGTTGTTCTTCACTTAGCATTCAAAACCCAGTTGAAATAGTTTTTGTTAACCCAACCCACTTCACACTTCCCTTTCGTACCAAACACCAGTGCAATGAACGCTCAACAAACGACCAAAACATTAAATTCACAGAAATTCTATTAATTTCGTGTCAAGTGCACCACGCGACGTCCATTTAATTTTCCATTTAGATGCGCTTCGTCTCTTTACCGAACCTGACCACAACAACAAAACTTAGAAATTAGATTTGAGCAGAAGAAATGTTTTTTTTTCATATTGAACAAAGAATAACTGTATATAATTGAAGTTGTCTATTCTTGGCTTCTCTTTGAAAGGAAAAGTCTAGGGTCAGTATCATCGTTGAGTGTAGGTTCTAGGTAGAGTTTCAACGTCAATGTTACAGTCTCTGCGTGAAAGATGGCCGCCAAATGACTACCTTACTGACAAAAATGCAGAGTACTGGAACATCACGTTAAGTGGAGCCACTGTCGTATGAAATTTAATTTCGATATTTCTCGTAGGTTAACTCAACTTTTGTGACTTTTCATGCTCAAAAAATCTCCGTCAATGTTTACCTCAACGACTGATATACACGTGACAATATTAAAATATTCACCTCTTTGCCAGAGCCGGCCACTAGATGCGCTAGGAAGTTTGCCTCGGCATCGGACAGCCTCGAAGGCTGCCCCACGTAGTCAAGACGAGATGACGATACTTTGTCGGTCTCCGCTGGGAACTGAATCAAGACTTTCAATGTTAGCATTGTTCACATGGCACTAGGAAAGTCGATGGTTGGTCTGCAGTCTTTAACAACACACAATTTCAACAATAGGCCCTTTAGTACAAGTCTAGTAAATGGCTTTCTTAGGCAATGATTAGGATAATAATGACCCAACAAGCTTTAACTCAGGGAAGTTTGGTTTCAGTACTACGGTTGAATACGGCCAAACAGACCACCGGCATATCAACCCTTCCAAACCGCAGCAAAACTGGGACAAAAAGATCCATCTAATCTTCAACGTTGTTGACGTTTGAGTAGTCTAAAAAGTGGTTAAAGGGTGTTTAAAGCGCTTTACTATCTACAGTGTTGCTTAACTTCTGTGATCTCAGGAAAACAGGTGTTTTCAACAAATTAAATCGTTCAGTACTAACTAGTACTTCCTAGCGTCAGCGTAAAAGTACAAGAACTATGTGACACTTTCTTACCAGTAGGCGTATGAACACAGCTGCGAATGGATTGAGAGGTTCGTCACGGTAAAGTTCATGGAGAAGCACGGCCGCTGTCAGTCGTTGGCTTGGCTCGAGGAGTAAATCTTGATGCTGCAGAAGCAATACTATCGCACTGCCGACTGTAAAACAATATATCATCAGAATCATGTTGCAATGATTCAGTTTAGAGCTTTAGAGAGTCGATCAGCTAGCGCCTACCGACCTACCTTTGAACAAATCCTGCTTGTTGAAAGTCTGCTTGGCCTGCGTGGCGATCTGTTCGAATGTCTGCTTTTCAGTGATTTCCTCACTAAGCAAGCTGTAGAGGAAAAACAGGTTAGGTCCGAACAAGCAAACAAAGTAGGGTAACACACAGGGCAACCGACATCTACCTTAGCAGAGATTGGATATCCTTGGTTGACAGCGCCATTATGTTCCGAGTTCAATTAGATTAAAATTGTACTTGTACAGATTGTCTTTCAGTGGCAAGCATTGTGCCGCGAAACAGAATTGTATCGGCTACCTTGTCTAACAGTCTAACATCTAAGGATCTAAGCAAGGCAGACGCAGTTCATGACATCAGACTCGAACGGGAATCGATCGACTGACTTAAACAAACCTAGTAGCAAACTAAAGAACTGTTTGCTGTAGTTTGAAACTTTGACCTCGTAAGGTACCTCGGGAAAGGCGGGAACATCTACAGTGGGTTTATTGTGTATATTTTTCTCTTACAAATGTGCATTTGCTGCACTGTGGTAAGCTACATGCTACATAGGTACATAGGTACACATGGAATGTATATTTACAACTTTAGTTCATAGACCAACAACATAGACGAGTGGGTTTAGTACTATATCGTTGAGTGTGAAGGCAAACTCTGGGAAACCTCGTGATGGTAAAACCAATCCGTTTTATTTAGCTAAATATCCATAACAAATTATTTGCCATCAAAATCGAACATTTTACACAATTTTGTTTATCCAGTCTTCGGACAAGAAATGTGTCTTTTCGTAGCTCATTTACCTGTTCCGCTGCGGCCGCCTTCTTCACGAGCAGACATTCTAACGTAGCTTGAAGTAATTGTTCGGTGAAACTGGCAAGCCTGTGTGAATCTCACGGCGTGCACTCAACAAGCACAACGATTGTCCGCAACAAACATAAGTTTCGGGGAAAAGAAACAACTGCAATTGGTTAGTTAGTGCAAGTGCAAGTGCAAGTTAGTTAAAAAACGCCAATGTGTTCGAGATCTTATTTCAGAAAATACATAATTTGTTAGTTTTTAAGTTATTGACCCTGATTATTTTATTAAGATGCATTTAGGAAGCTTGGACTTGGTAATTGTTATAATTTTGTGTGGTTCTTTTGTTATTGGAAAATTGTCAGGTCTGCTCAAAAGAAGTAACTAGTATAGTAACGTTGGGAAATTTAGTAGCCCTTTACTTAGCATTCAAAACCCAGTTGAAATAGTTTTTCTTAAGGTTTTATTTGTATTTTTTATTCAGTCTATTCGTAGATTACAACAATGTGTCAACGATGTCAGGTTGTTAATTTTACACGAGATGTCAATGTGGTACAAGTTCCTTTATATTATAACAAATGTTGCCAAGAAGATAAGTTTTTAAAAGAGCCATGAAGTTTCTTTTGTCTTGGCTGTCTGAATTTCCTCTGGTAGAGAGTTGAACAGCCACCTATAACGTTGATAAAATTGATGAAGACTACGATCAGTAGATTACCTACCTCATAATAAAGTAATAGTTGGACCTACTCAGTTGCAGGGATATTAATAATAGTAAACTTAGTAGGAACCTATCTAATTTAGTAGTGGTAGTCTAATAAAATAAAGGTAATGATAATATTCTAGAGTAATGATAATAATGCATATTTTATTGAAACAATAATAATGGTACTAATAATACTAATGATTCATGCCTTGATCTTATGTGGTACATGGTCATTAATGACTGAGGAATAGAACATCAGTGGATAGAACAGGGTATTTATAGTTTCTTGATCTTGTAGATTTAAATAAAATTGATTGGAAATTGATTCTTTGTGTTTAAATGAATGGAAAGTGGGTTTTATTGGCATGTTAATATCATGATCAATTTGTTTTTGATAAATTATCTGTGAATTTCCTTGTGGCACGTTTAGTCCAACGTCTCCAGCATCAAAACCTCTCCTGCAACTGTCTTCTCATTTAACAGAAATCATAAGTTGACATTGTGATTATAATTGACAATTCACAAGACTTTTATAATCCTTTAGTCACTTGAATTTACTTGATTTGTTCCAATGAGCCAAGTCCATGTAAATGTTAAGGTAAAGTAAACGTTAAGAAATAAGCAAAAGTTGGTGGTAATTGGTTTTTATTGGAAGGAAAAGATATTCAAAGAACTCCGACAAATATTTGGGAGTAACTTTCAGAACAGAATTAAAATGGGAAAATCAATTAGAAAGAAAGAATTGCTATAAAGGATAAAGAATAAGAAGTTTGGTCTGAAACAAGTGCATTAATGAGTACAGCAACAAAAGACGAGGTAAAACTAAATACATTCAGTAGCTTATAACCATCAAAAAAACTAACCAATTCGTTTAAAACAAGACGACGTCTTCATTGATTGAGTGTACCAATAGGTACGAAATGAAGCCACAATAAACTTTGTAAATAATTGCCAGAACTGGAAACATGTAGCGTTCAAAAGAATTGAAATATACATAAATGCAGACGTCTATCCCCTCCCTCCCCCCCTCCCCCAGCCCATCGCACGATATCGTCACCCTATCCCCATGCATAAATTAGGACAATAGCCAAAGGTAATAATCACTTTGCGCTTACGAGACTACGATTTCGGCTATGGCCATTAGCATTGCTCTTATGGAACTAACAATTCGTCCAAGTCAAATAGTAGACGAGCACGTTGCCTCGGCCGGGGAGTGCGTGCACGACCGCACTTTGACAAATCACCAGCAATTTAACATTGCTCTTATGGGAGAATGGACTCCCGGGAAACAAGGATTGAAACCGAACGGTTTGGCGTGTTGGAAACACCGGTTCTCGTTGAATCACCGAAGTTAAGCAACACTGCGCTGGGTCAGGTATTGGATAGGTGACCATCATACACATGACCAGTTCTGTTTGGGAGAGAGGTTGGAGGGATGAAAGTTAGTGCAGCAACTTCACTCGCCTTGCTTATCAGCCTCTCGACAGCATGGATTTGTGGAGGAATCCTGTTGTTCGCGTTGTACCGTCCTTCGGAAGGGACGTTAAGCCGGTGGTCCCCTTGGTGCTCTTCGACAGGAGTACGCTACGTGCCGGTGTCGCATAATATTTATACTGTCCACTAACATTACCCCCCAGTAAACACAGCATATGCTAGTTTTACTGGCCAGTAAACTCAATATGATCTACGATTACTGTACCAGTAAACTAGAAACGTTTTGAGATTACTGTACCAGTAAACTAAAGACGATTTGAGATTACTGGCCCAGTAAAAATAATACCTATTATTACATATACAGTAATACAAAATTTCAAAACATCACTATAATAGTATTACTGACAATGCACAAATAAATCACATCAATCAAATCACAGGGTGACCAAACACATTGCAGGGATTAGCGTACTGTTTAGCTTAAAAATTAGCCAGGCTACTTGCTGTGGGGACTTCATATGGAATACGCCCCATACCTTTCGATAGAAATGCAACAACACCCCTTGCCAACATAATGAAATGTGAACTTACCTGTGCATTTTGATGCAATCGAACTAGATGCACTACAGGGTGTGTACAAAACAATGCAGGGGAGTAATCTGATAATAGCCTGAAGGTATAATGCTATTACTCCCCAACATAATGAAATGTGAATTAACCTGTGCATTTTGATGCAATCGAACTAGATGCACTACAGGGTGTGTACAAAACAATGCAGGGGAGTAATCTGATAATAGCCTGAAGGTATAATGCTATTACTCCCCAACATTATGAAATGTGAATTAACCTGTGCATTTTGATGCAATCGAACTAGATGCACTACAGGGTGTGTACAAAACAATGCAGGGGAGTAATCTGATAATAGCCTGAAGGTATAATGCTATTACTCCCCAACATTATGAAATGTGAATTAACCTGTGCATTTTGATGCAATCGAACTAGATGCACTACAGGGTGTGTACAAATCAATGCAGGGGAGTAATCTGATAATAGCCTGAAGGTATAATGCTATTACTCCCCAACATTATGAAATGTGAATTAACCTGTGCATTTTGATGCAATCGAACTAGATGCACTACAGGGTGTGTACAAATCAATGCAGGGGAGTAATCTGATAATAGCCTGAAGGTATAATGCTATTACTCCCCAACATAATGAAATGTGAATTAACCTGTGCATTTTGATGCAATCGAACTAGATGCACTACAGGGTGTGTACAAAACAATGCAGGGGAGTAATCTGATAATAGCCTGAAGGTATAATGCTATTACTCCCCACCATTATGAAATGTGAACTTACCTGTGCATTTTGATGCAATCGAACTAGATGCACTACAGGGTGTGTACAAAACAATGCAGGGGAGTAATCTGATAATAGCCTGAAGGTATAATGCTATTACTCCCCAACATTATGAAATGTGAATTAACCTGTGCATTTTGATGCAATCGAACTCAATATCAAGACCTTGTTAATATCAGTATCGAGACCTTGGTTGGCTTCATTATGGATACCAGCAATGTTTTTGAAACTCGCTCATCCTGCAACGCGATAACGAGCGTTTGGCGTAGCCCTAGTTTTTACTTGATTTTTTTTATCAACGAAGCGTGCGGAGCCAAATCTTCAATTGCGCTGCCCCGAAAAAGAAAACACTTATGATTTTTTTTTTTTTTTTTTGCGTGCGGGCGCGCGTGCTCTACAGCCCAAGCGCCTGCTCTAATTCCGATGAAATTTTCAGAGGATCTTCATTTGTCCTCAGTTTAGACGTTTTTGTAAACGTTCGGTTCAGAACTTATTTAATTAATCTATTTTTGCGAAAGTTTTCGACTTTTCCGCAGTGTATATGTACTAAAAAAATTTCATTTGTATAAAGTGTGACTTTACCATTACCATTTTTCCATGCAGTCGAATTAAATGCACTATAGTGCAGTGACACTGCAAACAACGAAGATTCAGATTACTCCCCTGCATTTGCTTTGTACACACCCTGTAGTGCATCTAGTTCGATTGCATCAAAATGCACAGGTAAGTTCACATTTCATAATGTTGGGGAGTAATAGCATTATACCTTCAGGCTATTATCAAATTACTCCCCTGCATTGTTTTGTACACACCCTGTAGTGCATCTAGTTCGATTGCATCAAAATGCACAGGTTAATTCACATTTCATAATGTTGGGGAGTAATAGCATTATACCTTCAGGCTATTATCAGATTGCTCCCCTGCATTGATTTGTACACACCCTGTAGTGCATCTAGTTCGATTGCATCAAAATGCACAGGTTAATTCACATTTCATTATGTTGGGGAGTAATAGCATTATACCTTCAGGCTATTATCAGATTACTCCCCTGCATTGTTTTGTACACACCCTGTAGTGCATCTAGTTCGATTGCATCAAAATGCACAGGTTAATTCACATTTCATAATGTTGGGGAGTAATAGCATTATACCTTCAGGCTATTATCAGATTACTCCCCTGCATTGCTTTGTACACACCCTGTAGTGCATCTAGTTCGATTGCATCAAAATGCACAGGTTAATTCACATTTCATAATGTTGGGGAGTAATAGCATTATACCTTCAGGCTATTATCAGATTACTCCCCTGCATTGTTTTGTACACACCCTGTAGTGCATCTAGTTCGATTGCATCAAAATGCACAGGTAAGTTCACATTTCATTATGTTGGGGAGTAATAGCATTATACCTTCAGGCTATTATCAGATTACTCCCCTGCATTGTTTTGTACACACCCTGTAGTGCATCTAGTTCGATTGCATCAAAATGCACAGGTAAGTTCACATTTCATAATGTTGGGGAGTAATAGCATTATACCTTCAGGCTATTATCAGATTACTCCCCTGCATTGTTTTGTACACACCCTGTAGTGCATCTAGTTCGATTGCATCAAAATGCACAGGTAAGTTCACATTTCATTATGTTGGGGAGTATAGCATTATACCTTCAGGCTATTATCAGATTACTCCCCTGCATTGTTTTGTACACACCCTGTAGTGCATCTAGTTCGATTGCATCAAAATGCACAGGTAAGTTCACATTTCATTATGTTGGGGAGTAATAGCATTATACCTTCAGGCTATTATCAGATTACTCCCCTGCATTTGCTTTGTACACACCCTGTAGTGCATCTAGTTCGATTGGATCAAAATGCACAGGTAAGTTCACATTTCATTATGTTGGGGAGTAATAGCATTATACCTTCAGGCTATTATCAGATTACTCCCTTGCATTGTTTTGTACACACCCTGTAGTGCATCTAGTTCGATTGCATCAAAATGCACAGGTAAGTTCACATTTCATTATGTTGGGGAGTAATAGCATTATACCTTCAGGCTATTATCAGATTACTCCCCTGCATTTGCTTTAAGACACCCTGTACCCTGCAGGTGATGCTTTTGTTTTGGGAGTAATATTATTTCACTGTTTTTGTTTTACTGGTACAGTACAAATAATATGTTCTCAAACGCTAGGTTTTCTCAGCCAGTAATCTCATTACAATTCTTGTTTACTGGCCAGTAATCATATTATGAACTGAGATTACTGGGGGTAATAATATTATGGCAGTACGAATATTCTGTTACACCGGCACCGGGCTTCCCGTCTTCCCTTCTAGGCTATGTTAGGTTCATCATCACCCTCATCGTCATCCACTCATCCACCGACGCAATTAGACCAGTGTCACATGACCAGATGTCAAAACAGTGCGTCGTTAAACACCACAAATCAATCAATCAACAAGGATTGAAATTTCAAAGTGCATGGGCTGGGGGTGGGGGGGAGGGAGGGGATAGACGTCTGCATTTACGTATATTTCAATTCTTTTGAACGCTACATGTTTCCAGTTCTGGCAATTATTTACAAAGTTTATTGTGGCTTCATTTCGTACCTATTGGTACACTCAATCAATGAAGACGTCGTCTTTTTTTAAACGAATTGGTTAGTTTTTTTTATGGTTTAATACAATACACGGGCAATGTTGGATTACAGATCGTCAGTATGGGATCCAGACAGGAACAACAAGGTTAGAGAAGTTGATACATTCAGTAGCTTATATAATACAATACACGGGCAATGTTGGATTACAGATCGTCAGTATGGGATCCAGACAGGAACAACAAGGTAAGAGAAGTTGATACATTCAGTAACGTATTATAATACAATACACGGGCAATGTTGGATTACAGATCGTCAGTATGGGATCCAGACAGGAACAACAAGGTTAGACAAGTTGATACATTCAGTAGCTTATATAATACAATACACGGGCAATGTTGGATTACAGATCGTCGGTATGGGATCCAGACAGGAACAACAAGGTTAGACAAGTTGATACATTCAGTAGCTTATATAATACAATACACGGGCAATGTTGGATTACAGATCGTCAGTATGGGATCCAGACAGCAACAACAAGGTTAGACAAGTTGATACATTCAGTAGCTTATATAATACAATACACGGGCAATGTTGGATTACAGATCGTCAGTATGGGATCCAGACAGCAACAACAAGGTTAGACAAGTTGATACATTCAGTAGCTTATATAATACAATACACGGGCAATGTTGGATTACAGATCGTCAGTATGGGATCCAGACAGCAACAACAAGGTTAGACAAGTTGATACATTCAGTAGCTTATATAATACAATACACGGGCAATGTTGGATTACAGATCGTCAGTATGGGATCCAGACAGCAACAACAAGGTTAGACAAGTTGATACATTCAGTAGCTTATATAATACAATACACGGGCAATGTTGGATTACAGATCGTCAGTATGGGATCCAGACAGGAACAACAAGGTAAGACAAGTTGATACATTCAGTAGCTTATATAATACAATACACGGGCAATGTTGGATTACAGATCGTCAGAATGGGATCCAGACAGGAACAACAAGGTTAGACAAGTTGATACATTCAGTAGCTTATATAATACAATACACGGGCAATGTTGGATTACAGATCGTCAGTATGGGATCCAGACAGGAACAACAAGGTTAGACAAGTTGATACATTCAGTAGCTTATATAATACAATACACGGGCAATGTTGGATTACAGATCGTCGGTATGGGATCCAGACAGGAACAACAAGGTTAGACAAGTTGATACATTCAGTAGCTTATATAATACAATACACGGGCAATGTTGGATTACAGATCGTCAGTATGGGATCCAGACAGGAACAACAAGGTTAGACAAGTTGATACATTCAGTAGCTTATATAATACAATACACGGGCAATGTTGGATTACAGATCGTCGGTATGGGATCCAGACAGGAACAACAAGGTTAGACAAGTTGATACATTCAGTAGCTTATATAATACAATACACGGGCAATGTTGGATTACAGATCGTCAGTATGGGATCCAGATAGGAACAAAAAGGTTAGACAAGTTGATACATTCAGTAGCTTATATAATACAATACACGGGCAATGTTGGATTACAGATCATCAGTATGGGATCCAGACAGGAACAACAAGGTTAGACAAGTTGATACATTCAGTAGCTTATATAATACAATACACGGGCAATGTTGGATTACAGATCGTCAGTATGGGATCCAGACAGGAACAACAAGGTTAGACAAGTTGATACATTCAGTAGCTTATATAATACAATACACGGGCAATGTTGGATTACAGATCATCAGCATGGGATCCAGACAGGAACAACAAGGTTAGACAAGTTGATACATTCAGTAGCTTATATAATACAATACACGGGCAATGTTGGATTACAGATCGTCAGTATGGGATCCAGACAGGAACAACAAGGTTAGACAAGTTGATACATTCAGTAGCTTATATAATACAATACACGGGCAATGTTGGATTACAGATCGTCGGTATGGGATCCAGACAGGAACAACAAGGTTAGACAAGTTGATACATTCAGTAGCTTATATAATACAATACACGGGCAATGTTGGATTACAGATCGTCAGTATGGGATCCAGACAGGAACAACAAGGTTAGACAAGTTGATACATTCAGTAGCTTATATAATACAATACCTGGGCAATGTTGGATTACAGATCATCAGTATGGGATCCAGACAGGAACAACAAGGTTAGACAAGTTGATACATTCAGTAGCTTATATAATACAATACACGGGCAATGTTGGATTACAGATCGTCAGTATGGGATCCAGACAGGAACAACAAGGTTAGACAAGTTGATACATTCAGTAGCTTATATAATACAATACACGGGCAATGTTGGATTACAGATCGTCAGTATGGGATCCAGACAGGAACAACAAGGTTAGACAAGTTGATACATTCAGTAGCTTATATAATACAATACACGGGCAATGTTGGATTACAGATCGTCAGTATGGGATCCAGACAGGAACAACAAGGTTAGACAAGTTGATACATTCAGTAGCTTATATAATACAATACACGGGCAATGTTGGATTACAGATCGTCAGTATGGGATCCAGACAGGAACAACAAGGTTAGACAAGTTGATACATTCAGTAGCTTATATAATACAATACACGGGAAATGTTGGATTACAGATCGTCGGTATGGGATCCAGACAGGAACAACAAGGTTAGACAAGTTGATACATTCAGTAGCTTATATAATACAATACACGGGCAATGTTGGATTACAGATCGTCAGTATGGGATCCAGACAGGAACAACAAGGTTAGACAAGTTGATACATTCAGTAGCTTATATAATACAATACACGGGCAATGTTGGATTACAGATCGTCAGTATAGGATCCAGACAGGAACAACAAGGTTAGACAAGTTGATACATTCAGTAGCTTATATAATACAATACACGGGCAATGTTGGATTACAGATCGTCAGTATGGGATCCAGACAGGAACAACAAGGTTAGACAAGTTGATACATTCAGTAGCTTATATAATACAATACACGGGCAATGTTGGATTACAGATCGTCAGTATGGGATCCAGACAGGAACAACAAGGTTAGACAAGTTGATACATTCAGTAGCTTATATAATACAATACACGGGCAATGTTGGATTACAGATCGTCAGTATGGGATCCAGACAGGAACAACAAGGTTAGACAAGTTGATACATTCAGTAGCTTATATAAAACAATACACGGGCAATGTTGGATTACAGATCATCAGTATGGGATCCAGACAGGAACAACAAGGTTAGACAAGTTGATACATTCAGTAGCTTATATAATACAATACACGGGCAATGTTGGATTACAGATCGTCAGTATGGGATCCAGACAGGAACAACAAGGTTAGACAAGTTGATACATTCAGTAGCTTATATAATACAATACACGGGCAATGTTGGATTACAGATCGTCAGTATGGGATCCAGACAGGAACAACAAGGTTAGACAAGTTGATACATTCAGTAGCTTATATAATACAATACACGGGCAATGTTGGATTACAGATCATCAGTATGGGATCCAGACAGGAACAACAAGGTTAGACAAGTTGATACATTCAGTAGCTTATATAATACAATACACGGGCAATGTTGGATTACAGATCGTCAGTATGGGATCCAGACAGGAACAACAAGGTTAGACAAGTTGATACATTCAGTAGCTTATATAATACAATACACGGGCAATGTTGGATTACAGATCGTCAGTATGGGATCCAGACAGGAACAACAAGGTTAGACAAGTTGATACATTCAGTAGCTTATATAATACAATACACGGGCAATGTTGGATAACAGATCATCAGTATGGGATCCAGATAGGAACAACAAGGTTAGACAAGTTGATACATTCAGTAGCTTATATAATACAATACACGGGCAATGTTGGATTACAGATCGTCAGTATGGGATCCAGACAGGAACAACAAGGTTAGACAAGTTGATACATTCAGTAGCTTATATAATACAATACACGGGCAATGTTGGATTACAGATCGTCAGTGTGGGATCCAGACAGGAACAACAAGGTTAGACAAGTTGATACATTCAGTAGCTTATATAATACAATACACGGGCAATGTTGGATTACAGATCGTCAGTATGGGATCCAGACAGGAACAACAAGGTTAGACAAGTTGATACATTCAGTAGCTTATATAATACAATACACGGGCAATGTTGGATTATAGATCGTCAGTATGGGATCCAGACAGGAACAACAAGGTTAGACAAGTTGATACATTCAGTAGCTTATATAATACAATACACGGGCAATGTTGGATTACAGATCGTCAGTATGGGATCCAGACAGGAACAACAAGGTTAGACAAGTTGATACATTCAGTAGCTTATATAATACAATACACGGGCAATGTTGGATTACAGATCGTCAGTGTGGGATCCAGACAGGAACAACAAGGTTAGACAAGTTGATACATTCAGTAGCTTATATAATACAATACACGGGCAATGTTGGATTACAGATCGTCAGTATGGGATCCAGACAGGAACAACAAGGTTAGACAAGTTGATAAATTCAGTAGCTTATATAATACAATACACGGGCAATGTTGGATTACAGATCGTCAGTATGGGACCCAGACAGGAACAACAAGGTTAGACAAGTTGATACATTCAGTAGCTTATATAATACAATACCTGGGCAATGTTGGATTACAGATCGTCAGTATGGGATCCAGACAGGAACAACAAGGTTAGACAAGTTGATACATTCAGTAGCTTATATAATACTGTGGAGTGAGTGACAGGTAAAATCAATGAGGCGAGATGATGGTTTGTAAGTCCTCGTTTATTCAGACCGGACGGGTCACAGAGATTTCTAATCGGGATCCGAGCAGACTCGTTGTCGTTGCTCGAGGATCACTAATCGCTTTCTACCGGAACTGTTCGTTTCCGACCAAATCTTGGCACCACCCGCGCATCCCGCCACGCCGCGCCACCGGCGCGTAGTTCGAAAGGTGGCGGGAGGCATCCCCCACAGGACCCCCTCCCCAGTGTCCCGTGTGCATCGCGGAACACGATACCACGGTCGCGAGGCGTGCTGGGAAATGTACTCGACGGCCGGAGCGGGTGGTGACGACTGGAGCTGGAGCTGCGGCGTTGTCGCCCAATGTAGGCGAAGGTGCAGCGGCGTTGTCGGGCAAAATGTACGCCGGCTTGAGCCTGTCGATGGACACGACAACTCGCTGACCATTGCGTAAGATGGTTACACACTTGTCGTGGCGGGCGATGACCTCGAATGGGCCATCGTATGGCGGCTGCAACGGTGTGCGAACTGCGTCATGGCGCACGAACACGTGCGTGCATGTCGCGAGGTCCTTGAACATGAATACCGCGTGCTGCCCGTGATGCGAGGGCTGAGTAGGGCGCAGTTTCGCCATGTGCCGTTTCAGCTGGTCGGTGTACGCCGACGTGGCTTCTTGTGGCCCGGATGGAGGCGCAAGGTACTCGCCGGGGAGACGGAGCGTAGTACCGTACACGAGTTCGGCTGGCGTGGTTTGCAGATCTTCTTTCCAGGCCGAACGAATACCGAGTAGGACCCAGGGCAGCACATCCGTCCAATTGTCGTTCTCGTGGCACTTGATGGCTGCTTTCAGCTGTCGATGAAGGCGCTCTACCATTCCATTGGCTTGTGGGTGATGGGCCGCAGTTCGTAGGTGTGTCGAACCGGTCAGCTGGCTGAGGGATCGAAATAAATGAGATTCAAACTGTCGTCCTTGGTCCGTGGTTATTCGGAGGGGCGTGCCGAACCGGGCTATCCACCCCGTCACCAAAGCCGTTGCCACCGCGTCCGCAGTGATGTCAGGAAGTGGAATTGCCTCTGGCCAACGTGTGAACCGATCGACGCACGTGAGCAGGTATCGAAAACCGTTCGAGATCGGCAGCGGACCAACTAGGTCGATGTGTATGTGTTCGAATCGGCTATCTGGCGCTGAGAAACGGTTGATCGGTGCCTTCGTGTGGCGCGTCACCTTCGAACGTTGACACGTGAGACATGTCCTCGCCCACTCCCTGCAATCCTTGTTCATTGACGGCCAGACGTAGCGCTCCGTAACGAGCTTGCTGGTTGCCCGGATCCCGGGGTGTGACAGGCTGTGCAGGCTGTCAAACACCCTGCGTCGGAGTAATTCTGGCACGAATGGGCGCTGCCGTGCCTGCGAAGTGTCGTACTGGAGGATGATATCGCTGTCACCCAAACGTCGGTTACTCATCTGCAAGGACGTGTTGGAATGCAGGAAGTTGATGAGTTCCACGTCGTCCTGTTGTGCTCGCGCGATTTCTTCGTGGCTGACTGGGGCCGCGACGGCCTCGACCCTGGAGAGGGCGTCGGCTACCGTGTTGTCCTTTCCTGGAATGTGCCGGATGTCCGTCGTGTACTGACCGATGATGTCCAGATGGCGGAACTGACGCGGAGAGCACTTCTCCGGTCGCTGCTTGAACGCGAACGTCAGAGGCTTGTGGTCCGTATATACGGTGAAAACCCGCGCTTCCACCATGTGTCGGAAAAATAGCACCGCCTCGTAAACGGCAAGCAACTCACGATCGTACGCCCCGTAATTCCTCTGTGCTGCGTTTAGCTTACGCGAGAAAAAGGCGAGCGGCTGCCAGCCGCGGCTTGTTCGCTGCTGAAGGGCCGCGCCAATACTGGTATCGGAGGCGTCTGCTACAACAGCCAGTTCGGCGTTGAGGTCTGGATGGGCTAGGAGTGTAGCATTGGCCAGGCTGCGTTTGCATGCCTCGAATGCGGCCTCCAACTGCGGAGTCCAGGATATTGGTGTCTTCCCGGAGCTATCGGTGCCTGCGAGCAGGTCGTTGAGAGGGGCTTGTAGCCGGGCTGCTGCAGGCAAAAACCGTCTGTAAAAATTCAGCATACCCAGGAATTGGCGCAACTGCTTGATGTTGCTTGGTTTCGTGAAGGAAACTATTGCCTCCACTTTCTCTTCGAGCGGACGGGTACCAGAAGCGCTGACCGTGTATCCTAGGAAAGTAACCTCCGGTTCACCGAACACACATTTAGCGGAGTTCACTAAGACGCCGTATTCGGAGAGCCGAGTGAAAAGTTGTCGAAGATGTTCTTCGTGCTCGACTCGGTCGGTCGAAGAGACTAGAATGTCATCGATGTAGGCGTAACAAAAGTCCAGACCCCGCAGCACCTCGTCCATAAACCTTTGGAACGTCTGAGCTGCGTTCCGCAACCCAAAGCTCATGAACGGGAACTCGAAAAGTCCGAAAGGAGTGGTAATAGCGGTCTTACTGACATCCTCCGGAGCGACAGGGATTTGGTTGTATGCCCGAACGAGGTCGATTGTGGAAAACACCGTCTTGTGGGCCAGTACTTGTGCAAAATCCTGGATGTGTGGGACCGGATAGCGGTCTGGGATGGTGCGGTCGTTGAGGGCTCGATAATCGCCACAGGGTCTCCACTGGTCCTCTTTCTTTGGGACCAAATGCAGGGCGGCGGACCAACTACTGGATGAGCGTCGAGCGATGCCCGACTGTAGCATCGTGTCGAACTCTTTTTTGGCGATCCGCAGACGATCGGGGGCCAACCGTCGTGGCTTACAAGACGTTGGCGGGCCAGATGTTACCCGGATGTGGTGCACTGTTTGGTGTTTCACCTCGCCCAGGTTCCCCGCGGGACGAGTGATACCGGGGAACTCAGACAGCAGCGAATGGTACGCAGACCCACCGTAGACCGCCTTCACGTGATCGGGTTGCCCCGCTGATGACCGACCGGGTACAGCGAGCGATGTCGTATTGTCGGTGAGGCTTTGTTGGCGAATATTTACCGCGAGGTTATAAAAGGATAAAAAATCGACGCCGATTATCGGTTGGGATACATCGGCGATAACAAATTGCCAGTCGAATGACCGACGTAACCCGAGATCGAGAGTCAGTCTGAAGGTGCCGTAAGTCGCGATGATTGTGCCATTGGCTGCAAACAGCTGGTACGATGTCTTCTGACGCGGCCCACCTGTCTTCGCCCGAGGAAAAACGCACAGATCCGACCCTGTATCCACCAGAAACTGGAGTCGAGTCTTGCGATCTGTCACGTATAAGCGGCGTGCGGACGGGCAGAAGTCAGCCGCGGCTACTGTCTGCCCGCGGAGTTTTTTGATAGGAAGCTGCAAGGCTTCCTGCACTGTTTGGCCCGTTCACCGTACGTACGGTGGTACCAACAGAGCTCTTCAGCTCCGCGATCAGGAGACCTCCGTTGGCTCGTGGCGCGCGCGCGAGGTTTGCCGGTCAAGAGGACCGCGATCTGACGCGTCATGGCGTCGAGTTGCGCCTGGATATCGTTTCCCGGCGACTGGTCCACGCTCGTCACATGGGGCCGAACAGTTGCATTTTCGCTCACGCGATCAGCGACCCCCGCCAAAACCTCCAAGTCCTGGTTAGCCGACGCGACTAAAATATCCTGCATCCGCGACGGCAGGCGACTCAACCAAAGCGTATGCATAATTTTGTCCGGCACCGATGTCCCACCCAACTCGCGCAGATGCCGTAAAAACTCGGATGGCGTACGGTCGCCGATTTCTTCTCCCTGTAGCACGCGCCTGAGCTGCGCTTCGGGTGAAGGCGATAACCGTGCTATCAAAGTGCCCTTGATTTTGTCGTACTTGCCCTCGGTGGGTGGGGAGAGGATAATGTCACGCACAACTTTTGCTGCTGATGGTTCGAGTGCACATACCACCGCGTTAAATTTCACCGTGTCGCGCGAAATCATTGCCGATGCAAAATAGCACTCAATCTGCGCGAACCACAAAACGGGGTCATCCCTCCAGAATTGGGGCATCTTCATGGTCACACGGTCCACCATAGCGTCGGCCGCCGTCGCCATTGTTGACTTTACACTAACACTCCACGCGCAAACAGTTCACTGTAAACTCGCGTCGGGGTCACCACTGTGGAGTGAGTGACAGGTAAAATCAATGAGGCGAGATGATGGTTTGTAAGTCCTCGTTTATTCAGACCGGACGGGTCACAGAGATTTCTAATCGGGATCCGAGCAGACTCGTTGTCGTTGCTCGAGGATCACTAATCGCTTTCTACCGGAACTGTTCGTTTCCGACCAAATCTTGGCACCACCCGCGCATCCCGCCACGCCGCGCCACCGGCGCGTAGTTCGAAAGGTGGCGGGAGGCATCCCCCACAATACAATACACGGGCAATGTTGGATTACAGATCGTCAGTATGGGATCCAGACAGGAACAACAAGGTTAGACAAGTTGATACATTCAGTAGCTTATATAATACAATACACGGGCAATGTTGGATTACAGATCGTCAGTATGGGATCCAGACAGGAACAACAAGGTTAGACAAGTTGATACATTCAGTAGCTTATATAATACAATACACGGGCAATGTTGGATTACAGATCATCAGTAGATATGGGATCCAGACAGGAACAACAAGGTTAGAGAAGTTGATACATTCAGTAGCTTATATAATACAATACACGGGCAATGTTGGATGACAGATCATCAGTATGGGATCCAGACAGGAACAACAAGGTTAGACAAGTTGATACATTCAGTAGCTGATATAATACAATACACGGGCAATGTTGGATTACAGATCGTCAGTATGGGATCCAGACAGGAACAACAAGGTTAGACAAGTTGATACATTCAGTAGCTTATATAATACAATACACGGGCAATGTTGGATTACAGATCGTCAGTATGGGATCCAGACAGGAACAACAAGGTTAGACAAGTTGATACATTCAGTAGCTTATATAATACAATACACGGGCAATGTTGGATTACAGATCGTCAGTATGGGATCCAGACAGGAACAACAAGGTTAGACAAGTTGATACATTCAGTAGCTTATATAATACAATACACGGGCAATGTTGGATTACAGATCGTCAGTATGGGATCCAGACAGGAACAACAAGGTTAGACAAGTTGATACATTCAGTAGCTTATATAATACAATACACGGGCAATGTTGGATTACAGATCGTCAGTATGGGATCCAGACAGGAACAACAAGGTTAGACAAGTTGATACATTCAGTAGCTTATATAATACAATACACGGGCAATGTTGGATTACAGATCGTCAGTATGGGATCCAGACAGGAACAACAAGGTTAGACAAGTTGATACATTCAGTAGCTTATATAATACAATACACGGGCAATGTTGGATTACAGATCGTCAGTATGGGATCCAGACAGGAACAACAAGGTTAGACAAGTTGATACATTCAGTAGCTTATATAATACAATACACGGGCAATGTTGGATGACAGATCATCAGTATGGGATCCAGACAGGAACAACAAGGTTAGACAAGTTGATACATTCAGTAGCTTATATAATACAATACCCGGGCAATGTTGGATTACAGATCGTCAGTATGGGATCCAGACAAGAACAACAAGGTTAGACAAGTTGATACATTCAGTAGCTTATATAATACAATACACGGGCAATGTTGGATTACAGATCGTCAGTATGGGATCCAGACAGGAACAACAAGGTTAGACAAGTTGATACATTCAGTAGCTTATATAATACAATACCCGGGCAATGTTGGATTACAGATCGTCAGTATGGGATCCAGACAAGAACAACAAGGTTAGACAAGTTGATACATTCAGTAGCTTATATAATACAATACACGGGCAATGTTGGATTACAGATCGTCAGTATGGGATCCAGACAGGAACAACAAGGTTAGACAAGTTGATACATTCAGTAGCTTATATAATACAATACACGGGCAATGTTGGATTACAGATCGTCAGTATGGGATCCAGACAGGAACAACAAGGTTAGACAAGTTGATACATTCAGTAGCTTATATAATACAATACACGGGCAATGTTGGATTACAGTTTGTCAGTATGGGATCCAGACAAGAACAACAAGGTTAGACAAGTTGATACATTCAGTAGCTTATATAATACAATACACGGGCAATGTTGGATTACAGATCGTCAGTATGGGATCCAGACAGGAACAACAAGGTTAGACAAGTTGATACATTCAGTAGCTTATATAATACAATACACGGGCAATGTTGGATTACAGATCATCAGTATGGTATCCAGACAGGAACAACAAGGTTAGACAAGTTGATACATTCAGTAGCTTATATAATACAATACACGGGCAATGTTGGATTACAGATCGTCAGTATGGGATCCAGACAGGAACAACAAGGTTAGACAAGTTGATACATTCAGTAGCTTATATAATACAATACACGGGCAATGTTGGATTACAGATCGTCAGTATGGGATCCAGACAGGAACAACAAGGTTAGACATGTTGATAAAGTACAAAGACTGGCTGCAAGAAGAATGACAGGATAAATAAAAGATAGAAGTAGAAAGTTTGTTAGAAGGGAAAGACTTGGAAAACAGATGGGAGGAAGACAGAATCATGGATTAGTTTACAGCAAAGACCGTTTACGGTAGGTATTGAGGTTGTTGGGTTTGAAAACAACTGAATGTGCAGATTGAAGAAGACAGGACGACATGTGAACATCAAATACAATGTGTTGTAAGATTGTTTGTTGCGTTGGCGAGATATTTTACCGCTCTTTTCTGCAGCACAAAAAGTTTGTTTACTTTGGGTGAATGACCTCACAGTTCAATTCCAAATTGCAATCGTGGGAGAACATATATGAGAAATATTCCAACTTTGCAGAACTGAAATATCAAATATGTCAGATTCTTTTGATCAAAAAGCTTCCAGTAGCAATATTTTGCATTGCATTGTTGAGTTGATGGAAACAGTAAAGTATTACAAGCTACCAAAAAGTCTGAAAGTCATTGGCTGGGATCAAAGTGGCTGGGATAGAAATCTGTTTGAAACTTGAATTAAACATTTTTTAATGACAAATATCATTTACAGTCTGGACAAGTATATGACAGAAAATGTTACTAACTTTCAAAACTAGGGAAGAACTGTTTTTCCCGACATCAAGCAGCTATATTTGTGTAAACTAACAAAACAATTAGAAATAATAACAGCGTTGATGAAACCAGACATGAATCAATTCAGTTGATGAAGTGAAATGAGTTCATTTGAAAGCAGAACATGTTCCACAGAAAGAAATCAATCTGCTTCCAGCCTCTGATTACTCTCTACAAAAAATATTTAAGTACTTTATGTACGTACGTATATATGCTGTAAGTTCAGGCTTAATATTAATAACTAGAATATTATGACATTGCTTCTCAGAACAGCGAGGGTCTGCATACTCATCTGTCTTGGAAAGAAGGGAAGTTGCTTGAGACTAGTGCAGCAAAATAGGCCGCTGCTTGGAATTTAACTACGGATGCAAATCCACAGAGGGATCTACACACACAAGCAACTCCGATGTAATGTAATAATGTAATGATGCTTTATTATTTTCCTTGGACCCGTGCCTGGGTATTGGAAATTGTCAGTTATACAAAATCATATATACAATACAAATATATATATATAACGAAACATACATGAAAGTTAATAAAAACAAATATATATTAAAGCTCTTTACAATACTCATCTACTGAATAAAATGCTTTGTCAAGTAAGTACAATTCCAAATGCGCATAGATTAAATCAGCTTATCAGCTTCATGCCTAGTGTCATGGTTGTGAATCTTATAGTTCGTTATCTTGTTGATAATGTTGATGATTGTCGGAGGATCCCGGGTAACTCACAAAGAATAATACAGTGTAAAATATAGGTACAAACATAGAAGAGTCATAATTTTAAAATCTATAAGTAGGGGTTTGCAGGAATCTTTGTAAAATATCTTCGCACGACGCACACGGATTTCTACTGGCGCGGGCTAGTAGTCGCACTGCTCGTTTTTGCAACTTAAATAGTCTGGAAGCATGAGGCGAGTTTCCCCAAAGTATGATTCTGGACTGGATAAAAGCATAGTAAACTAATTTAGCAGTGTGATAGTCCGTCCGCTACCTGCATGAGTCGTTTTATTAGATAGCAACCTGAAGATATTTGAGGGCTTAAGTATTGAACGTGTTGACTCCAGCTTAAGTGCTTATCAATGATAACGCCTAAAAACATTGTGTGCTCTTTCTCTTGATGGACCTTCCGGCAAGCCGGACAAGGTTCGTAGTATTGTTGGTCTTGTTTATGTAGTTGGGATGGAATTCTACCATTGTGGTTTTGATGGCATTTAAAAAGAGGTCGTTAGACGAACAAACATGTATTTTTTAAATGACCATCGCTACAAATGTGGACCGAAGGATGCAGCATGAAGACATCAGGAATGCAGGGGACAGTTGTTAAGTTCAGAATGCCATGAAGCAGGAAGCTTCCATTCCTTTCCATCTCAACTGCAAGGAAACAAAGCTGACAGGAATCCTAAAGTAATGGCTATATCTTCACATTTACAAATCTCAAGCTATTTTCCGCTGCTTTCCAAATAACATACTGTAATGAAACATAAGTAAAAAGTGAGAATAAGTAATTGACAAGCACTTTTGTAAATGTTTCGTGGCTAGACTAACTAAAGCAGTCCATGCTATACAAAAAATTCAAAAAATTTAAAAAATTTAAAAAATCTCCAGTAGGAAAATTCCCACTGCAGAGAGTAGATTTCCTGCTGCAGTGGGAAATCTTCTCTCTGCAATGCCGTTATCATGGGTTTTTCCTTTTGATATTTCAATGAAGAACAGAAAGTTCGGAGGATAGCACGAAGGTTCGACGGGCGGTATCCCGATTTTAAAATGGATTACAAACGTTACGTTCAAATTATAATTGGATTTTATTTTGAAACAGATTTGAGATAATAATAGATGACGTGATAAGTTAGATAGCTAACACTTTTGTAAAACAGTGAAAAGAATATATATGTAGTTGCAAACAATCACTGAATTTAGAACTGCGATTTATACAAGAATATAATAATAATAATAGAAAATACGACTCACCAGTGGAACAGGTTTCTGCAGGAATACACTTGTACAGATTGAAATAAGATTTGAGTTTTAGCATTAAAGAATACTGGACTTAAGAGTGAAAAATGACAAGTTGAACAAAGTTCTGAATATTGGTAAGACGACACGCGTGGAGACGACTGCACTGAAGATGTGATGGCTCTAAGTGGCGTTATTTCTTTTCCAGAACATTTTATACTGACACTGGTTTGCTGCACAAGTTTTCCACGTGTGTTCAAATGTTACGTCATCAACTTGAGATCACTTGATGTACCCTGTTCTCTAGGTTAGAAGTGATTTTTAACATGACAGCTTACAGATATTATGTTAAATGCAGTTGAGTATACAGGGTAGCGTCAGGGTGATCTCAATGCAAATTCTGTCAGTGAGACTTGTTGTTCTAAAGACTAGCGACGGTAAGGGTAATTATGATAAATAAAGTTGATATATTTTTAATGCTAATGCTGTAAGTGAGATTGGATGTTATAGTTGCTAATGAGAGTATTAGTTAGCTGATAGTTTGTAATGCTAATACTGTCTGTGTCTCGGCATTTGATAGATGCCGGCGACGGTCTTAGAAATTAGGTGAAATTAAGTTGTTATTTGTTGACGCTACTGGTGTATGTGTAATTACCTTAAATGCACCGATAATTTGGTATAAGTGTGATTTGGTGCTATAGATGCTAATTAAGTTAAGGGTAGCTTGCAACTGTGTTCTAGGATCTGGCCGGTGTACAGGCTCACCAAGAATGCAATGTATGATGGTATGGAGTTGGTGGTGCAATGAGAGTAATCACGAGGCCGACAAGTACATCGTGATACTATTAACCTCCTCTTAAACACTAATAGGATGTGGTAAAACATCCTAGACCCGAACAGAACCGAACATGGACGAATAAATTTAATAGCGGCTATTATTAGACTATTTAATAGGACATTGTACAACTGGCCGTTACTATGTACCTACCAGGCTAGCAGGAGAAAGGAGAGTCACCTAGGCCTAAAGACGGCAGCAACTGGTCTGACGTCATAGTTCGAAAAAAGACTGTCAGCTGACGACTGATTTTATTGTCGTAATTAATGGAAAACACCCCGAACATCACATCGCCAAGTCGATATCCGTCGAGGATGGCTAGTATTTTGTCCAGATTGTCCAGAAACCTTTACAGAAGCCAAGTGGAACTTTCTTCTAGCTCCCAGACCAAACGGTTTGATGTGTTGAAAACACCTGTTGTAATGAGATCACCTAAGTTTGCTCCGAGTCAGGTATTGGATGGGTGACCATCATACACATGACCAGTTCTGTTCGGGAGAGAGGTTGGAGGGATGCAAGTTAAGCAACACTGCGCTGGGTCAGGTATTGGATGGGTGACCATCATACACATGACCAGTTCTGTTTAAGAGAGAGGTTGGAGGGATGAAAGTTAAGCAACACTGCGCTGGGTCAGGTATTGGATGGGTGACCATCATACACATGACCAGTTCTGTTTAAGAGAGAGGTTGGAGGGATGAAAGTTAAGCAACACTGCGCTGGGTCAGGTATTGGATGGGTGACCATCATACACATGACCAGTTCTGTTCGGGAGAGAGGTTGGAGGGATGAAAGTTAAGCAACACTGCACTGGGTCAGGTATTGGATGGGTGACCATCATACACATGACCAGTTCTGTTCGGGAGAGAGGTTGGAGGGATGAAAGTTAAGCAACACTGCGCTAGGTCAGGTATTGGATGGGTGACCATCATACACATGACCAGTTCTGTTCGGGAGAGAGGTTGGAGGGATGAAAGTTAAGCAACACTGCGTTGGGTCAGGTATTGGATGGGTGACCATCATACACATGACCAGTTCTGTTTGGGAGAGAGGTTGGAGGGATGAAAGTTAAGCAACACTGCACTGGGTCAGGTATTGGATGGGTGACCATCATACACATGACCAGTTCTGTTCGGGAGAGAGGTTGGAGGGATGAAAGTTAAGCAACACTGCACTGGGTCAGGTATTGGATGGGTGACCATCATACACATGACCAGTTCTGTTCGGGAGAGAGGTTGGAGGGATAAAAGTTAAGCAACACTGCTTAAGCAATCTTTTGTTTTCAAAAGTGCAAAGTGAAAACCAGATTTTTTTACATTCCTAAAATCTAAGAAAAACAAAAATTTGGAGGTGCCGGGCATTGATCCCGGTACCTCTCACATGCTAAGCGAGCGCTCTACCATCTGAGCTACACCCCCAATGTATATGAAGTAATAAAACTAGTAATTTAAACTTGCATAAAACTAATTGGTGATCTAGATTTTGTCGGACCTGCTCGCCTCTGGGCGTTGACCGCGGTACTTTCTCTGCGTCAAGACCGTAACGTCTTGACCAAGATTCACAGAAAGTGCCACTCTGAGCTACCATTCATGCAGACTTGCAACTAGGAATACAGAGGACAAAGATCTAACACTTACTCGGAGAGTTTTAACTTTACATTTAGTTATCGATTGATTTGTGATGTTTAACGACGCATTGTTATCAAAGCGGGTCATTTGGAACTGGTTGGATGAGCGGGTAAAAAGAAAGGACTTAAACCAAAGATATGTAAATAAAGCCTATCTTAAAAGAGAAGCGAGAAAACCCGGTGCTGTTATGTAGTTACCCCAAGGGGACCACCGGCTTAACGTCCCTTCCAAAGAACGGTACAACGCGAACAACAGGATTCCTCAACAAATCCATGCTGTCGAGAGGTTGATAAGCAAGGCGAGTGAAGTTGCTGTACTAACTTTCATCCCTCCAACCTCTCTCCTAAACAGAACTGGTCATGTGTATGATGGTCACGCATCCAATACCTGACTCAGCGCAGTGTTACTTAACTTTCATCCCTCCAACCTCTCTTCTAAACAGAACTGGTCATGTGTATAATGGTCACCCATTCAATACCTGACTTAGCGCAGTGTTGCTTAACTTTCATCCCTCCAACCTCTCTTCTAAACAGAACTGGTCATGTGTATAATGGTCACCCATTCAATACCTGACTTAGCGCAGTGTTGCTTAACTTTCATCCCTCCAACCTCTCTCCAGAACAGAACTGGTCATGTGTATGATGGTCACCCATCCAATACCTGACCCAGCGCAGTGTTGCTTAACTTCGTTAACAGAGTCCAGACACGCACGCGTGCCGGTGTCGCATAATATTTATACTGTCCACTAACATTACCCCCCAGTAAACACAGCATATGCTAGTTTTACTGGCCAGTAAACTCAATATGATCTACGATTACTGTACCAGTAAACTAGAAACGTTTTGAGATTACTGTACCAGTAAACTAAAGACGATTTGAGATTACTGGCCCAGTAAAAATAATACATATTATTACATATACAGTAATACAAAATTTCAAAACATCACTATAATAGTATTACTGACAATGCACAAATAAATCACATCAATCAAATCACAGGGTGACCAAACACATTGCAGGGATTAGCGTACTGTTTAGCTTAAAAATTAGCCAGGCTACTTGCTGTGGGGACTTCATATGGAATACGCCCCATACCTTTCGATAGAAATGCAACAACACCCCTTGCCAACATAATGAAATGTGAACTTACCTGTGCATTTTGATGCAATCGAACTAGATGCACTACAGGGTGTGTACAAAACAATGCAGGGGAGTAATCTGATAATAGCCTGAAGGTATAATGCTATTACTCCCCAACATAATGAAATGTGAACTTACCTGTGCATTTTGATGCAATCGAACTAGATGCACTACAGGGTGTGTACAAAACAATGCAGGGGAGTAATCTGATAATAGCCTGAAGGTATAATGCTATTACTCCCCAACATAATGAAATGTGAACTTACCTGTGCATTTTGATGCAATCGAACTAGATGCACTACAGGGTGTGTACAAAACAATGCAGGGGAGTAATCTGATAATAGCCTGAAGGTATAATGCTATTACTCCCCAACATAATGAAATGTGAATTAACCTGTGCATTTTGATGCAATCGAACTAGATGCACTACAGGGTGTGTACAAAACAATGCAGGGGAGTAATCTGATAATAGCCTGAAGGTATAATGCTATTACTCCCCAACATAATGAAATGTGAATTAACCTGTGCATTTTGATGCAATCGAACTAGATGCACTACAGGGTGTGTACAAAACAATGCAGGGGAGTAATCTGATAATAGCCTGAAGGTATAATGCTATTACTCCCCAACATTATGAAATGTGAATTAACCTGTGCATTTTGATGCAATCGAACTATATGCACTACAGGGTGTGTACAAATCAATGCAGGGGAGTAATCTGATAATAGCCTGAAGGTATAATGCTATTACTCCCCAACATAATGAAATGTGAATTAACCTGTGCATTTTGATGCAATCGAACTAGATGCACTACAGGGTGTGTACAAATCAATGCAGGGGAGTAATCTGATAATAGCCTGAAGGTATAATGCTATTACTCCCCAACATTATGAAATGTGAATTAACCTGTGCATTTTGATGCAATCGAACTAGATGCACTACAGGGTGTGTACAAATCAATGCAGGGGAGTAATCTGATAATAGCCTGAAGGTATAATGCTATTACTCCCCAACATTATGAAATGTGAATTAACCTGTGCATTTTGATGCAATCGAACTAGATGCACTACAGGGTGTGTACAAAACAATGCAGGGGAGTAATCTGATAATAGCCTGAAGGTATAATGCTATTACTCCCCAACATTATGAAATGTGAATTAACCTGTGCATTTTGATGCAATCGAACTAGATGCACTACAGGGTGTGTACAAAACAATGCAGGGGAGTAATCTGATAATAGCCTGAAGGTATAATGCTATTACTCCCCAACATTATGAAATGTGAATTAACCTGTGCATTTTGATGCAATCGAACTCAATATCAAGACCTTGTTAATATCAGTATCGAGACCTTGGTTGGCTTCATTATGGATACCAGCAATGTTTTTGAAACTCGCTCATCCTGCAACGCGATAACGAGCGTTTGGCGTAGCCCTAGTTTTTACTTGATTTTTTTTATCAACGAAGCGTGCGGAGCCAAATCTTCAATTGCGCTGCCCCGAAAAAGAAAACACTTATGATTTTTTTTTTTTTTTTTTGCGTGCGGGCGCGCGTGCTCTACAGCCCAAGCGCCTGCTCTAATTCCGATGAAATTTTCAGAGGATCTTCATTTGTCCTCAGTTTAGACGTTTTTGTAAACGTTCGGTTCAGAACTTATTTAATTAATCTATTTTTGCGAAAGTTTTCGACTTTTCCGCAGTGTATATGTACTAAAAAAATTTCATTTGTATAAAGTGTGACTTTACCATTACCATTTTTCCATGCAGTCGAATTAAATGCACTATAGTGCAGTGACACTGCAAACAACGAAGATTCAGATTACTCCCCTGCATTTGCTTTGTACACACCCTGTAGTGCATCTAGTTCGATTGCATCAAAATGCACAGGTAAGTTCACATTTCATTATGTTGGGGAGTAATAGCATTATACCTTCAGGCTATTATCAGATTACTCCCCTGCATTGTTTTGTACACACCCTGTAGTGCATCTAGTTCGATTGCATCAAAATGCACAGGTTAATTCACATTTCATAATGTTGGGGAGTAATAGCATTATACCTTCAGGCTATTATCAGATTACTCCCCTGCATTGATTTGTACACACCCTGTAGTGCATCTAGTTCGATTGCATCAAAATGCACAGGTTAATTCACATTTCATAATGTTGGGGAGTAATAGCATTATACCTTCAGGCTATTATCAAATTACTCCCCTGCATTGTTTTGTACACACCCTGTAGTGCATCTACTTCGATTGCATCAAAATGCACAGGTTAATTCACATTTCATAATGTTGGGGAGTAATAGCATTATACCTTCAGGCTATTATCAGATTACTCCCCTGCATTGATTTGTACACACCCTGTAGTGCATCTAGTTCGATTGCATCAAAATGCACAGGTTAATTCACATTTCATTATGTTGGGGAGTAATAGCATTATACCTTCAGGCTATTATCAGATTACTCCCCTGCATTGTTTTGTACACACCCTGTAGTGCATCTAGTTCGATTGCATCAAAATGCACAGGTTAATTCACATTTCATAATGTTGGGGAGTAATAGCATTATACCTTCAGGCTATTATCAGATTACTCCCCTGCATTGATTTGTACACACCCTGTAGTGCATCTAGTTCGATTGCATCAAAATGCACAGGTAAGTTCACATTTCATTATGTTGGGGAGTAATAGCATTATACCTTCAGGCTATTATCAGATTACTCCCTTGCATTGTTTTGTACACACCCTGTAGTGCATCTAGTTCGATTGCATCAAAATGCACAGGTAAGTTCACATTTCATTATGTTGGGGAGTAATAGCATTATACCTTCAGGCTATTATCAGATTACTCCCCTGCATTTGCTTTAAGACACCCTGTACCCTGCAGGTGATGCTTTTGTTTTGGGAGTAATATTATTTCACTGTTTTTGTTTTACTGGTACAGTACAAATAATATGTTCTCAAACGCTAGGTTTTCTCAGCCAGTAATCTCATTACAATTCTTGTTTACTGGCCAGTAATCATATTATGAACTGAGATTACTGGGGGTAATAATATTATGGCAGTACGAATATTCTGTTACACCGGGTCGTCGCCTGTAATTGCGGCAGTCGGGACTTTGGTCGGGACGACGGGATGTTTGTGGCGATATGAACGGAAGCTGTGGGGCAGAACCCGGGCCTCGACAACCGCATGTCGTTACTCACGATCAGTTCTTCTTGGGACGACTGGCAAGTTGCTTGGTGGGACATTCTTGTCGGCAGCCACCGCCTCAACAATGTCACTGAATCCAAACATTCTCTGGCAGATACTCGTCTTGCTGTCAGCAGGTGAGTCAATGTCAATGTCGCATGCCACTCACCAGTTACTCTTCTCCGCTCTGCTAGTATTCATATTCGTTCCATCGATTGAAACCATTGGAATTATGATCATTATCAAGCCATGATGCTAACGATAAAATAGCGACAATAATTTCCAAACACATAATCTGTTAGTTAAAAAACGCCAATGTGTTCGGGATCTTATTTCGGAAAATTCAATAATACATTAGTTTTTTAGTTATTGACCCTGATTATTTTATTCAGATGCATTTAGGAAGCTTGAACTTGGTAATTGTTATAATTTTATGTGGTTCTTTTGTTATCGGAAAATTGTCAGGACTGCTCAAACTTCTGAAGAAGTAACTAGTATATGTTACGAAACGTCGGGAAATTTAGTAGCCCTTTACTTAGAATTCAAAACCCAGTTCAAATAGTTTTTCTAAAAAAAAAATTCTAAACGTACTCTCGCGAGCCCAAATAAGGCCCAAGTAAGAATTCAGTTAACAAAGAAATCACTTTTCGTACAATCAAGTGAAGTCGAACTTGACCCCGTAGCAGCAACTTCAGGGGAAGCTGTGGAATACGGTGAACAAAAGTGGTGCCATCACAGGAAGGTCCTGCTCTGCAGCTGTTTTTCCGACAAACTCTGTTAGATGAAAAGTATCGAATTTAGAATTTAGAAATGTATCACAGCTATGACCAAAAGTATAATTTAAATATGGCGTTGAAATGAACATTTCAGGTTACGCCTCACATACCCGGTACCTAGCAATAATTACTCGTTGAAAACCCCTGGATATGCCATCAACAATGTAAACAACATTTGGCTAGAGAGATTGGGACATAGAGAGAGAGAGAGGACAATAGTTCGATTGTTGAACGATAACAGGGTATAGTAGGTAGTAACTAACCCCCGCCCTGAGGGTGGCAACCTTGCTGGATGTCGGGGCTGGAGGATTGGAGTAGGAGCTCACCCAGGTCTATATCTACGTTCACCGGATACAACTAGGCGGCATTATATTTTGTATTTAATTTTTAATTTGCCGTAGCCCCCATCCCGCCACGGCAGCATGACGATCGTCTCACAATACATCGCTTCTGCCTTACACTATCAAAGATCGCTTCATACTACATCGCCTCTGCCTTACACTATCAAAGATCGCTTCACACTACATCGCCTCTGCCTTACACTATCAAAGATTGCTTCACAGTACATCGCCTCTGCCTTACACTATCAAAGATTGCTTCACACTACATCGCCTCTGCCTTACACTATCAGAGATCGCTTCACAGTACATCGCCTCTGCCTTACACTATCAAAGATCGCTACACACTACATCGCCTCTGCCTTACACTATCAAAGATTGCTTCATACTACATCGCCTCTGCCTTACACTATCAAAGATTGCTTCACACTACATCGCCTCTGTCTTACACTATCAAAGATTGCTTCACAATACATCGCCTCTGCCTTACACTATCAAAGATTGCTTCACAATACATCGCCTCTGCCTTACACTATCAAAGATCACTTCACAATACATCGCCTCTGCCTTACACTATCAAAGATTGCTTCACACTACATCGCCTCTGCCTTACACTATCAAAGATCGCTTCACAATACATCGCCTCTGCCTTACACTATCAAAGATTGCTTCAGCTACATCGCCTCTGCCTTACACTATCAAAGATTGTGCAGCCCGTTGCAAGCAACAGGAATCTCTGATGTGCGGACATGCAAGGATTCATGCAAGGATCAACTATGTCGTGGAGGTAGAATGCATTGTTCAGCTTTTCGGCTAATGCTGTGTATAATGCTGTCATGCTTGGTAGTTAGTTGGTTTGACATTCCAAGATGGAATCGAGAACAGAGAGAGAGAGAGGCAGTAAAAAGACTGACACGAAAGTAAGATTGTGACGATCAAAAACTCTGCCGTGACGCGACCTTATCACTCCCCAAGTCAAAATGTCCTTCTCCTATAATCTCAGCAAGCTTTGCGGTGGCGGCGGCGACGGCGGCGACGACGACGAAATGCCCGAAACGATTTATTTGCGAGACCGTCGATGCATGCGCTGGTCGGCACAATGGTGCATCGAATCTCAACTCGACCCTCATCTTTGTCTGCGGCAAACAGCGCGTGTGTTGTCCACCGACCATCAGGAAAACAGTAGAGGCACGTATCATGCCGGCGAACTTGTCGTTTATTCAGAGCAACACCTTTGTGGTGTTACCTCTTTCGAAAGCCTCGTCCTGAACATCCTGGCTAGAACCTATTAGGCAAGGGGTCCTCATTTGCATAGCTGCCACCAGTGGTGTAGTCGAGGGTATACGCGGGTATACGCCGTATACCCAAAAAACTTTTTGACACCGAGCGTATACCCAAAAAAATATATACAGGGTATACACCCAATAAATACTCTTTGCAAAACTTTAAAATGCGTTTTGCAACGACAATTCTTAATCTCCCTACAACCTGCACTATAAAAACTGGAAAAGCAAAGTTTATTTTGAAAAGTGGGGTAGTCCGTGTATAGTAACGGTTCGTATGATCTGGATGGGTATGCAATGGTTTTCCAAGCAGTCAACGTACTCATTCAACCCACCCGAGGAAAGCGCGATTGCAGCTACCCCAGCACCAAGTAGTAGTTTTAGTGTTGATAGGAATTAACTATCTATGAACTATAACTAGTGAATAGACTAAAGGTAAAGAATTAGAAACACCCCCCATCCAGTACCTAACCTAGTGATGACCACGGCATTTGGAACTCACTGCCTGATAACCCAGCGTATACCCAAACAAAAAATGTAGGACTACACCACTGGCTGCCACCCTTCCGCACCCATTGGACGTAATAGTTTATTTATTTAATGCTATTAGTATTTGTGTGTGAGCCTGAGTGCTTTGGCACATAATATGCCATAACGATAAAAAATTAGGAGCATACTTGTAGCAATGACTTAGTAGCAGAGATAATAATAATAATAATAATAATTAATAGTGGGTAGAAATGGTACCTATAGGCAGGGCACCATAATCGTTCCTTGCTACATTATGTTTTATTTATTAGTATTTAGAACTTCTTCGAGTGATTAGGTAGTAGGGGTTCTGGATTAGGAAAGATTTGAGGGTTGTGTCAAAGATGGGGCGAGTTGGTGAATTGGAGATCGGGGTTTCGAGCCCCCGTTTGGGCATCAATTTTTGAGACGGTATATAGTGTTCATAATAATAAATACCCCGCGCATTGCAAGCGTTTGCAATTAAAATCAGGTTTTGATCTAAATGTTAGGAGATGGTTATACATGCTGTGTTTGAAGGGGGAGTGGGAGTGGGTGGTTGAGTGGATTTCGTGTGCGTAGAAGAGTTTCGGGGGAAACGTTGTGAGTGGCTTCGGACGAAGATAGCGTTGACACAGTGATTTGCAGATCCGACAGAAGCTCAGGAAGGAGGAGACAAAGAAACGGAGAATGCACAACAGTGAACTGTTCAGCAAGGACTGCGGCAAGCTTAGCTCCGACCGAATTCACAGCGGAGCCCAGGTCAAGCCAGGGGATCAGCCGTGGATGGCGCTCTTAAGTTACTGTAAGTCAACAGCAAGCCCCCATCGAGGACAGGGCATGATTTGGAGGTGGAGCTATACACCATTTCCTTGTCACAAGCTGGTTATTGAAGTTACAATGACAAACCCTGTGAGGATAAAGCAAATCAATGTCAAGTACAACAAGGTACTGGTCGCCTTGGCTGGTCTACAAGTCACAGAAGAAGTTCTTGACTCACAAGTTGAGGATCTTTTTGCCAACTGGAACTTGTTCAATATGACTCTCGTCAGCTAATCGGAGACGTCCTAAAAGCGGAACTAAAACTGATCTCGTCAATTCTGCAAAGTCATCGATTCTGTGGTTCTAGTGTTCGACAAAACGCGCATATTCCACTGCGGAGGGACGCTGATCACCAAGCGTTACGTACTCACAGCAGCACACTGCGTGAATGCTGGGTACGACCGCGATTTAATGTGAGTATTGCATTAGGCTTTTTTCTTATTATGAACACTATAATATAATAATGAAATACCCTGCGCATTGCAAGCGTTTGCTATTTAAAATAAGATTTCATCTAAAAATAAAACGCATCCAACGTCAAATTGTAGTTATTCGAGATTGACAGGTTATGACGTGATATAGCGTCACTAGAATCAGAGTGACTGTGAGTATTCACAGCCTCTTGGTTCTACTCCTTGGAGATCCGTCATTCTAATCAAATACACTGAAATCGTCTCAAAAAGCAAGTGTCTGAGTAGCTCAATTGGTTAGAGCAACATCCGCGACAGGTGGAGATCGGGGTTCGAGTCCCCTTTTGGGCATCAATTTTTGAGACGGTTTTAGTGTTCATAATAATATAATACCCCGTGCATTGCAAGCGTTAGCAATTTAAAATAAGATTTCATCTAAAAATTCCTTTCGGCTCTTTCTAGTACTAATGGCTTATCAGTGAAAAGATGTTTGACCACCACTTCTCAGCCTTTGCTTTAGAAAGTCAACCACACTTGACCGTGCACCTGAACCATGTTGTGTGCAGTACAGAAGCATCATCTGGCATCTGGCATGCAAAAAGGCTGACTGCCATGAATGTCCCCAGGGTTCGTCTGGGAGAGTTCGACATAAAAAAGGACCCGGATTGCGATGTTGAACAGGATGAGGAGGCATACATCTCGACGGAAAGCGAAGAGTACAGCGACGAAGATGAACCGTGTGAGGTGCCCTCGGTGAAGGACTTTAGCGTTGAAACGATCGTTCTGCACGAGGAATTCAACCCGAGGAATCTGATCAACGACGTGGCGCTGCTGCGACTGGACCGAAGTGTCGACATGTTCAGTCAATACGTGACTCCAGTCTGTCTGCCGTGGAGAGAGTACGACCAAATGGAGGACATGCAGAAGGGAGAAATATTTTCAATCGCCGGCTGGGGGTTGAATATGAACAGTAAGAGAGGACCTCATTTTACTTGGTGCTGGAGTCTGTCATGCCCGTACCTACTCAGACCATTTGATAATGCATTTAAAATTCCTATGATTGTTATTCAAGATTTAATCCCAACAGTAAATTTGATTTCGATGAACCTTTGTTTCATTGCTTCACAAACCTGATGAAAATGTCAATGAAAAGCAAACCCTGATAGTTTTTAGACTCATGTCTAGGAATATAATAAATATGTTCGTTTTCAATTATTGACCCTGATTATGTTTGAACTTGGTAATTGTTATAATGTTTCGTGGTTCTTTTGTTATCGGAAAATTGTCCGGACTGCTCTTACCCTTGATAAAGTAACAGGTACAAGTTACAAAACGTTGGGAAATTCAGTTGTTCTTCACTTAGCATTCAAAACCCAGTTCAAATAGTTTTTGTCAAAAGCAAACTCTATTGCTATTTTTTTTGTATTGCAGATACGCCGAGTACCGTGCTTAAGAGTGGCATGGTCGAACACCTGACACTCGATGATTGCAAAACAATCCTGCGCGGGTCGCTGCTGCAGGTGACCAAGAAGCAGACGTGTACTTCTGCAATTGACGCCAACGCGTGCATGGGTGACTCGGGAGGCCCTCTGACCGTCGTCGACACCGCGACGGGCTCAGAAGTGCAACTAGGAATCGTCTCGTTCAACAAGGATGGACTTTGCAGCATTCAGGTTAATAATCCTGTGATCTACACCAAGGTGTTTGCATACAAGGATTGGATCCTCGACAACGTTCGCCATGACCATCTTCTCGGTGCCTTTACAGACAAATTTAAATAGCCAAGGTCGCCACTTTGCTAAATAATTTGAGGACCCCAACAGATATAACATACCTTTAAGCTAGATTGAGCCATAGGTGAGATATGAGTTCAGTGGATTATAACAAAATTTGACCATGATAGCTAATATTCTATTCCTAAGAATACTGAATGAAAAATTTGCCAAAAGCCAAGTAATTTCGTTTTATTGAAAGGGAGTGGACCAAAAAAGTACACTTCCAAATTAATTTCTATTAAATTGCAAGGATGGTGGAGGAGTTATTTCTCATAAGCAAATGCTGCACATAAAAATATATGCAAAAATATCCACTTTTCGTGGTAAAATCTAAAGGTTAACAACATTAACAGAATAAAATTCTCCTAAAATAATTTTAAGCATTATTGCACTGACGTGGACGCAGGTTAACGAAGCTAAAATACATTTGGAATTGGCTTATTTTTAACATTCATGACAAGAGTTTAGAAAAACAAATTTGTGAACAGAATCAATATTTTTATTATTATCAAAATAATGAGTATTGTAAGTGAATGGCAATTGTTCAACCATCGAAGAGATTAATCAGTTTATTTATTTGGATTTATTAAAAGACAGAAGTATGTTTGCACTTGGATCCTCGTGTAGCGAAAGTATTCGATGCAAGTTGCATTCCAACTCGGTGCACATATTGCAAGACCTTTGTGCACCTCAAATTCTTTCACAAAATGTTCATTCTTTTTTAGCAGAATTTCAAAATTACTGATATGTGGATTGCTGGTTTGGGGGCAATGCTCCAGTATGTTGGGCAGAGGAAATAACTTAACCTTATCATGGTATTGTATGACGTAAGATATGGCTTCATATGGAAATTAAACCCATAGAGCCCAACTGAAAGATGTCCATCTGCAGCCAACTCCTAGATTTCACCTCAACGATTTCACCATACACTTTCCCTTAACGCTGTACCACATTTCTTGATTCAAAGTTCAAACCAGTTCTACCACATAGAAAAATATTTCCAAAATCCCACTCATAATATGAATTACAGCTGGGAAATATCAACGTCAAATTTGACTAACTTAACGTTAGACCATTTTCATGAAATATGCCACATTAGGTAAAGTTCATACTCAACAAAATTAAATTTTTTAAAATTATTATTAACACTTCTATTGTCTCAAAAGCTGCGAGCGTTTGCAATTTAAATAAGATTTCAAATAAATGCAACGCATGCAACGTCATATTGGAGTTACTCAAGATTGACAGGTTGTGACGTGATATAGCGTCACTAAAATCAGAGTGACTGTGAGTATTCACAGCCTCTTGGTTCTACTCCTTGGAGAACTGTCATTCTCATCAAATACACTAAAATCGTCTCAAAAAGCCAGTGTCCAAATAGCTCAATAGGTTAGAGCAACACCCATGGCAGGTGGAGATTGGGGTTCCTAGTAGCTCAATTGGTTAGAGCAACACCCGCGATAGGTGGAGATCGGGGTCCGAGTAGCTCAATTGATTAGAGCAACACCCGCGACAGGTGGAGATCGGGGTCCAAGTAGCTCAATTGATTAGAGCAACACCCGCGATAGATGGAGATCGGGGTTCGAGTCCCCGTTTGGGCATCAATTTTTGAGACGGTTAGTGTTGATAATAATAAAATACTCCGCGCATTGCAAGCATTTGCAATTTAAATAAGATTTCATCTAATTAAAAAATGTAATTAATTTAATTCAAGTATCTACTTTGGCATGGATATGTGGAAAAGTGATCAGCAAAATGAAGCCGGCTGCAAGAAGCGAAGCTGACGTTTTGTGCATCGAAGTCGAGGTGTTGCACGCGTCATGTGCACAGAGGCATGTCGTGGTGTCCGAGCCACGCACAGAGCGACATCCTTCGCGCAGTCGCGTCTTGGCCTCGTCCACGTTCCCTTTACAGTCACCAGGGGCAGCACAAGTCAACCATCAGCAAGGAAACATCAAGCAGGAGATGGATTTCCCTGCCTACAGACTTGATGATAGATTTATTGTTAGGAATTGGATGGGTGACCGTCATACACATGACCAGTTCTGTTCGGGAGAGAGGTTGGAGGGATGAAAGTTAAGCAACACTGCGCTGGGTCAGGTATTGGATGGGTGACCATCATACACATGACCAGTTCTGTTTGGGAGAGAGGTTGGAGGGATGAAAGTTAAGCAACACTGCGCTGGGTCAGGTATTGGATGGGTGACCGTCATACACATGACCAGTTCTGTTCGGGAGAGAGGTTGGAGGGATGAAAGTTAACCAACACTGTGCTAGATCAGGTATTGGTTGGGTGACCATCATACACATGACCAGTTCTGTTCGGGAGAGAGGTTGGAGGGATGAAAGTTAAGCAACACTGCGCTGGGTCAGGTATTGGATGGGTGACCGACATACACATGATCAGTTCTGTTCGGGAGAGAGGTTGGAGAGATGAAAGTTAAGCAACACTGCGCTGGGTCAGGTATTGAATGGGTGACCATCATACACATGACCAGTTCTGTTCGGGAGAGAGGTTGGAGGGATGAAAGTTAAGAAACACTGCACTGGGTCAGGTATTTGATGGGTGACCGTCATACACATGACCAGTTCTGTTCGGGAGAGAGGTTGGAGGGATGAAAGTTAAGCAACACTGCGCTGGGTCAGGTATTGGATGGGTGACCATCATGCACATGACCAGTTCTGTTTGGGAGAGAGGTTGGAGGGATGAAAGTCAAGCAACACTGAGCTGGGTCAGGTATCGGATGGGTGACCATTATACACATGACCAGATCTGTTTGGGAGAGAGGTTGGAGGGATGAAAGTTAAGCAACACTGCGCTGGGTCAGGTATTGGATGGGTGACCATCATACACATGACCAGGTCTATTTGGGAGAGAGGTTGGAGGGATGAAAGTTAAGCAACACTGAGCTGGGTCAGGTATCGGATGGGTGACCATCATACACATGACCAGTTCTGTTCGGGAGAGAGGTTGGAGGGATGAAAATTAAGCAACACCGCGCTGGATCAGGTATTGGGTGGGTGACCATCATACACATGACCAGTTCTGTTCGGGAGAGAGGTTGGAGGGATGAAAGTTAGTACAGCAACTTCACTCGACTTGCTTATCAACCTCTCGACAGCATAGATTTGTGGAGGAATCCTGTTGTTCGCGTTGTACCGTCCTTCGGAAGGGACGTTAAGCCGGTGGTCCTCTTGGTCTTCAACAGGAGTAGGCTACATGCCGGCACCAAGTTTCCCCTCCTCCTTTCTAGGCTAGGTTAGGATCATCATCATCCACTCATTCACCGACGCCATAAGACCAGTGCCGCATGGCCAGACGTCAAAACAGTGCTAAGTTTAACACCACAGATGCACAGGAGCTTACCTACGCATCCGCGGAATGTGGTGCTGTAAGTGTCAGCATGGTTCACCTTCTTGACGCAGTACGTGCTTTTCCTTGTGGGACATTGGAACAGAAAGCGACGTTTCTCCTCCCTGGTAGTCAGCTTCCAGAAGTCAGTATCACAGAGCGGCAGAGGATCCCGGCTGTCACCCTTGCATTGGTAACACTTCAACGCCTCCTGGCGGTCTTTGCTCGAAACCTCGAGGCACATAAGCAACACGAGCTGCCACAACGCGCACAATCTCAGCATCGAGGTCAACACAAAACTGTGGGTGAAACACGATGATATGCGCACGATTCTGAGCCAAATCATTTAGAAACAATTTAAAAGTTAGTGGGAAAATCACTGCATTCTGGATACTATTGGTAGATTTGAAGAAAGAAATTAGAGGCTACCATTTTGAAGCATGATGGTAGGATTGGGAAGCGCTTGGCAAGCTGACAGAATTATGCAGAACAAAGACCTGCTTATTTAGATGAAATCGTATTGAAATCTCAAACGCTTACAATAAGCGGGGTATTTTATTATTATCAACACTATAACCGTCTCAAAAATTGATGCTCAAAAACCATATGTTCAAGTAGCTCAATTGGTTAGAGCAACACCCGCGACAGGTGGAGATCGGGGTCCAAGTAGCTCAATTGGTTAGAGCAACACCCGCGACAGGTGGAGATCGGGGTCCAAGTAGCTCAATTGGTTAGAGCAACACCCGCGACAGGTGGAGATTGGGGTCCAAGTAGCTCAATTGGTTAGAGCAACACCCGTGACAGGTGGAGATCCGTGTCCAAGTAGCTCAATTAGTTAGAGCAACACCCGCGACAGGTGGAGATCGGGGTCCAAGTAGCTCAATTGGTTAGAGCAACACCCGCGACAGGTGGAGATCGGGGTCCAAGTAGCTCAATTAGTTAGAGCAACACCCGCGACAGGTGGAGATCGGGGTCCAAGTAGCTCAATTGGTTAGAGCAACACCCGTGACAGGTGGAGATCGGGGTCCAAGTAGCTCAATTGGTTAGAGCAACACCCGCGACAGGTGGAGATCGGGGTCCAAGTAGCTCAATTGGTTAGAGCAACACCCGAGACAGGTGGAGATCGGGGTCCAAGTAGCTCAATTGGTTAGAGCAACACCCGCGACAGGTGGAGATCGGGGTCCAAGTAGCTCAATTGGTTAGAGCAACACCCGCGACAGGTGGAGATCGGGGTCCAAGTAGCTCAATTGGTTAGAGCAACACCTGCGACAGGTGGAGATCAGGGTCCAAGTAGCTCAATTGGTTAGAGCAACACCCGCGACAGATGGAGATCGGGGTCCAAGTAGCTCAATTGATTAGAGCAACACCCGCGACAGATGGAGATCGGGGTCCAAGTAGCTCAATTGGTTATAGCAACACCCGCGACAGGTGGAGATCGGGGTCCAAGTAGCTCAACTGGTTGGAGCAACACCTGCGACAGGTGGAGATCGGGGTCCAAGTAGCTCAATGGTTAGAGCAAACACCCGTGACAGATGGAGATCGGGGTCCAAGTAGCTCAATTGGTTAGAGCAACACCCGCGACAGGTGGAGATCGGGGTCCAAGTAGCTCAATTGGTTAGAGCAAATCCTGCGACAGGTGGAGATCGGGGTCCAAGCAGCTCAATTGGTTAGAGCAAATCCCGCGACAGGTGGAGATCGGGGTCCAAGCAGCTCAATAGGTTAGAGCAACACTCGCGACAGGTGGAGATCGGGGTCCAAGCAGCTCAATTGGTTAGAGCAAATCCCGCGACAGGTGGAGATCGGGGTCCAAGTTGCTCAATTGGTTAGAGCAACATTCTTGACAGGTGGAGATCGGGGTTCGGGTTCGAGTCCCCGTTTAGGCATCAATTTTTGAGACGATTATAGAGTTCATAATTATAAAAAGACCTGCTTATAGTTATTTAATTTATTTATTGAATGCTTTGTACAATTCCATAGTATTTGAGTGAGCCTAAAGTGCAAAGGATTAGAAAAGTAATAAAGGCAGCAGCATGATTGTCATAGGTCTATTTTGTCTAGGATTGGATTGAAAATTTAGATTCAAAGCTGCATTAGTTGGTTCGTTTGAATGATAGACCGGTATTTCCTGTCATGTTTTTAACCGATTTAATGTTTAATTGTTTGCAGGTCTAATTAGCTTTGCAATACCTTGCACATTTCATATGAGTGAAGGAGAATAAAGAGCAGTAGTCATTTAATGGTCGATTTACCAGCGATAATTAGATTGCTATTAATAGGTACTTCGGTGCGATTACAACAGGGGCAGTAATTTGCTTTCAAACACTGACATGGTGAAAAAAGCAAACATAAAAATCTGGGCTACACCAAAATAACGAGGTGAGATCATCGTGTTAACACCGAAAGGAAATATTTGGGGCGGAGCAACTCACTTAGACCTCCAAATGGTTTTAAAAGTTAAATCTACATTCTTGTATGTACAAATATAAAAATACAATGGAGAACAGCTTGAAAATAAATGTTTACTTTGTAACGTAAGAACATTGCCTTTTAAAATCATCACCAAATTTACCTAATCATCCTCTTTTATATCTTTTAAAAAGTCATTTGAGTGATGAGGATGACCCACATAAACCCTAACAACACAAGACTGAAATGAAGTTAATAAAAGCGGCCATTAATGAAATTTCGCAACGTTGCACATGCATATTGTCATACACATTGTTTAATGGACGTTGTGATATCGACAAGGATTCCATTGCTGGGCCTAGAATCAATAACGATGATCATTTCCCCAGAGTCTCGCCAGGATCTATGTGTCTGGACCCTGGGGTGCAATGCCCAGATGATGCTGGCGGGAGATCTCCCAAAGAAAGATGGCGCCCGTGACATGCACATTCAGCGAACGAATGACGCCCTGCTGGGGGATTTCCACGCACATGTCGAGGAGTGGTAGAAGGTTGGCGGGCACACCCTCTTTCTCGTTTCTGCAAAGCAACAGGCCCAATGATTTCAAATAACCTGGATAGAGCATAGGATCCAGCCAGCTGATCTCAAATAACCTGGATAGAGCATAGGATCCAGTCAGCTGATCTCAAATAACCTGGATAGAGCATAGGATCCAGCCAGCTGATCTCAAATAACCTGGATAGAGCATAGGATCCAGCCAGCTGATCTCAAATAACCTGGATAGAACATAGGATCCAGCCAGCTGATCTCAAATAACCTGGATAGAGCATAGGATCCAGCCAGCTGATCTCAAATAACCTGGATAGAACATAGGATCCAGCCAGCTGATCTCAAATAACCTGGATAGAGCATAGGATCCAGCCAACTGATCTCAAATAACCTGGATAGAACATAGGATCCAGCCAGCTGATCTCAAATAACCTGGATAGATGATAGGATCCAGCCAGCTGATCTCAAATAACATGGATAGAGCATAGAATCCAGCCAGCTGATCTCAAATAACATGGATAGAGCATAGAATCCAGTCAACTGATCTCAAATAACCTGGATAGAGCATAGGATCCAGCCAGCTGATCTCAAATAACCTGGATAGAGCATAGAATCCAGCCAGCTGATCTCAAATAACATGGATAGATGATAGGATCCAGTCAGCTGATCTCAAATAACATGGATAGAGCATAGAATCCAGCCAGCTGATCTCAAATAACATGGATAGAGCATAGAATCCAGTCAACTGATCTCAAATAACCTGGATAGAGCATAGGATCCAGCCAGCTGATCTCAAATAACCTGGATAGAGCATAGGATCCAGCCAGCTGATCTCAAATAACATGGATAGATGATAGGATCCAGCCAGCTGATCTCAAATAACCTGGATAGATGATAGGATCCAGTCAATAGTGTGGTACTCACCCCAGGAGTAGCAGAGTCTTACGAGGGAAGCTGGCAAGCTGCACTGGAATACTTCCCGCTGTCTGCTCAGCACCTACTAGAGTGTAACCCTTGCACTTCATGTCAGCCAGGTAGCTTGGAAGATCTAGAGGGCGCACCTGTAAAACAAGCCGCAAGTCGTTACCCAGGCCATCTAAACGGGTGCAAGCACAAGCAAGTGGCTTTCTAAGAATGATTTTTGGCACTAGTTTAAATAAATAAAAAACAATTTCAATACTAAGCAAACTTAACAAATGTTCCTGACGTTTTGTAACTTATGTCTGTAACTTCATGAAGGGCAATAAACTTTTTATAACTCTTCTAACTAAACTGCTGTCAACCCCTAGGAAGTTATTCGTATATGTAACAAAGCATTGGGAGAATGAGTTGTAATTTTGACTCGACATTCAAAATCCCAGCTGTAAACAGTGATTTAAATTCACTTGGTCTAACATGACTGTTTGTTGCAGAGCTTTCATCAGTAGCAGAAGTTGCTGACTCTCTTTACGTCAATGCGTTACCAACGTGATAAGCTTATAAAAAATTTGAAGTAACCTCTGAAAATTAAAAGGCAAAGTGGTCAGATTCAGTGTAAGAATTGACTCAAAACATTTTTTTTTAATTATTATATAATCATTATTATTATAGCTGTATTTTATTAATATTACTTTTATGTACTATCCTGACGATCCCTTGCGGGATTCATAGCTTGTAAATGTTTTTTTCATTTAAGCCAATAAAGGAAGTCAATCAAATCAAATACTGAAGCCGTCTCAAAAATTGATGCCCAAACCTCGAACCCCAATATTCACCTGTCGCGGGTGTTGCTCTAACCAATTGAGCTACTTGGACCCAGATCTCCATCTGTCGCGGGTGTTGCTCTAACCAATTAAGCTACTTGGACCCCGATCTCCACCTGTCGCGGGTGTTGCTCTAACCAATTGAGCTACTTGGACACATGCTTTTTGAGACGAATTTAGAGTATTTACTCCTTGGAGATCTGTCATTCTCATGAAATACACAAATATCGTCTCAAAAAGCCAGTGTCTGAGTAGCTCAATTGGTTAGAGCAACACCCACGACAGGTGAAGATCGGGGTCCAAGTAGCTCAATGAGTTAGAGCTACACCCGCAACAGGTGGAGATTATGATCCAAGTAGCTCAATTGGTTAGAGCAACACCCGTGACAGGTGGAGATCGGGGTCCAAGTAGCTCAATTGGTTAGAGCAACACCCGCGACAGGTGGAGATCGGGGTCCAAGTAGCTCAATTGGTCAGAGCAACACCCGCGACAGGTGGAGATCGGGGTCCAAGTAGCTCAATTGGTCAGAGCAACACCCGCGACAGGTGGAGATCGGGGTCCAAGTAGCTCAATTGGTTAGAGCAACACCCGCAACAGGTGGAGATCAGGGTCCAAGTAGCTCAAGTGGTTAGAGCAACACCCGCAACAGGTGAAGATCGGGGTCCAAGTAGCTCAATTGGTTAGAGCAACACCAGCGACAGGTGGAGATCGGGGTCCAAGTAGCTCAATTGGTTAGAGCAACAACCGCGACAGGTGGAGATCGGGGTCCAAGTAGCTCAATTGGTTAGAGCAACAACCGCGACAGGTGGAGATCGGGGTCCAAGTAGCTCAATTGGTTAGAGCAACACCCGCGACAGGTGGAGATCGGGGTCCAAGTAGCTCAATTGGTTAGAGCAACACCCGCGACAGGTGGAGATCGGGGTCCAAGTAGCTCAATTGGTTAGAGCAACACCCGCGACAGGTGGAGATCGGGGTCCAAGTCCCCGTTGCAATGCTTGCAATGCACGGGGTAACTTATTATTATGAACACTATAACCGTCTCAAAAAAACGGTTGACATCAATTTTTGAGACGGTGATAGTGTTCATAATAATAAAATAGCGAACATACTTATTTCGCCGTCACCAAATATTGCCTACCTCCGAGACGGGCACCCATCGTTGACTGGAAACACTGAGTCCCACGAAAGCCTTGTCCTGCATTAACGTCAGTCTAGGGACGACCAAGCTAGCAGAGAAGACGTCACAACTACGACACAAGCCACCGAGGTTGGCGGGCTTGTCGATGAGCGATGCAACCAACACGACGTCGCCACTCTCACGCTGATGTCGTGGGTCCGCCCCTGCTGGTACCGGCTTACGTTGCACGTCTCCTTCAGCTTCTTCGTCATTGTCTAGATCTTGAAGACCTAGAGCAGAATTGTGGGTTTGTAGAACGGATTTTGCAAGGTTAGGTTCAAGCTATGTAGTTATTTAATTTATATTATTATCATCATTATTCATTATAATTATTATACATTTGTTGTTGTTTTATTTATTTTATTGTAGTTATTTAACAGTTAGGTTCAGGTATGCAGGTACCATCTCATTGGCTACAACATCAGTACAAGCAGGTGCATTTCCGATCTGGCGCGAGCACGTCAAAACAAGCCACCGAACAGTTCATCGTGTTGAAAACACTGGTTCTTAGGAGATCACTGAAGTTAAGCAACACTCCGCTAGGTCATGTAATGGATGGGTGACCATCATACACATGACCTGTTCTGTTTGGGAAAGAGGTTGGAGGGATGAAAGTTAAGCAACACTGCGCTGAGTCAGGTATTGGATGGGTGACCATCATACACATGACTAGTTCTGTTTGGGAAAGAGGTTGGAGGGATGCAAGTTAAGCAACACTGCACTGGGTCAGGTATTAGATGGGTGACCATCATACACATGACTAGTTCTGTTTGGGAAAGAGGTTGGAGGGATGAAAGTTAAGCAACACTGCACTGGGTCAGGTAATGGATGGGTGACCATCATACACATGACCTGTTCTGTTTGGGAGAGAGGTAGGAGGGATGAAAGTTAAGCAACACTGCGCTGGGTCATGTAATGGATGGGTGACCATCATACACATGACCTGTTCTGTTCGGGAGAGAGGTAGGAGGGATGAAAGTTAAGCAACACTGCGCTGGGTCATGTAATGGATGGGTGACCATCATACACATGACCAGTTCTGTTTGGGAGAGAGGATGGAGGGATGAAATTTAAGCAACACTGCGCTGAGTCAGGTATTGGATGGGTGACCATTATACACATGACCAGTTCTGTTCGGGAGAGAGGTTGGAGGGATTAAAGTTCAGCAACTCTGCACTGGGTCAGGTATTGTGTGGGTGACCATCATACACATGACCAGTTCTGTTTGGGAGAGAGGTTGGATGGATGCAAGTTAAGCAACACTGCGCTGGGTCAGGTATTGGATGGGTGACCATCATACACATGACCAGTTCTGTTCGGGAGAGAGGTTGGAGGGATGAAAGTTAGTACAGCAACTTCACTCGCCTTGCTTATCAACCTCACGACAGCATGGATTTGTGGAGGAATCCTGTTGTTCGCGTTGTACCGTCCTTCGGAAGGGACGTTAAGCCAGTGGTCTCCTTGGTGCTCTTCGACAGGAGTAGGTTATGTGTCCTAGTAGGCTAGGGGATACCCGTTTTAGCATCAATTTTTAAGACGTTTATAGTGTTTAAAATAATAAAATACCCCCCGCATTGCAAGCGTTTGCAATTTAAATAAGATTTTATCTAAATACAAAATATGTTAGTTTTTAAGTTATTGACCCTGAATATTTAATTTAGATGCATTTAGGAAGCTTGAACTTGGTAATTGTTATAATTTTATGTGGTTCTTTTGTTATTGGAAAATTGTCAGGACTGCTCTTACCCTTGATAAAGTAACAGGTACAAGTTACGAAACGTTGGGAAATTTAGTTGTTCTTCACTTAGCATTGAAAACCCAGTTGAAATAGATTTTGTTAAAATTAGTGCTAAGTTTACATCAAGTAGACATGAGTCTAGAAACAATCAACACGGGCTTCTTAGTCTTGTGTAATTTACCTCCATGTGCCACTTCTTCGATTGCCTCCTCGGCAAGAGCAGGGTTGCCGGGGGCAACGTGAATCATCTCGTCTCGGCATCGAAGTTGCAATGTGCCGACTTCGCCTGCCGCCAGGAGGTCCTCGACAGCGAGGAACTCCGGGCTTCCCGTCAACCGAGGGACATCACGGCACATGGACAGCACTGACACGTGCTCGACAGCATCTGCAACACATAGACAACACTTAATTGTAACTTAAAGAAGCAAATCTCCATCAACTAAAAGTTCTCCGTTATAACTGCCATTGGCTTCATGTGTTCAATCCACTAAAATCAGATTCTACTTGAATAATAAAATACTCTTTGCAACCGAGGTTTTCAATAAAAGAAATACAACTCTTAATAAAGCCAGACTTTCAAAACCGTACTTGTTAATTTTTTTGAAAACAAGTGCTAAGGTTTCATAAATTAAATGTGTGTTTGAAGATCATAATAAAGATTCTAGCTTTTTTTTTTATTATTATCAACACTATAACCGTCTCAAAAATTGATGCCCAAACAAGGACTCAAACCCTGATCTCCGCGTTCCCCGTTCGAGTCCCCGTTTGGGCATCAATTTTTGAGACGTTTATAGTGTTGTTAATAATAAAATACCCCGCGCATTGCAAGCGTTTGCAATTTAAATACAGATTTCATCCTTAAGATCCTACAGTTCCAAGAAAAAGCTGTCGTAAATTACTACTGGCTTAGGATAAAAAACTTTCCTCAAAAACTCACCTCTTTCCCAAACAGAACTGGTCATGTGTATGATGGTCGACCATCCAATACCTTATTACTAAAATCAGTATCGCAGCTACAGATTGAGAAGCATAGATAACCAGGGTAGATACTGGGCTACAGATTGAACAGCACAGATAACCAGGGTAGATACTGGGCTACAGATTGAACAGCACAGATAACCAGGGTAGATACTGGGCTACAGATTGAGTAGCACAGATAACCAGGGTAGATACTGGGCTACAGATTGAGTAGCATAGATAACCAGGGTAGATACTGGGCTACAGATTGAACAGCACAGATAACCAGGGTAGATACTGGGCTACAGATTGAACAGCATAGATAACCAGGGTAGATACTGGGCTACAGATTGAACAGCATAGATAACCAGGGTAGATACTGGGCTACAGATTGAACAGCATAGATAACCAGGGTAGATACTGGGCTACAGATTGAACAGCACAGATAACCAGGGTAGATACTAGGCTACAGATTGAACAGCATAGATAACCAGGGTAGATACTGGGCTACAGATTGAGAAGCATAGATAACCAGGGTAGATACTGGGCTACAGATTGAACAGCATAGATAACCAGGGTAGATACTGGGCTACAGATTGAACAGCACAGATAACCAGGGTAGATACTGGGCTACAGATTGACCAGCATAGATAACCAGGGTAGATACTGGGCTACAGATTGAGAAGCATAGATAACCAGGGTAGATACTGGGCTACAGATTGAGCAGCACAGATAACCAGGGTAGATACTGGGCTACAGATTGAGAAGCATAGATAACCAGGGTAGATACTGGGCTACAGATTGAACAGCACAGATAACCAGGGTAGATACTGGGCTACAGATTGAGAAGCACAGATAACCAGGGTAGATACTGGGCTACAGATTGAACAGCATAGATAACCAGGGTAGATACTGGGCTACAGATTGAACAGCATAGATAACCAGGGTAGATACTGGGCTACAGATTGACCAGCATAGATAACCAGGGTAGATACTGGGCTACAGATTGAACAGCATAGATAACCAGAGTAGATACTGGGCTACAGATTGAACAGCACAAATAACCAGGGTAGATACTGGGCTACAGATTGAACAGCATAGATAACCAGGGTAGATACTGGGCTACAGATTGAACAGCATAGATAACCAGGGTAGATACTGGGCTACAGATTGAGAAGCACAGATAACCAGGGTAGATACTGGGCTACAGATTGAGAAGCACAGATAACCAGGGTAGATACTGGGCTACAGATTGAGTAGCATAAATAACCAGGGTAGATACTGGGCTACAGATTGAGTAGCATAGATAACCAGGGTAGATACTGGGCTACAGATTGAACATCATAGATAACCAGGGTAGATACTGGGCTACAGATTGAACAGCACAGATAACCAGGGTAGATACTGGGCTACAGATTGAGAAGCACAGATAACCAGGGTAGATACTGGGCTACAGATTGAACAGCATAGATAACCAGGGTAGATACTGGGCTACAGATTGAACAGCATAGATAACCAGGGTAGATACTGGGCTACAGATTAAGTAGCACAGATAACCAGGGTAGATACTGGGCTACAGATTGAGTAGCACAGATAACCAGGGTAGATACTGGGCTACAGATTGAACAGCACAGATAACCAGGGTAGATACTGGGCTACAGATTGAACAGAATAGATAACCAGGGTAGATACTGGGCTACAGATTGAACAGCATAAATAACCAGGGTAGATACTGGGCTACAGATTGAAAAGCATAGATAACCAGGGTAGATACTGGGCTACAGATTGAACAGCATAGATAACCAGGGTAGATACTGGGCTACAGATTGAACAGCACAGATAACCAGGGTAGATACTGGGCTACAGATTGAGCAGCACAGATAACCAGGGTAGATACTGGGCTACAGATTGAACAGCATAGATAACCAGGGTAGATACTGGGCTACAGATTGAACAGCATAGATAACCAGGGTAGATACTGGGCTACAGATTGAACAGCATAGATAACCAGGGTAGATACTGGGCTACAGATTGAACAGCATAGATAACCAAAGTAGATACTGGGCTACAGATTGAGCAGCATAGATAACCAGGGTAGATACTGGGCTACAGATTGAGCAGCATAGATAACCAGGGTAGATACTGGGCTACAGATTAAGAAGCATAGATAACCAGGGTAGATACTGGGCTACAGATTGAGCAGCATAGATAACCAGGGTAGATACTGGGCTACAGATTGAACAGCATAGATAACCAGGGTAGATACTGGGCTACAGATTGAACAGCACAGATAACCAGGGTAGATACTGGGCTACAGATTGAACAGCATAGATAACCAGGGTAGATACTGGGCTACAGATTGAACAGCATAGATAACCAGGGAAGATACTGGGCTACAGATTGAACAGCATAGATAACCAGGGTAGATACTGGGCTACAGATTGAGCAGCACAGATAACCAGGGTAGATACTGGGCTACAGATTGAGCAGCATAGATAACCAGGGTAGATACTGGGCTACAGATTGAGCAGCATAGATAACCAGGGTAGATACTGGGCTACAGATTGAACAGCATAGATAACCAGGGTAGATACTGGGCTACAGATTGAACAGCATAGATAACCAGGGTTGATACTGGGCTACAGATTGAGTAGCACAGATAACCAGGGTAGATACTGGGCTACAGATTGAGAAGCACAGATAACCAGGGTAGATACTGGGCTAGAGATTGAGCAGCATAGATAACCAGGGTAGATACTGGGCTACAGATTGAACAGCATAGATAACCAGGGTAGATACTGGGCTACAGATTGAACAGCATAGATAACCAGGGTTGATACTGGGCTACAGATTGAACAGCATAGATAACCAGGGTAGATACTGGGCTACAGATTGAGAAGCACAGATAACCAGGGTAGATACTGGGCTACAGATTGAACAGCATAGATAACCAGGGTAGATACTGGGCTACAGATTGAACAGCACAGATAACCAGGGTAGATACTGGGCTACAGATTGAACAGCATAGATAACCAGGGTAGATACTGGGCTACAGATTGAGTAGCATAGATAACCAGGGTAGATACTGGGCTACAGATTGAACAGCACAGATAACCAGGGTAGATACTGGGCTACAGATTGAGTAGCATAGATAACCAGGGTAGATACTGGGCTACAGATTGAACAGCATAGATAACCAGGGTAGATACTGGGCTACAGATTGAACAGCATAGATAACCAGGGTAGATACTGGGCTACAGATTGAGCAGCATAGATAACCAGGGTAGATACTGGGCTACAGATTGAGCAGCATAGATAACCAGGGTAGATACTGGGCTACAGATTAAGAAGCATAGATAACCAGGGTAGATACTGGGCTACAGATTGAACAGCATAGATAACCAGGGTAGATACTGGGCTACAGATTGAGTAGCATAGATAACCAGGGTAGATACTGGGCTACAGATTAAACAGCATAGATAACCAGGGTAGATACTGGGCTACAGATTGAGCAGCATAGATAACCAGGGTAGATACTGGGCTACAGATTGAGAAGCATAGATAACCAGGGTAGATACTGGGCTACAGATTGAACAGCATAGATAACCAGGGTAGATACTGGGCTACAGATTGAACAGCATAGATAACCAGGGTAGATACTGGGCTACAGATTGAACAGCATAGATAACCAGTGTAGATCCTGGGCTACAGATTGAGCAGCACAGATAACCAGGGTAGATACTGGGCTACAGATTGAACAGCATAGATAACCAGGGTAGATACTGGGCTACAGATTGAACAGCACAGATAACCAGGGTAGATACTGGGCTACAGATTGAACAGCATAGATAACTAGGGTAGATACTGGGCTACAGATTGAACAGCATAGATAACCAGGGTAGATACTGGGCTACAGATTGAGTAGCATAGATAACCAGGGTAGATACTGGGCTACAGATTGAGCAGCACAGATAACCAGGGTAGATACTGGGCTACAGATTGAACAGCGCAGATAACCAGGGTAGATACTGGGCTACAGATTGAACAGCATAGATAACCAGGGTAGATACTGGGCTACAGATTGAACAGCATAGATAACCAGGGTAGATACTGGGCTACAGATTGAACAGCACAGATAACCAGGGTAGATACTGGGCTACAGATTGAGCAGCACAGATAACCAGGGTAGATACTGGGCTACAGATTGAGCAGCATAGATAACCAGGGTAGATACTGGGCTACAGATTGAGAAGCACAGATAACCAGGGTAGATACTGGGCTACAGATTGAGCAGCACAGATAACCAGGGTAGATACTGGGCTACAGATTGAACAGCATAGATAACCAGGGTAGATACTGGGCTACAGATTGAACAGCACAGATAACCAGGGTAGATACTGGGCTACAGATTGAGCAGCACAGATAACCAGGGTAGATACTGGGCTACAGATTCAGAAGCATAGATAACCAGGGTAGATACTGGGCTACAGATTGAGCAGCATAGATAACCAGGGTAGATACTGGGCTACAGATTGAACAGCATAGATAACCAGGGTAGATACTGGGCTACAGATTGAACAGCATAGATAACCAGGGTAGATACTGGGCTACAGATTAAGTAGCACAGATAACCAGGGTAGATACTGGGCTACAGATTGAGTAGCACAGATAACCAGGGTAGATACTGGGCTACAGATTGAACAGCACAGATAACGAGGGTAGATACTGGGCTACAGATTGAACAGAATAGATAACCAGGGTAGATACTGGGCTACAGATTGAACAGCATAAATAACCAGGGTAGATACTGGGCTACAGATTGAAAAGCATAGATAACCAGGGTAGATACTGGGCTACAGATTGAACAGCATAGATAACCAGGGTAGATACTGGGCTACAGATTGAACAGCACAGATAACCAGGGTAGATACTGGTCTACAGATTGAGCAGCACAGATAACCAGGGTAGAAACTGGGCTACAGATTGAACAGCATAGATAACCAGGGTAGATACTGGGCTACAGATTGAACAGCATAGATAACCAGGGTAGATACTGGGCTACAGATTGAACAGCATAGATAACCAGGATAGATACTGGGCTACAGATTGAACAGCATAGATAACCAGGGTAGATACTGGGCTACAGATTGAGCAGCATAGATAACCAGGGTAGATACTGGGCTACAGATTGAGCAGCATAGATAACCAGGGTAGATACTGGGCTACAGATTAAGAAGCATAGATAACCAGGGTAGATACTGGGCTACAGATTGAGCAGCATAGATAACCAGGGTAGATACTGGGCTACAGATTGAACAGCATAGATAACCAGGGTAGATACTGGGCTACAGATTGAACAGCACAGATAACCAGGGTAGATACTGGGCTACAGATTGAACAGCATAGATAACCAGGGTAGATACTGGGCTACAGATTGAACAGCATAGATAACCAGGGAAGATACTGGGCTACAGATTGAACAGCATAGATAACCAGGGTAGATACTGGGCTACAGATTGAGCAGCACAGATAACCAGGGTAGATACTGGGCTACAGATTGAGCAGCATAGATAACCAGGGTAGATACTGGGCTATAGATTGAGCAGCATAGATAACCAGGGTAGATACTGGGCTACAGATTGAACAGCATAGATAACCAGGGTAGATACTGGGCTACAGATTGAACAGCATAGATAACCAGGGTTGATACTGGGCTACAGATTGAGTAGCACAGATAACCAGGGTAGATACTGGGCTACAGATTGAGAAGCACAGATAACCAGGGTAGATACTAGGCTAGAGATTGAGCAGCATAGATAACCAGGGTAGATACTGGGCTACAGATTGAACAGCATAGATAACCAGGGTAGATACTGGGCTACAGATTGAACAGCATAGATAACCAGGGTTGATACTGGGCTACAGATTGAACAGCATAGATAACCAGGGTAGATACTGGGCTACAGATTGAGAAGCACAGATAACCAGGGTAGATACTGGGCTACAGATTGAACAGCATAGATAACCAGGGTAGATACTGGGCTACAGATTGAACAGCACAGATAACCAGGGTAGATACTGGGCTACAGATTGAACAGCATAGGTAACCAGGGTAGATACTGGGCTACAGATTGAGTAGCATAGATAACCAGGGTAGATACTGGGCTACAGATTGAACAGCACAGATAACCAGGGTAGATACTGGGCTACAGATTAAGTAGCATAGATAACCAGGGTAGATACTGGGCTACAGATTGAACAGCATAGATAACCAGGGTAGATACTGGGCTACAGATTGAACAGCATAGATAACCAGGGTAGATACTTAGCTACAGATTGAGCAGCATAGATAACCAGGGTAGATACTGGGCTACAGATTGAGCAGCATAGATAACCAGGGTAGATACTGGGCTACAGATTAAAAAGCATAGATAACCAGGGTAGATACTGGGCTACAGATTGAACAGCATAGATAACCAGGGTAGATACTGGGCTACAGATTGAGTAGCATAGATAACCAGGGTAGATACTGGGCTACAGATTAAACAGCATAGATAACCAGGGTAGATACTGGGTTACAGATTGAGCAGCATAGATAACCAGGGTAGATACTGGGCTACAGATTGAGAAGCATAGATAACCAGGGTAGATACTGGGCTACAGATTGAACAGCATAGATAACCAGGGTAGATACTGGGCTACAGATTGAACAGCATAGATAACCAGGGTAGATACTGGGCTACAGATTGAACAGCATAGATAACCAGTGTAGATCCTGGGCTACAGATTGAGCAGCACAGATAACCAGGGTAGATACTGGGCTACAGATTGAACAGCATAGATAACCAGGGTAGATACTGGGCTACAGATTGAACAGCACAGATAACCAGGGTAGATACTGGGCTACAGATTGAACAGCATAGATAACCAGGGTAGATACTGGGCTACAGATTGAACAGCATAGATAACCAGGGTAGATACTGGGCTACAGATTGAGTAGCATAGATAACCAGGGTAGATACTGGGCTACAGATTGAGCAGCACAGATAACCAGGGTAGATACTGGGCTACAGATTGAACAGCACAGATAACCAGGGTAGATACTGGGCTACAGATTGAACAGCATAGATAACCAGGGTAGATACTGGGCTACAGATTGAACAGCATAGATAACCAGGGTAGATACTGGGCTACAGATTGAACAGCACAGATAACCAGGGTAGATACTGGGCTACAGATTGAGCAGCACAGATAACCAGGGTAGATACTGGGCTACAGATTGAGCAGCATAGATAACCAGGGTAGATACTGGGCTACAGATTGAGAAGCACAGATAACCAGGGTAGATACTGGGCTACAGATTGAGCAGCACAGATAACCAGGGTAGATACTGGGCTACAGATTGAACAGCATAGATAACCAGGGTAGATACTGGGCTACAGATTGAACAGCACAGATAACCAGGGTAGATACTGGGCTACAGATTGAGCAGCACAGATAACCAGGGTAGATACTGGGCTACAGATTGAGAAGCATAGATAACCAGGGTAGATACTGGGCTACAGATTGAGCAGCATAGATAACCAGGGTAGATACTGGGCTACAGATTGAACAGCATAGATAACCAGGGTAGATACTGGGCTACAGATTGAACAGCACAGATAACCAGGGTAGATACTGGGCTACAGATTGAACAGCACAGATAACCAGGGTAGATACTGGGCTAGAGATTGAACAGCATAGATAACCAGGGTAGATACTGGGCTACAGATTGAACAGCACAGATAACCAGGGTAGATACTGGGCTACAGATTGAACAGCATAGATAACCAGGGTAGATACTGGGCTTCAGATTGAACAGCATAGATAACCAGGGTAGATACTGGGCTACAGATTGAACAGCACAGATAACCAGGGTAGATACTGGGCTACAGATTGAGTAGCATAGATAACCAGGGTAGATACTGGGCTACAGATTGAGTAGCACAGATAACCAGGGTAGATACTGGGCTACAGATTGAACAGCACAGATAACCAGGGTAGATACTGGGCTACAGATTGAACAGCACAGATAACCAGGGTAGATACTGGGCTACAGATTGAACAGCATAGATAACCAGGGTAGATACTGGGCTACAGATTGAGCAGCATAGATATCCAGGGTAGATACTGGGCTACAGATTGAGCAGCATAGATAACCAGGGTAGATACTGGGCTACAGATTGAACAGCATAGATAACCAGGGTAGATACTGGGCTACAGATTGAACAGCATAGATAACCAGGGTAGATACTGGGCTACAGATTGATCAGCATAGATAACCAGGGTAGATACTGGGCTACAGATTGAACAGCACAGATAACCAGGGTAGGTACTGGGCTACAGATTGAGAAGCATAGATAACCAGGGTAGATACTGGGCTACAGATTGAGAAGCATAGATAACCAGGGTAGATACTGGGCTACAGATTGAACAGCACAGATAACCAGGGTAGATACTGGGCTACAGATTGAGAAGCATAGATAACCAGGGTAGATACTGGGCTACAGATTGAACAGCACAGATAACCAGGGTAGATACTGGGCTACAGATTGAACAGCACAGATAACCAGGGTAGATACTGGGCTACAGATTGAGTAGCATAGATAACCAGGGAAGATACTGGGCTACAGATTGAACAGCACAGATAACCAGGGTAGATACTGGGCTACAGATTGAACAGCATAGATAACCAGGGTAGATACTGGGCTACAGATTGAACAGTACAGATAACCAGGGTAGATACTGGGCTACAGATTGAACAGCATAGATAACCAGGGTAGATACTGGGCTACAGATTGAACAGCACAGATAACCAGGGTAGATACTGGGCTACAGATTGAACAGCATAGATAACCAGGGTAGATACTGGGCTACAGATTGAACAGCATAGATAACCAGGGTAGATACTGGGCTACAGATTGAACAGCATAGATAACCAGGGTAGATACTGGGCTACAGATTGAGCAGCATAGATAACCAGGGTAGATACTGGGCTACAGATTGAGAAGCATAGATAACCAGGGTAGATACTGGGCTACAGATTGAGAAGCATAGATAACCAGGGTAGATACTGGGCTACAGATTGAACAGCATAGATAACCAGGGTAGATACTGGGCTACAGATTGAGAAGCATAGATAACCAGGGTAGATACTGGGCTACAGATTGAACAGCATAGATAACCAGGGTAGATACTGGGCTACAGATTGAACAGCATAGATAACCAGGGTAGATACTGGGCTACAGATTGAACAGCATAGATAACCAGGGTAGATACTGGGCTACAGATTGAGAAGCATAGATAACCAGGGTAGATACTGGGCTACAGATTGAACAGCATAGATAACCAGGGTAGATACTGGGCTACAGATTGAGAAGCATAGATAACCAGGGTAGATACTGGGCTACAGATTGAACAGCATAGATAACCAGGGTAGATACTGGGCTACAGATTGAACAGCATAGATAACCAGGGTAGATACTGGGCTACAGATTGAACAGCATAGATAACCAGGGTAGATACTGGGCTACAGATTGAGCAGCACAGATAACCAGGGTAGATACTGGGCTACAGATTGAACAGCATAGATAACCAGGGTAGATACTGGGCTACAGATTGAACAGCATAGATAACCAGGGTAGATACTGGGCTACAGATTGAACAGCATAGATAACCAGGGTAGATACTGGGCTTCAGATTGAACAGCATAGATAACCAGGGTAGATACTGGGCTACAGATTGAGCAGCATAGATAACCAGGGTAGATACTGGGCTACAGATTGAGCAGCACAGATAACCAGGGTAGATACTGGGCTACAGATTGAACAGCACAGATAACCAGGGTAGATACTGGGCTACAGATTGAGAAGCACAGATAACCAGGGTAGATACTAGGCTACAGATTGAACAGCACAGATAACCAGGGTAAATACTGGGCTACAGATTGAACAGCACAGATAACCAGGGTAGATACTGGGCTACAGATTGAGTAGCATAGATAACCAGGGTAGATACTGGGCTACAGATTGAACAGCACAGATAACCAGGGTAGATACTGGGCTACAGATTGAACAGCATAGATAACCAGGGTAGATACTGGGCTACAGATTGAGCAGCATAGATAACCAGGGTAGATACTAGGCTACAGATTGAACAGCATAGATAACTAGGGTAGATACTGGGCTACAGATTGAGCAGCATAGATAACCAGGGTAGATACTGGGCTACAGATTGAGCAGCACAGATAACCAGGGTAGATACTGGGCTACAGATTGAGCAGCACAGATAACTAGGGTAGATACTGGGCTACAGATTGAACAGCATAGATAACCAGGGTAGATACTGGGCTACAGATTGAACAGCACAGATAACCAGGGTAGATACTGGGCTACAGATTGAGCAGCACAGATAACCAGGGTAGATACTGGGCTACAGATTGAACAGCACAGATAACCAGGGTAGATACTGGGCTACAGATTGAGAAGCATAGATAACCAGGGTAGATACTGGGCTACAGATTGAACAGCATAGATAACCAGGGTAGATACTGGGCTACAGATTGAACAGCACAGATAACCAGGGTAGATACTGGGCTACAGATTGAGCAGCACAGATAACCAGGGTAGATACTGGGCTACAGATTGAGCAGCATAGATAACCAGGGTAGATACTGGGCTACAGATTGAGCAGCACAGATAACCAGGGTAGATACTGGGCTACAGATTGAACAGTACAGATAACCAGGGTAGATACTGGGCTACAGATTGATTAGCATAGATAACCAGGGTAGATACTGGGCTACAGATTGAACAGCACAGATAACCAGGGTAGATACTGGGCTACAGATTGAACAGCATAGATAACCAGGGTAGATACTGGGCTACAGATTGAACAGCATAGATAACCAGGGTAGATACTAGGCTACAGATTGAACAGCACAGATAACCAGGGTAGATACTGGGCTACAGATTGAACAGCATAGATAACCAGGGTAGATACTGGGCTACAGATTGAGCAGCACAGATAACCAGGGTAGATACTGGGCTACAGATTGAGCAGCATAGATAACCAGGGTAGATACTGGGCTACAGATTGAACAGCATAGATAACCAGGGTAGATACTGGGCTACAGATTGAACAGCATAGATAACCAGGGTAGATACTGGGCTACAGATTGAACAGCATAGATAACCAGGGTAGATACTGGGCTACAGATTGAACAGCATAGATAACCAGGGTAGATACTGGGCTACAAATTGAGAAGTTCGAGAGCAGAAGCTTTCAGTTACCGAGTTTGTTGAGGAAGAAGTCGGCGTGCAAGCGCCGGACGTTGCGCTGGGCGTTGCCCGTGGCGACCAGGGGCTGCGCACGCAACGTAGCGTTGACGGCGGCAAACCGGGCAAGCAGGGGTTCGAAGCCGCCCCCTGAACAGACGTCCCACAGCGAGCAAAACACCACCTGGAGGCAGGAAACAGAAACGGGTCAAAATGTCATATGAAAGTTAGTTAAAGGGATAAGTGCCACAGATAACTGGAACCTCAGTTCCCAAATATCAGATAACCAAATAATATTGTTTGCAAAGAAGCGAGAATACAAATTCCACACGTTTCCGCTTAAACGCAAATTATTAGCAAATATTTTTAAATAATCCTAACAACATAATTTAGTGACTTTGCATCCTTAATTAAGACAGAGGAAACAATTATGACATTGGAAAGGAAGCTAGACTGGAAAAATGTGCAACAAAACCAGGATACAAACCCAGGACCTCCCAATTGCCAGTTGGGTCTACCAACTGAGCTGTCTGGCCACACATATTCCAGTTTTTGCCGAGTGGGACAAGGGATCTCCTCAAGGGAAAGAGGTCGAGGTGACTCGAATTGATGAGTTCTCAGCAACTCCATGATGGGATGCTAATTCAATGGCCTATTCCTTAAACTGGAATATGTGTTCCCGGATAGCTCAGTTGGTAGAGCTGCCGACCGGCAATTGGGAAGTCCTGGGTTCCTATCCCGGTTTGGTTGCATATTTTCTAGTCCAGCTCCCCTTCCATCCATCGCTTGCTGGTTTCAGCTCCCACAATTATCAGGGTCAATAACTCAAAAACTAATGTATTATGTATTTTCTGAAATAAGAACTCGAACACATTGAAGAAGTAACTAGTATATGTTACGAAACGTCGGGAAATTTAGTAGCCCTTTACTTAGCATTCAAAACCCAGTTGAAATAGTTTTTGTTAAGGTATAATTTTGTCTTGTGTGTGAATCAACTTGTGTTCAATGCGTAATGTAAGCACCACGTTGATATAACGCAAAGTGTGGTGCAATAATGTAGAAAAACAAAGTTTAAAAAAAAACTTAAACTTCTAATTGTGTCCTTCTTGCTTCAATAATATTGTGGTCACCCATCCAATACCTGACCCAGTGCAGTGTTGCTTAACTTTCATCCCTCCAACCTCTCTCCCGAACAGAACTGGTCATGTGTATGATGGTCACCCATCCAATACCTGACCCAGCGCAGTGTTGCTTAACTTTCATCCCTCCAACCTCTCTCCCGAACAGAACTGGTCATGTGTATGATGGTCATCCATCCAATACCTGACCCAGCACAGTGTTGCTTAACTTCGGTGATGTGCAACATGTGATTTCAGCAATAATGCCAGTTTTACAGAACCAAAGAATGGAAAATGGATCAGAGAATCAGCGCAAGCCTGGCCAGTACCTGAGCGTGCAGGCGCTGGTTAAAATGCTGCGCCACCAACGATCCCAGCGCCAACTCCATGCCAGCGCCAAGGTCGTCCTCCGAGCGACTGGAACGAGCAACCAGCGCAGCTACTACCAGCGCAGAGCACGCCAGCGCGGGGCCAACGTTCTCCTGCTAAACAAGGGGAGCCAGTATTACGAAGAATCACTCTATACTGGGTCGTTCAATTTCAAATCAAAACAAAAATGAATATAAAGTTACTTGACCAATTTAAATTCTTAAAATCTGCGAACATAAAGTAAATATCAGATAAATTTTTTTTTTTTTTGAATACTTTATGTCGTTTATGAGTAGTAGCCGTCTGAACTTGAGCACTTTTAGCTCAAATGGTGCGACTTCCTCAACTTTTGGGCATATAGCTAATGACCTGTTAACGACCTGCTAACGACCTGTTAAAGATGACCAAATATTGTGCCTACTTGTTAGATAAATATCTCCAGCAAGTTTTGGGTTAGGATTTGCTATGGTTTTCAAGATAACAAATATTTCTTTTAGGTTGTTCTAAGCACCCAATGGCAAGATCCGTGGAAAACATTGTATTTCGTTAAGTTTTGCAAACTCTCTTATGAAACTAATCGGCACAATTCTGTTTTTAAACTTATTTTAATGAATTTAATGCAAAACTAACCACACTTTTGTAAGCTTTTCAGTCGTGTTTTAATATCAGCTAGAAGCTTGTAAGCAGCACCAGAAGGCCTAAACTTGCTAAAAGACTGGACAGATAATGCACATGAAAAAATTGTTTTATTTTGCGGTTATATTTTGTTCTATGTCTACTTAATGTACAAAATTACTTTTCTTTTCAGTATAAAATGGTCAGGTTTTACACTTTGTTGATTTGTTCTGCAATTACCCAAATCTTAAAGCAATTAACATTAAATAATAAAATAATAATACTAAAAATACCCCGCGCATTGCAAGCGTTTGTAATTTAAATAAGATTTCATCCTAATACAGCAACGAATCCAACGTCAAATTGGAGTTACTCGAGTTTGACAGGTTGTGACGTGATATAGCGTCACTAGAATCAGAGTGACTGTGAGTATTCACAGCCTCTTGGTTCTACTCCTTGGAGATCCGTCATTCTCATCAAATACACTAAAAACGTCTCAAAAAGCCAGTGTCCAAGTAGCTCAATTGGTTAGAGCAACACCCGCGACAGGTGGAGATCGGGGTTCGAGTCTGTGTTTAAGCATCAATTTTTGAGACGGTTATAGTGTTGTTAATAATAAAATACCCCGCACATTGCAAGCGTTTGCAATTTAAATAAGATTTCATCTAATTATACTTTGTATTTATGTTCATTTTAGAAATTAGACTGTACATTCTGCTGAAAGTGCACCCTATAACCTACAGTGTGAACATTTTAAGACTAATAAATATATAAATAATAATTAAAAAATTACATTACCAACTTGCTTCCAGCTGGCACGACACTGTTTTTAGATGAAATCTGATTTAAATTGCAAACGCTTGCAATGCGCGGGGTATTTTATTATTACGAACACTGTAAACGTCTAAAAAATTGATGCCCAAACATCATCAATTTTTTAGACGTTTAATTGTGTTCATAATAATAAAATAAAGCAGAACAACATATTCACGGAATTGATTATTCACGTCAAAATTTTATTCCTGCTTAATTCTAATTCCATCTGAATTTCTTTTCAAGTCAAAGTGAATTGAATAAAAAACCGTAAACTTGATTTTTTAAGTGACTTCCTATAAAATGCACCTTTTGTGAATGTTCGTCGTGATCCTTCCGTCCCTGGAATCCAACGCCGTGTTGCAACGTTGCATCAGAGTGGGAGGGGCCGAGCCATGGTGGCCTCTGATTGGTCGCTTCATGCTCTGCTGTGCTCCTATTGGCTAGCGTGAGTCGTGCGGCAAGCCACTCAAGTTGACAACGCACAGAACGCTGGTGGCTTGATGTTGCTAGGCAACGCCAGGTCCACGACAACAGCATCGTCGAGGCAGGCTACAGAAGAAACATGTGATAAACTTAGTGACATCGTTGAACTTCTGGGGCTTCATTGATTGATTTGCTGAGTTTAACTGTTTTTTTAACGCGGTCTCTCCCGAACAGAACTGGTCACGAGTATGATGGTCACCCATCCAATACCTGACCCAGCGCAGTGTTGCTTAACTTTCATACCTCCAACCTCACTCCCGAACAGAACTGGTCATGTGTATGATGGTAACCCATCCAATACCTGACCCAGCGCAGTGTTGCTTAACTTTCATACCTCCAACCTCTCTCCCAAACAGAACTGGTCATGTGTATGATAGTCACCCATCCAATACCTGACCCAGCGCAGTGTTGCTTAACTTTCATACCTCCAACCTCTCTCCCAAACAGAACTGGTCATGTGTATGATAGTCACCCATCCAATACCTGACCCAGCGCAGTGTTGCTTAACTTTCATACCTCCAACCTCTCTCCCAAACAGAACTGGTCATGTGTATGATGGTCACCCATCCATTACCTGACCCAGCGCAGTGTTGCGGCATTGGTCTAATGGCACTGGCAAATGATTGAATGATGATTGATGATGAACCTAACAAAGCCTAGAAGGGATGAGGTGCTCACGTAGCTTACTTTCGTCGAAGAGCACCAAATAATTGTATCAACATCTAACATTTAACCCACCTGGTCCAGACCCCCTGCGATGAGCAGCAGCCCCTGCAAAGTGCGGTGCCGCAGCTTGTGTTGCACTGAGTTGGCGTAGTATCGCGGGTAGCGGCAAGTGAGTGAATCGTGCCGCTGTGTTAGCGCCAGCGTGAGCGAGGCGCAGGCTTCGTGCCGCCACGACGTGCCGCTGCCGTCGACTACGTGGGCCGTCGCACGGAGCAGCAGACTCAACGACATCGCCCGGACTTTGCCATCCGCCCCCACAACTCTACAGGTCGTGTAACATGTTATGCCATGAAGGACGTTCACTGAGAAACTTAACGATAATTATTTTGATTGTAAGACGTTCGACAGTATTGTTTGTCACATACATGTCGTTTTATTATTATGAACACTATAACCGTCTCAAAAATTGATGCCCAAACGGGGACCCACAAGTGGTTCCTACACCTGACCAGTTCTGTTCGGGAGAGAGGCTGGAGGGATGAAAGTTAAGCAACACTGCGCTGGGTCAGGTGTTGGATGGGTGACAATCATACACATGACCAGTTCTGTTCGGGAGAGAGGTTGGAGGGATGAAAGTTAAGCAACACTGCGCTGGGTCAGGTATTGGATGGGTGACCATCATACACATGACCAGTTCTGTTTGGGAGAGAGGTTGGAGGGATGAAAGTTAAGCAACACTGCGCTGGGTCAGGTATTGGATGGGTGACCATCATACACATAACCAGTTCTGTTCGGGAGAGAGGTTGGAGGGATGAAAGTTAGTACAGCAACTTCACTCGCCTTGCTTATCAACCTCTCGACAGCATGGATTTGTGGAGGAATCCTGTTGTTCGCGTTGTACCGTCCTTCGGAAGGGACGTTAAGCCGGTGGTCCCCTTGGTCTTCGACAGGAGTAGGCTACGTGCCGGCACCGGATTTCTCCTTCTTCCTTCTAGACTAGCTTAGGTTCATCATCATCATTCTCTCATTCACCGACGCCATTAGACCAGCGCCGCATGGACAGATGTCAAAACAGTGCGTCGTTAAACACCACAAAATAATAATAAATAATAAAAGTGGTTCAAATTTCTAAACTACCAATTCAGGATCCCGCTCAATTCTTGCAACATGTCCTTTACATGTCACCAGTTTATGAAGTAAAAACATCAGCTGCCAAGAACGTAATCTGCCCGAATGGCGACGTGATTACCGTGACGGGGCACGTAAACTCAACGTAATACAAGAGTGGTTCGGCGGGCGCTAATACGGTTCAGAGACTCACGGTTGTGACAGTTCGTTCACTGAACAGTCGGCACCAAGACTTCTTATCAACTCCAACGTCTCCTCTTCAAACCTGAAACACAAGTAACAGACACTTCTGTGATTGTTTTCAGACTCATGTCTACTTGATGTAAACTTAGCACTAGTTTTAACAAAAACTATTTCAACTGGGTTTTCAATGCTAAGTAAGTAAAGGGAAATTTAGTTGTCCTTTGCTTAGCTTTCAAAACCCAGTTGAAATAGTTTTTGTCAAAGAAGAGGATTCTTTTAGGTGGAGTCACCGTTGTTTTCACAGTTAAGAAATTTAATTTTGTCATTTCTCGCAGATTACTTGCATTTGAAACTGGGTTACACTCAATTAATCTTTATTATTGCTAACCTCTACAATTGATAAACGCAAATCAATATTTTGAGTTGTAATTATTTAATTATAGAAGTTTGTTAAATAGGACGGCTACAAGTGCCATCTGGTGGCACCTAACATACCCTCGTGTTGCCGGCCTCATTTGCTCGGCAGAAAGTTTATCATAACGCTGGCTCTTTGACCGTATCTCTAAACTCCAAGACATAATCTATTAACCAAACAGTGAACCAAGAGTTTTTTATTATTATCAACACTAAAACTGTCTCAAAAATTGATGCCTAAACGGAGACTCAAACCCTGATCTCCACCTAGCACAGGTGTTGCTCTAACCAATTGAGCTACTTGGACACTGGCTTTTTGATTTAAAATGCCTATTTAGGCATCAATTTTTGAGACAATTATAGTGTTGATAATAATAAAAAAAACCCCGCGCATTGCAAGCGTTTGTAAGTTAAATAAGATTTCATCTAAATAGGAAATCAGATCGATCGGGAGCTTGGCTTACCGTTGATCCTTTCGGTGTGACGGTCCAAAGAGTAGTCCCTCGATAAGAACGTCAGGCATCATCAACAAAGCTTCACCATCGGCAACCACTGCCAGTCGTTCAAACAACACATTGACAAGTCCCACCACGCCCTGCCCCAGCTCAATCAAAGACAGTCCAAACTGAAACCAAAGAACAGAGTTTAGCAACACTGCGCTGGGTCAGGTATTGGATGGGTGACCATCATACACATGACCAGTTCTGTTCGGGAGAGAGGTTGGAGGGATGAAAGTTAAGCAACACTGTGCTGGGTCAGGTATTGGATGGGTGACCATCATACACATGACCAGTTCTGTTTGGGAGAGAGGTTGGAGGGATGAAAGTTAAGCAACACTGCGCTGGGTCAGGTATTGGATGGGTGACCATCACTCATCTACCGATCTAGCCCAAGGGCTGGCGTTTTCGACCATATTTCACAATTTCTATAAAGATATAGAGCATTGAGACATCCCAGCCAGACGCAAACTATTTTGCAGCCTTAGCAATGGATTAAGGCTCTTATATCAGGTCAATTCATTAATAAACAATACAGACAAATGGTTGCCAAGAAATGGTTGCCCAGGTTACCTTGTTGAGGTGCTGCCGAGTCCAAGCTTGCCCAACGAGTAGCGGATGAAAGGCAGCGGCCACCGCAGCTTGAATATTCGGCCAGAAAGCTTCAGTTCGACGTGAATCCAGCGCCGCTGTCCACACAACGTCCAGTGCATCCAATGCCAGACCTCGGTGATCTGAGTCCACGCTGGGCCAGATCAGCGTCAGTGCATGGGACACGTGGGACGTGGTGGCCCCGTTACAAATCTAAACACTCATTGTGTTAGTTGGATGACCACTGGAGGGTAGCAGCAAGTTAGCTTTAGATGAAATCTTATTTAAATTGCAAATGCTTGCAATGCGCGGGGTATTTTATTATTATCAACACTATAACCGTCTCAAAAATTGATGCCCAAATGGGGACTTGAACCCCGATCTCCACCTGTCGCGGGTGTTGCTCTAACCAATTGAGCTACTTGGACCCCGATCTCCACCTGTCGCGGGTGTTGCTCTGACCAATTGAGCTACTTGAACCCCGATCTCCACCTGTCGCGGGTGTTGCTCTAACCAATTGAGCTACTTGGACCCCGATCTCCACCTGTCACGGGTGTTGCTCTAACCAATTGAGCTACTTGGACCCCGATCTCCACCTGTCGCGGGTGTTGCTCTGACCAATTGAGCTACTTGAACCCCGATCTCCACCTGTCGCGGGTGTTGCTCTAACCAATTGAGCTACTTGGACCCCGATCTCCACCTGTCGCGGGTGTTGCTCTAACCAATTGAGCTACTTGAACCCTGATCTCCACCTGTCGCGGGTGTTGCTCTAACCAATTGAGCTACTTGAACCCTGATCTCCACCTGTCGCGGGTGTTGCTCTACCATTTATAGAGTTCATAATAATAAAATACTCCGCGCATTGCAAGCGTTTGCAATTTAAATAAATTTTCAACAAAAAAATACAACGCATCCAACGTTAAATTGTAGTTATTTGAGTTTGACAGATTGTGACTTGATATAGCGTCACTAGAATCAGAGTGACTGTGAGTATTCACAGCCTCTTGGTTCTACTCCTTGGAGATCCGTCATTCTCATCAAATACACTGAAATCCTCTCAAAAAGCCAGTGTCCAAGTAGCTCAATTGGTTAGAGCTACACCCGCGACAGGTGGAGATCGGGGTTCGAGTAGTTCAATTGGTTAGAGCAACACCCGCGACAGGTGGAGATCAGGGTCCAAGTAGCTCAATTGGTTAGAGCAACACCCGTGCCAGGTGGTGATCGGGGTCCAAGTAGCTCAATTGGTTAGAGCTGCACCCGCGACAGGTGGAGATCGGGGTCCAAGTAGCTCAATTGGTTAGAGCTGCACCTGCGACAGGTGGAGATCAGGGTCCAAGTAGCTCAATTGGTTAGAGCAACACCCGCGACAGGTGGAGATCGGGGTCCAAGTAGCTCAATTGGTTAGAGCTACACCTGCGACAGGTGGAGATCGGGGTCCAAGTAGCTCAATTGGTTAGAGCTACACCTGCGACAGGTGGAGATCGGGGTCCAAGTAGCTTAATTGGTTAGAGCAACACCCGCGACAGGTGGAGATCGGGGTCCAAGTAGCTCAATTGGTTAGAGCTACACCTGCGACAGGTGGAGATCGGGGTCCAAGTAGCTCAATTGGTTAGAGCAACACCCACGAAAGGTGGAGATCGGGGTCCAAGTAGCTCAATTGGTTAGAGCAACACCTGCGACAGGTGGAGATCGGGGTTCGAGTCCCTGTTTGGGCATCAATTTTTGAGACGTTTATAATGTTCATAATAATAAAAAAGCAAGTTAGGTATTTCAAAACTAGCCTCAGGGGATTTCTGTTGTGTTTCCTTTCAAACATGTCTTAATGGCCTAATGTTTAGGATTTTATATTTTATAAAGGGATGTGTTTTATCTTTATGTTATAACCCAAAAAGAAAAAAGAAAAAAATCCCTTTTCTACGAAAGAATTTGAGCATTTAGTAAGTGACCAGTAGATATTCAGAATGCTAGAAGTGTTTGTGTGTTTAAAATCAAAATGTTAAACACTGTAGGAAATTATGAGCTGTCATCACATTGGAATTAAAATAGCTCGGGCATACTTTAATATTATCAATGTTAACATTAATTTCTTAATAGGCTCGCGCTAAACAAATTAATAATGAAAGTCACCCCTCGTAAAATCAGCACACCGGGCAAAAATGTATCCAGAAACCTCCGATACTTTTCAAAATATACTTGTGAATGTTCGTTACCAAACGAATAAAAGGAATTTTTAAATAGGAAAATAGGAAAAGTGCATCTGTCCCCGTACCTGCAAGCAGTCGATGCAGTCCTGCAGCCGAGCGTTTACTTCAATCAATGACGTCGCAGTCGTTGCAAGGCGGCAACAAAGTAACGACCAACGAGCCGATAAGTTACCGCTGACCAAGCGACCGTGCAAGACCGCTACGTCGCGATTGGTCGATGGATCTCGAGGCGGAGCCAAGTTCATAGAACCAGCTGAGAGCAATACATCGAGGCGATCGGAGGGAAGGGCCACACGAGTCTTTCCAACCAATAGCAGACCAGAGGGAGGAGCTATGTTTGGACTGCTAGCCAATAGGAGGCTGGGGATTGGGTGCATTGCTGCTAGAAGTTGCAGGGCCAGGTATTGGCGGATGGCGGGTGATGTTTCCAGTGATGCTGCCGTCACTGCAGTTTCCTGGAACAACAATAACATGACTTAAGTCCAGTCTTAAATGTGTCTTAAACCTGACGTCAACTTCTCTCTGATTTCGAGGCGATCTTCTAATCTAGTCTACGATTGACATTCAAATCCTGGATCAGGTTTCAAGCTGTACCTAGGAACATTTTTTAGGTGTTCTACAGTTAATTCATTATTTGATTGATTATTGGTGTTTAGCGACGCACTGTTTTGACAACGTGCCATGTGGCACTAGTCTAATGGCGTCGGTGAATGAGTGGATGATGATGAGGATGATGATGAACCTAACCTAGCTTAGAAGGAAGGAGGGGAAACCCGGTGCCGGCACGTAGCCTACTCCTGTTGAAGACCAAGGGGACCACCGGCTTAACGTCCCTTCCGAAGGACGGTACAACGCGAACAACAGGATTCCTCCACAAATCCATGCTGTCGAGAGGTTGATAAGCAAGGCGAGTGAAGTTGCTGTACTAACTTTCATCCCTCCAACCTCTCTCCCGAACAGAACTGGTCATGTGTATAATGTTCACCCATCCAATACCTGACCCAGCGCAGTGTTGCTTAACGTTCATCCCTCCAACCTCTCTCCCGAACAGAACTGGTCATGTGTATGATGGTCACCCATCCAATACCTGATCCAGCGCAGTGTTGCTTAACTTCGGTGATCTCACGAGAATGTAAATTAGAGTCGAGTGTTGTGAACCGACCTGCAGCCTGTGGAGGTCGCCTGCATCAAAGCACGGCATCAACTGCGTGAACACGAACACACAATCGTTGGCGGCTGTAAACTCCCGCAGCTCCTTCACCTCCGACAGGCGCTGCGTGACGGCTTCTATTGCTTCGTACTTGAAGTCTCGCGCCAATGACAAGATGGCGTCGTCGGCGGCAAGGTACCGGCCGGCGCAACCTGAGTACCGAGACGATTGCGTTACTAATCATATAGAATAAAAACAGCTTTAAAAAAGCAAGTTTTTCCTCAAACAATAATAATAATAATAATAATAATAATAATTTCTGTTTTTATTCGACTGATCATGAATGTGAATACGTCAGTATAATACAAAATATAGATATACAAATAGAAATATAATAATTACCTGAATGGTATTGGCTTGTCAAGCCTGTTGAATGGTCAATGAGGAAATCTCCCAATTCTCGCCGCATGTTTACCTGGCTGTATTTGAGCGGCCTCGTCCAGCATCCCAGCGAGCAGAGACAGCGCTCGATCCTGCACAACTGCGCTGGCGTACGCACGGACTGCAAGGTTTGCCAGCGCATGGCTCAGACAGGCACGGACTGGAGCCAGCGCAGGATCCACCAGACCAGCATCCATCAACAAGACAAGCCCCCGGGCAAAACTTGAAACACTTGGCTGCAACAAAACCAACGGCATAATCTCTTTAAATTTAAAACAAATTTTTTTTTGTGAGAAAAAAATGAACATGTTTTTTTTAATTTTCTTCTAAATCCAATTTTGAATAAAATATCTGTTTAAAATGTTTGCGTTTGAATCTCGTACGAAAACGAGGGTAACCATTTTTTATGACATGAAGTGAAATCTGACGTCAGTTTGACATCAAAAAACAGAAGCGAACGCAAAGGAAACAACAAAATGACGTCAGAACTACGTGTAGTTAATCACAGCCCGTTTTAATCCCGCCACGAGAATTCATATTTTAGCCATTCTTAAAACAAATAGAAATAGAAAAGTTATGATCGGATTATAAAAAGAAAAAATACGTCTGATTTTATTTTAAACGCGTATTAGAACACAATGATAATAATTAAATAATAATCTTAATGAGATTTCCCTATTGTTTTTAAACTCATGTCTACTTGATGTAAACATAGCACTAGTTTTAACAAAAACTATTTCAACTGGGTTTTCAATGCTAAGTGAAGAACAACTGAATTTCCCAACGTTTTGTAACTTGTACCTGTTACTTAATCAAGGGTAAGAGCAGTCCTGACAATTTTCCAATAACAAAAGAACCACATAAAATTAAAACAATTACCAAGTTCAAGCTTCCTGAATGCATCTAAATTAAATAATCAGGATCAATAACTAAAAAACTAACATATTTTGAATTTTCTGAAATAAAATCCTGAATAAATTGGCGTTTTTACTAACTAACCAATTACGTGTATGGCAATTGTCAGGACTGCTCTTACCCTTGATAAAGTAGCAGGTACAAGTTACGAAACGTTGGGAAATTTAGTTGTTCTTCACTAAGCATTCAAAACCCAGTTGAAATAGTTTTTGTCAAAGCCACCTGGCACTTGCAATCCTGGACTGGTTGCCATCACTACTCTATGGGCTAGTCTAGTGTATTATGTGTATGTAATTGTGAAAAATCTGAGGAATAAGTAAATAAAGTGCCTGTGTGTGAGTTTACTTTCCGCAAAAACTCAAGCCTTGAAGCATTTTTACAGTTTTAGAGATTTTCATTTGAAACTATATTGAGATTTCATCTACATTCAATGCATCCAACATCAAATTGGAGTTATTCGAGATTGACAGGTTGTGACGAGATATAGCGTCACTAGAATCAGAGTGACTGTGAGTATTCACAGCCTCTTGGTTCTTCTCATTGGAGATCCGTCACTCTCATCAAATACACTAAAATTGTCTCAAAAAGCCAGTGTCCAAGTAGCTCAACTGGTTGGAGCAACACCTGCGATAGGTGGAGATCAGGGTTTGAGTAGCTCAATTGGTTAGAGCAACACCCGCGACAGGTAGGTATCGGGGTTCGTGTCCCCGTTTGGACATCAAATTATGAGACGGTTATGGTGTTTATAATAATAAAATACCCATCAGAGGAACCCCCAATAAATACCACCAACACAGCATCACTGACATTACAGTAGCAACTAAACAAAATGTTGCAATAGACTCACGCAGCCAGGATTCCCGTGCAGTATCGCATCGAGCGAGACTTCCACGTACGTCTCCGCCGCGGCACGGTCCGCCATCTTGCACAACCACGCAGTAGCTTGGCGCCATGATCCTGCGCCGCGTGCCAGCGCAAGCCGGTCCAGTGCAGCCAGCGCACCCAGCGCAGAGGCAAGTCCCAGCGAGGCCGGGTCAGACAAGTTGATCAGCATCGAGAGGAAGCTGCACTGGACTGCAGCACGAACACAAGCTCCCGATGTTGACAGCGCGCTCGTCAAGAGAGAACAAACCTGGGGAGAGATGAGATTATGAAGACCAAAAAGTTTGGGGTCATAAAAGTACAGGCTCTTAAGAGATCAGCAAAGTAGGGCAACGATGCACTGGGTCAGGTATTGGATGGGTGACCATCATATACGTGACCAGTTCTGTTCGGGAGAGAGGTTGGAGGGATGAAAGTTAAGCAACACTGCGCTGGGTCAGGTATTGGATGGGTGACCATCATACACATGACCATTTCTGTTCGGGAGAGAGGTTGGAGGGATGAAAGTTTAGCAACACTGCGCTGGGTCAGGTATTGGATGGGTGACCATCATACACATGACCAGTTCTGTTCGGGAGAGAGGTTGGAGGGATGAAAGTTAAGCAACACTGCGCTGGGTCAGGTATTGGATGGGTGACCATTATACACATGACCAGTTCTGTTCGGGAGAGAGGTTGGAGGGATGAAAGTTAAGCAACACTGCGCTGGGTCAGGTATTGGATGGGTTACCAATGAACAGATTTGCGTGTTGGAAACACGAGCACATAGCAAGTAATTACAGTCTAGACTCTTGATAACATTTAAAACAAAGTCCCGTTCATAGAAACGGTCAAATTAGTTACCAACTGGAGATCCTCGTTGTGCAAGACGTGGCGTGGAACTGCCAGCGCCAGCGCATGGGCTACGTGCAGAAGTGCGCAGGGATTCCAAGCCTGTGTTGCCAGCGCACGCAGCAGCTGTGAGAAGGTCGCGCTGGGAAGCCGTGAAGCCAGCGCCGCTATTGCGTCCCTCGTTACTCCGCCCCCTTCGACACCCGGAGCAAACATGAAGGCGGAGTTTAGCGTCGACATCGCAAGGCACAGGATCGAGGCCGCGTCCTGCGGCACCGGGAATGGGAAAGTTAGACGGTTGTAGTGGCTTCGCAGGAGATCCAGGGAACAAAAGATTAATTTTTGATGAAATCTTATTTAAATTGCAAACGCTTGCAATGCGCGGGGTATTTTATTATTATCAACACTAGAACCGTCTCAAAAATTGATGCCTAAACGGGGACTCGAACCCCGATCTCCACCTGTCGCGGGTGTTGCTCTAACCATTTGAGCTACTTGGACCCCGATCTCCACCTGTCGCGGGTGTTGCTCTAACCAATTGAGCTACTTGGACCCCGATCTCCACCTGTCGCGGGTGTTGCTCTAACCAATTGAGCTACTTGGACCCCGATCTCCACCTGTCGCGGGTGTTGCTCTAACCAATTGAGCTACTTGAACACCATGGCTTTTTGAGACGATTCTAGTGTATTTGATGAGAATGAAAGATCTCCAAGGAGTAGAATCATGAGGCTGTGAATATTTTCAATTTGGGGATTGTATGAATTGTTGGATCAACTTAAAATATCTCTTGGTGAAAAAATGTTTCTGGAAATGTAAAATAAATCTAACATTGGATATAAAGACAAAACAAGGCTATTTTAAATTGTTAGTTTATGCTTTTCTTTTTAGTATGTGAAGTTTGGTTGTTTTAAGGGATTGACTAGATTTGGAATGCTATGCAAAGAATTTTTTTTTTTTTTTTTTTTTTTTTTGAGAACATTGGAAAAACACTATGTTTTTAACTACAAGGGAAAAAATATTTTCAATTTTGAAATGTGTCAATCTGTTGCCAGTAGTGTGAGCCCTGAGTAAGCTCCCACTCCAATAGACCTGAGTAAGCTCCCACTCCAATAGACCTGAGTAAGCTCCCACTCCAATAGACCTGAGTAAGCTCCCACTCCAATAGACCTGAGTAAGCTCCCACTCCAATAGACCTGAGTAAGCTTCCACTCCAATAGACATGAGTAAGCTCCCACTCCAATAGACCTGAGTAAGCTTCCACTCCAATAGACCTGAGTAAGCTCCCACTCCAATAGACCTGAGTAAGCTTCCACTCCAATAGACCTGAGTAAGCTCCCACTCCAATAGACCTGAGTAAGCTCCCACTCCAATAGACCTGAGTAAGCTCCCACTCCAATAGACCTGAGTAAGCTCCCACTCCAATAGACCTGAGTAAGCTCCTACTCCAATAGACCTGAGTAAGCTCCCACTTCAATAGACCTGAGTAAGCTCCCACTCCAATAGACCTGAGTAAGCTCCCACTCCAATAGACCTGAGTAAGCTCCCACTCCAATAGACATGAGTAAGCTTCCACTCCAATAGACCTGAGTAAGCTCCCACTCCAATAGACATGAGTAAGCTTCCACTCCAATAGACCTGAGTAAGCTACCACTCCAATAGACATGAGTAAGCTCCCACTCCAATAGACCTGAGTAAGCTCCCACTCCAATAGACTTGAGTAAGCTCCCACTCCAATAGACCTGAGTAAGCTCCCACTCCAATAGACTTGAGTAAGCTCCCACTACAATAGACCTGAGTAAGATCCCACTCCAATAGACCTGAGTAAGCTCCCACTCCAATAGACCTGAGTAAGCTCCCACTCCAATAGACTTGAGTAAGCTCCCACTACAATAGACCTGAGTAAGATCCCACTCCAATAGACCTGAGTAAGCTCTCACTCCAATAGGCCTGAGTAAGCTCCCACTCCAATAGACCTGAGTAAGCTCCCACTCCAATAGACATGAGTAAGCTCCCACTCCAATAGACCTGAGCAAGCTCCCACTCCAATAGACATGAGTAAGCTTCCACTCCTGATAGCCTCTCTTTTATGATACAAGTAGCATTTATGAGAAGCAAACCCTTTTGATTTTACAAAATAAAGCAAGTGCTTTGGACAGGTCGCGTCACTGATTGCTGCAGCGGCTAAACACCCACCGTTTCAGAACTCTCCTTGCAGAGGGCGTTTACATCTGAACGCATGAACCGCAGAATGCCCCACTTAACAACGCCAGGCTGATCGTGTCGGAGCAGGCGTCGAAACAAAACCAACGCAAATGTTTGCGTGAGCCTCGTTGAATCGGCCGATGCTGTGCTTGGCAACAAGCGATCAGCCCGCGGCAATACAGCAAGCGCGAGGTGCGCTTGCGTCTCTTCTAGCGTCTCCAAGACAACGAGGAAGCGAGACCAAAGCGATCTGCGAGCTGCGGTGTCGCCACCGGTTACAGCTTTGTCCGTGTCTCCTGCGTCTGCTCGCTGGAAACACAAAGGCGGTACTTTATTATTATGAACACTATAAACGTCTCAAAAATTGATGCCTAACGGGGACTCGAACCCCGATCTCCACCTGTCGCGGGTGTTGCTCTAACCAATTGAGCTACTTGGACCCCGATCTCCACCTGTCGCGGGTGTTGCTCTAACCAATTGAGCTACTTGGACACTGGCTTTTCGAGACGATTTTAGTGTATTTGATGAGAATGACGGATCTCCAAGGAGTAGAACCAAGAGGCTGTGAATACTCACAGTCACTCTGATTCTAGTGACGTTATATCACGTCACAACCTGTCAATCTCAAGTAACTCCAGTTTGACGTTGGAAAAGCCACCACAAGTGAAAATGTGAAATACAAAATACAAGCGCAGGGTATAATCTGTGCTGCTATTTGAGCTTACCTTGGCAATGTAGAGCGCTTGTTTTCGTAGTAAAGCATCGTCGCTTCCCAGGCCCAGCGCAAGAATGCGCCAAAACTTGGTGTCAGCAGACAGAGCTAAGCTTATCGCAGATGGAGTCAATGCCAGGAAGTAGTCGGCAAGGCTCACCAAGACAAGAATGACTCGCGGTAATTCAATAACTATTTCAAAACCATCAAAAATTGCAAGATGCCCCCAAATTTTTACTAAGATTGCATTGCTTTCAGCCAATGCAATTATTTTTGGGATAATAGAGAGCAAAGTTTGAGTTGCTAAAATTTTTTCACCAAAAGATATTATATTAAGTAAGAATGTATCAATTTTGTCAGTAGCATCTTTGAATCATTATCCAATCTAGATTGATCTAAGTATCTTTCTTTTAGAATAACAGACACGTTGATTAGAGTTTCTAAGACTTTGAGGTGAGCCATTGCTTTAGCACCAACAAGCTTCCTATATTCACCATAAGTTCCACACAAAAGATCAGAGTCTTGATGATCGTCATCAGAATGGTTTATTATGCTGTTTACAATTTCACTGTTAAGTAAGGATGGCATTATCAACAGACAAAGTCCCAGTATGTCACAGATTGTTGTAAGACTTTCAGTTGAATTTCCAGAATTAGACCACCCAAGCTCGTGCAGGGCTGCAATGCAGTGTGTAGCCAGACTCTTGTAACGAGCCCCATCATCAGCGGTTTTGTGAAAGTCCTCATTTAAAGCTGACTTTGTTTCGAGATGGTGTTTAATCTTCAGCATAAGTCGCAGTCTATCAAGTTCAGCCTTTTCTGAGGTTGGTGAGCTGACCATCAAGATGGAGAAATGATTCACAACTGAATTAATGGTAGACAGGAGCGCCGATTGATCGTGAAGGCTGGCTTTGAGAACACTCAAGACATCGGTAGCTACCGGGTCTAACATTTTAGAGGAAAGGAAATTAAAATCTCCCATTTTAACGAATGAACTTTGCAATTACTAAGCAATTCCGAGATGGCTTCGTAGAATCATTTGCGTACTATCGCTCACGTGCAGTGTACCGTTCTCACGTGGAACCTAACCTCTACAGAATGTAACTTTAGAAGTAGGCTCCGTCATACGACCACCGAGGCCACCACCACCTCTGTAACAAATGACAAGCCGCGGCAAAAATGTAGCATATAATAATAATAATTATTATTATTTTATTCGCAGTATACAATGCTACATGTTATGCTTCGTCAAACTTAAAAATAAAATAAAAACAAAGTAAAAGAGCAACTAATAATAAAAATATACATAAAGACACCAATCTAATATTTTTGGTTATAGTCAGTCCAATGTTAAAATTCTTTTCTACCACCGACGCGGTCCTTTTTAGGACCAAAAAACCTAATCAACAGAGCAAAACCGTTTTCACCTACACCATCATCTACCGGTTCTGAACCCCTTCGTCTTACCAATTTAATATTTCTTGATATTGCATAATATCGGTGCCAACCCCAACCCCTTAACACATATAACACATATACACATATAAACAATGTGGCACTCAAGATCTCTTCAGGCTGTTATCTCATAAAGAGAATCATCCAAATATGTGATTTTAATACGGCAAAATTAGTTTACTACTCTTATGTGCATTCTAGGATTTTGTATGGGATTGTTTTATGGGGGCATTCGCCGTTAGCGAATAAATTGCTTATTTTACAAAAGGGGGCAATTAAATATCTAGCAGCGCTAGTTATGAGTTATGACCCAACGAATCCCGGTGTTTATTTTAAGGATTCGACAAGACCACTCTTTAAAAAATTTGACGTAATGCCTATCCATTGTTTGTATATATTTAGTATTGTTATGTATATCTTTAGTAATAAGAATTTGACAAAGTTGAAAAATGGATATAAACATAATTATGTTTTAAGATATAACAGCACCTTGTATGACCTGACGACAACAATGTATTGTAGTGGACCTATCTCAAGAGCTGTGAACATTTTTAATCATCTGCCATTTTATGTTAAGTGTAAATATGAGGACAAAGAATTTGTAAAATTACTTAAGGAATTTTTAATGCACTTCTGTTTTTATTCACTGAACGATTTTTATAAAGGAGATTTTAGTAATATGACATCAATCTATGTAATGTGACGTTCCAATGTTATACTTTGACCAATCTGGAATAAAAATACATTATTATTATTATTATTATTATTATTATTAACAGGAAATAAATGTAGTATCTACAACAAAGATATATAACCTTCGGATCTAAAATGTGCAGGCCAAAGATACTAGTTTATCTCCTTGAAGGTACAGACCTTTGGTACAGACCGTTCTCTTAGCTGGTATAAAGTTTATCAATATTCAGCTCAGATTCTTAAATATTTAGTTCCTAGACCATCGAGTTGGCCCTAGCCTTTCCCAAAGTTGTGGCTTAGAAAGATTTCTGCCAAATTAAAAATAAATAGATGGTTTCATGCACGGCAGGACCTTTCCGGGAGAGATAGATATGGGAGGGATTGCAGTTAAGAATCTCTGCGCTGGGTTAGGTAGGTACTAGCTGGATGGATGAACATGGTGGTGAAGTGGATAGGACCCTGACAAAAACTATTTCAACTGGGTTTTCAATGCTAAGTGAAGAACAACTAAATTTCCGAACGTTTCGTAACTTGTACCTGTTACTTTATCAAGGGTTAAAGCAGTCCTGACAATTTTCCGATAACACTTTATCACCCTTATCACTTATTACTTATTACTTATTACTTATTACTTATCACTTATTTATTACCTTTATCACTTTATCACCCTTGATAAAGTAACAGGCAGGTACAAGTTACGAAACGTCGGGAAATTTAAATGTTCTTCACTTAGCATTCAAAACCCAGTTGAAATAGTTTTTGTTAAAACTAGTGCTAATTGGTTACATCAAGTAGGCATGAGTGACGAGTCTATAAACAATCATAATGGATAGGATCCTTGAAGGCAAACATAATAGAGCTCGCAACAGACCTTCTCTGGTCCAATGATTCCCATGGGAATAAATTATCAATTGGACTTTATAATAATACAGATACCTACAGAGCTTGACAAAATAAATACGCAGGTCACTGAGTTGACGATCTAATAAGCTCAGCGCTAAAGTCAACATTATCATCCATAGGATAGAATACTAGTGACGAACAATGAGGTGTGCACGTTATTATTTTTCCAATCTTGGTTTCGGATTTTTTTCGGTTTCAGTCTAACTTGCATTTTGAATTTCTCTTGAATTTTACAGAATTAGCTGGTGCATTTCCTCGATTTGCTTAACAAACTCTTGCTATGGAAACGGCCTCTTTTTGATCAATAGTTTCCCTACCTCTCCCTAGCGTAGTATTCCTGGGTAATGCTGCAAATTGATCAACTTTATATAGCCCTTATTGTCCAATGTGACTCTGCCTACTGCGACCCTTTCTATGGAAATATCTACTGGCTCGGTTCTCTGACCTCCTAAGATTTAATGATCCTGCGTACCCTCCGTCATAAAGTCGCAAAACGGTGGCAACGTAGTGTAAACTGAATCGTTGCACGGGTACAAATTCAAAATTACTTACCGGCGCCAAAGCATGCCCTTTTTTAGTTGCTTGCAATTTATGTGAAAGCATTTTGGCTGCGAGTTTATTTTATGCAATATTGATATATTCATCTGGGATGTATGCCATTAGAGTTTCCTCTAATATCATTTTAATAATAATCTATTACTTTTTTTAATTATCCGTATTTTTTTGAAATCAGCCTGTCACTACAGAAGCAAGTTATCGCCAGAAGTTTCACGGTACTTCGGAAACACGCCGCGGCGAGGATAAGAGCGATATCCCGTCAATGAAGGTTATAACTGTGAATCGTCGAACAGTGCAAGCATCTGCCAAACGTTTTAGTTTTGATTCGCCGTCATCTTATTTTACTTCTCCGTTGGTTGTGATACCTTACAGGTAAATTAAGTATTTCGTGATCCTTTTAATATTATTTTGTTTTAACTAAGAATATCTGATTTTCTTGGGCTCTGGCAAGGTCGTAAACCATTCTTTGCTCGATAAAATTTATTTTATCAAAATACAGTGTAATACATTTTATAAAATAATGGACACAATAATTTAGATGTACTCTAAGATCAGGTTTTATTGTTTGTGACAGAACAACCACTTTTTCTTCTTTTTCTTTACATCACCTTCTTGATCTTCGACAGAAGTCACTTCTATGAACGGGGTAACCGATTCAGCAAGATGACCATTTTCCCTTGGTGTTCTAGGACTGCGGTTGGGTGAGGCCTTGCCATCGGACGTAAGTTCTGCATAGTATCTGTCATAGGATACAGCGCTGGGCAGAAACACCTCCATTTCCGTCAGTTTGATCGAGCTGTCTTCGTCTTCGACGAGTTCGGGCCTGTAAATCACGACGTGAGTTTTGTTGCTCCCAAACACCGACCTAATCGAGTCTGCTTTCACAAAACTACCGCACAAATTAACCAAATCATTATTAGCGTTCTGAGCCTCTTGAAGACAAATGTCTGAAACGGATGGCATCTGTTGACTGGCATTCAAGCTCTTTACTCCAGTCTGAGTGCTGAATGTTCTCGAAGCTTCGCCTGGGTTGACCCACTGGGTTTCCCTGTCCCTTCGTGATATCACTTGAGTCTGGGTCTCGTTGTTTCTTTTACGTGGGGCTTGAACTTGAGTCACATTTGTTTCGGCTTCCTTTTGTTCTCTTGTCGTGTTTCTTTGCTCGGTCTGTGTGGCGACACTGCTAAAAAGACGATTTTCATGTCCTCCACCGCCTGGACTGGTATAGACCTTGGGATAGTGTGGGTACATGAACGGCAGGCCCTGATTCATGCTCAACTTGGACCGATCGTACTTCATATCTTCACGGAGACCAAGAATCGAGGCATTTCTCTGCATGTTCACCACCACTGGGCTTGTGTGCTGCAACATTATGCAATGCAATCTTATGTCGCATTTAAACAGTAGTTGAATAAGTTTAGAAAGTAAAGCTAAGACTCAACTTGACCAGCTTGCTGCCTTCAAAACATATTGAACACATATTTCCCAGCAGCGAGGTCTGCATGCAGAATCCCTTAGTCCCTTAGGGACCCAATCCAACCTAACCTCACCCTTCACCTGTTTCCTTTCTGTGAACGTAGCTCGCGTTTCTCCAGCAATGGATCGAGAGCAGGATCGCGGCAGACTCGATAGACTGATTGCCTTATCGATGTCACCTTCTGCAGTGTACTCCGTCCCGCAGCCTGGACAAAACAATCAACACGTTCGAGAGTCGCAAGACTGCGGGGCTGGCATTTAAAAACCTAGCACAACCCATAGACACCAAGAAAATCTCATGGGTTTTTTATTTTCCATTCTAATGTGTTGTTACGCACTAAATCCCCAGAGTTTGGGGAACAAATCAAATTTGCCTTTAACACCTGTCTGGACAGTGAGAGTTTGACAGCAGTTGGCTTGATCAGAAACAATCTGGAAGATTGAACGCCCAAGAATGGTTACTGCTTATAGACTTGGTTACTTCTACGTTGTGCATTGCGTCACTAAATTAACTTGAAATGAGACGCTAACCCCGAAACTGAGAATAATTATCTATGAATGACGCCGAATGGTTCACTGTTTCGTGCTTGTGAAAACGCGGATTGTTTAACTGGGTTACTGCTAGATTGCCAACCTGATGTATTTACCCAGGGTTGGATTAAAGTCAAGATCAGTTGGGGCCGTAAGCAATGGCTCAAGTGCTCGTTGTGTATTGAATGATAACTTATTTTCAGAATTTTAGAATCACCGTAACAAATGGCAGATCCCACAGCCATCTAGAAACATAAACCCATAGGAGCTTAGGTTAAAGAATCTAGAAGGCAGGTTAAGAACAACTTCGAAAAATTGGTGTTTTATCCATACACATAATTGGTTAGTAGAACAAAACACCAATTTGTTTGGGATTTTATTTCAGAAAATACAAAATATGTTAGTTTTTGAGTTATTGACCCTGATTATTTTATTTAGATCCATTTAGGAAGCTTGAACTTGGTAATTGTTATAATTTTGTGTGGTTCTTTTGTTATCTGACAATTGTCAGGACTGCTCTAACCCTTGATAAAGTCACAGGTACAAGTTACAAAACGTTGGGAAATTCAGTTGTTCTTCACTTAGCATTGAAAACCCAGTTGAAATAGTTTTTGTTAAAACTAGTGCTAAGTTTAGATTAAGTAGACATGAGTCTGAAAACTATCATAAGGCTGGTCTTGCAGCTTTGAAGCCAGCTATTATTACCCTGTTGTACGAGACCGGGTCGTGGTGGCTCCGCCCTATCAACAGTTCGGAGTCGTTCCAAGCGTCTCGAGAGCTGCTCCAGCGAGTGGAGGGAGGAGTCAGTTGGGGGCAGGTCACGGGAGCGATGCCATGCCCTCTCCTCGGGGGCGGGACCACATGCATAGCGCCACTTGTGCGGGCAAGTCCACTCCGATAACGTTGGGTCCATGCGTGGAGGAACCTTGGTCTAGAGAAGGGAAGGCAATGATACTCTCCAGATGCTCTGATAATAACTTTCAAGAAAGTGGATGCTCTCAACAGATTTTGCCTGTCCAGCTTCCTGGGACCCAATTGGCAAACAGATTTCTAACCAAACGGTTTGTCATGTTGGAAACAATGGTCCTCGTGATATCACCGAAGATAAGCAACACTGCGCTGGATCAAGTATTGGATGGGTGACCATAATACACATGACCAGTTCTGTTCGGGAGAGAGGTTGGAGGGATGAAAGTTAAGCAACACTGCGCTGGATCAAGTATTGGATGGGTGACCATAATACACATGACCAGTTCTGTTCGGGAGAGAGGTTGGAGGGTTGAAAGTTAAGCAACACTGCGCTGGGTCAGGTATTGGATGGGTGACCATCATACACATGACCAGTTCTGTTTGGGAGAGAGGTTGGAGAGATGAAAGTTTAGCAAGACTGCGCTGGGTCAGGTATTGGATGGGGGACCATCATACACATGTCCAGTTCTGTTCGGGTGAGAGGTTGGAGGGATGAAAGTTAAACAACACTGCGCTGGGTCAGGTATTAGATGGGTGATCATCATACACATGACCAGTTCTGTTCGGGAGAGAGGTTGGAGGGATGAGAGTTAGTACAGCAACTTCACTCGCCTTGCTTATCAACCTCTCGACAGCATGGATTTGTGGAGGAATCCTGTTGTTCGCGTTGTACCGTCCTTTGGAAAGGACGTTAAGCCGGTGGTCCCCTTGGTCTTCGACAGGAGTAGGCTACGTGCCGGCACCGGGTTTCCCCTCCTCCCTTCTAGGGAATGTAAGGTTCATCATCATCCTCATCATCATCCACTCATCCACCGAAGCCATTAGACCAGTGCCGCATGGCACGTTGTCAAAACAGTGCATCGTTAAACACCAATAATCAATCAATCAAACAATTTTCCATACAAGTATTACTTTCATTTGGGCCATGTCATACTTGATGAATTGATTTGTTGTGTTAAACAATGGACTGTTTTACCAACTAGCCATGTGATGAAGGGAGGTGGGAAAACCTTGAGGAGCCGAGTCGTAGATCCAAGTGGATCTTCCTCTACGAAAGACGGTACAACGTGAACAACAAGATTCCTACACAAATCCAAGTTGCTGTACTAACTTTCATCCCTCCAACCTCTCTCCCGAACAGAACTAGTCATGTATATGATGTTCACCCATCCAATACCTGACCCAGCGCAGTGTTGTTTAACTTTCATCCCTCCAACCTCTCTCCCGAACAGAACTGCTCATGTGTATGATGGTCACCCATCCAATATCTGACCCAGCGTAGTGTTACTTAACTTTCATCCATCCAACCTCTCTCCCGAACAGAACTGGTCATGTGTATGATGGTCACCCATCCAATACCTGACCCAGCGCAGTTTTGCTTAACTTTCATCCCTCCAACCTCTCTCCCGAACAGAACTGGTCATGTGGATGATGGTCACCCATCCAATACCTGACCCAGCGAAGTGACGTGTTACAAAAGCGTCACCTGTTGGCTGTCTCTACGTGGACTGCGCTTGAAGCGACGAGCAAAGCTTTGCGTTGAGCGACGGATTCTTGAGCACGACGCCGACAGGAAGCGACCGAGCTTGTGATGAAACTCGCGTGGCGCTGGCGGCGGCGTCACGTGGTCGCTGCCGCAGAACGACACTCGTTTGCGCGGGAAATGCTCGGTCAGGTTTTCAGAGGCGATCGGTCTGAGTGAGGTGAAGGGAAGACATTCTGAGTACAATCTTTATGAAGACAAACTTAACCTGCGCTTCGTGGCTCTTGAGAGTTAAAGTTAGCACAGCAACTTGACTCGCCTTGCCTATCAACCTCTCGACAGCAACTTGACTCGCCTTGCCTATCAACCTCTCGACAGCAACTTCACTCGCCTTGCTTATCAACCTCTCGACACCAACTTCACTTGCCTTGCTTATCAACCTCTCGACAGCAACTTCACTCGCCTTGCTTATCAACCTCTCGACACCAACTTCACTCGCCTTGCTTATCAACCTCTCGACAGCAACTTCACTCGCCTTGCTTATCAACCTCTCGACAGCAACTTCACTTGCCTTGCTTATCAACCTCTCGACAGCAACTTCACTTGCCTTGCTTATCAACCTCTCGACACCAACTTCACTTGCCTTGCTTATCAACCTCTCGACAGCAACTTCACTCGCCTTGCTTATCAACCTCTCGACAGCAACTTCACTCGCCTTGCTTATCAACCTCTCGACAGCAACTTCACTTGCCTTGCTTATCAACCTCTCGACAGCAACTTCACTCGCCTTGCTTATCAACCTCTCGACAGCAACTTCACTCGCCTTGCTTATCAACCTCTCGACAGCAACTTCACTTGCCTTGCTTATCAACCTCTCGACAGCAACTTCACTTGCCTTGCTTATCAACCTCTCGACACCAACTTCACTTGCCTTGCTTATCAACCTCTCGACAGCAACTTCACTCGCCTTGCTTATCAACCTCTCGACAGCAACTTCACTTGCCTTGCTTATCAACCTCTCGACAGCAACTTCACTCACCTTGCTTATCAACCTCTCGACAGCAACTTCACTCGCCTTGCTTATCAACCTCTTGACAGCAACTTCACTCGCCTTGCTTATCAACCTCTCGACAGCAACTTCACTCGCCTTGCTTATCAACCTCTCGACAGCAACTTCACTCGCCTTGCTTATCAACCTCTCGACAGCAACTTCACTCACCTTGCTTATCAACCTCTCGACAGCAACTTCACTCGCCTTGCTTATCAACCTCTTGACAGCAACTTCACTCACCTTGCTTATCAACCTCTCGACAGCAACTTCACTCACCTTGCTTATCAACCTCTCGACAGCAACTTCACTCGCCTTGCTTATCAACCTCTCGACAGCATGGATTTGTGGAGGAATCCTGTTGTTCGCATTGTACCGTCCTTCGAAAGGAACGATAAGCCGGTGGTCCCCTTGGTCTTCGACAGGAGTAGGCTACGTGCCGGCACCTTGTTTCCCCTCCTCTCTTCTAGCCTAGGCTAGATTCATCATCATCCTCATCATCATCCACTCATTCACTGACGCCATTAGACTAGTGCCACATGGCAAGATGTCAAAACAGTGCGTCGTTAAACAGCACAGACAATCTATTACTTTGAACTGTTACTCCAATCAGTCGAGCTTGGTGCCTTTATCTTATATTGTTCTCACTTCTATCAACTTCTATCCATCTTTTATCACGCTTACCTCTCCAGGCCCAACCCAGCAAGCCAAGCCGGCATCTCCAGAAGACGGACTGCCAACAAACTTGAAAACCTAACTTCATCCCTAATCTATTCTTCTAGGAACTGTGCACAAAACTACCCTCACGTAAACTGCTCCACTTAATCTCGCTCAGCTAGAAGCAAACAAGAAACCAGTTGTTAAACTTCCATTCCTTTTAAAACATAACCCGCACCAGTTACTGCATAACCGCAAACAGTTCTGAATCAAACTCACTAGATTCATTAGATTCATTAGATCTATCGCTTGGATTCGCTTTCAATAACCGTTTCTACACCTTGACAGATTCATCAAATCTAATCAAAGAATCAAATATATTCGTACAGTTTCTACCAACATTGACAAAGTAACTGTTGGAAGGAACTCACCGAAGAAAGCGTTCTCGGTTATTGAGATATCGCTGGTGACGCAGTGCAAGGTCGCGCTTGCGGCGCCAGCTGTAGCCCCACCAGCGACTCCAGCGTCGGTCCCACAGCTGTTTGCTGAGTCGCAGTTGATCGTCCGAGTCTCCCGAATCTCTGCAAAAACAGCCTCGTAATTAGGAGGGAAAACCAGTGACAAACCTGGTTATGTGTACCTTTCTTGATGAAAAGGGATGAAAGTTAAGCAACTCTGCGCTGGGTCAGGTATTGGATGGGTGACCATCATACGCATGACCAGTTCTGTTTGGGAGAGAGGTTGGCGGGATGAAAGTTAAGCAACACTGCGCTGGGTCAGGTATTGAATGGGTGACAATCATACACATGACCAGTTCTGTTTGGGAGAGAGGTTGGCGGGATGAAAGTTAAGCAACACTGCGCTAGGTCAGGTATTGGATGGGTGACCATCATACACATGACCAGTTCTGTTTGGGAGAGAGGTTGGCGGGATGAAAGTTAAGCAACACTGCGCTGGGTCAGGTATTGGATGGGTGACCATCATACACATGACCAGTTCTGTTTGGGAGAGAGGTTGGAGGGATGAAAGTTAAGCAACACTGTGCTGAGTCAGGTATTGGATGGGTGACCATCATACACATGTTTGGGAGAGAGGTTGGAGGGATGAAAGTTAAGTAACACTGTGCTGAGTCAGGTATTGGATGGGTGACCATCATAGACATGACCTCTTTCTTGACGAATGATGTGAGGAAATAAGCCCAAAATCTGATAAAATTGGAATATACACTTTGGGATGCCCAGAGAATCAGAATAAATGTTGGTACAGAATCGGATCTCCCTTGCCAGCAGGCTCAAAGAATGATGTATTTAAGAGCACATTGCTACATCCAACCGCTCCCTGGCGTTTCCCAGCTAAACTGTGTCAAGTCATTTCTTACATTCTCTGACACAAAGCTGTCCTTTCTACAAAAGTTAAGGCAAATGTAAAATTTTTTCTCAAAATAAATATTAACTTTATATAAAAACCCTAAAATTAGTTTGCATCTGGGCATCTGTGATGTCGCAATGCCAGCGTAAATCTTTATAGAAATTGTGAAATTTTGTTAAAAACGCGTGAAATTGTGCTACATCGGTTCGTACCTAGCGTAAATATTGGCAAATTTTTACTGGCGTAGCAGAATTTTGGCGCAGAGCCAAAAGGCTTCATGAAGTCTGAAGGGCATTTTTCTTAGTACTCTTAGTTGTGGTCCGGGTATAAGAGGCTTTGGAAAAGGGCATCTGACAAAACTCCCTCAACATCAACAGCGGCCGTCAGGCAGCAGGTACTGCTAATTGAATAGTAAACTTGCTAAGTAACTAAAGTAAAAATAGTTTTTTTTAGGGCAATTATAATTGGGTCGGCGGTCGGTATAATTGGCTGGAGAATACAGGTCTGATGGCCATTAGCAATTAGTAAACTATTTACCAATAAGTTTGGATATTTCTATGCAAACACAGAACCGCCAGGTAAGACTTCTATCAGATCATTGGCAAACTGATCTAATGGGAAATTTATTTGTTCTTTACTTAGCATTCAAAATCCAGTTCAAATAGTTTTTTGTCAAATTGATGTGATGATTTTTGGCCATTTTTCTTCCCAATACTGGGCTCTATTTTGAGTCGAAATCCAATAAAAGAGCAAGTTGACATTCCCATCCATGCCATCAACTATAAGCCTCGTCTCTTTGTTGGGTCGTTGCTGACCTCTGAAAGGTGAAGTCTGAGAACCTAGCGTCACCGAAGCGTCGAGTAAAGTCCAAGTCCTGCGTGAAGTCCTTGTGGGCGTGTGCCCTTGCTTCCATGTCCGGCCACCAGGGCGCTAGTTGCTCTCGTTGGGCATCGCAGTCCTCTCGTTCGTAGCAGGTCGTCCTAGTTACTGTCAGACTCTCTGTTGTTTCAAATCAGTTCACAACGCATTGTTGGCTGCTTTGCTGCAAACAATGCTGCATTTTATTGAAGAGATTCACGTTCTACCCTCGGCTATGCATTCCATTCCATCCATGCTATCCATTCCCGGCTTTCGAGAAAGTTTGGTCCTCGATGATTCTTGAGTAAAGGGAAGTTGAAGTGTTGGTAAGAAACCAACCACTAATTTAGCATTCTATTTTTTAATTATAAACACTAATATCCTCTCAAAAATTGATGCCCAAACGGGGACTCGAACCCCGATCTCCACCTGTCGCGGGTGTTGCTCTAACTAATTGAGCTACTTGGACCCCGATTTCCACCTGTCGCGGGTGTTGCTATAACCAATTGAGCTACTTGGACCCCGATCTCCACCTGTCACGGGTGTTGCTCTAACCAATTGAGCTACTTGGACCCCGATCTCCACCTGTCACGGGTGTTGCTCTAACCAATTGAGCTACTTGGACCCCAATCTGTCGCGGATGTTACTCTAACCAATTGAGCTACTTGGAGCCCGATCTCCACCTGTCGCGGGTGTTGCTCTAACCAATTGAGCAACTTGGACCCCGATCTCCACCTGTCGTGGGTGTTGCTCTAACCAATTGAGCTACTTGGACCCCGATCTCCACCTGTCGCGGGTGTTGCTCTAACCAATTGAGCTACTTGGACCCCGATCTCCACCTGTCGCGGGTGTTGCTCTAACCAATTGAGCTACTTGGACCCCGATCTCCACCTGTCGCGGGTGTTGCTCTAACCAATTGAGCTACTTGGACCCCGATCTCCACCTGTCGCGGGTGTTGCTCTAACCAATTGAGCTACTTGGACATATTATTTTCGAGTGGGTTTTAGTGTATTTGATGAGAATGACAGATCTCTAAAGAGAAGAACCAATTTTTGAGAGGTTATTAGTGCTCCTGATAGTAAAATAATTTGCACATTGCATGCATTAGCAATTTAAATCAGACTTTTCAACGTATCTTTCCGCCATCTTGCAGATGTCGAGGGGAATGAGGCTGCTGTCCTCCCTGCGTGGGTCGTTGACTTCGAGCGCTCGGCTTTCAACGCAAGTTCAGCCCGCAGCCGCGACAGAGCCGATGGAGCCACAAGCGCTGTCCATCGCAGGTACATTCATTGAAACAGAATTCGGCAATTAGAGCTAGGAACTGCTAGGAACTGCTAGGAACTGCTAGGAACTGCTAGTATCAGCTATTATCAGCCAGGGACTGCTAGAAACAGCTGGGAACTGCTAGAAACTGCTGGAAACTGCTAGGAACTGCCAGGAACTACTGGGAACTGCTAGGAACTGCTGGGAACTGCTAGGAACTGCAAGGAACTGCCAGGAACTACTAGGAACTACTGGGAACTGCTAGGAACTGCTATGAACTGCTAGGAACTACTGGGAACTACTGGGAACTGCTAGGAACTACTGGGAACTGCTGGGAACTGCTGGGAACTGCTGGGAACTGCTGGGAACTGCTAGGAACTGCCAGGAACTACTGGGAACTACTGGGAACTGCTAGGAACTGCTATGAACTGCTAGGAACTACTGGGAACTACTGGGAACTGCTAGGAACTACTGGGAACTGCTGGGAACTGCTGGGAACTGCTGGAAACTGCTAGGAACTGCTAGGAACTGCTAGGAACTACTAGGAACTACTGGGAACTGCTGGGAACTGCTGGGAACTGCTAGGAACTACTGGGAACTGCTGGGAACTGCTGACAACGGCTAGGAACTCCTGGAAACTGCTAGGAACTAGTGGGAACTGCTAGGAACTGCTGGTATCAGCTCGGAACTGCTGGGAACTAATCTTGCCTATTAGTAATGAAACACGTTGGTCCATGCCAAGGCTTTGTGTCAACAGACAAAGAGCAACAAGCGCTGGCTCACGAGGACTTCTTCGGGGTGCGACGCCTGTTCACAGTCCGTCAGCTGGCGGAGGCTCGGGTGCACCTCGGTCACCGGCAAGGATCCCTGGACCCACGCATGACACCGTTCCTCTTCGGCTCCCGACTGGGACATCTTGTAAGAAACACATTTAGTTGATAAGTCAAACTAAATCTTATACTTTACTTAATCAGGAAAAATATCAATCAATTTCTAGTTTTAAATTTTTATTTGATGTCCAAGTAGCTCAGTTGGTTAGAGCAACACCCGCGACAGGTGGAGATTGGGGTCCAAGTAGCTCAATTGGTTAGAGCAACACCCGTGACAGGTGGAGATCGGGGTCCAAGTAGCTCAATTGGTTAAAGCAACACCCGTGACAGGTGGGGATCGGGGTCCAAGTAGCTCAATTGGTTAGAGCAACACCCGCGACAGGTTGAGATCGGGGTCCAAGTAGCTCAATTGGTTAGAGCAACACCTGCGACAGGTGGAGATCAGGGTCCAAGTAGCTCAATTGGTTAGAGCAACACCCGCGACAGGTTGAGATCGGGGTCCAAGTAGCTCAATTGGTTAGAGCAACACCTGCGACAGGTGGAGATCGGGGTCCAAGTAGCTCAATTGGTTAGAGCAACACCTGCGACAGGTGGAGATCAGGGTCCAAGTAGCTCAATTGGTTGGAGCAACACCTGCGACAGGTGGAGATCGGGGTCCAAGTAGCTCAATTGGTTAGAGCAACACCCGCGACAGGTGGAGATCGGGGTCCAAGTAGCTCAATTGGTTAGAGCAACACCCGCGACAGGTGGTGATCGGGGTCCAAGTAGCTCAATTGGTTGGAGCAACACCCGTGACAGGTGGAGATCGGGGTCCAAGTAGCTCAATTGGTTAGAGCAACACCCGCGACAGGTGGAGATCGGGGTCCAAGTAGCTCAATTGGTTAGAGCAACACCCGCGACAGGTGGAGATCGGGGTCCAAGTAGCTCAATTGGTTAGAGCAACACCCGCGACAGGTGGAGATCGGGGTCCAAGTAGCTCAATTAGTTAGAGCAACACCCGTGACAGGTGGAGATCGGGGTCCAAGTAGCTCAATTGGTTAGAGCAACACCCGCGACAGGTGGAGATCGGGGTCCAAGTAGCTCAATTGGTTAGAGCAACACCCGCGACAGGTGGAGATCGGGGTCCAAGTAGCTCAATTGGTAAGAGCAACACCCGCGACAGGTGGAGATCGGGGTCCAAGTAGCTCAATTAGTTAGAGCAACACCCGTGACAGGTGGAGATCGGGGTCCAAGTAGCTCAATTGGTTAGAGCAACACCCGCGACAGGTGGAGATCGGGGTCCAAGTAGCTCAATTAGTTAGAGCAACACCCGTGACAGGTGGAGATCAGGGTCCAAGTAGCTCAATTGGTTAGAGCAACACCCGTGACAGGTGGAGATCAGGGTCCAAGTAGCTCAATTGGTTAGAGCAACACCCGCGACAGATGGAGATCGGGGTCCAAGTAGCTCAATTAGTTAGAGCAACACCCGTGACAGGTGGAGATCAGGGTCCAAGTAGCTCAATTGGTTAGAGCAACACCCGCGACAGGTGGATATCGGGGTCCAAGTAGCTCAATTAGTTAGAGCAACACCCGTGACAGGTGGAGATCGGGGTCCAAGTAGCTCAATTGGTTAGAGCAACACCCGCGACAGGTGGAGATCGGGGTCCAAGTAGCTCAATTAGTTAGAGCAACACCCGTGACAGGTGGAGATCAGGGTCCAAGTAGCTCAATTGGTTAGAGCAACACCCGCGACAGGTGGATATCGGGGTCCAAGTAGCTCAATTGGTTAGAGCAACACCCGTGACAGGTGGAGATCGGGGTCCAAGTAGCTCAATTGGTTAGAGCAACACCCGTGACAGGTGGAGATCGGGGTCCAAGTAGCTCAATTGGTTAGAGCAACACCCGCAACAGGTGGAGATCGGGGTTCAAGTCTCTGTTAAGACATCAATTCTTGATACGTTTTTTGTGTTCCCAATAATAAAATACCCTGCGCATTGGAAGCGTTGGTTTGCAATTCAAACAAGATTTAAAACAAGTGATCTGTTTATGTCTGTGGTTACGAAGCTTGTTTTGTCTGCGTAGGTGTTTGACCTTGACGTGACCGCGGTGCACCTTGCGCGCGCTCTGAACGTCACGGCACACACCGCTGCGCGCGGCGGCGTCGTGCTCTTCGTGTCCCGCGGAGCACAGAACTCTCATCTCGTGGAGCGCGCGGCACAAAGCTGCGGGGAATACGCACACACGCGGTACGTGTGTAAAAACCGGGTGTGGCTGTATCTTGTTGATACGGCCGATATTTAAGCTTGACTACGTTCAACTATCGCGTAGGCACGTAGGTCAACTACAGTACTGACCATACTTCACATGCAAGTCTTACATCTCTCTTTATTTGGGTTGTGTTTTCATATCTAATTTACATGCTGAAGGACTTTACAGATTGGGATGGAAGTGCCATCTTGCGATATATATATTTTATTTTGCATTAGTCTAATGACGAGTGCTAAAAACGCCGCCTCCTCTCACGCCTCCAATATTTTGTTTATCGAAAATAAAAAAAAAGTACTTCTAGAGAATTATCTGAACTATTGAATGATAATAAATTGCATTCTGTCCTTTGTTTCCTGTAGGCTGTAGGCTGTTGTTACACATTGGACATTTTGTAGAGCAAATCCGTACATGCCTCCCTATATAATGCGCTTTAAGACGTAGTCACGTCAAAAACACGCCCATTTGTTCGGGATTTTATTACAGAAAATACAAAATATGTTAGTTTTTGAGTTATTGACCCTGATTATTTTATTTAGATGCATTTAGGAAGCTTGAACTTGGTAATTGTTATAATTTTGTGCGGTTCTTTTGTTATTGGAAAATTGTCAGGACTGCTCTTACCCTTGATAAAGTAACAGGTACAAGTTACAAAACATTGGGAAATTTAGTTGTTCTTCACTTAGCATTCAAAACCCAGTTGAAATAGTTTTTGTTACGTCTTGATCTTGATTGGTAGGTTCTGGCGCGGCGGAGTCTTCACCAACGCTGAGCTGCAGTTTGGTGCCACCACACGGTTGCCAGACCTCGTCATCTTCCTCAACACCCTCAACAACATCTTGACCCAGCACATAGCGGTAACTACTTGAAGAGGAGCGAGATTCATGGGACGAGAACTCACAATCCACGCAGCATAGCTTAGCATAGGTTTGCGTAGGTGAGCGTAGGTCAGCGTAGGTCAGCGTAGGTCAGCGTAGGTCAGCGTAGGTGACAGCGTAGGTCAGCGTAGGTTTGCGTAGGTCAGTGTAGGTTTGCGTAGGTCAGCGTAGGTCAGCGTAGGTCAGCGTAGGTTTGTGTAATTCAGCGTAGGTTAGCGTAGGTTAGCGTAGGTCAGCGTAGGTCAGCGTAGGTTTGTGTAGGTCAGCGTAGGTTGGCGTAGGTCAGCGTAGGTCAGCGTAGGTCAGCGTAGGTTTGTGTAGGTCAGCGTAGGTCAGCGTAGGTCAGCGTAGGTCAGCGTAGGTTGGCGTAGGTGAGCGTAGCTCAGCGTAGGTTAGCGTAGGTTAGCGTAGGTTGGCGTAGGTCAGCGTAGGTTAGCGTAGGTCAGCGTAGGTCAGCGTAGGTCAGCGTAGGTTAGCGTAGGTTAGCGTAGGTTAGCGTAGGTCAGCGTAGGTCAGCGTAGGTCAGCGTAGGTCAGCGTAGGTCAGCGTAGGTTGGCGTAGGTGAGCGTAGGTTAGCGTAGGTCAGCCTAGGTCAGCGTAGGTTAGCGTAGGTCAGCGTAGGTTGGCGTAGGTGAGCGTAGGTTAGCGTAGGTCAGCCTAGGTCAGCGTAGGTTAGCGTAGGTTACAGCTAGGTCCATGTAACTCATATTGGGTTACATTGGTTCTAGCATAAATTTACCAGCTACGATGCACCGATGCGACTGCCCTTAAAGTCGTTAACTCGTCTGAATCGTTTTGCCATCTTTGCGTTCCTTGAGGATGAATGATTGACGCAGGGTATTTTATTATTATGAACACTTTAACCGTCTTAAAAATTGATTCCCAAACAGGTATAATTAATTATAGTGTTGATAATACCCCGCACATTGTAAGCGTTTGCAATTTAAATCAGATTTCACCTGAATATATTGACGCTGGTTACGAAGTCTCTTTAAGTGCATGCAATTGGTTGAAACCGTTGAGTGTAGGTTCTGGGTAGAGACAGAACGTCAATGTTACAGTCTCTGCGTGAAAGATGGCCGCCAAATGACTACCTTACCGACAAAAATGCAGAGTACCGGAACATCACGTTAAGTGGAGTCACTGTCGTATGAAATTTAATTTCGATATTTCTCGTAGGTTAATTCGCTTGTGAGACTTTTCGTGCTCAAAAAATCTCCATCAATGTTTACCTCAACGATTGATAAACACGTAGCGATATTAAAAAGCGAGTAACCTACGAAAAATGTCTAAATTAAATTTCATACGACAGTGGCTCCACTTAACGTGATGTTCCGGTACTCTGCATTTTTGTCGGTAAGGTAGTTATTTGGCGGCCATCTTTCACGCAGAGACTGTAACATTGACGTTGTTTCTCTACCTAGAACCTGCACTCAACGGTTTTAGTCTTCAGAAATGATTCTCCGCTCATGAGGTGGGTTTTGAGTGTGACTTTGATATCAAATGCAAGTCACTGACAAAGATGTGCTATTTTTAAACATTATTACAAGCTAAGACAACCATTTTTAGGTATAATTGCTACTGCATTTTTAGATCACAATCAAGACAATTAATTTAATTGTTTTTCAACTCATGTCTACTTGATGTAAACTTAGCACAAGTTTTAACAAAAACTATTTCAACTGGGTTTTCAATGCTAAGTGAAGAACAACTAAATTTCCCAACGTTTCGTAACTTGTACCTGTTACTTTATCAAGGGTAAGAGCAGTCCTGACAATTTTCCAATAACAAAAGAACCACATAATCTAAGGTGGTTCTCTTCTCTCGGAGTCTCGCCAATCCATCTACTAACTTCCCACGTTTCTCCCCATAGAGATTCTTTGAAAATTTGAAAATTTGAAAATTTGAAAATTTGGTTGTTCATTACTAAGCATTCAATACCCATTTCAAATAATTTTTGTTAACAAAAATGAATATTCGATGTTTATGCCAGTCGATACTGAAGTACATAGACACAAAGTAACGCTTGCGTTTTCTTTGTGCTCAGGTGCGTGACTCAGCCAAGATGTTGATCCCAACGGTGGGTATAGTGGACTCCAACTGCAACCCCAACCTGGTCACTTACCCGGTGCCCGGGAACGATGACACGCCTGTCACAGTGCGCCTGTACTGCAGTCTCTTCGCTCAGGCGATCACGCTGGGCAAGCAGGCGCGGGCGTCCTGGCAGCAAGAGGTGCAGGCGTCCTAGGGCAAGGCGTGGCTTCCTAAACTCTAGCTAGTCTTTACGGAAAAATAAATATTTCTTAGCATATGACTGTCGTGTATTAATTTATTATGCACGGCCAATACAAGCTCGACCCTTGCAATCCAGCTTTCATTATTTTACAAGCTCAGCTTCTTTCTACAAAGTATGCTGTCACCTTATTATTATCAACACTATAACCGTCTTAAATATTGATGCCCAAAAGGGGACTCAAGCCCTGATCTTCACCTGTCGCGGGTGTTGCTCTAACCAATTGAGCTACTTGGACCCCGATCTCTACCTGTCGCGGGTGTAGCTCTAACCAATTGAGCTACTTGGACCCCGATCTCCACCTGTCGCGGGTGTTGCTCTAACCAATTGAGCTACTTGGACCCCGATCTCTACCTGTCGCGGGTGTAGCTCTAACCAATTGAGCTACTTGGACCCCGATCTCCACCTGTCACGGGTGTTGCTCTAACCAATTGAGCTACTTGGACCCTGATCTCCACCTGTCGCAGGTGTTGCTCTAACCAATTGAGCTACTTGGACCCCGATCTCCACCTGTCGCAGGTGTTGCTCTAACCAATTGAGCTACTTGAACACTGGGTTTTTGAGACTTTTTTAGTGTTTTTGATGTCCCCGCATTGTGTAATGGGATGTCCCCGTTTGGACATCAATTTTTGAGACTTTATTAGTGTTTGTAATAATAAAATACCACGCACGTTGCAAGCGTTTGCAATTTAAATAAGATTTTAACTAAATACGCTGTCACCTGTTTATAATCTTGTATGTCTAGAGCGCGCCAATGTTTTGCTTTGTCTCTCGTGTTCTTGTTTATTGTGCTAAAAGTTCACAAATAATGAATTGCTTTTTATTATTAACAACATTATAACCGTCTCAAAAATTGATGCCCAAACGCGGACTCGAACTCGTGACTGTGAGTATTCACAGCCTCTTGGTTCTACTCCTTGGAGATCTGTCATTCTCATCAAATACACTAAAATCATCTCAAAAAGCCAGTGTCCAGATAGCTCAATTGGTTAGAGCAACACCTGCGACAGGTGGAGATCGGGGTTCGAGTCCGCGTTTGGGCATCAATTTTGAGACGGTTATAGTGTTGTAATAATAAAATACCCCGCGCATTGCAAGCGTTTGTAATTTAAATACAGATTTCATCCTAAAGAATTGCTTCGTTGCATGGAATGTAAGGGACGACGTTGTTGAAAAAGCTTCATCATAGAAAGCTGGTAGAGATAGGGAATAACAGGTGCACACACTTTACACAGTGAATTTCAAACTAGAGTAGCAGTTAAAGAATATAGATTTTATTTCATATTATTTTGGGTAATATCAATTATTTAATTAATTAGAGATGATGGTTTCATGTTTTCTTACCAAACTCAAGCTGCCGATGGCAATCACAATAAATCTAAAGCTAAAAGTTATGAAAGTCAACAGATGCTTGGATTATGGCTTCAGTTCCAAGCATATATTTTGTACTTTTCAACATCTCTATTATAAATACAACCACCAACAAAGAAAGTTACATCACAAGGTTTTATCAAATTCCTGGGCGTTTTATGTCTAGAAAATACAAACGCCGTAGCAAAAATATTTTCCCATTCTGGGAATTGAATGCCGATCTGCTGCTGTTGCTCATTCGATCTTCGTTCTGCGAGGAAATTAAACATTTTCAGAGGGAACTTGCGCTCGTGAAAACACGACGATTCTTTGCAGTTCTAAGATGAATTCTACAGCGAGCTTTGTTGTCATTTCCCTGTCAGCGGATCGTCTCGGCTGTCGCGGAGCTTGGCGAACTTATCCGCTCCCAACCACTCCGATATCCTGTAGAAGATGCATTCACGTTCATTCCTTGTTTACAACTCATCATGCGGGTCAATAAGGATAGAGTGTAGAGTTGATGCTAATAGTGCTAGCCCTAGTTCTTGTGAGATCAACAGAGTTAAGTAATACTGCGCTGGGTCAGGTATTGGATGGGTGACCATCATACACATGACCAGTTCTGTTCAGGAGAGAGGTTGGAGGGATGAAAGTTAGTACAGCAACTTCACTCGCCTTGCTTATCAACCTCTCGACAGCATGGATTTGTGGAGGAATCCTGTTGTTTGCGTTGTACTGTCCTTCGGAAGGGACGTTAAGCCGGTGGTCCCCTTGGTGCTCTTCGACAGGAGTAGGCTACGTGCCGGCACCGGGTTTCCCCTTACGTTTATCGTCATCCTAATCACTTACACATCCATCAATGACATTAAACGAGTGTCACACGGCCTGTTGTTGCTTAATATTAAATCAATGAACTATCAACGAGCATGAGTTGAAAGCTCGGATGGTTGGGAAGATATAATGTTAATTTACGAAGCTCACCAACGGCCCACATTTGGGCAGTAGACAACAACGTAGGCCATGGGAATGATTGGGAAGACGGCGGCCCAGACTTCGGGCAGCCGATTGCTGATTGCAACCGCAAAGAGTTCGCCGCAACGTTCTGCAGTCATCCGTTTATCATTAGGAGACACGGAGCCGTTCAGCTTCTGCAAACACAACCAGTTCTTTCATCCGTTTATCATTAGGAGACACGGAGCCGTTCAGCTTCTGCAAACACAACCAGTTCTTAAACTCATCTTAACTTGGCACTAGTTTTAACAAAAACTATTACAACTGGGTTTTCAATGCTAAGTGAAGAACAACTAAATTTCCCAACGTTTTGTAACTTGTACCTGTTACTTTATCAAGGGTAAGAGCAGTTCTGACAATTTTCCAATAACAAAAGAACCACAAAAAATTATAACAATTACCAAGTTCAAGCTTCCTAAACGCATCTAAATAAAATAATCAGGGTCAATAACTCAAAAACTAATGTATTTTGTGATGGTTTCTAGACTCATGTCTACTTGATGTAAACTTAGCACAAGTTTTAACAAAAACTATTTCAACTGGGTTTTCAATGCTAAGTAATTAAAGGGAAATTTAGTTGTCTTTTACTTAGCATTCAAAACCAATTTCAAATAGTTTTTCTTATAACGTATTTTGTATTTTCTGAAATAAAATCCCGAACAAATTGGCGTTTTTTATTAACTAACCAATGATGTGTAAGGAAAAAACGTCAATTTTTCTAGTTAACAGCCTGTCACTTTGGGAACCACAGCACTGTCTTTTGCAAGGAGAGACATATGAGGTACTCTTCTGATCGTAGTCTTAATCAATATTATTATTATTATTATTATATTTTACATCACTGTTTACAGTCCCATATGTACTCTACACCTCATAACTTATTCTATAAGGCCATACAATTACCATGGATCTTGTCAGTAGCCAAATAAATAAACAATAAGCCAGGGAAGGTCATGCATTTTGTGAATTGGGTGCATTTTTAGGATGAAATCTTATTTCAATTGCAAACGCTTGCAATGCGCGGGGTATTTTATTATTAACAACACTATAACCGTCTCAAAAATTGATGCCCAAACGCGGACTCGAACCCCGATCTCCACCTTTCGCGGGTGTTGCTCTAATCAATTGAGCTACTTGGACCCCGATCTCCACCTGTCGCGGGTGTTGCTCTAACCAATTGAGCTACTTGAACCCCGATCTCCACCTGTCACGGGTGTTGCTCTAACCAATTGAGCTACTTGGACCCCGATCTCCACCTGTCGCGGGTGTTGCTCTAACCAATTGAGCTACTTGGACCCCGATCTCCACCTGTCGCCGGTGTTGCTCTAACCAATTGAGCTACTTGGACACCGGCTTTTTGAGACGATTTTAGTGTATTTGATGAAAGTGACAGTTCTCCAAGGAGTAGAACCATGAGGCTGTGAATACTCACAGTCACTCTGATTCTAGTGACGCTATATCACGTCACAATCTGTCAATCTCGAGTTACTCCAAATTGACGTTGGATTCGTTGCTGTATTAGGATGAAATCTTATTTAAATCACTGGACACTGGCCAGTGTCCCAGTAGCTCAATGGTTAGAGCAACACCCGCGAAAGGTGGAGATCGGGGTTCGAGTCCGCGTTTGGGCATCAATTTTTGAGACGGTTATATTGTTGTTAACAATAAAAAAGGGTGCATTTTTATTTGTATTTGTATTTATTATTATTATCCCGTTGACTGTACGTCATTGTTCAAAGTATGGGTATCGTCAAATTAGGTGCTAAGATTAGAATAATGCTATATGCTCAATTGTGAATTATACCGGTACGTACCTCTCCTTCACCGGCAGTGAAGCTCTCTGCCAGGAAGTCTGTGAAAGTTGGTCCCGGGCAGAGCAACGACACGGTGAGCCCCGAGCCAAGCTTCTCTGAACGCAGCCCATTAAAGTATCCCTGGAAGACAGCATCGTTGAGTGTAGGTTCTAGGTAGAGAAACAACGTCAATGTTTCAGTCTCTGCGTGAAAGATGGCCGCCAAATGACTACCTTACCGACAAAAATGCAGAGTACCGGAACATCACGTTAAGTGGAGCCACTGTCGTATGAAATTTAATTTAGACATTTTTCGTAGGTTAACTCGCTTTTGAATATCGTTACGTGTTTATCAATCGTTGAGGTAAAAATTGATGGAGATTTTTTGAGAATGAAAAGTCTCAAAAGTGAGTTAACTTACGAGAAATTACGAAATTAAATTTCATACGACAGTGGCTCCACTTAACGTGATGTTCCGGTACTCTGCATTTTTGTCGGTAAGGTAGTCATTTGGCGGCCATCTTTCACGCAGAGACTGTAACATTGACGTTCTGTCTCTACCTAGAACCTACACTCAAGGGTGTAACTGAGTCATGCAGAGTTCAACCAACTCAAAGTGTAAAGTCTCAGTGACTCTGATCTTGAATCTCATACAAGCTCAACACATTCTGCTGTATTTTCAACATGTGAGATTTTATATTAAATTATTGTTATATTTTGATTTGCAATACAAAATTGTTCTCTTTGCTTTGTCTCAGTTCCCAACTATTCTAAGTGTATTCACTTTATCATGACCGATTATATTCTCTTCATTAATCCCAATCCACGTTACGACAATATCCTGCATAAAATGCAAGCAGCCTAATGCAACAGAATCCAATCCATTATTCGGCTGTTTGGCTGGCTGATTTCATTAACATAAAAGCTGACTAAACTTCATGGAATGAAACCCGAGCAGAATTTCAAGTTTAAATTTTGAGTAAGTTACTAACGTGCAATGCCCACTTGGAGCCGGTGTACGACCCAGAGAACGGCGCGCCAACGACGCCTGCAATGCTGGAAGTGACTGCAACGTGTCCAGCACCGCGCTCGGCAAAGTATCGCACGGCCAGTCGAGTCAGAGCCACGACGGAGAACACGTTGAGATCGAACACAGCACGATCAACACCGACCGAGATGTCTTCCCACGAAGCTCGCTGGGACCTACCAGCATTGCACACAAGTACATCCAGCTAGAAACAACAACAATGTGAAATTATGATGTGTTCTTCGGTTTTGCTCTGCGTTGAAGAGGTTTGCGGCCCTAGAAAGGGTCTCACGTCATCTTCAGGAGAATGATGTTGTTTATGTTTTGTTATGAAGATTCCAGGGCCCCCTCCCAGTCCACCCTGGCGATCGTTTTGCAATACATTGCCTCTGCTTTATAGGTTCTGGAGTATCTTGGAGGGCAGGTTAGGTCAATACGATATGAAACTTTGATATTAACAAACACTTAACCAAGGATATGAAACTTTGTCACAGCCCCAACGTGGTGGTCTCAGTTGCACAATGCACTTACTGTCCCGAAGTGGGCGATGACGCGGTCAAATGCAGGTTTGTGCGAATCAAAGTTGGTTACATCCATAGGGAGAACCAGGACGTCTTGGTTGGTGAGAGATTTCCCAAATTCTGAAATAGTTTAAATAATGTTTATTATCATATTAATTTAAAACATGTTGTAAGTATGTCTAATGCAGTTTAATCTGTAGGTATGGAATTTTGACAGGTTGGTTGGTTGGTTTCTTTGGTGGTTCTGAATTTCCCTGGTTTACTGAGAGTGATTGTTTTAAAAGATGTATTGCCCGATGATATTGAAGAAAGAGGAAACTGGGATAAATAAATACTGGAAAATGGAATGAGATAGCAAGTAGAAGAAAGATTAAGAAGAATGAGTGTAGTTTCTCAGAGTTAAATCTTTACCTGTTTGTTGAAATTAAAACAATAAATAAAGGTATTAAAATTAAAAATTGTATAAAATATGATTGTACCCAAGCACTGCTGCTTGACTCGCTCAAGCTGGTCTTTCCTGCGAGCCGAGATCACCAACTTGACATTTCGTTTAGCAAGAGCCAAGGCAAGATGCTCTCCAATACCACTAGAAGCTCCTGTCACCCAGACCACTTTTCCCTGAAGACTCTCTGGAAAAGGCAAATAAGTCCATTTGTTTTTCAACTTCGTGAAAACATTAGCCATTGCAGCAAATGCAATCGAGGCTCACCAATCGGCTTGCCACATATTTCGGCCCATTTCAGGCCAAAGTCACAGTCCACGAGACACAGACAAATAACGTATACCAGCCAGTAGAGAGCCGTTAAAATCAAAACGATGCTTGCAAAATCCATATTGTTGCGTTCTGTAAACAAAGAGAAATATCACGATTCGGTGGCTAAAGTAATGTCAGGAGTGGTCAGGAGTGGTTAGAATACATAATGTAAGAGTGGACTTTGGAATTGTTAAAAGAGTGATAATTATTCCCTGATAATTTTGACTAGGTAGGTAGATAAGTAAGTGTTTACCTACTGCATCTATGGATATGAAGTTGTCAATACATTAACAAAATATCAGAAAATCGGAGAGCACTGGAATATGAATTGCTGCGTCAATAAATATTTAAATTATGTGACACTTCACATCGAGGGCTGTCAGAGACCGAAGGTCTTTGCCGAAGGCTATCCACAGATCCACAGCAAAGGTCCACAGAAGAAAGCCACGTGATATATCATGTGCTTTTTGTTATGAGCCGGCCTAGAAATTGACAGGTATACAAAATGGCGCTATTCCCTGCGAGCGGAGGAGCGAAATTCTACGCTAGATCGGCGAAAATAATCAGATTCGCTCGTCATGGCTGCACTAACAGACCATTCTTTCACATTGTTGTTATGGAGGTAATTATATTTCCATGCATGTAGCCTTTGAAGTGCTTTTGCACTGAAAAGTCTTCCCACATAACCCTAATTCTGCTCCGATACCAGTTGAATGCGGATAAGCCTTTCTTTCTATTACATATATGTAAGCAACAGATTTAATCAAGATTGCGTGAAAATTATTGCAAGTAGGTACTATTAGATGTATTATGAAAACTGTGGCTGCAATCAGTGATAACTACTTATTAAATTGTGTTGGGTAAGACTGATGCTTTAAAGCACCCAAAAATATTACATTTTTGTGCAACTATTTGCCCTGAACAGAGCAGCCCTAAAAAGGGCCTAAAATCTCAAAGTTTCGGCGAGGCACGGCTCTCCATCTTCAGGAGAATTCTCCCGTGAGATATAGGAGAAGTACCAGAGATGTGAGATTTAGAAGTGCCAGATTAAGGAGAGTTTTCCTAAAGATGGCGAGCCATGCCTCGCCGAAACGTAGATATTTTAGGCTCTTTATAGACTCTCATTCTAATCATCACCACTTAAATCTAGATATTTGTGCAGAAGAAAGTAACTGGTGATATATTTGGATAACATTTCACTAATAAGTTTAAAATAGAGTTCTAATATGATTGAAAACTTCTAAAAACTCAGGGATATTGAATAAAAAGGAAATCAACACGTGGCATTAAAAAAATCTTTGGTTTTACTAATATTTGTCAGTACTTTTTATTACTGTTCTCCATATATGCTTCTCAGTATTGTGGGAGAAACTTATGTCAAAATATAGTAATTTTCAACCTGTTCACAAAAAAATGCTTCAAAGTAACTGTGACTAAAATTGGAAAATAATTAGCTTAAAAATTACTTTCAAATAAATTATTTTTTAGTAGAATTAGGGTTACTTATACTTGGCACAGGACAAAATTTTCCAGTTTTTTTTTAAATTAAAGAAATAGAGTGATATGTCCTAAAAAGCTCAAGAAATTGAAGGGAACTGCTAAATTCAAAGTGCCAGATTTAATCTTTTTATCCTTAAAGTGGAAGAGTAGTGAGCCAGGGAACATTTCCCTCGTAGTCATTAGATGGACCAGTATTTATTTGTTGGTTGTGTAAACTACGTGCGCATCCGCGCTCTTCCATCTTGGCGATCGTGGCCAAACTCCGTCGATAACTTCACGTCTCGACTTGATCTTATAATGCATTTATAAATCTGGGGAAATAATTAGTCTTTGTACCGGTATATTGACAAACCAAAAGGTTGTGTAATGTTAACTTTTTCAAGCCCAGGTAATCTACCATAACTTCTTCAACTACCCACAGACGTGCAGTAAACTTAACCTACCCATTCTCTCACAGCGTAGGAAGCTGACCGACCTCACATTCCTTCACAAACTTCTCGATAACAATATCGACATCACTAGATTGCTACCTAAAATCTGCTTTGCAATACCATCCAGGCAAACTCATAATCACCATCCTTTCAGACCGCCAAAGAGTGGGATTGATATTCACAGGCACGGATGCATCAAAAGACTAATGACTGCCTACAATAGAATTACAACAACCTGCGCTGACATCGACATCCTTTCAGACTCCTTCATGACTTACATAACCCAACTTTAACACCAAGATCAAACAGCTGCTCATGAAAACTTGGAAAGCTTACGTTTGTAAATTGTCATGTTTTTAATCTTTCATGTTCTCCATGTTAAATGTTTCATGTCCTGCTCTATTTTAATGTCCCTGTATTAAATCACACTTGTGGACTTGGCTCCGCTGTTGACCAATAAACAATAAATAAATAAATAAATAAATAAAGCTCAAGTCCAGCAATCGCAAATGAAACAAAAATGTAACTTTAGCACAGAATGTATCTTAGAAAATGTTGCTCCTATGAACCATATCCGAGTTCTTTTGTGGCCCACAATAATTGGTCATAATGATAGACGTCTGCAGTGCTAATAAACCGTGGTCACCTTTGCAGACACGTCGTGAGCAGCATCAGCCAGTAATCGAGCAGCTAGGCTCGTACGACCCACATCCCAATGCGAGCAACGAGAAGCTGGTTTCTCTTAACCTCGAAAGGATACGCTATTGGATGGGCCACGGGGCGCAAGTCAGCGATCCAGTGGCCGAACTATTTGGTCTGTCAGGACTGCTACCAATTCACCCACGCACGTACATGGCAGCTTGGAGAAACAGAACTAGTGCAAACCAGCCGATGCAGGATAAGGCATAGGGAAACACACTTACTAGTCAGCACTGTCTATTTTACAGTTTATTACAAAAGAGCAGTAGTTATAATTATATTAAATACACAAAGTAGATTGACTAATTTAATCTAACATTAAACAACATTTTTTTATAATCTAAAACTAAAACTTTTTAAGTTTGGAGAGTTGGTTGTTTCTTCTCATTCCCATTGTTTTGATCCTTCTCCAATATTCCTTTGATTCTGGGTCCAGCTCTTCTAAAGGTACTGGTTTCCCAGTGTGAATAGTCCAGAGCCACTCTGGATACTCGCTGTCTGGCTTTATTGCGACGTCTTGACCTTCTTTTAAAAGATTGCTGCCACAGACGTAGTTAACAAGTTTGTTGACATCTGACTCAACAGGGAGGATCTTTTTCTCAACCATTGGGCCAAGTTTTCCACCCTTTTTCTTGGCTTTACCCAGAGAAGCTATACCTGAAACAGTAAAAGTCGTTTAAGCCGATATAATTGGTAATTAAGGTTCTTTCGGCCAGATAGGCGAACTCAAATTCAACTGTGGTGTTTCCAGAGTTGGTAAAATGTTAAGGTTATGTTACCTGAAGGCTCGACTTTTTTTGCAAAACATCTTGCTTGAATGATTTGCATTGAAGAGTTACATCTAAAACCACAAAACTTGTAAAGAAACATGATATTTTCGAATTCTTATCATCAACTTCAGGAAATAATTCTCGTATTAACAACAGCACTCGCTGGTCGCCGAAATGAACCGTGCGATCAATGGTCCTTGGTTTGATTCGAATTTGACGCAGTGTTAGAAATTGTAACTACATTTTATAAAATCATTGTTGGGAAGTACGTACCCATAGAGATAACCTAATTTATCGGATCGGATTATGTTCGTGTTCTAGCGTAGAAATAATTGAAGGCTGCCGAAATGGAAAACGACAAATCAGGTGAAGATGAACTGAAGGATGAAGTAATAAATACAGACGCCGCTGAAGTGTCAAAGTCAGAAGAAGATGACTGGATGGACATCTTGGGAAGTGGACAGCTAAAAAAAAAGGTACTTTTTGATCATAGTTTGACCATGGAGCATGCCCTAAATAAATAAAGGTTCTGTTGGTTGCTAAATTCCCCGAACTAACTTCATTTCAACCATTCTCCATTCTTGGTCTCAATTTCCCACGCTCACAATTCACAAATTCCTTTGCTTCAGATTCTCTGCCGAGGAGTAGAAGACAGTGTTCGTCCACAACGGTCTCACATGTGCGTGGTGAACCTTGAGAGCAAAAATGCCGATGGCTCCATTAGAGAGAAACTGGACAATTTCCAGTTCCAGATTGGCGACGGTGAAGTGATTCAGGGCCTGGACCTTGCCGTGCCGCTTATGTTTGTTGGCGAGGTAGCATTACTCGAGGTTGCACCACGCTTTGGCTATGGTTCTATCGGCCGCCTGCCTGAAATTGCTCCCGATGAGACTCTTTTCTACCGTATTGAGCTCCTCAGCGCTGAGCCTGAGAGAGAAATGGAGAGCTACAGTGCATCGGAGAGAAGTAAAATTGGGTGTGTTTTTCCTCTCAAACTTCGAAGTAGTGGATACCTTAAACCGCTTTAGTATTAATTAGAAGCATGCATTTATTTATCTATTTATTCATTTATTCAGCATGCATTTTAGAGGATTGTTGAGACCTGAGCCTAAATTTAGGTACTTGTCCCAACAATGTGCTAAATGTACCTACTCATATTTTATTGCTAGAAAGCCAAAGCCCAGTGAGTGATTAGTTCTATTAAGCTGTGATTTAAGCATTATGTAGACCTAAGTTTGAGCTAAACAACTCTAAACCACAGTTAAAGGCTTTCTGTCGCCATGGTTCAGTTTCTTTGAAAATGTTATTTATTCATGTCATTAGAAGTTCAGTGGTTTATTAGTCGTTTAATGGTTTATGAGTCGTGAAGACATAACATTTCTATGAGAACATCAGTTCCTCGGGCCACCCATCTTTTCGTTTTTAGACCAAGAGAAAGGAAATTTTCCTGAATTTGAATTTCATGAGTTAATCATGAGTTAAGTTCGTGCATTCACAAAAAACTGCTCACAACAAGAACTCAAATTACTTTTGACCAAACATCCGTCTGTTCTAATTTGGAATCTTATTTAAATTACAAACGCTTGCAATGCGCGGGGTATTTTATTATTATGAACACCATAACCGTATCAAAAATTGATGGCCAAACGCGGACTCAAACCCCGATCTCCACCTGTCGCGGTTGTTGCTCTTACTCAATGGGTTAGCTAAATTAGTCAGAGCAACACCTGCGACAGGTGAGATCGGGGTCCAAGTAGCTCAATTGGTTACAGCAACACCCGCGACAGGTGGAGATCGGGGTCCAAGTAGCTCAATTGGTTACAGCAACACCCGCGACAGGTGGAGATCGGGGTCCAAGTAGCTCAATTGGTTAGAGCAACACCTGCGACAGGTGGAGATCGGGGTCCAAGTAGCTCAATTGGTTAGAGCAACACCCGTGACAGGTGGAGATCGAGGTCCAAGTAGCTCAATTAGTCAGAGCAACACCCGCGACAGGTGGAGATCAGGGTCCAAGTCCCCGTTTGGGCATCAATTTTTGAGACGGTTACAGTGTTGATAATAATTAAAAAAGTCCATTTGTTCTGTTGTGGCATTAACAAAGCGTGTTAGGCCATATCTGGTAGAGACAACCGAACAGTTTGTTGTGTTGGAAACACCGGTAACTCGTGAGATTACTGAAGTTAAGCAACACAGCGCTGGGTCAGGTATTGGATGGGTGACCATCATACACATGACCAGTTCTGTTCGGGAGAGAGGTTGGAGGGATGAAAGTTAAGCAACACTGCGCTGGGTCAGGTATTGGATGGGTGACTATCATACACATGACCAGTTCTGTTCGGGAGAGAGGTTGGAGGGATGAAAGTTAGTACAGCAACTTCACTCGCCTTGCTTATCAACCTCTCGACAGCATGGATTTGTGGAGGAATCCTGTTGTTTGCGTTGTACCGTCCTTCGGAAGGGACGTTAAGCCGGTGGTCTCCTTGGTCTTCGACAGGAGTAGACTACGTGCCGGCACCGAGTTCCCCCTCATCCCTTTTAGGCTAGGTTAGGTTCATCATCATCCGCTCATTCACTGACGCCATTAGACCAGTGCCACATGACACGTCATCAAAACAGTGCGTCGTTAAACAACAATAAATCAATTAAATTGTAGAGAGACAAGTTATATGCAAGGAGGTCCGTGCCTGGAGGAACGTACGCTTATCTTAAGCCCCTCCCCCTTGTGTAGGAATGAGAAACGGCAGCGAGGGAATTGGTGGTACGCACGCAACGAGCCGATCTTGGCGATCCAGTGCTACCGCCGCGCACTGGACTACCTCGACGAGGCAGAGGGCGGCATTCAGATTCATGCAGATGATGAAGAAGAGAAGGTAAATCTTGCATCTCTCGCTGATCAACTTCTTGGAGCCAGATTTTAACGGTTAAAAGGGCATTTACCCTTCAAAATTATTTTTTACCATCGATTTGGAAGATATAATAATGGTATTAGGACTATAAAAATAACTCGCGTGTGCACGGCCGTCCGTGCAGAAATTGCCAACGTCCGCGTTTTTCAGCTTGGGTGCTTAGAATACAAACTCCCATAAGAAATAACCCGTAGTGCTTTTTCAACCCCTAGCACCTAGACAAACCTCTTATCAGATAAAATTCAAATAATTTGAGTAAAGTCCTCCATTCTTCCTCTGTGTTGAAATAATTTGGCTTTATGATAAGATTATTTGTTTAGCCACGGTAAGTGAATTACTGCAGGTATGTAATTAGCATGTTGCATATTTCCGTGCAGTGCCGCTCTGAGCTCGGAAGGGAGAATCGGTACGGAAGGGGATAGACTTTTGGTGACTTTGGCCAACGGAGCGGTCGCAGGGAAAGACAGTATTCTACAAGAGAATCGTACTCAGCTCGCAGATAATCTTAGATAATTCATTCCTGATCCATATTTTCAGAAAATTGTTTTAAATAGGTCAATTTCAATTCATACTACAGTTACAAATCTATGGTATAAATTAATTTTGAAGGGTAAATGCCGCTTAAAGAAGTTACATCCAAGATAATCTACTCTATTTAATAACTAGTATTTTTGTGACTTGATTTAAACACTGCATACAAGATTCTTTAAGACTGGGCCCGGCCAGGCTTGTCACCTTCACCGACTCATTCACCGACTCATTCACCGACTCATTCACCGACTCATTCACCGACTCATTCACCGACTCATTCACCGACTCATTCACCGACTCATTCACCGACTCATTCACCGACTCATTCACCGACTCATTCACCCACTCATTCACCGACTCATTCACCGATTCATTCACCGACTCATTCACCGACTCATTCACTGACTCATTCACCGACTCATTCACCGACTCATTCACTGACTCATTCACCCACTCATTCACCGACTCATTCACCGACGCTATTTCACCAGCTCTTCAGCGTCCGTTGCCAACCAGTTTGTTAATTAATACAACAGATCAATTAAATCAATCGAGTAAATCAATTGAAAATACACCCGCAAAGTGATGTAGTTTGTCTCTTGTGTTCCTACTTTATTAAAACATTATAATCTTGTAAACAAAACCATGAGCTTTATGATGGTTCTTAGACTCGTGTCTACTTGATTCACTAGCAAAGTCAGAGAAGCAATGGTTCTTAGACTCGTGTCTACTTGATTCACTAGCAAAGTCAGAGAAGCAATGGTTCTTAGACTCATGTCTACTTGATTCACTAGCAAAGTCAGAGAAGCAATGGTTCTTAGACTCGTGTCTACTTGATTCACTAGCAAAGTCAGAGAAGCAATGGTTCTTAGACTCGTGTCTACTTGATTCACTAGCAAAGTCAGAGAAGCAATGGTTCTTAGACTCGTGTCTACTTGATTCACTAGCAAAGTCAGAGAAGCAATGGTTCTTAGACTCGTGTCTACTTGATTCACTAGCAAAGTCAGAGAAGCAATGGTTCTTAGACTCGTGTCTACTTGATTCACTAGCAAAGTCAGAGAAGCAATGGTTCTTAGACTCGTGTCTACTTGATTCACTAGCAAAGTCAGAGAAGCAATGGTTCTTAGACTCGTGTCTACTTGATTCACTAGCAAAGTCAGAGAAGCAATGGTTCTTAGACTCGTGTCTACTTGATTCACTAGCAAAGTCAGAGAAGCAATGGTTCTTAGACTCGTGTCTACTTGATTCACTAGCAAAGTCAGAGAAGCAATGGTTCTTAGACTCGTGTCTACTTGATTCACTAGCAAAGTCAGAGAAGCAATGGTTCTTAGACTCGTGTCTACTTGATTCACTAGCAAAGTCAGAGAAGCAATGGTTCTTAGACTCGTGTCTACTTGATTCACTAGCAAAGTCAGAGAAGCAATGGTTCTTAGACTCGTGTCTACTTGATTCACTAGCAAAGTCAGAGAAGCAATGGTTCTTAGACTCGTGTCTACTTGATTCACTAGCAAAGTCAGAGAAGCAATGGTTCTTAGACTCGTGTCTACTTGATTCACTAGCAAAGTCAGAGAAGCAATGGTTCTTAGACTCGTGTCTACTTGATTCACTAGCAAAGTCAGAGAAGCAATGGTTCTTAGACTCGTGTCTACTTGATTCACTAGCAAAGTCAGAGAAGCAATGGTTCTTAGACTCATGTCTACTTGATTCACTAGCAAAGTCAGAGAAGCAATGGTTCTTAGACTCGTGTCTACTTGATTCACTAGCAAAGTCAGAGAAGCAATGGTTCTTAGACTCGTGTCTACTTGATTCACTAGCAAAGTCAGAGAAGCAATGGTTCTTAGACTCGTGTCTACTTGATTCACTAGCAAAGTCAGAGAAGCAATGGTTCTTAGACTCGTGTCTACTTGATTCACTAGCAAAGTCAGAGAAGCAATGGTTCTTAGACTCGTGTCTACTTGATTCACTAGCAAAGTCAGAGAAGCAATGGTTCTTAGACTCGTGTCTACTTGATTCACTAGCAAAGTCAGAGAAGCAATGGTTCTTAGACTCGTGTCTACTTGATTCACTAGCAAAGTCAGAGAAGCAATGGTTCTTAGACTCGTGTCTACTTGATTCACTAGCAAAGTCAGAGAAGCAATGGTTCTTAGACTCGTGTCTACTTGATTCACTAGCAAAGTCAGAGAAGCAATGGTTCTTAGACTCATGTCTACTTGATTCACTAGCAAAGTCAGAGAAGCAATGGTTCTTAGACTCGTGTCTACTTGATTCACTAGCAAAGTCAGAGAAGCAATGGTTCTTAGACTCGTGTCTGCTTGATTCACTAGCAAAGTCAGAGAAGCAATGGTTCTTAGACTCGTGTCTACTTGATTCACTAGCAAAGTCAGAGAAGCAATGGTTCTTAGACTCGTGTCTACTTGATTCACTAGCAAAGTCAGAGAAGCAATGGTTCTTAGACTCGTGTCTGCTTGATTCACTAGCAAAGTCAGAGAAGCAATGGTTCTTAGACTCGTGTCTACTTGATTCACTAGCAAAGTCAGAGAAGCAATGGTTCTTAGACTCGTGTCTACTTGATTCACTAGCAAAGTCAGAGAAGCAATGGTTCTTAGACTCGTGTCTACTTGATTCACTAGCAAAGTCAGAGAAGCAATGGTTCTTAGACTCGTGTCTACTTGATTCACTAGCAAAGTCAGAGAAGCAATGGTTCTTAGACTCGTGTCTACTTGATTCACTAGCAAAGTCAGAGAAGCAATGGTTCTTAGACTCGTGTCTACTTGATTCACTAGCAAAGTCAGAGAAGCAATGGTTCTTAGACTCGTGTCTACTTGATTCACTAGCAAAGTCAGAGAAGCAATGGTTCTTAGACTCGTGTCTACTTGATTCACTAGCAAAGTCAGAGAAGCAATGGTTCTTAGACTCGTGTCTACTTGATTCACTAGCAAAGTCAGAGAAGCAATGGTTCTTAGACTCGTGTCTACTTGATTCACTAGCAAAGTCAGAGAAGCAATGGTTCTTAGACTCGTGTCTACTTGATTCACTAGCAAAGTCAGAGAAGCAATGGTTCTTAGACTCGTGTCTACTTGATTCACTAGCAAAGTCAGAGAAGCAATGGTTCTTAGACTCGTGTCTACTTGATTCACTAGCAAAGTCAGAGAAGCAATGGTTCTTAGACTCGTGTCTACTTGATTCACTAGCAAAGTCAGAGAAGCAATGGTTCTTAGACTCGTGTCTACTTGATTCACTAGCAAAGTCAGAGAAGCAATGGTTCTTAGACTCGTGTCTACTTGATTCACTAGCAAAGTCAGAGAAGCAATGGTTCTTAGACTCGTGTCTACTTGATTCACTAGCAAAGTCAGAGAAGCAATGGTTCTTAGACTCGTGTCTACTTGATTCACTAGCAAAGTCAGAGAAGCAATGGTTCTTAGACTCGTGTCTACTTGATTCACTAGCAAAGTCAGAGAAGCAATGGTTCTTAGACTCGTGTCTACTTGATTCACTAGCAAAGTCAGAGAAGCAATGGTTCTTAGACTCGTGTCTACTTGATTCACTAGCAAAGTCAGAGAAGCAATGGTTCTTAGACTCGTGTCTACTTGATTCACTAGCAAAGTCAGAGAAGCAATGGTTCTTAGACTCGTGTCTACTTGATTCACTAGCAAAGTCAGAGAAGCAATGGTTCTTAGACTCGTGTCTGCTTGATTCACTAGCAAAGTCAGAGAAGCAATGGTTCTTAGACTCGTGTCTACTTGATTCACTAGCAAAGTCAGAGAAGCAATGGTTCTTAGACTCGTGTCTACTTGATTCACTAGCAAAGTCAGAGAAGCAATGGTTCTTAGACTCGTGTCTACTTGATTCACTAGCAAAGTCAGAGAAGCAATGGTTCTTAGACTCATGTCTACTTGATTCACTAGCAAAGTCAGAGAAGCAATGGTTCTTAGACTCGTGTCTACTTGATTCACTAGCAAAGTCAGAGAAGCAATGGTTCTTAGACTCGTGTCTACTTGATTCACTAGCAAAGTCAGAGAAGCAATGGTTCTTAGACTCGTGTCTACTTGATTCACTAGCAAAGTCAGAGAAGCAATGGTTCTTAGACTCGTGTCTACTTGATTCACTAGCAAAGTCAGAGAAGCAATGGTTCTTAGACTCGTGTCTACTAGATTCACTAGCAAAGTCAGAGAAGCAATGGTTCTTAGACTCGTGTCTACTTGATTCACTAGCAAAGTCAGAGAAGCAATGGTTCTTAGACTCGTGTCTACTTGATTCACTAGCAAAGTCAGAGAAGCAATGGTTCTTAGACTCGTGTCTACTTGATTCACTAGCAAAGTCAGAGAAGCAATGGTTCTTAGACTCATGTCTACTTGATTCACAAGCAAAGTCAGAGAAGCAATGGTTCTTAGACTCGTGTCTACTTGATTCACTAGCAAAGTCAGAGAAGCAATGGTTCTTAGACTCATGTCTGCTTGATTCACTAGCAAAGTCAGAGAAGCAATGGTTCTTAGACTCGTGTCTACTTGATTCACTAGCAAAGTCAGAGAAGCAATGGTTCTTAGACTCGTGTCTACTTGATTCACTAGCAAAGTCAGAGAAGCAATGGTTCTTAGACTCGTGTCTACTTGATTCACTAGCAAAGTCAGAGAAGCAATGGTTCTTAGACTCGTGTCTACTTGATTCACTAGCAAAGTCAGAGAAGCAATGGTTCTTAGACTCGTGTCTACTTGATTCACTAGCAAAGTCAGAGAAGCAATGGTTCTTAGACTCGTGTCTACTTGATTCACTAGCAAAGTCAGAGAAGCAATGGTTCTTAGACTCGTGTCTACTTGATTCACTAGCAAAGTCAGAGAAGCAATGGTTCTTAGACTCATGTCTGCTTGATTCACTAGCAAAGTCAGAGAAGCAATGGTTCTTAGACTCGTGTCTACTTGATTCACTAGCAAAGTCAGAGAAGCAATGGTTCTTAGACTCGTGTCTACTTGATTCACTAGCAAAGTCAGAGAAGCAATGGTTCTTAGACTCATGTCTACTTGATTCACTAGCAAAGTCAGAGAAGCAATAGCAATTACAAAACAGTCTAATAACTTCAATAGAGATGATAGTTTTCAACTTGATAGAGCTTGGGGAACAATTTTACAACAGAAAAATGGAATAGAGAATATCAGTGAGGAGGTAGATTGTATCACATAACATAAAGACAACCTCGAAAATTGGCGTTTTTCCATACACATAATTGGTTAGTTAGTAAAAATGCCAATTTATTCGGGATTTTATTTCAGAAAATACAAAATAAATTAGTTTTTGCGTTATTGACTCTGATTATTTTATTTAGATTTTTTTTTAGATTTAGATTTAGATTTTTGATATATTTAGATAAAAATGAAACAATGAATGAATGATTGTAATTTGTCCCCAGCTGATGGACTCGGAGCTGCAAGCTTTGTTCGAGGATCGACTCAAAGTGTTCAACAATTTGGCAGCCGCGCAGATGAAAGTTCTGGCCTTCGACTCAGCGCTGCTTGCCATCGAGAATGTGCTGCGTTGTCAGCCAAACAATGTCAAGGCTCTCTATCGCAAGGGGAAAGTACGTTGCTTAGCGCGGCCGGTTTGCACCGGAACGCACACAAACCAATACAGGTCGTAGATTCAGGACCGAAATAAAAAAGAATCAACATTTTAAAAAACTTCGTTGATAGAATCGGAATGGAATTTTAATCTTAAACCGTCGGACCCAAATAAAAATAAAAATATTAAGTATTTATTAACAAGCTGCTGGATCGATTGTTCGTTAAATAGTTGAACCAGCATGTTTGTAGAAAGGTCATTCCATATCAAGTGCCTGTCACTCAAAACCTTCACTATCAGGTCATTCCATATCAAGTGCCTGTCACTCAAAACCTTCACTATCAGGTCATTCCATATCAAGTGCCTGTCACTCAAAACCTTCACTATCAGGTCATTCCATATCAAGTGCCCGTCACTCAAAACCTTCACTATCAGGTCATTACATATCAAATGCCTGTCACTCAAAACCTTCACTATCAGGTCATTCCATATCAAGTGCCCGTCACTCAAAACCTTCACTATCAGGTCATTCCATATCAAGTGCCTGTCACTCAAAACCTTCACTATCAGGTCATTCCATATCAAGTGCCCGTCACTCAAAACCTTCACTATCAGGTCATTCCATATCAAGTGCCCGTCACTCAAAACCTTCACTATCAGGTCATTCCATATCAAGTGCCCGTCACTCAAAACCTTCACTACCAGGTCATTCCATATCAAGTGCCTGTCACTCAAAACCTTTACTATCTCAGAATTTGACAAAATTTTCAAGAGATTTTGAACACTGGAAATAACAACCTATCTTAAAATGTTTTTGCCATACGCCTAGCGGTTTGCCATGGCAGGGGATGAAAAAAACAAATATTTTACTTATTGCCCCGCACGCCATTCACTATATTCACTCTAGCGTTTGAACAAATAAACTTTAAAGGATTGGACTAGTTCTAGAATGATAATCAAGCTTTAATTTACAAGATGAACCTCCTGAAAATTTCGTCAAATTCTGAGAGTGTTTTTGAGTGTTTTTTGAGTGAAGCGGTTAAAAATGGCATGTCGTTGATAGCAGTGAAAGGGCCGGGAAAAACCTGATACAGGACAGGAATTGTCGTCAGTGGAAGCACATGTCGCTAACGCTACGTCGCTCTGTGCAGATTCTCGCAGCTAAGGGGGAGTTTACGTCGGCCGTGTCCGTGCTACGTCGTGCCAACGAGCTGGAACCCGAGACCAAGCTCATAGCGCGCGAGCTCTCTCTAATGCTACGTCAACAGGCGGCAGACTCCACCAAGGAGAAGTCGCTCTACAAGAAGATGTTCAGGCAGGATGGCAACCCTGCTTCTAGCGGCGGCACCGGCGAGAAGATGGCTGCCAAGCACGCGAGGCAGGCATCGGTAAGCAGAGGAAGCTTTAGCTTATTGGATGGTAGGCTTTTGGATGGTAGGCTATAAGATGGTAGGCTATTGGATGGTAACTATTGAATGGTGGGCTATTTGATAGTAGACCATGGGATGGGGCAGCTCTGTGCTTGTGAGCCAAATGTTGTGGAATGTTCAAATGTTTTCTATAAACAGCAGGTTTTAGTTAAAATATTTCTAAGGTATCCCATTGATAACGCTTTTTTGGCTGTATATTCTCAGATATGAAGACTATAAAAAGTGATTAACCCAGTAATTACACCCTATTTTCCACGTGTGCCATTGGCCCAGTGCTCGAGGACCCAGTAGTTCTATGTCGCTCCTGTTTGATGTTGCAGCTGTACCCCTGGGCGATGGCGGTGGCTGGGACCGCGGTGCTGGTGGCAGGCCTCGTAGCCTACCGCTTCAAGTACCTATAACGTTGCCTCGCGTGCAAGCCCAGCATTCCAAGTCGGCGCCGGCTACCTCAATACCACGCGGCCCGACGCACTCACTGTTCATATTATTAATATTATCCCAATTTATTTATAGGGAACTAACAAATTTTTGTAATAAAAACTGTACAAACGGGGAATGTTGGTTGTTTATTTTGCGAAATGTGACTGCAATGCAATTAGCATGACAGGTTATTAGCGGCGCAGCAATCCATTTATTGAAAAGCACTTAGCCGCGACCGAATACATTAGTTTCCGTTTGGTTTTAATTCCATCGACGTCCGTCCATGCGGCGCGAATCAAATCAAAGCTGACGTTTAATTACGTGAAACCGAACGGAAGGCAAAAAGAATAATTATCGAGCGACCGTGGTGTGCGTTTCACCCGCCAGTCAGCGCGCGTATCGCTGCGTCAGCTGGTAGCCGTGCATCCTCGTACGTCATTCCGCGCCTGGTCGCCACGCGAGTAGGCCACACGCTCCACACACTAGCCGTCGCACGCTAGTTCGTCGCCTCCTCGGTTGCTCGTTGAGGTCTGGCCGCGACGCGACGCGACGCCAGTGTTAAACCATCAGACGTCGGAAGCGCTAATGGTGGCCGATTTATATTTAACTTTAGTACCGCTTAGCGTGGCGGGGAGGCCGTCGAGTGTGCCGCCGAGGGGAGCGTTGAGATGTTTCGCGTAGAACAGTGTCGGCGTCGTCTGCCGAGTCGTCGACGTCGCGCGTCCGTTCAGCGACGTGCGGGACAGAGATTAATCTCGCTAGGAGGCTGCGTGTTCGAATCCGGACTCATCGCTCACCCGGAGAAGACGCGCGCTGACGTGAAAAAAAGTGCGGGGTTTCGCTGTTGATGCCGGGCTAACTGTCAAAAGACGACAAGAATTCAAATTTCAAACCGTCGAATTTTTGAATCAGTGAATCCAGTGAACTAAATCGATTTGCCCGTTAAACTGTCAGAGGAATATCAGCGGCCGGTGAAACAAACGACCGCGTGTGTGCCTCGTGTGCCGTTCCTCGTGTCGCGATCCATTATGCTCTGACCATGACGCTCTGGATATGCGTCAACGTGTTCTTTGCGCTGCTCGTATTGGCGCTAGCCGGTGACACAGGTGAGTCCACCCCAACCCCAACCCACCCTCAACCCACCCTCAACCCACCCCGAACCGCAGCTCGCGGCTTATCTTCACCACTATGTATGCACAGGACAAACCGCGATATTTCGCGGACACGGCACAATCGCTGACACCCGTAACGGGCGACGAATTAACAGCCGCAACACTTCGCGGCGGGGCGTTTGTCAGTAACCCACCCTACAAAGCCGACAACCCAACCCAAATCAGTATTCGTCGTTTTGAAGTGCCACAGACAGAGAATCGTCTTCATTTGCTCTTAACTTGTCTACCACTCTCTCCCCTGTGTATTTATATCTTCATTTTAAGCGTCTATATATATCCCTTGCGACGCTCCCTGCGGAACTAAGACGCTCTCCCTGCGGAAGGGGAAGAGATGGAAGTCTCGCTAGGGGACGGAAGGCCGCAAGACTGGACCGCGGCCAGCTCGCGAGATCCACGCGTTCTTCCTGCCCTGACGTGTGGCCTGCCATCGAGCGGCTAGGACCGAGATTTATCGAGGGGTCCATGCAGCACCAACCAACTCTTGCCAGGATATAGAAGTGTTTTTTTTATCAAGTCCTTGCGCTGTTGTGTGTATTCCACCGACTTGGACAGCGAAACTCTTCCTTGCAGTTTCGTTCGAAGATTGGGAACGCTTTAATCTCTGATCAACACATTTTGTGGACTCGACGATGCAGCCTTCACACGTTACTTAACCTAACTTTCAGCATACGATACGTTTTTAGACGACGTTGCTACTTCACCTTCTTGTGGCCCGATCGACCCTCGACCCTTATCAAACTCAAGGTGGGTCCGCGTGGGCCCGGGTTCGGTGCTAAGCGTGCTTGGTTGAGATTGCATCGACGCGCGCGAACTGCCCCCCCTCCCCTATGACTAGAACGCGAGGCAAGCACGGGCCCCCGAATTGGCAGCGTTTCCTCTAACGCTAGGGAATTATCAAGATTTATTATTTCGCTCCTTTATTTTTTCTCGATGCAACCGAGCATGGCCAAGTAAATCCCACAGCCGCCGCTGGCAGCGCTAGCATCGCAGGCGCCCTGGGGCATGTTGTGCCACTGAATATTCCCGCGTCGTTAGGCCCGGCTGATTGGATTCATTTCTTCCCCCCACTCCCCACCCCCTCCACCCCATCCCTCTATCAACCCACACGGTCCATTTGTTTCGCGGGGTGCAAAGCATCCCCGATCCCGGCCGACCGGATTTATTGGCCCGTCACGGCGGGCGCAATTCATGTAAATCCGATGCCGAATACTTCCGGTGGACAGCCGAAGATAGCCGAGTGCAGAGCCAAGTGTCAAAACATGGACCTCCCTAAATCACGCAGCGGTAAATCTAGGTCTCCACCGCGCCACGCGGCTGGGATCCGCACTAATTTATCCCGGCGCTCTCGCCTTGGCTTGCCTTGCCTTGCCGTGCCATGCCATGCCATGCCTTGCCATGCCTTGCCATGCCATGCCATGCCATGCCATGCCATGCCTTGCCTTGCCTTGCCTTGCCTTGCCTTGCCATGCCATACCTTGCCATGCCATGCTATGCCATGCCATGCCATGCCATGCCATGCCATGCCCTGCCATGCCATGCCATGCCATGCCATGCCATGCCATGCCTTGCCATGCTTTGCCTTGCCATGCCTTGCCATGCCATGCCATGCCATGCCATGCCATGCCATGCCATGCCATGCCATGCCTTGCCATGCCATGCCATGCCATGCTATGCCATGCCATGCCATGTCATGCCATGCCATGCCATGCCTTGCCTTGCCATGCCATGCCATGCCATGCCATGCCATGCTATGCCTTGCCATGCCTTGCCTTGCCATGCCATGCCATGCCTTGCCATGCCATGCCATGCCTTGCCATGCCATGCCATGCCATGCCTTGCCATGCCATGCCATGCCATGCCATGCCTTGCCATGCCATGCCATGCCATGCCTTGCCTTGCCATGCCTTGCTATGCCATGCCATGCCTTGCTATGCCTTGCCTTGCCTTGCCATGCCATGCTATGCCATGCCATGCCTTGCTATGCCATGCCATGCCTTGCTATGCCTTGCCTTGCCTTGCCATGCCATGCTATGCCATGCCATGCCATGCCATGCCTTGCCATGCCATGCCATGCCTTGCCATGCCATGCCATGCCATACCATGCCATGCCCTGCCTTGCCTTGCCTTGCCATGCCATGCCATACCATGCCATGCCCTGCCTTGCCTTGCCTTGCCATGCTATGCCCGGCAGGTAGTCTTCCTGGCTTAGTCATGTGCTGCGGCAGAGACGTGGCTGTATGCTGTCGAGTCTTCGCTTCTCTGTATCCTGATTCCTGGTTTCTGCATGACCTGGTTCGTGAGAGCCGCTGGCGTCGACATCCCCCCCCCCACCCCTTCCACCATCTATCCACGGACCCAACGCCCGACGCGTGCGGGGTAATATCATACAGCAATCTCGCGATCATCCTTTGCCTTTCAAATGCCGTTCGAACATCCTGCCCGAACATGCCCGATCCTGCCTGATCCTGCCCGATCCTGCCCGATCCTGCCCGATCCTGTCTCTGTTGTCACGTCGCTTGATCCTGGATTCCTGGCAACATCACGAAAGTCAGAGGAATTGCGTGGTCGAGGTCTGAACGAGACAAACAGCATAATGACAGATCTCGTCGCTCCACGTTTCAAAGTTTGGTCGGAAGGAACTTTATACGTCCATTAAATCCGGAGCGACGAGTTTGACGCTATGATGAAACTCGGAAGTGTTTTGTTTCAGGTAACAAACGTTCAATTTCCACCTAACAATGTAAATTACGCCAATCTGATAACCCACTGCCAGACAGATTGTCAACTCGAAGAACAATCCTTGCAGGAATTCCACTTTTCACAGGCGCACTTTCTATTGACTCTGCAAATCAGATACGTCTCAATTCACTCTGGCCAAGCAGCTTTCAAGCATTTTTCTTCAATAGAACTTGGGTGGCTTTGGAAGTTTCCGAAACATTGTCTTTGGCGCTTTTTTTTTGTGCATTTTGTGTCAAAATAAGAAATAATTGAGTGCTTTCTGGTTTCTTGGCTCCAGTTTCTAGGTCATGTGGAACCAAATACTGTTCAATCTGACACAAGTAGGATAATATATTCATAAAGTTATCATAAAGCATTGATCAATTGGATTTTTTCTCTATGGAAAGTGTAAAATCCTTTATTTAATCCGAAAGCACAACAAAAGCTTGGCCGAAATGTTTGGACGCGAGTGATAAAAGTGTTAGTAAAACATGGTGTAATATGGCAGGTCTGCGTCGCAGTTAATCGTCCAATCTGAACCTATGATCTGAACCGACCACAACGCAACCCTTGGGAACTTTAGGGAATAAAGGGCGACTTCTACTTCAATTTAATTGATGCGGTGTCGATCAGAAAAGGGCGTCGATGACTTCCGGATCTATCAGCACCTTTGCAAGGCTGTGGGTGGTTACCGTATTAGTTGGAGCGACGGTCACAGTCCGGCGCCCTGGTCTTAATCACCATACAAGTCATAATTAGCACAGATCAGCTGAATGTATGGGGGCGTTGTCTCGGTCTCGACGCGACGGGACGCGGCGCGACGCGGCCCGGCGCCAGCCAACCTCGACCTACAAGTCATTAAAGAGCAAAAAATAAAGATAATTTCCTTCAAGTTGTCTCTGGAGAACATTTGAGCCAAATCGTACTCTGAAATTAGTTCGCTGCAAGAGTTTGTTGATTTGAAAGAACACAAAAAAATATACATTATTTATTGGTGTTAAACGATAACTGCTAGAAATGACATTAAACTCTTTATGATTGTTTTTAAACTCATGTCTACTTGATGTAAACTTAGCACTAGTTTTAACAAAAACTATTTCAACTGGGTTTTCAATGCTAAGTAAAGGGCTACTAAATTTCCCAACGTTTCGTAACTTGTACCTGTTACTTTATCAAGGGTAAGAGCAGTCCTGACAATTTTCCAATAACAAAAGAACCACAAACAATTATAAAATTACCGAGTTCAAGCATTTCTAGCATTTAGGAAGCTTAAACTTGGTAATTGTTTTAATTTTGTGTGGTTCTTTTGTTATTGGAAAATTGTCAGGACTGCTCTTACCCTTGATAAAGTAACAGGTGCAAGTTACGAAACGTTGAGAAATTTAGTTGTTCTTTACTTAGCATTGAAAACCCAGTTGAAATAGTTTTTGTTATTAACATTAAACTCTTGGACCACGATATTACTCAAAACAAAAGCCGGGAGCAACGCGTGCTAAGCCCCGGCGAGTGCAGTTTATGTCGCCGCTAAGCCGCGGAGTTTAAAAGCTCTTAGAATTAATTTGTTGTGCTCATATGACGAGCAAAGACCACCGGGGATAAAAGGGAACTGTCATTAAAATTGCAAATCTCAGCAATAAAGAGAAGAGTGAAGAAGATTAAGAGTTAAGTGCAAGAAATAATAGACTTGAGAGATGAACGAGAAACTTTGACCGGACTTTGCAATGGAATCTTTACAACGAACCGCAAGGAACAAAACTAGAGCATTTGCCAAATCTATGATCGATTTTAAACTCATGTCTACTTGATGTAAACTTAGCACTAGTTTTAACAAAAACTATTTCAACTGGGTTTTCAATGCTAAGTGAAGAACAACTGAATTTCCCAACGTTTCGTAACTTGTACCTGTTACTTTATCAAGGGTTAAAGCAGTCCTGACAATTTTCCGTACACATAATTGGTTAGTTGGTAAAAAACTCCAATTTGTTCGGGATTTTATTTCAGAAAATAAAAAATACGTTAGTTTTTTAGTTATTGACCCTGATTATTTTATTTAGATGCATTTAGGAAGCTTGAACTTGGTAATTGTTATAATTTTATGTGGTTCTTTTGTTATTGGAAAATTGTCAGGACTGCTCTAACCCTTGATAAAGTAACAGGTACAAGTTACTAAACATTAAGAAATTTAGTTGTTCTTTACTTAGCATTGAAAACCCAGTTGAAATAGTTTTTGTTAAAATTAGCCAAATCATTATCTGAAACAAAATAATGAATTCCCTGAGGAGTTTCCAGTCATTTTGTCCATCATGTTTTACTTGATCATCGTCTTTACATCGCAACAGCTGCGTTACGCTGCCGGCCCTCGTGGTCATCAGGGGGTGACCCCACCCACCCCACCCTCCCCCCACCCCACCGCACCCCGACCAACCACTTAACGCGTTGGGTTCTAGCGCTAACTACGACGGATAATTAAGATTAACGCCTCCACATTTTCAAGTGAGTTACCACCAGCCTCGGGTCCCAGGGAAGTGACATCTTCACCCGACGAGGGTCTCACATTTGTAGCCTCGTATTTGTGACTTCGTCCAGCGATCATCAGAAGTGTTGCTGTCCCATCCACGAAAGTTGGACGAAATAGAGAGTCGAGAAGTTGGAGAGAGTGGCCAACTCCAAGCGTGGACGCCATGTTTATTGTACAGACAGTTGCATGAAATCTGTGACATTCACAAGCATATTAAATAAGTATGATCACCATCCCTAAACGAACGAACAGTTTGTCGAGTTGGAAACACTGGTCATCGTGAGATCACCGAAGTTAAGCAACACTGCGCTGAGTCAGGTATTGGATGGGTGACCATCATACACATGACCAGTTCTGTTCGGGAGAGAGGTTGGAGTGATGAAAGTTAAGCAACACTGCGCTGAGTCAGGTATTGGATGGGTGACCATCATACACATGACCAGTTCTGTTCGGGAGAGAGGTTGGAGGGATGAAAGTTAAGCAACACTGCGCTGGGTCAGGTATTGGATGGGTGACCATCATACACATGACCAGTTCTGTTCGGGAGGGAGGTTGGAGGAATGAAAGTTAAGCAACACTGCGCTGGGTCAGGTATTGGATGGGTGACCATCGTACACATGACCAGTTCTGTTCGGGAGAGAGGTTGGAGGGATGAAAGTTAAGCAACACTGCGCTGAGTCAGGTATTGGATGGGTGACCATCATACACATGACCAGTTCTGTTCGGGAGAGAGGTTGGAGGGATGAAAGTTAAGCAACACTGCGCTGGGTCAGGTATTGGATGGGTGACCATCATACACATGACCAGTTCTGTTCGGGAGGGAGGTTGGAGGAATGGAAGTTAAGCAACACTGCGCTGGGTCAGGTATTGGATGGGTGACCATCGTACACATGACCAGTTCTGTTCGGGAGAGAGGTTGGAGGGATGAAAGTTAAGCAACACTGCGCTGAGTCAGGTATTAGATGGGTGACCATCATACACATGACCAGTTCTGTTCGGGAGGGAGGTTGGAGGAATGAAAGTTAAGCAACACTGCGCTGAGTCAGGTATTGGATGGGTGACCATCATACACATGACCAGTTCTGTTCGGGAGAGAGGTTGGAGGGATGAAAGTTAGTACAGCAACTTCACTCGCCTTGCTTATCAACCTCTCGACAGCATGGATTTGTGGAGGAATCCTGTTGTTCGAGTTGTACCGTCCTTCGGAAGGGACGTTAAGCCGGTGGTCCCCTTGGTCTTCGACAGGAGTAGGCTACGTGCCGGCACCTGGTTTCCCCTCCTCCCTTCTAGGCTAGGTTAGGTTCATCATCATCCACTCATTCACCGACGCCATTAGACCAGTGCCACATGGCACGTCATCAAAACAGTGCGTCGTTAAACACCACACATCATCATATCCCTAGACGCAGTCCCTTGGTACCGAGAAACAGCGCCGATGTCCCAACTTGGCAGGGTAAGCAAGTTACAAGCTATGTAAGCAACTTGTCCCAACTTGGCAGGGTAAGCAAGTTACAAGCTATGTAAGCAACTTGTACCAACTTGGCAGGGTAAGCAAGTTACAAGCTATGTAAGCAACTTGTCCCAACTTGGCAGGGTAAGCAAGTTACAAGCTATGTAAGCAACTTGTCCCAACTTGGCAGGGTAAGCAAGTTACAAGCTATGTAAGCAACTTGTCCCAACTTGGCAGGGTAAGCAAGTTACAAGCTATGTAAGCAACTTGTCCCAACTTGGCATGGTAAGCAAGTTACAAGCTATGTAAGCAACTTGTCTCAACTTGGCAGGGTAAGCAAGTTACAAGCTGTGTAAGCAACTTGTCCCAACTTGGCAGGGTAAGCAAGTTACAAGCTGTGTAAGCAACTTGTCCCAACTTGGCAGGGTAAGCAAGTTACAAGCTATGTAAGCAACTTGTCTCAACTTGGCAGGGTAAGCAAGTTACAAGCTATGTAAGCAACTTGTCCCAACTTGGCAGGGTAAGCAAGTTACAAGCTATGTAAGCAACTTGTCCCAACTTGGCAGGGTAAGCAAGTTACAAGCTATGTAAGCAACTTGTCTCAACTTGGCAGGGTAAGCAAGTTACAAGCTATGTAAGCAACTTGTCCCAACTTGGCAGGGTAAGCAAGTTACAAGCTATGTAAGCAACTTGTCCCAACTTGGCAGGGTAAGCAAGTTACAAGCTATGTAAGCAACTTGTCCCAACTTGGCAGGGTAAGCAAGTTACAAGCTATGTAAGCAACTTGTCTCAACTTGGCAGGGTAAGCAAGTTACAAGCTATGTAAGCAACTTGTCCCAACTTGGCATGGTAAGCAAGTTACAAGCTATGTAAGCAACTTGTCTCAACTTGGCATGGTAAGCAAGTTACAAGCTATGTAAGCAACTTGTCCCAACTTGGCAGGGTAAGCAAGTTACAAGCTATGTAAGCAACTTGTCCCAACTTGGCATGGTAAGCAAGTTACAAGCTATGTAAGCAACTTGTCCCAACTTGGCAGGGTAAGCAAGTTACAAGCTATGTAAGCAACTTGTCCCAACTTGGCAGGGTAAGCAAGTTACAAGCCATGTAAGCAACTTGTCCCAACTTGGCAGGGTAAGCAAGTTACAAGCTATGTAAGCAACTTGTCCCAACTTGGCAGGGTAAGCAAGTTACAAGCTATGTAAGCAACTTGTCCCAACTTGGCAGGGTAAGCAAGTTACAAGCTATGTAAGCAACTTGTCCCAACTTGGCAGGGTAAGCAAGTTACAAGCTATGTAAGCAACTTGGACACATATTGCCTCCTCGATTTGATGATCCTATGAGTTCGCATGGAAATATTCGGTCTTGTGGGACAGCAGCATGACGTTCATGCGTCATCTCCCTCGGCGACAGCTCCTTCCCTCTCATTCTGGCTGGACAGAGTCTCCTGACTGGCGCCCTTCCCTCGGGGCATGTATCGAGGTGGCCAAGTGCCAGCTGTCCCCCCCCCCCTCCTCCACCAACACCCCCTCCCCCCACCCTTCCTCACCCTCTTGTCCTCGGTGAAATCGCTAAAAAATCGTCGACTGCGCGGTAAATCTTTCACCAGGAATCAATCTAAAGCCAGCAGCCATCTCTTATTCACGACCCCTGCCTTGACACCGGCTTAAGTATTAACCCTGCCTTGACCCTGCCTTGACCCTGCCTTGACCCTGCCTTGACCCTGCCTTGACCCTGCCTTGACCCCGGCCTTGACCCTGCCTTGACCCTGCCTTGACCCTGCCTTGACCCTGCCTTGACCCTGCCTTGACCCTGCCTTGACCCTGCCTTGACCCTGCCTTGACCCTGCCTTGACCCTGCCTTGACCCTGCCTTGACACCGGCTTAAGTATTAACCCTGCCTTGACCCTGCCTTGACCCTGCCTTGACCCCTGCCTTGACACCGGCTTAAGTATTAACCCTGCCTTGACCCTGCCTTGACACCTGCCTTGACACCTGCCTTGACCCTGCCTTGACCCTGGCCTTAACCCTGCCTTGACCCTGCCTTGACCCTGCCTTGACCCCGGCCTTGACCCTGCCTTGACCCTGCCTTGACACCGGCTTAAGTATTAACCCTGCCTTGACCCTGCCTTGACCCTGCCTTGACACCGGCTTAAGTATTAACCCTGCCTTGACCCCGGTCTTGACCCTGCCTTGACCCTGCCTTGACCCTGCCTTGACCCCGGCCTTGACCCTGCCTTGACCCCGGCTTAAGTATCAACCCTGCCTTGACCCTGCCTTGACCCTGCCTTGACCCTGCCTTGACCCCGGCCTTGACCCCGGCTTAAGTATCAACCCTGCCTTGACCCCGGCCTTGACCCCGGCTTAAGTATCGCCCTGCCTTGACCCCGGCCTTGACACCGGCTTAAGTATTAACCCTGCCTTGATCCTGGCTTAAGTATTAACCCTGCCTTGACCCCGGCCTTGACCCCGGCCTTGACCCTGCCTTGACCCCGGCTTAAGTATCAACCCTGCCTTGACCCTGCCTTGACCCCTGCCTTGACCCTGCCTTGACCCTGCCTTGACCCTGCCTTGACCCCTGCCTTGACCCCTGCCTTGACCCTGCCTTGACCCTGCCTTGACCCTGCCTTGACCCTGCCTTGACCCTGCCTTGACCCTGCCTTGACCCTGCCTTGACACCGGCTTAAGTATCAACCCTGCCTTGACACCGGCTTAAGTATCAACCCTGCCTTGACCCTGCCTTGACCCTGCCTTGACCCTGCCTTGACCCTGCCTTGACCCTGCCTTGACCCTGGTAGGATCCCCGATGACGGATCTCAGTCTCCGTACCTGTACCCGCATCGTACCCGTCGTAGCAAACTCCCAGAAAGAATTAAGCCTAGAGATAAATGTTCATTGTGTTGGTAATACGCGAGACCAGCCACATTATTACACTTCATAACCACGACTGTCATTTCCACACTTGAATCTTCGTGTCACAACCCGTTTGAAAGTTTCTTCATAAAGAGGATCTTTTGTTCTAACAATTATTCTCACAAACACATGGCGTTCATCTACTGTAGTGTTTGTTGCTACGTCCTTCACTACCTTCACCACCCTTCACCACCCTTCACCACCCTTCACCATCAACCACCCTTCACCACCCTTCACCACCCTTCACCACCCTTCACAACCCTTCACCACCCTTCACCACCCTTCACCACCAACCACCACCCTTCACCACCCTTCACCACCCTTCACCACCCTTCACCCTTCACCCTTCACCGCCCTTCACCACCCTTCACCACCCTTCACCACCCTTCACCACCCTTCACCACCTTTCACCACCCTTCACCATCAACCACCCTTCACCACCCTTCACCACCCTTCACCCTTCACCCTTCACCACCCTTCACCACCCTTCACCCTTCACCCTTCACCGCCCTTCACCACCCTTCACCATCCTTCACCACCCTTCACCACCCTTCACCACCCTTCAACACCCTTCACCACCCTTCACCACCCTTCACCATCAACCACCCTTCAACACCCTTCACCACCCTTCACCACCCTTCACCACCCTTCACCACCAACCACCACCAACCACTCTAGATGGACACGACTGCCCAGCCTCGTTTAACGACGCACTCTCGCCTTGCCATCCGTCACTGCCACCTCATAGAGTGGTCGTATGTTCAGCGTGGGCCGCCTAACAATTAGCCGATAGAAGACGCCGGCAATCGACGGCCGCCGATCGAACATTGTCGGCGTCGGCGTCGGCGTCGGCGTCGGCGTCCCCGAGCAATCTGCCGGCGCTAATGGCTCTGGTCTCCGTCGGGACGCCGTGTGATTGCGTCTTTCTTACGCGAGGCGACGGGCGTCGGTCGGATCCGATTGCCGCGTGTAATGGCGATGTAGTTCAGCGTCGCCCTCGACGGAATGACGTCACATCCGGGGCGCGACGGTGAAGCGATTGTCTTGTCGAAGAAGCTGCGTTATTCGTCGAAATTTTGGGAAAATTTTATTTCCAAACGCGCAGTTAAAATTGCTGACCACACAAAACATATCGGGACATACGGGGCCGTGAAGACAATAGTAAAGTCTTCACAATTGTTTCTAGCCTCATATCTACTTGATGTAAACTTAGCACTTGTTTTAACAAAAACTATTTCAACTGGGTTTTCAATGCTAAGTAAAGAACAACTAAATTTCCCAACGTTTCGTAACTTGTACCTGTTACTTTATCAAGGGTAAGAGCAGTCCTGACAATTTTCCAATAACAAAAGAACCACACAAAATTATAACAATTACCAAGTTCAAGCTTCCTAAATGCATCTAAATAAAATAATCAGGGTCAATAACTGTTTTCACTGACGGGCAGGGGAGGGGGGAGGTATCGTAATAAAAATTGCTATAAAATTGGTAATTGACTTTAGAGCACTTGACAGTTAACGAGTTTTAATTTACTCCCCATTTTACTGCATGTTTCATATACACTTGGATCGTTAGCTTTAATTAACGACCCACGCTAACTGATTGTTACTGCCGTTCGAACCACTAACTCTCTGTCAAGTTATTAACGCATTGTTAAAACTAGAGACCGTCTGCAAGTCTGCAAGTCTGCATATCTTGCGATCGAACGAACCGCCCAACCTCACAATATCACAAGCTCCGAAGCAATCGCCCCGCAAATCTGTCCCGAGTCCAGACTCTGCTGGTATATGAGACGGGATGGCGGCTCTGGACTCGTAGATCTCGATACGGGCCGTTACATGCGGCAGGGTGGACAAGGGGGGGGGGGGGGGGGGGGACAGACATGGCAAGATATCGGCATCAGCTCTGGGTTATATCTTGGTCCTCGTCCCTCTCGTCCAGGAGGGTTGACGACGGAAGGCAATCACACGCTCGAGTGCGTCCTTCACGTACCAACGCGTAGACTCGACTCGCCCTCCTGCGTCCCCTACACGGCGACCCCTGGACGTGTACCGAGGCGTACAAGTCCTAGGAGAGCTGAGCACCGTAACTGTCAATTAGCAGTCTTCGTTAGCTCGGTAATCTGGCAACGAGGTCATATATTGGCTTAATCCAGTGACACTGAATAGAGATGGGTGACCATCATACACATGACCATCTTACACATGACCATCATATACATGACCATCATACACATGACCATCATACACATGACCATCATACACATGACCATCATACACATGACCATCATACACATGACCATCACATACATGACTATCATACACATGACCATCATACACATGACCATCATACACATGACCATCATACACATGACCATCATACACATGACCATCATACACATGACCATCATATACATGACTATCATACACATGACCATCATACACATGACCATCATACACATGACCATCATACACATGACCATCATACACATGACCATCATACACATGACCATCATATACATGACTATCATACACATGACCATCATACACATGACCATCATACACATGACCATCATACACATGACCATCATACACATGACCATCATACACATGACCATCATATACATGACCATCATACACATGACCATCATACACATGACCATCATACACATGACCATCATACACATGACCATCATACACATGACCATCATACACATGACCATCATACACATGACCATCATACACATGACCATCATACACGTGACCATCATACACATGACCATCATACACATGTCCATCATACACATGACCATCATACACATGACCATCATACACATGACCATCATACACATGACCATCATACACATGTCCATCATACACATGACCATCATACACATGACCATCATACACATGATCATCATACACATGACCATCATACACATGACCATCTTACACATGACCATCATACACATGACCATCATACACATGACCATCATACACATGATCATCATACACATGACCATCATACACATGACCATCATACACATGACCATCATACACATGACCATCATACACATGACCATCATACACATGACCATCTTACACATGACCATCATATACATGACCATCATACACATGACCATCATACACATGACCATCATACACATGACCATCATACACATGACCATCATACACATGACCATCATACACATGACCATCATACACATGACCAGTTCTGTTCGGGAGAGAGGTTGGAGGGATGAAAGTTAAGCAACACTGCGCTGGGTCAGGTATTGGATGGGTGACCATCATACACATGACCAGTTCTGTTCGGGAGAGAGGTTGGAGGGATGGAAGTTAAGCAACACTGCGCTGGGATTTCTCTGGATTTCGCGAAGCAGGACATAAAAGAACTGGAAATGATTCTCCATGGAGTATCGCGGCGTCGTTTCGGCGAGCCAACCAACGCCGCGAATGTCGAACCCTCGCTCCAAATGTAAGCGTTCACCGCCGCCGCCGCCGCCGCCGCCGCCGCCGCCGCCGCCGCCGACGCCGCCGCCGCCGCTGCCGTTCGCAGCGAAAAAAAAAACTGTGAAAAAGCCGAGTATCGGTTGTCGTAAAAAGAAAGGGTTATTGTAATACTGGGCGCTGCGTGGATGTGCGAACAACTTGGCCGTGCGAACAACTTGGCCGTGCATACAGAGCGTTTACATTACATTCGTTACATGCCGTGGAGCTGAGGCTATATACACGCACTACACGCATATACACGCACTACACGCATATACACGCACTACACGCATATACACGCACATACACGCATCGCTCGCTGTCAGCTGGTTGGCGTGGTGATAGCCGAGGTGATCTAGCCGAGGCAATGTCAGCAAGAGTTCTTGCTGCGCGGTGGAAACTGTTTTATTTCGGGCATACACTAGGATTAATACCAATCTAGCTTGTACCAACCTAGAAAACATGACACCATGATGCTACTGTTAACTATCCGATTTAAAAGCAACAAAATAATGTTTTTCTTTGGTTGAAACATTTAATAATTTCAGGAAAACAAAATATTTAATGAAAAACAATAAATGTTAATCGACCAATGATCAAATCAATATATTTTGGGTTACTTTTAACTTTTATCAGGTTGGCATGTACCCAAGCTCGCAAACTGCTTTTTGGCAGCCATTGCTAGAATCCGCTAGTGTACGGCAGGTATTTAGCAGAAGTCATTAGCACTTTCAGTTTTGCATTTAAGTTCTTATTTTTCAATAGAATTAATTTCACGCCAATAAACTGTTAAATTCACAAAGAATTTAAGTGCATGATGCATGGTTTGATCATAATTTTCTGGTTAATTTCAAACTCTGCGGTGAAGACTGGCTTTATTTTGCATTCTTAAGTTGGCAATGTGTAGTTAGAGTCTACCAGCTTGTGGCTAGGTAAGGCTAACACAACTGTAGTCAGAGTCCACCAGGCTGTGGCAAGGTTAGGCTAACACAACTGTAGTCAGAGTCCACCAGGCTGTGGCAAGGTTAGGCTAACACAACTGTAGTCAGAGTCCACCAGGCTGTGGCAAGGTTAGGCTAACACAACTGTAGTCAGAGTCCACCAGGCTGTGGCAAGGTTAGGCTAACACGACTGTAGTCAGAGTCCACCAGGCTGTGGCAAGTTTAGACTAACACAACTATAGTCAGAGTCCACCAGGCTGTGGCAAGGTTAGGCTAACACAACTGTAGTCAGAGTCCACCAGGCTGTGGCAAGGTTAGGCTAACACAACTGTAGTCAGAGTCCACCAGGCTGTGGCAAGGTTAGGCTAACACAACTATAGTCAGAGTCCACCAGGCTGTGGCAAGGTTAGGCTAACACAACTGTAGTCAGAGTCCACCAGGCTGTGGCAAGGTTAGACTAACACAACTGTAGTCAGAGTCCACCAGGCTGTGGCAAGGTTAGGCTAACACAACTGTAGTCAGAGTCCACCAGGCTGTGGCAAGGTTAGGCTAACACAACTGTAGTCAGAGTCCACCAGGCTGTGGCAAGGTTAGGCTAACACAACTGTAGTCAGAGTCCACCAGGCTGTGGCAAGGTTAGGCTAACACAACTGTAGTCAGAGTCCACCAGGTTGTGGCAAGGTTAGGCTAACACAACTGTAGTCAGAGTCCGCCAGGCTGTGGCAAGGTTTGGCTAACACAACTGTAGTCAGAGTCCACCAGGCTGTGGCAAGGTTAGGCTAACACAACTGTAGTCAGAGTCCACCAGGCTGTGGCAAGGTTAGGCTAACACAACTGTAGTCAGAGTCCACCAGGCTGTGGCAAGGTTAGGCTAACACGACTGTAGTCAGAGTCCACCAGGCTGTGGCAAGTTTAGACTAACACAACTATAGTCAGAGTCCACCAGGCTGTGGCAAGGTTAGGCTAACACAACTGTAGTCAGAGTCCACCAGGCTGTGGCAAGGTTAGGCTAACACAACTGTAGTCAGGGTCCACCAGGCTGTGGCAAGTTTAGGCTAACACAACTGTAGTCAGAGTCCACCAGGCTGTGGCAAGGTTAGGCTAACACAACTGTAGTCAGAGTCCACCAGGCTGTGGCAAGGTTAGGCTAACACAACTGTAGTCAGAGTCCACCAGGCTGTGGCAAGGTTTGGCTAACACAACTGTAGTCAGAGTCCACCAGGCTGTGGCAAGGTTAGGCTAACACAACTGTTATCAGAGTCCACCAGGCTGTGGCAAGGTTAGGCTAACACAACTGTAGTCAGAGTCCACCAGTCTGTGGCAAGGTTAGGCTGACACAACTGTAGTCAGAGTCCACCAGGCTGTGGCAAGTTTAGGCTAACACAACTGTTGTCAGAGTCCACCAGGCTGTGGCAAGGTTAGGCTAACACAACTGTAGTCAGAGTCCACCAGGCTGTGGCAAGGTTAGGCTAACACAACTGTAGTCGGAGTCCACCAGGCTGTGGCAAGGTTAGGCTAACACAACTGTAGTCAGAGTCCACCAGGCTGTGGCAAGGTTAGGCTAACACAACTGTAGTCAGAGTCCACCAGGCTGTGGCAAGGTTAGGCTAACACAATTGTTGTCAGAGTCCACCAGGCTGTGGCAAGGTTAGGCTAACACAACTGTAGTCAGAGTCCACCAGGCTGTGGCAAGGTTAGGCTAACACAACTGTAGTCAGAGTCCACCAGGCTGTGGCAAGTTTAGGGTAACACAACTATAGTCAGAGTCCACCAGGCTGTGGCAAGGTTAGGCTAACACAACTGTAGTCAGAGTCCACCAGGCTGTGGCAAGGTTAGGCTAACACAACTGAAGTCAGAGTCCACCAGGCTGTGGCAAGGTTAGGCTAACACAATTGTAGTCAGAGTCCACCAGGCTGTGGCAAGGTTAGGCTTACACAACTGTAGTCAGAGTCCACCAGGCTGTGGCAAGGTTTGGCTAACACAACTGTAGTCAGAGTCCACCAGGCTGTGGCAAGGTTAGGCTAACACAACTGTAGTCAGAGTCCACCAGGCTGTGGCAAGGTTAGGCTAACACAACTGTAGTCAGAGTCCACCAGTCTGTGGCAAGGTTAGGCTGACACAACTGTAGTCAGAGTCCACCAGGCTGTGGCAAGTTTAGGCTAACACAACTGTAGTCAGAGTCCACCAGGCTGTGGCAAGGTTAGGCTTACACAACTGTAGTCAGAGTCCACCAGGCTGTGGCAAGGTTAGGCTAACACAACTGTAGTCAGAGTCCACCAGTCTGTGGCAAGGTTAGGCTGACACAACTGTAGTCAGAGTCCACCAGTCTGTGGCAAGGTTAGGCTAACACAACTGTAGTCAGAGTCCACCAGGCTGTGGCAAGGTTAGGCTAACACAACTGTAGTCAGAGTCCACCAGTCTGTGGCAAGGTTAGGCTGACACAACTGTAGTCAGAGTCCACCAGGCTGTGGCAAGTTTAGGCTAATACAACTGTAGTCAGAGTCCACCAGGCTGTGGCAAGTTTAGGCTAATACAACTGTAGTCAGAGTCCACCAGGCTGTGGCAAGTTTAGACTAACACAACTGTAGTCAGAGTCCACCAGGCCGTGGCAAGGTTAGGCTAATACAACTGTAGTCAGAGTCCACCAGGCTGTGGCAAGGTTAGGCTAATACAACTGTAGTCAGAGTCCACCAGGCTGTGGCAAGTTTAGGCTCATGCCAAAATGTGGGTTTACAGACTTTGAATCTTTCACACAATAGTCGAACAAAAGCTTTACAATCTTTTGCTACAAATTTGTGGCTGCGATTTAAGGGACCCGACGTGACGTGACGATGAAAGTTTACAGAGTGTTTACCTCTTTTCAATTCCCGCTTGTGTGAAATCGTGAAGGCTGTGGAACGATGCGTCGTAAAATGTAATATCACTTGCTATTATCTGACTCGATCTTGTACCTGAACAGCCGCTGTCTTTATTGAGGTAAGAGCCACTTCTCAAGATGGCGGGTCTCACAGCCTTCGATATTACCAATAAGATCTTGTCTCTGGAAGGCTGTGAAATCGGAACATTTTCTACTGGCTTTTTCTCAAAATACTCTGTTCAAACTTTTGCGTTCCATGTGAAATTGTTGGTTTAGTTCAGCGAGCGAAGACTCAATTTGACTTCCAGTAAAGAAATACAAAATGTTTTCTTTCTATTGGTGTTCGGTCAAGCGACTCGAAAGATTTCAATTAAACTTCAAACTCTCCGAACCTCTGCTACGTTTCTAAAAATAATCGGATTTAGATTTACAATATTTTCATCAAAATTCATTAAACAAATTGACAAATTGAAATTCGCCAAAAAACTTTGCACATAGCAAGTGTTTTGTAGAAAGAATTTGGTAGAATTACTGGTGAACCGAAAGTATCGAAAAAAGCAGGCCATGCCATGGAATGTCCAGTTTTTTAAAGAGAAATGAAGAAGTCAAAATGCGTTGAAGTAAATGCCTGGTAATTCAAATGATAGTCGTGCTAATCTCCTCTGTCCACGAACTGAACACAGGAGGGACGAGAGGTTAGTCCTGGATCGAGTCCCGAGAGTCCCGCGCATACCTGAGTTGAGATATGGCGGTCGCAGGTTTTACTTGGGGTAAACATCTTTCCTAAAGTCTGTAAAGCTTTGAGACTTTCCGTGCAAGTATTTTCAGCATTCTACGTGAGTCGGTGATTAGAAAATAGTGCCTCGATTAGAGCATCGACGGATTCCTCAGACAAGAAATCTTTTAAAGTGAACTCGAAGGAACACAAACCGATACCCTCGACGGCCAACCAAACCCACAACCGTTCAGTTGTTTTCAAATTCTAATTTCAAATGAAAACATATGATTTTCAGAAAAATTACTAACCGATCTGCTGCTAACTTCGTTGAATAATACCACAGGCAAGTCCGATCGTTTATGTAAATGCAAACAGGGGTTGTCTTCAAAAAGTTGCCCGAGCGAATAGTGGCAGCCAGATCCAGGCCTGCTAAATCCGACAAACAAACCCAACCACGTGTCATACTAGCTTCCATTCCTTCCCTTATCTACCACCTTGTCAGTAAAACCGTTGAGTATCCAGGTTCTAGGTAGAGACAGAACGTTAATGTTAAACCGTTGAGTGTGCAGGTTCTAGGTAGAGACAGAACGTTAATGTTAAACCGTTGAGTGTGCAGGTTCTAGGTAGAGACAGAACGTTAATGTTAAACCGTTGAGTGTGCAGGCTCTAGGTAGAGACAGAACGTTAATGTTAAACCGTTGAGTGTGCAGGTTCTAGGTAGAGACAGAACGTTAATGTTAAACCGTTGAGTGTGCAGGTTCTAGGTAGAGACAGAACGTTAATGTTAAACCGTTGAGTGTGCAGGTTCTAGGTAGAGACAGAACGTTAATGTTAAACCGTTGAGTGAGCAGGTTCTAGGTAGAGACAGAACGTTAATGTTAAACCGTTGAGTGTGCAGGTTCTAGGTAGAGACAGAACGTTAATGTTAAACCGTTGAGTGTGCAGGTTCTAGGTAGAGACAGAACGTTAATGTTAAACCGTTGAGTGAGCAGGTTCTAGGTAGAGACAGAACGTTAATGTTAAACCGTTGAGTGTGCAGGTTCTAGGTAGAGACAGAACGTTAATGTTAAACCGTTGAGTGTGCAGGTTCTAGGTAGAGACAGAACGTTAATGTTAAACCGTTGAGTGTGCAGGTTCTAGGTAGAGACAGAACGTTAATGTTAAACCGTTGAGTGTGCAGGTTCTAGGTAGAGACAGAACGTTAATGTTAAACCGTTGAGTGTGCAGGTTCTAGGTAGAGACATAACGTTAATGTTAAACCGTTGAGTGTGTAGGTTCTAGGTAGAGACAGAACGTTAATGTTAAACCGTTGAGTGTGCAGGTTCTAGGTAGAGACAGAACGTTAATGTTAAACCGTTGAGTGTGCAGGTTCTAGGTAGAGACAGAACGTTAATGTTAAACCGTTGAGTGTGTAGGTTCTAGGTAGAGACAGAACGTTAATGTTAAACCGTTGAGTGTGCAGGTTCTAGGTAGAGACAGAACGTTAATGTTAAACCGTTGAGTGTGCAGGTTCTAGGTAGAGACAGAACGTTAATGTTAAACCGTTGAGTGTGTAGGTTCTAGGTAGAGACAGAACGTTAATGTTAAACCGTTGAGTGAGCAGGTTCTATGTAGACACAGAACGTTAATGTTAAACCGTTGAGTGTGCAGGTTCTAGGTAGAGACAGAACGTTAATGTTAAACCGTTGAGTGTGCAGGTTCTAGGTAGAGACAGAACGTTAATGTTAAACCGTTGAGTGTGCAGGTTCTAGGTAGAGACAGAACGTTAATGTTAAACCGTTGAGTGTGTAGGTTCTAGGTAGAGACAGAACGTTAATGTTAAACCGTTGAGTGTGCAGGTTCTAGGTAGAGACAGAACGTTAATGTTAAACCGTTGAGTGTGCAGGTTCTAGGTAGAGACAGAACGTTAATGTTAAACCGTTGAGTGTGTAGGTTCTAGGTAGAGACAGAACGTTAATGTTAAACCGTTGAGTGTGCAGGTTCTAGGTAGAGACAGAACGTTAATGTTAAACCGTTGAGTGTGTAGGTTCTAGGTAGAGACAGAACGTTAATGTTAAACCGTTGAGTGTGCAGGTTCTAGGTAGAGACAGAACGTTAATGTTAAACCGTTGAGTGTGCAGGTTCTAGGTAGAGACAGAACGTTAATGTTAAACCGTTGAGTGTGCAGGTTCTAGGTAGAGACAGAACGTTAATGTTAAACCGTTGAGTGTGCAGGTTCTAGGTAGAGACAGAACGTTAATGTTAAACCGTTGAGTGTGTAGGTTCTAGGTAGAGACAGAACGTTAATGTTAAACCGTTGAGTGTGCAGGTTCTAGGTAGAGACAGAACGTTAATGTTAAACCGTTGAGTGTGCAGGTTCTAGGTAGAGACAGAACGTTAATGTTAAACCGTTGAGTGTGTAGGTTCTAGGTAGAGACAGAACGTTAATGTTAAACCGTTGAGTGTGCAGGTTCTAGGTAGAGACAGAACGTTAATGTTAAACCGTTGAGTGTGCAGGTTCTAGGTAGAGACAGAACGTTAATGTTAAACCGTTGAGTGTGCAGGTTCTAGGTAGAGACAGAACGTTAATGTTAAACCGTTGAGTGTGCAGGTTCTAGGTAGAGACAGAACGTTAATGTTAAACCGTTGAGTGTGCAGGTTCTAGGTAGAGACAGAACGTTAATGTTAAACCGTTGAGTGTGTAGGTTCTAGGTAGAGACAGAACGTTAATGTTAAACCGTTGAGTGTGCAGGTTCTAGGTAGAGACAGAACGTTAATGTTAAACCGTTGAGTGTGCAGGTTCTAGGTAGAGACAGAACGTTAATGTTAAACCGTTGAGTGTGCAGGTTCTAGGTAGAGACAGAACGTTAATGTTAAACCGTTGAGTGTGCAGGTTCTAGGTAGAGACAGAACGTTAATGTTAAACAGTTGAGTGTGCAGGTTCTAGGTAGAGACAGAACGTTAATGTTAAACCGTTGAGTGTGCAGGTTCTAGGTAGAGACAGAACGTTAATGTTAAACCGTTGAGTGTGTAGGTTCTAGGTAGAGACAGAACGTTAATGTTAAACCGTTGAGTGTGCAGGTTCTAGGTAGAGACAGAACGTTAATGTTAAACCGTTGAGTGTGCAGGTTCTAGGTAGAGACAGAACGTTAATGTTAAACCGTTGAGTGTGTAGGTTCTAGGTAGAGACAGAACGTTAATGTTAAACCGTTGAGTGTGCAGGTTCTAGGTAGAGACAGAACGTTAATGTTAAACCGTTGAGTGTGCAGGTTCTAGGTAGAGACAGAACGTTAATGTTAAACCGTTGAGTGTGCAGGTTCTAGGTAGAGACAGAACGTTAATGTTAAACCGTTGAGTGTGCAGGTTCTAGGTAGAGACAGAACGTTAATGTTAAACCGTTGAGTGTGCAGGTTCTAGGTAGAGACAGAACGTTAATGTTAAACCGTTGAGTGTGTAGGTTCTAGGTAGAGACAGAACGTTAATGTTAAACCGTTGAGTGTGCAGGTTCTAGGTAGAGACAGAACGTTAATGTTAAACCGTTGAGTGTGCAGGTTCTAGGTAGAGACAGAACGTTAATGTTAAACCGTTGAGTGTGCAGGTTCTAGGTAGAGACAGAACGTTAATGTTAAACCGTTGAGTGTGCAGGTTCTAGGTAGAGACAGAACGTTAATGTTAAACAGTTGAGTGTGCAGGTTCTAGGTAGAGACAGAACGTTAATGTTAAACCGTTGAGTGTGCAGGTTCTAGGTAGAGACAGAACGTTAATGTTAAACCGTTGAGTGTGCAGGTTCTAGGTAGAGACAGAACGTTAATGTTAAACCGTTGAGTGTGTAGGTTCTAGGTAGAGACAGAACGTTGATGTTAAACCGTTGAGTGTGCAGGTTCTAGGTAGAGACAGAACGTTAATGTTAACGGTAATATCACGCTCCAGTGGATCTTAAAACAGTTCACTTTGTCTTGTCTTTTCCTGCCGATTTCTAAAATCGATAACGAAATAAATCACCTTTCACATTCGCTACGTCGCGAGATGTAAAACAGATAGAATTTCAGCCGATCTGCTCAGCAGCATGACGCGTTACCATAACAGTTCCTTCCAGCAGCTAGTTTTTATTCTCTGAATCATCCTGCAAATCGATATGTTTGTTTCGTTTCGCATCGTTGATGGTTCGAGTTCACGACACCGAGATTACCGACAACGAAAGCGCTGTAATCGAGCGATAAGAGGGAAAACTTTCAAACGCTCAGCCTGCCGTTTCAACGGCGTCGCCGTCGTGAATCGACGCCCGGCGTCGCCGTCGTGAACCGACGCCCGGCGTCGTTATACCTGGCGCTTGTAAATGTTTAAAATTCATCAAATTACCAACGTCGTGCTGCTGTTACCCGTCGTAAAGCCAGCTGTCGCATGTGACCCGACCTGAAACTCCTCCCCTTTTGAAAGTCACCTCAAGAAAACCACATTTAAGTCCAATGGAAGCTCAATTTACAATTTATCTTCTAAATAAACAGGTCGTTAGTTGACTGCGTTCCATAAATTAAAACTGAATTCTCATTGAACACGGTTTGTCGTGTTGGAAACACCGGAGTTAAGCAACACTGCGCTGGGTCAGGTATTGGATGGGTGACCACCGAACGGCTTAGGGTCATGTGTGGGTCATGTGTGGGTCATGTGTGGGTCATGTGTGGGTCATGTGTGGGTCATGTGTGGGTTTAGAGCGGTTGGTTCTGTCTAATGCGACGCATTGGCCCCACTTAACCAAATCTGCATGAACTTTCAGCATACGATTCAAATTTAATTATTCCTAAACTCAGCGCTTTCAATTGATACTGCGTACTTACAACTTTCGAGCTTGTCGCCCCCCCCCCCCCCCCCCCCCCCCCCTACACCTGGAGGAACGCTGGGTCGGATTGTCTTGAAGTAGGCAAGGAAGGAAGCTTCTTAAACAAGTGAATCAGGACCAGAGTTCGGAGGCAGAGTTTGAAAATAGAATCAACCTGCCGCTGTAATACTGGAGAAGACAGCTTCAAAGTTGATGGAATAAATTGAAAACTGCCAGGGAATTTGAAATCTGTCGCTCGCATAAAATCATCGTCATCGTCATCGATGAATCAGAGTGGGTCATGCATTGAATCAACCACTAACCTCCACCACTTTCTCGGGTGCATACCACCCTCGGCCACGCCACAACGTCGTCGTCGTCGTCTTAGACGTCGGCGTCCATTACGCTGCGATATAAATCCATCTCCCTGCCGCCTGTCATCGGGTTGCGATGGGTGCGGGCACCACCCAGCCGAGGGTCGGGTCGGGATGGGATGGGATGGGATGGGATGGGATGGGAGGGGATGGGAGATAAATGGATTATGCTCCTAGCGCGTGAAATGTTTTACGGCCGACTATTACCCGAGGCATTTGCTGAGCACCCCGCGCCAGTATCTCCTCACAACGGGGCCGCGTGTCTTGCCATGAATCTGGGGGCGTCTCCTTGGTTACCGCTGAGAGGTCCCGGGACAGAGAGTGGCAGACTGGAGACGTTGATCTTGCGATGCTTGTCTATCTCGGCACGATCAGCTAGGTCATGACTTTAGTTCCAAGAGCAGCGATTTATGTTTTGTTTTCCTGAAGTTGTTGCTCGATTTCTACAAACATAAACACATAATGTGTGACAGCTTTCAGCATTAAACCAAACAATCGTCTGGATTGGCTGGGATATTTTGCTATCCCACTAATAACGTTGCCAATGCAAGCTATGTAATCGTAGATGAATCTTATTTAAATTGCAAATGCTTGCAATGCGCGGGGTATTTTATTATTATGAACACTATAAACGTCTCAGAAATTGATCCCAACGGTTTGATTCCTCGTTTAGGCATCAATTTCAAGACGTTTATAGCGTTCATAATAACGATCTACTCGTCTTCACTCGCGCTCATCTGATTTCGAATCGAATCATCGTAGAACACGTGACAGTCTCGTCTGGTCGCCGTCGTCTTGATTGGCTGGCGTCGAGACGGGCGTCGCCTTGAAAAGACGCGACCTGTTGGATGCCCCGCCGGGGACTCGAAGGACGCTCCGCTGGGTCATAGCCTTGCACTAAGTGAGACAGATGTGACAGGGGTAATGATATACCCGAGCGATGAGTGGGATGGAGCTGCTGAGCAGGAGCAGAGCAGGAGCTGAGCAGGAGCTGGGAGATAACGTGCTTGGCATGCGCTTGACAAGGATATTGTCCCCCCTCAACTTAAAATATAGGGGTAGTTGGATCTCGCTACTGAATTAGTTTGCCGAGAGGCAAGATAGACTTTGCCTGACAGGAGATTCTCGTTTGTATTTCAAGCCACCGATGGCAATGACAGCGAATCAAAACCTTGTGGCGTTTTTATCACTGCGGCTTTGCGCGACGAATCTTCTCAAGTTTAACACACTTTTAAAATCTTCACCGCCAGCGGTTCTCGTTAGATCACCGAAGTTAAGCAACACTGTGCTGGATCAGGTATTAGATGGGTGACCATCAAACACATGACCAGTTCTGTTCGGGAGAGAGGTTGGAGGGATGAAAGTTAAGCAACACTGCGCTGGGTCAGGTATTGGATGGGTGATCATCATACACATTACCAGTTCTGTTCGGGAGAGAGGTTGGAGGGATGAAAGTTAAGCAACACTGCGCTGAGTCAGGTATTGGATGGGTGACCATCTTACATGACCAGTTCTGTCCGGGAGAGAGGTTGGAGGGATGAAAGTTAAGCAACACTGTGCTGGGTCAGGTATTGGGTGGGTGACCATCATACACATGACAAGTTCTGTTCGGGAATGAGGTTGGAGGGATGAAAGTTAGTACAGCAACTTCACTCGCCTTGCTTATCAACCTCTCGACTGCATGGATTTGTGGAGGAATCCTGTTGTTCGCGTTGTACCGTCCTTCGGAAGGGACGTTAAGCCGGTGGTCCCCTTGGTCTTCGACAGGAGTAGGCTACTTGCCGGCATCGGGTTTCCCCTCCTCCCTTCTAGGCTATGTTAGGTTCATCATCATCCATTCATTCACCGACGCCATTAGACCAGTGCCGCACGGCCAGATGTCAAAACAGTGCGTCGTTAAACACCACAAATAATAATAAATAATTCACCGACATCCAGCCTTTGTAGGCTCACCTTGCTCAGGTTCCCTGAGCAATCTGCCCGGCAAACTGCAGACCCATGCCAGGTCTTGGTTTAATACCGGAACATTGTTGGTCACCCCTGCACTGGAAGGTGGATGTCGTCGTTGCTAGGCAACTGCTTAGACTGCCTCCAAGTTTCCTGAGCGCCCAACAATGTGTGGGAGTGAGAGGCAGAATTACCAGCGCTCGGACGTCACCTAATGTTGGTGCCGAGAGACAGATGGCGCCCGAGGCGGCCCGTGAAGCGACATTACATCCACTACTCCGTGGTTCTATACTCTGCTATTAAATCTGTGCAATATATTAACTTAATTCAGTCCAGCGACTTGGCAACTCTTGTTGTGTCCACATCCACAATTTGGATCACAGTCGAAATACTCGTGGAAACATTTTCTTTTTACGCCTTTCATAAAATTGTCTTCCAATAGCTTCATTTTGCAAAGGCAATGGAACATGATATCGAAAACAAAGTTAGTGCAAACACCCGCCGATGTTTAAATTATAGGAAGCAGTGAGATTTATCCAACAGTTTTATGAATATTTGTCTGTATTTATGAGCCACTCTAAAGATTTAAGAAGTGGTATCCCTCCAATTAGCGTGAAGACAGAGTCAAAGTGTTAAAGCTTCTCTGATTGGTTGCCTTGCAACGGCGCTCGCTTGCTCAGTAGTGCCAACCATTGCGAGTCAACGTGAAACATGGCGCGATGCGTGTTACCAACTTTATTCTTGCACAATATGAACGCTAATTGAATGGCAAAGTTACACCAGATCAGGGGTCAAAAGTCCTGGGTGCTTCCGGCAAAGCGTCGCGACGTCGACAGATTTCTCCGTCGCATATACGTCACGACGTCGACTTTGTCGTCGGTTTGTTCGATATTTCCTCGCCGCAGGTCCGAGAGGAAGAGTTGACATTAAAAGAGGTAACCAACGAGTAACTAGCCACGTTGCTCTGGTCATGTTTAATCAACAAGACCTATAGGTGAGCCAGGTCCGCCGTCCATGAACAGGGGGGGCAGTGATAGAAAACACAAACACGAACCTGCTTTTGAAAAGTGGCTTAGCATTTGCAATGCACGGCCCAGAGGAGCGTGAACACGCCTGAGAGACCACAATTCCGAGCGCCAGTCGATTGTTTGGTCGGAGTCAATGGTCTAGGTCAAACACGACGCTCGACGTCTCGACGCCGACCTCTGGCGATCCGTCAGCCGCCATTAAGAGTCGATGCCAGACAGAGCGGCCAGTAACGGCCCTGTTGATCGGACATTAAATAGTTGAAGAGAGCCACCACTTGACTTGTTGCATCGGCAAGTAGCGACCATTGCGTGACAGGGTGCACGATCTACGGGACCATTACTCCACTGAAATCGCACATGAAAACCAATGGTGTGGCAGCAAAGTCGAGAAATCTAATAAAAATGTTAATTCCGCTAGCGAGCTTTGCGGCGAGCGAATCGCGCCGCGCGTTTGTTCACCTTAAAAAAACCCGGTCGTCATGGCACGGGTCACGGAGCGAACAAATGCACGATAAACCGCGCGTTGCGTGATTGGTCGACCGTAAATCACCGACACGTGCCGCGATTGGCTGCTCGCAAACGACCTTGAGCCGGCCGCCCGCCAATCGCATGGCACGTAGCGTGCATCGGCTTGATGATCGCCAGACGAAGCATTGCCGCCCGACCCGTCGATGCGTCGTTAAATGAACGGCAACCACGTCGTCGTCGTTACGCAATGTGCGCTGCGATTTAGTAGGCCACGTGCCGCTAGGTTTGCTCGGCGAGAACGGACTTCACTCGGCACTCGGGGCTGTAAATTCAGAGATAAGAGATCTGAAACGTTTCTACCCCCGGCTCATTAGAGGGTAACACCTTGCCCTCGGCAATGCACGGCGACAGCAACAAAACTTGAGGCAACAAATCAGTGGAAGCTTTTAGAAAAACTATTTGAACTGGGTTTTGAATGCTAAGTAAAGGGCTACTAAAAGGGCATTCAAAACCCAGTTCAAATAGTTTTTCTAAAAACTTGTGCTAAGGATAAAATAAGTAGACATGAGTCTAAAAACCATCATACAGTGGAAGCTTCCCTTTATAACGCTACACGTTGACAAAGTGAAGCTGAAAGTGGGCTTTTTTTTATAACAAAAATGTAAATAAAATCAAATTAGAGTTTGACAAGAATGTACTGTTACCTCATTCAAAAAGCATGTCAACAGTGCTGCCCCGTTTCACACGCGCAGTTTGCAACAGATTGTTTTCCATTTCACACACCGAACAGTTGCAAATCAGCTGTGAATTATTTAAATATATTCTCTGGAAAACATCCGCACGTTTGTCGAGCGCTCGACGCTCGGTGAGCGAGGTAGCGGTCACCGCAAGCTGGACGAGATAGCGACTGTCAATTGTCATATAACAAGCACATGTTTCCGCGCTGCCGCTAGCGCTCCCCGTGGAGTTGGACAGCAACATCGGCGCTAATGTCGCGTGATTTGGCACGACGCACTCTGCACGCACGCGCGTGCCGTGTGGATTTGTGCGTCTCTAGGGAGCCGCGAGGTTGCAATAAAAGTTGAACGAGGCGCGCTACGGGCAAGTAGCCGCGGTTAATGTGCGTTTGTACCCAGACGATTGTTGAGCACATGTTTCACACGTTGTCATGGGAACGTCAGGACTCAGGACGTGTTGTCACGGCAACGTCAGGACTCAGGACGTGTTGTCATGGCAACGTCAGGACTTACGGTTGACATACGTCTCGCTCACGGCGGGATAGTCCCGATTTTCACTCAAAAGTCCCGCGTCCCGCTCGATCGTAATTTTCTTTTAAAAATCGTGAAATCGAACATTGCATTCGCATTGTTCCTATAAATAGCTAATTGTTTCTCTAATTGCGCCAATAACATTATGATTGTACGTGAACTGTCACCAATAGAAAAGTTTAAAAATCTATGATAAAATATATATATTTTTTAAATAGTTATGCAAATTATATGTAAATTTCCTGCTAATTAATTGAAAGTTGATGCATTAATATGACTCAGGATTTCAAGTGCCAAGAAAAACCTTAATATATTTAAAACGCGTAAATTTATTGAAAATGGCCCTCAAATCCTGTTCCCACATCCACACCCTTATTTTTTGGGGGGCCGTGTCTGTCCCCCGAGCCTCCGGCCTAACTACTGTTTGTTTGTTAAAATTTGTCCCGCCTCCCGAAATTTTTATTATGGCAACCCTAGTCAGGACGTGTTGTCATGACAACCCTAGTCAGGACGTGTTGTCATGACAACCCTAGTCAGGACGTGTTGTCATGACAACCCTAGTCAGGACGTGTTGTCATGACAACCCTAGTCAGGACGTGTTGTCATGGCAACCCTAGTCAGGACGTGTTGTCATGACAACCCTAGTCAGGACGTGTTGTCATGACAACCCTAGTCAGGACGTGTTGTCATGACAACCCTAGTCAGGACGTGTTGTCATGACAACCCTAGTCAGGACGTGTTGTCATGACAACCCTAGTCAGGACGTGTTGTCATGGCAACCCTAGTCAGGACGTGTTGTCATGACAACCCTAGTCAGGACGTGTTGTCATGACAACCCTAGTCAGGACGTGTTGTCATGGGAACCCTAGTCAGGACGTGTTGTCATGACAACCCTAGTCAGGACGTGTTGTCATGGCAACCCTAGTCAGGACGTGTTGTCATGACAACCCTAGTCAGGACGTGTTGTCATGGCAACCCTAGTCAGGACGTGTTGTCATGGGAACCCTAGTCAGGACGTGTTGTCATGGGAACGTCAGGACTCAGGACGTGTTGTCATGGCAACGTCAGGACTCAGGACGTGTTGTCATGGCAACCCTAGTCAGGACGTGTTGTCATGGGAACCCTAGTCAGGACGTGTTGTCATGGGAACGTCAGGACTCAGGACGTGTTGTCATGGCAACCCTAGTCAGGACGTGTTGTCATGGCAACCCTAGTCAGGACGTGTTGTCATGGCAACCCTAGCCAGGACGTGTTGTCATGGGAACGTCAGGACTCAGGACGTGTTAAAACAGTCTAATAACTTCAATAGAGATGATAGTTTTCAACTTGATAGAGCTTGGGGAACAATTTTACAACAGAAAAATGGAATAGAGAATATCAGTGAGGAGAAACCACTGAAGTCGTGTTCACTGTACGCTAGCAGGTTGGTACCACTGTACGCTAGCAGGTTGGTACCACTGTACGCTAGCAGGTTGGTACCACTGTACGCTAGCAGGTTGGCACCACTGTACGCTAGCAGGTTGGTACCACTGTACGCTAGCAGGTTGGTACCACTGTACGCTAGCAGGTTGGTACCACTGTACGCTAGCAGGTTGGTACCACTGTACGCTAGCAGGTTGGTACCACTGTACGCTAGCAGGTTGGTACCACTGTACGCTAGCAGGTTGGTACCACTGTACGCTAGCAGGTTGGTACCACTGTACGCTAGCAGGTTGGTACCACTGTACGCTAGCAGGTTGGTACCACTGTACGCTAGCAGGTTGGTACCACTGTACGCTAGCAGGTTGGTACCACTGTACGCTAGCAGGTTGGTACCACTGTACGCTAGCAGGTTGGTACCACTGTACGCTAGCAGGTTGGTACCACTGTACGCTAGCAGGTTGGTACCACTGAAGTCGTGTTCACTGTACGCTAGCAGGTTGGTACCACTGTACGCTAGCAGGTTGGTACCACTGTACGCTAGCAGGTTGGTACCACTGTACGCTAGCAGGTTGGTACCACTGTACGCTAGCAGGTTGGTACCACTGTACGCTAGCAGGTTGGTACCACTGTACGCTAGCAGGTTGGCACCACTGTACGCTAGCAGGTTGGTACCACTGTACGCTAGCAGGTTGGCACCACTGTACGCTAGCAGGTTGGTACCACTGTACGCTAGCAGGTTGGCAATCCATCACAATAATGTAGCTATAAAACGAGGCAACCACTGCTATGTTATTCAGAGGTACGCGCGCGTTCTTGCTTCGATGTATCGTCGACGAGGCTGTGCCAATTAATATTCATACGTCACTGGTGCATTGTGCACGGTGGGGTTGGTGGGGGGGTTCACTTCCTGCCCCCCCCCCTTCCCTCACACCACGCCCCAACCCCTGGATGCGACGGCACAAAACATCGACGTCTTAGGTGATGCGCTACCTAGATCGTCAGGAAGCACGGTACGGTAGTGAAGTCTCCCGTTGGGCAACTGTTCATCTGCCCGATGACTGGAAGGACAACTTTAATTTCCTTGCTTCAGATCTTGCATTGCTCCATGGACTGGTAAACCCGTTTGTTTCACGGGAAGGATCGGAATCCACCGCCATCTAGTCTCTTTACTGAGCCTGCTGGGTTGGCACACAGAATGGCGTTCATTTCCCAGGAAAATTGGCAATGTTTTGGAAAACATCGACCGAAGATTCCAGGAAGCTTGGCTAACACAAACCCGACAGAAGTCTTTCAACCGTTCTTGGCTTTGCCTACCTTTAGAAGGCGGTGAAGCTCATTGTGATCTGCAAGGCGCTGTGCCGGTATCCACGGGGCGGTGGGTCGGGGGATAAAGAAAGCGCCAAATTCGATGGAAATAACCTGAAAGCTCCCGACTCGGTCGCGGCTTTATGTCGGCGATGTGTGCTGGTTCGTGCCCCTGCCACCAGAGCGCGGTCGACACCAATTCAATACACTTTCTTAATGCGTCTGTAGGCGGGCGGAGGCGGGCCGAACTGCGCTCGCGACGACAGCGCGGCCCATTTTGTCCGCACTGCTTGAAACTTCGACACGCGCAAATAATCCCACCCCTTCTCTAGGGGTCGTGGCGACGGGGGTTGGGGGTAGGCGTCATTTAGAGCCGCATCGGAAAACTGATAAGCTCTAGTCCCGAGAAATTCGAGGGCGACATCTATGATAATAAATGTATTTTATTGCGTTTCTCATCCACTCGACTGGCTTCTTATTCGAAGAGTTTCCATCATCGAGCCGAGCGCCGGTCTCCAAGCGGTGCAAGATATTCTTCTTCTTCTTCTTTCTCCGATTCTTCCACTTCTCAGTCTAATATACATCGGTGATAGATTCGACCCAATATCTATCAGAAGCGTAACTTTCCACACACACAGACAGAGAGGTTCTTGCTGGAGATCTCAATACTCAATATAATAGCGCCAAGTTGGGAGTTCGTAGCGGCAACTTGGCCAAGTCCCGGCAAACTTGTTCGTGACGCGCCCCCCCCCCCCTGCCCCCTTACCCCACCGTCACCGCTCAGTGGGTGAAAGCAGAGTGCTGACGATTTGTCTACTCAGCAAATCTTCCCGTCGTCGCCACCACTGCAAGTCCCGTATAACGAGGAGCGAAGGTTTAATGGCAGCATCGGTCCAAGTCCCAGGACTCGCTACTGTCCCGTCAGAGCGTCATGGGCTGGCACGTGAAACTTGCTTGCAATGGATGTGAGGACATCGCCCACTTGCAGCTTCTTCCTGGCGTCGCGAGGAATTCAATCTCGACGAGCGAATGAAGTTACTTTGCTGCGATGTTGTTGTTTTTTGCCATAAGATAGAAATCGGTCAAAAAACGAACGTGAAATCCGAGGAACTAGAAAATAGACTCGACAGCAAGGTTTGGTTAGAACAAGTCCTCCTTGGCAGAAGAAGTTGCAAAGCTTGAGTCGAAGTTTAAGATCCCCAAGCACCTGGCACATCCTGACACTCCAAGATGCTAAGTTCCCAACTCGGAAACATCTGACAAACCTGCCGCGATTCTCACGCACATTTCCCTGAACTAGCAACGCCGAGTTGGAATCCCATACATTGAACCTCGTGGCCGTGCATTATGCATGGCTGGTCACGTGACCGCCACGTCATCAGTGGGATGGACCTGGGACGACGCCACAGAGACGTCGTGCCAGGTAGGCGGGCTTGGGGGGGGGGAAGGGGGGGGGGGGGCGTCGATGACTTATTTATCAGTCCCACCGTCCCGTGCTCAACGACGAAACACCACGAGTCTCGGCGTCCTGGAAGTCGCTACCGGAAGGCGAGGATGATTTATTTACCCCCCCCTGCCCTGCCCCTTCCTTCATCCAACCCAACCCCAGCTCAGGTAGAAGGTGCGGCCGGCGGCTTCTTTATTTGCCCGGCAGCCTCCAGGCCAGCAACCGGCTGGAGGGGGGTCTGGCTCGAGAGGGATTATATTATACTCCTTGTTATCCTGTTCCCGGTTCCCTGTTCCGGCGCGGCGGCTGCTCCCACAGGAGTTGAACCCTTTATCCGGGATAATCTGACGCGTAATCATGCGGCTCCGCGATGTGTCTTATGCTGCGTGTCAGATCGATGCCGGGTTCGGGTCCCGGTGGCCGGCCGCTGGACGCCCCCCTCCCCCCCTCCCCCCCCCCCCCCCCCTCCTCGTGGTCTACGCGACGACAGACGCGGCTCACGCACAAGGTACGTGAAAGCAGCATGCGTTCGTTTCCACATCGCCGAGTCCACAGCCTGCTTTTCCGCGGCGTCGCGCGATTCGCAAGTCAATTTCAGGCGGCGTTGATTTCTTTTTGAGAACTCCGAGAGGCACTTGGCGCCGCGTGTCGATTGTCCCCCCCCCCCTCCCCCCCTCCCCCCTACACCCGGCGCCGTGCCGAGAGAACTTTTCTAATTGAGCTAGCGCCGAGCGGCGCCGAGCGGCGAAGTTGTGAAGTTTTCAATCTCGAAGTCGAGTGTCTGCTTCGTCTGTCTCTTACTCTGGTTCGTGCCGGCACCGGGAACACTGGGAATGTACTTCAAGCCTTCAAACTCCGCGAAACATTCCGAACAATTATTTGCCAGCTTGAATGTGACGCGTAGTGTAATGACTGAAACGTGGAGTGAATTTAACTGAGGCCTAAATCACCGATATTCTTAAAGAAATCCTCAACTTTTCAAGTTTTCTTTTGCCATGACCTCGTTACTCGACGCTCGGGTGGTTTTTACAATTTTGAAAACTCTCCGACAATGAACTTTTTATTTAAAGAACAAAATTAGCATGAAACAAAGTGAACTTTCATTAATTTAACACTTGAACTATTCACGGCACTTTTCACGGCAATCTTCCTGGGCCGTCCTCCCAACCCCAGCTCCCAATGAGGCTTGTGAACCTACGACTCCGATACAACACTCGACGCCGACGTCGTCGCTCACGTCGCCGTCGCGACGCTGATGCTGCAGCAATGAAACATTCCTACCCCCTCCCCTCCCTACCCCCTCTCCTACCGCTGCAGGCGAAACTTGTACCGAACTTGAGCCAAACTCCGAGCGCAAGGGATCCGAGTCTAGAGGGCGCTGGTAACGGGGGAGTGGCCAGCCGCGGTCGGTCACGTTCGTCATCAAAGTTGCAAGCGCTGATTGGACGGAATTTTCAAGGTCATTAGCCGCCATTGTGTCCTTGAAACGCGGCGCTAACCAATCAAAACACGGCTTTGCGACTGTCGTTCAGAATTAGAAGTATTCTTATCTGCAAAGAATAACGGCCTCCGTCTCGTGGTACCCGATCCCACATAAAGCTGTCGACGTCGTTGCTGGGAGGCGGAGGTTCCCCCGGGACCTAGTGGGGTGGGAGGGGTGGGAGGGGTGGGAGGGGTTGGAGGGGAGGGGGCGGCTGGAACGGAGCGACCCTCAAGACATTGTTATGTTCGCTGGGACGCGATTATCGTCTATAACAGCTGATCGTGGCACGGCGCGTTGAAGTTATCTCTGCCTCATGTGGCACATCAAGCAGCCCGCCGTGGACAAGAGAGTCTTGGTAGACGTCAGAGTGGCGCACTCTAATGTTCGACACGTTCACATTAACTGTCATAGATAACGATTTCCAAACAGGTTGCTTTATTATTATCAACATTATAACCGTCTCAAAAATTGATGCCCAAACGGGGACTCGAACCCCGATCTCCACCTGTCACGAGTGTTGCTCTGAACCATTGAGCTACTTGGACCCCGATCTCCACCTGTCACGGGTGTTGCTCTGAACCATTGAGCTACTTGGACCCCGATCTCCACCTGTCACGGGTGTTGCTCTTACCAATTGAGCTACTTGGACACATTCTTTTTGAATACATCAATAACTCATCAAGTACTCTAAAATCGTCTTAAAAAGGAGTCCTGCACGTTAATGAAGGAAGAAAGAAGGAAGGGGTTTCAGATTCAGTTGTAGTGACGTAGATGGGGGAAAACGGGTTCATAGTTGAAGCAGTCGAGAATACGGTTATAAAACCTGTCCAGAGTAACAACCAACAACCTGTGCACCACTGCTGCTCTGCGTCCTTTCAGTGGCGACCACCAGAACCGAACAGTTTGTCGTGTTGGTAACACAGGTTGAGCAACACTGCGCTGGGTCAGGTATTGGATGGGTGACCATCATACACATGACCAGTTCTGTTCGGGAGAGAGGTTGGAGGGATGAAAGTTAAGCAACACTGTGCTGGGTCAGGTATTGGATGGGTGACCATCATACACATGACCAGTTCTGTTCGGGAGAGAGGTTGGAGAGCGAAAGTTAAGCAACACTGCGCTGGGTCAGGTATTGGATGGGTGACCATCATACACATGACCAGTTCTGTTTGGGAGAGAGATTGGAGGGATGAAAGTTAAGCAACACTGCGCTGAGTCAGGTATTGGATGGGTGACCATCATACACATGACTAGTTCTGTTCGGGAGAGAAGCTGGAGGGATGAAAGTTAAGCAACACTGTGCTGGGTCAGGTATTGGATGGGTGACCATCATACACATGACCAGTTCTGTTTGGGAGAGAGGTTGGAGGGATGAAAGTTAAAGCAACATTGCGCTGGGTCAGGTATTGGATGGGTGACCATCATACACATGACTAGTTCTGTTCGGGAGAGAGGTTGGAGGGATGAAAGTTAGTACAGCAACTTCACTCGCCTTGCTTATCAACCTCTCGACAGCATGGATTTGTGGAGGAATCCTGTTGTTCGCGTTGTACCGTCCTTCGGAAGGGACATTAAGCCGGTGGTCCCCTTGGTCTTCAACAGGAGTAGGCTACGTGCCGGCACCGGGTTTCCCCTCCTCCCTTCTAGACTAGGTTAGGTTCATCATCATCCACTCATTCACCGACGCCATTAGACACGTGCATGGCACGTTGTCAAAACAGTGCGTCGTTAAACACCACAAATAAATAAAGAAATCGACCAGCAGAACCCAACGGGCCGCGGCGAGTCGCGCAACTCCCACGATTGATTTTCCCGTCGCTGGTCGCACAAAATATCAACTCACTTTCTTAATTAAATTATTCATTCCCGCGATATCGACCGGCGAATTTTATTAGCGTTATGTATAATATGACATATAATAAAGCTTGGTGGCGTGCGAGCATGCGCACGGGGCGATAGCTTCAAGCGAATCATAGCATCTTGTGGGCAATTTATTGCTTGGTCGTTCCTCGAGGCAGTCTCGCACGCCACTACTTGGGCTGACCAATGTCTGCACAGGGCTCTGTGCGAGGATCTTTGGTAACCAATCACAACACTCCATTTCAACCTAAGATGCCAATTTTTGTATTTGTATTTTATTAGCTGTTCAGTTCATTCTCCAATGTGTTTACATTGTCATCTGTAGCGGTCTAACATAACATATATGGCTGACCTAATAATCTCTAAATTATAAAACTCTTCTTGGAGGAGGAAGATCTTGAGGTTTGTCTTGAATGCATCCCGGCTTGCAATGCATCTCAGTTGTTGTAGAAATCTGTTCATGATTCTCACTCCAACTTTGAGCAGGTCATCGTCCATGATATGGAACGACTCTCAAGATATCTGCAAGGATCTCAGATGGTCTAAGTTAACGCTCATGTCAACTTGGAATACGCGAGCCTCTTTCATTCCTGAGAAGTGAGAGAAATCAATTGAACAGCGTTTTAAAACAGCATCTCTTGACCCGCTATCAGATCGTACTTTGTCTCAGATTCTAATCGCGCGTCGGCCACGTTTAGAGTGCAGCAGCAAACTTCGCGAAGTGCAATTAATGAAGTTATTGAAGACATCTCAAGTCGTGGCACTTTAATTGCGACTGTCGACCTAGATTCGTTTAGAAGAAGCAAGTTGTGTTTTCATCGCTTCTTTGCTCGCGACGAGTTGGCGATGGTCAAACACACAAAAAGCAAACATTTGAATCGAGTCTGGAATAGAACTTGTTCCCCAGAACAATCGGCGCACAGAATACAGCCCCCTAAAGTCGTGCTCAAAGGGGCTGTGAGAAAACAAAATGGAGTACAGAACAATTGCCAACGCGTCCAACGTGTTTTTGTGATGAACTCCAGGTACGGATCTGTCTGATATTCTGTAAGCATCTTGTTCTGAACATGCAACTCTGTCATCTGTTTGTCAAACCGCTCCTGATTGGTCGGCACAGATCTCTGGTTGGTGTTGAAATGAACACTTTCATGAAAAAACATTATTCCCTCGTGACATTGGCGTGATCGATGGGTAAGTCGTGACTGGGTCCCAGTCCGTTCCGTAATTCGGTAGATCTCGAGAGCGGCCGTTAAGAGGAATCGAGTGACGATGTTGGGTTAACCCAGTGGTGTAGCCCTACATCTTTGTTTTGGGTATACGCTGGGTTATCAGGCTGTGAGTTCCAAATGCCGTGGTCATCACTAGGTTAGGTACTGGCTGGTGGGTGTTTCTAATTCTTTACCTTTAGTCTATTCACTAGTTATAGTTCATAGATAGTTAATTCCTATCAACACTAAAACTACTACTTGGTGTTGGGGTAGCTGCAATCGCGCTTTCCTTGGGTGGGTTGAATGAGTATGTTGACTGCTTGGAAAAACCATTGCATACCCATCCAGATCATACGAACCCCTACTATACACGGACTACCCACTTTTCAGAATAAACTTTGCTTTTCCAGTTTTTATAGTGCAGGTTGTAGGGAGATTAAGAATTGTCGTTGCAAAACGTATTTTAAAGTTTTGCAAAGAGTATTTATTGGGCGTATACCCTGTATATATTTTTTGGGTATACGGCGTATACCCTGTATATATACCCTCGACTACACCACTGGGTTAACCACAACATCGTCGCCCCCTTCACTGGACGTTCCCAGAATGTTGAGTCGCATGCCAACTGCGACTGCGCTGCTGCGACGGCTATCCACCTCAACATCACGACTCGAACATTTGTATTGAAATCGAAAACGTCGCTAGCTGCGGGTGTAATTATTTCCATCAGAAAAAAAAGAAGGATGAAACACAAATGTGATGTTTCCATCGCGCCGAGAAACACCCGGCCCCCCTGGGACTTCAATTTCCATTCTATAATTAGATCAAACAAGAAACGGCGTTCCGAATCTTGACAATCTCAGCACGGGGTAGTGGGGAGGGGGGGGGGGGAGGGGTATCCTGCCCCCCCTACCCCACTCCTTGCTGCCAGCTTTACTGTCGGCTGGAAGCGAAATCATGCGACAGGAAATGTGGAGACCCTAACAAAAATTCGAAATTTTAATTTCGATATTTCTCGTAGGTTAACTCGCTTTTGAAACTTTTCATGCTCAAAAAATCTCCATCAATGTTTACCTCAACGATTGATAAACACGTAACGATATTCATAAGCGATAAATATCGAAATTAAATTTCATACGACAGTGGCTCAACTTAACGTGATGTTCCGGTACTCTGCATTTTTGTCGGTAAGGTAGTCATTTGGCGGCCATCTTTCACACAGAGACTGTAACATTGACGTTGAAACTCTACCTAGATCCTACACTCAACGATTGCATCACTGACCCGAGGAGGGAAACGGTTTTTCTGATAGAAGCTCAGCTCATTCTTCTGCCGTCTCTAGGGCTGTACATACCTTGAGGCTCACTCTACGTATAATTGCGCTGGCAGTACTCGTGTAAACCCCGACATACACTAGAATGCACCCAGAGCCATACAAACGTAGGGTCAATGAAAGCGAGCAATGAAAGGATGGGTATTGAATTGCATTATAGCAATAGGTTGAAAAATACGGGATGCAATGTACATGAGGATTTTCCCTCACAATTGGGGGAAAAATAATAGCAAACTAACCTTTCATTAGCAGTCTTCCAGTGGGGTTCAATCTCTTCAAGAAGGTATAGGCTTGGTCATGTCATTTAAATGGTTAATTCTAGGCCTTACATTTTTTGCACGTCCGCACCCATATTCATAAATGATAATCCAAAAAATTGGCTATCCAAATTGAATCCAAATTGGCAATTTCCCGTCCAAAATCAGCCATATTTTTTTTTTATATATTCGCTCATTAACGTACCTAGGGGCAACCAACCGTTAGTTGAATATTTAACTGCCACCCAAACTTCGAGTTAAATAATCTTTCATTTAGGCCAAAGTTCACTGTCAATCAAAGTTCACTGTCAACCAAAGTTCACTGTCAATCAAAGTTCACTGTCAATCAAAGTTCACTGTCAATCAAAGTTCACTGTCAATCAAAGTTCACTGTCAATCAAAGTTCACTGTCAATCAAAGTTCACTGTCAATCAAAGTTCACTGTCAATCAAAGTTCACTGTCAATCAAAGTTCACTGTCAATCAAAGTTCACTGTCAATCAAAGTTCACTGTCAATCAAAGTTCACTGTCAATCAAAGTTCACTGTCAATCAAAGTTCACTGTCAATCAAAGTTCACTGTCAATCAAAGTTCACTGTCAGTCAAAGTTCACTGTCAATCAAAGTTCACTGTCAATCAAAGTTCACTGTCAATCAAAGTTCACTGTCAGTCAAAGTTCACTGTCAATCAAAGTTCACTGTCAATCAAAGTTCACTGTCAATCAAAGTTCACTGTCAATCAAAGTTCACTGTCAATCAAAGTTCACTGTCAATCAAAGTTCACTGTCAATCAAAGTTCACTAGACATTGTAAAACGCAGAAATCTGTCAACTTCCAGATAACTTCTACCTGTCGGTTCGATTGTCGGCCATTAGTCAGAGTTCCAGTAGTCATATTAAACGTTCTGGTGAGCAAACGAGGCCGGCAACACGTGATAACGGTAGCTGCCAGACGACGATGGCGCTAGTGGCCGTAGTTTGAATTACGTTTTAAAATAGAGAAAATCTGCATTAATTTTAAGGCCATATCGACACAAATCAGCTGAGTTTCAATCCAAGTTCAAATGCGAGTAATCTGCAAGAAGTAACTCGCAGCGACGGTGGCTCCACCTGGCAGCAACAATTGTTGTCGGTTTAAATGTCTATCGATCCTCGTGAAAAAAGTTTAACATAAGCGTTGGGCCTCGTGAGCGTTTAAACCCAATTGTTCTATTGATCTTTCAACGCATGTTGGACTCAGACTGCTTTGGTCTTCACTTTTACACAGCGCCAGTTGGGTTGTTCTGTACAAGATGTCAGAGCTAAATGTTAACTGATTAGTGCATATATGTCCGCTATGCACGTGACACCCGACTCTTAATTAAACCGTTGAGTGTGCAGGTTCTAGGTAGAGACAGAACGTTAATGTTAAACCGTTGAGTGTGCAGGTTCTAGGTAGAGACAGAACGTTAATGTTAAACCGTTGACTGTGCAGGTTCTAGGTAGAGACAGAACGTTAATGTTAAACCGTTGAGTGTGCAGGTTCTAGGTAGAGACAGAACGTTAATGTTAAACCGTTGAGTGTGCAGGTTCTAGGTAGAGACAGAACGTTAATGTTAAACCGTTGAGTGTGCAGGTTCTAGGTAGAGACAGAACGTTAATGTTAAACCGTTGAGTGTGCAGGTTCTAGGTAGAGACAGAACGTTAATGTTAAACCGTTGACTGTGCAGGTTCTAGGTAGAGACAGAACGTTAATGTTAAACCGTTGAGTGTGCAGGTTCTAGGTAGAGACAGAACGTTAATGTTAAACCGTTGAGTGTGCAGGTTCTAGGTAGAGACAGAACGTTAATGTTAAACCGTTGAGTGTGCAGGTTCTAGGTAGAGACAGAACGTTAATGTTAAACCGTTGAGTGTGCAGGTTCTAGGTAGAGACAGAACGTTAATGTTAAACCGTTGAGTGTGCAGGTTCTAGGTAGAGGCAGAACGTTAATGTTAAACCGTTGAGTGTGCAGGTTCTAGGTAGAGACAGAACGTTAATGTTACACCGTTGAGTGTGCAGGTTCTAGTTAGAGACAGAACGTTAATGTTAAGCCGTTGAGTGTGAAGGTTCTAGGTAGAGACAGAACGTTAATGTTAAACCGTTGAGTGTACAGGTTCTAGGTAGAGACAGAACGTTAATGTTAAATCGTTGAGTGTGCAGGTTCTAGGTAGAGACAGAATGTTAATGTTAAACCGTTGAGTGTGCAGGTTCTAGGTAGAGACAGAACGTTAATGTTAAACCGTTGAGTGTGCAGGTTCTAGGTAGAGACAGAACGTTAATGTTAAACCGTTGAGTGTGCAGGTTCTAGGTAGATACAGAACGTTAATGTTAAACCGTTGAGTGTGCAGGTTCTAGGTAGAGACAGAACGTTAATGTTAAACCGTTGAGTGTGCAGGTTCTAGGTAGAAACAGAATGTTAATGTTAAACCGTTGAGTGTGCAGGTTCTAGGTAGAGACAGAACGTTGATGTTAAACCGTTGAGTGTGCAGGTTCTAGGTAGAGACAGAACGTTAATGTTAAACCGTTGAGTGTGCAGGTTCTAGGTAGAGACAGAACGTTAATGTTAAACCGTTGAGTGTGCAGGTTCTAGGTAGATACAGAACGTTAATGTTAAACCGTTGAGTGTGCAGGTTCTAGGTAGAGACAGAACGTTAATGTTAAACCGTTGAGTGTGCAGGTTCTAGGTAAAGACAGAATGTTAATGTTCAACCGTTGAGTGTGCAGGTTCTAAGTAAAGACAGAACGTTAATGTTAAACCGTTGAGTGTGCAGGTTCTAGGTAGAGACAGAACGTTAATGTTAAACCGTTGAGTGTGCAGGTTCTAGGTAGAGACAGAACGTTAATGTTAAACCGTTGAGTGTGCAGGTTCTAGGTAGAGACAGAACGTTAATGTTAAACCGTTGAGTTTGCAGGTTCTAGGTAGAGACAGAACGTTAATGTTAAACCGTTGAGTGTGCAGGTTCTAGGTAGAGACAGAACGTTAATGTTAAACCGTTGAGTGTGCAGGTTCTAAGTAAAGACAGAACGTTAATGTTAAACCGTTGAGTGTGCAGGTTCTAAGTAAAGACAGAATGTTAATGTTAAACCGTTGAGTGTGCAGGTTCTAAGTAAAGACAGAACGTTAATGTTAAACCGTTGAGTGTGCAGGTTCTAGGTGGAGACAGAACGTTAATGTTAAACCGTTGAGTGTGCAGGTTCTAGGTAGAGACAGAACGTTAATGTTAAACCGTTGAGTGTGCAGGTTCTAGGTAGAGGCAGAACGTTAATGTTTAACCGTGGAGTGTGCAGGTTCTAGGTAGAGACAGAACGTTGATGTTAAACCGTTGAGTATCCAGGTTCTAGGTAGAGACAGAACGTTGATGTTAAACCGTTGAGTGTGCAGGTTCTAGGTAGAGACAGAACGTTAATGTTAAACCGTTGAGTGTGCAGGTTCTAGGTAGAGACAGAACGTTAATGTTAAACCGTTGAGTGTGCAGGTTCTAGGTAGAGACAGAACGTTAATGTTAAACCGTTGAGTGTGCAGGTTCTAGGTAGAGACAGAACGTTAATGTTAAACCGTTGAGTGTGCAGGTTCTAGGTAGAGACAGAACGTTAATGTTAAACCGTTGAGTGTGCAGGTTCTAGGTAGAGGCAGAACGTTAATGTTAAACCGTTGAGTGTGCAGGTTCTAGGTAGAGACAGAACGTTAATGTTAAACCGTTGAGTGTGCAGGTTCTAGGTAGAGACAGAACGTTAATGTTAAGCCGTTGAGTGTGCAGGTTCTAGGTAGAGACAGAATGTTAATGTTAAACCGTTGAGTGTGCAGGTTCTAGGTAGAGACAGAACGTTTATGTTAAACTGTTGAGTGTGCAGGTTCTAGGTAGAGACAGAATGTTAATGTTAAACCGTTGAGTGTGCAGGTTCTAGGTAGAGACAGAACGTTAATGTTAAACCGTTGAGTGTGCAGGTTCTAGTTAGAGACAGAACGTTAATGTTAAACCGTTGAGTGTGCAGGTTCTAGTTAGAGACAGAACGTTAATGTTAAACCGTTGAGTGTGCAGGTTCTAGGTAGAGACAGAACGTTAATGTTAAACCGTTGAGTGTGCACGTTCTAGTAAGAGACAGAACGTTAATGTTAAACCGTTGAGTGTGCAGGTTCTAGTTAGAGACAGAACGTTAATGTTAAACCGTTGAGTTTGCAGGTTCTAGGTGGAGACAGAACGTTAATGTTAAACCGTTGAGTGTGCAGGTTCTAGGTAGAGACAGAACGTTAATGTTAAACCGTTGAGTGTGCAGGTTCTAGGTAGAGACAGATCGTTAATGTTAAACCGTTGAGTGTGCAGGTTCTAAGTAGAGACAGAACGTTAATGTTAAACCGTTGAGTGTGCAGGTTAGAATGCCCTTCATCAAAGTCCCTAAGCCTTGTGACGCACAAAAAGTCAGAAACAATTGGAAACTTAAAAGGAGATGGCGGCGTCCTTTGAATTTCCTCTTGAAATCACGTGTGTAACTCTTGGGCTGTGATCCCCACCACTCGATCGAACCCGGCTCTTCTAAATCTCGCATACTCTCTTATTTATTTACATTACACAAGTGAAACGCCTCGCGCGCGGTCGCCGCTAAACGCCCTTCCTCACCCACACTTCCTGGCTGCGGAACTTGAGCAAAAAGAGCAACAGCTTGACTTCCCCCCCCCCATTCCTCCACACCCTTCCACGAACCTAGCACTCTCACAGAGCCACTGAGACGCACAAAAACAAACGCTCTCTAGTAATTAAACGCTCCCGGAAATGTATCTCTCTATCTACGTCATAAAAATGAAGCACGTCATCTCGTTATTAATCTCCCCATCCCCCCTCATAGACACACACGCACGTTCAGAGACTCAGCTACGTGGAGCCTTCTTTTTCCACTATTTTTTCACCATCCTCAGAGATTATCTGTTCGGTACATAGACGACACGTAGTGCTATGCTCTAGACTGTCCCATTGGAGTTAGTAACGTTACCGCCACTTAGCCTGGATAGAGCATAGGATCCAGCCAGCTGATCTCAAATAACATGGATAGAGCATAGGATCCAGTCAGCTGATCTCAAATAACATGGATAGAGCATAGGATCCAGCCAGCTGATCTCAAATAACCTGGATAGAGCATAGGATCCAGCCAACTGATCTCAAATAACCTGGATCGAGCATAGGATCCAGCCAGCTGATCTCAAATAACCTGGATAGAGCATAGGATCCAGCCAGCTGATCTCAAATAACCTGGATAGAACATAGGATCCAGCCAGCTGATCTCAAATAACCTGGATAGAGCATAGGATCCAGCCAGCTGATCTCAAATAACATGGATAGAGCATAGGATCCAGCCAGCTGATCTCAAATAACCTGGATAGAGCATAGGATCCAGCCAGCTGATCTCAAATAACCTGGATAGAGCATAGGATCCAGTCAACTGATCTCAAATAACCTGGATAGAACATAGGATCCAGTCAGCTGATCTTAAATAACATGGATAGAGCATAGGATCCAGTCAACTGATCTCAAATAAGCTGGACAGAGCATAGGATCCAGTCAACTGATCTCAAATAAGCTGGACAGAGCATAGGATCCAGTCAACTGATCTCAAATAACCTGGATAGAGCATAGGATCCAGCCAGCTGATCTCAAATAACCTAGATAGGGTATGGGATCCAGTCAGCTGATCTTAAATAACATGGATAGAGCATAGGATCCAGCCAGCTGATCTCAAATAACCTGGATAGAGCATAGGATCCAGCCAGCTGATCTCAAATAACCTGAATAGAGCATAGGATCCAGTCAGCTGATCTCAAATAACCTGGATAGAGCATAGGATCCAGCCAGCTGATCTCAAATAACCTGGATAGAGCATAGGATCCAGCCAGCTGATCTCAAATAACCTGGATAGAGCATAGGATCCAGCCAGCTGATCTCAAATAACCTGGATAGAGCATAGGATCCAGCCAACTGATCTCAAATAACCTGGATAGAGCATAGGATCCAGCCAGCTGATCTCAAATAACCTGGATAGAGCAAAGGATCCAGCCAGCTGATCTGAAATAACCTGGATAAAGCATAGGATCCAGCCAGCTGATCTCAAATAACCTGGATAAAGCATAGGATCCAGCCAGCTGATCTCAAATAACCTGGATAGAGCATAGGATCCAGCCAGCTGATCTCAAATAACCTGGATAGATTATAGGATCCAGCCAGCTGATCTCAAATAACCTGGATAGAGCATAGAATCCAGCCAGCTGATCTCAAATAACCTGGATAGATTATAGGATCCAGCCAGCTGATCTCAAATAACCTAGATAGGGCTTAGGATAATTTTTTCCAATCCCAACTCTTGGTTTTATTGTTACATGTTCAGCATGGCGTGACGTCAGTGGGCCAACATGGCGCACGTCTTTGCGAAGTGCCTTTTAAGGTTAAAACTAAACTGCGCTAAATTGGGAAAAGCTGCAGAGAAACTGGACTTTTCCATTCTGGATTTCCAACGCAACAACGCGCTAACGATAAACCAACAGACGCAACGAACCCGAATATAGCAACTAAAAGCAAACAAAAGAAAAATCGGGTGGAAGGAGTTTTTTTAGAACTGGAGCCAAGAGTGAAAATGACCGAAACACCGCCTTCTAGAGCGAACTGCGTTTCGGGAATATTTAGAAGGCGTTGAAAATGAAAACGTTAAGCCTTGGATCCTTGGATGTTGAAGAGGAGATTTTCACAACCGATCAAACGCCCCCATGCACATTGAAAGAGACCACGGCGTCGGTGTATCTAGAGTCGCTCAAGCTGTCTACGTCATTCCTTCGCCCGCTCGCACGGCCAGATAGTGGACGGCGTCGGCGGCGGCGGCGGCGTCGGCGATCAATCTTGCAGACGGAGACAGCGAGCGTCCACGGCGAAAGTCCCGCGAGGAAAAATCGCGGGCAAAAACAAACAATAGTCTCTTTGTTGCTGTTTTTGTGGTGCCCCGAGTTTGACCGAGTTTAGCCGAGTTTAGCCGAGTCCTAGTCGAGCTCTAAGCGTTGATCTATGTCGAGGGATCTCTTCACCGCTGTAGATTCTAGGGGGCGCTGGTCGATCACTTGGGTGGCGTCACCACATGCAACAGGCGAGCGTCGCATTCCTCGGAGAATTGTTCGGCAAGTCCTCGGTGAAGATGAACGGCCGCGACGCCGAGCCCAAGGCGTCGGCTTTGTCTCATACAAGACGTCGTTCAGATGCTAGCAGAGGCCGTGGTGAAGTTTCTTGCTGCTCTTTTATTTGCTTTCGTTTTCAGGTACGCCGTGGATTACCTATATTATTGATCAATAAACCAATGGACCGCCGGTCTCGAAGATATTCTTGCAGTCGATGGTTTTCTTTGAAAACGTTCGCCTTTGAAACGCGATGCGGACTTTTCAAAGAATATTTTATAAAAGGGAATATCAGAAATATAAAACATGTAAATGCCACGCGCATACCAATTGATATTCGCGTGCTCCTTGCCTCAAAGCTGACCTCGACCGAGGATCGAACTCGGAACTTCTACGACCACCTTGACAGCGACGGCGACCTCTTCTTGCCCGGGTATCCATCTCGTTGATGGAATTAAAACGCCCTCGCACGGGCTGAGTTATAACATGCGTCTTCATTTGGTCAACGCCAGCCACGGCGGTCATTAATCACAGCCTGACGGTTGCCGACACTTCCAATAATGAAAGTATCCGCCGAGCGGTGATAAAATAATTGCAGAGTGTGATTAGTTGCGGCGCCTGCCGCCGGCGTCAAGGTGGCGCTGGTCGATTAGATCACGGTCCCCCCTCTGTGTGCAGTGTTTGTGTTTGGATGATTGGAGTCAATCGAGGGTCGCTCGGATTCGAAACAAATGCAATCACAGTTTGTCCCGCCCCCGCCCCCAACTCAGCGCTGTTCACATGCAGATGTCACTAACTTCCCCTCCGCTCTGCCATGTGGCGGGTCTCTTTGATGCGTTTCCCCTCCGCGTTTTATGCCGAGCTAAATAAGGTAGCTCCATCCAGCGATAAATATGTCAAATGACTCCTAATTATTTGAATTGCTGCATTAAATGTGTACGAGGACGCGCGAAAGAGTCAGAATGTGGTGTCAGGTCCTGGTTTTTAAACTGGCAAACCCAGAGTTGCGGAGTCCTGCCGCTCAGGCGCTGCCGGCTGACCGTTTAAAAGCCAGTGTGACAAGAGGAAAGTTGAAAGCAAGATGACCATCATGGCCGGCCGGGTTTGTATTGGGTTTGTCAACTTCAACCCAACGATAAACCGATGAACCGACGGTAATATCAAGTGCGACCTCGCGGCGTCGAGAGTCGAACAATTTCATTGCGATATTCTTTGCAGATTCGCCTCATGCAAGACTGGTTCACTCTGAAATAATCTCTACCAACTGCCAACGATTGAAATACATGTGTATTTATTTATTTATTTATTGCTTCTTACAGTGCACATTGGTAAGGTGTTAATAAATTGTAAAATGCTAAAAAGAAACTGACTACCTTTACTTACTAACCTAACCACTTGGACCAACTATTCTTGATTACAATTCAGCCACCGGAGGCTAATGTTTTTAGCCTCAATTTGTACCAAACAAATGATTGCATCTGTCAGTGTCGGACTGGCCAGGGCAGCCAGCCAGCGAATATCGCCGGGGCCCCTAGCAGGCCGGGGCCCCCAGCAGGCCGGGGCCGGATGGATTTTTTTAATTTGATTTTCGTGCTTAAACCCACAAATCAGGGTTCCAAGCATAATTTTGGGAAAATTTCTAAGATCACTTTTGTAGACTTACGGAATTTAACACTATACGCCTGTCATTCGGGCCTCGCGACACCGACACGAACCCGGGACCCTGATTCAACCCGTGTCAATCTCCTCTTGCTCTTTCAACGCGACACCAAAGTGAATAGCATTTTATACAATTCACGCATCAGACTACTACTTGGTGCATTACATTCACAAAATCTGGTCTGAATGTTTTATGAAATAATTTGGTCGCCGCTGACCTAACTTCTGGTTTTAAACTGTTTCAACTCCTTATTGCACGCTTCAGGAAAGAATTTCCCCCTCTCATTCCTTGAATTAATTCCCTCTTGTAGCTCGTATTCCATCTCCTTCCAGTTTTCACCCCTTCTGCTCACGTGAGGCACCCAGCCTTGTCTTACCCCTCCTCTGGTCTTCACTTCCCCACTTCAGTTGTTTCGATATTCATTCAAAATAAAGGACACAAGCGCCGTCGGGTGGCGCCTACCAGTACTACGCTTGCATCTCTATAAACTAGCCTATAAACTCATTGCTAAGACCAGCACATCCTTCTCTACAAATGAGATTCACTTCTCTTTTTTTCCCGGAACGTTTCACTTGTTTCTCCAGGCAGGAAACAAAGTGGGCCGATTCGAGATTCAATTCATTGCTCAGGTTTTAATGCTTCCTAAGCCTTCTCATAATTCCCGCGCTTAATAGCGCTCGGTTTTTATTCGAACATGCCGTGGGGGGTTGTAGAACATTTGCTAGAGATTTATATTAACTACCGCGGCGAGGTTTATTTTCCACCGTCCTCCAAATACCTTGGTGGTCTTCAGATGTCCCGTTGTTTTGTTTTCATTTCATTTGCATTTATTGATCATCAAGGCAAGTAAGAGACAGCTGGGCGAGGCGAGGCGACGTGGATCCTCCAGTAAGAAGGACATTGACAATCCCAGCTCCTGAGATTCAACTCAAACACACACAAAATCAGAAAAACCATATCTGAAATGGGTTTTGAATGCTTAGTAAAGGGCTACTAAATTTCCCAACGTTTTGTAACTTGTACCTGTTACTTTATCAAGGGTAAGAGCAGTCCTGACAATTTTCCAATAACAAAAGAACCACACAAAATTAAAACAATTGCCTAGTTCAAACATTATTAAGATTTATTTAGGAAGCTTGAACTTGGTAATTGTTATAATTTTATGTGGTTCTTTTGTTATTGGAAAATTGTCAGGACTGCTCTTACCCTTGAAGAAGTAACAGGTACAAGTTACAAAACGTCGGGAAATTCAGTTGTTCTTCACTTAGCATTCAAAACCCAGTTGAAATAGTTTTTGTTAAAACTAGTGCTAAGTTTACATCAAGTAGACTTGAGTCTGAAAACTATAACAAAAAATCAGGTTAAAAAATGTTTCTTTACCCAACTCTGAACCTGCACAATGAATCTGAGATCACCAAGGACAAGATGCTCACTGTTTTTACATAAAATCTTATTTAAATTGCAAACGCTTGCAATGCGCGGGGTATTTTATTATTATTAACACTGTGACCGTCTCAAAAATTGATGCCAAAACGGGGACTTGAACCCCGATCTCCACCTGTCAAATTTTAGGCATCAATTTTTGAGACGGTAATAGTGTTTATAATAATACAATACCCCGCGCATTGCAAGCGTTTGCAATTTAAATAAGATTTCATCAAAATACAGCAACGCACCCAACGTCAAATTGGAGTTATTCGAGTTTGACAGGCTGTGACGTGATATAGCGTCACTAGAATCAGAATGACTGTGAGTATTCACAGCCTCTTGGTTCTACTCCTTGGAGAACTGTCATTCTCATCAAATACACTAAAATCGTCTCAAAAAGCCAGTGTCCAAGTAGCTCAATTGGTTAGAGCAACACCCGCGACAGGTAGAGATCGGGGTCCAAGTAGCTCAATTGGTTAGAGCAACACCCGCGACAGGTGGAGATCGGGGTCCAAGTAGCTCAATTGGTTAGAGCAACACCCGTGACAGGAGGAGATCGGGGTCCAAGTAGCTCAATTGGTTAGAGCAACACCCGCTACAGGTGGAGATCGGGGTTCGAGTCCCCTTTTGGGCATCAATTTTTGAGACGGTTATGGTGTTGTTAATAATAAAATACTCGCTGTTTTTTTTACTTTTAGATACTGGAGACTCGACCAAAAGCTCCTCATCAAGGATTCTCTATGTTTCTGTTAAGCTACGTAATATCGATATGTAATCCACACAAGGAAGGGGATAATATGCCTAGTAACGGAATGTCCAGCACAGAGACGACGGCGAGTGTCCGCTCCTTTGCGTGGAGCGAAACAAGCGCCCTGTCACGGAATGTCCAGCACAGAGGCGACGGCGAGTGTCCGCTCCTTTGCGTGGAGCGAAACAAGCGCCCTGTCACAGAATGTCCAGCACAGAGGCGACGGCGAGTGTCCGCTCCTTTGTGTGGAGCGAAACAAGCGCCCTGTCACAGAATGTCCAGCACAGAGGCGACGGCGAGTGTCCGCTCCTTTGCGTGGAGCGAAACAAGCGCCCTGTCACAGAATGTCCAGCACAGAGGCGACGGCGAGTGTCCGCTCCTTTGCGTGGAGCGAAACAAGCGCCCTGTCACAGAATGTCCAGCACAGAGGCGACGGCGAGTGTCCGCTCCTTTGCGTGGAGCGAAACAAGCGCCCTGTCACAGAATGTCCAGCACAGAGGCGACGGCGAGTGTCCGCACCTTTGCGTGGAGCGAAACAAGCGCCCTGTCACAGAATGTCCAGCACAGAGGCGACGGCGAGTGTCCGCTCCTTTGTGTGGAGCGAAACAAGCGCCCTGTCACGGAATGTCCAGCACAGAGGCGACGGCGAGTGTCCGCTCCTTTGCGTGGAGCGAAACAAGCACCCTGTCACGGAATGTCCAGCACAGAGGTGACGGCGAGTGTCCGCTCCTTTGCGTGGAGCGAAACAAGCGCCCTGTCACGGAATGTCCAGCACAGAGGCGACGGCGAGTGTCCGCTCCTTTGCGTGGAGCGAAACAAGCACCCTGTCACGGAATGTCCAGCACAGAGGCGACGGCGAGTGTCCGCTCCTTTGCGTGGAGTGAAACAAGCACCCTGTCACGGAATGTCCAGCACAGAGGCGACGGCGAGTGTCCGCTCCTTTGCGTGGAGCGAAACAAGCGCCCTGTCACGGAATGTCCTGCACAGAGGCGACGGCGAGTGTCCGCTCCTTTGCGTGGAGCGAAACAAGCACCCTGTCACGGAATGTCCAGCACAGAGGCGACGGCGAGTGTCCGCTCCTTTGCGTGGAGCGAAACAAGCACCCTGTCACGGAATGTCCAGCACAGAGGCAACGGCGAGTGTCCGTTCCTTTGCGTGGAGCGAAACAAGCACCCTGTCACGGAATGTCCAGCACAGAGGCGACGCCGAGTGTCCGCTCCTTTGCGTGGAGCGAAACAAGCACCCTGTCACGGAATGTCCAGCACAGAGGCGACGGCGAGTGTCCGCTCCTTTGCGTGGAGCGAAACAAGCACCCTGTCACGGAATGTCCAGCACAGAGGCGACGGCGAGTGTCCGCTCCTTTGTGTGGAGCGAAACAAGCACCCTGTCACGGAATGTCCAGCACAGAGACGACGGCGAGTGTCCGCTCCTTTGTGTGGAGCGAAACAAGCACCCTGTCACGGAATGTCCAGCACAGAGACGACGGCGAGTGTCCGCTCCTTTGTGTGGAGCGAAACAAGCGCCCTGTCACGGAATGTCCAGCACAGAGGCGACGGCGAGTGTCCGCTCCTTTGCGTGGAGCGAAACAAGCGCCCTGTCACGGAATGTCCAGCACAGAGGCGACGGCGAGTGTCCGCTCCTTTGCGTGGAGCGAAACAAGCACCCTGTCACGGAATGTCCAGCACAGAGGCGACGGCGAGTGTCCGCTCCTTTGCGTGGAGCGAAACAAGCGCCCTGTCACGGAATGTCCAGCACAGAGACGACGGCGAGTGTCCGCTCCTTTGCGTGGAGCGAAACAAGCGCCCTGTCACGGAATGTCCAGCACAGAGGCGACGGCGAGTGTCCGCTCCTTTGCGTGGAGCGAAACAAGCACCCTGTCACGGAATGTCCAGCACAGAGGCGACGGCGAGTGTCCGCTCCTTTGTGTGGAGCGAAACAAGCACCCTGTCACGGAATGTCCAGCACAGAGACGACGGCGAGTGTCCGCTCCTTTGTGTGGAGCGAAACAAGCACCCTGTCACGGAATGTCCAGCACAGAGACGACGGCGAGTGTCCGCTCCTTTGTGTGGAGCGAAACAAGCGCCCTGTCACGGAATGTCCAGCACAGAGGCGACGGCGAGTGTCCGCTCCTTTGCGTGGAGCGAAACAAGCGCCCTGTCACGGAATGTCCAGCACAGAGGCGACGGCGAGTGTCCGCTCCTTTGCGTGGAGCGAAACAAGCACCCTGTCACGGAATGTCCAGCACAGAGGCGACGGCGAGTGTCCGCTCCTTTGCGTGGAGCGAAACAAGCGCCCTGTCACGGAATGTCCAGCACAGAGGTGACGGCGAGTGTCCGCTCCTTTGCGTGGAGCGAAACTGTTGGACGAAAACGGCACCAAAAATCCAGCAAATTGTTAGAAAACCTAGCATCTAGGTGGCTGTGGATTTGTGGTTTCTTGGCCCGTGTAATGAGATCGTTGTCTGATGGGAGGCACTCTATGAGGCGGTGAGTGGGAGGAGGCTAGCAATTGATCGCTGCCAATTGGATACCTCGCCTCCTAATTGATCTGGCGCCTCGATCACGATCGACACGCTGCGGGGATGTCGCGGACATCGCGTGAACCTCGACGGTTGGCAATCAAGTAAACAAAACTAACCCAGAAGAGCCAAACAAAAGTCAGCCTTTGATGGCATTGGCAAATGCGGTGTCGGCAGGGAACATTGATTTGTACTGGTCTAATAACGTCGGTGAATGAGTGTAAAATGGTGAGGATGATGATGAACCTAACCTAGCCTAGAAGGGAGGAGGAGAAACCTGGTGCCGGCACGTAGCCTACTCCTGGTGAAGACCAAGGGGACCACCGGCTTAACGTCCCTTCCGAAGGACGGTACAACGTGAACAACAGGATTCCTCCACAAATCCATGCTGTCGAGAGGTTGATAAGCACGGCGAGTGAAGTTGCTGTACTAACTTTCATCCCTCCAACCTCTCTCCCGAACAGAACTGGTCATGTGTATGATGGTCACCCGTCCAATACCTGACCCAGCGCAGTGTTGCTTAACTTTCATCCCTCCAACCTCTCTCCCGAACAGAACTGGTCATGTTTATGGTGGTCAACCATCCAATACCTGACCCAGCGCAGTGTTGCTTAACTTCGTTGATCTCATGAGAATCGGTGTTTCCATCACGTTTAACCGTTTGGTGGTCACCCATCCAATACCTGACCCAGCGCATTGTTGCTTAACTTTCATCCCTCCAACCTCTCTCCCGAACAGAACTGGTCATGTGTATGATGGTCACCCATCCAATACCTAACCCAGCGCAGTGTTGCTTAACTTTGATCCCTCCAACCTCTCTCCCGAACAGAACTGGTCATGTGTATGATGGTCACCCATCCAATACCTGACTCAGCGCAGTGTTACTTAACTGCGGTGATCTCACGAGGACCTGTGTTTCCAACACGCCGTGGAAGGTACATGTCTGCCGATGGGTGTTGCTTGTGCTTGCTCCGGGTTGGTTTGCAGGTCGGTGCTGCGGGATGTGAATGAATGGATGGTACATGTCTGCCGATGGGTGTTGCTTGTGCTCCAGGTTGGTTTGCAGGTCAGTGCTGCGGGATGTGAATGAATGGATGGTACATGTCTGCCGATGGGTGTTGCTTGTGCTCCAGGTTGGTTTGCAGGTCGGTGCTGCGGGCTGTGAATGAATGGATGGTACATGTCTGCCGATGGGTGTTGCTTGTGCTCCAGGTTGGTTTGCAGGTCGGTGCTGCGGGATGTGAATGAATGGAAGGTTCATGTCTGCCGATGGGTGTTGCTTGTGCTTGCTCCGGGTTGGTTTGCAGGTCGGTGCTGCGGGATGTGAATGAATGGATGGTACATGTCTGCCGATGGGTGTTGCTTGTGCTTGCTCCGGGTTGGTTTGCAGGTCGGTGCTGCGGGATGTGAATGAATGGATGGTACATGTCTGCCGATGGGTGTTGCTTGTGCTCCGGGTTGGTTTGCAGGTCGGTGCTGCGGGATGTGAATGAATGGAAGGTGAATAACTTCTGTGTTTTCAATGTAAACCAGGGATAAAAGATCGGTGAAAAGTTCCCAGAGAAAGGTGTGCAGACAAAGGTGAGAATACCTTTAGGTTTGTGTATTGTTCTCACTTTAGGTGACCTCAGCAAGGAAGGGTAGAAATATTTCCAGACAAAGAGATTAAAACTTCAAGAAAAGTTGCAAATTTGCTAACAGCATAAGGATGTTTCGTGCCTGAGAATTTCAGATTCAATTTGGAGTAACTCGAGATTGACAGATTGTGACGTGATATAGCGTCACTAGAATCAGAGTGACTGTGAGTATTCACAGCCTCTTGGTTCTACTCCTTGGAGATCCGTCATTCTCATCAAATACACTAAAATCGTCTCAAAAAGCCAGTGTTTAAGTAGCTCAATTGGTTAGAGCAACACCTGCGACAGGTGGAGATCGGGGTCCAAGTAGCTCAATTGGTTAGAGCAACACCTGCGACAGGTGGAGATCGGGGTCCAAGTAGCTCAATTGGTTAGAGCAACACCCGCGACAGGTGGAGATCGGGCTCCAAGTAGCTCAATTGGTTAGAGCAACACCTGCGACAGGTGGAGATCGGGGTCCAAGTAGCTCAATTGGTTAGAGCAACACCCGCGTCAGGTGGAGATTGGGCTCCAAGTAGCTCAATTGGTTAGAGCAACACCCGCGACAGGTGGAGATCGGGGTCCAAGTAGCTCAATTGGTTAGAGCAACACCCGTGACAGGTGGAGATCGGGGTTCGAGTCCCCGTTTGGGCATCAATTTTTGAGACGGTTATAGTGTTGTTAATAATAAAATACTCCGCGCATTGCAAGCGTTTGCAATTTAAAATAAGATATAATTTAAATGAATGCGATCTTCGCGTTGAAATCCCCTAGCACAGACACTAGTTCACACCTTCGCTCTTGACTGACACCCGACCCCACCCACCTCGACGCACCCACAGGACCGTGAACACAACACAACTGAGTGCACTCACAAGCAAGTACCCAGAGTAAACCGACGCTAATAGCGTCGCGACGCTGTGACGTCGACACGGCGACCTGATCGGCGTTATTAGATCCGTTAGCATTATGTTAAAACCAGCCGCTAGGCTGCGCTAGGTGGCTTGGGGGACTTCTTAAAGGAATAAATGAATAGGAAAGACGTTGGAGAAGACGACGATCTTAAGCCCACCCTACGTACCATGGAGACAAGAGGCGATCGCTTTGCATTTCTTGCGCTAGCCAATCTTGAGCAGCGTCTTGCAGCGATCGATGACGCTCATATAGTGACGTAAGAGATGAGAGTCTGGTTACCCTTCTAGATACGTCACTAATGTGTTTAGGGGTGGTTGTAGGGGGGGGGGGATGGGCCACTTTGAAGTTTAATAGAAAGCTTCTCTAACCTCACTTCTGCACGAATAATAATTAAAATAATAAATAAGCTGCGTACGACATGACCTTGTGACAGCGACAGCTGGTCTTGTCAACGATTCGTCTTTCATGTGAACAACTTTCATATCAATTCATGCAAATTGAAAAAAACAGCTTCGTGGCTCCGTTATAAACAAAAATCCTGTTGGATCCACAGGGCGGTGGATTGGATCCACAAGGCGGTGGATTGGATCCACAATGCAGTGGATTGGATCCACAAGGCGGTGGATTGGATCCACAAGGCGGTGGATTGGATCCACAAGGCGGTGGATTGGATCCACAAGGCAGTGGATTGGATCCACAAGGCAGTGGATTGGATCCACAAGGCGGTGGATTGGATCCACAAGGCGGTGGATTGGATCCACAAGGCGGTGGATTGGATCCACAAGGCGGTGGATTGGATCCACAAGGCGGTGGATTGGATCCACAATGCAGTGGATTGGATCCACAAGGCGGTGGATTGGATCCACAATGCAGTGGATTGGATCCACAAGGCGGTGGATTGGATCCACAAGGCGGTGGATTGGATCCACAAGGCGGTGGATTGGATCCACAATGCAGTGGATTGGATCCACAAGGCGGTGGATTGGATCCACAATGCAGTGGATTGGATCCACAAGGCGGTGGATTGGATCCACAATGCAGTGGATTGGATCCACAAGGCGGTGGATTGGATCCACAAGGCGGTGGATTGGATCCACAAGGCGGTGGATTGGATCCACAATGCAGTGGATTGGATCCACAAGGCGGTGGATTGGATCCACAATGCAGTGGATTGGATCCACAAGGCGGTGGATTGGATCCACAATGCAGTGGATTGGATCCACAAGGCGGTGGATTGGATCCACAAGGCGGTGGATTGGATCCACAAGGCGGTGGATTGGATCCACAAGGCAGTGGATTGGATCCACAAGGCAGTGGATTGGATCCACAATGCAGTGGATTGGATCCACAAGGCGGTGGATTGGATCTAAATGCGGGGGGTTCCACAAGGTTCCACAAGGCTCCTCGGGGTCATCATGTCTCCGCTGGTTTATCGCCGATCGAGGCGCTTCAAGTGGGCGAATCGAACGAGCTTCATCACCGCTCCGTGCATCGTCAATATTTGATGAGAAGGCGTCAGGAGTGAGAAGGTCCTGACGGGTCCTGACGGGTCCTGACACGCGATCGCAGCGCTTTCATGCGTTATTTACTGCAATCACTGTTTACCCGGCGTTATGTCGGGCATAGCATCGTACCTCGCCGAGACTGGCATTCGAGCAAAGCTCGGTGCAAACTTTAGACTGGATATTGTTTCTGTAGCCACGGATAGTGCGGTCCTTCACAGAATTCAAGCCTCGCTCGCCCCATAGATCGTTGGGTGCTCCTTAACGTCCGCCCTGACCTTCGAAACAAATCCCGCGCCATTTTACCGAGATCGCAACTTGGTGATTGTAAACTAGGATTAATTTGAGTTTGCCACTTTCTGGGCTGCTTGAACCAACCTAGAAAACATGACACCATGATGCTACTGTGACACTAGGATTAATTTGAGTTTGCCACTTTCTGGGCTGCTTGTACCAACCTAGAAAACATGACACCATGATGATACTGTTACACTAGGATTAATTTGAGTTTGCCACTTTCTGGGCTGCTTGAACCAACCTAGAAAACATGACACCATGATGCTACTGTGACACTAGGATTAATTTGAGTTTGCCACTTTCTGGGGTGCTTGTACTAACCTAGAAAACATGACACCATGATGCTACTGTTATACTAGGATTAATTTGAGTTTGCCACTTTCTGGGCTGCTTGAACCAACCTAGAAAACATGACACCATGATGCTACTGTGACACTAGGATTAATTTGAGTTTGCCACTTTCTGGGGTGCTTGTACCAACCTAGAAAACATGACACCATGATGCTACTGTTACACTAGGATTAATTTGAGTTTGCCACTTTCTGGGCTGCTTGTACCAACCTAGAAAACATGACACCATGATGCTACTGTTACACTAGGATTAATTTGAGTTTGCCACTTTCTGGGCTGTTTGTACCAACCTAGAAAACATGACACCATGAAGCTACTGTTACACTAGGATTAATTTGAGTTTGCCACTTTCTGGGCTGCTTGTACCAACCTAGAAAACATGACACCATGATGCTACTGTTACACTAGGATTAATTTGAGTTTGCCACTTTCTGGGGTGCTTGTACCAACCTAGAAAACATGACACCATGATGCTACTGTTATACTAGGATTAATTTGAGTTTGCCACTTTCTGGGCTGCTTGTACCAACCTAGAAAACATGACACCATGATGCTACTGTTACACTAGGATTAATTTGAGTTTGCCACTTTCTGGGCTGCTTGTACCAACCTAGAAAACATGACACCATGATGCTACTGTTACACTAGGATTAATTTGAGTTTGCCACTTTCTGGGGTGCTTGTACCAACCTAGAAAACATGACACCAAGATGCTACTGTTAACTATCCGATTTAAAATTAACTAAATATTGTTTTTCTTTGGTTGAAACATTTAATAATTTAAGTAAAAAAAAAGAAATTTAATGGAAAACATTAAATATTGGTCAACCAAAGATCAAATTAATATATTTTGGGTTACTTTCAACTTTTATCAGGTTGGCATGTACCCAAGCTTGCGAACTGCTCTTTGGCAGCCATTGCTAGAATCCGCTAGTTGTAAGGTTTCGCTTATCACAATAAAGAACGAAGCCAAGAGATAGGATGAAAACAATGATTTATTCAAAGAGATGTTAATCCGGCGGACCGGTGGTACATTCGGAGGACCGAAGTCAACTGCCTCTCCTTGGGGTCGTAGCCCTTTCGGATCGTCTCTGTACCCTACCTACCTGCCCTGGTGGAGGGACAGGTTACTAACCGCACAAAGTGGCGGGAACGTTACATACCCCCGCCAGATTTAAAGCAGGGGGAAAATGAACAGTGTACATGCTTTAATCTAAAACAGACGAATAGATAATATAAATTAAATATTAAAATGAATATATTTTACAATCCCTCATCGGCAATTACTTAAAACGACTAAACAATGCTAAACAAACTAAACAATGCTAATTCTTCTGTGTTGTTTCTCCATGGTCACGTTCATCCATGATTCCTAATCATCCTACCTAGCTCACTCATCACTTTTTCACTAGGATTACTGGCCGGATGCCGTACCGACGAGTGAACTACCTGAATGTTTTCTTTCACTAAGGCGGTAGACCACTGACGCGAACGAAATTGGTTTCCGTTGTCACTCAACAGCTTCTCGCACCTACCTACGTTGACCAGGTAGTCGCCTGTCAGACGGTTCAAAATCGCCTGCGTCGTTGCCTTCTTCAATGCATAAAGTTTCACATGTTTGGAAAACACGTCTAAAATTACTAACACGAAAATCACTCCTCCTCGAGACCTTGGTAACGGGCCGAAAAGGTCTGTTGCCGCGAGCTGATTTGGTCGGTCAGGTAATAGGGATGACATTTCTCCAGCTAGTGTGTGGGTAAGAATTTTGGCTTTCTGGCTAATTTCACACGATCTTGCTATTTTAACGATATGTCGTCGCATTCTTTGCCAGTGAAAATACTCTCGCATTTTGCAAAATATTTTGTATGCCCCGCAATATCCATACGCCTCATGATAGTTAATCACTAATTGATTTATCAGTGAATGGGGAACACACGCTTTCCATACAAGCTTGTATCTCACGCGATGAAACCGCGTGTTTTCGTGAACGATGTTTTCACTTTTCAACTTCTGCTCTGTCGCCGTCGAATCTGAATTCGTTTGCAGCGCGCTAACAATAACTTTAAATTGTTCGTCAGTTTTCTGTTCTGCCGCTAAAGATTTTACCAACTGTGAAATATTCTCGTTTGGCTCTTTCACGCACGGCTGTAATTCGTCGATGTGTAATGTCGTGTGATTCGCACTTTCGTGACTGGCTCGTATCTGGACTTCATTGATCACGGCCTCTATGTGTGATGTGTTTTCACATATTGTACTAACATGTTCTTTCGGACCTTCGTCCCACAAATCCGCGAGTGGATTTCCTTCGATTCCGATGGAAAATATCCCACACGTGTCTTCTGTTGGTTCAGTGGTGACTTCCTTCTGGTCGGTCTCGGCTGGCGGCTCGGAAGTCTCAGGCGCAGCTACGACTCGTTTCCCGACGTCTCGTGGTCGTCGTCGTTTTCCCTGGGGGCGTCGTGGCTCTCGATGTCGAGAGTCGACATCGCGGAAAGCTGGTGGACTCGTGCGCGAATTTCATCTTTTGGCTTGGAACGCCAGTTGCTGTTGCTGTTGTTCTGTTGTCGCGTCGCTTGTCGGTGCGTGGTGTCCACGGCGATCTGTCTGTGCCTGCGTCGTGACGCTCCCTCGTCCATTCGCTGCAGGACTTGCAGCAGTTCAGCGGTGGTGCTGATGTTGCTTGCAGCCAGGATATTAAACGTGGTTGCTGGCAGCAGAGAAATGAGCTGTCGGATAAATCGGGCTGGTTCAATTGGTGGTGTGATGTACTTTAGTTTCCCCATCCAATGGATGAGGAACTGGGCCATTGAATTGTGCACTTCTCTGGAATACGCTGAGTTTGTAAACTCTGCGAGAATCGCGTCTTGTTTGTACATCGACCAGTACGTGGATAAAAAGGCCTCTTCGAACTCCTTCCACGTCGCCCACTGGTCAGACATGGCATTCGCCCAGTCTTGCGGGGGGCCGTCGAGTTGATTAATCGCAATCTCGATAATATCTTCGTCATTGTAGTCCGTCAGGTACTTTTGAAATTGTTTAATGAATTCCTTCGGATGGACCTTACCATCCTCTGCAAAGCGTCGCAGGGTTATTGGTGGCATGGGCAGGGTAGCCGCCGCCGGTGCGCTCCTCGGAGGTGTGGACGTGCGCTCTTGGGGTGTGACGGGCTGCGGTTGCAAATTGTTTACTTTGGTATTAATCGCGGCCAAAGCTTGCGACATGGTTATGAGCGCCTCAGAGATTGTTGCACTCTCTGCAGACGTGGTTTCCCGCGTTCGTCGCGTCTTCACCATTTTCTGTGGTGTTTACGAGTTCGTGCAACGCGGACGTAGCACAATTACACAAAATATTGTCAGTTAAGTACGGCGCAGACGCGGCACAATAACACAAAATAGTGTCAGTTTAGTACGGCGCGGACGCGGCACAATTACAAAAATATTGTCAGTTTAGTACGGCGCGGACGCGGCACAATTACACAAAATATTGTCAGTTTAGTACGGCGCGGACGCGGCACAATTACACAAAATATTGTCAGTTTAGTACGGCGCGGACGCGGCACAATTACAAAAATATTGTCAGTTTAGTACGGCGCGGACGCGGCACAATTACACAAAATATTGTCAGTTTAGTACGGCGCGGACGCGGCACAATTACACAAAATATTGTCAGTTTAGTACGGCGCGGACGCGGCACAATTACACAAAAACACTGAAACACGAATGAATAATCTGGTTCGATTACGTTGGGCGCCAATGTAAGGTTTCGCTTATCACAATAAAGAACGAAGCCAAGAGATAGGATGAAAACAATGATTTATTCAAAGAGATGTTAATCCGGCGGACCGGTGGTACATTCGGAGGACCGAAGTCAACTGCCTCTCCTTGGGGTCGTAGCCCTTTCGGATCGTCTCTGTACCCTACCTACCTGCCCTGGTGGAGGGACAGGTTACTAACCGCACAAAGTGGCGGGAACGTTACATAGTGTACGGCAGGTATTTAGCAGAAGCCACCAGCACTTTTAGTTTTGTATTGTATTTTATTACAAAGAATTAAAATGCGAGATGTTTTGTTCCTTCATAATTTCCTGGTTAATTTTCAAACTCCCCGGTGAAGACTGGCTTTATTTTGCATTCTAAAGTTGCCAACATGTAGTCAGAGTCCACCAGGCCGTGGCAAGGTTAGGCTAACACAACTGTAGTCAGAGTCCACCAGGCTGTGGCAAGGTTAGGCTAACACAACTGTAGTCAGAGTCCACCAGGCTGTGGCAAGGTTAGGCTAACACAACTGTAGTCAGAGTCCACCAGGCTGTGGCAAGGTTAGGCTAACACAACTGTAGTCAGAGTCCACCAGGCTGTGGCAAGGTTAGGCTAACACAACTGTAGTCAGAGTCCACCAGGCTGTGGCAAGGTTAGGCTAACACAACTGTAGTCAGAGTCCACCAGGCTGTGGCAAGGTTAGGCTACCACAACTGTAGTCAGAGTCCACCAGGCTGTGGCAAGGTTAGGCTAACACAACTGTAGTCAGAGTCCACCAGGTTGTGGCAAGGTTAGGCTAACACAACTGTAGTCAGAGTCCACCAGGCTGTGGCAAGGTTAGGCTACCACAACTGTAGTCAGAGTCCACCAGGCCGTGGCAAGGTTAGGCTAACACAACTGTAGTCAGAGTCCACCAGGCTGTGGCAAGGTTAGGCTAACACAACTGTAGTCAGAGTCCACCAGGCTGTGGCAAGGTTAGGCTAACACAACTGTAGTCAGAGTCCACCAGGCTGTGGCAAGGTTTGGCTAACACAACTGTAGTCAGAGTCCACCAGGCTGTGGTAAGGTAAGGCTAACACAACTGTAGTCAGAGTCCACCAGGCCGTGGTAAGGTTAGGCTAACACAACTGTAGTCAGATTCCACCAGGCTGTGGCAAGGTTAGGCTAACACAACTGTAGTCAGAGTCCACCAGGCCGTGGCAAGGTTAGGCTAACACAACTGTAGTCAGAGTCCACCAGGCTGTGGCAAGTTTAGGCTAACACAACTGTAGTCAGAGTCCACCAGGCTGTGGCAAGGTTAGGCTAACACAACTGTAGTCAGAGTCCACCAGGCCGTGGCAAGGTTAGGCTAACACAACTGTAGTCAGAGTCCACCAGGTTGTGGCAAGGTTAGGCTAACACAACTGTAGTCAGAGTCCACCAGGCCGTGGCAAGGTAAGGCTAACACGACTGTACGCTATTACAATTTAATTATGCACCGAATGACCCAGGCTCGAGCCTCGGTCGCGATAAAAACATCTCGTGAGATGTTGCCAATATCGATCGTGAGATAATCCGCGCGAGCATCCGACGCTGAGTCGCGTGGCCACGTCGTCGTGAGCAACCGCCGAGCGTCGCGACGCCGTCAAACGATTCCGCGGCGAGCGTCGCTAATGTCATTACGCGCGGCGAAATCGCGGCCCGCGAACTAGATACTTCAACGGAGTCCCTCTTTATCCCTACCCCCTCCCTGCCCCTCCCCCAACCACGTAACCGCTTAAAACTCCACGTTCGCGCTAATTTGTTGTTTGCAAACTTTCCAACTTCTCCTCGGCGTCGGCGTCGCGACTTGGTAGTGGCTAAATCACTTGCTCCGTTCACAACCCGTCCTCCCCCCCGCCCCCCCCCCCCCCTTTCGCGACTTGAACGGGCGCTATTTCCAAGATATCGACGAAATCTTAGGGTACCTAAGCCCCCACCAAGTCTTAGTATCTGTATGGGCATTCAGGTTTAGTTCGAAAGGCGTACCTTTACCCAGGTGTCCTGAGGATTGTTTTACCAATGACATGGAGATGGAGATTCCAAGGACATGCATTTTAAACATTCTTCCAATCCAATGAGACGAGATCAAATGATGTTGCTATGAGAATCCTTAATTTGTTCCGTTGTCGGTTGCGAAAAAAATTTGACCATCTCATCTCATCGACCGCGGGGAAAACATGGCGCGCGTGCCCCAAGTTGTCCACTCTCGTCACTACCATGGCTCTCTACCCAACGGTCACGGCCTGCGATGAAACTCTCTCGGAGATTTGCAAATCCCAGCGCGCGTGCGATCCATCGACTCTGCCCGTGTTAATTATTGCCGCGTCGTTCGCGAGTCTGCTTCCCCCCCTGCAGCAGCAACTAGGCGCTGCTTCGAGTTGAAGCACTTGTTCCAACATGTCTAGCCGAATTTAATGGACCAACTTTCGTTCACGCCAAGCTGCTAGAGTCCGTTCCTCTTTAAATTATGTTGTTTCACTGGGATGGGGGCGGCTTTGTTTGTCAGTAAGCTTGGAAATAATTGCAAGTATTCCCATAACACCGTTCCACCATGCGAATGTTGTATTCTCAGCCGCATGCCTACAGTTTACATCGCCAAGCAGCCATTTAATCCAGTACAGAAATATTCCCGCCTTCGAAAAAGCGGGCCATGGTTGTATAGCAGATAAACTTAATACGTGTTAAGATAGCTAGTTAAAATGGCCGTCGACACAGATTTCTTGCAACATAAATCCACATGGACAATGTTAGATCACCGAAGTTAAGCAACACTGCGCTGGGTCAGGTATTGGATGGGTGACTATCATACACATGACCAGTTCTGTTCGGGAGAGAGGTTGGAGGGATGAACGTTAAGCAACACTGTGCTGGGTCAGGTATTGGATGGGTGACCATCATACACATGACCAGTTCTGTTTGGGAGAGAGGTTGGAGGGATGAAAGTTAAGCAACACTGCGCTGAGTCAGGTATTGGATGGGTGACCATCCTACACATGACCAGTTCTGTTCGGGAGAGAGGTTGGAGGGATGAAAGTTAAGCAACACTGCACTGGGTCAGGTATTGGATGGGTGACCATCATACACATGACCAGTTCTGTTTGGGAGAGAGGTTGGAGGGATGAAAGTTAAGCAACACTGCGCTGAGTCAGGTATTGGATGGGTGACCATCCTACACATGACCAGTTCTGTTCGGGAGAGAGGTTGGATGGATGAAAGTTAAGCAACACTGCGCTGGGTCAGGTATTGGATGGGTGACCATCATACACATGACCAGTTCTGTTCGGGAGAGAGGTTGGATGGATGAAAGTTAAGCAACACTGCGCTGGGTCAGGTATTGGATGGGTGACCATCATACATATGACCAGTTCTGTTCGGGAGAGAGGTTGAAGGGATGAAAGTTAGTACAGAAAATTCACTCGCCTTGCTTATCAACCTCTCGACAGCATGGATTTGTGGAGGAATCCTGCTGTTCGCGTTGTACCGTCCTTCGGAAGGGACGTTAAGCCGGTGGTCCCCTTGGTCTTCTACAGGAGTAGGCTACGTGCCGGCACCGGGTTTCCCCTCCTCCCTTCTAGGCTAGGTTAGATTCATCATCATCTACTCATTCACCGACGTCATTAGATCAGTGCCACATGGCCAGATGTCAAAACAGTGCGTCGTTAAACACCACAAAATAAATATCTTGATCGACGTCCCCGCCGCGACGCCTGCTTGTTGTTAGGGAAGGCACGGATCGTGGTTTCAGCGATGGCCACCAGGGACACGGAGGCTGGCGAGCTTTTAAGAAATGTTTCTTGGAATTCTCGCTCGGGGTTGCTTCGGGTTCTTGAGTCATTGCCAAGCGCGTGCCTTCACTTCTTGGTCTCCCCCCCGACGGGAAGGTTATCGAAACGTTGGCTCGGGCTGCACAAAGCGCATGGGACGCCGATTCATTAGCCGGAGTCAGAGACTGATGGTCTCGGAATGTTCCTCTGCATTACAAAATCCTTAACCTTAATGGCTTTACTGCTTCAGCGTGGCCGTTGTTTTACCGGATAATTATTTTGAGACAAAAAAAACTGAACGTTGTGCGTTTACATAACCACCTCGTTTAATTATTAGCTGAGCGGTTCCGAATATTGGAAGATCTGAACAACGATATTTGTCCAATGAGAAAGAAACAAAGTCCGGCGATCGCTGAGATACTGAGGCGGCGTGCGTTGCTAGGCAACCCACGCATCACCGTGCGTTGCTAGGCAACCCACGCATCACCATGCGTTGCTAGGCGACCCACGCATCACCGTGCGTTGCTAGGCAACCCACGCATCACCATGCGTTGCTAGGCGACCCACGCATCACCGTGCGTTGCTAGGCAACCCACGCATCACCATGCGTTGCTAGGCGACCCACGCATCACCGTGCGTTGCTAGGCAACCCACGCATCACCATGCGTTGCTAGGCGACCCACGCATCACCGTGCGTTGCTAGGCAACCCACGCATCACCATGCGTTGCTAGGCGACCCACGCATCACCGTGCGTTGCTAGGCAACCCACGCATCACCGTGCGTGTCCCGCACAGAAAATCGCCTTTCCTTCGCGCGAAATTTTCTCAACCTCGCGCAAAGCATCGTGTCCTCTCTCTCTCTCAGCAGCGTTGCACTGCGCATAAATCTGTCTTTGTCCCACTCGCAGGGTGCTGTCCCTGTATCTGTAGCTCGTAGTGCGACAGAGACAGCACTAGGCGAGCCAGGAGGTGCGACAGAGACAGTGCTAGGCGAGCCAGGAGGTGCGACAGAGACAGTGCTAGGCGAGCCAGGAGGTGCGACAGAGACAGTGCTAGGCGAGCCAGGAGGTGCGAGAGAGACAGTGCTAGGCGAGCCAGGAGGTGCGACAGAGACAGCACTAGGCGAGCCAGGAGGTGCGACAGAGACAGTGCTAGGCGAGCCAGGAGGTGCGACAGAGACAGTGCTAGGCGAGCCAGGAGGTGCGACAGAGACAGTGCTAGGCGAGCCAGGAGGTGCAACAGAGACAGTGCTAGGCGAGCCAGGAGGTGCGACAGAGACAGTGCTAGGCGAGCCAGGAGGTGCAACAGAGACAGTGCTAGGCGAGCCAGGAGGTGCGACAGAGACAGCACTAGGCGAGCCAGGAGGTGCAACAGAGACAGTGCTAGGCGAGCCAGGAGGTGCGACAGAGACAGTGCTAGGCGAGCCAGGAGGTGCGACAGAGACAGTGCTAGGCGAGCCAGGAGGTGCGACAGAGACAGTGCTAGGCGAGCCAGGAGGTGCGACAGAGACAGTGCTAGGCGAGCCAGGAGGTGCGACAGAGACAGCACTAGGCGAGCCAGGAGGTGCGACAGAGACAGTGCTAGGCGAGCCAGGAGGTGCGACAGAGACAGTGCTAGGCGAGCCAGGAGGTGCGACAGAGACAGCACTAGGCGAGCCAGGAGGTGCGACAGAGACAGTGCTAGGCGAGCCAGGAGGTGCGACAGAGACAGTGCTAGGCGAGCCAGGAGGTGCGACAGAGACAGTGCTAGGCGAGCCAGGAGGTGCGACAGAGACAGCGCTAGGCGAGCCAGGAGGTGCGACAGAGACAGCGCTAGGCGAGCCAGGAGGTGCGAGAGAGACAGTGCTAGGCGAGCCAGGAGGTGCGACAGAGACAGTGCTAGGCGAGCCAGGAGGTGCGACAGAGACAGCACTAGGCGAGCCAGGAGGTGCGACAGAGACAGCACTAGGCGAGCCAGGAGGTGCGAGAGAGACAGTGCTAGGCGAGCCAGGAGGTGCGACAGAGACAGTGCTAGGCGAGCCAGGAGGAGCGACAGAGACAGCACTAGGCGAGCCAGGAGGTGCAACAGAGACAGTGCTAGGCGAGCCAGGAGGTGCGACAGAGACAGTGCTAGGCGAGCCAGGAGGTGCGACAGAGACAGTGCTAGGCGAGCCAGGAGCTGCGACAGAGACAGCACTAGGCGAGCCAGGAGGTGCGACAGAGACAGTGCTAGGCGAGCCAGGAGGTGCGACAGAGACAGTGCTAGGCGAGCCAGGAGGTGCGACAGAGACAGTGCTAGGCGAGCCAGGAGGTGCGACAGAGACAGTGCTAGGCGAGCCAGGAGGTGCGACAGAGACAGCACTAGGCGAGCCAGGAGGTGCAACAGAGACAGTGCTAGGCGAGCCAGGAGGTGCGACAGAGACAGTGCTAGGCGAGCCAGGAGGTGCGACAGAGACAGTGCTAGGCGAGCCAGGAGGTGCGACAGAGACAGTGCTAGGCGAGCCAGGAGGTGCGACAGAGACAGTGCTAGGCGAGCCAGGAGGTGCGACAGAGACAGTGCTAGGCGAGCCAGGAGGTGCGACAGAGACAGTGCTAGGCGAGCCAGGAGGTGCGACAGAGACAGTGCTAGGCGAGCCAGGAGGTGCGACAGAGACAGTGCTAGGCGAGCCAGGAGGTGCAACAGAGACAGTGCTAGGCGAGCCAGGAGGTGCGACAGAGACAGTGCTAGGCGAGCCAGGAGGTGCGAGAGAGACAGTGCTAGGCGAGCCAGGAGGTGCGACAGAGACAGTGCTAGGCGAGCCAGGAGGTGCGACAGAGACAGTGCTAGGCGAGCCAGGAGGTGCAACAGAGAGGGAATGAGCGATGCTAACGAGGCACCGAAGTCGTTAACACCTTGTCTGCCTTGCCTTGCTCTCGACAAACTACAGAGATAAGAGTCTACTCGGCCGTGTCTGATGGGTCAGAACTTCAAAGACCTGCCGCTCGCAGCGCCCCATGGACGCTGACGTCACTATAGACTGCCGCCAGTGACGCGTGGCGGCCAGTTCGGGAATGATTCGTGAAGTCGGATGATGAGGCAGCAGATGAGATTTGAGATGTGATTTAAATTGTAAACGCTTGCATTGGACAAAGTAGTTTATAATTAGAAACACATAATAACCACTTAAAAATTGATGTCCAAACGGGGAATCGAACCCCGATCTCTACCTGTCGCGGGTGTTGCTCTAACCAATTGAGCTACTTGGACCCCGATCTCCACCTGTCGCGGGTGTTGCTCTAACCAATTGAGCTACTTGGACCCCGATCTCCACCTGTCACGGGTGTTGCTTTAACTAATTGAGCTACTTGGACCCCGATCTCCACCTGTCGCGGGTGTTGCTCTAACCAATTGAGCTACTTTGACCTCGATCTCCACCCGTCGCGGGTGTTGCTCTTACCAATTGAGCTACTTGGACCCCGATCTCCACCTATCGCGGGTGTTGCTCTAACCAATTGAGCTGCTTGGACCCCGATCTCCACCTGTCGCGGGTGTTGCTCTAACCAATTGAGCTACTTGAACCCCGATCTCCACCTGTCGCGGGTGTTGCTCTAACCAATTGAGCTACTTTGACCTCGATCTCCACCCGTCGCGGGTGTTGCTCTAACCAATTGAGCTACTTGGACCCCGATCTCCACCCGTCGCGGGTGTTGCTCTAACCAATTAAGCTACTTGGACCCCGATCTCCACCTGTCGCGGGTGTTGCTCTAACCAATTGAGCTACTTGGACCCCGATCTCCACCCGTCGCGGGTGTTGCTCGAACCAATTGAGCTACTTGGACCCCGATCTCCACCTGTCGCGGGTGTTGCTCTAACCAATTGAGCTACTTGGACCCCGATCTCCACCTGTCGCGGGTGTTGCTCTAACCAATTGAGCTACTTGGACCCCGATCTCCACCTGTCGCGGGTGTTGCTCTAACCAATTGAGCTACTTGGACCCCGATCTCTACCTGTCGCGGGTGTTGCTCTAACCAATTGAGCTACTTGGACCCCGATCTCCACCTGTCGCGGGTGTTGCTCTAACCAATTGAGCTACTTGGACCCCGATCTCCACCTGTCGCGGGTGTTGCTCTAACCAATTGAGCTACTTGGACCCCGATCTCCACCTGTCACGGGTGTTGCTCTAACCAATTGAGCTGGTTTCAGTTTAAATATGTATTGGCGTTCAAGCGCTGTCTTTCGGCCGCCATATTGCCAGTACAGCGATCCTTGCGGCGGAGTTTCGAACTGTTTCACCGCCCTCTAGATGGATGTCTGTCCCGGTATAAGCCGGCATGATAATGCAGAGCGTGTCTCTGCGAGATGAATCTGTTCCGCGTGCGAATCACAAGGATCTTTCGTCCCCATGACAACGCTAAGAACTCGTTACCATTGCGACCTCGTTAGCGGGGCGCGAAGTTCTGTTCGGATGCCTTGATCGTCTCCCTTTTCGCGCCTGGGGGCAATCTTTCAAAGCCTGCCTGTTTGGTCTTAACCTAATACTATGATTCTAGCAAATGCTTCCATAAAACGGGGGCAGAATTCTGCTTATGACGTTAACAACAGGGAAGAGCTGCAGGACTGCAAACCTTCAGAGAATTTTGACAAAATCGCATAATTTTATATATTTATCTCATAAATTATTTTCCGTTTCTGTATGTAAATAAGTATATATTGTTTAGTTAGAAGGGAGTATCAGATGGGACAATAATTAGGTACAATTGAACAAACACATATTGTCTGAATACGCCTATTTGCGCGCACTTAACTTGGTTCCTAAGGTTACAAAAAACAAGAAAAAGTGAACCACGTGTATGCCCCATTTTGCGGCCAAGTTCGGTACACAGGAGTTTTATTTGTAAGAAAAAACTAGCCTCCATTTATACACACGCATTGCAAAAATAAAATACAATTTAGCTGCACTGACTTGATTACCGGAAGCATTCTAATTGGCGGTTTGACATTTTAAAATCCATACAAAGTGCTTATTATATTTTACATTTGGTAGAAGACCCTCCTAGCAGTCGCTACTGGTCGTCAACCAGGTGATTCTATCGCTGCTGTACCCGTATCAACGCATTCTCTTTTTTCCAAGATGTCCCTGGACATTTCATTGGTCTCTTGCTGGCAAATAAACGGAAGTGCTTTGCAATCATTGCCCGGCAGCTGCGAATACCACTTAGTTCCACACTTGACCCCGAGCCGGACTCGAACCCGTGGCCAAGGTAGACAGTCCGTGACGTCAGCTCGACTCACAGCGCTCCTGGCGCTCGAAGAGCGAATCACGCGTCGACTTAGCAGGCCTAATAAAAGTGGAAGACATCTATCCGAGTCAGCGTCCGCACCTGGAGCATAGAGTGCGCCATCTGGTTGCGACGCCTCCCATCCGCCCCACGGGACCGGGACGTGGCGTCGCGACGCTCTTATTGTCCGAGTTCACGGCCGGCGAGGATCGAACCCCGGGGTCCGTGCACGTATCGTGCATCCCTCCTCCCCCCCTCCCCCAACACCCCGCTAGGTAGAATCCCTTTCATGCCCCGTAGTTTGTGTCCGTCGGCTCATTCTGGATTGCAATTCAAGACAAAGTGGCACCTCTCAATTATTCCAACTTCAGATGACACGTAGTTTGATGTCACGCATCTCTCATATGAGCGATAAATCTGTCAGCTTGGCTTGGAGTCGATTCTCTGCCTGTCAAAGTGGCTCAAATCTCTAGATTGTTAACCAACCGTCATCGACACAGACTTAATAAGAGCAGCAATTGGTTCCGGGTTTGAAACGATATCGACAACAAAACAACGGTACTTTTGTGTAAAGTGGGGGACCACTACACGAGATCTATGAAAAAAGTCCGCGTGGTTTTGCCATATTTTGTGAATATCACGTAGAATAAGAGGAGGGTGGCGCGGTGAGGCGTCGTGCGGTTTCGTTGGTAACCACAAATTGCCAAATTTCAGTTCTCAGCAACAGACGGCGCCACGGTCTCACTCTTGTACGCCATTGAGCCCATTTACACCCCACACGGCCACCGTGTTATGAAAAACATCCCTTTTTCAGCCTTGCACGCATTTAGAACAGTATTTGCAGGATAAGAACCACCATTACACATTACCCATTCGGTGTATAGTCCTGACAATCGCGTATTGCAATTTGCAATCTCGGACGACCCATGCTGGCTGCTGACTGGCCCTCTATCGCACGCAATTTATAACGCGTTCTATCTCTCTTGTCTCCACAGCCTCGTTCTACGGGGGCAGCTACGTGGCCGTGCCGCTGCAAGACGCGCGCAGCACCACCGAGCTGCGCCTGCGTTTCAGAACGCGCAGGCCTGACGCGCTGCTCGTGCTGGCAGCCGGTCGAACAGACTACTGTCTCGTCCGACTTGAAGCTGGCCGACTCAAGGTAGGCATCCCGCACGTCACGTTCCCGTTTCAAGAAGGCGGAGTGAATTGTCCTTGACTTCTTTCAAGGCCACGGTAACTTCCAATCAAATGCTGTAAAATTCTGATTGTTAGGTTAGGTATTGCTCAAGAATTACTGCAACAAAACTTTATGCTCTGTAATAAACCATCCATACTAAGAACGGGATCTGTTATTTCGATTGTTCCGAATGTCAAACCGCCAAACATCAATCGTGGATCCAATCCGTGCGTCGGCCATTCTCGGCTATGTTCGCTTGCTGACCGAATTAATGCGGTTTTGTTGATGCATGAATGCCTCTGAACGTATGTTGCCAACAATTTTCTTTGTAGTAACTGTCAAAGTCGAATGTGCTGCCGACAAGACTTTCGAGTCTAGCGCTGGCTGGCTTCCCGAAATCCTGCCGCCTGAACGAGCGGCCGACAATCGGAGGCACGCATGCATGCTTGATTTGATGATCGCCCCACAGAACCGAGCGAATTCTCTTACAAATAGAACGCTTTGACGTAACGTCCATTGCTGTCAACTTTCCGGAAAACTGAATCTCTTTTGCATCTTTCTGCTGTCTGTCCTCTTTGTGGGGGCGTTCAACAAACACGATTGAGTAACGGATATACGGAGCTGAGAGAAACAAGTACATATGGAAATTCAGTAATGGTACTTATAGGTAGACTGGTCCAGGAGTTTGTCGGCACAAAGTACGGGCTGTTCGGCGGTGATTTGATTCGAAATAATTGTGGTACCACATGACTTTGATCGACCTTCAGACGGCATTGGTAAAGGTAATCTTCAGATCTGGTGAAGAGTAGCGAAAGCACCGACTTATTACTGCAGCTGGAAACCACACCGTGCAGCCGAGAGCGTTTTGACACGTAGTGCAAACAGATGTTTGACAGATGATTCGCCATATTGTGGGGTTTTAACGGTGACTGTCACGAGCTTTGATAAATGAGCGAATCTCTTAGGCAGATTCAAGATTGCAGCAAAGATGTTTGCCTTGTGTCGCGCTGTCGAGTCTGCAAACGCTTAACATTTGACATAGCATATCAAGTTTATAGCGAGATAAACGAAGTTTCGGAATCAAACTATTCGCCACCATCAAGAGAGATGAGGAAACCTGTGTTGTCAGCCTGGATCTTGCTTGGAAAAGACAGTATTTTTACGAAAACCAATTTAACATAGTTCAACAAAAATGATGTATCGAAAAAAACACATTTAACAAACCCTTGAACTAATTCCGTCAAAACATAAGCTTCGGCCACCTAAATCTGCTTGAACATTGGTAGAACATTCTACATTTTGTATTCTATACAACCGAAGTTTTACCTACGGGCAAAATATGGCCTGCAGCTGTCTGATTCCAAATGTGAACTTCGAACGATTGTGGTGTGTTATTTTTGTGCAGAGGTGAATTTCTTCACGACCTTGGAACCCCTAGAGGCTGAGATCGCTTTAACCCCTCGGTATCAGCATACTTTCGAGCACTCGCCTGGGAAGACCATGTTTGTTGGCAGCCTTGCCAAGCTCCGGGTTAAAATTTTTAGGCCTACATGCAATCAGGTCTACATACGAGGCCTCGAAATGCTGATGGAATGCTGATCCGTGATTGGCTGTCCAGTTTATTATCCCTCCCAGTCGAGGTCGAGCCTCAAGTGCAAACTATCGGTCGTTCCCGTGGCCCAGACGAGGTCGACACGGCCATCTCAGCCCACGTCGCCGTCCCCAAGGTAAACAAGCCAGACAGGACAGAGTAAGGACGGACACTTATCTCCAGTGAGTCAACAACGACCCGGCCGCCGGACGGAGGAGGGACTGGAGCGATTGACATTCTTGTGTATCTAACGGTAATCAATGGTGAAGCACTCGAAACTTTGAAACTCTTCGAGCGGCTCCAGCTAAGTGTATCTTCCAGCAGCGTCGTGTGTCGAACCACGACGCCGTGCAGATGGCGTGGAGAGGATGGGGTCTCTGATCAGACATTATATATCTGTTTGCGCTTCGAGCGCCGGCAAGTTTTATTGGTATCTGCTAGCGCGACAGTTATCACTTCTAGTTGACGCGTGGTCCCCCAGAGTGCGCTCGAAGATGCGTCGTGTTGCAAGCTTGTCTTGTTTATCGCTCGGAAGCACGCGTCACGTCCCTGCCAACTCATCACTCATGTCGCCAAACAGTTTAGTGCCCCGTTATAGCACGCGCGCTGTCAGGCGAGATGACAGCTGGGCATCGTGACACGGGGGAGGGGGGTACGTGGGTCCACCGGGCCGAGCGATCACGTATCAGCGACAGCAGCGCCCCACGCACGGCCACGTGGCACTTTTTGCTACGTGTCGTCGACACGGGGCCATCACGCGTGAGGTGACCGAGTCGACGCTTGTGTCACGACGATATGCGTGCTTCAAACAGAACATACGAGACAACCGCAGAATCAGATGAGAGTGTTCTTTCATTTGTCCTTTATTTATTTATTTTTCTATGATAACCTATTCTCTTATGATTCTTTCGGAACCTTCGAAGAGGATAAATGTTCATAGAAAAAGAAAAGTTAGAAGTATGAGCAAAGTTAACAGGGCAGATTCGCAGACACCTAACAGTGTATCTGGATTTATTGTGAACATTTCAATGAAAATATCGTTAATAAAAAATAAATACAGTGATTTGCTGCCAAACATTTAGCTGGTGCAGGCTCGGTTATCAAAGGTACTACCGAGGCGAATGTAAGTGACGAGTGATCATCGCCATCGTGCAGAACATCGAGTAGCTCGTTGACAACAAGCTAAGATTTAGTCTCCTTATGGTGTCCATGGCCTCCTTTAAACCCTCACGGACCTCGCACTCCATCAACCTCGCTTAGAGGTGTTTGCCCAGCGGCGAGCCGAACGGGGGGAGACAGGGGTTCGATTCCCGTGCGAGCTCAACTTTCTGATTGAGGTTTTATTGAGGCGCTTCGGGGGCTGCCAAACGCCGCCGCAAACATTTGCCACTCGGCGAAAACTTTTCGGTGAAGAAGGGGAGCACGTCGCGCGACGGCCGGAGGGAAGAACAGGGCTGCTTTTGATACTCCTCCCAGACGCCGACGCGCGACGCTGATCGGCGTCGCGCGTTGACTTACTCGCACTCGGCTGGTCTCATATCCTGTCTTGTCCCCCCCCCCACCCCCCAAGGCAGCACGGCGCGCTCCAGCCGTGGGTCGTAACTCCTAATACACTCGCGGCGTCGGTAGCGGCGTCTCGAGAGCGACGCTCTAAGCGGGCTTTGCTCGGGATCGACGTGGCTCTGCGCCGAGTGCTAGGCGTCGCGACGCTGTGAATTCGATCTGAGCGACCGACGGGGGGGCGTGATGTGACCGGCGTCGATGTTGGCGGGATTTCGCGGGGTTTTGGTTTCGTGCGATGATGAAGGGGGGGGGGGGGGGCGTTTGTCGAGCTCAGAGGACATCTCGTTCAAGAACCCAGTAAATATCTGAACTCGATATCCCGATTTCGAGAAATCACTCGAAGTGAAACACTTCAAAGTTCGATAAAATTCCCATCTGAAGTTGCTATCTAATACCGACCAGAAGCTGCTGACAGAATCGAATCCAATCATGACAATTAATTTCAAAACATGTCAAAGTGCTGAGTCTGACGCTAGCAAGGCACGCTCAGCTTACCTAACTTACCGATAGCTTACCTAAAGTGAAGGACCAACACCACTGTCTTACTCAAAATAGGGAAAATCTAAGAAAAAATCCTCATAAATTCCTAAATTCATCAGACAATTTAGGCATAGACATATTTAATAGGCTTCCAGAAATAATTAAAAATGCACCAACTCTATCTGATTTTATAAAACGACTAAACATTGTATTAATTGACAAGGCGTGTTAAAGTATAAATGAGTTATTTAGCAGCCTCTAATAATTGTATTTAGTTAATTTTGTTATTTTTACACGGATTGTGTTTGTGTTATTTTTAGTTTCTGTTAGATTGGTAGACTTTTAGATTTTAAGACAAAATGTTCTGACAGGCACGATTGTATTTATTATTTGTATTATATTATACTAATTGAAACAACTCTCAAGATGTCTGTACGCCAGCATTCTTATGTAATGGTTTTCTAAGACAATACATATTATCTATCTATCTATCCATCTCAAGCTTGTTTTGCCATATAATACGTAGGTGACATAGCACTGAATAAGCTCTAATTTAACACTAATTAACCAATAATTAGTGTTAAATACACAAGAGTCAGGTCCACTGATTCCCAAAACAGACTTTGCTTCGCATTGCAACGCTTGACCGTCCCATACACCGCTGCTGTCTTCACTCGTTAGTTTCACCGCTCATCATCCAGCACGTGACCAACCTTGCCCGCCCCGCAGTGGCCCGCACCTGGCCCGCACTGGCCCGCACTGGCCCGCACTGGCCCGCACTGGCCCGCACGGGCCCGCGCCTGGCCCGCACCTGACCCGCACCTGACCCGCACCTGTCCCGCACTGTCCCGCATCTGTCCCGCACTGTCCCGCATCTGTCCCGCACCTGTCCCGCACCTGTCCCGCACCTGACCCGCACCTGACCCGCACCTGTCCCGCACCTGTCCCGCACCTGTCACCACCTGTCCCGCACCTGACCCGCACTGTCCCGCACTGTCCCGCATCTGTCCCGCATCTGTCCCGCATCTGTCCCACACCTGTCCCACACCTGTCCCGCACCTGACCCGCACTGTCCCGCACTGTCCCGCATCTGTCCCGCATCTGACCCGCACCTGACCCGCACTGTCCCGCACCTGTCCTGCACTGTCCCGCATTAGCCCGCACTGGCCCGTACTGCGTGTTAATCCCCCACCCCTAGTTAGCGACGGGCGCTTGTTCGCCGCGGGTTAATTGCGGCCGCGCTCTGTGTTGCCATCGCAACGCCCCCCCCCCCCCCCCACCCCACCATCACCCCACCACCTGGAGTGGTGGGAGCATCCCTAATTAATAGCCGACTCGGCTGGGACCTCATGGCTAATGTAAGACGCTAGAATGGAATGCCAGAGGTCAAGATCAGGAGCGTTGGGACTCAGTCCTGGATGCGGACAGCCATGTGTGTGTACTGAAGGTTACAATTAGGCTCTGTATTCCCCCAACCCTCTCCGCTCTCTCCGCTCAGAGCGCTCAGAGCGCTCAGAGCGGACAGAGCGGACAGAGCGGACGGAGCGCTCAGAGCGGACAGAGTGGACGGAGCGCTCAGAGCGCTCAGAGCGCTCAGAGCGGACAGAGCGCTCGGAGCGCTCAGAGCGGACAGAGCGCTCAGAGCGCTCAGAGCGCTCGAGCTTGTTTTGCCATATAATTATTTGGCATAGCATTATGCCATTAGCAATATACCAATTATGGCATAGCAATTATTGTTTTGCCATAGCAAGGGACGTTAGGTTAGGTTCAGTTAGGTTCGCTAGCTAGGGACGCTAGCTAGGGACGCTAGCTAGGGACGCTAGCTAGGGACGCTAGGGATGCTAGCTAGGGACGCAAGCTGGGGACGCTAGCTAGGGACGCTAGGGACGCTAGCTAGGGACGCTAGCAAGGGACGCTAGCTAAGGACGCTAGCTAGGGACGCTAGCTAGGGACGCTAGCTAGGGACGCTAGCTAATGACGCTAGCTAGGGACGCTAGCAAGGGACGCTAAATAGGGACGCTAGGGACGCTAGGGACGCTAGCTAGGGACGCTAGCAAGGGACGCTAGCTAGGGACGCTAGCTAGAGACGCTAGCTAGGGACGCTAGGGACGCTAGCCAGGGACGCTAGCTAGGGACGCTAGCTAGGGACGCTAGGGACGCTAGCTAGGGACGCTAGCTAGGGACGCTAGGGACGCTAGCTAGGGACGCTAGCTAGGGACGCTAGCTAGGGACGCTAGCTAGGGACGCTAGCTGGGGACGCTAGGGACTTTAGCTAGGGACGCTAGCTAGGGACGCTAGGGACGCTAGGGACGCTAGTCATGTGTAACTGGTCATGTGTATGATGGTCACCCATCCAATACCTGACCCAGCACAGTTTTGCTTAACTTTCATCCCTCCAACCTCTCTCCCGAACAGAACTGGTCATGTGTAAGATGGTCACCCATCCAATACCAGACCCAGCGCAGTGTTGCTTAACTTTCATCCCTCCAACCTCTCTCCCGAACAGAACTGGTCATGTGTATGATGGTCACCCATCCAATACCTGACTCAGCGCAGTGTTGCTTAACTTTCATCCCTCCAACCTCTCTCCCGAACAGAACTGGTCATGTGTATGATGGTCACCCATCCTATACCTGACCCAGCGCAGTGTTGCTTTACTTTCATCCCTCCAACCTCTCTCCCGAACAGAACTGGTCATGTGTATGATGGTCACCCATCCAATACCTGACCCAGCGCAGTGTTGCTTAACTTTCATCCCTCCAACCTCTCTCCCGAACAGAACTGGTCATGTGTATGATGGTCACCCATCCAATACCTGACCCAGCACAGTGTTGCTTAACTTTCATCCCTCCAACTTCTCTCCCGAACAGAACTGGTCATGTGTATGATGGTCACCCACCCAATACCTGACTCAGCGCAGTGTTGCTTAACTTTCATCCCTCCAACCTCTCTCCCGAACAGAACTGGTCATGTGTATGATGGGGACGCAAGGGACGCTAGCAAGATGGAGAATATCAAGTTTGTAATCAATCTGTCACTGAGCTAAACACAGTTTGTCAAATTTGATCGAATTCAAGAAACTATTGGAATCATTGGCATCGTCCGCCTCGGTCACGCCTCGAGATAGGATTCTGTTCACACCACAAATGTACTTGATATTATTTATCTCATAAAGCCCTGAAAATAACGTTACCGCGTATAACGTACTGAGATGAAAGAGCAACCAAGCTTAGATAAGATCTTGTTTTAATTGCAAACGCTTGCAATGCGCGGAGTATTTTATTATTATCAACACTAAAACCGTTTTTAAAATTGATGTTAAACTATCGCCAAACGGAGCATCAAATACACTAAAATCGTCTCAAAAACCCAGTGTCCAAGTAGCTCAATTGGTTTGAGCAACAACCGCGACAGGTGGAGATCGGGGTTCGAGTACTCGTTTGGGCATCAATTTTTGAGACGATTATAGTGTTGATAATAATAATAAAACATGTTGGTAAGACGAAGGGGTTCAGAGCTGGTAGATGATGGTGGAGGTGAAAACGGTTTTGCTCTGTTGATTAGGTTTTTTGGTCCTAAAAAGGACCGCGTCGGTGGTCGACGTTTCGCCAGCGTTGGCGCTGACATTATCAAGAAACCTAATCAACAGAGCAAAACCGTTTTCACCTACACCAAAAAACATGTTCTTTCTTGGACACAAATAAGAATCCTAAAAACTCTCATCCCAAGCTCACCGGGCACTCTTAGAAACCAAAACAAAGCGCATGTTCACGCATGTTCACGCATGTTCCACACATTTGCACTTGAGAGCATCTTTCACATTGCGTTTGGCTACAACACCGTTAGCATAGCATCGCAGCACGCTTTGCCACCGACCCACTCGTCACGTCGTGTATAGATCGGAATCCACGCGGTCGTGCAAGGACCACTACTCTCGGTGGCAGCGGCCGGGGGTTCGCTACTTTGTCACCGCTCGTCCATCCAGTGTAGCCAACAGATGAAAGGAATATCGGCCGGGTAGAGTGCAGCCTGCCAGCATTATCGGCTTTCATGTCACCCCCCTTAACAAGCAGCTCTATCCATCACGCCTCACCGCACGGCGCTCCTGTCGGAACATCTTGTACAACTTGCACCTCGCGGTCCTCGCTTGTCAATTCATGCGTGTTTACATGCCACGCGGCACAAGGATTCTGTTCCCGCGAGGTCGGGTAGCACTTCATAATAAGAGGGCCCACATGCTGGCACGAGTCATACTTTATACACGAGACCGTGACGCAGCGGAGCGAACTCTTGTTCCAAGCGTTCATTTTTTTAGATTGAGCCTCGACCATTTCGATTACACCCCGTTGGTAGTTTCGTCTCGCTCGCTCTGCAGCGCCAGCTCTATACTTCTCTCTCACTCTACAGGAAAAACATGCCGGCAAACGATTTGAAAACCCATCGCGATCCAGTGTTGCCACACTGATGCCTTGCAACGCAATCTAGCCTGAACGCCTGCAAAGTGTATTCACTATTCAATCCAATTCCAATTCAGTCTGGCAATATTGACAACAATGGATTGCAGAGTCAAACAGAGGAAACAAATATCATTGCACATTGATACGTGGCAGACGCGTTTACAATTGGCTTTGTCCACGCGGCGATCAACGCTTGCGCCAGCCGCGATGCGATATTAAAATACTAATTTAAAAAAAGAAGTGAATGAAAATGTGAAACGTGACTCTGTGGATACTCATCGCATAAGCCAGAGTTGATAAACTGCGTGGTTTGAATTAATAACCCGCACATTTGCGAGAACAAATGTTGAAACTCGCTAAAAACACACAACGAGTTTACACACAAAACAATCGCCTGTCGCTGCGAGCACAATGAGCATGAATTGATATATTACACCCCGTGTGCAGTGGGCTGCGAACCACCGCCCCCTCGTTCTAGATCGTATCTCAGCGCCGTGCAACGATGCCACTTTGTTAAACACCAGACAGATATCCTCGTCTCATCTCACCGCCCGCTTGTTCGTTCAAGAGCAGGTGTGTGCTTAGCAAGGCTGTGCACGGCGGGGTGGGTGACTCGGTTCCTCCTCCGCTGCTCGCTTTGTCTCAGAAGATTGCTTGTCGCATAGATTTGTAATATAAGGGGGCCGTGCTTTCTTGTCAGTTCGTGCACAACGAAGATGATCATTATATTGCTACGTGGCGCTAGTTTCAGCATTTCAAGGTCATGTCACTTTCTAGCGTCAGTTGGATTGCATTGAGTCAAACTTATAAAGCAGGGTTGCAAACTGTGGTATTATTTATTTATTTATTTATTTGTGGTGTTTAACGATGCACTGTTTTGACCACGTGCCATGTGGCACTGGTCTAATGGCGTCGGTGAATGCGTGGATGATGCTGAGGATGATGATGAACCTAACCTAGCCTAGAAAGGGAGGAGGAGAAATCCGGTGCCGGCACGTAGCCTTCTCCTGTTGAAGACCAAGGGGACCACCGGCTTAACGTCCCTTCCGAAGGACGGTACAACGCGAACAACAGGATTCCTCCACAAATCCATGCTGTCGAGAGGTTGATAAGCAAGGCGAGTGATGTTGCTGTACTAACTGTCATCCCTCCAACCTCTCTCCCGAACAGAACTGGTCATGTGTATGATGGTCATCCATCTAATACCTGACCCAGCGCAGTGTTTCTTAACTTTCATCCCTCCAACCTCTCTCCCAAACAGAACTGGTCATGTGTATGATGGCCACCCATCCAATACCTGACCCAGCGCAGTGTTGCTTAACTTTCATCCCTCCAACCTCTCTCCCGAACAGAACTGGTCATGTGTATGATGGCCACCCATCCAATACCTGACCCAGCGCAGTGTTGCTTAACTTTCATCCATCCAACCTCTCTCCCGAACAGAACTGGTCATGTGTATGATGGTCACCCATCCAATACCTGACCCAGCGCAGTGTTGCTTAACTTTCATCCCTCCAACCTCTCTCCCGAACAGAACTGGTCATGTGTATGATGGTCACCCATCCGATACCTGACCCAGCGCAGTGTTGCTTAACTTTCATCCCTCCAACCTCTCTCCCGAATAGAACTGGTCGTGTGTATGATGGTCACCCATCCAATACCTGACCCAGCGCAGTGTTGCTTAACTTTCATCCCTCCAACAACTCTCCCAAACAGAACTGGTCGTGTGTATGATGGTCACCCATCCAATACCTGACTCAGCGCAGTGTTGCTTAACTTCAGTGATCTAACGAGGACCGGTGTTTCCAACACGCCAAACCGTACGGTGCAAACTATGGTACCCGAGATATCTATATTAGTTGTCGAAAATTTCGTGTATTTGCATTTCAAAGATGCCAACTTGACTCGGAGAATGTTGAGGCAACAAAGATGGCCGCTATTGAGTCCAACTTCCAGCTGCCGCAGCTTGAGAATGCCGAGTGCCATGAAGGCATAAATTGGAAGACGTTGTACGAACTACCTCCTTGTCTCTGAGTGGTAGTGGTAATTGGTGGTCAGATAGTTGTTGGATCGACCACAGGACGTCGCCAGCGTCAGATGTTATCGACTTGATTTACACGTATTGTCACAGATAGTATTGTTGGAACTTTGCAAGATAAAAACAATAAATAACGGTTTATCGAGAAGACTGTGTGTTTGCTTACATGCACTTGTTAACAGTGTAACAGAACTTCACCAAATCAACAGGAAGTGGAGCTCGAATTGATGCTCAAACGGGGACTCGAACCCCGATCTCCACCTGTCGCGGGTGTTGCTCTGACCCATTGAGCTACCTGGACACTGGCTTTTTGAGACGATTTCAGTGTATTTGATGAGAATGATGGATCTAATAAAATACCCCGCGCAATGCAAGCGTTTGCAATTTAAATAAGATTTCATCTAAAAAAACTCTAGAACTTAGCGCGTCAATTATCAACAGGTTAAGTTGAATTTAAGTTGTCTGAATTTCCCCGAATGATTAAGTCTGGAGAACTAAGGCGACATGAGTGACAAAAGTTACTCAAACTTTCAAAAACCTCGGAAACCAAGAAACCTTCCAGCGAAAAAGACCTGTTTCTTCGACGACATGAACAAAGCTTTCGATTTTATGAAGCACAGATGATGAGCTAAACACTTCCAACTCAAGACCAGTGCAGGGCTAAGAATCACTAACACCGGCGTTCCCCAGGGGACAGTGCTAGGCCCGTTACATTATATTATTTACATGAATTTTCTTCGTGAACACATAACACTTGGAATAGTAACCACCTGCAAGGATGATAGCGTAGCCCGATGATTTGAAGAAGCCATCAACGACATGACCCAGTGGTGCAATAATGCCGGCCTTGCATAATTAACCAGACGAAAACAACATTCATACATTTTCATACAAAACAAAACAAACAGCGCACCATTGTTGCTGCTGAAGCGTGGATGAAGCCGAGGATGTAAAGTTCATGGGAATAATGTTTGACGAAAAGATGAAATGGGATTCACATGTTAATTGAGTCTGCAGGAAGATTGCCTCGTGTCCATACCTCTTCAGAAATCTCATCGAACGGTTTGGCGTGTAGCAGACCATCAAAGTTAAGCAACACTGCGCTGAGTCAGGTATTGGATGGGTGATCATCATACACATGACCAGTTCTGTTCGGGAGAGAGGTTGGAGGGATGAAAGTTAGTACAGCAACTTCACTCGCCTTGCTTATCAACCTCTCGACAGCATGGATTTGTGGAGGAATCCTGTTGTTCGCGTTGTACCGTCCTTCGGAAGGGATGTTAAGCCGGTGGTCCCCTTGGTGCTCTTCGACAGGAGTAGGCTACGTGTCGGCATCGGGTTTCCCCTCCTCCCTTCTAGACTAGGTTAGGTTCATCATCATCCACTCATTCACCGACGCCATTAGACCAGTGTCACATGACCAGATGTCAAAACATTGCGTCGTTAAACACCACAAATAAATCAAGCAGAAATCTCCGACCGATAGTACGCAGAGAGACTCGACAAACAGCCCACTTCAAACTGGTTTACCCATATATCCACGACGGCATCATCTTCTGGGGCACACAGAGTTTTCCTCTTCAGAAGAGGGTAATTCGTGCCATGGTCGTAGACCTTTATCCAGTGGTTATTTTGTGCGTACGCTCACGCATCTTTTCTTACAATAGTGCACGTTGATCACTCATTCCGGGAAAAGTTTGGTCTACTCTGCATTTAAATTCAAGAAACACACGTTATTTTTACGTGTTGGTGAAATATTTTATTTGGAAATGGCATTCAACAGAACGTAGGTACATTCACAGAATCTTATCATTCTGAAAAATAAATGCCGAATACACAAGCTCATAATTATGACAACGCAAAGCGATAGCAAGACTAAGCTTAGCTAAGCTCAGGCAACGCTAGCCTTTGTCAGGCAGCGCCGACAAAGCATAGCGAGAGTATAGAAATTGTTTCAATGTTTTTCAACATCAGGCACGGCTTCCTTGTTCCCCCCAAGAAAACACACGATCTAGAACAGCACCTGAATTCAATTGAGAGCGCACCCAACTCTTTCATTACAAATTAACCACAGGCTTTAACTAACAGTTGTAGATTTTAACAATGCCGTCAAGTTTGATCTACCAGACTGTTTTATATGCTCTATTACATGGGACTTACGTGACAACTAATAACCACCACGATACGAGAAGAGCAGTTCCTGTCATCCAGTTCACCAGCTACCAGCGTACCTCAAGATGAAAAGAACTCGGAATTCAGAATTTAAACACTGGCTGAAAATGCATCTTTAAAGTTACTGTCTCTGCCAAACAAAAGATCACTTTTCATGTAACTGACAGGTATTTTTAAGACAACAAACTAAAATAATAATAAGTAAATTAAAAGAAATGGTTAGCATTCGGCAGCAGAATAAATATGAATCTGTATTTTATTACCACAAATACTCATACCGTCTCAACAATTGATTGCCAAACGGGGACTCAAACCCCGATCTCCAAAACGAATTGGTCAAAGCAACACCCGCAAAGAAACGTCTGCTTGGGAAGCAAGTATCTGCATTCTGCTAGCAGTATCTCAGAAGCTGTGCTTTCAGGAGTGAATTTCATGCAAGAGGGATCTCAAGACGCCGCTAAAATCCTTCTCAACAGCCGACTTCGGAGGCTCCATCACGGGAGGTGATGCTGTAAATATGATCTTCATGGATGAATGCAAACAACCCATGCAGTCAAAAACAAACCCCATCCCACTCCAACCAACCACCGAGCTTGTTCTACCCTTGACTGATCACCGTTTACACTCGATGGACCGCCGACGCCGTCGTCATCGCTGCGTCGTCATCGTCGGCGTCGTCGGAGCATGAAAATTAAATATCGATTGCTCGTCCATGTTACATAGGGTGGGAGGGGGGGAGGGGGGGGGGGGCGACGATGTCACTTGATTAGCGGCGACGTCGATGTCGACGACGCCGCGACGCGTCGGGCTAATTAAGCAGTTTTTCAATCGCTTTTCGCGCCCATCGATTAGCGTCGGCGTCGCGTGACGCTGACGTCACGCACGTCGCGTCGCTTGCTGACGTCACGTCACGGAAATTGAGTGCCTTTTTTGGCAGCGTTTATGTTTTTTTTTTTTTTTACCATAGGCTTTTTCAGGTCATTTGAAAATGCCGTGTCGGTAAGTGGTTTCTGTACCGGAAGCCGCCATTTACCGTGGGTGGAGATTAGTTGACGGCTGGCACAGAGATGGCGTTCATTTATAGTGCATTTTGAAATCTAGATGGCGTTGAATTTAAACGTCATGTCATTTAATACGCGTCCACAGCAAATATCCACCGAGCAGACCAGAGTCGAAGAAAAACAAAAACTATTTCAACTGGGTTTTGAATGCTAAGTGAAGAACAACTAAATTTCCCAACGTTTCGTAACTTGTACCTGTTACTTTATCAAGGGTAAGAGCAGTTCTGACAATTTTCCGATAACAAAAGAACCGCACAAAATTATAACAATTGCCAAGTTCAAGCTTCCTAAATATATCTTAATAAAATAATCAGGGTCAATAACTCAAAAACTAATGTATTTTGTAATTTCTAAAATAAAATCCCGAACAAATTGGCGTTTTATTCGTGTATGCGGATAAAAAAGCCAATTTTCGAGGTTGTCTTTACGTTATGTGATATGCAATCAACATTTTAAAAGCCGAACAAAGGCAGGCAAATAATCCAGACGAACCGTGCATTGTTATCAGCGCCTTCTAGTTTAGTTCTAGCTAATTAATTTGTATGTGGAAGACTAATTCTCACCCTCCACGTTTAGACCGATAGACCAACACGTGAACTTGAACGTACCACCCGTGCAACAAACAGAGTCAATGTATACTGTGTTTGGTGAGGGGGCAGGGGGGGCAGGGGGGGGGGGGGGGGGGGGGGGGGGCGGGGGGGCAAGGGGGGGCGGAGGGGACAGAATTAGCATTTTCATGTTCACTATCGTTTTACTGGGGCGTTTTAACACCAAACAATTGTCTGTGCGAATACATACATAATATTTTAAACTAATCCCGTTTGAAAGCGAACCGGAAACAGGCAATCCATGAACACCTCGGCAGGGTATTTAATAGCCAATAGAAACTTATTTGACTCCAACTTAGCACCCGTACCAACCCCTAGAGACTTGGGTGCTTGGGCCACCACAGCAAGAGTGCGGTAAGACGCAGTTCGCCACTGCCGTGCGGTGCGTGCTGATCTCCCCACTCACATCTCCCCTAATATGGACCGAACCATGGACCGAACACCGGTCCTCATGAGATCACCGAAGTTAAGCAACACTGCGCTGAGTCAGGTATTGGATGGGTGACCATTATACACATGACCAGTTCTGTTCGGGAGAGTGGTTGGAGGGATGAAAGTTAAGCAACACTGCGCTAGGTCAGGTATTGGATGGGTGACCATCATACACACGACCAGTTCTGTTCAGGAGAGAGGTTGGAGGGATGAAAGTTAAGCAACACTGCGCTAGGTCAGGTATTGGATGGGTGACCATCATACACATGACCAGTTCTGTTCAGGAGAGAGGTTGGAGGGATGAAAGTTAAGCAACACTGCGCTAGGTCAGGTATTGGATGGGTGACCATCATACACATGACCAGTTCTGTTCGGGAGAGTGGTTGGAGGGATGAAAGTTAAGCAACACTGCGCTGAGTCAGGTATTGGATGAGTGACCATCATACACATGACCAGTTCTGTTCAGGAGAGAGGTTGGAGGGATGAAAGTTAAGCAACACTGCGCTAGGTCAGGTATTGGATGGGTGACCATCATACACATGACCAGTTCTGTTCAGGAGAGAGGTTGGAGGGATGAAAGTTAAGCAACACTGCGCTAGGTCAGGTATTGGATGGGTGACCATCATACACATGACCAGTTCTGTTCGGGAGAGTGGTTGGAGGGATGAAAGTTAAGCAACACTGCGCTGGGTCAGGTATTGGATGGGTGACCATCATACACATGACCAGTTCTGTTTGGGAGTGAGGTTGGAGGGATGAAAGTTAGTACAGCAACTTCACTCGCCTTGCTTATCAACCTCTCGACAGCATGGATTTGTGGAGGAATCCTGTTGTTCGCGTTGTACCGTCCTTCGGAAGGGACGTTAAGCCGGTGGTCCCCTTGGTCTTCGACAGGAGTAGGCTACGTGCCGGCACCGGGTTTCCCCTCCTTCCTTCTAGACTAGGTTATGTTCATCATCATCCACTCATTCACCGACGCCATTAGACCAGTGCCACATGGCACGTTGTCAAAACAGTGCGTCGTTAAACACCACAAATCAATCAAGCAATCACCTTACAACGGGACAACGCAGAGTTTCTTCTGTAAGATAAGATGGGAAGGGGAGGGGGTAGATGCTTGATCATCGTCACACATTGGAGATCGACTTTCGGTCTAAACATTATATTAACCAACTTGGCTGATTTCCCCAAGATTTTTTGCTGTGACATTTTCATTTGATTAAAAAAATGAGGAAAACAACAATAAAATCTGTCAAAAGTGAAGAAATATAAAGTGAATTTATTCACGCTATTCTAGCGGTCGATTTTCCCGAGAAACATCGGAAGGGTGAAGTTTATCCGAAGCTTCAAGCCGCGACTTCGCGAAGCATGAAGCACTGCTTCACGCGTCCAGTTATTTGTGGTCTCCGTGCATCTCGTAATATCCACCGGCCGGGTAGTGTCTGGGATTACCATACGCTTAATATTGTCCCAACGTAGCCGACACCGACGCCGACGCCGACGCCGACGGTGCGAGGAGGCGTCGTGTTCGGCGTCGCCAAGGCGTCGTTTCTCTTTGCGACGTCGCGAGACGTGCCGAGAAGGACGGGCACATCTCTACACGACTTGAAAGCTGATTATAAATCGAGTGTTATTGCAATAAAAAGGGGAGGGGGAACTTCTGCGAAATACCCTGATATTATCAAACATGGACATCTACAGTAGTTTTGCTAGCAAAGGCTGTACCGTCTGCCCAACCCTGCCCACTCCTGCCATCCCCTGCCCACCCCTGCCCACCCCCTGCCCACCCCCTGCTTATCACTCACATAGATATTACACTTCCATCAAAAGATTTCCGCCGCGTTGCCGCCCACCCCCCCCCCCCCCCCAACCACGGCCGCTGCGAACGCGAGAAATATAATTAAAACATGTAAATTTTCGCAGCGCTGACCCCCCCCCCCCCCCCTCCCTCCCTCGCCCACCCACCCCTTCACCGGCTGCTTTGGGCGGATAATGAGTAATTTACGACGTTAAAAATATTTTTATTCGTCGTCGCGTCCCGTTGTGGGTTGAGCGTGTCGCGTTGAGTTTATAGGTTAGATCAGAGAGGCTGTAATAATGTTAAACAGTTGAGTGTGCAGGTTCTAGGTAGAGACAGAACGTTCATGTTAAACAGTTGAGTGTGCAGGTTCTAGGTAGAGACAGAACGTTAATGTTAAACCGTTGAGTGTGCAGGTTCTAGGTAGAGACAGAACGTTAATGTTAAACCGTTGAGTGTGCAGGTTCTAGGTAGAGACAGAACGTTAATGTTAAACCGTTGAGTGTGCAGGTTCTAGGTAGAGACAGAACGTTCATGTTAAACAGTTGAGTGTGCAGGTTCTAGGTAGAGACAGAACGTTAACGTTAATGACCCAGCGCAGTGTTGCTTAACTTTTCTCCCTCCAACCTCTCTTCCGAACAGAACTGGTCATGTGTATGATGGTTACCCATCCAATACCTGACCCGGCGCAGTGTTGCTTAACTTCCATCCCTCCAACCTCTCTTCCGAACAGAACTGGTCATGTGTATGATGGTCACCCATCCAATACCTGACCCGGCGCAGTGTTGCTTAGCTTCGGTAGTCTGCTACACTCCAACCGTTCGTATGCTCTTGTCAAGATGGGCAAGATTAATATTTAATATACCGGTAAGCGTCTTGAATCAAGTATTTTTTTATCTCTTGACAGAAAAAGGTATTTCTTAAGCTCTGTTATATTTGCTAAGACACAAAGTACTGACCCTTTTGTAGCGCTAACTGTGACCTAGAATATAACACTTGAGACCAAATCCGCCATCTTGCTTGAAAGTCGTTGATCCACGAAGCTACTAGAGGTCGCGGCGATCGCTTTTTGTCATTGCACGCAACTAAGTTTGATATCGCGACACTCGACCCCCCACAGTGCCGTGCTCGGCGACAAGAAGCGGTCTGGGTTTACGCATGTAGGCTACGGCAATAACACTATGTCTTTATTATTACCTCCTTCTACCACCACATGCTTGCGTTACATCGGATACGTTCAGTGGGTGGTGGGCGGTGGGCGGTGGGTCGAGAGCCCGAAGCGACATCATTCACTTACCGTACCCCGAGACCGAGGCCCAGAGACGCACTCTCTCTCACAGCGTAGGGAGCTGACCGACCTCACATTCCTTTACAAACTTCTCGATAACAATATCGACATCCGTAGATTGCTATCTAAAATCTGCTTTGCAATACCATCCAGGCAAACTCATAATCACCATCCTTTCAGACCGCCAAAGAGTAGGATTGATATTCACAAGCACGGATGCATCAAAAGACTAATGACTGCCTACAATAGAATTACAACAACCTGCGCTGACATCGACATCCTTTCAGACTTCTTCATGACTTACATAACCCAACTTAAACACCAAGATCAAACAGCTGGCCATGAAAACTTGGAAATATATCAATTACCAACTGCATTATCTTGTGTTACCTCTCAATTGTAGCTTACGTTTGTAAATAAACCCTATGCGGACAATTCCTGTGACTTTTGATTCTGGTTATGAAGTTTTGGATGCAGGTCATAGCAGATGTTGATTAAGTGCAAGATTTGGCATCATTAGGCTTCGCAAACTGTTAGAAAGCTTGATGAAATCTGATTTAAATTGCAAACGCTTGCAATGCGCTGGGTATTTTATTATTATAAACACTAATAACCGTCTCAAAAAGTTGATGTCTCAAGGGAGTTCGTCAAACTCACGGAACTAGGGCTTGTTAAGTATCTGTTTCGGAGAACGCTTGAGGGTTGGAAGTTGGTCCAAATCTTCGTCTGAACATCTCAATCAACATCTTGAATGTGAATTAGCGTTGTATAATATCGTATAGCGCCATGCGATTAACATTTCTAACGAGGCATCCAACCAGACGTACGTTAACTTGTAGTTTCAATGGATGAAGGGGTACAGTGGGTGTATAGTGAGTCTGATGGTTTGCAAGGGTTCCTGGAACTTAGCGCCATGACAAGGTAGTATTATAGGGTGGCCGTTGAGAGGCATGGGTGTAAGATGCACCCAGTAAAAGAGGACAATGCTGAAGTGAATGTTTTGAAACTGCTTTTTGGATGAAATCTTATTTAAATTACAAACGCTTGCAATGCGTGGGGTATTTTATTATTATCAACACTATTACCGTCTCAAAAATGTATGTCCTAACGGGGACTCGAACCCCGATCTCTTACTGAAACAGGTGTTCCCGTTTGGGCATTAATTTTTGAGACGGTTATAGTGTTTTTATATAGTAAAAATCTTTTTGGTTCTTAATTTTTGGCTAGCCTTTATTTCGACGAGGTTGACACTGAGAAAACAGCTGGTGGTCGCTGCTTATCAACCATCAGGATGAAGTTTTGTAATTGCCCCTTGCTTCTCCTTGCACATGTTATAAACTACAGGCTTGCAGACAGGTCGGGTCGGGTCGGGTCGGGTCGGGTCGGGTCCAGCACCTAGAGCGACGGCTCAGAAATGGGTTCGATTCCCCGATTTTGAAATTATTTCTGAAGGAATTTGTCTTTGTACAATAAAACGATACACATTCCTTTCGGAAGGTCGCTGGGCCATCGGGTGCTACGTGACAAAGTAACACAGAGGCCGTGCTGCTCTGCATTTCAAGATGGAGCTCTTCACCGATGATGGAGACTCAGATTTCAACGACAATAAATTACCTGCAAATAACCTGTTAGGCTCTTGCTTAACAGTGCGTCGTTAAACACGATCGACGAAAATTCAAGGTCGATTGGTTGATTTAGGTTAGCGTTGAAGAGAGAAACGGAAACCCGGTGCTGGCACGTAGTCTACACCTGTCAAAAAGTTGGGAACAACAGGATTCCTACTCAAATCTATGCTGTCGACAGGTTGACAAGCAAGGCGAAGTAGATTGTTTACCAACTATTATCCCAACAAACTTCTCTCCTAAATGGAAATGTGTCAGATGGTCACCCATCCAACACCTGATCCAGCGCAGTGTTGCTTAACTTTCATCCCTCCAACCTCTCTCCCGAACAGAACTGGTCATGTGTATGATGGTCACCCATTCAATACCTGACCCAGCGCAGTGTTGCTTAACTTTCATCCCTCCAACCTCTCTCCCGAACAGAACTGGTCATGTGTATGATGGTCACCCATCCAACACCTGATCCAGCGCAGTGTTGCTTAACTTTCTCCCTCCAACCTCTTTCCCGAACAGAACTGGTCATGTGTATGATGGTCACCCATCCAATACCTGACCCAGCGCAGTGTTGCTGAACTTTCATCCCTCCAACCTCTCTCCCGAACAGAACTGGTCATGTGTATGATGGTCACCCATCCAACACCTGACCCAGCGCAGTGTTGCTGAACTTTCATCCCTCCAACCTCTCTCCCGAACAGAACTGGTCATGTGTATGATGGTCACCCATCCAACACCTGATCCAGCGCAGTGTTGCTTAACTTTCATCCCTCCAACCTCTCTCCCGAATAAAACTGGTCATGTGTATGATGGTCACCCATCCAATACCTGACCCAGCGCAGTGTTGCTTAACGTCTCAGTGGAAAGTTTCTCCACGCCTGTCACGTCTCGACCTGAGCAGACCTGGAATCGATTCCCGCTCGCGCAACCCGACGCCGAGTGACGTGTCGATGAAACGCTGCTGACGTCGCGCGTCCACTAATAAAACGACGCCAGCGTCGGTCCTTTCAGCGTCGAGACGCCGACGCCGACGGAGTGTGTTGACTTACGAGCGACGGGAGGACGCCGTCGTAGCTAAACTGCCGCGGGCCGGAATTGCTTGTCGGGACAATGAGGATTTTTTTATTAGTACTTTCCTTTGAAGGCGCAGCGATGGGTTCTTGGGTGAAAGTGTTTGTGCTGTAGAATGAATGGGGGTTGTGTGGAGGGGGGTTGTGTGGAGGGGGGTTGCGTGGAGTGGTGGGGGGGGAGGGGGGGGGCGTCGGTTCTTATATCAGCCGTTATGGGCCACCGTCACAAGGCGCACGTGGGCCGGTGAATTGGTTTAATACCGAGCTGACAGATTTACAGTTCCCGACAAAATACGACCCGGCGCGTACAAACCGGCGATCGAACGATTTGTTGTGACGTATCGTTTACTGATTGGTTGGGCGAGAAAACATACGCTCTAAAACATACGCTCTAAAACATACGCTCTAAAACATACGCTCTAAACCCATTGTGACTGTGAGTATTCACAGCCTCTTGGTTCTACTCCTTGGAGATCCGTCATTCTCATCAAATACACTAAAATTGTCTCAAAAACCATATGTTCAAGTAGCTCAATTAGTTAGAGCAACACCTCCGACAGTTGGAGACCGGGGTCCAAGTAGCTCAATTGGTTAGAGCAACACCCGTGACAGGTGGAGATCGGGGTCCAAGTAGCTCAATTGGTTAGAGCAACACCCGCGACAGGTGGAGATCGGGGTCCAAGTAGCTCAATTGGTTAGAGCAACACCCGTGACAGGTGGAGATCGGGGTCCAAGTAGCTCAATTGGTTAGAGCAACACCCGCGACAGGTGGAGATCGGGGTCCAAGTAGCTCAATTGGTTAGAGCAACACCCGTGACAGGTAAAGATCGGGGTCCAAGTAGCTCAATTGGATAGAGCAACACCCGTGACAGGTGGAGATCGGGGTCCAAGTAGCTCAATTGGTTAGAGCAACACCCGCGACAGGTGGAGATCGGGGTCCAAGTAGCTCAATTGGTTAGAGCAACACCCGCGACAGGTGGTGATCGGGGTCCTAGTTGCTCAATTGGTTAGAGCAACACCCACGACAGGTGGAGATCGGGGTCTAAGTAGCTCAATTGGTTAGAGCAACACCCGCGACAGGTGGTGATCGGGGTCCAAGTAGCTCAATTGGTTAGAGCAACACCCGCGACAGGTGGAGATCGGGGTCCAAGTAGCTCAATTGGTTAGAGCAACACCCGCGACAGGTGGAGATCAGGGTCCAAGTAGCTCAATTGGTTAGAGCAACACCCGCGACAGGTGGAGATCGGGGTTAAGGTCCCCGTTTGGGCATCAATTTTTGAGACGGTTGTCGTGTTTGTAATAAGAACATATGAAGTGCGAGATTCAAATCACCCGCTTACAAAGAAACACTAATAATTGGACAAATCCTTGTTTTAAGTGCTAGAATTGTTTTTGACAGACAATTATTTCAAGTTAAGTGATATTATCGGGCAATGACAACGACTGCTAGTAATCAAGAATAAAAACAAGCTCTGGTTAGCGGATCTCATCTTCCAGTTAATGGTATAAATTATTAAACTCAGGAAGCAAACGAACAAAAAGTAACGAACCAAAATATGCTTTTTAAAAAAATACCTGAAGCTATCTCAAGCTTGTTTTGCCATATAATTCGTAGGTGACATAGCACTGAATAAGCACTAATTTAACACTAATTAACCAATAATTAGTGTTTAGTACACAAGAGTCAGGTCCACTGATTCCCAAAACAGACTTTGCTTTGCATTGCAACGCTTGACCGTCCCATACACCGCTGCTGTCTTCACTCGTTAGTTTCACCGCTCATCATCCAGCACGTGACCAACCTTGCCCGCCCCGCAGTGGCCCGCACTGGCCTGCACCTGTCCCGCACTGGCCCGCACTGGCCCGCACTGGTCCGCACTGGCCCGCACTGGCCCGCACTGGCCCGCACTGGCCCGCACTTGCCCGCACCTGGCCCGCACCTGGCCCGCACTGGCCCGCACCTGGCCCGCACTGGCCCGCACTGGCCCGCACTGGCCCGCACTGGCCCGCACTGGTCCGCACTGGCTCGCATTAGCCCGCATTGGCCCGTACTGCGTGATAATCCCCCACCCCTAGTTAGCGACGGGCGCTTGTTCGCCGCGGGTTAATTGCGGCCGCGCTCTGTGTTGCAATCGCAACGCCCCCCCCCCCCCACCACCACCTGGAGTGGTGGGCGCATCCCTAATTAATAGCCGACTCGGCTGGGACCTCATGGCTGGTGTAAGACGCTAGAATGGAATGCCAGAGGTCAAGATCAGGAGCGTTGGGACTCAGTCCTGGATGCGGACAGCCATGTGTGTGTACTGAAGGTTACAATTAGGCTCTGTATTCCCCCACCCCTCTCCGCTCTCTCCGCTCAGAGCGCTCAGAGCGGACAGAGCGCTCTGAGCGGACAGAGCGGACAGAGCGGACAGAGCGGACAGAGCGGACAGAGCGGACAGAGCGGACAGAGCGGACAGAGCGGACAGAGCGGACAGAGCGGACAGAGCGGACAGAGCGGATAGAGCGCTCAGAGCGGACAGAGCGGACAGAGCGGACAGAGCGGACAGAGCGGACAGAGCGGACAGGGTCAGAGCGGTGGGTTGCGGCGTGAGGAGATGCGTTTTACTTTGCAACTTCACAAAAGCAAAATAAGCCCGTGCAGTTCACTGGTACATGACTTTGAGTCATGGTCTAGACCACGAGGTGATCGACCAACATCTTGTTCCATCTCTCGCGGCAGATTAAAGAAGGCTGTGACTCACGACGTTGCTCGGGAAATTGATTTCCCTGTTAGCGGCGTCGGCACGAAGCGATCTTCGACCCACAAGTGCATCGCACGACGGCGTCCAATTAGCGGCGCCGACGCCACGCATTACATATGTAGAGAGGCGGCGTCGGTGCGGCGTCGGTGCGGCGTTGGTGCGCGCGCACTCCACTGTAGGGGTCGGAGGGATCTTTTATCTTGCTAATGAATGTTTAATTTCCATCCGTCTGCTCGACGCTTCGTTAACAGCACCGGCACTCCATCACGGCGTCGCTTTCACGTGCCGGAGCCGACGCCGGCGTAGCTATTACGCCCGGCGGCGGCGGCGGCGGCGGCGGCGGCGGCGGCGTCGCTCATCAATGCCGTGGCTTGTTTCGTGTTTGCAGCGAAATAATAACATCTTATTTGCGACGCTAAAGTTCCGAGGCGCGAAAAGTTTGGCCGCGTGTCTTTCAGCTCTAGCCTCTCTACGGGGAACAATGAGCGACGCGGCTCCTTTGTTTTCACGCCGCGTACCAAGAAAATAGGAACAGCCGAACTTCCGTCTTCGGTCACGGTCCATTTGCAAACTTTCTGCCTCTGCTCTACCCCCCCCCCCCCCCCCTCCCCACCCCCTCCCCCATGCCAGCTCTGCCCCCTGGCGGCTGGTAAACCTTGGACCCCGCAAAGCAAACTTCCCTCTGAATTTTCACGGGGTCCATTCAGAGCAAACGTCCGAGCCAAGCTGCACGACTGGACCAAAACGCCGCAACTCGACAAATTTACTCTAGAGTCGACTCGCCGACCTTTATCTGGGGTGTGGGGGGGGGGGGGGGGGTGTGGGGAGATTGACTTGGTGTACCCGTATTCACGTGCATGGCGGTGTCCTTTGAGATAACCAACAAGTCTGAAGCGTCAGGCAGCTTTTGTCAATGGACTCAAGAAGCGTGAAACAAACTGGAATGTTCTGCAATGTTTTGCGGAATCATTCCTTTAATTAATGAAAGTGTAATTAATCCTGTCAGACTGATGACCTAAGCCGAGAAATTACCGCCCTTAAAAACCATGGGTCTGAGATTTCAATCGGCGCAAATATCGGCGCAAATATGCATCGGTTTCGATGAAATCTTAATTGAATTGCAAACGCTTGCAATGTGCGGGGTATTTTATTATTATCAACACTATAACCGTCTCAAAAATTGATGCCCAAACGTTTTGTTGTGTTGGAAACACTGGTTCTCGTGAGATCACCGAAGTTAAGCAACACTGTGCTGAGTCAGGTATTGGATGGGTGACCATCATACACATGACCAGTTCTGTTCGAGAGAGGTTGGAGGGATGCAAGTTAAGTAACACTGCGCTGGGTCAGGTATTGGATGGGTGACCATCATACACATGACCAGTTCTGTTCGGGAGAGAGGTTGGAGGGATGAAAGTTAAGTAACACTGCGCTGGGTCAGGTATTGGATGGGTGACCATCATACACATGACCAGTTCTGTTCGGGAGAGAGGTTAGAGGGATGAAAGTTAGTACAGCAACTTCACTCGCCTTGCTTATCAACCTCTCGACAGCATGGATTTGTGGAGGAATCCTGTTGTTCGCGTTGTACCGTTCTTCGGAAGGGACGTTAAGCCGGTGGTCCCCTTGGGGTGACTGCATAACAGCACCGGGTTTTCTCGCTTCTCTTTTAAGATAGGCTTTATTTACATATCTTTGGTTTAGGTCCTTTCTTTTTACCCGCTCATCCAACCAGTTCCAAATGACCCGCTTTGATAAGAATGCGTCGTTAAACATCACAAATCAATCGATAACTAAATGTAAAGTCAAAACTCTCCGAGTAAGTGTTAGATCTTTGTCCTCTGTATTCCTAGTTGCAAGTCTGCATGAATGGTAGCTCAGAGTAGCACTTTCTGCGAATCTTGGTCGAGACGTTACGGTCTTGACGCAGAGAAAGTACCGCGGTCAACGCCCAGAGGCGAGCAGGTCCGACAAAATCTAGATCACCAATTAGTTTTATGCAAGTTCAAATTACTCGTTTTATTACTTCATGTACATTGGGGGTGTAGCTCAGATGGTAGAGCGCTCGCTTAGCATGTGAGAGGTACCGGGATCAATGCCCGGCACCTCCAAATTTTTGTTTTTCTTAGATTTTAGGAATGTAAAAAAATTTGGTTTTCACTTTGCACTTTTGAAAACAAAAGAAGTTTGGCAATTTGTTGTTAGGTTAAATTGGGAGCAGTGATTGACATTAATTAAACGTTGCTATGGGGCCCTGTCAGTGTTATTCTTGTAAGGGTGGCATTTCTGCAAGTGGTACAGAAGAGCCTGTTGAAAGAACAAAAGTTTCAGCGACCCACGAAATGATATTTAACTAATGCACCGTACAGAATATAATCCTGTTGTTCGCGTTGTACCGTCCTTCGGAAGGGATGTTAAGCCGGTGGTCCCCTTGGTCTTCAACAGGGGTAGGCTTTTACCAATACTGCTTTCCACTTCTCCCTTCTAGGCTAGGTTAGGTTCATCATCATCCACTCATCCACCGACGCCATTAGACCAGTGCCACATGGCCAGATGTCAAAACAGTGCGTCGTTAAACACCACAAATAAATAAAAATCGATGCCTATTTTTTTGCATCAATTTTTGAGACGGTTACAGTGTTGATAATAATAAAATGTATCGGTAATGCTTTCATCTTCACAACGGTTCTTCGAGGTATGACTCTACTTTTCTCGCGTTTGCGCCGAAGCTTTTGACAGTGTCACCTCATGGACGCGTTACGTCACTAACAACATCGCTTCTTCCGGTCACAGATCCACATCAACCTCGGCGCCGGTGAGACTGAAGTGGCGTCCCCCAAGGGTCTGCGCTTGGACGATGCGCAGTGGCACGATGTGGTCATCGAGCGTCGCGACGCTGCGTTCTCGCTCACCCTCGACGTCGTCCACGAGGTCAAGTGAGTATTACGAGGGCATTCCTCGAAGCCCTGACGCTATTTGACACGGTTTTAATTGGCAGATCATTGCGTCGTTAAACAGCAGCCGCTTTATAGCGTTTAAAAGCTTTTTTCAGGTTTAAAAATCGTTGAAGAGGCGTTTCTCAAGCGTCTTACAGCGTTCAAAAGGCGTTTTTCACTGTTTGATAGTTTTGAAAAGGCGTTCTAAAGCGATTTAATGCGACCGTCACCATGGCGACGTTGCTCTTGAGTAACATGATATACCAGATAGGACAGATAGGAAGGAAGAACAGGTTGGTGAAGAACCATCAGAGCCATCAAACCAAGAACAAACAGAAGATCTTCGCTAATTGCTTACTTCATCCCAAGCCTCGCTGTTGGGTCTAATGCTGGACTTCTGAATTTGTAGATACAAGTTCTGAAAAGTAGGAGGCTTCTAAAATGTGTGTGATATTTCCATGTGCACCAAAACAATGTTTAAATCTGGTAAATGACAGTACATTGAGTCCTATTATTCTGCTTCGTGTCCATCGTAGTTGTTCCCCTGCCATTGTTGGCGCTAGCAGCGCTGCGGCATTGCTTGGTAACACTTGGTGAATTCTTCTTGGTGGTAGGGAGAATCTCCCGGGTCGCTTCTTCGAGCTCAACATCCACTACGGACTATTCTTGGGCGGCCAAGGCGACTTCTCTGAACTGTTCCTAGGTCATCTCGAGAGCCTGCGAGGATGTCTGGCCGACGTAAGTACTGGAGCACGCAGGCCACTTTGATTATTGGAACCGAAATATAATCAAAAATTGTCGTTTTTTCTTTATTCACATAATTGGTTAGTTAGTAAAAACTCCAATTTGTTCGGGATTTTATTTCAGAAAATACAAAATACGTCCGTTTTTGATTTATTGAACCTGATTATTTTATTGAGATGCATTTAGGATCAAGGACTTGTTTGGGCATCAATTTTTGAGACGGTTATAGTGTTGACAATAATAAAATTTAGGAAGCTTGAACTTTGTAATTGTTATAATTTCTTGTGGCTTTTTTGTTATCGGAAAATTGTCAGGACTGCTCTTACCCTTGATAAAGTAACAGGTACAAGTTACGAAACGTTGGGAAATTTAGTTGTTCTTCACTTAGCATTGAAAACCCAGTTAAAATAGTTTTTGTTAATTGGGATACAGTTTGGCTTGGTGGTAACGTTGGAAGGAAGGTAGGAGGGATGGGATTGACCGCAGAGAGCCTATTTGCACCTTGGCTACTTATCTCTCGGCAGCAGCTTCTCTTTGAAATGTTATCATGATTTCATCTCCATCTAATGTGCAGTTACATGTTCGCCAAGTACGTATCCACAGTCATCCACTTTGTAGCATTTCCCTCAGTCGCAGAAAGCAAGGCTTACTCTGACATTTACTATGATTATCATCGCTGCAATGAAAACATTTCGACGAAATAAGATGGGTTCGTTTTCTTTACAGTTGCTTAACAAGCTGTTTTGACTTTCAAATTAGAAGAAAGCACAAAACTTAATTAATATAAGGGGGGAAACCTCCAAGAATAATGGCCGTTTATCTCTCAGAGTATTCTTTGGAAAGTTTAGAACGACCCGATCAAAGAACCGTTGATCTTAAAAAGATGACGGTTGCCATGGCCAGATTCAGGGATTAGAAGCCAAAGGCGCCATCTTGAGAGTCCTTGATTTTAAGTTCTTTCAAATTTGCACAGTTTATCTAGTATTTAAATCAGTCCAGGTTATTTGAGATCAGCTGGCTGGATCCAATGCTCTATCCAGGTTATTTGAGATCAGCTGGCTGGATCCTATGCTCTATCCAGGTTATTTGAGATCAGCTGACTGGATCCTATGCTCTATCCAGGTTATTTGAGATCAGCTGGCTGGATCCTATGCTCTATCCAGGTTATTTGAGATCAGCTGGCTGGATCCTATGCTCTATCCAGGTTATTTGAGATCAGCTGACTGGATCCTATGCTCTATCCAGGTTATTTGAGATCAGCTGGCTGGATCCAATGCTCTATCCAGGCTATTTGAGATCAGCTGGCTGAATCCTATGTTCTATCCAGGTTATTTGAGATCAGCTGGCTGGATCCTATGCTCTATCCAGGTTATTTGAGATCAGCTGGCTGGATCCTATGCTCTATCCAGGTTATTTGAGATCAGCTGGCTGGATCCTATGCTCTATCCAGGTTATTTGAGATCAGCTGACTGGATCCTATGCTCTATCCAGGTTATTTGAGATCAGCTGGCTGGATCCTATGCTCTATCCAGGTTATTTGAGATCAGCTGGCTGGATCCTATGCTCTATCCAGGTTATTTGAGATCAGCTGACTGGATCCTATGCTCTATCCAGGTTATTTAAGATCAGCTGGCTGGATCCAATGCTCTATCCAGGCTATTTGAGATCAGCTGGCTGAATCCTATGTTCTATCCAGGTTATTTGAGATCAGCTGGCGGGATCCTATGCTCTATCCAGGTTATTTGAGATCAGCTGGCTGGATCCTATGCTCTATCCAGGTTATTTGAGATCAGCTGGCTGGATCCTATGCTCTATCCAGCTTATTTGAGATCAGCTGGCTGGATCCTATGCTCTATCCAGGTTATTTGAGATCAGCTGGCTGGATCCTATGCTCTATCCAGGTTATTTGAGATCAGCTGACTGGATCCTATGCTCTATCCAGGTTATTTGAGATCAGCTGGCTGGATCCTATGCTCTATCTAAGTTATTTGAGATCAGCTGGCTGGATCCCATGCACTATCCAGGTTATTTGAGATCAGCTGGCTGGATCCAATGCTCTATCCAGGCTATTTGAGATCAGCTGGCTGAATCCTATGTTCTATCCAGGTTATTTGAGATCAGCTGGCTGGATCCTATGCTCTATCCAGGTTATTTGAGATCAGCTGGCTGGATCCTATGCTCTATCCAGGTTATTTGAGATCAGCTGGCTGGATCCTATGTTCTATCCAGGTTATTTGAGATCAGCTGGCTGGATCCTATGCTCTATCTAGGTTATTTGAGATCAGCTGGCTGGATCCAATACTCTATCCAGGTTATTTGAGATCAGCTGGCTGGATCCAATGCTCTATCCAGGTTATTTGAGATCAGCTGGCTGGATCCTATGCTCTATCCAGGTTATTTGAGATCAGCTGGCTGGATCCTATGCTCTATCCAGGTTATTTGAGATCAGTTGGCTGGATCCAATGCTCTTTCCAGCTTATTTGAGATCAGCTGGCTGGATCCTATGCTCTATCCAGGTTATTTGAGATCAGCTGGCTGGATATTATGCTCTATCCAGGTTATTTGAGATCAGCTGACTGGATCCTATGCTCTATCCAGGTTATTTGAGATCAGCTGGCTGGATCCTATGCTCTATCTAAGTTATTTGAGATCAGCTGGCTGGATCCCATGCTCTATCCAGGTTATTTGAGATCAGCTGGCTGGATCCTATGCTCTATCTAGGTTATTTGAGATCAGCTGGCTGGATCCTATGCTCTATCCAGGTTATTTAAGATCAGCTGGCTGGATCCTATGTTCTATCCAGGTTATTTGAGATCAGCTGGCTGGATCCTATGCTCTATCTAGGTTATTTGAGATCAGCTGGCTGGATCCAATGCTCTATCCAGGTTATTTGAGATCAGCTGGCTGGATCCAATGCTCTATCCAGGTTATTTGAGATCAGCTGGCTGGATCCTATGCTCTATCCAGGTTATTTGAGATCAGCTGGCTGGATCCTATGCTCTATCCAGGTTATTTGAGATCAGTTGGCTGGATCCAATGCTCTTTCCAGCTTATTTGAGATCAGCTGGCTAGATCCTATGCTCTATCCAGGTTATTTGAGATCAGCTGGCTGGATCCTATGCTCTATCCAGGTTATTTGAGATCAGCTGACTGGATCCTATGCTCTATCCAGGTTATTTGAGATCAGCTGGCTGGATCCTATGCTCTATCTAAGTTATTTGAGATCAGCTGGCTGGATCCCATGCTCTATCCAGGTTATTTGAGATCAGCTGGCTGGATCCTATGCTCTATCTAGGTTATTTGAGATCAGCTGGCTGGAACCTATGCTCTATCCAGGTTATTTAAGATCAGCTGGCTGGATCCCATGCTCTATCCAGGTTATTTGAGATCAGCTGGCTGGATCCCATGCTCTATCCAGGTTATTTGAGATATGGCACCAATAAAGTAGGTCAGAAGGTACGTTAGAGACCTTGACGCCTGGGTCACCGCCTTGCAGGTGCATTACAACGGCGTGGACGTGTTGGCGCGTGCGCGGGAACGCCAGGGGGCTGTGGATGTGGTCGGCGTGACGTGGAGCTGCGCAGCTGAGTTCGATGCGCTGCCCGCGCAGCCAATCAGCTTCGTGGAGGACGGCGCGTTTATAGCACTCCACAAGGCAGTGACGCGTACTGGCGCCAGGTGGCAGCTCGAGCTCAAGACGTACGCGCTCTTCGGCGTACTTTTGTACAACACGGGTGAGTTGGGAGACAAACAGACTTCCGAGAAAAAAATGCATCTTAGTGAGTTGTCAATGTGACTGGAGTCTTCTTATAAACCACTAGAGCTTGAGGTCGTTTTGAGTTAACGTTCTGTTTAATATTAACGTTCTGTCTCTACCTAGAACCTGCACACTCAACGGTTTAACATTAACGTTCTGTCTCTACCTATAACCTGCACACTCAACGGTTAAACATTAACGTTCTGTCTCTACCTAGAACCTGCACACTCAACGGTTTAACATAAACGTTCTGTCTCTACCTAGAACCTGCACACTCAACGGTTTAACATTAACGTTCTGTCTCTACCTAGAACCTGCACACTTAACGGTTTAACATTAACGTTCTGTCTCTACCTAGAACCTGCACACTCAACGGTTCAACATTAACGTTCTGTCTCTACCTAGAACCTGCACACTCAACGGTTTAACATTAACGTTCTGTCTCTACCAAGAACCTGCACACTCAACGGTTTAACATTAACGTTCTGTCTCTACCTAGAACCTGCACACTCAACGGTTAAACATTAACGTTCTGTCTCTACCTAGAACCTGCACACTCAACGGTTTAACATAAACGTTCTGTCTCTACCTAGAACCTGCACACTCAACGGTTTAACATTAACGTTCTGTCTCTACCTAGAACCTGCACACTTAACGGTTTAACATTAACGTTCTGTCTCTACCTAGAACCTGCACACTCAACGGTTTAACATTAACATTCTGTCTCTACCTAGAACCTGCACACTCAACGGTTTAACATTAACGTTCTGTCTCTACCTAGAACCTGCACACTCAACGGTTTAACATTAACGTTCTGTCTCTACCTAGAACCCGCACACTCAACGGTTTAACATTAACGTTCTGTCTCTACCTAGAACCTGCACACTCAACGGTTCAACATTAACGTGCTGTCTCTACCTAGAACCTGCACACTCAACGGTTTAACATTAACGTTCTGTTTCTACCTAGAACCTGCACACTCAACGGTTTAACATTAACGTTCTGTCTCTACCTAGAACCTGCACACTCAACGGTTTAACATTAACGTTCTGTCTCTACCTAGAACCTGCACACTCAACGGTTTAACATTAACGTTCTGTCTCTACCTAGAACCTGCACACTCAACGGTTTAACATTAACGTTCTGTCTCTACCTAGAACCTGCACACTCAACGGTTTAACATTAACGTTCTGTCTCTACCTAGAACCTGCACACTCAACGGTTTAACATTAACGTTCTGTCTCTACCTAGAACCTGCACACTCAACGGTTTAACATTAACGTTCTGTCTCTACCAAGAACCTGCACACTCAACGGTTTAACATTAATGTTCTGTCTCTACCTAGAACCTGCACACTCGTGGTCTTTCCTCGTTGACCTTGTACCTTAATGTGCGCAGGTCTGGCGTCTCGCTCCGACTTTGTCGCCGTCGAGTTGACCGATGGGCGCCTGCGCCTGGTCGTGGACAAGGGCGCAGGCGCAGTGCAGCTGCTGAGCGCACGCGCAGTCTCAGATGGGCGTTGGCACGCAGTCACCGTACAGTTCAATCCGACTTTCTTGGAGATCAACGTCGATGGTGGCGTTGCCAGCGCTAGGCTGCCGCACGGTGGGAATCGGTACCTCGATCTCGCTGACACGGCGTATGTCGGCGGCGTCGAACTCAACAAACGCGCAAGGGCGCGTGCGCAGGGCGTGTTGGCTGCCGACACCAGCTTCAAGGGGTGAGTGGTTTTATAGATATTTTTTTGAGTTAAACTACGCATTTTTTGTCATCTGGGCATGTGGCGCTGGTCTAATGGCGTCAGTGAATGAGTGGATTATAATGATCCTAACCTAGCCTAGAAGGGAGGGGGATAAACCCGGTGCCGCCACGTAGCCTTCTCCTGTCGAAGACCAAGGGGACCACCGGCTTAACGGCCCTTCCGAAGGACGGTACAACGCGAACAACAGGATTCCTCCACAAATCCATGCTGTCGAGAGGTTGATAAGCAAGGCGAGTGAAGTTGCTGTACTAACTCTTATCCCTCCAACCTCTCTCCCGAACAGAACTGGTCATGTGTATGATGGTCACCCATCCAATACCTGACCCAGCGCAGTGTTGCTTAACTTTCATCCCTCCAACCTCTCTCCCGAACAGAACTGGTCATGTGTATGATGGTCACCCATCCAATACCTGACCCAGCGCAGTGTTGCTTAACTTTCATCCCTCCAACCTCTCTCACGGACAGAACTGGTCATGTGTATGATGGTCACCCATCCAATACCTGACCCAGCGCAGTGTTGCTTAACTTTCATCCCTCCAACCTCTCTCCCGAACAGAACTGGTCATGTGTATAATGGTCATCCATCCAATACCTGACCCAGCGCAGTGTTGATTAACTTTCATCCCTACAACCTCTATCCCGAACAGAACTGGTCATGTGTATGATGGTCATCCATCTAATACCTGACCCAGCGCAGTATTGCTTAACTTTCATCCCTCCAACCTCTCTCCCAAACAGAACTGGTCATGTGTATGACGGTCACCCATCCAATACCTGACCTAACGCAGTGTTGCTTAGCTTTGGTGATCTCACGAGGACCGGTGTTACTAACATGCCAAACTGTTTGGTGGGTGAGTGGAGAATGCGTAGAAGCTCACGTGGCCACCTTAAGGCGAACTACGTAACATCTCTCAGTGACATTCTTCACAGCGGTGGTCGGTATTTGAACATCTTTGCAGACGTTGCAAGGCACCTGGCTAGAGGTATGCTAGCTGGCATGCACCGTTTCACTTCATCTTAAAGTGCAAAGGGAATGGAGTCCCCCAAGGGTCAGAATGGGGAATCCGTTATCGACTCTGGTTCCAGGCTAGGTCACGAGAAGCTGAGTGGAGCAAACGCCAATCGCAGCAACACGGCGTTGATTTGCTCTATTCGTCTGTTCTTAGGGACTTAAGCTAACAAAGGAAGAAAGGGAAATTCCTTTGGCTATGTTCCATTTTGATAAAATCTTATTTAAATTGCAAACGCCTGCAATGCGCGGGGTATTTTATTATTATGATCATTATAACCGTCTCAAAAATACACTTATATCGTCTCAAAAAGCCAGTGTCCAAGTAGCTCAATTGGTTAGAGCAACATCCGTGACAGGTGGAGATCGGGGTCCAAGTAGCTCAATTGGTTAGAGCAACATCCGTGACAGGTGGAGATCGGGGTCCAAGTAGCTCAATTGGTTAGAGCAACACCCGCGACAGGTGGAGATCGGGGTCCAACTAGCTCAATTGGTTAGAGCAACACCCGCGACAGGTGGAGATCAGGGTCCAAGTAGCTCAATTGGTTAGAACAACACCTGCGAAAGGTGGAGATCGGGGTCCGAGTAGCTCAATTGGTTAGAGCAACACCCGCGACAGGTGGAGATCGGGGTCCAAGTAGCTCAATTGGTTAGAGCAACATCCGTGACAGGTGGAGATCGGGGTCCAAGTAGCTCAATTGGTAAGAGCAACACCCGCGACAGGTGGAGATCGGGGTCCAACTAGCTCAATTGGTTAGAGCAACACCCGCGACAGGTGGAGATCGGGGTCCAAGTAGCTCAATTGGTTAGAACAACACCTGCGACAGGTGGAGATCGGGGTCCGAGTAGCTCAATTGGTTAGAGCAACACCCAAGACAGGTGGAGATCGGAGTCCAAGTAGCTCAATTGGTTAGAGCAACACCCGCGACAGGTGGAGATCGGAGTCCAAGTAGCTCAATTGGTTAGAGCAACACCCGTGACAGGTGGAGATCGGGGTCCGAGTTGCTCAATTGATTAGAGCAACACCCGCGACAGGTGGAGATCGGGGTCCAAGTAGCTCAATTGATTAGAGCAACACCCGTGACAGGTGGAGATCGGAGTCCAAGTAGCTCAATTGGTTAGAGCAACACCCGTGACAGGTGGAGATCGGGGTCCGAGTTGCTCAATTGATTAGAGCAACACCCGCGACAGGTGGAGATCGGGGTCCGAGTTGCTCAATTGATTAGAGCAACACCCGTGAAAGGTGGAGATCGGGGTCCAAAAAGCTCAATTGGTTAGAGCATCACCCACGCAAGGTGGAGATCAGGGTCCAAGTAGCTCAATTGATTAGAGCAACACCCGCGACAGGTGGAGATCGGGGTCCAAGTAGCTCAATTGGTTAGAGCAACACCCGCGATAGGTGAAGATCGGGGTCCAAGTAGCTCAATTGGTTAGAGCAACACCTGCGACTGGTGGAGATCAGGGTTCAAAAAGCTCAATTGGTTAGAGCAACACCCGCGACAGGTGGAGATCGGGGTCCAAGTAGCTCAATTGGTTAGAGCAACACCCGTGACAGGTGGAGATCGGGGTCCAAGTAGCTCAATTGGTTAGAGCAACACCCGCGACAGGTGGAGATCGGAGTCCAAGTAGCTCAATTGGTTAGAGCAACACCCGCGACAGGTGGAGATCGGGGTCCGAGTTGCTCAATTGATTAGAGCAACACCCGCGACAGGTGGAGATCGGGGTCCAAGTTGCTCAATTGATTAGAGCAACACCCGTGAAAGGTGGAGATCGGGGTCCAAGTAGCTCAATTGGTTAGAGCAACACCCGTAACAGGTGGAGATCGGGGTCCAAGTAGCTCAATTGGTTAGAGCAACACCCGCGACAGGTGGAGATCAGGGTCCAAGTAGCTTAATTGGTTAGAGCAACACCCGCGACAGGTGGAGATCGGGGTCCAAGTAGCTCAATTGGTTAGAGCAACACCCGTGAAAGGTGGAGATCGGGGTCCAAAAAGCTCAATTGGTTAGAGCATCACCCACGACAGGTGGAGATCAGGGTCCAAGTAGCTCAATTGGTTAGAGCAACACCCGCGACAGGTGGAGATCGGGGTCCAAGTAGCTCAATTGGTTAGAGCAACACCCGCGATAGGTGAAGATCGGGGTTCAAGTTGCTCAATTGGTTAGAGCAACACCCGTGAAAGGTGGAGATCGGGGTCCAAAAAGCTCAATTGGTTAGAGCATCACCCACGACAGGTGGAGATCGGGGTCCAAGTAGCTCAATTGGTTAGAGCAACACCCGCGACAGGTGGAGATCGGGGTCCAAGTAGCTCAATTGGTTAGAGCAACACCTGCGGCAGGTGGAGATCAGGGTCCAAGTAGCTCAATTGGTTAGAGCAACACCCGAGACAGGTGGAGATCGGTGTCCAAGTAGCTCAATTGGTTAGAGCAACACCCGCGACAGGTGGAGATCGGGGTCCAAGTAGCTCAATTGGTTAGAGCAACACCCGTGATAGGTGGAGATCGGGGTTCAAGTTGCTCAATTGGTTAGAGCAACAACCGTGACAGGTGGAGATCGGGGTCCAAGTAGCTCAATTGATTAGAGCAACACCTGCGACAGGTAGAGATCGGGGTCCAAGTAGCTCAATTGGTTAGAGCAACACCCGTGACAGGTGGAGATCGGGGTCCAAGTAGCTCAATTGGTTAGAGCAACACCCGCGACAGGTGGAGATCGGAGTCCAAGTAGCTCAATTGGTTAGAGCAACACCCGCGACAGGTGGAGATCGGGGTCCGAGTTGCTCAATTGATTAGAGCAACACCCGCGACAGGTGGAGATCGGGGTCCGAGTTGCTCAATTGATTAGAGCAACACCCGTGAAAGGTGGAGATCGGGGTCCAAGTAGCTCAATTGGTTAGAGCAACACCCGTAACAGGTGGAGATCGGGGTCCAAGTAGCTCAATTGGTTAGAGCAACACCCGCGACAGGTGGAGATCAGGGTCCAAGTAGCTTAATTGGTTAGAGCAACACCCGCGACAGGTGGAGATCGGGGTCCAAGTAGCTCAATTGGTTAGAGCAACACCCGTGAAAGGTGGAGATCGGGGTCCAAAAAGCTCAATTGGTTAGAGCATCACCCACGACAGGTGGAGATCAGGGTCCAAGTAGCTCAATTGGTTAGAGCAACACCCGCGACAGGTGGAGATCGGGGTCCAAGTAGCTCAATTGGTTAGAGCAACACCCGCGATAGGTGAAGATCGGGGTTCAAGTTGCTCAATTGGTTAGAGCAACACCCGTGAAAGGTGGAGATCGGGGTCCAAAAAGCTCAATTGGTTAGAGCATCACCCACGACAGGTGGAGATCGGGGTCCAAGTAGCTCAATTGGTTAGAGCAACACCCGCGACAGGTGGAGATCGGGGTCCAAGTAGCTCAATTGGTTAGAGCAACACCCGCGATAGGTGAAGATCGGGGTCCAAGTAGCTCAATTGGTTAGAGCAACACCTGCAACTGGTGGAGATCAGGGTTCAAAAAGCTCAATTGGTTAGAGCAACACCCGCGACAGGTGGAGATCGGGGTCCAAGTAGCTCAATTGGTTAGAGCAACACCCGTGACAGGTGGAGATCGGGGTCCAAGTAGCTCAATTGGTTAGAGCAACACCCGCGACAGGTGGAGATCGGAGTCCAAGTAGCTCAATTGGTTAGAGCAACACCCGCGACAGGTGGAGATCGAGGTCCGAGTTGCTCAATTGATTAGAGCAACACCCGCGACAGGTGGAGATCGGGGTCCAAGTTGCTCAATTGATTAGAGCAACACCCGTGAAAGGTGGAGATCGGGGTCCAAGTAGCTCAATTGGTTAGAGCAACACCCGTAACAGGTGGAGATCGGGGTCCAAGTAGCTCAATTGGTTAGAGCAACACCCGCGACAGGTGGAGATCAGGGTCCAAGTAGCTTAATTGGTTAGAGCAACACCCGCGACAGGTGGAGATCGGGGTCCAAGTAGCTCAATTGGTTAGAGCAACACCCGTGAAAGGTGGAGATCGGGGTCCAAAAAGCTCAATTGGTTAGAGCATCACCCACGACAGGTGGAGATCAGGGTCCAAGTAGCTCAATTGGTTAGAGCAACACCCGCGACAGGTGGAGATCGGGGTCCAAGTAGCTCAATTGGTTAGAGCAACACCCGCGATAGGTGAAGATCGGGGTTCAAGTTGCTCAATTGGTTAGAGCAACACCCGTGAAAGGTGGAGATCGGGGTCCAAAAAGCTCAATTGGTTAGAGCATCACCTACGACAGGTGGAGATCGGGGTCCAAGTAGCTCAATTGGTTAGAGCAACACCCGCGACAGGTGGAGATCGGGGTCCAAGTAGCTCAATTGGTTAGAGCAACACCTGCGGCAGGTGGAGATCAGGGTCCAAGTAGCTCAATTGGTTAGAGCAACACCCGAGACAGGTGGAGATCGGTGTCCAAGTAGCTCAATTGGTTAGAGCAACACCCGCGACAGGTGGAGATCGGGGTCCAAGTAGCTCAATTGGTTAGAGCAACACCCGTGATAGGTGGAGATCGGGGTTCAAGTTGCTCAATTGGTTAGAGCAACACCCGTGACAGGTGGAGATCGGGGTCCAAGTAGCTCAATTGATTAGAGCAACACCTGCGACAGGTAGAGATCGGGGTCCAAGTAGCTCAATTGGTTAGAGCAACACCCGTGACAGGTGGAGATCGGGGTCCAAGTAGCTCAATTGGTTAGAGCAACACCCGCGACAGGTGGAGATCGGAGTCCAAGTAGCTCAATTGGTTAGAGCAACACCCGCGACAGGTGGAGATCGGGGTCCGAGTTGCTCAATTGATTAGAGCAACACCCGCGACAGGTGGAGATCGGGGTCCGAGTTGCTCAATTGATTAGAGCAACACCCGTGAAAGGTGGAGATCGGGGTCCAAGTAGCTCAATTGGTTAGAGCAACACCCGTAACAGGTGGAGATCGGGGTCCAAGTAGCTCAATTGGTTAGAGCAACACCCGCGACAGGTGGAGATCAGGGTCCAAGTAGCTTAATTGGTTAGAGCAACACCCGCGACAGGTGGAGATCGGGGTCCAAGTAGCTCAATTGGTTAGAGCAACACCCGTGAAAGGTGGAGATCGGGGTCCAAAAAGCTCAATTGGTTAGAGCATCACCCACGACAGGTGGAGATCAGGGTCCAAGTAGCTCAATTGGTTAGAGCAACACCCGCGACAGGTGGAGATCGGGGTCCAAGTAGCTCAATTGGTTAGAGCAACACCCGCGATAGGTGAAGATCGGGGTTCAAGTTGCTCAATTGGTTAGAGCAACACCCGTGAAAGGTGGAGATCGGGGTCCAAAAAGCTCAATTGGTTAGAGCATCACCCACGACAGGTGGAGATCGGGGTCCAAGTAGCTCAATTGGTTAGAGCAACACCCGCGACAGGTGGAGATCGGGGTCCAAGTAGCTCAATTGGTTAGAGCAACACCTGCGGCAGGTGGAGATCAGGGTCCAAGTAGCTCAATTGGTTAGAGCAACACCCGAGACAGGTGGAGATCGGTGTCCAAGTAGCTCAATTGGTTAGAGCAACACCCGCGACAGGTGGAGATCGGGGTCCAAGTAGCTCAATTGGTTAGAGCAACACCCGTGATAGGTGGAGATCGGGGTTCAAGTTGCTCAATTGGTTAGAGCAACACCCGTGACAGGTGGAGATCGGGGTCCAAGTAGCTCAATTGATTAGAGCAACACCTGCGACAGGTAGAGATCGGGGTCCAAGTAGCTCAATTGGTTAGAGCAACACCCGTGAAAGGTGGAGATCGGGGTTCGAGTCCCCGTTTGGGCATCAATTTTTTAGACGGTTAAAGTGTTCCTAAAATAAAATGTTTCTTTTTACTCGGGGCATTTTGAAGGAGAGAGGAAATGACGTAGACATTGTTCAGGGTTGACTTCGCTAGAGACCTGTGTACTAACTTATGGACGTTGTTGACTTTGTTTGTGACCTCCCTGACACGGCAAGTTGCGGACATCGGTTCTGTCGGTCATTCTGAGTGTTATATACGTTGGCCTTCCATGATTCCAAACACTTGCCAACACAATGAATGTATGATGAACTTCGAGCGAATTAAAATTAGCTGCCATTCACCACCCAGCGCTATTAACTGCCAGTCTTTGTCATTGCCACGATCGCATGAAGTCAGTGGGAACTTTTACAACAATAATTACAAGGAAATAAAGCAACGTTCAGCTTTTTATTATTATCAACACTAAAATAGTCTCAAATAGTATGTGTCCAAGTAGCTCAATTGGTTAGAGCAACACCCGCGACAGGTGGAGATCTGGGTCCAAGTAGCTCAATTGGTTAGAGCAACACCCGCGACAGGTGGAGATCGGGGTCCAAGTAGCTCAATTGGTTAGAGCAACACCCGCGACAGGTAGAGATCGGGGTCCAAGTAGCTCAATTGGTTAGAGCAACACCCGCGACAGGTGGAGATCGGGGTCCAAGTAGCTTTATTGGTTAGAGCAACACCCGCGACAGGTGGAGATCGGGGTCCAAGTAGCTTTATTGGTTAGAGCAACACCCGCTACAGGTGGAGATCAGGGTTCGAGTAGCTCAATTGATTAGAGCAACACCCGCGACAGGTGGAGATCGGGGTCCAAGTAGCTTTATTGGTTAGAGCAACACCTGCGACAGGTGGAGATCGGGGTCCAAGTAGCTCAGTTGGTTAGAGCAACACCCGCGACAGGTGGATATCGGGGTCCAAGTAGCTCAATTGTTTAGAGCAACACCCGTGACAGGTGGAGATCGGGGTCCAAGTAGCTCAATTGGTTAGAGCAACACCCGTGACAGGTGGAGATCGGGGTCCAAGTAGCTCAATTGGTTAGAGCAACACCCGCGACAGGCGGAGATCGGGGTCCAAGTAGCTCAATTGGTTAGAGCAACATCCGTGACAGGTGGAGATCGGGGTTCGAGTCCCCGTTTGAGCAACAATTTTTGAGACGGTTCTAGTGTTGATAATAATAAAATACCCCGCGCATTGCAAGCGTTTGTAATTTAAATACAGCTTGAGTTAAAATGGTTGAAACCCCAACTTTCTAATGCGTCGTTAGTTTGGCAGCATGCACGAGGCAACAAAATGGCCGACACATGCGGTCACTTCCGGGTCTGAAGAGCGTTCATTGGCTCGCGTAGTGCTTCATCTGTCATCACGGCAACATGGAACTGCGTTGCGAGCTCCAGGCGTAGAAATTAATATCTGCACAAGATAAATAAACATTCAAATTTAATTCCGAGCTTTTGAACTTGCTCAAGTTTTCCGGAATGTAATCCACGTTGTCAACACAGAGAACTCGCGAGTCACGCATTCATTTGTTTACTTCTTTCTCGGCCTCTTGTAAACATATTGATCTGGTGACAGCAATCTGTCACTTTATTGTTTGTAATTCAAACAAGATTTAAAAAACCGTGTGTAGCTCTATCTTATTGATACGGCCGATATTTAAGCGTGACTACGTTCAACTACCGCGTAGGCACGTAGGTCAACTACAGTACTGACCATACTTCACATGCAAGTTTTACATCTCTCTTTATTTGGGTTGTGTTTTCATAACTAATTTACATGCTGAAGGACTTTACAGATTGGGATGGAAGTGTCATCTTGCGATATATATATTTCATTTTGCATAATTAGTCTAATGACGAGTGCTAAAAACGCCGCCTCCTCTCACGCCTCCAATATTTAGTTTATCAAAAATAAAAAAAAGTACTTCTAGAGAATTATCTGAACTATTGAATGATAATAAATCGCATTCTGTCCTTTGTTTCCTGTTGGCTGTAAGGCTTGTTACACATTTGCCAATTTTGTAGAGCAAATCCGTACATGCCTCCCTATATAATGCACTTTAACACGTAGTCACGTCAAAATGGCGTAGTCTAGGTTCATGGGACCAGGTGACGTCAGTCGGAGAATGAAATGTCGGCATCGTTGCAGCGTCGCCAAGTTTTGCTGCAGTTTTGTTTTAATAAACGACTCTTTGTTCAGCTGGACGTGACGTCCATCGCTGGTGACTAGAACCTGTCTCTCGAGATGATTGTGCACGTCTCAAGTCAAACTACAGAACAGAAGAATGGCGACTGCACTCTAAGTTGCTTTGATGGCTACATTGCCTCTGCCTTACACTATCAAAGATCGCTTCACAGTACATCGCCTCTGCCTTACACTATCAAAGATCGCTTCACAGTACATCGCCTCTGCCTTACACTATCAAAGATTGCTTCACAATACATCGCCTCTGCCTTACACTATCAAAGATCGCTTCACAATACATCGCCTCTGCCTTACACTATCAAAGATCGCTTCACACTTCATCGCCTCTACCTTACACTATCAAAGATTGCTTCACAATACATCGCCTCTGCCTTACACTATCAAAGATTGCTTCACAATACATCGCCTCTGCCTTACACTATCAAAGATCGCTTCACACTTCATCGCCTCTACCTTACACTATCAAAGATTGCTTCACAATACATCGCCTCTGCCTTACACTATCAAAGATTGCTTCACAATACATCGCCTCTGCCTTACACTATCAAAGATCGCTTCACACTTCATCGCCTCTGCCTTACACTATCAAAGATTGCTTCACAATACATCGCCTCTGCCTTACACTATCAAAGATTGCTTCACAATACATCGCCTCTGCCTTACACTATCAAAGATCGCTTCACACTTCATCGCCTCTGCCTTACACTATCAAAGATTGCTTCACACTACATCGCCTCTGCCTTACACTATCAAAGATCGCTTCACACTACATCGCCTCTGCCTTACACTATCAAAGATTGCTTCACAATACATCGACTCTTCCTTACACTATCAAAGATTGCGCAGCCCGTTGCAAGCAACAGGAATCTCTGATGTGCGGACATGCAAGGATTCATGCAAGGATCAACTATGTCGTGGATGTAGAATTCATTGTTCAGCTTTTCGGCTGGTATAATGCTGGCATGCTTGGTAGTTAGTTGGTTTGACATTCCAAGATGGAATCGAGAAGAGAGAGAGAGAGAGGCAGTAAAAAGACCGGCACGAAAGTAAGATTGTGACGATCAAAAACTCTGCCGTGACATGCAGATAGAGAAGAGCAGGTTGCATGCCCACTAGAAGTTAGTTTGCTAAATCTGCGATAGGGCTATCAATTTAGTCTAAGTGGGAGTAGGAATTGAATTAGATGCATGAGTTTCTCTGAGTTAGCTCTGGGAGGAGCATTTCCGTTAGAATGTCCACATGAGAGAGCAATGGTCGTACAGGTTATTACAAGTGCTATCTGGCGTCGGTCGTTGCAGTAAAGTGCGTCAGAATGGTATGACAGAAGCAATTGGTATGAGTTTACAGAGAATGTATAGTCAATCTCGCTAATTGTTGCGATTGTTGCAGGTGCATGAAGAACATGGTGGTGGAGGGCAAGCGGCTGGGCATTCCAGACGCACGCGTCACACAGGGAATTCTGCCCGACTGCGTGTGGGAATACCCGTGCGTAGAAGAACCGTGCGTCCCGGGAGGACAATGTCTGCAGCAAGGTACGTGTCCCAAGCCGACAGATGTCCCAAGCCGACAGATGTCCCAAGCCGACAGATGTCACTATGACAGATGTCACTGTGACAGATGTCACTGTGACAGATGTCACTGTGACAGATGTCACTGTGACAGATGTCACTGTGACAGATGTCACTGTGACAGATGTCACAGTGACAGATGTCACTATGACAGATGTCACTATGACAGATGTCACTGTGACAGATGTCACTATGACAGATGTCACTGTGACAGATGTCACTGTGACAGATGTCACTATGACAGATGTCACTGTGACAGATGTCACTATGACAGATGTCACTATGACAGATGTCACTGTGACAGATGTCACTGTGACAGATGTCACTATGACAGATGTCACTGTGACAGATGTCACTATGACAGATGTCACTGTGACAGATGTCACTATGACAGATGTCACTATGACAGATGTCACTATGACAGATGTCACTATGACAGATGTCACTGTGACAGATGTCACTATGACAGATGTCACTGTGACAGATGTCACTGTGACACCTGTCACTGTGACAGATGTCACTATGACAGATGTCACTGTGACAGATGTCACTGTGACAGATGTCACTGTGACAGATGTCACTGTGACAGATGTCACTATGACAGATGTCACTATGACAGATGTCACTATGACAGATGTCACTGTGACAGATGTCACTGTGACAGATGTCACTATGACAGATGTCACTGTGACAGATGTCACTATGACAGATGTCACTGTGACATCTGTCACAGTGACAGGTGTCACAGTGACATCTGTCACAGTGACATCTGTCATAGTGACATCTGTCACTATGACAGATGTCACTATGACAGATGTCACTGTGACAGATGTCACTGTGACAGATGTCACTATGACAGATGTCACTGTGACAGATGTCACTGTGACAGATGTCACTATGACAGATGTCACTATGACAGATGTCACTATGACAGGTGTCACTGTGACAGATGTCACTATGACAGATGTCACTGTGACAGATGTCACTGTGACAGATGTCACTATGACAGATGTCACTGTGACAGATGTCACTGTGACAGATGTCACTATGACAGATGTCACTGTCAGATGTCAGATGTCAGATGTCAGAGCTTGCCCTAGAGTTCCTGTCACAGTGACACCTGTCACAGTGACATCTGTCATAGTGACATCTGTCACAGTGACATCTGTCATAGTGACATCTGTCACAGTGACATCTGTCATAGTGACATCTGTCACAGTGACATCTGTCATAGTGACAGGTGTCACTGTGACAGGAACTCTAGGGCAAGCTCCTTGTTTTTGCTTATGACTGGTGGCGACTTGTGATGGAAACCATCCAATATAACCTTTAATCCGCACATAAGTCTCTTGTTTGATCTTAACTTCGAGCAGACTTTTTGTAAAGTTCATTTTTTTAGAACTAGCCAGCAGCGTCAAATGGGATAAGTGAGGGAAAGGGTGGAAGGAGGTGGTTGGGTACAATCTTCTGTTCTTAGTCAGTAAGAAATCAGGTCCTATCGTCCTACGTGGCTCAGAACGAAGTGGCCGTGTCACACATCTTTGACCTTAACGCAATAAATTACCTCGTCGTCGCTCTGTCAGAAGCCGGCTCTCGGGGCAAGAAGTCGCACTCGGTCTCTCAGGAGTTGTCTACTGCAAGACAAGACTCTTGAAAGATAAAACTTAGACCTGGTTTCGCGATACTGGATTTCCTCGGCTAAAAACCACTCAAAGATCTTGCAGCCGAGCGTGCGGCACGGGCGATGGCGGGTCGAGTGCTTTTAAGTGAAAAGAAGCAAAGATTTTTAAATCACGCACTTCATGCAGCCATGATGAAGTAAAGAGCTGCACAATGTAGACTTGCATTGCATTGAATGGCTCTGAGACTTTTCAAAGGCGATCAATTAAATATCAACAGCAACGGTTAAAGGATATTTATTTAATTATTTCTTTTAGAAACCAGTCTTTTTGAAGTGTTAAATCGTGGCATCATTAGCATTAAGTGCCCAAGTTCAAATGTGGTTCACAGAATAACAAACTGGGGGCTGCCAGCTGCGTGCCAAGACAGTATGGCCAACTACTAAAACCCAACATTACATACCAACCCAGAGCTAACACAATCATAAAGCAAAAGACTACATCCACTAGCTTCATGGCACAGAAATTAGTATCCACATCTGACCACTTCACGTTGTGTGTTGAGCGCAGGCGTGAACGCCTTCCGCTGCGAGTGTGCACAGCCGCTGTGCGTCAAGCCAGACTACTCGGCCAACTACTCGTTGTACTCGAAGCCGTCGCTGCCGCACGGCCTTGAGATGCTGTCACTGTCACCTCTACAGGTCGGTACCAGACAGAGATAAAGTTCTCAACCCCAGCTGTACACATCCATGCTAGCACCATGCCCTATACCTTGACACACATGTCCCTGGCTCTCATTGAAGATGCCAACCCAGCTGTACACATCCATGCTTGCACCATGCCCTATACCTTGACACACATGTCCCTGGCTCCCATTGAAGATGCCAACCCAGCTGTACACATCCATGCTTGCACCAAGCCCTATACCTTGACACACATGTCCCTGGCTCCCATTGAAGATGCCAACCCAGCTGTACACATCCATGCTTGCACCATGTCCTATACCTTGACACACATGTCCCTGGCTCCCATTGAAGATGCCAACCCAGCTGTACACATCCATGCTTGCACCAAGCCCTATACCTTGACACACATGTCCCTGGCTCCCATTGAAGATGTCAACCCAGCTGTACACATCCATGCTTGCACCATGCCCTATACCTTGGCTCACATGTCCCTGGCTCCCATTGAAGATGTCAACCCAGCTGTACACATCCATGCTTGCACCATGCCCTATACCTTGACACACATGTCCCTGGCTCCCATTGAAGATGTCAACCCAGCTGTACACATCCATGCTTGCACTATGCCCTATACCTTGACACACATGTCCCTGGCTCCCATTGAAGATGCCAACCCAGCTGTACACATCCATGCTTGCACCATGCCCTATACCTTGACACACATGTCCCTGGCTCCCATTGAAGATGTCAACCCAGCTGTACACATCCATGCTTGCACTATGCCCTATACCTTGACACACATGTCCCTGGCTCCTATTGAAGATGCTAACCCAGCTGTACACATCCATGCTTGCACCATGCCCTATACCTTGACACACATGTCCCTGGCTCCCATTGAAGATGCTAACCCAGCTGTACACATCCATGCTTGCACCATGCCCTATACCTTGACACACATGTCCCTGGCTCCCATTGAAGATGCCAACCCAGCTGTACACATCCATGCTTGCACCATGCCCTATACCTTGACACACATGTCCCTGGCTCCCATTGAAGATGTCAACCCAGCTGTACACATCCATGCTTGCACCATGCCCTATACCTTGACACACATGTCCCTGGCTCCCATTGAAGATGCCAACCCAGCTGTACACATCCATGCTTGCACCATGCCCTATACCTTGACACACATGTCCCTGGCTCCCATTGAAGATGTCAACCCAGGTGTACACATCCATGCTTGCACCATGCCCTATACCTTGACACACATGTCCCTGGCTCCCATTGAAGATGTCAACCCAGCTGTACACATCCATGCTTGCACCATGCCCTATACCTTGACACACATGTCCCTGGCTCCCATTGAAGATGCCAACCCAGCTGTACACATCCATGCTTGCACCATGCCCTATACCTTGACACACATGTCCCTGGCTCCCATTGAAGATGCCAACCCAGCTGTACACATCCATGCTTGCACCATGTCCTATACCTTGACACACATGTCCCTGGCTCCCATTGAAGATGCCAACCCAGCTGTACACATCCATGCTTGCACCCTGCCCTATACCTTGCCACACATGTCCCTGGCTCCCATTGAAGATGCCAACCCAGCTGTACACATCCATGCTTGCACCATGCCCTATACCTTGACACACATGTCCCTGGCTCCCATTGAAGATGCCAACTTAGCTGTACACATCCATGCTTCCACCATCCCCTATACCTTGGCACACATGTCCCTGGCTCCCATTGAAGATGCCAACCCAGCTGTACACATCCATGCTTGCACCATGCCCTATACCTTGGCACACATGTCCCAGGCTCCTATTGAAGGTAATTTTATATGCTAGGTACTGGAGGGTGAGAGCGCGGCCATCACACCCAAGCAGGTGGGCGTTGTCCTGGACTACCCGAAGTTTGGGGTGCGCGACACGGGCGTCCTACTGCGCCTGGTGGAGACGCCGAAGCACGGCCTGTTGTCTGTCGACGGCCGTCATCGAGAAGCTGGCCACGTCTTTACGCTGCTAGACATGGCCAAGGACAAGGTGGGTCGACGCCCCCCCCCCCCCCCCCCCCCCCCCCCCTCTTAGTGGTCACTCACTTGGAAGTGGCGCTGGTCATGCGACTGCCTTCATAAACCGTGTAATGAGACTTCTGTAATACGAGCTCATAAAGGTCCGGACCAAGGTCACTTAAAAAATCTGGACGTTTGTTTAGGCTTTAAGTTGAAATGTTAGCTGAGGGAATGACAGGATGCGTTAGCTAACGAACTCCAAGACTAACGCGGTCAAAGCAAATCGCGTCTGGCGACAGAGTTCAAGTTAATGAAACCTGACCCAAGGCTAGACCACCTCAAGGTTATGCCATGTCAAGGTTATGCCATGTCAAGGTCATGCCATGTCAAGGTTATGTCCTGTCATGTCAAGGTCATGCCATGTCAAGGTTATGTCACCTCAAGGCCGTACAGTGACCTTGGTGCCCGTGTAACAGGTGCGCTACCTACATGACGGCTCCGAGAGCAAGCGCGATGGTGTGGAGTTCGAGTTGGAGCTGTCGCCTGCAACTGGCTTCACGTTGCCTGGATACCTGCAAGGTCGTCACCGCTTTGTGCTACCTGTCAACGTCACGCCTGTCAACGATGCGCCTGCGCTCGTGCTGCCACCCGACAGGGTGCTCCGACTCGCCCAGGTTGGTGTCTTCACGGTGATTGGTCCACTGACAGCGTCAAACTGGCGACATGTTGCTACAACAACCAATCTTAGGAACTTTCTACAAGGCGGTTTGTTTTGTCTCGGCAGTACATTGATATATTTGTGGTGTTTAACGACGCACTTTTTTGACATCTGGCCATGCGTCACTGGTCTAATGGCGTCGGTGAATGAGTGGATGATGATGAACCTAACCTAGCCTAGAAGGGAGGAGGGGAAACCTGGTGCTAGCACGTAGCCTACTCCTGTTGAAGACCAAGGGGACCACCGGCTTAACATCCCTTCCGAAGGACGGTACAACGCGAACAGCAGGATTCCTCCACAAATCCATGCTGTCGAGAGGTTGATAAGCAAGGCGAGTGAAGTTTCTGTACTAACTTTCATCCCTCCAACCTCTCTCCCGAACAGAACTGGTCATGTGTATGATGGTCACCCATCCAATACCTGACCCAGCGCAGTGTTGCTTAGCTTTCATCCCTCCAACCTCTCTCCCGAACAGAACTGGTCATGTGTATGATGGTCACCCATCCAATACCTGACCCAGCGCAGTGTTGCTTAACTTTCATCCATCCAACCTTTCTCCCGAACAGAACTGGTCATGTGTATGATGGTCACCCATACAATAACTGACCCAGCGCAGTGTTGCTTAACTTTCATCCCTCCAACCTCTCTCCCGAACAGAACTGGTCATGTGTATGATGGTCACCCATCCAATACCTGACCCAGCGCAGTGTTGCTTAACTTTCATCCATCCAACCTTTCTCCCGAACAGAACTGGTCATGTGTATGATGGTCACCCATACAATAACTGACCCAGCGCAGTGTTGCTTAACTTTCATACCTCCAACCTCTCTCCCGAACAGAACTGGTCATGTGTATGATGGTCACCCATACAATAACTGACCCAGCGCAGTGTTGCTTAACTTTCATCCCTCCAACCTCTCTCCCGAACAGAACTGGTCATGTGTATGATGGTCACCCATCCAATACCTGACCCAGCACAGTGTTGCTTAACTTTCATCCCTCCAACCTCTCTCCCGAACAGAACTGATCATGTGTATGATGGTCACCCATCCAATACCTGACCCAGCGCAGTGTTTTTAACTTCTGTGATCTCACGAGAACCGGTCTTTCCAACACGACAAACCGTTCGGTTGGTTTTGACGACTTTCCATACGTTGTTAAAGCGTTAGGGCCGTGCGTATCGCTGCCTTCATTATCTGAACTTGACTTGGATGGATTTAGCGTCACTGACATAAATCAATGGCCAATGTGTCTTCGGCCGCATTATACCCGGCTGAGAAGATGTCAATGACACAAGGTCTACATCTCACGCGTGCTTTCACCGACCAGGGCACGCGCACGCGCCTCACCAAGGAACTCCTGACTGCGCACGACCCAGACAGTGACCCTGCGCAGCTCGTGTACACTGTGCTTGGTGACGCGCAGCACGGTCACGTGGAGCGTGCAGCCGAGCCTGGGGTCGCCGTCGAGACGTTCACACAGCTGGCCGTGGACCAGGGCGAGGTGGGTGCCAACTCCAGGTGGTACCGCATGCACCAATCAACGCCGAGGAGACCCGGTGCTTTTTTTTTTTTTTTTGTTTTTAGGCGTGGCCCCCATCCCGCCACGGCTGCATGGCGATCGCTTCACACTACATCGCCTCTGCCTTACACTATCAAAGATTGTGCAGCCCGTTGCAAGCAACAGGAATCTCTAATGTGCGGACATGCAAGGATTCATGCAAGGATCAACAATGTCAGAGAGGTGCAGTGCACCTCTCTGACATTGTCGGAGTCGGAGACCCGGTGCATTGTCACCGAACCTCTTAAGCGATCTCACGCTTTCAAATATATATCCATCCATGCTGCAACTTAGAGGCATGTGAGACGGATCCTGTAGCGTCGATCCTTCCACTTAATCGCCTACCATAACTTTCATTGTTTTTCAACTCATATCTACTTGATGTAAACTTTGCACTAGTTTTAACAAAAACTATTTCAACTGGGTTTTCAATGCTAAGTGAAGAACAACTGAATTTCTCAACGTTTCGTAACTTGTACCTGTTACTTTATCAAGGGTAAGAGCAGTCCTGACAATTTTCCAATAACAAAAGAACCACAAAAAAATTATAACAATTACCAAGTTCAAGCTTCCTAAATGCATCTTAATAAAATAGTCAGGGTCAATAACTCAAAAACTAACGTATTTTGTATTTTCTGAAATAAAATCCCGAACAAATTGGCGTTTTTTTACTAACTTACCAATTATCTGTATAAAAACAACTAAATTTCTCTTCAGTTGTTCGTTACTTAGCATTTAAAACCCAGTTCAAATGGTTTTTACCCTAACTTTGCTCGGTGCATGTTCCAAGCCGCTTAAGAGCGTGCACGTGGTCCTCTTAAAGCTACGTTCTAATCCTGTTAAACGCCTCCCCCAGCTGGTGTATGTAGACGGTGGTGAAGCAGACGACGGCGACGTGCGCCAGCTGGCATTGCAGGTGTCTGACGGCTTGGAGGCGGGGCCGGCGGCCATCTTGCGAGTGGCCGTGCACCCGCTAGTGCTGCGCCTGGCGGCAAACACTGGCGTGCTTGTCACGCTGCGCGGCGCAGCTTTCATCACGCGTGAGAATCTCAGCTTCGTGGCCGACGCCGACGATCCGACGCTCGACGTCAGGTGAGTCCAGGCGTCGCCGTGACGTGGAGGCACGCAGCGCATGCGTCGGTGATGACGGCATGACGAGTTGGTCAGTACATGGCTGGCCAATCAGAAGCCAGCTCTGAAGAGCGGTCATTGTTGGACTTGTGCAGTGCTGTCTGTCCGGTCTCTTATGGAGAAGAGATTTCGGCACAAGTGGTTTCTGTACCGGAAGCCGCCATTTACCGTGGGTGGAGATTAGTTGACGGCTGGCACAGAGATGGCGTTCATTTATAGTGCATTTTGAGATCTAGATGGCGTTCATTTATAGTGCATTTTGAGATCTAGATGGCGTTCATTTATAGTGCATTTTGAGATCTAGATGGCGTTCATTTATAGTGCATTTTGAGATCTAGATGGCGTTCATTTATAGTGCATTTTGAGATCTAGATGGCGTTCATTTATAGTGCATTTTGAGATCTAGATGGCGTTCATTTATAGTGCATTTTGAGATCTAGATGGCGTTCATTTATAGTGCATTTTGAGATCTAGATGGCGTTGAATTTAAACGTCATGTCATTTAATACGCGTCCACAGCAAATATCCACCGAGCAGACCAGAGTCGAACAAAGCCAAACAAAAACAAAAACAATTTCAACTGGGTTTTGAATGCTTAGTGAAGAACAACTAAATTTCCCGAAGTTTTGTAACTTGTACCTGTTACTTTATCAACAATTGACAATTTTCCGATAACAAAAGAACCACATAAAATTATAACAATTACCAAGTTCAAGCTTCCTAAATGCATCTAAATAAAATAATCAGGGTCAAGAACTAAAAAACTAACATATTCTGTGTTTTCTGTAATAAAATCCCGAACACATTGGTGTTTTTTAACTGTGTATGGAAATTATGGGAACGTAGCGCCGCCACTGAGGGAATTTACTCTTTGAGAAAAGCACAAAGCGCTCACAATATGCCAACAAATATATTCACTTGTTCTGTCAACACGGCTTCCCAAATCAATGCAGTTCTTCTTCAACAAACGGGACTCGAGATTAAGAAACAAAAGCCGATCAAATATGTTGATGACCTTGAGACAGTTCAATGTCAATGTCAAGGTCAATGACCCACAAGGGTTTGATATTTGAAGGAAGGACGGAGCGACTCTTGCATGGGGAGGACAAGAAGCTGTAGGAACGAGAGAAATAAATGGATATAAGGAGACAAAAGAGAAGAAAATAAAGTGGTGGAAAAACAAGTAAAAATACGATCTATCAAAATATGTGCAAACAGACGAGGAAAATATGAGATTGAAGAGATTTCAAAAATAAAACATTGCCTCGAGGGAATGTCATAATGTAAGATCATATCTGATTGCGTATTACAATATTGGCAGCTAGAAAATTGAACGAATTGAGAAAAAGTGTACCAATAAATAAGTATGTGGGGATGGAAAGCATGGAGAGAAATGACAGGAGATCGAACATGAATGTAAATTCAGGAAAGAAAATTGGAAAAGAAGGGAATTGGAATTTTATTTTTATGTACACTATAAATCTGATGCCCGAACGGGGACTCAAACCCCGATCTCCACCTGTCGCAGGTGTTGCTCTAACCAATTGAGCTACTTGGACCCTGATCTCCACCTGTCACGGGTGTTGCTCTGAACCATTGAGCTACTTGGACCCCGATCTCCACCTGTCGTGGGTGTTGCTCTAACCAAGTGAGCTACTTGGACCCCGATCTCCACCTGTCACGGGTGTTGCTCTAACCAATTGAGCTACTTGGACCCCGATCTCCACCTGTCACGGGTGTTGCTCTGAACCATTGAGCTACTTGGACCCCGATCTCCACCTGTCACGGGTGTTGCTCTAACCAATTGAGCTACTTGGACCCCGATCTACACCTGTCGCGGGTGTTGCTCTAACCAATTGAGCTACTCGAACCCCGATCTCCACCTGTCGCGGGTTTTGCTCTAACCAATTGAGCTACTTGGACCCTGATCTCCACCTGTCACGGGTGTTGCTCTAACCAATTGAGCTACTTGGACCCCGATCTCCACCTGTCGCGGGTGTTGCTCTAACCAATTGAACTACTTGGACCCCGATCTCCACCTGTCGCGGGTGTTGCTCTAACCAATTAAGCTACTTGGACCTCGATCTCCACCTGTCGCAGGTGTTGCTCTAACCAATTGAGCTACTTGGACCCCGATCTCCACCTGTCGCGGGTGTTGCTCTAACCCACTGAGCTACCCATCAAATACACTAAAATTGCCTCAAAAAGCCAGTGTCCAAGTAGCTCAATTAGTTAGAGCAACACCCGTGACAGGTGGAGATCGGAGTTCGAGTCCACGTTTTGGCATCAATTTTTGAGATGGTTCTAGTGTTGATAATAATAAAACACCCCGCGCATTGCAAGCGTTTGCAAATCAAATAAGATTTCATCGAGGAAATTGGAATTTTAGATAATAAATAGATATTTTTAAAATATGTCTTGGTATTTTAGATTGTAATTTGGTCTACGTTTAATGAACGAGCAGATGATGAATGTTGTGAGAATTGTTAGAAGATTGGTTGTACATTTTAAGATCCAGCTAACAGCGAATAACGGATTCTTCGTTAGATTCGACGTGGTTAAGTCTGCGCAGTTCGGTGAGCTACAGCGCCTGCGCGGGGAGACGCAGTGGACGCCCACCGATCACTTCACTAGCGCCATGTTAGCCCGTGGACAACTCCGGTACCAGCACCTGGCTGGAGACCCAAGACATGACGAGTTCAAGGTCAGCTCGGTACAATGTCATTATGTTAATACTGACAGTTGGTTTTAACAAAAACTATTTCAACTGGGTTTTCAATGCTAAGTGAAGAACAACTAAATTTCCCAACGTTTTGTAACTTGTACCTGTTACTTTATCAAGGGTAAGAGCAGTCCTGACAATTTTTCAATAACAAAAGAACCACACAAAATTATAACGATTACCAAGTTCAAGCTTCCTAAATGTATCTCAATAAAATAATCAGGGTCAATAACTAAAAAACTTATGTATTATGTATTTTCTGAAATAAAATCCCGAACACATTGGCGTTTTTTTACTAACTAACCAATTATGTGTATGGAAAAAACGGCAATTTTTCGAGGTTGTCCTAACGTTATGTGATACAATCAACATATCCTTATTCATTACGTTTAGTTCTTAATCTACTCGTCAAAATATTTTCTTCTGGATTCTTTGTGCTGATTTCTGGTTTTTAATTGAGAATACATAAGCAGGTTGGACAGTTTATATGATACAATACTTAATACATATTATGTTCGCCTATCATTCATTTATCTCATTATATCAATCATTACAAGAATAGATTAAACTTTTCAACAATTCCAGTTATTTCTGGAAGATTATTTCTTGTATTGTTCGATTCTGATATTGTTTTTCCTTAAAATAAAAAACCACTCAACATTTATTTTAAATTTATCTGTGGTTAATTTGTAATGAAACAGTTCGGTTCGCTTTCAATTGAATTCAGGTGCTGTTCTAGATCGTGTGTTTTCTTGGGGGGAACAAGGAAGCCGTGCCTGATGTTGAAAAACATTTAAACAATTTCTATACTCTCGCTATGCTTTGTCGGCGCTGCCTGACAAAGGCTAGCGTTGCCTGAGCTTAGCTAAGCTTAGTCTTGCTATCGCTTTGCGTTGTCATAATTATGAGTTTGTGTATTTGGCATTTATTCTTCAGAATGATAAGATTCTGTGAATGTACCTAAGAAAACACACGATCTAGAACAGCACCTGAATTCATTTGAGAGCGAACCCAACTGTTGCATTACAAACTAACAACTAGTCATGCCGTACCTTGTATCTCACAATTTCTTCACAGTTACCAGGTATTTTAGAAGTTACTTAACGCATAATGAGTTTTCCAATCAATGTTCAATTATAAGAGCCTGGATTCGAACTGCGAGCTTCGATTGAAAAGCCGTGTTGTAGTTCTTGCTGCTACCGCTACTGACCGCTGCTCGTGATTTGCGCAGTTCAAGGTCTCCGTGCTGCGCGCTGCACCTTCAACTGTCTACGACTTCCGCGTGACGTTTGCTCGGCTGCGCGTTGTGTCAGCTCCAGCTGCGCACGCAACAATGAACGGCACGCGGAGCTTGGCTCTGAGCGACGCTCACGCGCTCTACGTCACTGAGCCGCTGTCAGTGGACGCTGCGCTCGTCGTGTTCACGGTGCACGCGCTGCCAAGGTTTGGCGTGCTGCGCCTCGATCGGCTGCCCATTCAGGTAAGAGTTGACAACGCAGAAACTGCCCAGTGTTGTTTTATTAGTTAATTGCGTTTAACGACGCACTGTTTTGACATCTGGCCATGTGGCACTGGTCTAATGGCGTCGGTGAATGAGTGGATGATGGTGAACCTAACCTAGCCTAGAAGGAAGGAGGGGAAACCTGGTGCCGGCACGTAGCCTACTCCTGTCGAAGAGCACCAAGAGGACCACCAGCTTAACGTCCCTTCCGAAGGACGGTACAACGCGAACAACAGGATTCCTCCACAAATCCATGCTGTCGAGAGGTTGATAAGCAAGGCGAGTGAAGTTGCTGTACTAACTTTCATCCCTCCAATCTCTCTCCCAAACAGAACTGGTCATGTGTATGATGGTCACCCATCCAATACCTGACCCAGCGCAGTGTTGCTTAACTTTCATCCCTCCAACCTCTCTCCTGAACAGAACTGGTCATGTGTATGATGGTCACCCATCCAATACCTGACCCAGCGCAGTGTTGCTTAACTTTCATCCCTCCAACCTCTCTCCCGAACAGAACTGGTCATGTTTATGATGGTCACCCATCCAATACTTGACCCAGCGCAGTGTTGCTTAACTTTCGTCCCTCCAACCTCTCTCCCGAACAGAACTGGTCATGTGTATGATGGTCACCCATACAATACCTGACCCAGCGCAGTGTTGCTTAACTTTCATCCCTCCAACGTCTCTCGCGAACAGAACTGGTCATGTGTATGATGGTCACCCATACAATACCTGACCCAGTGCAGTGTTGCTTAACTTTCATCCCTCCAACCTCTCTCCCGAACAGAACTGGTCATGTGTATGATGGTCACCCATCCAATACCTGACTCAGCGCAGTGTTGCTTAACTTTCATCCCTCCAACCTCTCTCCCGAACAGAACTGGTCATGTGTATGATGGTCACCCATCCAATACTTGACCCAGCGCAGTGTTGCTTAACTTTCATCCCTCCAACCTCTCTCCTGAACAGAACTGGTCATGTGTATGATGGTCACCCATCCAATACTTGACCCAGCGCAGTGTTGCTTAACTTTCGTCCCTCCAACCTCTCTCCCGAACAGAACTGGTCATGTGTATGATGGTCACCCATCCAATACTTGACCCAGCGCAGTGTTGCTTAACTTTCGTCCCTCCAACCTCTCTCCCGAACAGAACTGGTCATGTGTATGATGGTCACCCATCCAATACCTGACCCAGCGCAGTGTTGCTTAACTTTCATCCCTCCAACGTCTCTCGCGAACAGAACTGGTCATGTGTATGATGGTCACCCATACAATACCTGACCCAGTGCAGTGTTGCTTAACTTTCATCCCTCCAACCTCTCTCCCGAACAGAACTGGTCATGTGTATGATGGTCACCCATCCAATACCTGACTCAGCGCAGTGTTGCTTAACTTTCATCCCTCCAACCTCTCTCCCGAACAGAGCTGGTCATGTGTATGATGGTCACCCATCCAATACTTGACCCAGCGCAGTGTTGCTTAACTTTCATCCCTCCATCGTCTCTCGCGAACAGAACTGGTCATGTGTATGATGGTCACCCATACAATACCTGACCCAGTGCAGTGTTGCTTAACTTTCATCCCTCCAACCTCTCTCCAGAACAGAACTGGTCATGTGTATGATGGTCACCCATCCAATACCTGACCCAGCGCAGTGTTGCTTAACTTTCATCCCTCCAACCTCTCTCCCGAACAGAACTGGTCATGTGTATGATGGTCACCCATCCAATACCGGACTCAGCACAGTGTTGCTTAACTTTCATCCCTCTAACCTCTCTCCCGAACAGAACTGGTCATGTGTATGATAGTCACCCATCCAATACCTGACTCAGCGCAGTGTTGCTTAACTTTCATCCCTCCAACCTCTCTCCCGAACAGAACTGGTCATGTGTATGATGGTCACCCATCTAATACCTGACTCAGCGCAGTGTTGCTTAACTTTCATCCCTCCAACCTCTCTCCCGAACAGAACTGGTCATGTGTATGATGGTCACCCATCTAATACCTGACTCAGCGCAGTGTTGCTTAACTTTCATCCCTCCAACCTCTCTCCCGAACAGAACTGATCATGTGTATGATGGTCATCCATCCAATACCTGACCCAGCGCAGTGTTGCTTAACTTCATCCCACCAATCTCTGGTCTAGAATAGCAGCATGGCATCAACTCTGTGTCTATCCACAGTCCGGTCAGAACTTCACTCAGCGTGATTTGTCCGGAAGCCACGTCAGCTACCAGCTGTTCCGGAAGTGCTACTCTCCGTTCCACGACGAGTTTACCTTCAAGGTCACCGCGCTGGAGGCCGAGCCGAAGGTAAGACTTATTCTAAATCCCTGTCTTCCCTTTGCTATTTTCATAATATCTGGCATTTCACGGCCAATTGGTAATACGGGGGCAGTTATTCTCTTGAAGTTTGCAATGCCCAGAAGTTTCCCGACAGCATCGACCTCGTACTTGTTTAAAATTGATTGTTTTTAGACTCATGTCTACCTTGATGTAAACTTACCACTAGTTTTAACAAAAACTATTTCAACTGGGTTTTCAATGCCAAGTGAAGAACAACTAAATTTCCCAACGTTTCGTAAATAACAAAAGAACCACATAAAATTATAACAATTACCAAGTTCAAGCTTCCTAAATGCATCTTAATTTTAAATGTGATCTTCAATCTAAGATGGTTATTTTCTCTTGGAGTCTCGTCAATCTATCCACTAACTTCCCACGTCTCTCCCCATAGAGATTCTTTATGATAGTTTCTAGACTCATGTCTACTTGATGTAAACTTAGCACTTGTTTTAACAAAAACTATTTCAACTGGGTTTTCAATGCTAAGTGAAATTGCTGTTATTATTTAAGTTAAATTAAACTATGCTGTTTAAAATTGCCAACTATTTTCCCGTAGCACGCATAGAAGCTGACTCCATGTTCTGTCTTACAGCTTGGGTCGGTGTCCATTGTGTTCGTGCCCGACACAAGCTCGCCTGCGTCGCCGGCCACTGAGCGTGCGCAGGTAGTTGAGGGTGGTCGTGCGCAGCTCCTGGCTGCGCATCTGGGTCTGCGCGTGCCACCAGGTGTCGCCAAGGTTACGTTCAACGTGACGCGTGCACCGAGTCACGGCCGGCTGGATGTAATGGACAGCACCGTACAACAGAACGCAGCGCCGATTCGCAGGTTAGTGCTCGTGACGGTTCAGTGCTCAGGTAAAATAGGGACAATTTTTTAGATGAGATCTGATTTAAATTGCAAACGCTTGCAATGCAATTATTATGAGCACTATAACCGTCTCAAAAATACACTAAAATCGTCTCAAAATGCCAGTGTTCAAGTAGCTCAATTGGTTAGAGCAACACCTGCGACAGGTGGAGATCGGGGTCAAAGTAGCTCAATTGGTTAGAGCAACACCTGCGACAGGTGGAGATCGGGGTCCAAGTAGCTCAATTGGTTAGAGCAACACCCACGACAGGTGGAGATCGGGGTCCAAGTAGCTCAATTGGTTAGAGCAACACCCGGGACAGGTGGAGATCGGGGTCCAAGTAGCTCAATTGGTTAGAGCAACACCCACGACAGGTGGAGATCGGGGTCCAAGTAGCTCAATTGGTTAGAGCAACACCCGCGACAGGTGGAGATCGGGGTCCAAGTAGCTCAATTGGTTAGAGCAACACCCGCGACAGGTGGAGATCGGGGTCCAAGTAGCTCAATTGGTTAGAGCAACACCCGCGACAGGTGGAGATCGGGGTCCAAGTAGCTCAATTAGTTAGAGCAACCCCCGCGACAGGTGGAGATCGGGGTCCAAGTAGCTCAATTGGTTAGAGCAACACCCGAGACAGGTGGAGATCGGGGTCCAAGTAGCTCAATTGGTTAGAGCAACACCCGCGACAGGTGGAGATCGGGGTCCAAGTAGCTCAATTGGTTAGAGCGACACCCGCGACAGGTGGAGATCGGGGTTCAAGTAGCTCAATTGGTTAGAGCAACACCCGCGACAGGTGGAGATCGGGGTCCAAGTAGCTCAATTGGTTAGAGCAACACCCGCGACAGGTGGAGATCGGGGTCCAAGTAGCTCAATTGGTTAGAGCAACACCCGAGACAGGTGGAGATCGGGGTCCAAGTAGCTCAATTGGTTAGAGCAACACCCGCGACAGGTGGAGATCGGGGTCCAAGTAGCTCAATTGGTTAGAGCAACACCCGCGACAGGTGGAGATCGGGGTCCAAGTAGCTCAATTGGTTAGAGCAACACCCGTGACAGGTGGAGATCGGGGTCCAAGTAGCTCAATTGGTTAGAGCAGCACCCGCGACAGGTGGAGATCGGGGTCCAAGTAGCTCAATTGGTTAGAGCAACACCCGCGACAGGTGGAGATCGGGGTTCGAGTCCGCGTTTGGGTATCAATTTTTGAGACGGTTATAGTGTTGTTAATAATAAAATACCCCGCGCATTGCAAGCGTTTGCAATATAAATCAGAGTTCATCCTAATACTTTCTATTTATCCTTTCCTTTCTGTTGTATCCTATCTTCGTTCTCCACAATGTACCTAACCAAACTCTCGTTTACAGGAACGCTTGTTTTTCCTCTCCCGGCATATTCACTTCAGATCTTCAACCATTCAACCCGGATTATGAAAAGCAACCCTCGCTTAACCTAACCTAACCTAACCTAACCTAACCTAACCTAACCTAACCTAACCTAACCTAACCTAACATAACCTAACCTTACCTAACCTAACCTAACCTAACCTAACCTAACCTAACCTAACCTAACCTAACCTAACCTAACCTAACCTTACCTAACCTAACCTAACCTAACCTAACCTAACCTAACCTAACCTAACCTAACCTAACCTAACCTAACCTAACCTAACCTAACCTAACCTAACCTAACCTAACCTAACCTAACCTAACCTAACCTAACCTAATCTGACCTACACTGCGTCTGCACAGGGACACCACGTGGTTCACGCTGGCCGAGCTGCTGGCCGAACAGCTTTGGTACGCGCACGACGACAGCGAATCACGCGGCGACGCCGTGCACTACCTAGCGCTGTCCGACGACGCCGACGCCGACTTCCAGCAGGTGGGCGTCGCGCGGGTCGACGTCCAGCTGCGCAACGACAACACGCCTGCGCGTACGGTCGACCGGGTGTTCCACGTTGTCGCTGGTGGTGAGCGGCTCCTCACAGGCAAAGACCTGCGCTATGAAGACGCCGATATCAACACGACGCCCAAAGACATTTTGTACACGCGGTAAGAATCCAGGGGCCCGTGCAATGTGACCTCGGTGACGTCACTCGACACGTGACTGACCGGTCTTTTCGTTGCGCAGGCGTGGCATTCCAAACGGTGGCATTTTCCGCGCGTCTGAGCCCTCCACGGCGCTGTTCGAGTTCTCGCAGGATGATCTTGATGAGGGTCGCGTGTTGTTTCGTCACGAAGGCGGTGACCGCGGCCAGGTTGGGCTCTGGATTACCGATGGGCAGTTTTACGCCAATGGAGTCCTAGACGTGCGAGCGTCTGCGCCGTTCGTGCAGGTTCGACGTTAATGCAATTTTATGTCATTCTTTGGTCCCTTTAGTTTGCTGCAATCCCTCGATGCTACATTGAAAGTGAATACTGCCAATAAGGAACAGGTTTCTTCTTCTTCACTCAGATTCATTTGTGAGGAAGCTCTTTTCTGTGTCGGGGGTCTTCTTTTTAGGCGATTGCAAACCAAATTAGAACTTTAAGGTCAGAAGCAAAAGATGTCTTGCGGTTCCTAAAATTTCTGACAAAATACAGTTCCTTGGTCGCAGCATGCAGCGATTTGATCGAAAATATACCTCAAATATATATTGCTCTAGGCATGTGGTTAGCATGCGGTGACCAAAAGACATGTTGTAGACATGTTGTCTATCAATAGGACGCCGGGGAGAAGCTCCACTGACAAGTCGAGGGTCAGTTCGACCCGAGGATCCAGTAGGCTTATACCGGAAGTGCTTGTAGGTGGACATCAACACCGGCGCCGTGGTGCGAGCACTGGGACAGGCGGTGTTGACATCCAGGAACTTGAGCGCCGAGACGAACTTGAATGCACAGCCTGACCAACTGGTGTTCGACGTGGTCTCAGCGCCGCGGGCTGGTCGCCTCACTCTCGGCGGGGACCCCCATCCTGTAGCACGGTTTACCCAGCGGGACGTGGACGACGGGCGTCTAGGCTACCAGCACGAGGACGCAGCTGAGGTCGCCGACTCATTCAGGTAGCCTCGAAGACCGGTGTTTGACTGCAGTCGACATTGGACTACTTGATAAATATGATTCAGTCGGAGATTTAATTGGGAGATTGGATGTTTCTGGTCGACCTGTAAAATTGTCTTGAAGTGCCGTCGCACAAGGGAAGATGTGACTTCCCTTATTCCACCAGCTACTCTAACATTTTGGGAACAAAACATCATCGAAATGCTTCGTATGTTTTGTGAAATGACCGCACCTGGCACTACTTGACTTTTCACTCTGGTTTGTGATGCTGAGAGCCTAGATTTAAAGACTCCCCGGCGAATGAACGTAGTCTACTCTTTTTACAAATCATACCGTTTACTTTACATCAATTCTGGACTAAAATATAGCTAATAATTCCTCCAAATATCCATACTGTCGAGAGAAAAACAAGTCAAATTGTACTCTTTCTTCAATTCCTCACTCGAGCCGAACCGGTCATAAGTATGATGGTCACCCGTCAAACAGATTCATCTACAGAATCAATTCCAGTGCGTGCTGGAAACACAGGTCCTCAGGAGATCACCGAAGTTAAGCAACACTGCGCTGGGTCAGGTATTGGATGGGTGATCATTATACACATGACCAGTTCTGTTCGGGAGAGAGGTTGGAGGGATGGAAGTTAAGCAACTCTGCGCTGAGTCAGGTATTGGATGGGTGACTATCATACACATGACCAGTTCTGTTCGGGAGAGAGGTTGGAGGGATGAAAGTTAGTACAGCAACTCTGCGCTGGGTCAGGTATTGGATGGGTGATCATTATACACATGACCAGTTCTGTTCGGGAGAGAGGTTGTAGGGATGAAAGTTAAGCAACACTGCGCTGGGTCAGGTATTGGATGGGTGACCATCATACACATGACCAGTTCTGTTCGAGAGAGAGGTTGGAGGGATGAAAGTTAGTACAGCAACTTTACTCGCCTTGCTTATCAACCTCTCGACAGCATGGATTTGTGGAGGAGTCTTGTTGTTCGCGTTGTACCGTCCTTCGGAAGGGACGTTAAGCCGGTGGTCCCCTTGGTCTTCAACAGGAGTAGGCTACGTGCTGGCACCGGGTTTCCCCTCCTCCCTTCTAGGCTAGGTTAGGTTCATCATCATCCTCATCATCATCCACTCATTCACCGACGCCATTAGACCAGTGCCGCATGGCAAGTTGTCAAAACAGTGCGTCGTTAAACACCACAAATAAATTAATGAAATGCGCAGAAACATTTTAACACGTTCCTTCCCTTGGACAGATTCCGCGTGAGCGTGGAGGGCGTCAACGCGGAGGGCTCGTTCGCTCTGCGCATGTTCCCAGTGGCGTTCTGGCAGCCACTGACAGTTGCCGCTAACCGGACGATCCACGTCGAGGAGTCAACGTCTGTCGTGGTGTCCGCTGCTTTCCTCAACGTGACCAACCCCGGCGTACCCTCGGCCGAGATCACCTACCTGCTTGTCTCGCCGCCCACGCATGGATACCTTGAGGTACTCCACATCTCAGTAGAAAACATATCTGTCAAACTTCATTACATGAGAAGCCTGATTTTATGAGCATTTTTACTGAACCTTTTTTGATTGTATCGATTCCACATTCATTTTTGGTCTATCATTGGCTCAATTTATCATTCGGAATGGTCTTCTAGGAATATGTTCCCCCTGTTATGCAGTTGGAAACGGAGACGGGCGAGGTGGACGAAGCGAGGTCAGCACGTGGAGTGGAGGCGTTTGACCAGGCAACGGTTGATGAGGGACGCCTCCACTACGTGCAGACAGCCGCTAACCAATCCGGAGACGAGCTGCTCCTTGATGTGACCAATGGGATCGTCTGGCTGCGACGCCTGCGCCTCACGTTCCTCGTTGTTCCTGACGCGTTCTACGTGCAAGTGCAGCCGCTCGTTGTCGTGGAGGGCGCCGTGGTTACTCTTCAGCCTGGGTGAGTTAACAACGAGGAGATGGTTAAACAGAGAACAATTTGATGAGATTGTGAGCAGGGAAAAGAAAGCTAAGAAGAAATGGTAGAAAAGTAAATTTATATTTAAAAATATGTATACATGGAAAATGTAAAAAACATATAAGCATGATGGTTTTTAGACTCATGTCTACTTGATGTAAACTTAGCGCTAGATTTAACAAAAACTATTTCAACTGGGTTTTGAATGCTAAGTAAAGAACAACTAAATTTCCCAACGTTTCGTAACTTGTACCTGTTACTTTATCAAGGGTAAGAGCAGTCCTGTAAACATATTAGAAAAGGTGAAATTAAAGTGAAGCATAATGGACGGTAATATCTACTGTATTTTACCTAGGCATAGTTATAAAAAAATGTGCTTGTGTTTTTTAATGCTAAGTACAAGAAACTAATTGCCCCAACGTTTCGCTCGGTACTTCATCGAGGGTAATCAGTTTTCAAGTAATTTTTTTCAAGAGAAGCAATCACATATTTGTTCACCAGTGGTCACTGCCACTTTTGGTGAAGTCAAGACAGTAAAGAAGCTACTCCATCGAATCAGCCTTGCAGAATACAATGACCATCTTGTACCAATTGTAGATTCTACATTGAACTGAGCCTTGACGTGTAGGTCGGTGTCCGTGCTGACGGATTACTACCGCCATCGCGTGACCGACTACCGCGTGATCGCCGCCCCCACGAGCGGACGCCTCCAGCTCTCAACACGCCCCGACGTCGCCGTCGAGCGCTTCTCTGCACGTGACCTGGCGTCGGGCGTCGTCCAGTATGCGCATGACGGCACCGAGACTTCGAGCGACAAACTCACCCTGGTGGCAGTAGCCGGAGACAAGACCAGTGCACCTGCCACGCTCCAACTGGCCGTGCTACCTGTCAACGATCTGCCGCCTCACGTGCTCGTCAACGCACCACTGGAGTTCTTCGAGGGCGCAGGCGCGATCATCACTGCAGCGCACCTAGCGGCGGTCGACGAGGACACCCCCGCCGAGAACCTCACGTTCACTGTGAGCGGAGCACAGGGTGGCAACGTCGCACTCATCTCAGCGTTGACACGCCCCGTGGACAACTTCACACAGGCGCAGATCGATGGAAACCAGGTGCGTGCGCAACCTCTGGGTCTCAAGTCACCCGTCCCATTGGACTTCAGTGTTTAACGCTGGACATAGGGCAGTCCCCGGTGCTGTATGGTGATCTACACATGTGTTAGAATAGTTCCATCATTGGCCGACAGGTTGTGTTCGTTCACTGCTTACACATGTGTTAGAATAGTTCCATCATTGCCCGACAGGTTGTGTTCGTTCACTGCTTACACATGTGTTAGAATAGTTCCATCATTGCCCGACAGGTTGTGTTCGTTCACTGCTTACACATGTGTTAGAATAGTTCCATCATTGCCCGACAGGTTGTGTTCGTTCACTGCTTACACATGTGTTAGAATAGTTCCATCATTGCCCGACAGGTGGTGTTCCTGCTCTGCTTACACATGTGTTAGAATAGTTCCATCATTGCCCGACAGGTTGTGTTCGTTCACTTCGGAGGACGCAGCGGCGGTTTCGACGTGACCGTCTCGGATGGAGTGAAGACCACCTCACCGCTGCGCTTCGCAGCACGCGTGCGCGCAGTCACGCTGCGCCGTGCGTTCCTAACGCCGCTGCACGCATTCCCACTGCGCAGGCAATGTCTGAGCATCGCGCAGCTTCTGTTTTCTGCCGCCGACCGGCGCCCGGTGACGTATCACGTGACGCGGCCGCCAGCGCTCGGCGCTCTGCTGCTTGAAGGTATACCAACCTATGCAAAACAATAATAATAATAATTTATTTATTGTCAAAGATTAAACTTAACAGTCGTTTTGATAGCCATTCACATAGAAATAAAACCAAGACATAAGCGAATACATAATTTTCTAAAGTTATAAAATTCAGAAGCCCTGACTTCTAATGACCGACCACTGTCAGTCAAGATGCATTGAAAGTCAACTTTTAAATCTCATTTCAATTGCAAATGTCTGCAATGGACAACGCAATGGATTACATGGGGAGTAAAACTGATCTCAAGTACAGGTGCCCAACAGGTGTCCACTAAAAGAAAATACTTTGCTCATTGCAAGTATTTGCTGGTTAAAATAAGACTAGCAGAAGCCCGCTGCTCGGAGCATGATGGGGTCACAACTTGGCTGACCGGCAGACGCAGCTGACTCTGATTTCAGAATCATAATTCAATCTATATTATTGATTCAAAGTTGTTGCAAGTTTGTCCAGTGTTTCTTTGCTTAGAGTCAGGCTGAGTCAGACCAGCAAGCGATGGGTGGTGTGGTAGACATATTGGACTTTTCACCGACACATTGAACAAGTACGCAACGACACGGCCTCTTCTCCTTCTCACCCCTGGAGACTTGAATTGTGTGTGCCCCAATAGCTCAGTTGGTAGAGAATCCAGCTGTCAGCATCCCGGCTGTCAGTGGTTAATTTGTAACGAAACAGTTGGGTACGCTCTCAATTGAATTCAGGTGCTGTTCTAGATCGTGTGTTTTCTTGGGGGGGAACAAGGAAGCCGTGCCAAAAGGCGAAAAACATTGAAACAATTTCTAAACTCTCGCTATGCTTTGTTGGCGCTGCCTGACAAAGGCTAGCGTTGCCTGAACGTAGCTAAGCTTAGTCTTGCTATCGCTTTGCGTTGTCATAATTGTGAGCTTGTGTAATAGCGTTGAGTGTAGGTTCTAGGTAGAGAAACAACGTCAATGTTACAGTCTCTGCGTAAAAGATGGCCGCCAAATGACTACCTTACCGACAAAAATTCAGAGTACCGGAACGTCACGTTAAGTGGAGCCACTGTCGTATGAAATTTAATTTCGATATTTATCGTAGGTTACTCGCTTTTGAATATCGTTACGTGTATATCAATCGTTGAGGTAAACATTGATGGAGATTTTTTGAGCATGAAAAGTCTCACAAGCGAATTAACCTACGAGAAATATCGGAATTAAATTTCATACGACAGTGGCTCCACTTAACGTGATGTTCCGGTACTCTGCATTTTTGTCGGTAAGGTAGTCATTTGGCGGCCATCTTACACGCAGAGACTGTAACATTGACGTTGTTTCTCTACCTAGAACCTGCACACTCAACGGTTTCAACCAAAGAAAAACATAATTTTGCTGCTTCTAAATCGAATAGCTAAGAGTAGCATTATGGTAACATATTTTCTAGGTTGGTACAACCTAGTTATAGTATCCCTGTTACCTATGAGTCATATTGGACGCCTGTCTATCTTCACTTTGCTGACATAGCCATAGTCCACTGACCCTGCTTTGCTGAGTTGCAGGCGAGGGTGGCGCTAGCTTGGAGGCGATCAACTTCACTCAGGGTGACGTGAATGCATCACGAGTCTGCTACGTGCACCGAGCGCCCTTCTTCGGTCTCTCCACCAACGACTCGTTCCTCTTCGACGTCCACGCCGACTTTGCCGCCCCCCTGCGCGACCAGACGCTCGACATTGACGTCAGCGTCGCGTCCGGTGCCCTTGACCAGTTTGTGCAAGCGCCCACTGTCGCCGTAGTTGAAGGTGGGTCAATCGCTTCCACTTGCATTCCTATATTTATATTTGTATTTGTATTTGTATTTTATTAGCTGTTCAGTACATTCTCCAATGTGTTTACATTGTCATCTGTAGCGGTCTAACATAACATATATGTCTGACCTAATAATCTCTATTATAAAAATCATCTAAATTATAAAACTCTTCTTGGAGGAGGAAGATCTTGAGGTTTGTCTTGAATGCATCCCTGCTTGCAATGCATCTCAGTTGTTGTGGAAGGCTGTTCATGATTCTCACTCCAACATTGAGCAGGTCATGCTACGTTAAGATATATATCATATGATAATGAAAGTTAAGCAACACTGCGCTGGGTCAGGTATTGGATGGGTGACCATCATACACATGACCAGTTCTGTTCGGGAGAGAGGTTGTAGGGATGAAAGTTAAGCAACACTGCGCTGGGTCAGGTATTGGATGGGTGACCATCATACACATGACCAGTACTGTTCGGGAGAGAGGTTGTAGGGATGAAAGTTAAGCAACACTGCGCTGGGTCAGGTATTGGATGGGTGACCATCATACACATGACCAGTACTGTTCGGGAGAGAGGAAGAGAGCCATGCTTTGTTTGACGGCCGTGATCTTGTCCAGGTGGCACAGCCGTGGTTGCAATCAACGTGTCTGCGGTGGCTGCTTTCCTAGAGGCGCACGCCGAGCTGCCAGCGCCTGCGCTGTGGCTTGCTTTGTCTGGAGTCCCGCAGCACGGCTTGGTGCTCCTGGCGGGCGATGGACTCAACGCGACCGCCACGGATGAGTTCGAGCCTGCGCAATTTGATGAGGGTCGAGTCTTGTACAGGCACGATCATTCTGACTCACTCGAAGATGCGATGCTCTTCTCGCTGCTGCTGCGCCCGAGCGACGTCCTTCTGTGCAACGTCACCGTGAAGGTGACTTTCAACTTGAACTCGCTTAAAATAGTATTCCAACTTTTCTCGTAGTAGAACGCATCCAACGTCATATTGGAGTTATTCGAGATTGACAGGTTGTGACGTGATATAGCGTCACTAGAATCAGAGTGACTGTGATTATTCACAGCCTCTTGGTTCTACTCTTTGGAGATCCGTCATTCTCATCAAATACACTAAAATCGTCTCAAAAAGCAGTCAAAGTAGCTCAATTGGTTAGAGAAACACCCGCGACAGGTGAAGATCGGGGTCCAAGTAGCTCAATTGGTTAGAACAACACCCGCGACAGGTGGAGATCGGGGTCCAAGTAGCTCAATTGGTTAGAGCAACACCCGCGACAGGTGGAGATCAGGGTCCAAGTAGCTCAATTGGTTAGAGCAACACCCGCGACAGGTGGAGATTGGGGTCCAAGTAGCTCAATTGGTTAGAGCAACACCCGCGGCAGGTGGAGATCGGGGTCCAAGTAGCTCAATTGGTTAGAGCAACACCCGCGGCAGGTGGAGATCGGGGTCCAAGTAGCTCAATTGGTTAGAGCAACACCCGCGACAGGTGGAGATCGGGGTTCAAGTAGCTCAATTGGTTAGAGCAACACCCGCGACAGGTGGAGATCGGGGTCCAAGTAGCTCAATTGGTTAGAGCAACACCCGCGACAGGTAGAGATCGGGGTTCGAGTAGCTCAATTGGTTAGAGCAACACCCGTGACAGGTGGAGATCGGGGTCCAAGTAGCTCAATTGGTTAGAGCAACACCCGCGACAGGTGGAGATCGGGGTCCAAGTAGCTCAATTGGTTAGAGCAACACCCGCGACAGGTGGAGATCGAGGTCCAAGTAGCTCAATTGGTTAGAGCAACACCCGCGACAGGTGGAGATCGGGGTTCAAGTAGCTCAATTGGTTAGAGCAACACCCGCGACAGGTGGAGATCGGGGTCCAAGTAGCTCAATTGGTTAGAGCAACACCCGCGACAGGTAGAGATCGGGGTTCGAGTAGCTCAATTGGTTAGAGCAACACCCGTGACAGGTGGAGATTGGGGTCCAAGTAGCTCAATTGGTTAGAGCAACACCCGCGACAGGTGGAGATCGGGGTCCAAGTAGCTCAATTGGTTAGAGCAACACCCGCGACAGGTGGAGATCGGGGTCCAAGTAGCTCAATTGGTTAGAGCAACACCCGCGACAGGTGGAGATCGGGGTCCAAGTAGCTCAATTGGTTAGAGCAACACCCGCGACAGGTGGAGATCGGGGTCCAAGTAGCTCAATTGGTTAGAGCAACACCCGCGACAGGTGGAGATCGGGGTCCAAGTAGCTCAATTGGTTAGAGCAACACCCGCGACAGGTGGAGATCGGGGTCCAAGTAGCTCAATTGGTTAGAGCAACACCCGCGACAGGTGGAGATCGGGGTCCAAGTAGCTCAATTGGTTAGAGCAACACCCGCGACAGGTGGAGATCGGGGTCCAAGTAGCTCAATTGGTTAGAGCAACACCCGCGACAGGTGGAGATTGGGGTTTAAGTCCGCGTTTTGACATCATTTTTTGAGACGGTTATAGTGTTGATAATAATAAAATACCCCGCGCATTGCAAGCGTTTGCAATTTAAATAAGATTTCAATTGCTCTTTTATACCGCGTATTGTCGCCTATTTTTTGAGTGTCGTAGATTGACTCTGACTGGAGCTGTTATGGATGTCCATTGTATGATGGATTGATTGTTGGTACATGTGATCAGAGTGGCAGTTCTTGCTCCACAAAGCCCGGATATTGTTAAACCTACCCTCGAAGCAGCCCCTGGTTTGCAGAAACTGACAACGCTCTGTCTCCAGGTGAACGTGACGCCATTGAATGACCAACCGTTCACTCTGTCGACTTCGTCACCGCACTTATCTGTAGTCCGAGGCCAGACTGCGCCGGTGACACGTGTCCAGCTGCTTGCAGAAGATGCTGATACGCCTCCTGAGGAGCTCGTGTACGAGGTTATTAGTGGCCCGACACAAGGACAGTTGATATCCAACATTGCACAAGGTATGTCTTTAGCTCCCAGTGCGGTTCAAGGTAGTTATACTTTCCCCAGACACATTATTGACATTATATACATTATATATATATTATACATTATATATTATTTTATATATATACATTATATACACATTATTGGGAAATCTTTTTCAATTTGAAACTATATATTTTTTGTGAGATAATAATGAACACGATTTTTTTTCTTTTCTTCTAAATCTAATTTTGAATAAAACATCTCTGTTTAAAATGTTTGCGTTTGAATCTCGTACGAAAACGAGGGTCGCCATTTTTTATGACATGAAGTGAAATCTGACGTCAGTATGACGTCAAAAAACAGAAGCGAACGCAAAGAAAACAACAAAATGACGTCAGAACTACGTGTAGTTAATCACAGCCCGTTTTAATCCCGCCACGAGAATTCATATTTTAGCCATTCTTAAAACAAATAGAAATAGAAAAGTTATGATCGGATTATAAAAAGAAAAAATACGTCAGATTTTATTTTGAATGCATATTTGAACACAATGATAATAATTAAATAATAATCTAATAGAGATTTCCCCTATTGGTTTTTTAGTAAAATAATACAGAAAATACATAATACATTAGTTTTTAAGTTATTGACCCTGATTATTTTATTTAGATGCATTTAGGAAGCTTGAACTTGGTAATTGTTATAATTTTATGTGGTTCTTTTGTTATTGGAAAATTATCAGGACTGTTCTTACCCTTGATAAAGTAACAGGTACAAGTTACGAAACGTTGGGAAATTCAGTTGTTCTTCACTTAGCATTGAAAACCCAGTTGAAATAGTTTTTGTTAAAACAAGTGCTAAGTTTACATCAAGTAGACATGAGTCTAGAAACAATAATTTGTGTTGGATTGGCTGACCATGATTGTGGGTGGAGTCTCGGGAGATCTTTAGTGTGAATCCTCACAGCTGTGTTTCTCCAGACGTCGCGACTTCGACGCCCGGCAACGTGAGTCTGGCGCGTTTCACGCAGGCGGACGTCGACGCCGTGCGGGTTGCATACCGTCACACAGGCGCCGCGACGCCTGACAAGTTCTACTTCCGGGTGTGGGACGGCGCCTTCAACCCCGTCTACACCGTATTCAACATCCGGGTGCTGCCCGCGCTGCTCAACGTGACATCTGGTGAGAGAATTATTACCTAACCAAGGCTGGGATATACCTACCAGTACCTACCAGTACCTACCAGTACCTACCAGTACCTACCAGTACCTGCTAGTACCTGCTAGTACCTACCAGTACCTACCCGTACCTACCAGTACCTACCAGTACCTACCAGTGCCTACCAGTACCTACCAGTACCTACCAGTACCTACCAGTACCTACCAGTGCCTACCAGTACCTACCAGTACCTACCAGTACCTACCAGTACCTACCAGTACCTACCAGTACCTACCAGTACCTACCAGTACCTACCAGTACCTACCAGTACCTACCAGTACCTACCAGTACCTACCAGTACCTACCAGTACCTACCAGTACCAAACACTAATCTTTTACCCGCTAATAATAATAATATATAAATAAATACATTTATTATTATAAATTTATTCTCATAGGCTTGGTACATGTTCTCATGCAAGTTCTCATGGTGATAGTTATAGTTATAGTTATATAGTTATATTTCTAAAATAATGGATTTATTCCCCTCTAACGCCCCTCGGTGAATCAACAGAGTCGTCTGTGCAACTGGAGCAAGGATCGAACGTGGCGACCGTTACAGCGTCACACCTGCAAGTCTGGAGCAACGCCCCCCTGGGGCTGATCAACTTCAACGTGACGTCACCACCGAGGCACGGGGTCCTCTATGTCCGCGATGTTGTTGCCACTTCCTGGACGCACTCCGACCTCGCTACCAACAGGTAGTTATATTTGTATTTTATTAGCTGTTCAGTTCATTCTCCAATGTGTTTACATTGTCATCTGTAGCGGTCTAACATAACATATATGTCTGACCTAATAATCTCTAAATTATAAAACTCTTCTTGGAGGAGGAAGATCTTGAGGTTTGTCTTGAATGCACCCCGGCTTGCAATGCATCACAGTTGTGGAAGGCTGTTCATGATTCTCACTCCAACTTTGAGCAGGATGCCTGCAACTCTTATACAAATCAACTCTTATACAAATCAACTCTTATACAAATTTTATTTTCGAAAGCCCTCTTGCAACTGTTAAACAACCAAGTCTTATACACTTCGCTTATTTCGCATCATTTCATCTCTTATACAAAGCAACTGTTATACAGGTCTTGATTTAAAAAAATGTTAAACAGTTATACACTCAACTCTTATACAGCCGAATTCCTGCAACTCTTATACACATTCCTCAAGTTCACCGGTTTGCCGCTACTGCGAGCGCGCGGCTTCCATCCCTTGTGTGTATGCTACCGACAGCGCCGAGGTGGCCGACAAATAGCCACAACAACAGAGCATTAAACCTTTCACTAAAGACCTGTCAAGGCGACCTGTAACCATGACGCGGCGACCAACACGAAGCACGTAGTCGGACGCTCCAAGGGACAAGCAAACTCAAGCATATCCATTGCAATGTTCATCAATTTGGTGCCAGGAAGCTGTGTTTGTCCTCTTTCCGTCTCGCATTGTGAGTTGAGTGGAAGTGAAACCGAACGATGTCATGTCTATGATGTCGTCTCCACCAGCGGTTATTTTGTGCGTACGCTCACGCACCTTTTCTTGCAATAGTGTACTTCGATCACTCATTCCGGGAAAAGTTTGGTCTGCTCTACATTTAAATTCAAGAAACACACGTTATTTTTACGTGTTGGTGAAATATTTTATTTGGAAACGGCATTCAGCAGAACGTATGTACATTCACAGAATCTTATCATTCTGAAGAATAAATGCCGAATACACAAGCTCATAATTATGACAACGCAAAGCGATAGCAAAGCTAAGCTTAGCTAAGCTCAGGCAACGCTAGCCTTTGTCAGGCAGCGCCGACAAAGCATAGCGAGAGTATAGAAATTGTTTCAATGTTTTTCGCCTTTTGGCACGGCTTCCTTGTTCCCCCCCAAGAAAACACACGATCTAGAACAGCACCTGAATTCAATTGAACGCGAACCCAACTGTTTCATTACAAACTAAAGACTCCTCCACGCCATGGATATGCTTGTAATTGCACATGTGAAGGTGAAATGCAAACCCAAACTAGTTGGACAGTTCATGCATCACATTCAACAGGCGGCAGTCATTCTTAATTCTGACGCTACACATGTTTTCATGACAAAACAGCCTCAGCTAGCTTATTCGATGTTTAGCAAATATAATTAATATATTTAATCTAGGATATGCCAGGACATGTCAGGACATGTCAGGACATGCCAGGACATGCCAGGACATGCCAGGACATGTCAGGACATGCCAGGACATGTTAGGACATGTCAGGACATGTCAGGACATGCCAGGACATGTCAGGACATGTCAGGACATGCCAGGACATGTCAGGACGTGCCAGGACATGCCAGGACATGTCAGGACATGCCAGGACATGCCAGGACATGCCAGAATCCACTATCTCTTCACTGGCCGTGACCGTGTCGCTGATGTTTTATCCGCAGTGTGCTTTACATGCAAACCGACATGACCGCCCCTGGCGACGCTTTCTCGCTGCTTGCGTGGCTGCGAGACGGTCCTGCGCAGGCGCTGTCGCTGAACGTGACCGTCAAGCCTCTGCTGGCCATCGGGCACTTTGCACCTGCGGCAGGCGCACGCACGCGCATTAGCCTTGACGTGCTTGATGCTACGCCCCTTGCCAAGCTCACCGGCAGCAACCCCACGTTCCAGGTCAGTTCCACGCCCCTATCCAGCCTCTCCTTGTCCCCCTTGGGAGCTAGGGACAGCCCACGTTCCTGGTCAGTGCCACGCCCCTATCCAGCCTCTCCTTGTCCCCCTTGGGAGCTAGGGACAGCCCACGTTCCTGGTCAGTGCCACGCCCCTATCCAGCCTCTCCTTGTCCCCCTTGGGAGCTAGGGACAGCCCACGTTCCTGGTCAGTTCCACGTCCCTATCCAGCATCTCCTTGTCCCCCTTGGGAGCTAGGGACAGCCCACGTTCCTGGTCAGTGCCACGCCCCTATCCAGCCTCTCCTTGTCCCCCTTGGGAGCTAGGGACAGCCCACGTTCCTGGTCAGTGCCACGCCCCTATCCAGCCTCTCCTTGTCCCCCTTGGGAGCTAGGGACAGCCCACGTTCCTGGTCAGTTCCACGTCCCTATCCAGCATCTCCTTGTCCCCCTTGGGAGCTAGGGACAGCCCACGTTCCAGGTCAGTTCCACGTCCCTATCCAGCATCTCCTTGTCCCCCTTGGGAGCTAGGGACAGCCCACGTTCCTGGTCAGTGCCACGCCCCTATCCAGCATCTCCTTGTCCCCCTTGGGAGCTAGGGACAGCCCACGTTCCAGGTCAGTGCCACGCCCCTATCCAGCCTCTCCTTGTCCCCCTTGGGAGCTAGGGACAGCCCACGTTCCAGGTCAGTGCCACGCCCCTATCCAGCCTCTCCTTGTCCCCCTTGGAAGCTAGGGACAGCCCACGTTCCAGGTCAGTGCCACGCCCCTATCCAGCCTCTCCTTGTCCCCCTTGGGAGCTAGGGACAGCCCACGTTCCTGGTCGGTGCCACGCCCCTATCCAGCCTCTCCTTGTCCCCCTTGGGAGCTAGGGACAGCCCACGTTCCTGGTCAGTGCCACGCCCCTATCCAGCCTCTCCTTGTCCCCCTTGGGAGCTAGGGACAGCCCACGTTCCAGGTCAGTGCCACGCCCCTATCCAGCCTCTCCTTGTCCCCCTTGGGAGCTAGGGACAGCCCACGTTCCTGGTCAGTGCCACGCCCCTATCCAGCCTCTCCTTGTCCCCCTTGGGAGCTAGGGACAGCCCACGTTCCTGGTCAGTGCCACGCCCCTATCCAGCCTCTCCTTGTCTCCCTTGGGAGCTAGGGACAGCCCACGTTCCAGGTCAGTGCCACGCCCCTATCCAGCCTCTCCTTGTCCCCCTTGGGAGCTAGGGACAGCCCACGTTCCAGGTCAGTGCCACGCCCCTACTCAGCCTCTCCTTGTCCCCCTTGGGAGCTAGGGACAGCCCACGTTCCTGGTCAGTGCCACGCCCCTATCCAGCCTCTCCTTGTCCCCCTTGGGAGCTAGGGACAGCCCACGTTCCAGGTCAGTGCCACGCCCCTATCCAGCATCTCCTTGTCTCCCTTGGGAGCTAGGGACAGCCCCTCACATCTGCATTTGTACCAGTTGAAGCTTATCCCGCTTCTCGCTTCAAGTTGTGAGGGATTTTAGAGATGACTTCATTTTTTATATTCATGTTTGAAGTTCAAAGGTTTGAAAGGTTATTCTAAGGTAATTCAAAGGTCTAACTCGTGTGACATTTATTCAAGGAATCTGCAAAATACGCTTCGTATTTTCAACAAAGTAAACGTCCAAAGAGCACTTGCCTAAAATGACGCAATAATTCACGGAGAACAATTGCAGAACAAATTGGCTTGCAATTGGATCTTTATTCCCGAGACAATGTGAACGAGTTCGAGTCCGGTGAGTGACCCTTGCGACACACCCCCAACAGGTGCTGCGACGACCGCGTCTCGGACGACTCAAGAAGGTGGTGCGCAGTTCGGGGGAGCGTCGCGACGCTCGCGAGCGTGACGTCGCGCGGTTCACGCACCACGAGCTCGCCGCCGGGCTCATCTTCTACGTGGCTCGTCGTCAACCACCCGACGCCGCCGGCGCCACCCTCGATGATTCGATCGCCTTCCGGCTTGCGGCGTCCATCTACCAGGTCACCTATACGCACTCATTACGCTCCTAAGGATATTTTATTTTATTTATTTTATTTTCAACTAAGGTAGAAACCGGTGGTTAGTGCTAGTAGGCAATCTGGCCTATGCTATTTCATGGGTCTAAGGTGTTTTTTTGACAACACATAATTATTAATAAGAAATGATGAATAATATATCCGTATTACCTCGCAGTAGCTTTGTTTTAAGTTTGTACCGTGCTGTGAGTCTTGGTGCCACCTATTTGCTATGTGCTACCTATTTGCTATGTGCCACCTATTTGCTATGTGCTACCTATTTGCTATGTGCCACCTATTTGCTATGTGCTACCTATTTGCTATGTGCTACCTATTTGCAATGTGCTACCTATTTGCTATGTGCTACCTATTTGCTATGTGCTACCTATTTGCTATGTGCTACCTATTTGCTATGTGCTACCTATTTGCTATGTGCTACCTATTTGCTATGTGCTACCTATTTGCTATGTGCTACCTATTTGCTATGTGCCACCTATTTGCTATGTGCTACCTATTTGCTATGTGCCACCTATTTGCTATGTGCTACCTATTTGCTATGTGCTAAGAGTGACAAGATGGCCGACGAGAGTGGTGCAGCTTTGTGTGTGCTCCGTGATATTTGCGGTTTTACCGAGATTTTAGTGAAATTAAACAAGTGCGAACTTCAGAAGGAGCTGGAGAAACTTGGCCTCTCCAAAGGTGGAAGAAAGGAAGAATTAGTAGAACGAATGAAGGCAGCAAGATTCGATCTACTGGAAGAGCATGTCAGAGCAAACGGAAACATAGAAACAGCTGATGAGGTAGGACGAAACCAAAACAATCAAAGATACAATGACAGACTGATTAACGAAAAAGAGAAAAGAATACAAAACCTAGAAGAAATAAACGAGCTACTTAGATTTAAAGTAGATGAGCTTTCAAAAAACGTAGACATTTTCAGTGATAAGCCACTCGCTGATAAATCACCAGCTATAGAAGAAAAATGTAGTCCTGTCAAACGACTACAGGAGGCAGAACAATCGCGAGTGCACAAAATGGTGGAGCGATTTGAAACCCCCCCGCCGAAAAGAAACTCAAAAACAAACAATCAAGTAAATGACAAGCAAATGTCCATAAAAGACCACGAAAGCGATGAACCGAGGCAATTGCAAGGCACAGACAACAAATTCACGCCTGATGAGATCAAAATTATAAGAGACAACAAGTACAGAAGGTTAATTCAACAAAAAACTTCCCAGGCAGAAGCAGTAGTGGAAACACATCAAGCTCCAAAATACGCGTCAAGCACAGCGATGCTAGTGGGTGACTCCATTATAAGGGGCGCAGGCGAAATATGCACTAGAGAAGGGTGCGAAGTAGCTGTGTTTCCTGGCATTCGGGTGAAAGATCTAAAGAAGCAACTATGCTTGAAACAAGAAAGTGAAAGTGAACCAAAGGTTATCGTCGTACATGCAGGTACCAATAACATAAAATCCAGATCCAAGGTTCATCTGGTGACCGAGTTCGACGATCTCGTCGAAACAGTGTCCAGGAAGTGGAAAAACGCAAAGTGGGTCATTGGGGGACTGGTGTATAGGCGCAATGTATTCGACTCGACCATTGACAAGCTCAACGACGGCCTACAGTGGCTATGTGAAGAAAGAGGTGCAATATTCTATAATCCGAACACGAGAGTCACAGCACACGAAAGAGCAAAAGATGGACTGCATCTAAACCGCAGAGGTGGGTTCTACCTTAGCCAACTTATATTAGAGAAAGTGGATGAAGCACTGGAAGAAGAAAACGAAAACGAAGACAACAGCGAGTCGGAAATATAGCAATTACTTATTAATAGGCCACGCAAGATTAGCACAGTCACACACGTTAGTGAAACAACGTTACCATATACATATGAAAAAACTACTGAAAAGCAGGAGAAAGACAAAGAAGAGACTGAAGAGACAAAAAAGACTGAAGAAACTGAAGAGACTGAAGAAACTGAAGAGACTGACAAAAACAAAAAGAAGACTGATTCAAGTAAGACTGATAAGAAGAAGACTGATCGATATAAGAATAAGAATAAAGAAAAGAAGACTGATACACGTAAGTCAACAAACATTACTATAATGCACCTAAACATATGTAGTGTCCAAAACAAGGTAGAGGAGCTAGAAGTTTTCATTGACTCACAAACACCAGAAAAGGAAATTGATATTTTATGTCTCTCTGAACACTGGCTGGCACGAGGACGCGAGAACGCAGTAATAATTGGAGATTATGAACTCGCCGCATGCTATGCGCGAAACAAGGCAAAAGGTGGCGGGACTGCTATATACATCCGCGACACCACATTAAAGTGGATAAACCGACCTGACATAGACCAATTAGCAAAAGAAAGGGTATTCGAAGTATGTAGCATCGAATTGAAAGAAAGCAACCCGATAATTATTATTGTGGTGTACCGGACACCCGATAGTAAAAATATCAACGCCTTCATTATTAAAATAAAACGACTAATAAAGCAACTCAAAAAAGAAGATAAAAGAATAGTGCTCATAGGTGACATAAACATTGACCTGCTAGGAAACACAAACAGCTACTCCAGAGAGAAGTTTGAAGACCTCCTCGCAGACATTAATATGTGGGCCAATGTCAATTTTCCCACCAGAATTACGGAAGGGACAAGAACAACGATAGATAACATTATTACCAACTTCACACTAGACGAAGAGCCACACCCCATTGAAGCTGGGCTATCTGACCACGTGGGACTACTGGTAAACATCACAATCTCACCGATAATTAAAAAACGAGAGTTAACCTACACTAGAAATATAAGCGATGTAAACCTGGAAAACTTTGCAAAAGATATTGGAGGGAAACATTGGGAAGGTGTCTTAGCGAGAACCACCACAGATGAAAAGTTCCGAAATTTCCTGGAAATCTTTCTAGACACCTTTAACAAACACTTTCCGAAGAAACGATGTCAAGTCAGACAACGAAAGAAGAATAATGACTGGATAACAGCCGAAATAAAATTGACATGCGAATTAAAACGGAGATTATTGATACTCACTAGGAGAAAGGGCGGCGCAAGATTTAAAAAAGATCTTAAAGCAGCACAGAAAATGGTCACCAAGCAAACACGTCGAGCAAAAAAGAAAAGCAATGACAGCTTTATCAATAAAGCAAACAAGAAGATGAAGGCGGCTTGGACAATAATACACGCACACACTGGAAAATTCAAGAAAAATCGAACAAAGAACATCGTCCTAGAAATCAAGGAAAAAGAAATCAAAGACGCAAAAGAGGTGGCAAACCACTTCAATAATTTTTTTGCGACAATAGCAAAAAAAACAACAGATGACATGGAAGATACCCTGGATGAATGCCTCACCAAAATGAAGACGGGAATGTCAAGAATCGAAACAACGATGACTTTAAGGAACACGAACAGGGCCGAAATTATAGAAATAATAACAAAATTGAAAAATAAGAAATCAACCGGGTGGGATGAAGTCCCGATCCAAGTAATAAAGAGAGTATGTAACGAAATAGCCTACCCACTGTCAGAAATTTGCAACTTCTCGTTTAGATCAGGTGAATTCCCATCGTTAGCGAAGCTTACTATAATCAAACCGATTCTGAAAAAAGGGGCTACCTCAGAGATGCAGAACTACCGGCCAATAGCACTCATAACAAATTTTGCAAAAATTTTTGAGAAAGCTTTTCTTGTCAGACTAAATGAGTATGTAGAAAATAATAGAATTATAGACGAAGTACAACACGGATTCAGGAAGGGACGCTCAACAAATACAGCAATTGTCAGTATGATAAGGCAAATCACTGATGCACTAGAAAATAAAAAAGCAATCGCAACAATCATGTGCGATCTATCGAAAGCCTTTGATTCAATAAATCACAAGATACTTCTAGAAAAATTAAAAGGATACGGCATAGTAGGCACGACAGGGGAATGGATCGAGTCATACCTGACGGGGCGAAAGCAACGAGTGTCGATAAACTCTAATAATGGCTGTGTGCTATCGGATTTAGAGGATATTAAAACCGGAGTCCCGCAAGGCGCCCCACTAGCGGCAATTCTCTTTAGTTTATACGTAAATGACCTCCCCAATTATATCAGAGATGACAACCGGAAAGCAATTCTATTCGCAGACGACACAAGCATTTTATTGACCGCTGACGATGATAACACATTAATAAAAAACGTAAACAGCACACTTATAGACTTGAACGAATGGTTCGTACCAAACAAGCTGAAACTAAACTGTCAAAAAACAAACATCATAGTGTTCAAAAACAAAGGAAAAATGACAGTGTCGTCAAGCAAGAAATTAAATGCAAAAGTAGTGTACCAAAGCCCTTTCCTTGGAATACAAATAGATGGTAATTTAAAATGGAAGGCACACATCAACATCCTAAGCAAAAAGTTAGCCACAGCATCCTTCATGTTACAAAGACTATCTCATCAAGTTAGCAAAAATACACTAAAATTAATGTATCACGCATATATACAGTCGAAATTAAATTATGGGATAATGGTATGGGGAATATCAGCCGAGTCCAACAAAATATTCATTAAACAAAAAAGGGCAATAAGAATACTTGGAAAAATCATGAAAAGAGGCACATGCAGAAAAGCGTTCAAAGACCTTAACATACTGACATTACCTTCCCTTTATATACTAGAGACAATTTTATATGTTAGAGACAACCCGACCATGTTTCAAGAAAACAAAAATATTCACAATAAAAATACTAGAAAAAAAGACGATATACGACAAAAAAAAAGCTTGTTAGAAATAGGGAGAAAGAATGTAACATTTATGGGACCAATTTTATACAATAAATTACCCCGCAAGATAAAGGAAAAAACAATTAGCATGGAAAGCTTTAAAGGAATGGTCAAAGATTTTTTAATTCAACATTCGTTTTACACTATCTTAGAATATACTAGTCTGAATGGTTGCGATTGTAAATATTGTGTGAAAGAACAAAAATGATCAATGTACAAATTTTAATTAGCAATTGACAATTTCCAAAGCCTGTTTTTACTGTTTTATGTGACAACGATCATGGCATGTAATCATTTTTTACAATGGAAAATAAACAATAAACAAACAAACAAACAAACCTATTTGCTATGTGCTACCTATTTGCTATGTGCTACCTATTTGCTATGTGCTACCTATTTGCTATGTGCCACCTATTTGCTATGTGCTACCTATTTGCTATGTGCTACCTATTTGCTATGTGCTACCTATTTGCTATGTGCTACCTATTTGCTATGTGCTACCTATTTGCTATGTGCCACCTATTTGCTATGTGCCACCTATTTGCTATGTGCCACCTATTTGCTATGTGCTACCTATTTGCTATGTGCTACCTATTTGCTTTGTGCTACCTATTTGCTATGTGCTACCTATTTGCTATGTGGTACCTATTTGCTATGTGCTAATGCTATGGTCTGCTCAATGCTTGTTTTCCATGCTTTTAGCTGGTAGGTCGTTCCAAAGCCTGGTGGTTCTATCGAGGAAAGACTGGAGGCCGATGTATTTGTGGTATCTCTTCAGAAGCATCTTGTTTTGGTGGTCAAACCTGCTGTGATGCTCCCCTATGGTTGACAGTTTCAGGCGCTCATTCCATACTGTGCCGCTAGAACTTGCTTCGCCAAGCGCATAAAACCTGTCTAACAGGAATCGAGGTCCATTTAGCTCAGATCGATGGTCAACAAACATCGCTACGCTAACCTACAAAGCATTCCCTGATTTATGTCTACTTGATTTATCCTTAGCACAAGTTTTTAGAGAAACTATTTCAACTGGGTTTTGAATGCTAAGTAAAGGGCTACTAAATTTCCCGACGTTTCGTAACATATACATATACATTCCCTGATTTAGTTCTACGGTTTATCTTTGAACATATCTATTTCTCAGTGTCAGTGAATAACAATTCAACCCGCCAATTATTTATCGCCCAAACCCAGACCTGAATATCTTGACTAATTAATTCCATCTTCCACCGCAGCCAGCACTGGGCGAGCTAGTGTTCCGCGTGTCGATGCCGCCTGTTGTCGCCTCCCCGCCGCCTCTAGCACCAGGTGCACCTGACAGCCGAGAGGGAGGCGGCAGCGGTGGTAACACTGGAACCGGCGTCATAGCTGGAGTGGCGTCACGGCTTCCTAGCGCCTACGTGCTGCTCGTGAGCGGCGTCCTAGCGCTAGTCGTCGTCACAATCCTCGTCGTCGCCATCGTCAAGTGCCGCAACGGACGACGTCACGCCAAGCCGCCGCTACCGGCGCCGACGCCGACGCTTGAGCCGCATCTCGAGAGCCTCGGCACGCCGACACCACAATGCAAAGTCGTGCCGCTTGGAGCGCTGGATGCGCACGCTGAGCTGCCACCGCGGTGAGTTAGTGACCCTGCCTCCATTTCCCATGTCCCAGCCTTGCCTGGACCCTGCCCCCATGTCCCATGTCCCAGCCTTGCCTGGACCCTGCCCCCATGTCCCATGTCCCAGCCTTGCCTGGACCCTGCCCCCATGTCCCATGTCACGTGTCCCAGCCTTGCCTGGACCCTGCCCCCATGTCCCATGTCCCATGTCCCATGTCCCATGTCCCATGTCCTATGTCCCATGTCCCAGCCTTGCCTGGAGGTCGTGGGGTATGAACCACACCATGGCTGTGCTTGCAGCGTGCCAAGAACCCACCCTGTCCCATCACGCCCTGCCTTGCCTGGACCCTGCCCCCATGTCCCATGTCCCATGTCCCAGCCTTGCCTGGAGGTCGTGGGGTATGAACCACACCATGGCTGTGCTTGCAGCGTGCCAAGAACCCACCCTGTCCCATCACGCCCTGCCTTGCCTGGACCCTGCCCCCATGTCCCATGTCCCATGTCCCAGCCTTGCCTGGAGGTCGTGGGGTATGAACCACACCATGGCTGTGCTTGCAGCGTGCCAAGAACCCACCCTGTCCCATCACGCCCTGCCTTGACTGAGCAACTGACCAACTGACCAACTTGCAGGTTTGGCGATGTCAGCGGTGCGCGGTACCCGTACGGCGCAGCCGACGAGCAAGACTGGAGCAGCTTCGAGGCGTCGGAGCTCGCATTTCCTGCGCGCGCACCCAACCCTCTGCTACGCCGCAACCAGTACTGGGTATGACCCGAACCGACGCACGCGCACGAACGTCGATAGTGCTGCCACCGTGTGCAAACCCGCCGAACTAAAAACAAGTGTCGCCCTCTGCGAGCGAGAGCGATAGCCTGAGAGACGAGAGACTATTTTGTATATCGCGTTGAAGCAAGTCATGTATTACCTCAATAAGTTAGTTAGAGTCAGACACCTCCTCAAACATAATATGTCTGGCTGCCGCTCACGGTCCCCTTGACGCGGGAACTCGCGCTGAAATCCCGTGACAGGGTACTATTTCAATAATTACTGTCGAACAAAACATTCGTTGTTACTTCTGGACAGTGTCCCACGAAGACGCCGCCATGTTTACTCTACGACGCACACCAGCGCCACTAGTGGTGCCCCGTTTAACCTGTATTGGAGTCCATGCGGAGAGCTGCCTTGCAGCTGGTAACAAGTGCCAGTGTAGCTAGACAATCGAAGCCTAGCGCTAGACACGGAGTCCAACGCCTCCCTGTGTCGTCTCCTTGTACTACACAATCTGTAGCTAGCATCTACACCTAATACTTAGAGAGAAATTATACAACACTATTGATTATTATGTATTATATTATGCGAATGTAAATTATATTTATTGGTGTGCACTGTTGCCAAATCAGAGAAACAAACAGGGAATAAAGCGTTAATGCACGAGAGCAATTATTTGATTCCAGTAGACAGTGGTTTTATTTGATTCCAGTAGACAGTGGTTTTATTTGATTCCAGTAGACAGTGGTTTTATTTGATTCCATGGCATTCTACGTGCAACAAACCACGGCCAGTATTGACAGTAAGATTGAAAATCGGCTCGGGTAATAAATCATCTCAAGGTGGCGCTGTTCACGGCGCTATGGACGACAGCATCCTCCGGTCGCACCTTCTGAAGATGAAGCAGTCAATATTGTGGTTGTCATGAAGTGGAGATGGGTGAACAACTGCAAGGCAAGAATGTGACTTGGCGAGGTTGGCAGAACTGGATGCGGATTTGGAAGGGTTTATGTTTTGGGGTGAGGTTAGCAGAACTAAATGCGGATGTGGAATGTTGAGAGGAACTCCGGCGCCCGAGTGATGACGTGCTCGAACTCCATGAAGCTGAGTTTGCCGTCACCGTCAACGTCACTCTCCTCGACCACCTTGTCGCATACCTGTTGCACAAACAGATAACAGTCTCAGGAGATAGCTTTTACTGGTGATTTCACCCTAGAGATGAAACCAGCAAGCGGTGGATGGGAGGGAAGCTGAAACCAGCAAGCGGTGGATGGGAGGGAAGCTGAAACCAGCAAGCGGTGGATGGGAGGGAAGCTGAAACCAGCAAGTGGTGGATGGGAGGGAGCTGAAACCAGCAAGCGGTGGATGGGAGGGGAGCTGAAACCAGCAAGCGGTGGATGGGAAGGAAGTTGAAACCAGCAAGCGGTGGATGGGAGGGAGTTAAAACCAGCAAGCGGTGGATGGGAGGGGAGTTGAAACCAGCAAGCGGTGGATGGGAGGGAGCTGAAACCAGCAAGCGGTGGATGGGAGGGAAGCTGAAACCAGCAAGCGGTGGATGGGAGGGAAGCTGAAACCAGCAAGCGGTGGATGGAGGGAAGCTGAAATCAGCAAGCGGTGGATGGAAGGGAGCTGAAACCAGCAAGCGGTGGATGGAAGGGAGCTGAAACCAGCAAGCGGTGGATGGGAGGGAGCTGAAACCAGCAAGCGGTGGATGGGAGGGAGCTGAAACCAGCAAGCGGTGGATGGGAGGGAAGCTGAAACCAGCAAGCGGTGGATGGGAGGGAAGCTGAAACCAGCAAGCGGTGGATGGGAGGGAAGCTGAAACCAGCAAGCGGTGGATGGGAGGGGAGTTGAAACCAGCAAGCGGTGGATGGGAGGGGAGCTGAAACCAGCAAGCGGTGGATGGGAGGGGAGTTGAAACCAGCAAGCGGTGGATGAGAGGGGAGCTGAAACCAGCAAGCGGTGGATGGGAGGGAGTTGAAACCAGCAAGCGGTGGATGGGAGGGAAGCTGAAACCAGCAAGCGGTGGATGGGAGGGGAGCTGAAACCAGCAAGCGGTGGATGGGAGGGGAGTTGAAACCAGCAAGCGGTGGATGGGAGGGAGCTAAAACCAGCAAGCGGTGGATGGGAGGGGAGCTGAAACCAGCAAGCGGTGGATGGGAGGGAGCTGAAACCAGCAAGCGGTGGATGGGAGGGGAGCTAGATTGGAAGTATGTGCAACCGAACTGGTCTATGAACCGGCAATTGCGAGGTCGCGGGTTCGTATCCCGGTTCGGTCTGTCCGCCAGACACAAGCCACTGTCTTACAAAGTCTCTGTGAAGTGTGGAATGTCTGCACTTAGCAGATTGCGGTAGAAAACAGCTGACATGAACCGTTATCAATCACCCCCCCACTAATCAATCGCATCTGAAACCTGTCAGTTCTGGGACCGGTGATAAAGCCTTCAGGTTTCAGCTTTGAAGAGGTTGGTATACCTGTGCGACCTCCTCGGGCGGCAGTGCGTCACGAGTCAGAAGACGTAGCGCCGTCTCAAGGTCACCTGGTCCCACGTGCTGGTCCCCGTCAAAGTCGTAGATCTTAAACGCGTAGAACACCTGTCAAGATCAAGGTCACCATCAGGTCGAGTCTCTCTCTCATATCTCTCCACCATGGCGTGTAAGTAAAGTGTGTAAAGTGCGGTAATTACAAATACTTTAAGTGTGTTTGCATACTTCATGGCCCATATCACTGGCTCGTGAACACTTTTTAGGAATTTTTGAAAAATTTTGTCTCTACTTCAAAAATGTCCACTCAATTTCACTTATTTTGCCTTCGGATATTTGTTTTGAGGTTTTCAGATGAAAAAAATCTGTCTGAATTCGAGACATGCGCTGCTTGGAGTTGTGATGGGTTGCATAGGTTTTAGCTTTAAGTGCAGCCTTATTGTTGTGTTTAACGACGCACTGTTTTGACATCTGGCCATGTGGCACTGGTCTAATGGCGTCGGTGAATGAGTGGATGATGATGAGGAGGATGATGAACTTAACCTAGCCTAGAAGGGAGGAGGGGAAACCCGGTGCCGGCACGTAGCCTACTCCTGTCGAAGACCAAGGGGACCACCGGCTTAACGTCCCTTCCGAAGGACGGTACAACGCGAACAACAGGATTCCTCCACAAATCCATGCTGTCGAGAGGTTGATAAGCAAGGCGAGTGAAGTTGCTGTCGAGAGGTTGATAAGCAAGGCGAGTGAAGTTGCTGTCGAGAGGTTGATGAGCAAGGCGAGTGAAGTTGATGTACTAACTTTCATCCCTCCAACCTCTCTCCCGAACAGAACTGATCATGTGTATGATGGTCACCCATCCAATACCTGACTCAGCGCAGTGTTGCTTAACTTTCATCCCTCCAACCTCTCTCCCAAAAAGAACTGGTCATGTATATGATGGTCACCCTTCCAATACCTGACTCAGCGCAGTGTTGCTTAACTTTCATCCCTCCAACCTCTCTCCCGAACAGAACCCGTCATGTGTATGATGGTCACCCATCCAATACCTGACTCAGCGCAGTGTTCCTTAACTTTCATCCCTCCAACCTCTCTCCCAAAAAGAACTGGTCATGTATATGATGGTCACCCTTCCAATACCTGACTCAGCGCAGTGTTGCTTAACTTTCATCCCTCCAACCTCTCTCCCGAACAGAACCCGTCATGTGTATGATGGTCACCCATCCAATACCTGACTCAGCGCAGTGTTCCTTAACTTTAATCCCTCCAACCTCTCTCCCAAAAAGAACTGGTCATGTATATGATGGTCACCCTTCCAATACCTGACTCAGCGCAGTGTTGCTTAACTTTCATCCCTCCAACCTCTCTCCTGAACAGAACTGGTCATGTGTATGATGGTCACTCATCCAATACCTGACCCAGCACAGTGTTGCTTAACTTCGGTGATCTAACGAGGACCGGTGTCCTGCTATCGAGTGAACAGACTCCTGTCTCATCTGAAACAATGTTCGCTGGTTCGCTACCTTGATGTCCCGCGGCGCATGCTCGCTAAAGACTGACAGCAGCTCAAGAAAGTCCTCGAAGCTGAGGTTGCCGTCGCCGTCTCTGGAGAACACTTCGCAGATTCGCGTCCGGAACGGGTTCTCCTGCAACATTAGCAGCTTGGTACGTGTCCTGCAACATTAGCAGCTTGGTACGTGTTCTGCAACATTAGCAGCTTGGTACGTGTTCTGCAACATTAGCAGCTTGGCACGTGTTCTGCAACATTAGCAGCTTGGTACGTGTCCTGCAACATTAGCAGCTTGGTACGTGTTCTGCAACATTAGCAGCTTGGCACGTGTTCTGCAACATTAGCAGCTTGGCACGTGTTCTGCAACATTAGCAGCTTGGCACGTGTTCTGCAACATTAGCAGCTTGGTACGTGTCCTGCAACATTAGCAGCTTGGCACGTGTCCTGCAACATTAGCAGCTTGGTACGTGTTCTGCAACATTAGCAGCTTGGCACGTGTTCTGCAACATTAGCAGCTTGGTACGTGTCCTGCAACATTAGCAGCTTGGTACGTGTTCTGCAACATTAGCAGCTTGGCACGTGTTCTGCAACATTAGCAGCTTGGCACGTGTTCTGCAACATTAGCAGCTTGGTACGTGTCCTGCAACATTAGCAGCTTGGTACGTGTTCTGCAACATTAGCAGCTTGGTACGTGTCCTGCAACATTAGCAGCTTGGTACGTGTTCTGCAACATTAGCAGCTTGGTACGTGTTCTGCAACATTAGCAGCTTGGTACGTGTTCTGCAACATTAGCAGCTTGGAACAGACTGGCTCGAGGACAGGCTCGCAGTGCCACAAGAACTGCTCAAGTGTTAAGATTTTTTATAGCGTTTTACTTTGTTGAAACATAGGCTCGTGTCAATTTTCTTGCCAACTAACAATTGAGGTTATGGTTATGTTCTTGGACTGTTAGTTTTTCAGCGTGGCTTGCTAATCCCAAGGATTTCAAGACGTATGATGGTTTTAAACCGAACCCTCGTGCCCGTTGCCCAACTGGTCGCTTTGTCCAGCAAATGGGCTTTACAGTTGTTATTAACCTTATATAAAAGCCTTAAATTGCGATGTTCAACTTTTTTAGTTTGTCTCTGGCTGGCGACCAGCTGGGGTAACATTTTTCCGTACATGTCGTTTTAAATTGCGAAATTTGGTTAAAAACGTGTGCAATTGGGTTATAATTGTTCAAAATTAAAATCTCTATCCTATTGTGACACTTTGAGGGTGATTTGAAAGCGTTTTTTTGGTGAAATATTGATAATTATGTTTGAAATTTCCTGCCTAGGAAAATTGGAGCCATGTCTCACAGTTCGATTTTTATTTCATTCAAAACTTGCCTTTAAATGACCTGCAGCAGTTTGGTAATACTGTTTATGCATGCCTATGAAAGTTATTGAAGAAATTGAGCCCAAACGCTGTTAATTAAGTTCGTTTTACGTGAAATAGAAATGATTTTGCAAAAAGTTTGACAGATGCATTCATTTGTTTGGTTTTTTGACCACTGCAGGGAGAACGAATTCTTAAACTTATCTTTGTGGCAGTGCATTCAGGATATTAAAACGTCAATGTCAATGTCAACGTCAATGTCAAATTCTTTTCAATATCTCTAAAACTGAAGGGAAATAAATGACAAAACTGATATATTGTTGGTGTCTTGGCTAGCAAGATTGGCTAGCCCAGATTCTAAAAGGTATTTCACAAGTTTCACTCTCTAAAAAATATTTCAAGAAATCATACACGGAAATCTTTTGACAGCCAACTTCGTTTGTTTTCGAAATTGTCATCGTGGTCACTTTGGAATTCACAGAGTTTCCACAATGCAGTGACCCCAAGTGAAATAAGCGGCAAATTTCAAATAAAATAAATGGGGGTACTTTTGGTTGTGGTCCCATTAGAGGCTTTACATTAAAACCAAAATGCACAATCCCTCAAAATCTTAAGGTGCCGTTAGGCATCGGGTACTGCTAGTTAACCTTATATAAAAGCCTTAAATCTGCGATGTTCAACTTTTTAGTTTGTCTCTGGCTGGCGACCAGCTGGGGTAACATTTTTCTGTACATGTTGATTTAAATTGCGAAATTTGGTTAAAAACGTGTGCAATTGGGTTATAATTGTTCAAAATTAAAATCTCTATCCTATTGTGACACTTTGAGGGTGATTTGAAAGCGTTTTTTTGGTGAAATATTGATAATTGTGTTTGAAATTTCCTGCCTAGGAAAATTGGAGCCATGTCTCACAGTTCGATTTTTATTTCATTCAAAACTTGCCTTTAAATGACCTGCAGCAGTTTGGTAATACTCTTCATGCATGCCTATGAAAGTTATTGAAGAAATTGAGCACAAACGCTGTTATTTACGTTCGTTTTAAGTGAAATAGAAATAATTTTGCAAAAAGTTTGACAGATGCATTCATTTGTTTGGTTTTTTGACCACTGCAGGGTGAACGAATTCTTAAACTTATCTTTGCGGCAGTGCATTCAGGACATTGAAACGTCAAACGGGATTAGAACGTCAAATACTTTTAAGAAACCGGTCAAACATTGCTGGGAATAATTATAAATATTACATGAATTCAGAGCACGACCCAATGCGACATTTCTACGGTGTTTTGATGGGATTGACATAATGCATTTTATTTAAAACTGGCTGGCAAGGAAAGGTTTTGACAGTTCTCATACAATGTCAAACAACTTAATTACCAAAGAAACTTACATTTTGTCAATTTTAAGTGCTTACCCGTTCATTTAACAGGTTTTTAGTCAGATCTGGTGGAGATGTAAAAGGTATTTCACAAGTTTCACTCTCTAGGAAATATTTCACGGAAATCTTTTGACAGCCAACGGCGTTTGTTTTCGAAATTGTCATCGGGGTCACTTTGGAATTCACAGAGTTTCCACAATGCAGTGACCCCAAGTGAAATAAGCGGAAAATTTCAAATAAAATAAATGGGGGTACTTTTGGTTGTGGTCCCATTAGAGGCTTTACATTAAAACCAAAATGCACAATCCCTCAAAATCTTAAGGTGCCGTTAGGCATCGGGTTCTGCTAGTTAACCTTATATAAAAGCTTTAAATTGCGATGTTCAACTTTTTAGTTTGTATCTGGCGACCAGCTGGGGTAACATTTTTCTGTACATGTTGATTTAAATTGCGAAATTTGGTTAAAAACGTGTGCAATTGGGTTATAATTGTTCAAAATTCAAATCTCTATCCTATTGTGACACTTTGAGGGTGATTTGAAAGCGTTTTTTTGGTGAAATATTGATAATTGTGTTTGAAATTTCCTGCCTAGGAAAATTGGAGCCATGTCTCACAGTTCGATTTTTATTTCATTCAAAACTTGCCTTTAAATGACCTGCAGCAGTTTGGTAATACTGTTTATGCATGCCTATGAAAGTTATTGAAGAAATTGAGCACAAACGCTGTTAATTAAGTTCGTTTTACGTGAAATAGAAATGATTTTGCAAAAAGAGTGACAGATGCATTCATTTGTCTGGTTTTTTGACCACTGCAGGGTGAACGAATTCTTAAACTTATCTTTGTGGCAGTGCATTCAGGATATTAAAACGTCAATGTCAATGTCAATGTCAATGTCAAATTCTTTTCAATATCTCTAAAACTGAAGGGAAATAAATGACAAAACTGATATATTGTTGGTGTCTTGGCTAGCAAGATTGGTAAGCCCAGATTCTAAAAGGTATTTCACAAGTTTCACTCTCTAAAAAATATTTCAAGAAATCATACACGGAAATCTTTTGACAGCCAACTTCGTTTGTTTTCGAAATTGTCATCGTGGTCACTTTGATATTCACAGAGTTTCCACAATGCAGTGACCCCGAGTGAAATAAGCGGCAAATTTCAAATAAAATAAACGGGGGTTCTTTTGGTTGTGGTCCTATTAGAGGCTTTACATTTAAACAAAAATGCCCACTCCCTCAATATCTTTAGGTGCCGTTAGGCATCGGGTTCTGCTAGTTAATATTAATATCAATGACAAGAATGAATTCGTGTTTATGAAGTCTCAACAATTACACTTCAACTTGTATATAAACTCGCCAACTATTTTGAAAATAGTTTGAGACTAGGAATAGCGATAGATTAGTAATGCCAACTGACGTTATAATTATTATGTATGGAAATCAGCAGAGACGCTAATTTAGACGCTATTTTATTTTGACAGTTTACCGTCAAAACTTAAAACAATCACTTCGTATGCTACTTTGAAAGAAGAACTTGAAAATTGGACCCTCAACAACAAAACATTTCAATAGCGTTTAGAAGGTAAAATAAATTGTGATATTGTATTATATTATTTTGGTAATTTATTCTCAGAGAATGAAGTGTCTTTATGGGTATGTGATGATCACAATCAGGCTTGCTGAACAAAGTTAGGACAACCTCGAAAAATTGGCGTTTTTTCCACACACATAATTGATTAGTTGGTAAAAACGCCTATGTGTTCGGGATTTTATTTCAGAAAATACAAAATACGATAGTTTTTCAGTTATTGACCCTGATTATTTTATTTAGATGCATTTAGGAAGCTTGAACTTGGTAATTGTTATAATTTTATGTGGTTCTTTTGTTATTGAAAATTGTCAGGACTGCTCTTACCCTTGATAAAGTAACAGGTGCAAGTTACGAAACGTTGGGAAATTTAGTTGTTCTTCAATTAGCATTGAAAACCCAGTTGAAATAGTTTTTGATAGAATATTGTCTTATTGTTCAGATGCCCTGGGGACAAGCTTCTTCAAGCTTTGAGGGGCACCGCACATGTAACGCCGGTTTCACTCACCCGCAACTCGGGCATGCGCTCCATCTTGTCTCGTGGCACGGTGATAGTCACGGGTTCAGTGCCCGTCATGCGTCTCGGCACCAGGTCGGGACTTACTTCACGGAATCGCTTGTGAACTCTGGATCAAGTGGAAGAGATTGATTCAGTGGAGGATGTAAAGTGGACCAAACCCAGTTGGAAACTTAGTTGCGTCTTGTTTGATATTGAGTGACGTATCAACCTTGATGAACTCTTGAGAAGACGACAAAATGTTCAACTGAATTCTGCTACAAAAGTTCAGGATGCCCAAAATATTGGTGAAGAAAATCTGAGAAAAAGCATCGTAATGGTATGATTGTTTTTAGACTCATGTCTACTTGATTTAAACTTAGCACAAGTTTTAACAAAAACTATTTCAACTGGGTTTTCAATGCTAAGTGAAGAACAACTAAAATTGTCAGAACTGCTCTTACCCTTGATAAAGTAACAGGTACAAGTTACGAAACGTTGGGAAATTTAGTTGTTCTTCACTTAGCATTGAAAACCCAGTTGAAATAGTTTTTTATGGTATTGACATAGCTGATAGTTTTTTGACATTCAAGAATTGTCGTTTCTTTTAAAATTCTTTTCTAAATTCTTGAATAAATTGAAAAAACATTCAATTCTTTTGATAATGTCCACGAGTCAATCATGACACGTGCGAGTCAATTATAAAAGACTCACCGGAGTATCTCCTTGCGTGTGAAGAATGTGCAGTCCTGCCAACAACAAAAAAACACTGTTTTGTTTATCAGATTGCCTCGGAGCGGTGGGTGCGACGTTACGATCTTTGTTGCCTGGTACCATTGTATGTTGGCGTACTTGCAAAGTACGAGCCTGGTATTTTGATGAAATCTTATTTAAATTGCAAACGATTGCAATGCGCGGGGTATTTTATTATTATCAACACTATAACCGTCTCAAAAATGGATGCCCAAACGGGGACTCGAACCCCGATCTCCACCTGTCGTGGGTGTTGCTCTAACCAATTGAGCTACTCGGACCCTGATCTTCACCTGTCGCGGGTGTTGCTCTAACCAATTGAGCTACTTGGACCCCGATCTTCACCTGTCGCGGGTGTTGCTCTAACCCATTGAGCTACTTGGATCACGATCTTCACCTATCGCGGGTGTTGCTCTAATCAATTGAGCTACTTGGACCTCGATCTCCACCTGTCGCGGGTGTTGGTCTAATCAATTGAGTTACTTGAACCCTGATCTCCACCTGTCGCGGGTGTTGCTCTAACCAATTGAGCTACTTGGACCCCGATCTCCACCTATCGCGGGTGTTGCTCTAACCAATTGAGCTACTTGGACCCCGATCTCCACCTGTCACGGGTGTTGCTCTAATCAATTGAGCTACTTGGACCCCGATCTCCACCTGTCGCGGGTGTTGCTCTGCCCAATTGAGCTACTTGGACCCCGATCTCCACCTGTCACAGGTGTTGCTCTAACCAATTGAGCTACTTGTACCCCGATCTCCACCTGTCGCGGGTGTTGCTCTGCCCAATTGAGCTACTTGTACCCCGATCTCCACCTGTCGCGGGTGTTGCTCTAACCAATTGAGCTACTCAGACACATTCTTTTTGAGACGATTTTAGTGTATTTGATGAGAATGACAGATCTCCAAGGAGTAGAACCAAGAGGCTGTGAATAATCACAGTCACTCTGATTCTAGTGACGCTATACCACGTTTACTTTGTCCGTTTGGGCATCAATAATTTTTGAGATGGTTAAAGTGTTAATAATAATAAAGTACGTACCTGGTAATCCTCAAACTGCTCCTCGGTAAATGTGACGACTTTGTTGCCCATGCCTGATAAACGCTCCCCTATGCAAGCTCCCTCCTCAACGTCGCTGACTCGATTGATTGATTCGCGCGCCTAAAGGACAACGCCTTCACGTTGCCTAGCAACAGGCAGGGTGTGGTCCAAAGTGTTTAACCAGAGGAATTATCGACCTGTTGGACTTTCACGTCACTTACCAAGTCAGATCCTGCTGGAGTCTTGAGCTTGTGTTACTCAAAGTCGCCGTTTACAAAGACGAGTCTGCAACGCCCTTGCTTGGACTGAAACCGAACGGTTTAACATGTTTGAAACACTGGTCCTCCTTAGATCACCGAAGTTAAGCAACACTGCGCTGAGTCAGGTATTGGATGGGTGACCATCATACACATGACCAGTTCTGTTCGGGAGAGAGGTTGGAGGGATGAAAGTTAGTACAGCAACTTCACTCGCCTTGCTTATCAACCTCTCGACAGCATGGATTTGTGGAGGAATCCTGTTGTTCACGTTGTACCGTCCTTCGGAAGGGACGTTAAGCTCTTCAGTGCTCTTCGACAGGAGTAGGCTACGTGCCGGCACCGAGTTTCCCTCCCTTCTAGGCTAGGTTAGGTTCATCATCATGCTCATCATCATCCACTCATTCACCGACGCCATTAGACCAGTGCCGCATGGCACGTTGTCAAAACAGTGCTATGTTAAACACAACAAATAATAATTGGACTGAAAACCGACCACTAGTTGCTCCAGAGTGTATAAAACAATTGCAATCTCTCCTAAAAACCACAGGAAACCGTTAAAACGAACATTATTTGTTTATTTGTTTATTTTGTCATTATTGGCGGGGTTTTTGTTGTAGTTTTTGGATGAACGAGATGTTTTTTCCCAGTAGTCTCTAAGGATGGACTAAATGAGAGAAAAGAAATGAGAAACAAGAAATCTCCATGGATTATAAACGAGACACATTCTGAAACAAGCACAAGTTGGTAGGGACCCGGTCGACGGGTAGGTGGGGGGGGGGGGGGGGGGGGGGAGAGCTGCTCTTATCAAGTATTTGGGTTCATTGTTATTTTGCAATTAAATCTATTCGTGTGTTCTACGATTCTTTCTTTGAATGTTTTACTCGCATAAGCTCTATATGTCTCCCCTATGTCTATATGAGCTCCCCTAGACATGCGCTGTTAATAACTTTAGTATTACAAATTTACAAAACTTCACTCTTGCTAATGACGAGTGGGTGATGATGCAGAATAAAGTACCTAGCCTAGTCTACAAGTATGGAGTGAAACCCGGTGCCAGCACTTAGCCAACTCCTGTGTAATGCACCAAGGGGACCACTGACTGAAGGTCCTTTCGAAGAACGGTACAACTCGAACAACAGGATTCCTCCACAAATCCATGCTGTCGAGAGGTTGATAAGCAAGGCGAGTGAAGTTGCTGTACTAACTTTCATCCCTCCAACCTCTCTCCCGAACAGAACTGGTTATATGTATGATGGTCACCCATCCAATACCTGATCCAGCGCAGTGTTGCTTAACTTTCATCCCTCCAACCTCTCTCCCAAACAGAACTGGTCATGTGTATGATGGTCACCCATCCAATACCTGACTCAGCGCAGTGTTGCTTAACTTTCATCCCTCCAACCTCTCTCCCGAACAGAACTGGTCATGTGTATGATGGTCACCCATCCAATACCTGACTCAGCGCAGTGTTGCTTAACTTTCATCCCTCCAACCTCTCTCCCGAACAGAACTGGTCATGTGTATGATGGTCACCCATCCAATACCTGACTCAGCGCAGTGTTGCTTAACTTTCATCCCTCCAACCTCTCTCCCGAACAGAACTGGTCATGTGTATGATGGTCACCCATCCAATAACTGACTCAGCGCAGTCTTGCTTAACTTTCATCCCTCCAACCTCTCTCCCGAACAGAACTGCTCATGTGTATGATGGTCACCCATCCAATACCTGACCCAGCGCAGTGTTGCTTAACTTTCATCCCTCCAACCTCTCTCCCGAACAGAACTGGTCATGTGTATGATGGTCACCCATCCAATACCTGACCCAGCACAGTGTAGCTTAACTTTTATCCCTCCAACCTCTCTCTTAAACAGAACTGGTCATGTGTATGATGGTCACCCATCCAATACCTGACCCAGCGCAGTGTTGCTTAACTTTCATCCCTCCAACCTCTCTCCTGAACAGAACTGGTCATGTGTATGATGGTCAACCATCCAATACCTGACCCAGCGCAGTGTTGCTTAACTTTCATCCCTCCAACCTCTCTCCTGAACAGAACTGGTCATGTGTATGATGGTCACCCATCCAATACCTGACCCAGCGCAGTGTTGCTGAACTTTCATCCCTCCAACCCCTCTCCCGAACAGAACTGGTCATGTGTATGATGGTCACCCATCCAATACCTGACCCAGCGCAGTGTTGCTTAACTTTCATCCCTCTAACCTCTCTCCCGGACAGAACTGGTCATGTGTATGATGGTCACCCATCCAATACCTGACCCAGCGCAGTGTTGCTTAACTTCGGTGATGCAACACGGTGTTTCCAACACGGCAAACCGTCCGGTCTCTCACTAGTACCAAATATTAAACAGTGTTGTTTTTTGTGCAAGAGATTGAACATCTACGTCATCCTGTGTAAACCAGTGCCAAGGGAACACACGCCGAAAGATTAAGTCAACAACTAAGTGGCAGTACACACGTGTTCACAAGCAAGTCGTTGCTTAAATCGATAGAAAACTCTAAGACTTCGAATATTCAGGAAGGTACGACCAAGTGTTTTTTTTCCCAACGCTATTGTTTCGCTTGCGTCAGATAAGAGTGACATCACGAACCACGCGGGTGCCTACTTGTGCCTGTTGACAATATCGTTCTCGTGGCTGACTGGCATCGTCGTCTCCTCGCTAGGACCACCACTTCTTGGCACAGAACCTTCCAGAAGTCACCAGGACGCGGGCGACTCTCAATCTCGTTCCTGCTCAATACAGGTAAACTGATTTCCTGAGTTTCATCAAATGAACTCCATCGCTTCTAGACACAGAATTCCTTGAAACATTGCTATCGGGAACGAAACGCGGACGCAGAATTCAAATCATATTTATTATTATCAACACTTTAACCGTCTTACATGTTTTTCAAACGGAAAAACGGATACCATTGACCATCTCAATTTTTAAGGCGGTTGCAGTGTTGAAAATAACAAAAATACCCCGCGCATTGCAAGCGTTTGCAATTTAAATAAGATTTCATCTAAATTCAAATAATATTTTTAGTCTTGTTGAGAATTGGGATCGGTTCTCCAACACGTCAGAGGTCCAGAACGTCGTTATTACAACCTTGGTGTTGGAAGGAAGACTTTCTCTGCACATTTATCAACCACTTTGCAAGACCATGTGTACCAACCACCTGCGTTATATTGTATTCATACAATTGTATTTATTGTGTCGTTTTCCTGGGGAGACAGATCGGTTAACGGTTGGGTTAGCTCGGCGGGTTGGACATGGGTTGGTGGTCATGACTACTCCGTTAAGTTTCCTAGAATGAAACGTGCCTTTTTAAAGTTACGAACGACTGAAAACTGATGTTAACTAATGTGACAAAGACAGTTGTCAACGATGCGATCGCAAATTCAGCGAGTCTGGTTTCAATTGCAAATTCATCCAACTGGCGGAGTATTTAATTGTTAATGTTCCTAGAAGAGTTTGTTTTTGTCTAGAGTGCCGACTCCCAAAACCCCGACGACGACGACGACGACGACGACGACGACGACGACGATGCAGCGCTACACGACTCTGATCGTATTGATGGGGGTCGCGACGCTGGCGATCATCCGTCCGAGCGACGCTCAAAACGAAACGGCGGAGCCAGCGGAGGCCGGCAACGAACGGAAATTTGCGTATTCTGCAAAAGTAGCTCCCGATGGCGCTGGTTACGTCGCGGCGTATGCAAGCAGCTCGGAGGGAAGTTGCTGCGGTGATGTTAACAGTTGCAAGAGCGAGACTAAACCTGCAGATTGCTCGAAGGTTTGCACAGATCCTAGCAAAAAGAAGCGCATCGAAGGCACGGGCAGTTGCATAGAAGGTTGTTGCTGTTGCAAGGATGGGGGCGTCGTGAGGCAGTTCTGGGGGTCGAACAACCCTCAAGGAGGCGGAGGAGGAGGCGGGTTTGGCATGGGAGTCGGGATTGGAAGCGGTAGCGAAGGGGGCAAAGGCTTTGGTGTTGGGATGGGTGGTGGTCAGAATGGTGGACAAGGCCATGGAATGGGAATGGGATCTGGAAAAGGAGGTAGTGGGATAGGAATTGGTGTGGGAATGGGTGGAAATGGTAGGAAAGCGGCTCAAAAAGAGGGTGCAAATGGAAAAGTCGTTGGAGTTCCGTCCGGGAACGGAAATGGGCGTACGAGTATGGGTGTCGGATTCGGTATGGGAGGGGGGAACGGAGGTGGTGTTGGATTTGGAGTAGGAGGAGGATTTTCAGGAGTCATGCCGGACGGACTGGGCGAAGGGTGGAACGGAGGAGGAGGTAACGGTGGTGGGCAGTATGGAGGAGGTATGGGAGCTGGAAATGCTCCAGGTAACGGTGGGGGAGGTGGAGGTGGAGGTTATGGGGCAGGTGTCGGTGTAGCCAACGGAGGGAGTGGATTTGGCGCTGGGTTCGGGAAAGGGGGAGGAAGCAGTGGGAGTGGTTTCGGCGTTGGGGCTGCATCAGGGAACGGAGCGGTAGGTTTCGGTGCAGGAGGAGGAAGTGGCCAAGGCGGCGGAGGCTTTGGCATGGGGGCTGCTTCCTCGCAAGGGGGCCAAGCTTTTGGTGCTGGCGGGGGTGGGAGTGCTCGAAGGAGCGAAAGGGCGTCTGTCTACGTGTCTTCCGGCAGCGGTATCGGAAAGATTGGCAGTGGTATCGGAAAGATTGGCGGAGGCAACAATGGTCAATGGTAGCCGTTTTCCGTCTGAAAAACAATGCTGTTTTCCAGTTCCAGTGTTTTCCAGTTCCAGTCAAAGAATGTTGTATAAAGGTGATATCGCCGTTGAATGTGGTAGCCCCCGAATTATCGGCCGGTTCAAAGTTCGGTCATTCTGGCAATCGCACCGGGCTAGTCGCTTCCAGTCTTCGACAGGGGATGTCACAAAAATGTACTCTTGATGGTTCTTATCAATTTTTGGTAAAAAAATCTTAAATTACATTTCACTGCATCTTGTTTTGCAATAAAAACTTTATATTTTACCCATGCGTCTATGAATTCATATGTTTCCCGCATCCTTGACCTCGGATTCTTGTGGTAAAACAATCTGTCAAAAATTTGACATCATTTAATAAAAACAATTCGTGCAAGAATGTGCTTTTTTTTTGAGAAAAAACATTTGTTGGGCAGCAAATGAAGACTCTGCGTGGCAGTTCATCTTCTCGTCTTAATTTTGATCGCGATCCATTGTTTCGAAGTCTGATGCTGATGCTGATGTTGCTACTTCGGCTTTCTGTGTTGCGGCACAAAAACATTTGAAATTTGTACCATTTTTAAGAAAGTCACATTGACATTGTTTTTAAAAATATCTAATTACGAAGTGGTAGCAACAAAAGATACTCTTTTCCTTTTTATAATGTTTCTTGATTCAAGTTTGGAATCCTTTTCAAGGTGTTCATTTGTGACCTCGTCATGGGCAGTACTACGAGGACTCTTTAGATGAGAGCAATATAACGGAATTTTTTTAAGAACATTATTTAAAAACTTTGAAACGTAAAGAAAATAGTTTGCTGACATTCCAGGTAATTTTCAGAGAAAATAATTTTATAATTGCCTTCTTTCGAACTTAGTGTGTCACTCTTTCCACCAATCAACGATGCCAGAGAGGCGATAATACAGTAGTTTTTATTACCAACAATTTCTTACACAATCACCGCAGTTTCAATTCTGACTCACTCGATGACGTAAGTATAACGACATTTTTCTAACTTTTAAAATGAAAAAATTCAGAATCAGTAATTATTTAGCCGCCCATAATCTTTGTTATTGCTTCGCGGCTTGCTTGTGTCGTGCCGGCCAGTGCCTTCCAGTGCCAGTTGGAATGCCAGGACAATGAATGGACTCACAAGAGAGCGCAGGCTTGGTCCCAAGTACAAGACCTAGAGTCGGCAAGTAGCCAGCTGGAAGCTTCAACGGCCGACACATCGCTCCTCGTTCGCAACTAGAGGTGAGCAACTAGGACCAAGTCTGCACACTGTCGTCACATGCCCTCTGGTTCTGTGCCGACCTCCTGGAAGACAACTCTAAAGCCCGGTTTACATGGGAGTATTTTTCTCGGCAGTAGACTGGCGCTTCTCGGCGGTAGACTCTCAGCGCCAGTCTACTGCCGAGTTTGCTGCTCTAGAGTGCTGGTACAATATTGCGTGCGTAGCTGTTTCCATATTACAGCATAGGCACAAGTTCTCTTCGGAGACGTCAGTTGCAACTAGGCACGCCCCGTCAGCTTCGGACACGCTCGCGGGAACGTTTCTGATTGGTTGGTTTCAACGTAGATCTCTGTTCAAATAGAACATGCGCTAATCGAAAATCTCGGCGGCAGATTCTAAGTGATGGCCATCACTCAGACGTCTTCATTAACGGCTGTATGGACTCTCTTAGGATTACAAGAACGAACTTCGTGACGTCACAGCACGATCTTAAAACTATAGCTTCTGTATGTCGGAGAGCTTTGAAACCTCTTCCAATCGATTTGTTGGAAAAAACCAATGGAAAGATGTAGACGGTGACATTCGCCTAACTATCGTATTTCCCCGTTTAAAAGCCAATGTAGCTCCGAAAAATACCAAATCGTAACATTTCAACATTTTGTTCTTGTCGTTGTTCTTCGCCACAAGTCCTGACTGCGCATGCTCGCTGCGTGGAATTCCTTAACTCGAGTATTTAACATTTAATATCAATTTATTGGAGCTTTTTGAAAGTTGGATGAAGCCAAAATTGGAAATATATATGTAGCGTGTAATAAATTAATACACTTTTATAAGGGATGCATTCACCCTCAGTAGCCAGTGGCCAGTATTCAGTGATAGCTTAGGTTCATGCTAGTATTTGATCAATTATTTCTATTGAAGTTCACGGATGACGGGTAGTCTAGTGGATAGCGTACGAAGCCAGATAGCTCAGATGCTTCGCAATTAACGTGATGCCCGGTTCGTATCGCAGAGCTCGGAAATATTTTGCTTTTTCAGTTTTAAACTGTATGAACAGTGAATGTCTAATTTGATACAACCAGTAAATTTATTTATTTATTTATTTAATGCTTCGTACAATTACAGAGTATTTGTGTGAGCCTAATTGTTAAGGAACTTAAATCATCAATTTAGTTCCATATTTAACTTTTAATTGTATTTAAATATTCTTCTATTGAATAGTACGGATTTTGGATTAAGAAAGCTTTGAGAGAAGTGTTAAAGATGGTACGGGTTGACAAATTAGTGATGGATGTTGGGAGATGGTTATTAATTGTTGTGCAGGGGTAATGTTGGCTGTGTTCAAAGAGGGAATGGGAGTGAGTGCAAAAATATGCAAAAATTGAATTTCCAGAAGTAACCACCCTTTAGCAAAAAGAATTGAAATAACCATAAAAAAACGAACCAATTCGTTTAAAAAAAGACGACGTCTTCATTGATTGAGTGTACCAATAGGTACGAAATGAAGCCACAATAAACTTTGTAAATAATTGCCAGAACTGGAAACATGTAGCGTTCAAAAGAATTGAAATATACGTAAATGCAGACGTCTATCCCCTCCCTCCCCCCCTCCCCCAGCCCATGCACTTTGAAATTTCAATCCTTGTTGATTGGTTGATTTGTGGTGTTTAACGACGCACTGTTTTGACATCTGGTCATGTGACACTGGTCTAATGGCGTCGGTGGATGAGTGGATGACGATGAGGGTGATGATGAACCTAACATAGCTTAGAAGGGAAGACGGGAAGCCCGGTGCCGGCACGTAGCGTACTCCTGTCGAAGAGCACCAAGGGGATCACCGGCTAAACGTCCCTTCCGAAGGACGGTACAACTCGAACAGCAGGAATTCTCCACAAATCCATGCTGTCGAGAGGTTAATAAGCAAGGCGAATGAAGTTGCTGCACTAACTTTCATCCCTCCAACCTCTCTCCCAAACAGAACTGGTCATGTGTATGGTGGTCACCCATCCAATACCTGACTCAGCGCAGTGTTGCTTAACTTCGGAGATCCAACGAGAACCGGTGTTTCCAACACGCCAAACCGTTCGGTTTCAATCCTTGTTTCCCGGGAGTCCATTCTCCCATAAGAGCAATGTTAAATTGCTGGTGATTTGTCAAAGTGCGGTCGTGCACGCACTCCCCGGCCGAGGCAACGTGCTCGTCTACTATTTGACTTGGTCGAATTGTTAGTTCCATAAGAGCAATGCTAATGGCCATAGCCGAAATCGTAGTCTCGTAAGCGCAAAGTGATTATTACCTTTGGCTATTGTCCTAATTTATGCATGGGGATAGGGTGACGATTTCGTGCGATGGGCTGGGGGAGGGGGGGAGGGAGGGGATAGACGTCTGCATTTACGTATATTTCAATTCTTTTGAACGCTACATGTTTCCAGTTCTGGCAATTATTTACAAAGTTTATTGTGGCTTCATTTCGTACCTATTGGTACACTCAATCAATGAAGACGTCGTCTTTTTTTAAACGAATTGGTTCGTTTTTTTATGGTTTATCTACTACGTCTCTTGTGCCGACTTGTGGTAGCACATGTTTGGCAATAGTTTCCGTCTACACGGGTATAGTTTTCTCGTGTGGTAGACTGCGGAGGCAGAGAGCCGAGAAAAATACTCCCATGTAAACCGGGCTTAACAGGATGATTATTACTACACCAGAAATACAAACTCGGGGGTAGCCATTTTGCACTCGCGTTCGGCCGTAGTTACCTGTGCCGTAGAAACAGAAGAACCATTGGGATGTAGTACACTTCAAATTTAATAGACCCCGATAACCTATCGGGAGGCTGAAAAAAACACCGGTCGTTTTAGTTTGTAACTCTGCCGCAGTATGTTGTCAGCGTCACGATCGCACCCAGAAAACCGTTGTTTTTAAATTGTCTTCAATAATAACTCGCACTCCATATTTTGACAGTTCTCAAAATGCACGCTATTCGTTTACTGAAGACCGAATCGATTCAGATTATCGATCTGTTTAAATTTAGAAATTAAATGAGAGTGCGTCAAGACCAAACTGCAAGTGACGTCACCCGTGTGGAATGCCACGAGTTGGTCGTCACCCTAAAGTGTGGCCGCTTGGCAGTCTGAATCTTGCTTTCATTTCACGAGGAAATACAGCTCTCGTTATCACTGCAATCTTTATGATCCGTTATGAACTTAAGATGGTTGCTGCTTTAAGGTTGAAGCAATTGCAATATCTAAATACACTCGTTGATGTACCTACCCCAGATCCCAGCAACACCTGCCGATGGTTCATCTTTTCTTTGGTACCGTTCTGTCCCGTCCTGTTTAACAAGCTAACCACTTGCCCCCCACTCATAGGCCGAGTCGCCGGTGAAGTCGACGATGCGGTTTCTCTTCACCCTGCTCCTCGTGGCAAGCGTCGCGGCGCTCACACTCGGCGTCCCAGTCTCGTCGGACGTCGGGACGTTGGCGTCGACGACGAGTCCTGAAGGCAACCCGGCAAAACGGCGCCCGCCGCAAAAGCATGCCGAAGCCAAGAAAAACACCTCCTCGGAAATCACGGGCGTGAACGGAGATGGTCAAGTCGACGCCGTCCCAGGGAGAAAAAACGGTGCACCGGGAGGCCGCAAAAAATTGTGTGGAAATGGCAAACCGTGCACCAATGACAAACGAGGCGACGCAACACGTTGTCAAGGCAACGGTTGTACAAATAAGACTGAAGTTGGCAGTTCTAATGAAACAAGGACTTTTGGGGGCGTGATTACTGCAGGGGTCAGTGCAGGGGGCGGAGTTAGTGCAGGGGGAGGAGTACAAGGCGCTGTCAGTGGAGGGATGCAAGACCTGGGGGCGGCATTAGGTGGGGGACTAGGGGGAAGTGCCATGATAGGAATGGGGGGTGGCTTGGGCGTTGGTGTGGGAGGGGGGTTAGGCAAGAGCGTTGCGAAGGTTGATGAGGTGGAGGAGGAGGACGAGGAGGAGGACGAGGATGAGGAGAGCGAAGCGTCAGGTGGTGTCGGGGCTGGGAAGGGCGGAAAATTAGTTAGAAAAAAAGGAAAAAATCTGGGGGCTGGTGTTTGGTTAGGTTCTAAGAGTGTAGCTGGAAAGGGTGCTAAGACTGTGGCAAAGGAGGATGAGGAGGGTGAACAAGAGGCTGAGGTTACTGAGGCTGGAAGGGGGCCGAAGTTAGGGATAGCGGTTGAGGGTGGGATTTGGGGAGGTGTAGGTGCAGGTGTAGGTGCAGGTGGTGGGGGTGGAAGTCAAGAAGGGGGTGAAATTCAAGGAGGGGGTGGAATGATAGGAGGGGGTGGAATGATAGGAGGGGGTGGATTTCAAGGAGGGGTTGGAATTCAAGGAGGGGGTGGAATTCAAGGAGGGGGTGGAATTCAAGGAGGGGGTGGAATTCAAGGAGGGGGTGGAATGATAGGAGGTGGTGGATTTCAAGGAGGTGGTGGAATTCAAGGAGGGGGTGGAATGATAGGAGGGGTTGGAATTCAAGGAGGGGGTGGAATTCAAGGAGGGGGTGGAATGCAAGGAGGTGGTGGATTTCAAGGAGGGGGTGGAATGATAGGAGGTGGTGGATTTCAAGGAGGTGGTGGAATTCAAGGAGGTGGTGGAATTCAAGGAGGGGGTGGAATGATAGGAGGGGGTGGAATGATAGGAGGTGGTGGATTTCAAGGAGGTGGTGGAATTCAAGGAGGGGGTGGAATGCAAGGTATGGATGGCATTGGAATGGGAGTTGGTGGTGGGGGTGGTGTAGGGGTAGGGGTGGGGATAGAGGTGGGGATCGATGCTGGGATGTCAGTTGGTGTGGGTGGAGGTGTAGGCCAGTGGAATGTAAAGTCGGTGACGTCAGAGGCTGGGAAACCAGAACCAAGCAATTTTGACGTCACCAAACCAACAACTGTAATCCTTCCGAAGGACCAGATCCCTCCGGAGACAATGTGGTAGGTATAGCAGACCATGAAGCACTTCTGACGATCCTCGTCATGGGTAACATAACCTATTTGTAAACATTTCAACTTTGTTGACAACCGTGCAACAAGTAACTTGCTTGCATTCTTGTAACGGAAATGTCTAACCGTTGTCAGCTCCAAGGCCTCGTGTGTACAGGTATGGGTGGGTGACCAACACCTAGTACTTAACCTGTAATTGAAAGTCAACTGAACAGGCAAGAAATACAACTTTACAATTGGTTTACAAACCAATCACCTTTCATACCAATATATCTCGTCTTCCACTCCAGTTCCATATCAATAATAAATAAATCAAATATATTGAGCTCATTTCACATCCTTCCATTGATGTTTTCAAGTGGTAAACAATATTTTGGTTATGATTTGATGTGTTAAACCGTTGAGTGTGCAGGTTCTAGGAAGAGACAGAACGTTAATGTTAAACCGTTGAGTGTGCAGGTTCTAGGTAGAGACAGAACGTTAATGTTAAACCGTTGAGTGTGCAGGTTCTAGGTAGAGACAGAACGTTAATGTTAAACCGTTGAGTGTGCAGGTTCTAGGTAGAGGCAGAACGTTAATGTTAAACCGTTGAGTGTGGAGGTTCTAGGTAGAGACAGAACGTTGATGTTAAACCGTTGAGTATCCAGGTTCTAGGTAGAGACAGAACGTTAATGTTAAACCGTTGAGTGTGCAGGTTCTAGGTAGAGACAGAACGTTAATGTTAAACCGTTGAGTGTGGAGGTTCTAGGTAGAGACAGAACGTTGATGTTAAACCGTTCAGTATCCAGGTTCTAGGTAGAGACAGAACGTTAATGTTAAACCGTTGAGTGTGCAGGTTCTAAGTAGAGACAGAACGTTAATGTTAAACCGTTGAGGTGCAGGTTCAAGGTAGAGACAGAACGTTTATGTTAAACCGTTGAGTGTGCAGGTTATAGGTAGAGACAGAACGTTAATGTTAAACCGTTGAGTGTGCAGGTTATAGGTAGAGACAGAACGTTAATGTTAAACCGTTGAGTGTGCAGGTTCTAGGTAGAGACAGAACGTTAATGTTAAACCGTTGAGTGTGCAGGTTCTAGGTAGAGACAGAACGTTAATGTTAAACCGTTGAGTGTGCAGGTTCTAGGTAGAGACAGAACGTTAATGTTAAACCGTTGAGTGTGCAGGTTCTAGGTAGAGACAGAACGTTGATGTTAAACCGTTGAGTGTGCAGGTTCTAGGTAGAGACAGAACGTTAATGTTAAACCGTTGAGTGTGCAGGTTCTAGGTAGAGGCAGAACGTTAATGTTAAACCGTTGAGTGTGCAGGTTCTAGGTAGAGACAGAACGTTGATGTTAAACCGTTGAGTGTGCAGGTTCTAGGTAGAGACAGAACGTTAATGTTAAACCGTTGAGTATCCAGGTTCTAGGTAGAGACAGAACGTTAATGTTAAACCGTTGAGTGTGCAGGTTCTAGGTAGAGACAGAACGTTAATGTTAAACCGTTGAGTGTGCAGGTTCTAGGTGGAGGCAGAACGTTAATGTTAAACCGTTGAGTGTGCAGGTTCTAGGTAGAGGCAGAACGTTAATGTTAAACCGTTGAGTGTGCAGGTTCTAGGTAGAGACAGAACGTTAATGTTAAACCGTTGAGTATCCAGGTTCTAGGTAGAGACAGAACGTTAATGTTAAACCGTTGAGTGTGCAGGTTCTAGGTAGAGACAGAACGTTAATGTTAAACCGTTGAGTGTGCAGGTTCTAGGTAGAAACAGAACGTTAATGTTAAACCGTTGAGTATCCAGGTTCTAGGTAGAGACAGAACGTTAATGTTAAACCGTTGAGTGTGCAGGTTCTAGGTAGAGACAGAACGTTAATGTTAAACCGTTGAGTGTGCAGGTTCTAGGTAGAGACAGAACGTTAATGTTAAACCGTTGAGTATCCAGGTTCTAGGTAGAGACAGAACGTTAATGTTAAACCGTTGAGTGTGCAGGTTCTAGGTGGAGGCAGAACGTTAATGTTAAACCGTTGAGTGTGCAGGTTCTAGGTAGAGACAGAACGTTAATGTTAAACCGTTGAGTGTGCAGGTTCTAGGTAGAGACAGAACGTTAATGTTAAACCGTTGAGTATCCAGGTTCTAGGTAGAGACAGAACGTTAATGTTAAACCGTTGAGTGTGCAGGTTCTAGGTAGAGACAGAACGTTAATGTTAAACCGTTGAGTGTGCAGGTTCTAGGTAGAGACAGAACGTTAATGTTAAACCGTTGAGTGTGCAGGTTTTAGGTAGAGGCAGAACGTAAATGTTAAACCGTTGAGTGTGCAGGTTTTAGGTAGAGGCAGAACGTTAATGTTAAACTTTCTGCGTGAAAGATGGCCACCATATGACTACTTTGCCGACAAAAATGCAGAGTACCAGAACACGCCGTTAAATGGAGCCACCGTTGCATGAAATTTAATTTCGATATTTCTCGTAAGTTAGTCGCTTGTGAGACATTTCATGCTCAAAAGATCTCCATCAATATTTAATGCATCTCCATCAATACGTGACGATATTCTAAAGAGAGAAACGTATCTCAAGATATTTGTATTTGTATTTTATTAGCTGTTCAGTACATTCTCCAATGTGTTTACATTGTCATCTGTAGCGGTCTAACATAACATATATGTCTGACCTAATAATCTCTATTATAAAAATCATCTAAATTATAAAACTCTTCTTGGAGGAGGAAGATCTTGAGGTTTGTCTTGAATGCATCCCGGCTTGCAATGCATCTCAGTAGTTGTGGAAGGCTAAAAGTACATTCAGTTGAGTATCTTAGAAATATTCTTGAGATGTATCTTGAAATTGTTTTGTGAAATGGTTTGTGTTTCTGACTTGCTCTGCTGGAATAGACTTGTGCTCCTAAAACAGAACTAAAAAGTGGATGTTTCGTCGGCGTTGGCGCCAACAGCATCAGGAATGAGTGACTCAGATATATTTTTAAAGTATTTTAATACCTTCAATGAACACGAAATATTTTAAAAAGTGGTTAGGCGATTACCAAACAATTGTAATACAATTGTAATACCAGATGCAGTGCAGTGCAGAAAATGAGCAGTAGGAAGGCTAAGTAATGGAACAAGAAGTTTACTTGAGAAATGTTCGGGAAGTCCGTGACTTCTGCATATCTCCTTTCCAAGTCTAAATAAAATGAAATAGCTAATTAAAGGTGATTATCGGGTAAAGATACAATTATTATTTATTATTATTAATATACTATGTTACCAAGAAATATTTTAAGTTCCATCTTGATTTATAATTTATAAAAGAACACGCAGTATACCCACCCACAAACAAGCTACGGCGTATGTGGGTTACTTATTTTCCTTTTGTTTTATGACATCTATGATATTTATTTATTTCTCTGTGTTTTTTTGCTCATGTTAAAAAATTCAGTTTATGTAAACTTATGTAATTGTCTCAAAATTAAAAAATAAACATTTATAAAAAAAAAATAAATAAAAAAAAATTGTGTTCATTAAGGTTTGTTTCCAGCATCAAACTATTACATATGTTTGGAAGATTCATATACCAGCACAGCTTTGTCTTGTAAGCAACTACACCAGTTCATGCAACAATCTTATATGTTTGGAAGATTCATATACCAGCACAGCTTTGTCTTGTAAGCAACTGTACCAGTTCATGCAACAATCTTATATGTTTGGAAGAATCATATACCAGCACAGCTTTGTCTTGTAAGCAACTACACCAGTTCATGGAACAATCTTATATGTTTGGAAGATTCATATACCAGCACAGGTTTGTCTTGTAAGCAACTACACCAGTTCATGCAACAATCTTATATGTTTGGAAGATTCATATACCAGCACAGCTTTGTCTTGTAAGCAACTACACCAGTTCATGCAACAATCTTATATGTTTGGAAGATTCATATACCAGCACAGCTTTGTCTTGTAAGCAACTATACCAGTTCATGCAACAATCTTATATGTTTGGAAGATTCATATACCAGCACAGCTTTGTCTTGTAAGCAACTACACCAGTTCATGCAACAATCTTATATGTTTGGAAGATTCATATACCAGCACAGCTTTGTCTTGTAAGCAACTACACCAGTTCATGCAACAATCTTATATGTTTGGAAGATTCATATACTAGCACAGCTTTGTCTTGTAAGCAACTACACCAGTTCATGCAACAATCTTATATGTTTGGAAGATTCATATACCAGCACAGCTTTGTCTTGTAAGCAACTATACCAGTTCATGGAACAATCTTATATGTTTGGAAGATTCATATACCAGCACAGCTTTGTCTTGTAAGCAACTATACCAGTTCATGCAACAATCTTATATGTTTGGAAGATTCATATACCAGCACAGCTTTGTCTTGTAAGCAACTACACCAGTTCATGCAACAATCTTATATGTTTGGAAGATTCATATACCAGCACAGCTTTGTCTTGTAAGCAACTACACCAGTTCATGCAACAATCTTATATGTTTGGAAGATTCATATACCAGCACAGCTTTGTCTTGTAAGCAACTATACCAGTTCATGCAACAATCTTATATGTTTGGAAGATTCATATACCAGCACAGCTTTGTCTTGTAAGCAACTATACCAGTTCATGCAACAATCTTATATGTTTGGAAGATTCATATACCAGCACAGCTTTGTCTTGTAAGCAACTATACCAGTTCATGCAACAATCTTATATGTTTGGAAGATTCATATACCAGCACAGCTTTGTCTTGTAAGCAACTATACCAGTTCATGCAACAATCTTATATGTTTGGAAGATTCATATACCAGCACAGCTTTGTCTTGTAAGCAACTATACCAGTTCATGCAACAATCTTATATGTTTGGAAGGTTCATATACCAGCACAGCTTTGTCTTGTAAGCAACTGTACCAGTTCATGCAACAATCTTATATGTTTGGAAGATTCATATACCAGCACAGCTTTGTCTTGTAAGCAACTATACCAGTTCATGCAACAATCTTATATGTTTGGAAGATTCATATACCAGCACAGCTTTGTCTTGTAAGCAACTGTACCAGTTCATGCAACAATCTTATATGTTTGGAAGATTCATATACCAGCACAGCTTTGTCTTGTAAGCAACTACACCAGTTCATGCAACAATCTTATATGTTTGGAAGATTCATATACCAGCACAGCTTTGTCTTGTAAGCAACTATACCAGTTCATGCAACAATCTTATATGTTTGGAAGATTCATATACCAGCACAGCTTTGTCTTGTAAGCAACTACACCAGTTCATGGAACAATCTTATATGTTTGGAAGATTCATATACCAGCACAGCTTTGTCTTGTAAGCAACTATACCAGTTCATGCAACAATCTTATATGTTTGGAAGATTCATATACCAGCACAGCTTTGTCTTGTAAGCAACTACACCAGTTCATGCAACAATCTTATATGTTTGAAAGATTCATATACCAGCACAGATTTGTCTTGTAAGCAACTATACCAGTTCATGCAACAATCTTATATGTTTTGAAGATTCATATACCAGCACAGCTTTGTCTTGTAAGCAACTATACCAGTTCATGCAACAATCTTATATGTTTGGAAGATTCATATACCAGCACAGCTTTGTCTTGTAAGCAACTATACCAGTTCATGCAACAATCTTATAAGTTTGGAAGATTCATATACCAGCACAGCTTTATCTTGTAAGCAACTACACCAGTTCATGCAACAATCTTATATGTTTGGAAGATTCATATACCAGCACAGCTTTGTCTTGTAAGCAACTACACCAGTTCATGGAACAATCTTATATGTTTGGAAGATTCATATACCAGCACAGCTTTGTCTTGTAAGCAACTACACCAGTTCATGGAACAATCTTATATGTTTGGAAGATTCATATACCAGCACAGCTTTGTCTTGTAAGCACCTATACCAGTTCATGCAACAATCTTATATGTTTGGAAGATTCATATACCAGCACAGCTTTGTCTTGTAAGCAACTACACCAGTTCATGCAACAATCTTATATGTTTGGAAGATTCATATACCAGCACAGCTTTGTCTTGTAAGCAACTATACCAGTTCATGCAACAATCTTATATGTTTGGAAGATTCATATACCAGCACAGCTTTGTCTTGTAAGCAACTATACCAGTTCATGCAACAATCTTATATGTTTGGAAGATTCATATACCAGCACAGCTTTGTCTTGTAAGCAACTACACCAGTTCATGCAACAATCTTATATGTTTGGAAGATTCATATACCAGCACAGCTTTGTCTTGTAAGCAACTACACCAGTTCATGCAACAATCTTATATGTTTGGAAGATTCATATACCAGCACAGCTTTGTCTTGTAAGCAACTATACCAGTTCATGCAACAATCTTATATGTTTGGAAGATTCATATACCAGCACAGCTTTGTCTTGTAAGCAACTATACCAGTTCATGCAACAATCTTATATGTTTGGAAGATTCATATACCAGCACAGCTTTGTCTTGTAAGCAACTATACCAGTTCATGCAACAATCTTATATGTTTGGAAGATTCATATACCAGCACAGCTTTGTCTTGTAAGCAACTATACCAGTTCATGCAACAATCTTATATGTTTGGAAGATTCATATACCAGCACAGCTTTGTCTTGTAAGCAACTATACCAGTTCATGCAACAATCTTATATGTTTGGAAGGTTCATATACCAGCACAGCTTTGTCTTGTAAGCAACTGTACCAGTTCATGCAACAATCTTATATGTTTGGAAGATTCATATACCAGCACAGCTTTGTCTTGTAAGCAACTATACCAGTTCATGCAACAATCTTATATGTTTGGAAGATTCATATACCAGCACAGCTTTGTCTTGTAAGCAACTGTACCAGTTCATGCAACAATCTTATATGTTTGGAAGATTCATATACCAGCACAGCTTTGTCTTGTAAGCAACTACACCAGTTCATGCAACAATCTTATATGTTTGGAAGATTCATATACCAGCACAGCTTTGTCTTGTAAGCAACTATACCAGTTCATGCAACAATCTTATATGTTTGGAAGATTCATATACTAGCACAGCTTTGTCTTGTAAGCAACTATACCAGTTCATGCAACAATCTTATATGTTTGGAAGATTCATATACCAGCACAGCTTTGTCTTGTCAGCAACTATACCAGTTCATGCAACAATCTTATATGTTTGGAAGATTCTTATACCAGTGAAGCTTTTGAAAAGATGCAACCTTTCACCAATAGTGTGATAATTCACTTTATTTTTGTTATGTCACGATCGGACAAGTTTCATTACACTTGTTTTTTCCATTTATTTAAGTGTTTCTATGACTACATCATCTTAAAGCGACTAGTTTATCTCAATTTTTTAGGCCAGTAAGCCATTGTGCCATTGTCCCATTGTGCTGATTGGTGTCGTTCTGTGCCAGCTGATGAAGCTGCGTCATTGCCCGTCGTCTTGAAGGCGTGTTAGAAGGCTCTGATATCAGACCAGAAGACGCTTTGGAGGTTGAAGGACTCGCCGCCGATGAAACAGGACTCCAAGGATTCTAAAAGTTTCGTCTTATATTCCATCTAAGACTGAGGTGAGCCGACCCTACATATCAAGAGCAGAGCAATTGTCAGAAGGCAGAGCGAAATATTTTCAAAATCTATAATTGCCATGACATAGTAAGGTTTTAATTGACTGTGGTAACTTGTAATAAGTCAGTGCACAAGTGAACCACGAGTCGGCGCTGACAGGCATCTGAACTTCCCCCAGTCATTGAAGTGTGCACAGGATCCAGTCAACTGATCTCAAATAACCTGGATAGAGCATAGGATCCAGCCAGCTGATCTCAAATAACCTGGATAGAGCACAGGATCCAGTCAACTGATCTCAAATAACCTGGATAGAGCATAGGATCCAGCCAACTGATCTCAAATAACCTGGATAGAGCACAGGATCCAGTCAACTGATCTCAAATAACCTGGATAGAGCACAGGATCCAGTCAACTGATCTCAAATAACCTGGATAGAGCATATGATCCAGCCAGCTGATCTCAAATAACATGGATAGAGCACAGGATCCAGTCAACTGATCTCAAATAACCTGGATAGAGCATAGGATCCAGCCAGCTGATCTCAAATAATCTGGATAGAGCATAGGATCCAGCCAGCTGATCTCAAATAACCTGGAGAGCAAAGGATCCAGCCAGCTGATCCCAAATAACCTGGATAGAGCATAGGATCCAGCCAGCTGATCTCAAATAACCTGGATAGAGCATAGGATCCAGCCAGCTGATCCCAAATAACCTGGATAGAGCATAGGATCCAGCTAGCTGATCTCAAATAACCTGGATAGAGCATAGGATCCAGCCAGCTGATCTCAAATAACCTGGATAGAGCATAGGATCCAGCCAGCTGATCTCAAATAAGCTGGATAGAGCATAGGATCCAGCCAGCTGATCTCAAATAACCTGGATAGAGCATAGGATCCAGCCAGCTGATCTCAAATAACCTGGATAGAGCATAGGATCCAGCCAGCTGATCTCAAATAACCTGGATAGAGCATAGGATCCAGCCAGCTGATCTCAAATAACCTGGATAGAGCATAGGATCCAGCCACCTTTATTGAATATATAAGTGGTAAAACTACGAAAACTACTGATGGAGACACTCGAAATAGTACGGACTCTTAAAGAAACTCTCTCTCAGGAACTCTCAAGATGGCGGCCTTGGCTTCAAAGACTCTCTATGGCAACCACTATCCAGGTTATCTGAGATCAGTGGTTCATACGCCATGTCCCGGCTGTCAAGGCCACGTTGCTGATCACTCCAACTCGCTCCAACAGACCGGCGGCGATGCGACTTCTCTACAGCCTGATCGTCGTGGCAGGCGTCGCGGCGCTGTCACTCGGCGTCCCGATATCGCCAAACGTCGCGATGTCGGCGCCGAGTCCTTACGACGCCCCTATCTTGGCACAGACCGAGACAGCGACGACCAAGTCACGACTTGGCGATCTCCTGGCAAGAGAACAAACCAGCGCCAACTTGCCACCTGATATTCCAGACACAGACACTCAAAATAAAACCGTTGGCACCCGATTTTTGTGCCCTTCGTGTAGGAGTGGTTTATTTGGTGGGGTTGGAGTTGGTATAGGGGCTTCTATAGGGGGTCGTATGGGGGGGGTTAGTCTGGGAGTTGGTTTGGGGGGTGGTATAGGGGGTGGGGGTGGTATGGGCGGTGGTGGCGGTAGTATGGGGGGTGGTATGGGGGGTGGTGTGGGCGGTGGAGGTGGCATGGGCGGTGGTATGGGCGGTGGAGGTGGTATGGGCGGTGGAGGCGGTAGTATGGGGGGTGGTATGGGGGGTGGTGTGGGCGGTGGAGGTGGCATGGGCGGTGGTATGGGCGGTGGAGGTGGCATGGGCGGTGGTATGGGCGGTGGAGGTGGCATGGGCGGTGGTATGGGCGGAGGAGGTGGCATGGGCGGTGGTATGGGCGGTGGGGGTGGCATGGGGGGTGGTATGGGCGGTGGTGGCGGTAGTATGGGGGGTGGTATGGGGGGCGGTATGGGGGGTGGTATGGGGGGTGGTATGGGGGGTGGTATGGGCGGTGGGGGTGGTATGGGGGGTGGTATGGGCGGTGGTGGTGGCATGGGGGGTGGTATGGGGGGTGGTGCGGGTGCTGGTGGTGGGGGTGGGGCTGGGAGTTGGGGGTAGGAGCGATGATATTGCAAGGACTTCAGCGTTTGGGAACACGGATATGGCCCCGGCTGTCCTGTGGATTATTGTATGTCTTCTTGTTCAGAGTTCTTTGCCAGCATCATATTGTCCTCGAGATGATGTCAAACATGTCAAGACACGAGAAGGTCACGTGTAGTGGCATGGTTACCTGGATACTATGTTCAGACTTGCCGAGGATGAAGTTCCTGTCAGTGCCTGCGTGATTTGTAAATTGCTTTACTGAGATTGTCTACCTGAAAAAAAAGATTAAGTAGAACTGTTCTTTATTTGTATTTGTTCTGTGTACTTCGAAATTGGATAATAAACATAAATCTAAGGCTATCTCCGTTTCTAGAACAGATTGGCTAGAAAGTTTTTTTAAATCGATTTTTCAAAAATGTGCGTTTTGTTCCAAAATTTGTAAGCGTGATGAATGCAAAACATAACCAAAGATTGCACACATCCAAGGAGTAGTTTCTGAGACACAAGATACAAGATGCTTCTCAAAAAAGTATCTTAGATACTTATCTAAAGATACTTTTATCTCGGTTATCGATTGAGGCTTTGCCCGAAAGCTTGCATGGGTTCGGATGACAGTTCTATTGCAGTTGTAACTGAATCTTAGCAACCAGCGATACAGGCCTGTGCTGCGTGACATTGTCTTACAGTTAATTATTCCATCACACCTAACCTGACTCAACCAACCTTTACCATTGAGTTCACTATGTCTATACACAATCGACGTCTTAACTAACTCACTCAACTCAACTTAACTCAACTAAAGTTACCAACTCAATGCCCAAGCAGGCGTTGAAGCAAACTTTCCATGCGTGAAAATAGCACACTACCCACATTCACGATCCTCTACGTGTAAATAGAGTGAAGCCTGACGTTTCGACTCTTGCCACGGCATACAGAATATCGTTTTTTCTCGTATTTATCTCGAAATCGTAAGATAAGTGCCCTATTTGGGACTCAAGGATAAAAATCCTGTTTTTATTGTGATATTAACTGATTTTTTAGAAACAGCGTTATATTTACAACTAAAATGGGTAAGGATCTTTTATAACCTCAAATTCCCGGCGATAAGAATGACTGATAACACAATATTCAATTAATAAATAACTTCTGGTCGTTCCAGCTGTATCTAGTGGGATTTCGTTCGTCCTCTCGTCGATTTTGACTGTATTGCTGTTCTCTGGCATGCAAATGTATCGCCAGTGGCTGGCTTCGTCTCAGCTACACACAATTCTTGGCGGTTACTTAGCGTCCGTTCTGTTCATGCTGCTGCTCACTGTATCCTTTTGTGGTCGTGTATCCCGACCAGATTGATGGACCAAAAGAACCTCGAGCTCTTTACTCTTTGAGCAAAATATGACTACTAATTTATTAAAACCTAAAAAAAATTACAAGATTTGAAATAATGATAAGCTGTATGGTGTAGTTTTAGCTCTAATCACAATAATGATAAGCGCTGTGGAAAGAGAAAAACGTAAGATAGAAGAAATGCAAAATTCAGTTCTAAATGCAATTACACACAATTGCAAGGTGGCACATCTAAAAAGAGATATTACAACACGAGAAAAAAACAAACAAAACAAAGCTAAGCATTCACCTTCGCGATAGCACCAATATCATGCTTCATGTTTACTCAACTTGCTTAAAAATGTTTTGGAACAAAGTGACCATTCAATACTCGTGGACGACTGCGATCCAGAGATCCACAGCTAGAATCGTTATGTGGTTTGAACAAAAATGTCTTTTCTGCAATAGATGTGAATCAGTAATTATATTTGTGCATAAATCCAATTGGATAAGTAAATTGAAATCGAATGTACCTTTAGTATATATGTACAGGTATATTGGTTGAACAATTTCCAGCCTAACTTCAATTCCATACCTATAGTAAAAATTGTTTAAACTCTTATTTATTGATGGGGATTTATTCATTGTTGGTCCCCATTAATAGGGACCAACATGTTGATACCAGACTGGAACTTAACTGCATCTTTCTTGGGAGCCAGAACCAAAACCAGCACCGTTTTTTATCTGGGTTTCGATCCCTGCTCACTTGTGTTTTTAGGTGTTAATATTGAGTTTATAGGTAAAGAAGTTTCAAAATCCTATTGCTTTCCCCTGTTTATAGCTAAATGCTGAATATTATTATCCCAAAAATTCTGGGGACATTTGCCCATATTCCCCAAAACACCTTGTTACTTTTTTTGATTGTTTTGTCGAAAATTCCTTAATTAAAACTCAGGCCATCGGTAATCTAGAGACAACAGTTTTCGGAAAAGCCTTCCAGACTAAACTTTTCCCTGAAGGTTGGTTTTATAAAGTGATAAGTTACCTAATTCTCATTTCTAAATGATGCAGAATTACACAAAAGCCTGTGCAATGAACTTAAATATGCCTGTTTATTTCAGTGATATTCTGCTTGTTGGCGGCTGTTACTGCTGCTGGCATGGTACACAGAGTCTGCACTACAACCTGGTTTGTGCCGGCATATTATTACCTGCATTATCAGATTTCTTTTACAAATTTTGTTGACTGACAAAGAAACTTTCTGTTACAGCATTGTCCTGTCTCTGATCGCACTCTACTTTGTCAACAACATCTCTCAGAAAACGCACGCGCAATCCGTTCCACCTGCCCTGGCCAACAAAATCAAGCGCAACAAATAAAATCACCTTGATTTGTCAGATATTTGCTTATTTCCCCGATATCCATACTCCGTGTATTTCCTATACTTTCCCATTGAAAATATATGCAGTGATAGTAACGAGTGGGGGGTCCTTGTTGATAGTTAGCAAGGTTATAGTGGGAGACAGCAAAGCTTTAGCCAGCAGTTTTACCGATGGCGTCAAAGGTTATTTATTGAGTGCCAACGTCAGCACAGCTTGTTCGTTTCAAGATTTTTCGGAAACATGTGCAATATTGAATTTGTTTTGTGCGAATTGCAAATATTGCTAGCGGATGCAGCTAAAAATCCTTGTTAAAGGTTGACCGTTCATCATAACCTCAATAAGTTATCCAATTTAACTCCATTTCGTGTTTTGCATCAGTCTTACTTTTCGGTTTGCTGTAAATAAACGACACGATGTGGTTTCCAATCGTGCTTAACCTATTCATCTCGTTAGGAGCATACCTGGCAACGTTTCGCATAATCCCCCATCTCGGGGAGATGTTCATCAAAGCAAACTTGTGCGGTATCGACATGAGCAAGACTATCAAGCAGAAAGTGCCGGAGGCACTGGGAGTCGTCACCGGATGCATATTCCTCATCAGTATGTTTCTCTTCATCCCAATACCGTTCAGCCAGTATATTTTTGAGAACGAAGATTTCCCACACGACGAATTCGTAGAGATGGTCGCTGCTCTTCTCTCGATATGCTGCATGCTTTTGCTGGGCTTTGCCGACGACGTCCTAGATCTACGCTGGCGACACAAACTACTTCTTCCAACGATTGCCTCGCTGCCGCTGCTCATGGTGTACTACGTCAACTTCAACTCGACGACCGTGATAGTACCGAGCCTCCTCCGGTCATGGTGCGGGTATTCTGTCAATCTGGGAGTGCTATACTACGTCTACATGGGCATGCTAGCCGTGTTCTGCACCAATGCCATCAACATCCTGGCAGGTGTCAACGGGCTGGAGGCCGGCCAGTCAGTGGTCATCGCCGCCTCCATCGCCGCATTTAACTTTGCCGAGCTCGGTGGCGAGATGTGGAAGAGTCATGCCTTCTCGCTCTACTTCATACTACCGTATCTTGGCGTCTCGTTCGCACTGCTTCGACACAACTGGTACCCGTCGAGTGTCTTTGTTGGCGACACCTTCTGCTACTTCTCCGGCATGACATTTGCCGTGGTCGGGATCCTCGGACACTTCAGCAAGACGATGCTGCTGTTCTTTATACCGCAAGTGGCCAACTTCGTGTACTCGATGCCGCAGTTGTTCCGGCTGGTTCCGTGTCCCCGTCATCGAATGCCTCGCTACGACGCCCGCACGGATCTAATGGAGCCGAGCGTGACACGGTTCAAGCGTTCCGAGCTTTCAGGCGCCGGCCGCGCCTGCCTCGATGCCATGCGCCTGGCGGGCATCGTGCGTTGCCGTGACGATGGTGACTTTGTCGAGTGCAATAACCTGACGCTCATCAACTTTGTGCTGCTTGTCAACGGTCCCACGCACGAGGCCACGCTCACTGCCATTTTGATTCTCGTGCAGGTGGCGTGTTCTGTGGTGGCGTTCTCTATCCGTTACCCGCTGGCTGCGCAGTTCTACGATACCAAAGCGTGACTTGGGCCTGACAGTCGTTAGGGAATCGTTGCCAAAGAGGTTAAAGTTCGGTGAAAAGCGGCGTTTTGCTTTTTTCAATTAAAACTAGGTCTGTGGGGACATTTTTAAAGTTGTTACTCTTTGCCCTTTAAGATATTTCATGGGATGGTGCACCTGGACTTGGGTTCCATGTAATGCACTGAGATTTAATAATCTGAGAGTTGGGCACATTCCGTGGAAACTAAAGATTCCCACCACAAAAAAAAAGTGGTCATAAAATTGATAGCTTGACTGCTCCTGGTTGTTTAAGTTCAGCTTCAATCTTCTTCCAGCGAACATGTACAGAGACAGACGTCACCTCTTCCTTGCTGTGCTTCACTTTTCCTGACTTTTCCAAACAGTAATACAAATTTGTTTTCATACATCTTTTCTTAGTTGAGATTATATTGCATTTTTAATTACTTTGAAAGATACTTAAGTAACTTAACTGGAGGATTGTGACGGCTGGAAAACTGTCTCTTGAATCACTCTTTGAATTGTTCTAGTTTCCAAGATATTACTTTAAATTGAAGCAAATCTCTGATCAAAGATGATTCTTCCAGACTACTCTCTGTTTTTCTCTTAGTATTTTTAACCTCATCTGTTTGGTCTTGAGCAAAAGAGAAAAATTAGCCTCATTATATCTATGCAAAGTTTCATTTTGGCCCTTTTGGAAATTATTTTTGTTTGAGCCTCTACTAATGCTTATTTATACAGATCTTCATGAGTGAATCCGTTGTCCTGTACTTATGGAAATGAACAAACCAATGTCAAAATCTGGGCATCTAGAGCTGAAGCATGTTGCCCCTTTTAGTCTTTCATGGGTGAACAAAGCAAATGTAAGAGAGGCAATCTTGTGCGACCCTTAGCAATCTCAACTTGTTTGTATGAGGCATCATTAGGGAAACTAATAACCCTCAACCATCAATGCCCATACAGGGACTTTTGATGTATTAGGATGAAAGATTATTTAAATTACAAACGCTTGAAAAAAAAAGTGGAGTTTTGGTGTTCTTAAAAATAAACTCTTTTGCCATTTAAATCAGATTTCACAGTTAGAGGCATTTTTCATAGGCTTTACTACCAACTTGAAGTGTTTGAACTGTTAGGAACAAAGTTTACTTTAAATATGAAAGCAAATGATGTTCCACAATGCCATCTTAGGTAAAACAAAGATAAGCCAAATGTTTGGTTACCAACTTGATGATCATTTCTCAACTATCATGTTTATGTTTACAAAAAAAAAAAAAAAAATGTGCCTGATTGGTCGCAAATGATGAAAACTTTAACTAAAATACAACCCAGTTGATACAAGAGTTAATTATTGTGTAAATTGTGTGTTCTCTAAATGAACCTTATTGATGAGAAAATGTTACGCTTGCTGATAAGTGTTTTAATCTAACCTACAAATGCTAGGAATGGCCAGACTCTGGTGGGTATTGTTTACCATTGCATCGGTCTACGCATCACCTTGCTAAGCAAATGTTTGAATATAAAACCAATGCAAGCCAAGTACGAGGGTGGTACTAGTACCAAGTGGTACGGTCACCTACAGGCCCGACATGGAATATTTTTACTACTTGATCTACGAGTGTTATTGTTAATGTTAAAATAATTATGTGGATATAAAGTAGAATAAATTGTTTTTATTGATTAGTTACATTGGCAGAAAATTACTGATCGGTTTCCTATTCCAAATGCCTTACGGATAAATATTATCTGTCCAACTCTTTCCTTGCCTATCTGGCCAGAAAAAACTTTACATCGATTACTTATTTAGCTATCAAAATACAATTCAAAAATAATATGCTGCCATTGTCATTGAGGCGCATAGAATCACATAAGAGCATATATTAAATACCTTAAAGACAGCCGTAGATAAAATAGTACTGATGTACGTAGCTTTTAGCATCACAAACAAACGTAAGGGCACATATTTATGAAGGCAGCCGTAGATAAAATAGTACTGATGTACGTAGCTTTTAGCATCACAAACAAACGTAAGGGCACATATTTATGAAGGCAGCCGTAGATAAAATAGTACTGATGTACGTAGCTTTTAGCATCACAAACAAACGGAAGGGCACATATTTATGAAGGCAGCCGTTAACAAAATACTTGAAGAAAACAGAATCACAGCGAACATTGAGTTCAAATTAGAGTGCAATTGAATGTATTATTAGTCGTAGAGCAATTGTTTTTTGGATGAACAATTGCAAGCTAGTTAAGCCACTCTGATCAGTGGTGTTTTAAAAGCTTTCAAATTAATTCAAAACAAGCCAATACTTTCAAACTGGAGTAACTACAATTTAACATCGGATGCGTTGTTGTATAATTAGGATGAAATCTTATTTAAATACCAAACGCTTGCAATGCGTGGGGTTTTTATTATTATCAACACTATAATCGTCTCAAAAATTGATGTCCAAACGGAGACTCAAACCCCGATCTCCACCTGTCGCGGGTGTTGCTCTAACCCATTGAGCTACTTGGACACTGGCTTTTTGAGACGATTTTAGTGTATTTGATGAGAATGACAGATCTCTAAGGAGTAGAACCAAGAGGCTGTGAATACTCACAGTCACTCTGATTCTAGTGACGCTATATCACGTCACAACCTGTCAAACTCGAATAACTCCAATTTGTTGGATTGCTTTGCAACGCGCATTGGAAGCGTTTGCAATTTAAACAAGATTTCATCTTAAGCTAATACCTCGGTTGGGCCATTTCTGGTAAAACTATGGCCCAGCATAATTCTAAAGTAATACATACGTTTCAATCGTAAACCGTTAAGTGGTCCCCTATCCCCAATATCAGTCAACAGTACACATGAGGAATCATTTGCATCGTTTGTTTCTAGACTCATGTTTACTTGATGTAAACTTAGCACTAGTTTTAACCAAAACTATTTCAACTAGGTTTTCAATGCTAAGTGAAGAACAACTAAATTTCCCAACGTTTCGTAACTTGTACCTGTTACTTACTCGAGGGTTAGAGCAGTCCTGACAATTTGGTAATTTTTTAGTTATTGACCCTGATTATTTTATTTAGATGCATTTAGGAAGCTTGAACTTGGCAATTGTTATAATTTTGTGTGGTTCTTTTGTTATTGGAAAATTGTCAGGACTGCTCTTACCCTTGATAAAGTAACAGGTACAAGTTACGAAACGTTGGGAAATTTAGTTGTTCTTCACTTAGCATTGAAAACCCAGTTGAAATAGTTTTTGTTAATGATTTGCACAATTGTCAAGACAAACATGAAATGTAAATGATTGAATGGAGGAACGATGCTGTCACGGATCAAACGCTAAGCGTTCCACTCTGCATTGAAAAGCTGCAGCTGCCACAAGGTGAGAGGTTGGAGATGCGTGGGTGGGACTTGGAGGGGAGCAGCACAAGTGCATCGACCAATCCTCTCCGTCTGAGTGCCACGGCTTGTGTACAGCCGTCCCGCTACCGGGGCCTTAACCTCGGCTTCATCGGTCCTTGCTTCACATCCGGCTTCACATCCGGCTTCACATTCGGCTTCATGTCCAGCTTCATGTCCAGCTTCATGTCCAGCTTCATGTCCGGCTTCATGTCCAGCTTCATGTCCGGCTTCATGTCCAGCTTCATGTCCATCTTCATGTCCAGCTTCATGTCCGGCTTCATGTCCAGCTTCATGTCTGGCTTCATGTCCGGCTTCATGTCCGGCTTCATGTCCAGCTTCATGTCCGGCTTCATGTCCAGCTTCATGTCCGGCTTCATGTCCAGCTTCATGTCCGGCTTCATGTCTGGCTTCATGTCTGGCTTCATGTCCGGCTTCATGTCCGGCTTGATGTCCGGCCGGTGGATTGGCAGCCGCTGTCGTTGCTGCCCCAGCAACGGATCCATCTTTCGATAGAGTTTTTATTTTCCTCCGCCTTTTCCGCTTCTTCTTTTCTGCTGCCTTTCCTTTGGCTGTTGGCAAACACAATTGCTGTCAAGAGGTTGATAAGCAAGGTTAGTGAAGTTGCTGTACTAACTTTCATCCCTCCAACCTCTCTCCCGAACAGAACTGGTCATGTGTATGATAGTCACCCATCCAACACCTGACCCAGCGCAGTTTTGCCTAACTTTCATCCCTCCAACCTCTCTCCTGTACAGAACTGGTCATGTGTATGATGGTCACCCATCCAATACCTGACCCAGCGCAGTGTTGCTTAACTTTCATCCCTCCAACCTCTCTCCTGTACAGAACTGGTCATGTGTATGATGGTCACCCATCCAATACCTGACCCAGTGCAGTGTTGCTACACTGGCTAATTGTCTGGTGGCTCGTTACCGGGGCTCTTGGGTTCGTAGAGGAAATCAAGCTCGTCTTCGCTGAAGTTCCCGGCGGCCTCCCAGTCGTCGTACGTCACGGGCGGTCGTGGCACGGAGTTCAGCTGCAAAAACACGTCCATGGTTCAATTCTTGCATAAAGTTCAGTGCAGCGCTAGACTTGAGCAGCATTCTTCAAGAATAGGAACAGAGTTCAGATGAAATATTATTTAAATTGCAAACGCTTGCAATGCGCGGGGTGTTTTATTGTTATGAACAATATAACCGTCTCAAAAATTGATGCCCAAACAGGGACACGAACCACGATCTCCACCTGTCGCGGGTGTTGCTCCAACCAATTGAGCTACTTGGACCCCAATCTCCACCTGTCGCAGGTGTTGCTCTAACCAATTGAGCTACTTGGACCCCGATCTCCACCTGTCGCGGGTGTTGCTCTAACCAATTGAGCTACTTGGACCCCGATCTCCACCTGTCGCGGGTGTTGCTCTAACCAATTGAGCTACTTGAACCCCGATCTCCACCTGTCGCGGGTGTTGCTCTAACCAATTGAGCTACTTGGACCCCGATCTCCACCTGTCACGGGTGTTGCTCTAACCAATTGAGCTACTTGGACCCCGATCTCCACCTGACACGGGTGTTGCTCTAACCCATTGAGCTACTTGGACCCTGATCTCCACCTGTCGCGGGTGTTGCTCTAACTAATTGAGCTACTTGGACCCCGATCTCCACCTGACACGGGTGTTGCTCTAACCCATTGAGCTACTTGGACCCCGATCTCCACCTGTCACGGGTGTAGCTCTAACCAATTGAGCTACTTGGACCCCGATCTCCACCTGACATGGGTGTTGCTCTAACCCATTGAGCTACTTGGACCCCGATCTCCACCTGTCGCGAGTGTTGCTCTAACCAATTTAGTTACTTGGACCCTGATCTCCACCTGACACGGGTGTTGCTCTAACCCATTGAGCTACTTGGACCCTGATCTCCACCTGTCGCGGGTGTTGCTCTAACTAATTGAGCTACTTGGACCCCGATCTCCACCTGACACGGGTGTTGCTCTAACCCATTGAGCTACTTGGACCCCGATCTCCACCTGTCACGGGTGTAGCTCTAACCAATTGAGCTACTTGGACCCCGATCTCCACCTGACACGGGTGTTGTTCTAACCCATTGAGCTACTTGGACCCCGATCTCCACCTGTCGCGAGTGTTGCTCTAACCAATTTAGTTACTTGGACCCTGATCTCCACCTGTCACGGGCGTTGCTCTAACCAATTGAGCTACTTAAAATCTGGCTTTTTGAGACAATTTTAGTGTATGTGATGAGGTTGACAGATCTCCATTTTCTTTCTCGTTTGTCATTCATTCATTGGTTCATCTGTCATTCTCATCAAACTCACTTCTTAAATCGTCTCAAAAAGCAATTTCATGAAGCTTTCACGTAGATGACTGCAGGTAAGACTTACGATGGCGATGATGAGGTCTCGACCCACATTGCGGGCGGTGAGGAAAGCAAGCAGCGCAGTCTCAGTGTCGGTGGAGGGCGTGGCTTGCGGGGGCGTGGCTTCAGGAGGCGTGCCCAGCCAGCCAATGGCGTCGCCATCTGGTCCAGGAATCACCCACACCAAATCACCTGCACAAAAACATGCGGACAAAAATGTGGAATTAAAGATTTTATTTTCTTTCTCTTTCATCGTGCCTGTGGTTCATTCTTTACACACCAGGGATTTGCAGTTGGGAAACCTCTATTAGATTATTTAATTATTATCATTGTGTTCAAATACGCATTCAAAATTAAATCTGATGTATTTTTTCTTTTTATAATCCGATCATAACTTTTCTATTTCTATTTGTTTTAAGAATGGCTAAAATATGAATTCTCGTGGCGGGATTAAAACGGGCTGTGATTAACTACACGTAGTTCTGACGTCATTTTGTTGTTTCCTTTGCGTTCGCTTCTGTTTTTTGACGTCACACTGACGTCAGATTTCACTTCATGTCATAAAAAAATGGCGACCCTCGTTTTCGTACGAGATTCAAACGCAAACATTTTAAACAGAGATATTTTATTCAAAATTGGATTTAGAAGAAAATAAAAAAATAGTTTCATGTGTAAAGAGATTTTCCTATTAGGTGAGCGTATTTTGTTTTATATTTAATTTGTTTACTTTTTTTTGGAAAAGTAAAAGACGCTCTTTTGAAATGATACTGTCAACATTTGGTCCTGGAAAATACGTCTGCAAATTTCAGCTTAATACGAGTCTGGATTTTTAAACCAAACAAAACAGATGTAAGTTCAGAGCTTTTGAAAATGTCATCTAAAAGCCATTAAAAGGGAAACAAACTCCCCAATTTCAAAGTTTTTAAACTCACAGAAATAAAATCAAGTCAACAAATGAGTTCTGGACTTCCTTCGATTAATTTTCTATCAGAATTACCAAAAAGCTGATAGTTTTGATTGTTTTTAGACTCATGTCTACTTGATGTAAACTTAGCACTAGTTTTAACAAAAACTATTTCAACTTGGTTTTCAATGCTAAGTGAAGAACAACTAAATTTCCCAACGTTTTGTAACTTGTACCTGTTACTTTATCAAGGGTAAGAGCAGTCCTGACAATTTTCCAATAACAAAATAACCACACAAAATTATAACAATTACCAAGTTCAAGCTTCCTAAATGCATCTAAATAAAATAATCAGGGTCAATAACTAAAAAACTACCAAATTGTCAGGACTGCTCTTACCCTTGATAAAGTAACAGGTACAAGTTACGAAACGTTGGGAAATTCAGTTGTTCTTTACTTAGCATTGAAAACCCAGTTGAAATAGTTTTTGTTAAAACTAGTGCTAAGTTTACATCAAGTAGACATGAGTTTAAAAAGTATCATAATTTGAAACCAAGCACATTGCAAACATGTGCAAATTGAATTATATTTCATAGCAGTTATTGTTGACAGCAGCAAGGCTGTCATTATATTTTCACAATAAGTTAGAAGTCTAATCTGGTTACGCACGCCACCTTGAAAGTTAAAGTCAGCATCAACCACCGCATCTTACCTTTCCGAAGCAGCTGCGTCAGATCCTTACACTCCGTCAGTGGGAACTCGTGGAGGCGGAGCTTTCCTGCTGACAACGAGACTCCTCCTTCCACCATAAGCCGCGCCTCTTCAACGAGAGCCACCTTTGCAGCCGTTGCGGCAGCTGTGCTCGTCAAGAGAATTCTTCTGGGCAGGCCGTAGGCAGCAGGTGGCTTTGTCGCAGGTGGCTTTGTCGCAGGTGGCTTTGTCGCAGGTGGCTTTGTCGCAGGTGGCTTTGTCGCAGGTGGCTTTGTCGCAGGTGCTTTTTGAGTTAGTGCTCTTTGAGTGAATGCTTTTTGAGCAGGTGCTTTTTGAGCAGGTGCTTTTTGAGCAGGTGCTTTTTGAGCAGGTGCTTTTTGAGCAGGTGCTTTTTGAGCAGGTGCTTTTTGAGCAGGTGCTTTTTGAGCCGGTTGCTTTGCAGCAGGTGGCTTTGCAACAGGTGGCTTTGCAGCAGGTTGCTTTGCAGCAGGTGGCTTTGTCGCAGGTGGCTTTGCAACAGGTGGCTTTGCAGCAGGTTGCTTTGCAGCAGGTGGCTTTGCAACAGGTGGCTTTGCAGCAGGTTGCTTTGCAGCAGGTGGCTTTGCAGCAGGTTGCTTTGCAGCAGGTGGCTTTGCATCAGGTGGCTTTGTAGCCGAAGTCGTCAGTAATGGCAGCCAAGTGTTTGGAAGTGGATAAGCTGCCGAATCAGAGGGTGAAGTCGTAGTCGTGGTGGGCATCCAACAATAGTCTGCCGCCCAAACTTCTTGGTTACTGTCAACAGAGGGAAGCAGCTGACTCAAGAAATACATAACTCCTTGCTAAGTGCCAAGTTGGGAAATGCTCTTTGAAGAAAAGGTTTTGTGAGGATAAAATACAGTTATATTATCTCAACTTACCAACGTTAACTTACCAATAATGAATACTTTTAACAAGGTACAGACTAAAATTCAGCTACATATGAATATACTGTTTTACATATGTATATACTGTTTTACATATGTATACTGGATCCAAGAAAAATAATATATTTTCCAGCAGAGGTGCCAGCAGTCATGTAGGGGTCAAGTAAGAACTGACATTGAGGAAACCCTTCATGGAAGGCATGTCCAAAGACTGTCAATAATTGGTATCATAGTTTTCATCAAATATCAAATAATTAATTTTTGTTAATTAATATTTTCAATTTTTCATGAAAACCAGGCAAAGTACAGTCCTCCTGAACATTTCTTCACGGGCTAGACTGTAGTAATGCAGGGGACAGTCCTTGTGCTGGTATCTTCTCTCACAGGCTAGACTGTAGCAATACAGGGGACAGTCCTTGTGCTGGTATCTTCTCTCACGGGCTAGACTGTAGCAATGCAGGGGACAGTCCTTGTGCTGGTATCTTCTCTCACGAGCTAGACTGTAGCAATACAGGGGACAGTCCTTGTGCTGGTATCTTCTCTCACAGGCTAGACTGTAGCAATACAGGGGACAGTCCTTGTGCTGGTATCTTCTCTCACAGGCTAGACTGTAGCAATGCAGGGGACAGTCCTTGTGCTGGTATCTTCTCTCACAGGCTAGACTGTAGCAATGCAGGGACAGTCCTTGTGCTGGTATCTTCTCTCACGGGCTAGACTGTAGCAATACAGGGGACAGTCCTTGTGCTGGTATCTTCTCTCACAGGCTAGACTGTAGCAATGCAGGGGACAGTCCTTGTGCTGGTATCTTCTCTCACGGACTAGACTGTAGCAATGCTGGGGGACAGTCCTTGTGCTGGTATCTTCTCTCACGGGCTAGACTGTAGCAATACAGGGGACAGTCCTTGTGCTGGTATCTTCTCTCACGAGCTAGACTGTAGCAATGCAGGGGACAGTCCTTGTGCTGGTATCTTCTCTCACGGGCTAGACTGTAGCAATACAGGGGACAGTCCTTGTGCTGGTATCTTCTCTCACGGGCTAGACTGTAGCAATGCAGGGGACAGTCCTTGTGCTGGTATCTTCTCTCACGGGCTAGACTGTAGCAATGCAAGGGACAGTCCTTGTACTGGTATCTTCTCTCACGAGCTAGACTGTAGCAATGCAGGGACAGTCCTTGTGCTGGTATCTTCTCTCACGGACTAGACTGTAGCAATGCAGGGACAGTCCTTGTGCTGGTATCTTCTCTCACGGGCTAGACTGTAGCAATACAGGGGACAGTCCTTGTGCTGGTATCTTCTCTCACGGGCTAGACTGTAGCAATGCAGGGGACAGTCCTTGTACTGGTATCTTCTCTCACGAGCTAGACTGTAGCAATGCAAGGGACAGTCCTTGTGCTGGTATCTTCTCTCACGGGCTAGACTGTAGCAATGCAAGGGACAGTCCTTGTGCTGGTTTCTTCTCTCACGGGCTAGACTGTACTATTGTGCCTGGGTAGGTAGCTAGCTGGGCTAGCAGACAGGTTAGGTTAGGTTAGGTAAGGTTAGGTTAGGTTAGGTGCCATCAGTGGCCGATGCTTACCTAATTGAAGGCTGACGAGGAATGACGGTGAGGTGTACGATGTTGCCATGGTGCACGTGACGCGAACACTGTGCGAACCACTGGCCTTGAGTCGGCTCGAAGAACTGGCTGTACACGACCACGCGGATGCCGTTTGCCACGACAACGAAAGAAGTCAGTGCCACGTTTACCACAACGCCAGCGTAGACAAAGTTCCTGTGCAGGACGGTAGCCGCGCTGGGGACAACGAGGCAATAGGTGATCAACAGTATCTACCATAGGTTATCAACAGTATCTACCATAGGTTACTTGATGGCACATAAATGACGGGCACTTTTAAACTCGGGGCAACATTTTAAGATTTATGAGCCGATCGAAAGGTTCGAAGCAAGGTTCTTGAAATAATTTTCCTTTAAAATGAGTTTTGCAAGATGAGTTTTTTTATTTGTTTTTTGTTTTTTGTTTATTTTGACATCTATATATTAATTCTCAGTGCATATATTCTCAGATTATATTCTCTATACATGACATAAAAAATAAAAAATTATAAAAAGATTAAACAAATACCCACATAAGCTTTGTTCGTGTGTGGGAGAGGAAATGACAGATAATTTATTCTGTTTTTTTTTTGTTTATAAAGGGGCATTTATCCTTCAAAATTAATTTTTATCATTGATTTGGAAGATATAATAATGGTATTTGAACTATAAAAAAAAAACTCCGATGTCCACGACCGTCCGTGCAGAAATTGTCAAAGTCCGTGTTTTTCGGCTTGGGTGCTTAGAAAACAAACTCCCATAAGAAATAACCCGTAGTGCTTTTTCAACCCCTAGCACCTGGACAAACCTCTCATCAGATAAAATTCAAATAATTTGAGTAAAGTCCTCCATCCTTCCTCTGTGTTGAAATAATTTGGCTTTATGATAAGATTATTTGTTTAGCCACGGTAAGTGAATTACTGCAGGTATGTAATTAGCATGTTGCATATTTCCGTGCAGTGCCGCTCTGAGCTCGGAAGGGAGAATCGGTACGGAAGGGGATAGACTTTTGGTGACTTTGGCCAACGGAGCGGTCGCAGGGAAAGACAGTATTCTACAAGAGAATCGTACTCAGCTCGCAGATAATCTTAGATAATTCATTCCTGATCCATATTTTCAGAAAATTCTTTTAAATAGGTCAATTTCAATTCACACTAAAGTTACAAATCTATGGTAAAAATTAATTTTGAAGGGTAAATGCCGTTTTAAGATGCTTCATTTAATGCATACAAAATAATAATACTAATAATAAATGAAAATCAATGTAGAGAGAGAGATTCAGATGTTATTGGCAATGGTTTGTGCGAACATAAGAGATATGATTGAACACAAGATGAACATTATTGTGATGGATTCTTCTAATGAGTGAAGGTTTACCTGGGTGAAGTTGTGTCCCTTGCTGGTCTAGACTCAGTCCCCAACAATTCTTGCGATGTTGAAGCTGCCGTTAGGTCCAACAATGGCTGAGCTTGTAAACTTGGATCCTGCCGTTGACCTTCCGTCGCCACTGCCTTCTTGGGTTCCTCTAGCAACTGAATTGTCTTCGCAGACAATTGCATGAATTCCATACATTTTGACAAAAGCTCCCCGTATGGCTTTGTAAGTGGCTTCTGCATGCTTAAATCATTCTGTAACAACTCAGTCACGCAAGCCACTGGCTCCGCTTGTGCCACTGGCTCCGCTTGTGCAACTGGCTCCGCTTGTGCCACTGGCTCCGCTTGTGCAACTGGCTCCGCTTGTGCCACTGGCTCCGCTTGTGCAACTGGCTCCGCTTGTGCCACTGGCTCCGCTTGTGCAACTGGCTCCGCTTGTGCCACTGGCTCCGCTTGTGCCACTGGCTCCGCCGTAGGCCGCTCGCTAATCCAGCAGAACTCGGCGGCCCAGAGCTCCGGCAGTCTGCCACAAAGCAAAAACAAGCAACTCTCAAAACATTCCGTTTTATGGAAAACTTTCAAAATATGTCACACTTTTTTCCCAATATTTTGCATCCTATTCACAATATCCAGCCTCTTGGCATCCTATTCACAATATCCAGCCTCTTGGCATCCTATTCACAATATCCAGCCTCTTGGCATCCTATTCACAATATCCAGCCTCTTGGCATCCTATTCACAATATCCAGCCTCTTGGCATCCTATTCACAATATCCAGCCTCTTGCCACCCTATTCACAATATCCAGCCTCTTGCCACCCTATTCACAATATCCAGCCTCTTGGCATCCTATTCACAATATCCAGCCTCTTGGCATCCTATTCACAATATCCAGCCTCTTGGCACCCTATTCACAATATCCAGCCTCTTGGCACCCTATTCACAATATCCAGCCTCTTGGCAACCTATTCACAATATCCAGCCGGTTGGCATCCTATTCACAATATCCAGCCTCTTGGCATCCTATTCACAATATCCAGCCTCTTGGCATCCTATTCACAATATCCAGCCTCTTGGCACCCTATTCACAATATCCAGCCTCTTGGCATCCTATTCACAATATCCAGCCTCTTGGCATCCTATTCACAATATCCAGCCTCTTGGCATCCATTCACAATATCCAGCCTCTTGGCATCCTATTCACAATATCCAGCCTCTTGCCACCCTATTCACAATATCCAGCCTCTTGGCATCCTATTCACAATATCCAGCCTCTTGCCATCCTATTCACAATATCCAGCCTCTTGGCATCCTATTCACAACATCCAGCCTCTTGGCACCCTACTCACAATATCCAGCCTCTTGGCATCCTATTCACAATATCCAGCCTCTTGGCACCCTATTCACAATATCAAGCCTCTTGGCATCCTATTCACAATATCCAGCCTCTTGTCATCCTATTCACAATATCCAGCCTCTTGGCACCCTATTCACAATATCCAGCCTCTTGGCATCCTATTCACAATATCCAGCCTCTTGGCATCCTATTCACAATATCCAGCCTCTTGGCACCCTATTCACAATATCCAGCCTCTTGGCATCCTATTCACAATATCCAGCCTCTTGGCATCCTATTCACAATATCCAGCCTCTTGGCATCCTATTCACAATATAAAGTTTTGCTTACGTTTTGGAAGCCTTGCGCCGCTGCACGCGAAGCTTAACTTCATCGTCGATGGCAACGAAGTCGGAGCAGGGAGACTTGGGTTTGTCCAGCGCGGGTTGGAAGCGCAAGTTGAACACGACGACACGTACTTTGTTAACGAGCACCGAGAAGTTGGTCTTCGTGATTGCAACCACGCGACCGTTGTAAGTAACGTTGGGTCTCAACGAACCCACAACAACGCTGCAAGAAGTGTCTCAAAATAAACACTTAAACTACACGACATTTATGATGGTTTTCAGACTCATGTCTACTTGATGTAATCTTAGCACTAGTTTTAACAAAAACTATTTCAACTGGGTTTTCAATGCTAAGTGAAGAACAACTAAATTTCCCAACGTTTCGTAACTTGTACCTGTTACTTTATCAAGGGTAAGAGCAGTCCTGACAATTTTCCAATAACAATTTATTAATATTATTATTTTTAATTTTATGTGGTTCTTTTGTTATTGGAAAATTGTCAGGACTGCTCTTACCCTTGATAAAGTAACAGGTACAAGTTACGAAACGTTGGGAAATTTAGTTGTTCTTCACTTAGCATTGAAAACCCAGTTGAAATAGTTTTTGTTACACAAGATTTATACAAAAAGTCTTCATTGAAAAAAAAAAACAGATAATTTGTTAGCGCACCCGTTGATGGCCTTTTGTTTTAACATTAACCTGAGATCGAGTGCTATGTTCACCTTGTACAACTTGAATGTACGACGGCTTGTGTTTTAGTTAAAACCGGCTTCCGAACGTTCGTAGTCCCCTGAAAAAAGACAGGCTCCGACCATAATCCATTTTCCCGAGCAGCGCTGGCAGCTGCTTTGATTGTCGAGAATGAGCTGGCAGTCGCGACGAGCTCCTCGGCGTAGTTGACAAACTCAAACTCATCCACTGTCACGTCGTCTACGTGGGCCGAGTCTTCCTCGGGCAGCACCAAGGTCGGACGAAGGTCGAGATCCAAGTGACGTCTACGATAGAAAACAAGACACAACGCAGTGTTGGTTAACTTTCATCCCTCTAACCTCTCTCCCGAACAGAACTGGTCATGTGTATGATAGTCACCCATCCAATACCTGACCTAACGCGGTGTTGCTTAACTTTCATCCCTCCAACCTCTCTCCCGAACAGAACTGGTCATGTGGATGATAGTCACCCATCCAATACCTGACCCAGCGCAGTGTTGCTTAACTTTCATCCCTCCAACCTCTCTCCCGAACAGAACTGGTCATGTGTATGATGGTCACCCATCCAATACCTGACCCAGCACAGTGTTGCTTAACTTTCATCCCTCCAACCTCTCTCCCGAACAGAACTGGTCATGTGTATGATAGTCACCCATCCAATACCTGACCCAGCGCAGTGTTGCTTAACTTTCATCCCTCCAACCTCTCTCCCGAACAGAACTGGTTATGTGTATGATGGTCACCCATCCAATACCTGACCCAGCACAGTGTTGCTTAACTTTCATCCCTCCAACCTCTCTCCCGAACAGAACTGGTCATGTGTATGATGGTCACCCATCCAATACCTGACCCAGCACAGTGTTGCTAAACTTTCATCCCTCCAACCTCTCTCCCGAACAGAACTGGTCATGTGTATGATGGTCACCCATCCAACACCTGACCCAGCGCAGTGTTGCTTAACTTTCATCCCTCCAGCCTCTCTCCCGAACAGAACTGGTCATGTGTATGATGGTCATCCATCCAATACCTGACCCAGCACAGTGTTGCTTAACTTTCATCCCTCCAACCTCTCTCCCGAACAGAACTGGTCATGTGTATGATGGTCACCCATCCAATACCTGACCCAGCACAGTGTTGCTTAACTTTCATCCCTCCAACCTCTCTCCCAAACAGAACTGGTCATGTGTATGATAGTCACCCATCCAATACCTGACCCAGCGCAATGTTGCTTAACTTTCATCCCTCCAACCTCTCTCCCGAACAGAACTGGTCATGTGTATGATGGTCACCCATCCAATACCTGACCCAGCACAGTGTTGGTTAACTTTCATCCCTCCAACCTCTCTCCCGAACAGAACTGGTCATGTGTATGATGGCCACCCATCCAATACCTGACCCAGCGCAGTGTTGCTTAACTTTCATCCCTCCAACCTCTCTCCCAAACAGAACTGGTCATGTGTATGATAGTCACCCATCCAATACCTGACCCAGCGCAATGTTGCTTAACTTTCATCCCTCCAACCTCTCTCCTGAACAGAACTGGTCATGTTTATGATGGTCACCCATCCAATACCTGACCCAGCACAGTGTTGGTTAACTTTCATCCCTCCAACCTCTCTCCCGAACAGAACTGGTCATGTGTATGATGGCCACCCATCCAATACCTGACCCAGCGCAGTGTTGCTTAACTTTCATCCCTCCAACCTCTCTCCCAAATAGAACTGGTCATGTGTATGATAGTCACCCATCCAATACCTGACACAGCGCAGTGTTGCTCAACTTTCATCCCTCCAGCCTCTCTCCCAAACAGAACTGGTCATGTGTATGATGGTCACCCATCCAATACCTGACCCAGCAAAGTGTTGCTTAACTTTCATCCCTCTAACCTCTCTCCTGAACAGAACTGGTCATGTGTATGATGGTCACCCATCCAATACCTGACCCAGCGCAGTGTTGCTTAACTTTCATCACTCCAACCTCTCTCCCGAACAGAACTGGTCATGTGTATGATGGTCACCCATCCAATACCTGACCCAGCGCAGTGTTGCTTAACTTTCATCCCTCCAACCTTTTTCCCGAACAGAACTGGTCATGTGTATGATGGTCACCCATCCAATACCTGACCCAGCACAGTGTTACTTAACTTTCATCCCTCCAACCTTTCTCCCGAACAGAACTGGTCATGTGTATGATGGTCACCCATTCAATACCTGACCCAGCATAGTTTTGATTAACTTTCATCCCTCCAACCTCTCTCCCAAACAGAACTGATCATGGACCAGACTTGGACCGGACTTGCTACTTGGACACTGGCTTTTTGAGACGATTTTAATGTATTTGATGAAAGTGACGGACAATTGGTTGGAGCAACACCTGCGACAGGTGGAGATCAGGGTCCGATTCCTCGTTTGGGCATCAATTTTTGAGAGTTTATTAGTGTTTCTAATAAAAAGTGTTGCTATTTTAGAAAAGCAACATTCCTGTTAAAGATTGACGTCAAGTTTGTTGTTTTAGACACAAATCAAACTGTTTTGTTAGCACAATGACTTTGTCTGGGCTGCGTTGTTACGTACATAAGTTGACTTGACTATTACCTCAACTCGGAGGAGAAAGTAGCAGGTGTTTCAACTTGTTTTGATTCTGGTTGACCCATGTCTGTCTGTTTCCTTGTTTATGTCTGCAGAATAAACGTCGATGCATCAGGTGGGCTGGACATGAAGACAAACTGCAACAGGTGGGCTGGACATGAAGACAAACTGCAACAGGTGGGCTGGACATGGAGACAAACTGCAACAGGTGGGCTGGACATGGAGACAAACTGCAACAGGTGGGCTGGACATGGAGACAAACTGCAACAGGTGGGCTGGACATGGAGACAAACTGCAACAGGTGGGCTGGACATGGAGACAAACTGCAACAGGTGGGCTGGACATGGAGACAAACTGCAACAGGTGGGCTGGACATGGAGACAAACTACAACAGGTGGGCTGGACATGGAGACAAACTGCAACAGGTGGGCTGGACATGGAGACAAACTGCAACAGGTGGGCTGGACATAGAGACAAACTGCAACAGGTGGGCTGGACATGGAGACAAACTGCAACAGGTGGGCTGGACATGGAGACAAACTGCAACAGGTGGGCTGGACATGGAGACAAACTGCAACAGGTGGGCTGGACATGGAGACAAACTGCAACAGGTGGGCTAGACATGAAGACAAACTGCAACAGGTGGGCTGGAAATGAAGACAAACTGCAACAGGTGGGCTGGACATGGAGACAAACTGCAACAGGTGGGCTGGACATGGAGACAAACTGCAACAGGTGGGCTGGACATGAAGACAAACTGCAACAGGTGGGCTGGACATGGAGACAAACTGCAACAGGTGGGCTGGACATGGAGACAAACTGCAACAGGTGGGCTGGACATGGAGACAAACTGCAACAGGTGGGCTGGACATGGAGACAAACTGCAACAGGTGGGCTGGACATGGAGACAAACTGCAACAGGTGGGCTGGACATGGAGACAAACTGCAACAGGTGGGCTGGACATGGAGACAAACTGCAACAGGTGGGCTGGACATGGAGACAAACTGCAACAGGTGGGCTGGACATGGAGACAAACTGCAACAGGTGGGCTGGACATGGAGACAAACTACAACAGGTGGGCTGGACATGGAGACAAACTGCAACAGGTGGGCTGGACATGGAGACAAACTGCAACAGGTGGGCTGGACATGGAGACAAACTGCAACAGGTGGGCTGGACATGAAGACAAACTGCAACAGGTGGGCTGGACATGGAGACAAACTGCAACAGGTGGGCTGGACATGGAGACAAACTGCAACAGGTGGGCTGGACATGGAGACAAACTGCAACAGGTGGGCTGGACATGGAGACAAACTGCAACAGGTGGGCTGGACATGGAGACAAACTGCAACAGGTGGGCTGGACATGAAGACAAACTGCAACAGGTGGGCTGGACATGGAGACAAACTGCAACAGGTGGGCTGGACATAGAGACAAACTGCAACAGGTGGGCTGGACATGGAGACAAACTGCAACAGGTGGGCTGGACATGGAGACAAACTGCAACAGGTGGGCTGGACATGGAGACAAACTGCAACAGGTGGGCTGGACATGGAGACAAACTGCAACAGGTGGGCTGGACATGAAGACAAACTGCAACAGGTGGGCTGGACATGGAGACAAACTGCAACAGGTGGGCTGGACATGGAGACAAACTGCAACAGGTGGGCTGGACATGGAGACAAACTGCAACAGGTGGGCTGGACATGAAGACAAACTGCAACAGGTGGGCTGGACATGGAGACAAACTGCAACAGGTGGGCTGGACATGGAGACAAACTGCAACAGGTGGGCTGGACATGGAGACAAACTGCAACAGGTGGGCTGGACATGGAGACAAACTGCAACAGGTGGGCTGGACATGGAGACAAACTGCAACAGGTGGGCTGGACATGAAGACAAACTGCAACAGGTGGGCTGGACATGGAGACAAACTGCAACAGGTGGGCTGGACATGGAGACAAACTGCAACAGGTGGCCTGGACATGGAGACAAACTGCAACAGGTGGGCTGGACATGAAGACAAACTGCAACAGGTGGGCTGGACATGGAGACAAACTGCAACAGGTGGGCTGGACATGGAGACAAACTGCAACAGGTGGGCTGGACATGAAGACAAACTGCAACAGGTGGGCTGGACATGAAGACAAACTGCAACAGGTGGGCTGGAATGAATGAATGAATAGTAGGGTTTATAGGCGCGTCAACATCATGGTCATTTTGCGCCTGATAATAAGTTGTGATTAAAAAATGAATAATAAAGAAAAATGAAGTTAAGTAACAGTAGTGACTAGATGTTGTGTAAAATGTTTGCGGCTTTTAAAAACTCAAATAGTTTGTCTATTTCTTTGGGATCGTCGTCCAAGATTTGGCTGATGGTGCTTTCGATCTTAAGCCGCCTGCGCATCCCTACGTATTTAGTGCATTCGATTAAAATGTGTCGGACGGTTTAAACATCATTGCAGGCCTCACATCGAGGTAGGATCTTGTCAGGTGAGAATAAAAACGAGTGGGTTAGGAGTGTGTGCCCGATCCTCAGGCGTGTGAGGACGACCTCCTCCCGTCTCGTGGACCTGATAGACGAGTCCCATGGAGCAATGGTAGGTTTGATATCTTTTAACTTGTTGTTTGTTTCCAGATCCCAGATTTCTTGGAATTTCTTTTTAAAATATGATTTAAAGCTGTTTTTTAAATCGTTAAAACAGAGCCTGTCGTTGTCTACAGCATTTTTCTCAGTCGCAGCCTTGGCCGCCCTATCAGCGAGCTCATTTCCCTGTATCCCCACGTGTCCAGGAACCCAACAGAACACCACCCTGATGCCCTTTGAAGATAGGGACGCCAGGAGTGAGTGAATGCCCTGGACGAGAGTGTGTGGGGAATACAGGGTGTCTATTGCTTGCAAGGAGCTAAGAGAGTCGGAGCAGATTAAAAAACGCTTCTCGCGTTGATTTGACTCGACGTATTTAAGAGATTGTAAAAGTGCATAAAGTTCTGCGGTTAAAATACTACATTTGTCATTTAGTTTAAAACCGTATGAAACGTCTTTATCTAAGATAAAAGCACTGCCAACTGTGTTGTTGTCTTTGGATCCGTCAGTAAAAATCTTGGTAAAATCCTCGTATTCTCTGCAGAGCTCAGCAAATCTTTTTCTGTATACAAGTGGACTTGTCGTGTTTTTGCCATCCGACGCCAGACCGGTGAGGCAAGTAGGTCTCCCAGTGATCCACGGAGGAGTGGCACTGAAGCCATGTGGATACATCGTCCTAGGTAAGTGGAAGGAGGCGTCCACCAGCACATGATTTAGACGGATGCCTGCAGGCATTGTGGCATTGGGGTGAGCGTCGTAAATAGCCTGAAATCGCGGATTTAAAAGAGGCTGATATGTAGGATGCCTTCTCATGCACACCATCTTGGAGGCATATGCCGTGAGGAGGTATTGCCTGCGGAGATCCAAGGGTGGTTCACCAGACTCGCAGTAAATGCTTTCAATCCGGCTGGTTCGGAGGGCACCGGTCGCCAGCCGGATGCCTGAGTTGTGGATGGTATTTATGGTCCTCTTGTAGCTCTCCCTTGCAGAGTCATATACAACGCATCCGTAGTCCAGTTTGGATCTAATCAAAGCACGATAGACCCGCAACATGACCTTTCGGTCTGCTCCCCATTGGGTGTTGGTCAGATAGCGTAAGAGATTAAGACATTTAAAACCTTTGACACGAAGTTGCTTAAAATGTTCCTTCCAATTAAGTTTTCGGTCCAGGACCAGTCCAAGAAATTTAAAACTTTCAACAACTGGTAGAGGATCACCGTAGAGGGCAATCTCTGGGTCGGGAAAAACCCCTCTAAGACGGGAGAAGTGCATACACTTGGTTTTTAGAGTTGAAAACGTGAACCCCATGGTGTCAGCCCACTTTACAAGTCGGTTTACAGTCAGTTGAATCTGCCGAGAGGCAGAGCTAAGGATTTTGGATGAACAGATAATAGCCAGATCGTCAACGAACAGGGAGGCATTAACAGGGGACCGGACACAGTCTGTTATACTATTAATAGCGATTGCGAAGAGGGTTACGCTAAGGACGGAGCCTTGTGGAACACCGTTTTCCTGGATAAAATTGTTGGATAAAACGTTGCCATTGCGGACGTTAAATGTTCTGTCAGCCATAAAATTGAGAATAAAAGTAGGAAGTCGTCCTTTAAAACCCCAATGGTGTAAATTCTTTAAGATGTTGTATCTCCAGGTAGTATCGTACGCCTTTTCTAAATCGAAAAAGACTCCGATTGCATGTTGTTTCATGAGGAATGCATTCTGGATCACGGCCTCCATTCTAACAAGATGGTCAAGTGTGCTTCGGTTCTTCCTAAACCCGCACTGAAGGTTAGAGAGAAGCTTCTTATGTTCCAGCCACCAAATGAGACGGTTATTGACCATCCGCTCCATTATTTTGCACAAACAGCTAGTAAGAGATATAGGACGGTAGCTTGAGGCGTGTTTTCTTTCCTTGCCAGCTTTGTGAATGGGCACTTTGATTGCATGCCGCCACTCAGCCGGAAAGGATTGAGAGGTCCAGAGTTCATTAAAGGTAGAAAGGAGAATAGAACGAGAATCAGGTGTAAGATTTTTAAGAAACGAGTTGTGGACCCTGTCAGCCCCCGGAGATGTGTTCTTGGATGTCCGAATGGCATTGTCAAGCTCCCACTCACTAAACGGCATGTTGTAACAGGTGGGCTGGACATGGAGACAAACTGCAACAGGTGGGCTGGACATGGAGACAAACTGCAACAGGTGGGCTGGACATGGAGACAAACTGCAACAGGTGGGCTGGACATGGAGACAAACTGCAACAGGTGGGCTGGACATGAAGACAAACTGCAACAGGTGGGCTGGACATGGAGACAAACTGCAACAGGTGGGCTGGACATAGAGACAAACTGCAACAGGTGGGCTGGACATGGAGACAAACTGCAACAGGTGGGCTGGACATGGAGACAAACTGCAACAGGTGGGCTGGACATGGAGACAAACTGCAACAGGTGGGCTGGACATGGAGACAAACTGCAACAGGTGGGCTGGACATGAAGACAAACTGCAACAGGTGGGCTGGACATGGAGACAAACTGCAACAGGTGGGCTGGACATGGAGACAAACTGCAACAGGTGGGCTGGACATGGAGACAAACTGCAACAGGTGGGCTGGACATGAAGACAAACTGCAACAGGTGGGCTGGACATGGAGACAAACTGCAACAGGTGGGCTGGACATGGAGACAAACTGCAACAGGTGGGCTGGACATGGAGACAAACTGCAACAGGTGGGCTGGACATGGAGACAAACTGCAACAGGTGGGCTGGACATGGAGACAAACTGCAACAGGTGGGCTGGACATGGAGACAAACTGCAACAGGTGGGCTGGACATGGAGACAAACTGCAACAGGTGGGCTGGACATGAAGACAAACTGCAACAGGTGGGCTGGACATGGAGACAAACTGCAACAGGTGGGCTGGACATGGAGACAAACTGCAACAGGTGGCCTGGACATGGAGACAAACTGCAACAGGTGGGCTGGACATGAAGACAAACTGCAACAGGTGGGCTGGACATGGAGACAAACTGCAACAGGTGGGCTGGACATGGAGACAAACTGCAACAGGTGGGCTGGACATGAAGACAAACTGCAACAGGTGGGCTGGACATGAAGACAAACTGCAACAGGTGGGCTGGACATGGAGACAAACTGCAACAGGTGGGCTGGACATGGAGACAAACTGCAACAGGTGGGCTGGACATGGAGACAAACTGCAACAGGTGGGCTGGACATGGAGACAAACTGCAACAGGTGGGCTGGACATGGAGACAAACTGCAACAGGTGGGCTGGACATGGAGACAAACTGCAACAGGTGGGCTGGACATGGAGACAAACTGCAACAGGTGGGCTGACAAACTGCAACAGGTGGGCTGGACATGGAGACAAACTGCAACAGGTGGGCTGGACATGAAGACAAACTGCAACAGGTGGGCTGACAAACTGCAACAGGTGGGCTGGACATGGAGACAAACTGCAACAGGTGGGCTGGACATGGAGACAAACTGCAACAGGTGGGCTGGACATGGAGACAAACTGCAACAGGTGGGCTGGACATGGAGACAAACTGCAACAGGTGGGCTGGACATGCAGACAAACTGCAACAGGTGGGCTGGACATGGAGACAAACTGCAACAGGTGGGCTGGACATGGAGACAAACTGCAACAGGTGGGCTGGACATGGAGACAAACTGCAACAGGTGGGCTGGACATGGAGACAAACTGCAACAGGTGGGCTGGACATGGAGACAAACTGCAACAGGTGGGCTGGACATGGAGACAAACTGCAACAGGTGGGCTGGACATGGAGACAAACTGCAACAGGTGGGCTGGACATGGAGACAAACTGCAACAGGTGGGCTGGACAACAAACTGCAACAGGTGGGCTGGACATGGAGACAAACTGCAACAGGTGGGCTGGACATGGAGACAAACTGCAACAGGTGGGCTGGACATGGAGACAAACTGCAACAGGTGGGCTGGACATGGAGACAAACTGCAACAGGTGGGCTGGACATGGAGACAAACTGCAACAGGTGGGCTGGACATGGAGACAAACTGCAACAGGTGGGCTGGACATGGAGACAAACTGCAACAGGTGGGCTGACAAACTGCAACAGGTGGGCTGGACATGGAGACAAACTGCAACAGGTGGGCTGGACATGGAGACAAACTGCAACAGGTGGGCTGGAAATGGAGACAAACTGCAACAGGTGGGCTGGACATGGAGACAAACTGCAACAGGTGGGCTGGACATGGAGACAAACTGCAACAGGTGGGCTGACAAACTGCAACAGGTGGGCTGGACATGGAGACAAACTGCAACAGGTGGGCTGGACATGGAGACAAACTGCAACAGGTGGGCTGGACATGGAGACAAACTGCAACAGGTGGGCTGGACATGGAGACAAACTGCAACAGGTGGGCTGGACATGGAGACAAACTGCAACAGGTGGGCTGGACATGAAGACAAACTGCAACAGGTGGGCTGGACATGGAGACAAACTGCAACAGGTGGGCTGGACATGGAGACAAACTGCAACAGGTGGGCTGGACATGGATACAAACTGCAACAGGTGGGCTGGACATGGAGACAAACTGCAACAGTTGGGCTGGACATGGAGACAAACTGCAACAGGTGGGCTGGACATGGAGACAAACTGCAACAAATGGGCTGGACATGGAGACAAACTGCAACAGGTGGGCTGGACATGGAGACAAACTGCAACAGGTGGGCTGGACATGGAGACAAACTGCAACAGGTGGGCTGGACATGGAGACAAACTGCAACAGGTGGGCTGGACATGAAGACAAACTGCAACAGGTGGGCTGGACATGGAGACAAACTGCAACAGGTGGGCTGGACATGGAGACAAACTGCAACAGGTGGGCTGGACATGAAGACAAACTGCAACAGGTGGGCTGGACATGAAGACAAACTGCAACAGGTGGGCTGGACATGGAGACAAACTGCAACAGGTGGGCTGACAAACTGCAACAGGTGGGCTGGACATGGAGACAAACTGCAACAGGTGGGCTGGACATGAAGACAAACTGCAACAGGTGGGCTGGACAAACTGCAACAGGTGGGCTGGACATGGAGACAAACTGCAACAGGTGGGCTGGACATGGAGACAAACTGCAACAGGTGGGCTGGACATGGAGACAAACTGCAACAGGTGGGCTGGACATGGAGACAAACTGCAACAGGTGGGCTGGACATGAAGACAAACTGCAACAGGTGGGCTGGACAAACTGCAACAGGTGGGCTGGACAAACTGCAACAGGTGGGCTGGACATGGAGACAAACTGCAACAGGTGGGCTGGACATGGAGACAAACTGCAACAGGTGGGCTGGACATGGAGACAAACTGAAACAGAAGCAAGAAGTGAACATCAAGTAGATCAACATCAAGCACTGGGACTGAGATGCAGCACGATGATTACAGCTGTTTTATTATTATGAACACTATAAACGTCTCACAAGTGTATGACCAAACGCATCCAACGTCAAATTGGAGTCACACAAGTTTGACAGGTTGTGACATGGTATAGCGTCACTAGAATCAGAGTGACTGTGAGTATTCACAGCCTCTTGGTTCTACTCCTTGGAGATCCGTCATTCTCAGCAAATACAATAAAATTGTCTCAAAAAGCCAGTGTCCAAGTAGCTCAATTGATTTGAGCGACACCCGCGACAGGTGGAGTTTGGGGTTTGAGTCCACGTTTGGACATCAATTTTTGAGACGGTTATTAGTGTTTATAATAATAAAATAACCCGCGCATTGCAAGCGTTTGTAATTTAAATAAGATTTAATCTAATATCACAGGTGTGGTGCTGAAAAAAAGGGTGGGTCTATGGTTCGCGGTGTGGGGGAAGAGAAAGTTCCAGAATATTTGTTTGGTTTCGTTGGATCATGCAGTGGAGTAACCAGGATTTCAGGGTTTTTTTTTTGAGCGGGGAAGATAGCAAAAAGAAAATTTGGGGCACTATTTAAAGGTTTTTTAATCATTTTTAAACATTATTTCAAAACTTATCAGCAATTTTATAGCAAATCTTTATGGCAAGGAACCAAAACGCTGATAATTAATTCTTGATCAAAGTTGCATTGAGGCGATTGGATAATTTAAAAAATTACAATAGTTTGAGATGTGGATGAGCGTACTTCATTGAATTGTAGATGGGTCTACGCCAAATTGAAATACAAAGGGTGGGAATAACCTGCAAACCCACGGCCACATATACCCAGTAATACATCACCATACGCATGATAACAGCAATCAAAGAAAAGACATGACAAAAGTTTGACAAAACCACTTGCCCAGGAATTCTATTACCCCCCACCCCACCATAAAAATGATGCATGATTTGAAGAATGAGCATCTTGAGAAGGATGTTTAGAAGGCATCACAAGTCAGGGAGGAGGGGTCTAAAAGTCTCAGGGGCAAGTTGTCTCAGTGTTCAAATCTCGACCCCAAGGGTAGGAGGGGTCTAAAAGTCTCAGGGGCAAGTTGTCACAGTGTTCAAATCTCGACTCCAAGGGTAGGAGGGGTCTAAAAGTCTCAGGGGCAAGTTGTCTCAGTGTTCAAATCTCGACTCCAAGGGTAGGAGGGGTCTAAAAGTCTCAGGGGCAAGTTGTCTTAGTGTTCAAATCTCGACTCCAAGGGTAGGAGAGGTCTAAAAGTCTCAGGGGCAAGTTGTCTCAGTGTTCAAATCTCGACTCCAAGGGTAGGAGGGGTCTAAAAGTCTCAGGGGCAAGTTGTCTTAGTGTTCAAATCTCGACTCCAAGGGTAGGAGGGGTCTAAAAGTCTCAGGGCAAGTTGTCTTAGTGTTCAAATCTCGACTCCAAATGGTACTAGAAGCAAAATACTGATCTGGGTTACTTCGACGTCTAAATATCTTACTATTCTGAATATTTCATTTGTTTCGGTGCATAATTGACACTCCTAGAAGAGATTGTTTGTTTTGACAGGTGGTTAGTAACTTTTCTGCTGCTAAGTTATTTCGTATTTTACATAACAATATCCATCTAATTGAATGTGCATACTTATATTCTTTTAAGCAAACATATTGTATGTTTAGAATTTTTCTTATATGATGAATTTATGCACGAGAAGCATATTAATTTTAAATGTAAAGCTGAAAGTCTATGATGGGTCTAGTTGTCACAGAATGACATAACCCCAGAAGTAGCTTTCAAGTTCATTTTGTTTGTTTTGTAAATAATTGATTGTTTTTCCCTACTTTTTACAAAACCAATTTACAAAAATTACCAATTATGAGATTTTAACGAGTTTATAAAAAAAAACTCATCTGGGGCTGGTAGCACCCGATGTCATGTTACGCGCTGCTCAATTTGTGTTGCAAGAAAAAGTGGCAGAAGATTTTAACATAAATTATCAAACATTGACTCGGTATTGTCACAAAGTAACTGATGCAGATTTTAATTAAATTAATTATCTGATCACATGACGAAATTTCTCACTGAGACAACTAGCCTCAGTGTGTGAGACAACTAGCCTCAGTGTCTGAGACAACTAGCCTCAGTGTCTGAGACAACTAGCATCAGTGTCTGAGACAACTAGCATCAGTGTCTGAGACAACTAGCCTCAGTGTCTGAGACAACTAGCATCAGTGTCTGAGACAACTAGCCTCAGTGTCTGAGACAACTAGCATCAGTGTCTGAGACAACTAGCCTCAGTGTCTGAGACAACTAGCCTCAGTGTCTGAGACAACTAGCATCAGTGTCTGAGACAACTAGCCTCAGTGTCTGAGACAACTAGCCTCAGTGTGTGAGACAACTAGCCTCAGTGTCTGAGACAACTAGCCTCAGTGTCTGAGACAACTAGCCTCAGTGTGTGAGACAACTAGCCTCAGTGTCTGAGACAACAAGCATCAGTGTCTGAGACAACTAGCCTCAGTGTCTGAGACAACTAGCATCAGTGTGTGAGACAACTAGCCTCAGTGTCTGAGACAACTAGCATCAGTGTGTGAGACAACTAGCCTCAGTGTCTGAGACAACTAGCCTCAGTGTCTGAGACAACTAGCATCAGTGCCTGAGACAACTAGCCTCAGTGTCTGAGACAACTAGCCTCAGTGTCTGAGACAACTAGCATCAGTGTCTGAGACAACTAGCCTCAGTGTCTGAGACAACTAGCCTCAGTGTCTGAGACAACTAGCATCAGTGTCTGAGACAACTAGCCTCAGTGTGTGAGACAACTAGCCTCAGTGTGTGAGACAACTAGCCTCAGTGTCTGAGACAACTAGCCTCAGTGTGTGAGACAACTAGCCTCAGTGTCTGAGACAACTAGCATCAGTGTCTGAGACAACCAGCCTCAGTGTCTGAGACAACTAGCATCAGTGTCTGAGACAACTAGCCTCAGTGTCTGAGACAACTAGCATCAGTGTGTGAGACAACTAGCCTCAGTGTCTGAGACAACTAGCATCAGTGTCTGAGACAACTAGCCTCAGTGTCTGAGACAACTAGCCTCAGTGTCTGAGACAACTAGCCTCAGTGTCTGAGACAACTAGCCTCAGTGTCTGAGACAACTTGACCCACACGTGGGGTTTAAAGTCTCAAACATTTACATGTCAACTAAGCGACATAGCAAGTCAACTGACGGTCTAATAAATTGAAAATAAATTCACATTATAACCAAATGTGTATTAATCAATAAAAAATATATATATACCATAAAAAAAACTTCATTTTTCTAGAAGAAAAACATGGGTAAAAAACACAGGTATAATGGATTTTGAGACAACTAGACCCCTCCTCCCCTAACGATAATGGAAAAGAGGAAGAAAACTTACAGAAAACTTGAAGGTTGGAACTAAATTCTAGTTGCTGAACATTCTCATTCTGCTTGTTGTATTCTTTAGTCTTAACACTTGATGTCAAGAAACGCATATTTTAGATTTTTTGAAATTTGTCGTAAGAATTCTATGCTTTGACAAGGTTATGAAAGCTTCACGTTTCATCGTTTGATTGGAAATTTGGATATAGCATGCAAGTTGCTTGTGACTATCAAATGCAGACAAACACGCAAGTGTTGGGGTAATTAGAGGATTCCACCCGACGGACCTGAAAATGTTTCAGAAGAGTTGACTTTTCTTGGCCCCTGCCACAATCCCTACAATTAATGCTTTATCAGAGGAACTGTTTAAAAACTGGGGTTTTAAATGCGATGTAAGACAACTAGTTTTCCCTGGTTGTTGAAAACCATAACACTATTGTGGCAACGTTAGATAGAAAGGTAGTTGGTGTAGTTGAAAACTAGTGAAATGAAAAGTTATTTATGAAGTTATTTTGTATATATTATTCTATAATATATAATATTGTATTGCATAGTTTTATTTGTTAAACTGAGGTGTTGCATGCCATTCTGAAAATGGTTATTGACAGAACACAATTTTGAATTGAATTGTCTAGTTTACTACCTACCTATACAGTTGAAGCAAAGAATAAGGTTAGGATGTAACAAGGAAGGTACATACAAGCAACTTGGTACTGCAAGTGTAAAGAAACATAAATTAGTAAGTATATTTAAAACCTGCTTGCAACCTAGATGTTGAGTGTTTAGTCGGTTATAATCAGAGTGAGCTTGTGAGCTTGTGAGTTTACAACACAAAAACTTCATCCTCAGCATAGCGATAGGATAGTGAACAAAAGCATGAAAAGAACTCACACTATTAACCAAGAACTTATAGATACTCACAGAGGTTGACATTAGCAACGCACAAATTGCAGGTTGATATTTGTGTCTTATCTCTCCGCTACTGCCACGGCCTGACTAGGCTTGTGCAAGGCTTGGGTAGGGGAACTACCAACCTTTGCGTTTAGAATAAAACAATAGCACAATCAATGATGAAACATAACACGCTCACACTGTTCGTGGGAAGTTAGCCTCAGCCTTCGCCTTCAAAAGCTCGGAATTGCTCGGAATTGCTTAACAGACTATGTGAACGTACCGCAGTAAAAAAAGTGTGTACAAAAGGAACAGCACATAAATATTCCACTCTTAATAACACATGAAAGCAAATAGAAACTACATTGCATTTTTCACAGATGATAGAGTACGTGATGGGCTTTTGATCTGTGATGGTTTTAATTTTTGGCCCAGCCCTGGACAAAAAAAGGCTAACTTTTACAAAATTTTTGTTATCATTTATTTACGAGAAAATGAAGGGGGGGTACTACCTTGAAATTTTCACAGATGATAGAGTACGTGATGGGCTTTTGATCTGTGATGGTCTAAATTTTTAGCCCAGCCCAGGACAAAAAAAGGCTAACTTTTTCAAAATTTCTGTTATCATTTATTTGCGAGAAAATGAAGGGGGGGTAATCCCTTGAAATTTTCACAGATGGTAGAGGACGTGATGGGCTTTTGATCTGTGATGGTCTTAATTTTTGGCCCAGCCCTGGACAAAAAAAGGCTAACTTTTTCAAAATTTCTGTTATCATTTATTTGCGAGAAAATGAAGGGGGGGTACTCCCTTGAAATTTTCACAGATGATAGAGGACGTGATGGGCTTTTGATCTGTGATGGTCTTAATTTTTGGCCCAGCCCTGGACAAAAAAAGGCTAACTTTTTCAAAATTTCTGTTATCATTTATTTGCGAGAAAATGAAGGGGGGGTACTCCCTTGAAATTTTCACCGATGATAGAGGACGTGATGGGCTTTTGATCTGTGATGGTCTTAATTTTTGGCCCAGCCCTGGACAAAAAAAGGCTAACTTTTTCCAAATTTCTGTTATCATTTATTTGCGAGAAAATGAAGGGGGGGTACTCCCTTGAAATTTTCACAGATGATAGAGGACGTGATGGGCTTTTGATCTGTGATGGTCTAAATTTTTGGCCCAGCCCTGGACAAAAAAAGGCTAACTTTTTCAAAATTTCTGTTATCATTTATTTGCGAGAAAATGAAGGGGGGGTACTCCCTTGAAATTTTCACAGATGATAGAGGACGTGATGGGCTTTTGATCTGTGATGGTCTAAATTTTTGGCCCAGCCCTGGACAAAAAAAGGCTAACTTTTACAAAATTTTTGTTATCATTTATTTGCGAGAAAATGAAGGGGGGGTACTCCCTTGAAATTTTCACAGATGATAGAGGACGTGATGGGCTTTTGATCTGTGATGGTCTAAATTTTTGGCCCAGCCCTGGGCAGAAATGAGAATAAGCCTACAAAACTCATAAGCGCTAGCCTTCAAAAATACGTGATGTACTGAACGAGACAGGCTAACAATAAAAAAATTTGGTTTTCATTTATTTGCGGGAAAATGAAGGGGGGGTACTCCCTTGAAATTTTCACAGATTATAGAGGACGTGATGGGCTTTTTATCTGTGATGGTCTTAATTTTTGGCCCAGCCCTGGACAAAAAAAGGCTAACTTTTTCAAAATTTCTGTTATCATTTATTTGCGAGAAAATGAAGGGGGGGTACTCCCTTGAAATTTTCACAGATGATAACAGAAATTTTGAAAAAGTTAGCTTTTTTTTGTCCAGGGCTGGGCCAAAAATTAAGAGCATCACAGATCAAAAGCCCATCACGTACTCTATCATCTGTGAAAATTTCAAGGGAGTACCCCCCCTTCATTTTCCCGCAAATAAATGAAAACCAAATTTTTTTATTGTTAGCCTGTCTCGTTCAGTACATCACGTATTTTTGAAGGCTAGCGCTTATGAGTTTTGTAGGCTTATTCTCATTTCTGCCCAGGGCTGGGCCAAAAATTTAGACCATCACAGATCAAAAGCCCATCACGTCCTCTATCATCTGTGAAAATTTCAAGGGAGTACCCCCCCTTCATTTTCTCGCAAATAAATGATAACAGAAATTTTGAAAAAGTTAGCCTTTTTTTGTCCAGGGCTGGGCCAAAAATTAAGACCATCACAGATCAAAAGCCCATCACGTCCTCTATCATCTGTGAAAATTTCAAGGGAGTACCCCCCCTTCATTTTCTCGCAAATAAATGATAACAGAAATTTTGAAAAAGTTAGCCTTTTTTTGTCCAGGGCTGGGCCAAAAATTTAGACCATCACAGATCAAAAGCCCATCACGTCCTCTATCATCTGTGAAAATTTCAAGGGAGTACCCCCCCTTCATTTTCTCGCAAATAAATGATAACAAAAATTTTGTAAAAGTTAGCCTTTTTTTGTCCAGGGCTGGGCCAAAAATTTAGACCATCACAGATCAAAAGCCCATCACGTCCTCTATCATCTGTGAAAATTTCAAGGGAGTACCCCCCCTTCATTTTCTCGCAAATAAATGATAACAGAAATTTTGAAAAAGTTAGCCTTTTTTTGTCCAGGGCTGGGCCAAAAATTAAGACCATCACAGATCAAAAGCCCATCACGTACTCTATCATCTGTGAAAATTTCAAGGGAGTACCCCCCCTTCATTTTCCCGCAAATAAATGATAACAAAAATTTTGAAAAAGTTAGCCTTTTTTTGTCCAGGGCTGGGCCAAAAATTTAGACCATCACAGATCAGAAGCCCATCACGTCCTCTATCATCTGTGAAAATTTCAAGGGAGTACCCCCCCTTCATTTTCTCGCAAATAAATGATAACAGAAATTTTGAAAAAGTTAGCCTTTTTTTGTCCAGGGCTGGGCCAAAAATTTAGACCATCACGGATCGAAAGCCCGTCACGTACTCTATCATCTGTGAAAATTTCAAGGGATTCCCCCCCTTAATTTTCGCGCAAATAATTGAAAACCAAATTTTTATATTGTTGGCAGCTGTCTCGTTCAGTACATCACTTTTTTTTTAAGGCTAGCGCTTATGAGTTTTGTAGGCTGTTTTCTCGTTGCGCTATGTTGAGTTGGTGCCTTTAGATGGCGTTTTAGATTTTGCGAGCTAAGTATCCACTAGTGCTCACACTAACCTAACATGACCGAACGGGAGACCACGCGGCAAGAGATAAAATTACTAATTAAACACAATCTGGGAAAAAACAGTGGATAAAGTAAGAGTGTTTCTTTGGTTATTATGAATACTCATTTTGATGTTTTGAAATTAGTAGGCGGAGTGAATTTAAGATATACCTAGTGCAGACTGAGGTTTGGTCCACCACTTGCTCAGGGCCACCTGTTGCTAGATCTATTCGACAAGTTCAAACCCAAACGCAGGTGATTATTTCTGTCTCAGTTAAATCAGTGGTGGGAAGAAATAGGTGGTCGCGTGTTATGTCAAAGTAGCTCATCATTTGCGAACTCCACAGAAATGTATTGATTAATAATAATTAAAAACTGTAATTAGTTCAAAGTTATCTCGGATTTTCACAACCTGTCATAATGGAAACATAACATATATATATATAATAACAATAGAAACTTTAGAACACAAAAAAAACAGAGAAGCTCAAAGAACCATCTATAAAATATGAGATAGTCTGTAGAATGCCCGTAATTTGCGATGCTGCGAGTGCTAGAATTCATAGCAATTAGCGAGTCATGCCGTGATTTATCGAGGGGTCTCCTGAAATAGGATGCGCAGTTAGGGCCTCTTCTAGTCCCAATTAGCTTGCGGAGTAGCGACCTCGAACCATCACAGAGTCATCGGCATGATTCAATCGCTGAGTACATTCGATCAACCATTCCGTGCACTCGATTTAAAGCCTACTAAAGTCAATTCCAACCAGCCGTGGAATTCTTCTCCTTCGTTCACATTTCTTTGCAGCCGAAAATCCGCTAATTTATTGAACAGAAAAAAAGAGGTTTTTTAAGTACATTTTATTTCTTTAATGATAATACGTTGATATTCCTCCTATCAGTGCCAACCTTGACAGCAACCGTTGAGTGTCAAAACACAAGCGACTGAAGTCAGTTGAGTTCTGTCAGATCTGCAATACACAAACCAGCATTCTGACAGCGGCATCCGATCGTTATTTTGTAACCCTTTCCCAAGTCACGACGGTACAGACAGCTGCGAAGAGCAGCAACAAGGAAGACGCTATGGACGAAGCTGTGGACGACGCAAGGGTGCAGTCGGTACAGTCAAAGAAACCACAGAAGCTCAAGGAGCACACCCGGACTGAGCCCTCGACGAGTACCAGCGAAGCAGGGGACGACGCCAGCCCCGCCAAAGTGCGGCTGAAGGCATCGAAGAACAAGGTTAGTAATAAGGCTCTGAAAGGTGTAAAACTAAACAAAGGCATAGTCGATATTCCCCTATCTCCTAGTGACCTCGTCCATCCATTTCACTCCACTGAAGAAAGTCTCTCCGTTTAAGTTGCAGTCGAAAAGGGCGCTACCGATGTGCTCGGTGTCCGCTCTTAGCTCATCAGCCTCGAGCCTCGATCTCTTGCCACCAACTCAGCAGTCCACACCTATCAACCCTCGGCGAGCCAAGAAACGAGTTGTCAGGGCTAAAGTCACGCGGAGAAATGACTCCACGACACAAGAAGAAGACGACGTTGTCCCCTTGGAAAGCCCTCCAAAGAATCCACGGTCAGGTAGAACACTGGCTCGGCGTGTGAAGAACAACTTCACATTTGACACGGAAGAAGATGACTCTGAACCAAAACCGAAGTCGAGGAGACGAAAAAAGAAGGTATTATCATTGTTTTTAGACTCATGTCTACTTGATCTAAACTTTACACTAGTTTTGACAAAAACTATTTCAACTGGGTTTTGAATGCTAAGTGAAGGACAACAAAATTTCCCGACGTTTCGTAACTTGTACTTTTGATAGGGCCAGTAAAGAGTTGTTATTATTTTATTTAGATGCATTTAGGAAGCTTGAACTTGGTAATTGTTATAATTTTGTGTGGTTCTTTTGTTATTGGAAAATTGTCAGGACTGCTCTTACCCTTGATAAAGTAACAGGTACAAGTTACGAAACGTTGGGAAATTTAGTTGTTCTTCACTTAGCATTGAAAACCCAGTTAAAATAGTTTTTGTTAGGGTATAATCACTATGGAAATGACTTACAGCAATAATGCCAGTAAAAATGGCGTGCAATTAGACCGACTTAGATCTGATATATCTAAGTCACTGCCAGGTGGTTACCGATCAGGACACGGCGAGGCCGGTGCGTCGCGTCCGACGCCGTCGCAGACGCGTGGTCATGCAGTTGCGTCCTGTACGCACTGAGTGGCCGCTGGTGAACGGCAAGGACCCTCTGGTCGAGGAGATCCTTGCCGAGATACCATCTCCACGCAATCCACGAGATCCTGCAAGATACGAGGTACGGCGTGACACACTGGCTCACACGTGACATACGATGTTTAACATAGCACTGTTTTGACAACGTGCCATGCGGCACTGGTCTAATGGCGTTGGTCAATGAGTTGGTGATGATGAACCTAACCTAGCCTAGAAGGGAGGAGGGGAAACCTGGTGCCAGCACGTAGCCTACTCCTGTCGAAGACCAAGGGGACCACCGGCTTAACGTCCCTTCCGAAGGACGGTACAACGCGAACAACAGGATTCCTCCACAAATCCATGCTGTCGAGAGGTTGATAAGCAAGGCGAGTGAAGTTGCTGTACTAACTTTCATCCCTCCAACCTCTCTCCCGAACAGAACTGGTCATGTGTATGATGGTCACCCATCCAATACCTGACCCAGCAAAGTGTTGCTTAACTTTCATCCCTCTAACCTCTCTCCTGAACAGAACTGGTCATGTGTATGATGGTCACCCATCCAATACCTGACCCAGCGCAGTGTTGCTTAACTTTCATCCCTCCACTCTCTCTCCCGAACAGAACTGGTCATGTGTATGATGGTCACCCATCCAATACCTGACATGACACAATATGGCCACACGGGCTATGCATTCAGTTCCCATGACAACAGTGGTGTGAGATGCAGTCAATCAAGATTCAAGTTGCCGTGCGTTGTTTTGTCAGTTTTTTTCCAAGTAAAGCGACAAGAGAACTTAAACTTATTGACTGATGGTTTTCCCAGGACATGTTTTTGCTGTCAACGTAACTTTCTTATCATAATGTCTTCCTTTGCGTACACTTTTTGAGGTGATATTCGGCGCCGGCAAAGTTTATCAAATAGAAACAAGTGGCAGAAATACTTGGACGACAGGAATGTGCAGACTGCAGGGTGTGTCTTGTCTCTTCATCAGATTCCTAAACGACAGAAAAAACCGTCGTCGGCCGACCTGCTGTTCGATGCCTACCTGGCGGAATGTGCTGCGTCGAACCCACCACCGTCGCCGGCGTCCCCTGCGCCGACGCCGACGCCTCCACCGACGCCAAAGCGACGTTGGGCGTCGTTGAGAGAAGATTTGAGCGAGGACAGTGACAGCGATGAGGTTGAATGGTTTCGCGACAAGTTCTCCTGGTTGACGCCTGTTATGTAGGTCGCCGTCGTCGCCCAAGAAGGACGAGGTCCGTGAGCTGGCAAATCTGCTTCCTACCAAACCTCACAAGGAAGAATCCACTTTGCCAAAGTGAAACTGCTGTGTAATGTGTTTTTGTTAACTTAAAATACTATTATTTATAAATATAAGTTTGTTTTAACGTCTGTTATACGCTTTACTTATTATTATTTCCTTCAAACGTCTTGTGAAGATCATTTTGTTTCGATATCGTAGACCAAACGCGTACAGTCGATAAATATACGTGATCATACATGCTAGCATGTGGTGAAAACAATTAAACTGATTGTGATTTGTTTTTATTTACTTCGAGAGTAAACTTCCAAATCCTTGACCAAATACCCGCTAATTCCGCGTCGAGATATCTATATATATGTGTGGGACCAATAATTCGATCGGCAAATATTATCGCTATCCGGGCTTATGAAGGCAGCGTCGCACTTATCGCCACTTATCGGGTTGGTGCGTCTCTGCCAGCTGTCGGCGGCGTCCTCCCCAGCGACTGCTAGACAGTCCCGTCCGAGCTCTCGCCATCGAGACATGTCTTCATCGCTTCAACGCAACCCCAGCTCGCTCTGCGTGCCCAGCGTTGTCACAGGTAAGAAATCAACTCGATCAGTTTCATCGCTTCCATTATCCAATCCATTATGTATCTCCTTATTCTACAATCATCCATAACAAGTCGTGCCAAAGATTTGAAACTAAAGGAGCACAACAATAATAACATTCACAAACACAACACCTGACAAAGCAAAATGCTTCACGTACAATTTAAAATAACTAAACAAGCTCAACAAAACTTAGATTTTAACAAACTTGACTCTAGTCTTTAAGATATCGTAGACCCACTTCAATTTAAACGATCCTAAGAAACTTCCTAGCTAACGAAGCATATTACTCAATCGAGGAATTCTTCAATGAGACCAAACTAGGTTCCTAGGTTCCTATTATTCCTCAATTTGTTACTTTTGTTACTATTATCACCAAACAATATTTATTTCCTTTTAATATTATTATTATAAAGTCATTTATCATAAGTATTATTACTATATTAGTATCATAGTTTGTAGGTATGTTCCTACCACACTAGTATTAACACTTACCATCAGAATTATTATTATCATTATTACTATATTAGTATCATAGTTTGTAGGTATGTTCCTACCACACTAGTATTACCACTATACCATCAGAATTATTATTATCATTATTACTATATTAGTATCATAGTTTGTAGGTATGTTCCTACCACACTAGTATTACCACTATACCATCAGAATTATTATTATCATTATTACTATATTAGTATCATAGTTTGTAGGTATGTTCCTACCACACTAGTATTACCACTATACCATCAGAATTATTATTATCATTATTACTATATTAGTATCATAGTTTGTAGGTATGTTCCTACCACACTAGTTTTACCACTATACCATCAGAATTATTATTATCATTATTACTATATTAGTATCATAGTTTGTAGGTATGTTCCTACCACACTAGTATTACCACTATACCATCAGAATTATTATTATCATTATTACTATATTAGTATCATAGTTTGTAGGTATGTTCCTACCACACTAGTATTACCACTATACCATCAGAATTATTATTATCATATTTATTATAACTGTATTTTATTAATATTACTTTTATGTACTATCCTGAGGATCCCTTACGGGATTCATGGCTTGTAAATGTTTTTTTCATTTAAGCCAATAAAGGAAATCAATGAAAGTGATGTTTTTCCCTCGATCGCCTAGATTTCGGGAGTCTGACCGTCGAGTCTTCTACGGGAACGTCCAGGACACAGGGACTGCGCAAGATCGCCAGTCGAGCCAACTTTCCGCTGGGCAGCAAACCAGAATGCAGGGTACTTGTTTTGCACACAGGGGGCACCATCGGGATGATAAAAAACAGCGACAACGGTGAGTGGTCATCACCCACCAATAGGTAAACACATGTGACAACTTCAATTGTTGGCCAGGGAACATGGAGTGCGATTGAGTCATTCATGTGTAACTCTGGTGGGCATTGAAAAGAATTGGTTCTCTCATCTGATATTAGTAGAAATATTCAGAAAGATTAGGATGGTCAAACTTCTGAACTTCATATGACGCAATTCCCGCATTCGACAGTCGTACACATGCTCTGACGTCGTGTTTAATGCACGTAATTTCAACGAATTGCTAGCAGCGAATGCAATCACTGCAATTCAACTTTCTCCCCCCATTAAAGTCGCGCGTGGAGCTAGGACATGGACCGACAAGCCCTCGGGCTGCAGGTTTTGACAAGACGGGTACAACGGTTACCCTCGTGCTAACATAACGGGTCGTTGGCAAGGCAACGAGACTACCTGTTAAGTGTTTGGTGGTTTAGACGGCGACAACTTGGCGGGGTGAAGGTATGCAAAGACGACACTTTGTTTTATGTTTTTACCTTCGGTGAGGTATCACTAAAACTTATAGACCAGCAAAAAACACAACCATCGATTCATTAATAATAATAACGATAATAATTGTTTATTTATCAAGATTGGCCGCTTTTGCCATCAGACATGTCGAAATAAACAATTCACAATCCACATCGTACAAGACAATAATTCGTCAGTTGAATAAAATGCATTTTGTACAAGAAAGTGTTTTACAATACTTGTACAATAAGATTTAAATATTGACAGTTGTTGGTTTGATATTGTAAATTGCTACGGCTTTATTGTAAAGTTTTAAACCAATGATGTATGGGATTCTTAGTCTCGTATTTTGTCATTCTTTTTCTGCTTTTAATGGGTTTACCATTCCTCTAAGACACACCTTGTTTTTTCCTTCTTATTGGTATTATCTACGCATGAAGATGCTTCTCTATTTTCTAACATCAGACAAACGACTCTGTAAATAACATGACATACATCTTTTCTACATCGTCCATCCATTAAGCAGTTTCAAAACACTGGCAATGGATTGACTAAAGAACATATAGCTATATACAGGAACTGACGCTACGCTACACGGTCGGCTGTTTGGTCGGTCCTCCTGCGGTTGCCATGTTGGTCATTATATTTCAGACTGCATTCAATAAATACCAATGATTGTTCTAAATCTAAACAATTGAGATACAATTCTGCGTCGGTAGCTGATATCGGAGCCAAATAAATCATCATAATTAGTCTTGCCATGCACTTAAAGTCACCAATCAGCCAAGTGGTCTCCAACCTTTGATTGAAGAGATGGAAACATTTCCATCCCCACCTTGATCCGCACTTGATCAGAGTGGTCAGGTCAGAACATGTTGGAAGTGCCTGCCTGGGCAGTGCAACCAACCATCATCGATGTCATTACGGCGATGATTTACCGCCGATTGATTTGTGGTGTTTAACGACGCACTGTTTTGACAACGTGCCATGCGGCACTGGTCTAATGGCGTCGGTGAATGAGTGGATGGTGAATAGGATGACGGTCAACCTACCCTAGCCTAGAAGGGAGGAGGGGAAACCCGGTGCTGGCACGTAGCCTACTCCTGTCGAAGACCAAGGGGACCACCGGCTTAACGTCCCTTCCGAAGGACGGTACAACGCGAACAGCAGAATTCCTCCACAAATCTATGCCGTCGAGAGGTTGATAAGCAAGGCGAATGAAGTTGCTGTACTAATTATCATCCCTCCAACCTCTCTCCTGAACAGAACTGGTCATGTGTATGATGGTCATCCATCCAATACCTGACCCAGCGCAGTGTTGCTTAACTTACATCCCTCCAACCTCTCTCCCAAACAGAACTGGTCATGTGTATGATGGTCACCCATCCAATACCTGACCCAGGGCAGTGTTGCTTAACTTTCATCCCTCCAACCTCTCTCCCGAACAGAACTGGTCATGTGTATGATGGTCATCCATCCAATACCTAACCCAGCGGAGTGTTGCTTAACTTTCATCCCTCCAACCTATCTCCCGAACAGAACTGGTCATGTGTATGATGGTCACCCATCCAATACCTGACCCAGCGCAGTGTTGCTTAACTTTCATCCCTCCAACCTCTCTCCCGAACAGAACTGGTCATGTGTATGATGGTCACCCATCCAATACCTGACGTAGCGCAGTGTTGCTTAACTAACATCCCTCCAACCTCTCTCCTGAACAGAACTGGTCATGTGTATGATGGTCACCCATCCAATCCCTCACCACTACCACTATATACCACTAAAATACCACATTAGTACCGCGTTTGTACTATCAGTTTTGTCACTGAAGCTAACCCAGAGCTGCATTCAACCTCCTCCCCTCCCTGCAGTCCACTTGGCAATGATATGAGTTCGAAATTAGTGAACCATGGGTTGGTATTGTTCCGAGTCGATGGTCTTGAAGAGTTGACGTCTAGCCTGTTTCCAGCGCTGGTCTGCGTGCCCGACGCACTGGTTGACAACGTGCGTTCCTACCCCGAGCTACACGACGCTGAATATGCCAGTGAACGCTTCGGCGCCAATCAGACCCGTCGCACGCTTGTCTTGCCGTGAGTACTCAAGCCTTGAGGGGGGGGGGGGGGGGGGCATGGAAGCAAAAGGTGAAAAATATTGAAACAATTTCTACACTCTCGCTATGCTTTGTCGGCGCCGCCTGACAAAGGCTAGCGTTGCCTGAGCTTAGCTAAGCTTAGTCTTGCTATCGCTTTGCGTTGTCATGATTATGAGCTAGTGTATTTGGCATTTATTCTTCAGAATGAAAAGATTCTGTGAATATACCTACGTTCTGCTGGATGCCATTGCCATTGCCAAATAAAATGTTCACCAACACGTAAAAATAACGTGTGTTTCTTGAATTGGAATTGGAATGTAGAGTAGACCAAACTTTCCTCAGAATGAGTGATCGACGTGCACTTTTGCAAGAAAAGATGCGTGAGCGTACGCACAAAATAACCACTGGTCAAAAGTCACTAAATGCAGTGCAAGGGAGATTTGCGCGTTCACTCTTGTATCTAGGGAGACAGGCTAGGTTAGGGAGGGAACCAATAGCAGTGGCTTGTTTTCAGGGACGTGGGAGAGAAGTGCCGCGTAGTGTACACTGTTAGTGAGTATGACCCCGTGCTCGACTCCAGCAACATGACCCTCGACGACTGGAAACACATCGCGCAGGACATTGATGCAAGTACCGTCAACCCCATGTCGATCTTGCCATTTCTGTCGCACGCAAGCATTCACATAACCTTTACTACTAGATACCTACGTCTTTTTAACCTCTCTGACAGAACATCTCATTTATATTTAATCACGAGCTTTATGCAAATCCCGGTCAAGTGAACGAATTCTGTCAAACAGCTTTTGCTCTTTTCATCAATCATTGTTTCCTAACTATAGAACCGATAGGAAATTATAACCGACTAAACCTTAATCACATGACACAACTGAAATCTCGCCTTCTTTTCTTGTGTTTAAAGTTACCAGCAAGTTTTTCTGTAGAATTTTTGTCATATTTGTTTGAGAGTATGAGTTGTATTGTATTGTATTATTCCTGTAAATTTTAAAATTCTTCTTGGAGGAGGAAGATCTTGAGGTTTGTCTTGAATGCATCCCGGCTTGCAATGCATTGCAGTTGTTGTGAAATGCTATTCATGATCTTGTACATGTGACAAGATAAAATAAATAATATTTTCAATCCTCAGTAAGTTTTCAGAATGCTACAAAGGTGAGGCTGTCATGGCATTGTGATGGTTGAACCGTGTTTTGCTTTCCAGGAGTCGTACGAAGAGTTTGATGGGTTTGTGGTGCTTCACGGGACGGACACTTTAGCCCACACCGCGTCTGCGCTCTCTTTCATGCTGGAAAACCTCGGCAAGCCAGTCGTGCTCACAGGATCTCAGGCAAGAAGCAATCACCAGTGACCAGGAGTTTTCAGACCAGTTTTCTGGAATTATTTTTACATATGTTTTATTCTTATATCTACTGTCTCCAGCCAGTCAAAAAGTTTGCCTGCTTGAAGGTTTGTCTACAACTCTGTTTATTTGCCAGTCTATACTATGCAGTAGTGCCAATATGTGATTGCCCAACCTAAGCCAAAAAATTCCTTGGGTGATTCATGAAATTATTTGAAATACAATTAATTAAATTTTCCTGGTTAAAAGCACAGAGGACCAATCCAAGACCTTACTTTCTCTCATATTGCTAAGGTAAAGTACGTCAGACCAAAACAAAAACTACAACTAAGTGCTGACTTTTCAATACACTGTTGCTTTCATCGGACAGCAGCAGCTAAGAGCAAACAATTGATCTGTTTACAACGCGTGTGCCGCAGCTTTGTTTGTGAGCTTCTGACAACCGATTACCGCTTCAGTTTAAAACAGGGAAATAACAATATTTGTTAACCATGTCTGCAAGAACAGATACCAATCTTCGAGGCTCGGACAGATGGGAGAGACAACTTCCTCGGAGCGCTGGTGATCGCTGGCAACTACAACGTACCTGAGGTCAGCGTCTTCTTCGGGAACCGACTGCTGCGAGGAAACCGCACCGTCAAGGTCAGCGCACACGACTACCGTGCGTTTGCATCGCCCAACATGAGTCCTCTTATTACCGTTGGTATCGACATTGAAGGTACGTTTGTAGGTTATATTTGTAGGTTATGTTTGTAGGTTATGTTCAGGCTTAGGTTCAGAGGAAGGAGGTACTTCGAGTGAATGTTGTCTAGGATTGTGGACAGATAGATCGCTAGAGATGCTAATCACCCTGCGCTAGCCAATATTTAGAACTCGAGTTTGTTAAATTAAAACATAAATTATGTTCCCTTTTTCCCAAAAATAAAATGATGATTTAGTAAAATTCACGTCAAACAAAGGAATTAAGTAAAAGTGCCACGCCTTCTTGTTAGTAAGAAGTGTAAAGGCTCTGTAAATGCATCGGCAAAATCTCGGTGCATTTCTTCGATGATTACGTGAGTTTGTCAAGAAAGTAATCCGTTGTGCAACGTTGTGAAAGTCTCTCCACGTAATGTTGCAGTCGACTACAAAGCAATATTCCGGCCGCTGGTCATTGACAAGTTCCGGGCCCACAAAGAGCTCAACCCCAATGTGGGCATCTTACGCATCTTTCCCGGAATCACACTTGCTACGGTAAGAACTGTTTTAATAAACCGTGTCAAACCCTGGGTATATGACAACAAAATGACTGTCTCTCCGTCCCAGTCAAAACTGTTTGATAAAAACCACCACTTTCACTTGATATTCATGTTTATAACGGCAGTATCTCTGTGGATAGTAGTATGTAAAAAAAAGTATTTTCATAAATAGTTAAATAAATATACTTTTATTTCCTATGCAAAGCTGTGTTTTGCTTGGTTGAAGCTGGTGAACTGAACTTGCAAAACATTTTGATCAAGTAGTTTGGTGAATTGGTTGAGAGTTGTGGGTGAATGTTGTGTTGAGATTGGCAGCTCTGTTGAGCTGACATCTTCAGGACTGTGTTGACTTCAGGATTTAAAGTCCTGACGATGCCGGCGCCGATGCCCTTGAAACGTCCACTTTTCAGGACACATATGCGCCGCGTACCCAACTTTTCTTGCAATAGTGTACGTCGATCACTCATTCCGGGAAAAGTTTGGTCTAAACCTAAATTTAAATGCAAGAAACACACGTTATTTTTACGTGTTGGTGAACATTTTATTTGGAAATGGCATTCAACAGAACGTAGGTATATTCACAGAATCTTATCATTCTGAAAAATAAATGCCAAATACACACTCGCTCATAATTATGACAACGCAAAGCGATAGCAAGGCTAAGCTTAGCTAAGCTCAGGCAACGCTAGCCTTTGTCAGGCAGCGCCGACAAAGCATAGCGAGAGTATAGAAATTGTTTCAATGTTTTTCACCTTTTGGCACGGCTTCCTTGTTCCCCCTCCACCATGGTTCTGACGTGGTATAGCGTCACTGGAATCAGAGTGACTCAATTTTTGAGACGGTTATAGTGTTCCTAATAATGAAATACCCCGCGCATTGCAAGCATTTGCAATTTAAATAAGATTTCATCTGGATCGACGGTATATGTTTAGGTGCGTGCGTTTCTGGGTCCGCCCATGGAAGGCGTGGTCCTGCAAACGTTTGGCGCAGGCAACGTGCCGACCAACCGCGCCGATCTTGTTGCCGAGCTGCGCGATGCAGTCTCGCGCGGTGTACTTGTTGTCAGCTGCACGCAATGCGCTCGCGGTGGCGTCAGTGCAGGACTATATGAGACCGGCAAGGTATTTTTTTTTTTTTTTTATTTATTTACATCTTACAAGCGCACATAGTGTACATTGGCAAGGAATAATATTACATCTAGACTAATAGTAGTAGCTTAATACTATATTACTATATAATAGACTAGCATTTTTTTTTTTTTTTTTTTTTTTTTTAGGAACTACAGTTAGTGCACGCATTTAGCCTTCTCTTAAATGTTTTTGTTGTGCATTCATTTGATTTCTCCCTTATGGGGACTTCCAGCAGGTTCCACTCCCTAATGGTTCTGGCCAGGAAGGAGTTCCGGCCGACTTCTGTTCTGGAGCCTCTCTCCCTCAATCCCTGGCCATTTCACTGACTGAGGCTTATCTCGATGCCAGCCCCTACCTCAGCCCAACCTTGATGGGCGCTCAGGGCTTTGTGCAGCCCACACAGCCTTGCTTTACTTCTCCTAGTGCTGAGGTTTTCCCATCCCAGCTCCAGGATCATTGCGCTCGGGCTCTCCTTGACACGAGATCTGGTGTTTGCGTCCCAGCGCCACCTCTTCATCCTCCCCATGACCCTCCTCGCAGCCATCCTCTGAACCCTCTCGACCGCTTTAACCTGGTCTATGTGATATGGGTCCCATACCATACCCCCATATTCCAAGATAGGCCTGACCAGCGTTTTGTATGCCTGTGCCTTTACCGATTTATGCGTACCCCTTAGTATTCTCATCACAAAGTTCAAACACCAGATTCCTTTGGTTGCCACTCTTTCAACTTGGCCTTTCCAATCCAATTTTTCATCCAACCATACACCTAGGTATTTATATCCCTTGCTCCATTTTATCTCCTTTCCCTTAAGTTCATATTCTCTGTTGCATTTTGTCTTCTTCTTGCCAAATCTAACAACTTCACGTTTGTCCAGGTTCAATTGCATGCTATTGTCGTCCATCCATTTGTCTATTGCTTCAATGTCCATTTGGAATGCCTCCTCGTCCTTTCTATCTTGGATCTGTCTATACACAATACAGTCATCTGCAAATAGTCTTATCCTCCCAGAGACCACTTCCTCGATGTCGTTTATAAATATAATGAATAGCAGGGGGCCCAAGACACTTCCCTGTGGTACACCGGATGTCACGTCAGCCTCTGTCGATAGTTTGTCTTCCACACTCACAACCTGCACACGATTTGTTAAGAAGTCGATGATTAAATTTAGCACTGCTTTATCCTCCACTATTCTGTCTAACTTCTTGATGAGTAGCGCGTGGGGGACCGAGTCGAACGCCTTTCTCATGTCGAGGAAAGCCGCGTCCACTACCCCTCCCTTGTCAATCACGTCTGCTAGTTCTTGTGTCGAAGCGACTAATTGAGTTTCACATGAGTGCATTGCTCTAAACCCGTGCTGGGCTTGTGATAGCCACTTCTCATCATGTAGGATTTTTATATGTGATATGATATGGTATGATATGATATGGCTTGATATGTGAATACGTAGTATTCACTACGTGTACTTTTGTTTTATTTATTTATTTATTTCATCTGCTACATTTACAGATTATTTGTTTATTTATAGCTTTGGTATTACAATAATTACCTGAGGCTAACAAAATTACAATACAATTACATAGAATTTTGTGGTTAGTTTATAAATTTACAGTGGTATTTCACATTTTTTGGAAATGTAGTCATAATCATAGGGCAGTGCATTCTACAGTCTAACTAATCGTGCCAAGAAGACTTGATGGCCCATGTCGCTATTGTACCCAGGGAGGTACAAGAAGGCTTGATGGCCCATGTCGCTATTGTACCCAGGGAGGTACAAGAAGGCTTGATGGCCCATGTCGCTATTGTACCTAGGGAGGTACAAGAAGGCTTGATGGCCCATGTCGCTATTGTACCCAGGGAGGTACAAGAAGGCTTGATGGCCCATGTCGCTATTGTACCTAGGGAGGCTTGATGGCCCATGTCGCTATTGTACCTAGGGAGGTACAAGAAGCAGGGACCCGAACCGGAACCGAAACCGGAACCGGAACCCGAAAAAACCCGTATTTTCTTGGAACCGAAACCGGAACCAGAACCGTTATTATTAATTTCCAAGAACCGGAACCGGAACCGGAACCCTTATTAAATCATGGGTTCTTTTCGGTTCCTTAAAGGTTCCATAAAGGTTCCGAAGTTATATTGAGATTTCAGAAATTCAGATTAAAATTATTTGCTTATTATGTTTACAACTTTTTTGTTTTTAATTTTTCCACACGAAAAAAAAAATGTTTCACTGGTTTGTTCCGAAAACATCCATTGACTCATCTTGTATCCACAATTTTGTTTGGGGAAAACACAAGGCATTTTCGAGAGTATTTCTTTATAAATGACCACACCGCTCTGAGAAGCGTTCTTTGGTGGTGCCCTAGCAGCCAGCTACTTTGTTTTATATCTGATAAGCTATAATCCTCGTATCCTGCCGACTCGACTCACTCGTGGGCCAGCGCGGGTAATAGCTTGTTTCATAATATGCTAGCGTATGTTAGATTGTATAACGAACAGATCCGAGCGACCAGCCAGTTTGGTCGAGTTTTCGCTATTTCTGGAATTTGTCCTGTTTCATAATGTCCGTAAGATGTGTCTTAACTCATAAGAGACCTCATAAAGGAGGCATAGTTGGGGAAGATCGTTTTGAAATCGATCTTTTAAAAAGATCAAGATCGTCGTCAAAAAACGATCGCGATCGAAGATCGAAGTTCGCGATCGTTTTTTTTTTACGATCAAATTCAAATTCGTTTCTATAAAAGATCAAGATCGTTTTCGAAAAAAAATCTTGTGATCAATTAGGTAGAGAAACAAAGTTAATGTTACAGTCTCTGCGTGAAAGATGGCCGCCAAATGACTACCTTACCGACAAAAATGCAGAGTACCGGAACATCACGTTAAGTGGAGCCACTGTCGTATGAAATTTCATTTCGATATTTATCGTGGTTACTCGCTTTTTAATATCGTTACATGTATATCAATCGTTGAGGTTAACATTGATGAAGATTTTTTTGAGCTTGTAAGGTCTAAAAAGCGAGATTGTGCACGCATATCGGCGTGCAATGGTGTTTCCTACGTTTAATCGCGAATGCTGTAAGTGTCAAACTATTTCAAACCTCGGGGAACTAGAAGGTACGTTGAAAACACCGATTGGGTCCCACGAAGAGTTCATAATGTTCATATCGTTACCTACCGTTTATCGGAAAAAGTTTAGGATGTATTGTTAAAATGCTCTGGCCATTCACTCTTACCTTCATGTACCTTTTCAAATTTGAAGAGCTGGTGCTGTTAGCTGCAATTTCCTTATGCACCGGCATCCACAATAAACACTTTACTTTGAAAACCACCCCGAGATCGGGAACATTTCCCTCGTGGAGAAAAAAGAATTTCTTTAAATTTTCCCACGGCAGAGCATTGGTCTCCGTGGCCGCGAAATCGTGATTGACCACTTTGTCTCCGTCACCCGAATCAATCGAACTCATTAAATTAAAAAAAATAAAAAATAAACACGGCTTGCTTCGACCAAGCGGGAGCAACGAGTGGGTGGAAATTCTCAGTGGTACAACCGTGCCTTATTCGATGAAATTAAAAGTAAGTTAAGAACACCTTATATACGAAAAATGTGAGAAATATTATCAATGGTTGACATCGGTGATAGAGAAATGTTATGAAATTTCAGCAGAAAACTCAACCTGCGAACTGTAACTTGTAACGTTAGGTCGTTAGCTTGGCTAGCAGCGTATTCGTAGGTTCTCTTGAATATCCATAGAGCTCGGAGTACCATCGACTCGCTTATCGCGCTTCTACCCTTTGTCGGTCAGCGCCGACAAAGCAACGCGACAGTATGGAACAAAGACAACTACGTATAGGGTGGATTTTTTCTAGTTACTGAATGAGAAATTGTAGGCAAAATATAACATTTACGACGAATTTTATGCTTGATGGAATGTATTGCCGTTTAGGATTTTTGGCATAAACCCCCCCCCCCCCCCCCTCACCGCCTACCAACAAGGGCCCATTGGAAAGGTTTGCTGACAGCCTTTTGAGTCTTAGATCCGCCCCTGAGCGCACACACAGCTCATTCCGAATGAGTCAATCACCAATATCCAGCTAAAGCTCGATTCGAAAATGCAAACACATCTCTTACTGCTAAGTGCTAATACCCGTGTTAGTATCTTTTCGAAATAAGAACTGCTAGACTCAATATTTTCGATCGTCGCCTACGATTTACATGGAAAGGATGAGAGAGTTGAGGCTAATGGGTTTCCAGCGTACATTTTTGTCCAACAACCCAGCAAGAAATGATTATGGAAATGAAACGATCGTGCTCAAATTTCAATTGCCAAGTGTTGTTCAACTATAAACATAAAAAAGGAACGACTGTGCAAACGATCTTGATCTTTTAAAACGATCTTTTAAAATGATCTTTTGAAAGATCGTAAAAAATTCGATCGCGATCAAATTAAAAGATCGTGTTACACAAAAAAGATCGCGATCAGTTCGAAGATCACTTAAAAAAGGATCGCGATCGCACGATCGCGATCCTTTTAAAAGATCCTTCCCCAACTATGAAAGGAGGGATGCAAATCATACTCGTTGAGACTTTAGCTCAGTGTTGGCGAAATCGTGGTTACAATAATAATTATAATAATAATGTTTTTTATTCCGTTTAAACACATCGTGCCATTTGGAAAGTTCAAAGTATTACATTTAGGTGACCAACAATTAAACAACATATACGTCTTATGTATCCATAGCAACATTTTTAGGTACTAGGTATAATATTTACATTTACACTACAATTTATCATTGTCTCTACCTTATACAATAAAAAATCTTTTATAGTATAAAAACATTTTTTAAGTAGAAAATTCTTGAGCACAATTTTGAATTTCTTGTCCTTTTTGATTTGAAGATCCGCCGGCAATGCCCTATAAAGCTCACAACCCGCATAGGTGGGCCCCCTTTTATAATTTTGAAAAGTTGGTTTATCCATGGTTTTTAGACTCATGTCTATTTAATTTATCCTTAGCACAAGTTTTTAGAAAAACTATTTGAACTGGGTTTTGAATGCTAAGTAAAGGGCTACTAAATTTCCCGACGTTTCGCAACATATACTAGTTACTTCTTCAGAGGTTTGAGCAGTCCTGACAATTTTCCGATAATATCCAGTTTATAGTTAATTTTATGTCTAGTGTTAAATAACCCTTTGCCTGTCCCCATCAGAGTGTAACCGTAAATCCATTTCTTTACATTTTTTACTTGATAGCCTCAAACAAACTAACCCCTTGTCGTGCATGCTTTATCTTATAGAGATGGACTAGCCTGCCTTTTTTACTCCGTACTACTAGTACTCTGTACCTCTACTGGTGCAGAGAAATTGAATCAAAAAAATTACTACGACTTCGTTACACTCCTATCTTTTATGCAACTGGCTTCGTGTGCTTTGAAACCCAATGTGAGGTAAAAGACCTGTCCCTGGCAGATGGAAAAACAAAACTAAGTGTCACTAAAAAGTAAAAACCACTAAAACTTGAACCTGTACAACAGCAAAATTTAAAAAAAATAACGCTTTATTTATTAAGTGGAACCGGAACCTTTTTATAATTAAAGCCGGAATCAGAACCCTTATTTGAGAAAATTAGGAACCGGAACCGGAACCGGAACCCCTCTTCACAATATGGAACCGGAACCGAAACCGGAACCTTTAAAAACGTAAAACCGGAACCAGAACCAGAACCCTAATTTGAAAAAATTAGGAACCGGAACCGGAACCAGAACCTTTAATCATTTCGGTTCGGGTCCCTGACAAGAAGGCTTGATGGCCCATGTCGCTATTGTACCCAGGGAGGTACAAGAAGGCTTGATGGCCCATGTCACTATTGTACCCTGGGAGGTACAAGAAGGCTTGATGGCCCATGTCACTATTGTACTTAGGGAGGTACAAGAAGGCTTGATGGCCCATGTCGCTATTGTACCTAGGGAGGTACAAGAAGGCTTGATGGCCCATGTCGCTATTGTACCTAGGGAGGTACAAGAAGGCTTGATGGCCCATGTCGCTATTGTACCTAGAAAGGTACAAGAAGGCTTGATGGCCCATGTCGCTATTGTACCTAGGGAGGTACAAGAAGGCTTGATGGCCCATGTCGCTATTGTACCCAGGGAGGCTTGATGGCCCATGTCGCTATTGTACCTAGGGAGGTACAAGAAGGCTTGATGGCCCATGTCACTATTGTACCTAGGGAGGTACAAGAAGGCTTGATGGCCCATGTCGCTATTGTACCTAGGGAGGTACAAGAAGGCTTGATGGCCCATGTCACTATTGTACCTAGGGAGGTACAAGAAGGCTTGATGGCCCATGTCGCTATTGTACCTAGGGAGGTACAAGAAGGCTTGATGGCCCATGGCGCTATTGTACCTAGGGAGGTACAAGAAGGCTTGATGGCCCATGTTGCTATTGTACCTAGGGAGGTACAAGAAGGCTTGATGGCCCATGTCGCTATTGTACCCAGGGAGGCTTGATGGCCCATGTCGCTATTGTACCTAGGGAGGTACAAGAAGGCTTGATGGCCCATGTCGCTATTGTACCCAGGGAGGTACAAGAAGGCTTGATGGCCCATGTCGCTATTGTACCCAGGGAGGCTTGATGGCCCATGTCGCTATTGTACCTAGGGAGGTACAAGAAGGCTTGATGGCCCATGTCGCTATTGTACCCAGGGAGATACAAGAAGGCTTGATGGCCCATGTCACTATTGTACCTAGGGAGGTACAAGAAGGCTTGATGGCCCATGTCGCTATTGTACCCAGGGAGGTACAAGAAGGCTTGATGGCCCATGTCACTATTGTACCTAGGGAGGTACAAGAAGGCTTGATGGCCCATGTCGCTATTGTACCTAGGGAGGTACAAGAAGGCTTGATGGCCCATGTCACTATTGTACCTAGAGATTTACAAGAAGGCTTGATGGCCCATGTCGCTATTGTACCCAGGGAGTTACAAGAAGGCTTGATGGCCCATGTCGCTATTGTACCTAGGGAGTTACATTTTCAGAGGGTGGTCATTTTTACCAATAAATGTAGGCTTGGAGATTATTTATTATGGTACTTAACTAGATACAGGGAGAGAGAAACCTCCTCCTAGTTTTGAAAGCTTAGCCATCACATATTGACTACCAGTGTTGTTTGGGAGAAAGGTTGGAGGGTTTGAAGTACAATAGGGTCAATCACCGTTCATCCAAGTTTTGACAGCACAGTTAATTGTGGATTCGTGTCTTTCTTTTCATCTATCAGGTTATTTGTTATTCAACTGGTCATCTGTTTTACGACATGTGTCACATCATCTTTAATTGAAAAAAAAACAATGCAAAAAAACACAGTGACACAATTGATTGTTCAATCAGGTTAGCTTTCAAAACAAGGTTCCAGGCTGAGCAAGTGTTACTTGTGGTGACCCCCTGGCCCATCATTCTCCTGACAGCATCGTTAAGATCTTATTTCTTTAGAACAGTTTCACCCAAGATGTAGAAAACACACCAAGCTATGAGATGGTCGCAGTCCGTAGCGAAGAAATGAAATATTGGTGGCAAATTATCATCATCAGCTTATCATCCTATCACCCTATCACTTATCATCCTATCACTTATCAGCCTATCACCCTATCACTTATCAGCCTATCACTTATCAGCCTATCACCCTATCACTTATCAGCCTATCGCTGTAGATGTTTGACACAAAAAATTAGAAATAAACTAATATTGTTGTTTAAATCAACAGAGTAAAGTCAGTATGGTTCCAGATCCTACACGACCTTGGAGTGGTCCCTGGAGCAGACATGACACCCGAAGCAGCAACAGAGTAAAGTCAGTGTGGTTCCAGATCCTACACGACCTTGGAGTGGTCCCTGGAGCAGACATGACACCCGAAGCAGCAACAGAGTAAAGTCAGTGTGGTTCCAGATCCTACACGACCTTGGAGTGGTCCCTGGAGCAGACATGACACCCGAAGCAGCAACAGAGTAAAGTCAGTGTGGTTCCAGATCCTACACGACCTTGGAGTGGTCCCTGGAGCAGACATGACACCCGAAGCAGCAACAGAGTAAAGTCAGTGTGGTTCCAGATCCTACACGACCTTGGAGTGGTCCCTGGAGCAGACATGACACCCGAAGCAGCAACAGAGTAAAGTCAGTGTGGTTCCAGATCCTACACGACCTTGGAGTGGTCCCTGGAGCAGACATGACACCCGAAGCAGCAACAGAGTAAAGTCAGTGTGGTTCCAGATCCTACACGACCTTGGAGTGGTCCCTGGGGCAGACATGACACCCGAAGCAGCAACAGAGTAAAGTCAGTGTGGTTCCAGATCCTACACGACCTTGGAGTGGTCCCTGGAGCAGACATGACACCCGAAGCAGCAACAGAGTAAAGTCAGTGTGGTTCCAGATCCTACACGACCTTGGAGTGGTCCCTGGAGCAGACATGACACCCGAAGCAGCAACAGAGTAAAGTCAGTGTGGTTCCAGATCCTACACGACCTTGGAGTGGTCCCTGGGGCAGACATGACACCCGAAGCAGCAACAGAGTAAAGTCAGTGTGGTTCCAGATCCTACACGACCTTGGAGTGGTCCCTGGAGCAGACATGACACCCGAAGCAGCAACAGAGTAAAGTCAGTGTGGTTCCAGATCCTACACGACCTTGGAGTGGTCCCTGGGGCAGACATGACACCCGAAGCAGCAACAGAGTAAAGTCAGTGTGGTTCCAGATCCTACACGACCTTGGAGTGGTCCCTGGAGCAGACATGACACCCGAAGCAGCGTTGGCCAAGCTGTCGTACGTCCTCTCCAAGAACAACTGGGACATGGACATGAAGAGACAGGTAAACTCATAGCAATAGCTGGCCCTGATTTCCACTGAATCTCCCAGATAACACCGCTGTGAAATCATATCATTCTCTCCACAAACGGGAGACAACACTGCACAGTTGGCGTGTTGGAAACACAGGTCCTAGTGAGATCACTGAAGTTAAGCAACACTGCGCTGGGTCAGGTATTGGATAGGTGAACATCATACACATGACCAGTTCTGTTCAGGAGAGAGGTAGGAGGGATGAAAGTTAAGCAACACTGCCCTGGGTCAGGTATTGGATGGGTGACTATCATACACATGACCAGTTCTGTTCGGGAGAGAGGTTGGAGGGATGAAAGTTAAGCAACACTGTGCTGGGTCAGGTATTGGATGGGTGAACATTATACACATGACCAGTTCTGTTCGGGAGAGAGGTTGGAGGGATGAAAGTTAAGCAACACTGCGCTGAGTCAGGTATTGGATGGGTGACCATCATACACATGACCAGTTCTGTTTGGGAGAGAGGTTGGAGGGATGAAAGTTAGTACAGCAACTTCATTCGCCTTGCTTATCAACCTCTCGACAGCATGGATTTGTGGAGGAATCCTGTTGTTCACGTTGTACCGTCCTTCGGAAGGGACGTTAAGCTGGTGGTCCACTTGGTCTTCGACAGGAGTAGGCTACGTGCCGGCACCAGGTTTTCGTGGCCAGTGGTTGGTACCTCCTCCAGTAATAAGCCGACAGTTAAAGTTGTGTATTGTATTGCAGATGCTCGGCAGCAACCTACGAGGGGAGCTATCGGCGCCGTCGCTGCCGAACGCTCACTCGGTGGATCTTGTCGAGGCCGTCTCTCGTTGTCTCGGACTCACGGCGCCGGCAGACAAAGCTAGGCTCGCTGACGTTCTTCACCCTGCGCTTCTCTGCGCAGGAGTCGCTCAATGTGACCTGCGACAGCTGGCCTTGTTGGCAGACAAGGTTCATTCATTAATCTTGTTATTTGTCTTTCATATGGTACATCAACTTGAGAGTTAAGTGTTGAACTAGAAACAAGAAGAGAGAGAAACCTCATCATAGTTTACACAAATTCCCCAAATTAAGTTCTGATGATTACAATTAAAAACATTAGAAACAACAAAACTTAACAACAATTTAAATCAATACAAGATTAAATTCACTTGTTTATATTTCCCTGTCGTGAATATGCTCAAGCTGTAATTGCAAACCACCATCGCACTAACGCTAAATTGTCTTTGCATCTTCCCGTCTTTTCCTCTCGAAGACAAGTATTGAAGAAGAGGTCAGGGGTTGGGGTCGGGTGACAGAAGGATGTAACCTTGATAGGTCAACACTTGATTGCTTCACTTTATTTTATACCTGAACTTGCCACTCGCTGGCAGAACAGAGCTTCTTGGCGTACAACATTTCTTGTTAAAATGTTTTCAGTTTGCGAGCCTGATTTTTAGAGAGCGAGACAGAATAGAGAGTTAGATTAAGCTTGCAGTGAACTTACTGGCTCAGTTGTTTCAGTGACTCACAGTTGTAAGAGAAAACAACTCTTGCAAGACGGGTAGATTAAGAACTAAACGTAATGAATAAGGGAATTTTGTTTATATCACATAACGTTAGGACAACCTCGAAAAATTTGTGTTTTTTCCAAACACATAATTGGTTAGTTGGTAAAAACGCCAAATTGTTTGGGATTTTATTTCAGAAAATACAAAATACGATAGTTTTTAAGTTATTGACTCTGATTATTTTATTTAGATGCATTTAGGAAGCTTGAACTTGGCAATTGTTATAATTTTGTGTGGTTCTTTTGTTATTGGAAAATTGTCAGGACTGCTCTTACCCTTGATAAAGTAACAGGTACAAGTTACAAAACGTTGGGAAATTTAGTTGTTCTTCACTTAGCATTGAAAACCCAGTTGAAATAGTTTTTGTTAAAAACAAGTGCTAAGTTTACATCAAGTAGACATGAGTTTAAAAACCAACGTCTATTCACAAGGAAATGATTCCAGGGCGCCGATCTGTCAGCTGTCGATGCTGACTTAAGGACAGCACTGCACGTAGCTGCGTGTCAGGGAAGTATTGCAGTCGTAGAACATTTGTTGCTCAACGGTGCTAACGTTCACGCCAAGGACAGGTAACTCTGAGCACAGGTTAACCTTGGGTTGGTGATAAAACCCTGATCTATGACTTGTCTTGAATTATCTTTATTGTTTGCAGTTTTTACAAAGTTCTCTATGACATTTGTTCCTAATAGATCTATGACAGTAATTATGCGAGATCAGATCCTTGATTTGAGCTCCTCCATCAAATTAGTCCACACACTTATTAATTGAAGAGGCAAATCTAAAAACCAGTTAAGTTCACTTTTAACCAAAATGAGTTAGAAGTAAATCTGTGTATGAACCAAGCTTTTCCATCCATATGTTAAAACCCAAGTAAGTCCCACGCTTTAATCAAATTGTATTATTATTTATTTTTTATTTATTATTTCCTAAACATTTTCAAAAGAGGACTTGACTGGTTTTTACATTTACCTCTTCAATTGGCCAAAAGGTCATGGGTCAACGTAATAGGGAACAGGAATGAAGGAATTTAACTTACTGTTGTTGGAAACACCAGTTGCGAATGATGGCGTTTTGTAAGGGATTCAAGTATAAATAACGGCATAATTGGGAACTTAGGTTTACACCAAGGTTACACTGGGTAGAGGTGATTATGCAGGTAAATATGTGCTAGGACCAAGTCGAGACACAGCCATATGGTTGACCTAATAAAGGACCAAGTCGAGACACAGCCATATGGTTGACCTAATAAAGGACCAAGTCGAGACACAGCCATATGGTTGACCTAATAAAGGACCAAGTCGAGACACAGCCATATAGTTGACCTAATAAAGGACCAAGTTATAAGACAGCTATATGGTTGATCGCGACAGGTGGAGATCGGGGTCCAAGTAGCTCAATTGGTTAGAGCAACACCCGCGACAGGTGGAGATCGGGGTCCAAGTAGCTCAATTGGTTAGAGCAACACCCGCGACAGGTGGAGATCGGGGTCCAAGTAGCTCAATTGGTTAGAGCAACACCCGCGACAGGTGGAGATCGGGGTCCAAGTAGCTCAATTGGTTAGAGCAACACCCGCGACAGGTGGAGATCGGGGTCCAAGTAGCTCAATTGGTTAGAGCAACACCCGCGACAGGTGGAGATCGGGGTCCAAGTAGCTCAATTGGTTAGAGCAACACCCGCGACAGGTGGAGATCGGGGTCCAAGTAGCTCAATTGGTTAGAGCAACACCCGCGACAGGTGGAGATCGGGGTCCAAGTAGCTCAATTGGTTAGAGCAACACCCGCGACAGGTGGAGATCGGGGTCCAAGTAGCTTAATTGGTTAGAGCAACACCCGCGACAGGTGGAGATTGGGGTTCGAGTCCCCGTTTAGGCATCATCTTTTGAGATGGTTATTAGTGTACCTAATATTATAATTTAGCAATGTGGGTTTGTTTGCTGCAGGTTTGAACAAACGCCGCTGCTCAATGCAGTGGAGTTTGATCGTGTTGAGGTGATTACGTTGCTTACCGCGGCTGGAGCTCATCTCACTGGAAGTCTAACAACACTCGGCGAGAAACTGTGCAGGTCGGTTGCTAACCCTGAAGCTAAAACAAAGTTGCTGTTTGTCAACTTTGTACTTTTATATTTGAATATTTTTTATTTATTTATTTATTTGTTTATTAATAGCTTTGGTATTACAATCATTACCTGCGGCTAATAGAATTAAAAATGTGCTTGTAGAATTCAAAATATAATTACATAGAATTTTATGGTTATTTTGTAAATTTACAGTGGTATTTCACATTTTTTGGAAAAGTAATTATATCGGGGGGCAGCGCATTCCACAGTCTAATTGATCAAACAAACAAGTTATTTAAGGTTAAATTAACAGAACGATAAAAAACTCAGTTTCTCTTCAAAATTCAGCATAAGAATTTAAAACTGTGTATGTTTAATTAGGAGAAGTGCCGAGTTGGCTGACTAAAAGAGTTCAACTTTCTAACAAAAACTGGGTTTTGAATGCTTAGTTAAGAACAACTAAATTTCCCAACATTTTGTAACTTGTACCTGTTACTTTATCAAGGGTTAAAGCAGTCCTGACAATTTTCCAATAACAAAAGAACCACACAAAATTATAACAATTACCAAGTTCAAGCTTCCTAAATGCATCTAAATAAAATAATCGGGGTCAATAACTTAAAAACTATCGTATTTTGTATTTTCTGAAATAAAATCCCGAACAAATTGGAGTTTTTCTAACTAACCAATTATGTGTATGGAAAAGTGTTATCAGAAAATTGTCAAGCTCTTACTTTTAAAGCAGTAACTAGTATATGTTACAAAATGTTGGAAAATTTAGTTGTCCTTTACGTAGCATTGAAAACCCAGTTGAAATAGTTTTTGTTAAAACTAATGCTAAGTTTACATCAAGTAGACATGAGGAGTCTAACAACTATCATAGTTCCTCTTTCTTTCCGTCTTGCACAAGTTGTTTCTGCTGAGGTTAGAATTCAACGTCTTGTCTCGAAACAATCTGCAAATGATTGATCTTTGTGTTCGGTGTAATGCTTGCAGTGCGGCATCTAGGGGACACATAAAGCGCCTGCGATCCCTGCAGGTGGCTGGTGCAAACCTGGCCCAACCCGACCCCAGCAAGAATACTGCCCTTCACATGGTGAGCAATCAGACACAACAGCAGTAGACCAAGAATATGTCAAGCACAAGCCTCTCTAATGTTAGAGTAGGGGACATTGCTCTGGGAAAACTTGCGACAGAACTCCAATGTTAGAGTAGGGGACATTGCTCTGGGAAAACTTGCGACAGAACTCCAATGTTAGAGTAGGAGACATTGCACTGACACAACTTGGGACAGAACTCCAATGTTAGAGTAGGGGACATTGCACTGACACAACTTGGGACAGAACTCCAATGTTAGAGTAGGGGACATTGCACTGACACAACTTGGGACAGAACTCCAATGTTAGAGTAGGGGACATTGCACTGACACAACTTGGGACAGAACTCCAATGTTAGAGTAGGGGACATTGCACTGACACAACTTGGGACAGAACTCCAATGTTAGAGTAGGGGACATTGCACTGACACAACTTGGGACAGAACTCCAATGTTAGAGTAGGGGACATTGCACTGACACAACTTGGGACAGAACTCTAATGTTAGAGTAGGGGACATTGCTCTGACACAACTTGGGACAGAACTCCAATGTTAGAGTAGGGGACATTGCACTGACACAACTTGGGACAGAACTCCAATGTTAGAGTAGGGGACATTGCACTGACACAACTTGGGACAGAACTCCAATGTTAGAGTAGGGGACATTGCACTGACACAACTTGGGACAGAACTCCAATGTTAGAGTAGGGGACATTGCACTGGGACAACTTGGGACAGAACTCCAATGTTAGAGTAGGGGACATTGCTCTGGGAAAACTTGCGACAGAACTCCAATGTTAGAGTAGGGGACATTGCACTGACACAACTTGGGACAGAACTCCAATGTTAGAGTAGGGGACATTGCACTGACACAACTTGGGACAGAACTCCAATGTTAGAGTAGGGGACATTGCACTGACACAACTTGGGACAGAACTCCAATGTTAGAGTAGGGGACATTGCACTGACACAACTTGGGACAGAACTCCAATGTTAGAGTAGCAGACATTGGGACAGAACTCCAATGTTAGAGTAGGGGACATTGCTCTGGGAAAACTTGCGACAGAACTCCAATGTTAGAGTAGGGGACATTGCACTGACACAACTTGGGACAGAACTCCAATGTTAGAGTAGGGGACATTGCACTGACACAACTTGGGACAGAACTCCAATGTTAGAGTAGGGGACATTGCACTGGGACAACTTGGGACAGAACTCCAATGTTAGAGTAGGAGACATTGCACTGGGACAACTTGGGACAGAACTCCAATGTTAGAGTAGGGGACATTGCACTGACACAACTTGGGACAGAACTCCAATGTTAGAGTAGGGGACATTGCACTGACACAACTTGGGACAGAACTCCAATGTTAGAGTAGGGGACATTGCACTGACACAACTTGGGACAGAACTCCAATGTTAGAGTAGGGGACATTGCACTGACACAACTTGGGACAGAACTCCAATGTTAGAGTAGGGGACATTGCACTGGGACAACTTGGGACAGAACTCCAATGTTAGAGTAGGGGACATTGCTCTGGGAAAACTTGCGACAGAACTCCAATGTTAGAGTAGGGGACATTGCACTGACACAACTTGGGACAGAACTCCAATGTTAGAGTAGGGGACATTGCACTGACACAACTTGGGACAGAACTCCAATGTTAGAGTAGGGGACATTGCACTGACACAACTTGGGACAGAACTCCAATGTTAGAGTAGGGGACATTGCACTGACACAACTTGGGACAGAACTCCAATGTTAGAGTAGCAGACATTGGGACAGAACTCCAATGTTAGAGTAGGGGACATTGCTCTGGGAAAACTTGCGACAGAACTCCAATGTTAGAGTAGGGGACATTGCACTGACACAACTTGGGACAGAACTCCAATGTTAGAGTAGGGGACATTGCACTGACACAACTTGGGACAGAACTCCAATGTTAGAGTAGGGGACATTGCACTGGGACAACTTGGGACAGAACTCCAATGTAAGAGTAGGGGACATTGCTCTGACACAACTTGGGACAGAACTCCAATGTTAGAGTAGGGGACATTGCACTGACACAACTTGGGACAGAACTCCAATGTTAGAGTAGGGGACATTGCACTGACACAACTTGGGACAGAACTCCAATGTTAGAGTAGGGGACATTGCACTGACACAACTTGGGACAGAACTCCAATGTTAGAGTAGGGGACATTGCACTGGCACAACTTGGGACAGAACTCCAATGTTAGAGTAGGGGACATTGCACTGACACAACTTGGGACAGAACTCCAATGTTAGAGTAGGGGACATTGCACTGGGACAACTTGGGACAGAACTCCAATGTTAGAGTAGGGGACATTGCACTGACACAACTTGGGACAGAACTCCAATGTTAGAGTAGGGGACATTGCACTGACACAACTTGGGACAGAACTCCAATGTTAGAGTAGGGGACATTGCACTGACACAACTTGGGACAGAACTCCAATGTTAGAGTAGGGGACATTGCACTGACACAACTTGGGACAGAACTCCAATGTTAGAGTAGGGGACATTGCACTGACACAACTTGGGACAGAACTCCAATGTTAGAGTAGGGGACATTGCACTGACACAACTTGGGACAGAACTCCAATGTTAGAGTAGGGGACATTGCACTGACACAACTTGGGACAGAACTCCAATGTTAGAGTAGGGGACATTGCACTGACACAACTTGGGACAGAACTCCAATGTTAGAGTAGGGGACATTGCACTGACACAACTTGGGACAGTACTCCAATGTTAGAGTAGGGGACATTGCACTGACACAACTTGGGACAGAACTCCAATGTTAGAGTAGGGGACATTGCACTGACACAACTTGGGACAGAACTCCAATGTTAGAGTAGGGGACATTGCACTGACACAACTTGGGACAGAACTCCAATGTTAGAGTAGGGGACATTGCACTGACACAACTTGGGACAGAACTCCAATGTAAGAGTAGGGGACATTGCACTGACACAACTTGGGACAGAACTCCAATGTTAGAGTAGGGGACATTGCACTGGGACAACTTGGGACAGAACTCCAATGTTAGAGTAGGGGACATTGCACTGACACAACTTGGGACAGAACTCCAATGTTAGAGTAGGGGACATTGCACTGACACAACTTGGGACAGAACTCCAATGTTAGAGTAGGGGACATTGCACTGACACAACTTGGGACAGAACTCCAATGTTAGAGTAGGGGACATTGCACTGACACAACTTGGGACAGAACTCCAATGTTAGAGTAGCAGACATTGGGACAGAACTCCAATGTTAGAGTAGGGGACATTGCTCTGGGAAAACTTGCGACAGAACTCCAATGTTAGAGTAGGGGACATTGCACTGACACAACTTGGGACAGAACTCCAATGTTAGAGTAGGGGACATTGCACTGACACAACTTGGGACAGAACTCCAATGTTAGAGTAGGGGACATTGCACTGGGACAACTTGGGACAGAACTCCAATGTTAGAGTAGGAGACATTGCACTGGGACAACTTGGGACAGAACTCCAATGTTAGAGTAGGGGACATTGCACTGACACAACTTGGGACAGAACTCCAATGTTAGAGTAGGGGACATTGCACTGACACAACTTGGGACAGAACTCCAATGTTAGAGTAGGGGACATTGCACTGACACAACTTGGGACAGAACTCCAATGTTAGAGTAGGGGACATTGCACTGACACAACTTGGGACAGAACTCCAATGTTAGAGTAGGGGACATTGCACTGGGACAACTTGGGACAGAACTCCAATGTTAGAGTAGGGGACATTGCTCTGGGAAAACTTGCGACAGAACTCCAATGTTAGAGTAGGGGACATTGCACTGACACAACTTGGGACAGAACTCCAATGTTAGAGTAGGGGACATTGCACTGACACAACTTGGGACAGAACTCCAATGTTAGAGTAGGGGACATTGCACTGACACAACTTGGGACAGAACTCCAATGTTAGAGTAGGGGACATTGCACTGACACAACTTGGGACAGAACTCCAATGTTAGAGTAGCAGACATTGGGACAGAACTCCAATGTTAGAGTAGGGGACATTGCTCTGGGAAAACTTGCGACAGAACTCCAATGTTAGAGTAGGGGACATTGCACTGACACAACTTGGGACAGAACTCCAATGTTAGAGTAGGGGACATTGCACTGACACAACTTGGGACAGAACTCCAATGTTAGAGTAGGGGACATTGCACTGGGACAACTTGGGACAGAACTCCAATGTAAGAGTAGGGGACATTGCTCTGACACAACTTGGGACAGAACTCCAATGTTAGAGTAGGGGACATTGCACTGACACAACTTGGGACAGAACTCCAATGTTAGAGTAGGGGACATTGCACTGACACAACTTGGGACAGAACTCCAATGTTAGAGTAGGGGACATTGCACTGACACAACTTGGGACAGAACTCCAATGTTAGAGTAGGGGACATTGCACTGGCACAACTTGGGACAGAACTCCAATGTTAGAGTAGGGGACATTGCACTGACACAACTTGGGACAGAACTCCAATGTTAGAGTAGGGGACATTGCACTGGGACAACTTGGGACAGAACTCCAATGTTAGAGTAGGGGACATTGCACTGACACAACTTGGGACAGAACTCCAATGTTAGAGTAGGGGACATTGCACTGACACAACTTGGGACAGAACTCCAATGTTAGAGTAGGGGACATTGCACTGACACAACTTGGGACAGAACTCCAATGTTAGAGTAGGGGACATTGCACTGACACAACTTGGGACAGAACTCCAATGTTAGAGTAGGGGACATTGCACTGACACAACTTGGGACAGAACTCCAATGTTAGAGTAGGGGACATTGCACTGACACAACTTGGGACAGAACTCCAATGTTAGAGTAGGGGACATTGCACTGACACAACTTGGGACAGAACTCCAATGTTAGAGTAGGGGACATTGCACTGACACAACTTGGGACAGAACTCCAATGTTAGAGTAGGGGACATTGCACTGACACAACTTGGGACAGTACTCCAATGTTAGAGTAGGGGACATTGCACTGACACAACTTGGGACAGAACTCCAATGTTAGAGTATGGGACATTGCACTGACACAACTTGGGACAGAACTCCAATGTTAGAGTAGGGGACATTGCACTGACACAACTTGGGACAGAACTCCAATGTTAGAGTAGGGGACATTGCACTGACACAACTTGGGACAGAACTCCAATGTAAGAGTAGGGGACATTGCACTGACACAACTTGGGACAGAACTCCAATGTTAGAGTAGGGGACATTGCACTGGGACAACTTGGGACAGAACTCCAATGTTAGAGTAGGGGACATTGCACTGACACAACTTGGGACAGAACTCCAATGTTAGAGTAGGGGACATTGCACTGACACAACTTGGGACAGTAGTCCAATGTTAGAGTAGGGGACATTGCACTGACACAACTTGGGACAGAACTCCAATGTTAGAGTAGGGGACATTGCACTGGGACAACTTGGGACAGAACTCCAATGTTAGAGTAGGGGACATTGCACTGACACAACTTGGGACAGAACTCCAATGTTAGAGTAGGGGACATTGCTCTGGGAAAACTTGCGACAGAACTCCAATGTTAGAGTAGGGGACATTGCACTGACACAACTTGGGACAGAACTCCAATGTTAGAGTAGGGGACATTGCACTGGGACAACTTGGGACAGAACTCCAATGTTAGAGTAGGGGACATTGCACTGTCACAACTTGGGACAGAACTCCAATGTTAGAGTAGGGGACATTGCACTGGGACAACTTGGGACAGAACTCCAATGTTAGAGTAGGGGACATTGCACTGACACAACTTGGGACAGAACTCCAATGTTAGAGTAGGGGACATTGCACTGACACAACTTGGGACAGAACTCCAATGTTAGAGTAGGGGACATTGCACTGACACAACTTGGGACAGAACTCCAATGTTAGAGTAGGGGACATTGCACTGGGACAACTTGGGACAGAACTCCAATGTTAGAGTAGGGGACATTGCACTGACACAACTTGGGACAGAACTCCAATGTTAGAGTAGGGGACATTGCACTGACACAACTTGGGACAGAACTCCAATGTTAGAGTAGGGGACATTGCACTGGGACAACTTGGGACAGAACTCCAATGTTAGAGTAGGGGACATTGCACTGACACAACTTGGGACAGAACTCCAATGTTAGAGTAGGGGACATTGCACTGACACAACTTGGGACAGAACTCCAATGTTAGAGTAGGGGACATTGCACTGACACAACTTGGGACAGAACTCCAATGTTAGAGTAGGGGACATTGCACTGACACAACTTGGGACAGAACTCCAATGTTAGAGTAGGGGACATTGCACTGACACAACTTGGGACAGAACTCCAATGTAAGAGTAGGGGACATTGCACTGACACAACTTGGGACAGAACTCCAATGTTAGAGTAGGGGACATTGCACTGGGACAACTTGGGACAGAACTCCAATGTTAGAGTAGGGGACATTGCACTGACACAACTTGGGACAGAACTCCAATGTAAGAGTAGGGGACATTGCACTGACACAACTTGGGACAGAACTCCAATGTTAGAGTAGGGGACATTGCACTGACACAACTTGGGACAGAACTCCAATGTTAGAGTAGGGGACATTGCACTGACACAACTTGGGACAGAACTCCAATGTTAGAGTAGGGGACATTGCACTGACACAACTTGGGACAGAACTCCAATGTTAGAGTAGGGGACATTGCACTGGGACAACTTGGGACAGAACTCCAATGTTAGAGTAGGGGACATTGCACTGACACAACTTGGGACAGAACTCCAATGTTAGAGTAGGGGACATTGCACTGACACAACTTGGGACAGAACTCCAATGTTAGAGTAGGGGACATTGCACTGACACAACTTGGGACAGAACTCCAATGTTAGAGTAGGGGACATTGCACTGACACAACTTGGGACAGAACTCCAATGTTAGAGTAGGGGACATTGCACTGACACAACTTGGGACAGAACTCCAATGTTAGAGTAGGGGACATTGCACTGGGACAACTTGGGACAGAACTCCAATGTTAGAGTAGGGGACATTGCACTGGGACAACTTGGGACAGAACTCCAATGTTAGAGTAGGGGACATTGCACTGACACAACTTGGGACAGAACTCCAATGTTAGAGTAGGGGACATTGCACTGACACAACTTGGGACAGAACTCCAATGTTAGAGTAGGGGACATTGCACTGGGACAACTTGGGACAGAAATCCAATGTTAGAGTAGGGGACATTGCACTGGGACAACTTGGGACAGAACTCCAATGTTAGAGTAGGGGACATTGCACTGGGACAACTTGGGACAGAACTCCAATGTTAGAGTAGGGGACATTGCACTGACACAACTTGGGACAGAACTCCAATGTTAGAGTAGGGGACATTGCACTGACACAACTTGGGACAGAACTCCAATGTTAGAGTAGGGGACATTGCACTGACACAACTTGGGACAGAACTCCAATGTTAGAGTAGGGGACATTGCACTGACACAACTTGGGACAGAACTCCAATGTTAGAGTAGGGGACATTGCACTGGGACAACTTGGGACAGAACTCCAATGTTAGAGTAGGGGACATTGCACTGACACAACTTGGGACAGAACTCCAATGTTAGAGTAGGGGACATTGCACTGACACAACTTGGGACAGAACTCCAATGTTAGAGTAGGGGACATTGCACTGACACAACTTGGGACAGAACTCCAATGTTAGAGTAGGGGACATTGCACTGACACAACTTGGGACAGAACTCCAATGTTAGAGTAGGGGACATTGCACTGACACAACTTGGGACAGAACTCCAATGTTAGAGTAGGGGACATTGCACTGACACAACTTGGGACAGAACTCCAATGTTAGAGTAGGGGACATTGCACTGGGACAACTTGGGACAGAACTCCAATGTTAGAGTAGGGGACATTGCACTGACACAACTTGGGACAGAACTCCAATGTTAGAGTAGGGGACATTGCACTGACACAACTTGGGACAGAACTCCAATGTTAGAGTAGGTGACATTGCACTGGGACAACTTGGGACAGAACTCCAATGTTAGAGTAGGGGACATTGCACTGGGACAACTTGGGACAGAACTCCAATGTTAGAGTAGGGGACATTGCACTGACACAACTTGGGACAGAACTCCAATGTTAGAGTAGGGGACATTGCACTGACACAACTTGGGACAGAACTCCAATGTTAGAGTAGGGGACATTGCACTGACACAAGTTGGGACAGAACTCCAATGTTAGAGTAGGGGACATTGCACTGACACAACTTGGGACAGAACTCCAATGTTAGAGTAGGGGACATTGCACTGACACAACTTGGGACAGAACTCCAATGTTAGAGTAGGGGACATTGCACTGGACAACTTGGGACAGAACTCCAATGTTAGAGTAGGGGACATTGCACTGACACAACTTGGGACAGAACTCCAATGTTAGAGTAGGGGACATTGCACTGGGACAACTTGGGACAGAACTCCAATGTTAGAGTAGGGGACATTGCACTGACACAACTTGGGACAGAACTCCAATGTTAGAGTAGGGGACATTGCACTGACACAACTTGGGACAGAACTCCAATGTTAGAGTAGGGGACATTGCACTGACACAACTTGGGACAGAACTCCAATGTTAGAGTAGGGGACATTGCACTGGGACAACTTGGGACAGAACTCCAATGTTAGAGTAGGGGACATTGCAATGACACAACTTGGGACAGAACTCCAATGTTAGAGTAGGAGACATTGCCACTGACACAACTTGGGACAGAACTCCAATGTTAGAGTAGGAGACATTGCACTGGGACAACTTGGGACAGAACTCCAATGTTAGAGTAGGGGACATTGCACTGACACAACTTGGGACAGAACTCCAATGTTAGAGTAGGGGACATTGCACTGACACAACTTGGGACAGAACTCCAATGTTAGAGTAGGGGACATTGCACTGACACAACTTGGGACAGAACTCCAATGTTAGAGTAGGGGACATTGCACTGGGACAACTTGGGACAGATCTCCAATGTTAGAGTAGGGGACATTGCACTGGGACAACTTGGGACAGAACTCCAATGTTAGAGTAGGGGACATTGCACTGACACAACTTGGGACAGAACTCCAATGTTAGAGTAGGGGACATTGCACTGACACAACTTGGGACAGAACTCCAATGTTAGAGTAGGGGACATTGCACTGACACAACTTGGGACAGAACTCCAATGTTAGAGTAGGGGACATTGCACTGACACAACTTGGGACAGAAACTCCAATGTTAGAGTAGGGGACATTGCACTGACACAACTTGGGACAGAACTCCAATGTTAGAGTAGGGGACATTGCACTGACACAACTTGGGACAGAACTCCAATGTTAGAGTAGGGGACATTGCACTGACACAACTTGGGACAGAACTCCAATGTTAGAGTAGGGGACATTGCACTGGGACAACTTGGGACAGAACTCCAATGTTAGAGTAGGGAACATTGCACTGACACAACTTGGGACAGAACTCCAATGTTAGAGTAGGGGACATTGCACTGACACAACTTGGGACAGAACTCCAATGTTAGAGTAGGGGACATTGCACTGGGACAACTTGGGACAGAACTCCAATGTTAGAGTAGGGGACATTGCACTGGGACAACTTGGGACAGAACTCCAATGTTAGAGTAGGGGACATTGCACTGACACAACTTGGGACAGAACTCCAATGTTAGAGTAGGGGACATTGCACTGACACAACTTGGGACAGAACTCCAATGTTAGAGTAGGGGACATTGCACTGACACAACTTGGGACAGAACTCCAATGTTAGAGTAGGGGACATTGCACTGGGACAACTTGGGACAGAACTCCAATGTTAGAGTAGGGGACATTGCACTGACACAACTTGGGACAGAACTCCAATGTTAGAGTAGGGGACATTGCACTGACACAACTTGGGACAGAACTCCAATGTTAGAGTAGGGGACATTGCACTGGGACAACTTGGGACAGAACTCCAATGTTAGAGTAGGGGACATTGCACTGACACAACTTGGGACAGAACTCCAATGTTAGAGTAGGGGACATTGCACTGACACAACTTGGGACAGAACTCCAATGTTAGAGTAGGGGACATTGCACTGACACAACTTGGGACAGAACTCTAATGTTAGAGTAGGGGACATTGCACTGGGACAACTTGGGACAGAACTCCAATGTTAGAGTAGGGACATTGCACTGACAACAACTTGGGACAGAACTCCAATGTTAGAGTAGGGGACATTGCACTGACACAACTTGGGACAGAACTCCAATGTTAGAGTAGGGGACATTGCACTGACATAACTTGGGACAGAACTCCAATGTTAGAGTAGGGGACATTGCACTGACACAACTTGGGACAGAACTCCAATGTTAGAGTAGGGACATTGCACTGACACAACTTGGGACAGAACTCAATGTTAGAGTAGGGGACATTGCACTGGGACACACTTGGGACAGAACTCCAATGTTAGAGTAGGGGACATTGCACTGACACAATTGGGACAGAACTCCAATGTTAGAGTAGGGGACATTGCACTGACACAACTTGGGACAGAACTCCAATGTTAGAGTAGGGGACATTGCACTGACACAACTTGGGACAGAACTCCAATGTTAGAGTAGGGGACATTGCACTGACACAACTTGGGACAGAACTCCAATGTTAGAGTAGGGGACATTGCACTGACACAACTTGGGACAGAACTCCAATGCTAGAGTAGGGGACATTGCACTGACACAACTTGGGACAGAACTCCAATGTTAGAGTAGGGGACATTGCACTGACACAACTTGGGACAGAACTCCAATGTTAGAGTAGGGGACATTGCACTGACACAACTTGGGACAGAACTCCAATGTTAGAGTAGGGGACATTGCACTGGACAACTTGGGACAGAACTCCAATGTTAGAGTAGGGGACATTGCACTGGGACAACTTGGACAGAACTCCCAATGTTAGAGTAGGGGACATTGCACTGACACAACTTGGGACAGAACTCCAATGTTAGAGTAGGGGACATTGCACTGGGACAACTTGGGACAGAACTCCAATGTTAGAGTAGGGGACATTGCACTGACACAACTTGGGACAGAACTCCAATGTTAGAGTAGGGGACATTGCACTGACACAACTTGGGACAGAACTCCAATGTTAGAGTAGGGGACATTGCACTGACACAACTTGGGACAGAACTCCAATGTTAGAGTAGGGGACATTGCACTGACACAACTTGGGACAGAACTCCAATGTTAGAGTAGGGGACATTGCACTGACACAACTTGGGACAGAACTCCAATGTTAGAGTAGGGGACATTGCACTGACACAACTTGGGACAGAACTCCAATGTTAGAGTAGGGGACATTGCACTGACACAACTTGGGACAGAACTCCAATGTTAGAGTAGGGGACATTGCACTGACACAACTTGGGACAGAACTCCAATGTTAGAGTAGGGGACATTGCACTGACACAACTTGGGACAGAACTCCAATGTTAGAGTAGGGGACATTGCACTGGACAACTTGGGACAGAACTCCAATGTTAGAGTAGGGGACATTGCACTGACACAACTTGGGACAGAACTCCAATGTTAGAGTAGGAGACATTGCACTGACACAACTTGGGACAGAACTCCAATGTTAGAGTAGGGGACATTGCACTGACACAACTTGGGACAGAACTCCAATGTTAGAGTAGGGGACATTGCACTGGGACAACTTGGGAAAGAACTCCAATGTTAGAGTAGGGGACATTGCACTGACACAACTTGGGACAGAACTCCAATGTTAGAGTAGGGGACATTGCACTGACACAACTTGGGACAGAACTCCAATGTTAGAGTAGGGGACATTGCACTGACACAACTTGGGACAGAACTCCAATGTTAGAGTAGGGGACATTGCACTGGGACAACTTGGGACAGAACTCCAATGTTAGAGTAGGGGACATTGCACTGACACAACTTGGGACAGAACTCCAATGTTAGAGTAGGAGACATTGCACTGACACAACTTGGGACAGAACTCCAATGTTAGAGTAGGGGACATTGCACTGACACAACTTGGGACAGAACTCCAATGTTAGAGTAGGGGACATTGCACTGACACAACTTGGGACAGAACTCCAATGTTAGAGTAGGGGACATTGCACTGGGACAACTTGGGACAGAACTCCAATGTTAGAGTAGGGGACAATGCACTGACACAACTTGGGACAGAACTCCAATGTTAGAGTAGGGGACATTGCACTGACACAACTTGGGACAGAACTCCAATGTTAGAGTAGGGGACATTGCACTGACACAACTTGGGACAGAACTCCAATGTTAGAGTAGGGGACATTGCACTGACACAACTTGGGACAGAACTCCAATGTTAGAGTAGGGGACATTGCACTGACACAACTTGGGACAGAACTCCAATGTTAGAGTAGGGGACATTGCACTGACACAACTTGGGACAGAACTCCAATGTTAGAGTAGGGGACATTGCACTGGACAACTTGGGACAGAACTCCAATGTTAGAGTAGGGGACATTGCACTGACACAACTTGGGACAGAACTCCAATGTTAGAGTAGGGGACATTGCACTGACACAACTTGGGACAGAACTCCAATGTTAGAGTAGGGGACATTGCACTGACACAACTTGGGACAGAACTCCAATGTTAGAGTAGGGGACATTGCACTGACACAACTTGGGACAGAACTCCAATGTTAGAGTAGGGGACATTGCACTGACACAACTTGGGACAGAACTCCAATGTTAGAGTAGGGGACATTGCACTGGGACAACTTGGGACAGAACTCCAATGTTAGAGTAGGGGACATTGCACTGACACAACTTGGGACAGAACTCCAATGTTAGAGTAGGGGACATTGCACTGACACAACTTGGGACAGAACTCCAATGTTAGAGTAGGGGACATTGCACTGACACAACTTGGGACAGAACTCCAATGTTAGAGTAGGGGACATTGCACTGAGACAACTTGGGACAGAACTCCAATGTAAGAGTAGGGGACATTGCACTGACACAACTTGGGACAGAACTCCAATGTTAGAGTAGGGGACATTGCACTGAGACAACTTGGGACAGAACTCCAATGTAAGAGTAGGGGACATTGCACTGACACAACTTGGGACAGAACTCCAATGTAAGAGTAGGGGACATTGCACTGACACAACTTGGGACAGAACTCCAATGTTAGAGTAGGGGACATTGCACTGACACAACTTGGGACAGAACTCCAATGTTAGAGTAGGGGACATTGCACTGACACAACTTGGGACAGAACTCCAATGTAAGAGTAGGGGACATTGCACTGACACAACTTGGGACAGAACTCCAATGTTAGAGTAGGGGACATTGCACTGACACAACTTGGGACAGAACTCCAATGTTAGAGTAGGGGACATTTCACTGACACAACTTGGGACAGAACTCCATTGTTAGAGTAGGGGACATTGCACTGACACAACTTGGGACAGAACTCCAATGTTAGAGTAGGGGACATTGCACTGACACAACTTGGGACAGAACTCCAATGTTAGAGTAGGGAACATTGCACTGACACAACTTGGGACAGAACTCCAATGCTAGAGTAGGAGACATTGCACTGACACAACTTGGGACAGAACTCCAATGTTAGAGTAGGGGACATTGCACTGGGACAACTTGGGACAGAACTCCAATGTTAGAGTAGGGGACATTGCACTGACACAACTTGGGACAGAACTCCAATGTTAGAGTAGGGGACATTGCACTGACACAACTTGGGACAGAACTCCAATGCTAGAGTAGGGGACATTGCACTGACACAACTTGGGACAGAACTCCAATGTTAGAGTAGGGGACATTGCACTGACACAACTTGGGACAGAACTCCAATGTTAGAGTAGGGGACATTGCACTGACACAACTTGGGACAGAACTCCAATGTTAGAGTAGGGGACATTGCACTGACACAACTTGGGACAGAACTCCAATGTTAGAGTAGGGGACATTGCACTGGACAACTTGGGACAGAACTCCAATGTTAGAGTAGGGGACATTGCACTGACACAACTTGGGACAGAACTCCAATGTTAGAGTAGGGGACATTGCACTGGGACAACTTGGGACAGAACTCCAATGTTAGAGTAGGGGACATTGCACTGACACAACTTGGGACAGAACTCCAATGTTAGAGTAGGGGACATTGCACTGACACAACTTGCGACAGAACTCCAATGTTAGAGTAGGGGACATTGCACTGACACAACTTGGGACAGAACTCCAATGTTAGAGTAGGGGACATTGCACTGACACAACTTGGGACAGAACTCCAATGTTAGAGTAGGGGACATTGCACTGACACAACTTGGGACAGAACTCCAATGTTAGAGTAGGAGACATTGCACTGACACAACTTGGGACAGAACTCCAATGTTAGAGTAGGGGACATTGCACTGACACAACTTGGGACAGAACTCCAATGTTAGAGTAGGGGACATTGCACTGACACAACTTGGGACAGAACTCCAATGTTAGAGTAGGGGACATTGCACTGGGACAACTTGGGACAGAACTCCAATGTTAGAGTAGGGGACATTGCACTGACACAACTTGGGACAGAACTCCAATGTTAGAGTAGGGGACATTGCACTGACACAACTTGGGACAGACTCCAATGTTAGAGTAGGGGACATTGCACTGGGACAACTTGGGACAGAACTCCAATGTTAGAGTAGGGGACATTGCACTGACACAACTTGGGACAGAACTCCAATGTTAGAGTAGGGGACATTGCACTGACACAACTTGGGACAGAACTCCAATGTTAGAGTAGGGGACATTGCACTGACACAACTTGGAACAGAACTCCAATGTTAGAGTAGGGGACATTGCACTGACACAACTTGGGACAGAACTCCAATGTTAGAGTAGGGGACATTGCACTGAGACAACTTGGGACAGAACTCCAATGTTAGAGTAGGGGACATTGCACTGACACAACTTGGGACAGAACTCCAATGTTAGAGTAGGGGACATTGCACTGACACAACTTGGGACAGAACTCCAATGTTAGAGTAGGGGACATTGCACTGACACAACTTGGGACAGAACTCCAATGTTAGAGTAGGGGACATTGCACTGACACAACTTGGGGACAGAACTCCAATGTTAGAGTAGGGGACATTGCACTGACACAACTTGGGACAGAACTCCAATGTTAGAGTAGGGGACATTGCACTGACACAACTTGGGACAGAACTCCAATGTTAGAGTAGGGGACATTGCACTGGGACAACTTGGGACAGAACTCCAATGTTAGAGTAGGGGACATTGCACTGACACAACTTGGGACAGAACTCCAATGTTAGAGTAGGGGACATTGCACTGACACAACTTGGGACAGAACTCCAATGTTAGAGTAGGGGACATTGCACTGACACAACTTGGGACAGAACTCCAATGTTAGAGTAGGGGACATTGCACTGACACAACTTGGGACAGAACTCCAATGTTAGAGTAGGGGACATTGCACTGAGACAACTTGGGACAGAACTCCAATGTAAGAGTAGGGGACATTGCACTGACACAACTTGGGACAGAACTCCAATGTTAGAGTAGGGGACATTGCACTGAGACAACTTGGGACAGAACTCCAATGTAAGAGTAGGGGACATTGCACTGACACAACTTGGGACAGAACTCCAATGTTAGAGTAGGGGACATTGCACTGACACAACTTGGGACAGAACTCCAATGTTAGAGTAGGGGACATTGCACTGACACAACTTGGGACAGAACTCCAATGTTAGAGTAGGGGACATTGCACTGACACAACTTGGGACAGAACTCCAATGTTAGAGTAGGGGACATTGCACTGACACAACTTGGGACAGAACTCCAATGTAAGAGTAGGGGACATTGCACTGACACAACTTGGGACAGAACTCCAATGTTAGAGTAGGGGACATTGCACATACACAACTTGGGACAGAACTCCAATGTTAGAGTAGGGGACATTGCACTGACACAACTTGGGACAGAACTCCAATGTTAGAGTAGGGGACATTGCACTGACACAACTTGGGACAGACTCCAATGTTAGAGTAGGGGACATTGCACTGACACAACTTGGGACAGAACTCCAATGTTAGAGTAGGGGACATTGCACTGACACAACTTGGGACAGAACTCCAATGTTAGAGTAGGAGACATTGCACTGACACAACTTGGGACAGAACTCCAATGTTAGAGTAGGGGACATTGCACTGACACAACTTGGGACAGAACTCCAATGCTAGAGTAGGGGACATTGCACTGACACAACTTGGGACAGAACTCCAATGTTAGAGTAGGGGACATTGCACTGGGACAACTTGGGACAGAACTCCAATGTTAGAGTAGGGGACATTGCACTGGGACAACTTGGGACAGAACTCCAATGTTAGAGTAGGGGACATTGCACTGGGACAACTTGGGACAGAACTCCAATGTTAGAGTAGGGGACATTGCACTGACACAACTTGGGACAGAACTCCAATGTTAGAGTAGGGGACATTGCACTGACACAACTTGGGACAGAACTCCAATGTAAGAGTAGGGGACATTGCACTGACACAACTTGGGACAGAACTCCAATGTTAGAGTAGGGGACATTGCACTGAGACAACTTGGGACAGAACTCCAATGTAAGAGTAGGGGACATTGCACTGACACAACTTGGGACAGAACTCCAATGTTAGAGTAGGGGACATTGCACTGACACAACTTGGGACAGAACTCCAATGTTAGAGTAGGGGACATTGCACTGGGACAACTTGGGACAGAACTCCAATGTTAGAGTAGGGGACATTGCACTGACACAACTTGGGACAGAACTCCAATGTTAGAGTAGGGGACATTGCACTGACACAACTTGGGACAGAACTCCAATGTTAGAGTAGGGGACATTGCACTGACACAACTTGGGACAGAACTCCAATGTTAGAGTAGGGGACATTGCACTGGACAACTTGGGACAGAACTCCAATGTTAGAGTAGGGGACATTGCACTGACTCAACTTGGGACAGAACTCCAATGTTAGAGTAGGGGACATTGCACTGACACAACTTGGGACAGAACTCCAATGTTAGAGTAGGAGACATTGCACTGACACAACTTGGGACAGAACTCCAATGTTAGATTAGGGGACATTGCACTGACACAACTTGGGACAGAACTCCAATGTTAGAGTAGGGGACATTGCACTGACACAACTTGGGACAGAACTCCAATGTTAGAGTAGGAGACATTGCACTGACACAACTTGGACAGAACTCCAATGTTAGAGTAGGGGACATTGCACTGACACAACTTGGGACAGAACTCCAATGTTAGAGTAGGAGACATTGCACTGACACAACTTGGGACAGAACTCCAATGTTAGAGTAGGGGACATTGCACTGACACAACTTGGGACAGAACTCCAATGTTAGAGTAGGAGACATTGCACTGACACAACTTGGGACAGAACTCCAATGTTAGAGTAGGGGACATTGCACTGACACAACTTGGGACAGAACTCCAATGTTAGAGTAGGAGACATTGCACTGACACAACTTGGACAGAACTCCAATGTTAGAGTAGGGACATTGCACTGACACAACTTGGGACAGAACTCCAATGTTAGAGTAGGGGACATTGCACTGACACAACTTGGGACAGAACTCCAATGTTAGAGTAGGGGACATTGCACTGACACAACTTGGGACAGAACTCCAATGTTAGAGTAGGAGACATTGCACTGACACAACTTGGGACAGAACTCCAATGTTAGAGTAGGGGACATTGCACTGACACAACTTGGGACAGAACTCCAATGTTAGAGTAGGAGACATTGCACTGACACAACTTGGGACAGAACTCCAATGTTAGAGTAGGGGACATTGCACTGACACAACTTGGGACAGAACTCCAATGTTAGAGTAGGGGACATTGCACTGACACAACTTGGGACAGAACTCCAATGTTAGATTAGGGGACATTGCACTGACACAACTTGGGACAGAACTCCAATGTTAGAGTAGGGGACATTGCACTGACACAACTTGGGACAGAACTCCAATGTTAGAGTAGGGGACATTGCACTGGCACAACTTGGGACAGAACTCCAATGTTAGAGTAGGGGACATTGCGATGGGACAACTTGGGACAGAACTCCAATGTTAGAGTAGGGGACATTGCACTGGGACAACTTGGGACAGAACTCCAATGTTAGAGTAGGGGACATTGCACTGACACAACTTGGGACAGAACTCCAATGTTAGAGTAGGGGACATTGCACTGACACAACTTGGGACAGAACTCCAATGTTAGAGTAGGGGACATTGCACTGGGACAACTTGGGACAGAACTCCAATGTTAGAGTAGGGGACATTGCACTGACACAACTTGGGACAGAACTCCAATGTTAGAGTAGGGGACATTGCACTGACACAACTTGGGACAGAACTCCAATGTTAGAGTAGGGGACATTGCACTGGACAACTTGGGACAGAACTCTAATGTTAGAGTAGGGGGACATTGCACTGGCACAACTTGGGACAGAACTCCAATGTTAGAGTAGGGGACATTGCACTGACACAACTTGGGACAGAACTCCAATGTTAGAGTAGGGGACATTGCACTGACACAACTTGGGACAGAACTCCAATGTTAGAGTAGGGGACATTGCACTGACACAACTTGGGACAGAACTCCAATGTTAGAGTAGGGGACATTGCACTGGGACAACTTGGGACAGAACTCCAATGTTAGAGTAGGGGACATTGCACTGACACAACTTGGGACAGAACTCCAATGTTAGAGTAGGGGACATTGCACTGACACAACTTGGGACAGAACTCCAATGTTAGAGTAGGGGACATTGCACTGACACAACTTGGGACAGAACTCCAATGTTAGAGTAGGGGACATTGCACTGACACAACTTGGGACAGAACTCCAATGTTAGAGTAGGGGACATTGCACTGACACAACTTGGGACAGAACTCCAATGTTAGAGTAGGGGACATTGCACTGACACAACTTGGGACAGAACTCCAATGTTAGAGTAGGGGACATTGCACTGACACAACTTGGGACAGAACTCCAATGTTAGAGTAGGGAACATTGCACTGACACAACTTGGGACAAAACTCCAATGTTAGAGTATGGGACATTGCACTGACACAACTTGGGACAGAACTCTAATGTTAGAGTAGGGGACATTGCACTGGGACAACTTGGGACAGAACTCCAATGTTAGAGTAGGGGACATTGCACTGACACAAAATGGGACAGAACTCCAATGTTAGAGTAGGGGACATTGCACTGACACAACTTGGGACAGAACTCCAATGTTAGAGTAGGGGACATTGCACTGACACAACTTGGGACAGAACTCTAATGTTAGAGTAGGGGACATTGCACTGACACAACTTGGGACAGAACTCCAATGTTAGAGTAGGGGACATTGCACTGGGACAACTTGGGACAGAACTCCAATGTTAGAGTAGGGGACATTGCACTGACACAACTTGGGACAGAACTCCAATGTTAGAGTAGGGGACATTGCACTGACACAACTTGGGACAGAACTCCAATGTTTGAGTAGGGGACATTGCACTGACACAACTTGGGACAGAACTCCAATGTTAGTGTAGGGGACATTGCACTGACACAACTTGGGACAGAACTCCAATGTTAGAGTAGGGGACATTGCACTGACACAACTTGGGACAGAACTCCAATGTTAGAGTAGGGGACATTGCACTGACACAACTTGGGACAGAACTCCAATGTTAGAGTAGGGGACATTGCACTGACACAACTTGGGACAGAACTCCAATGTTAGAGTAGGGGACATTGCACTGACACAACTTGGGACAGAACTCCAATGTTAGAGTAGGAGACATTGCACTGGGACAACTTGGGACAGAACTCCAATGTTAGAGTAGGGGACATTGCACTGACACAACTTGGGACAGAACTCCAATGTTAGAGTAGGGGACATTGCACTGACACAACTTGGGACAGAACTCCAATGTTAGAGTAGGGGACATTGCACTGACACAACTTGGGACAGAACTCCAATGTTAGAGTGGGGGACATTGCACTGACACAACTTGGGACAGAACTCCAATGTTAGAGTAGGGGACATTGCACTGGGACAACTTGGGACAGAACTCCAATGTTAGAGTAGGGGACATTGCACTGACACAACTTGGGACAGAACTCCAATGTTAGAGTAGGGGACATTGCACTGACACAACTTGGGACAGAACTCCAATGTTAGAGTAGGGGACATTGCACTGACACAACTTGGGACAGAACTCCAATGTTAGAGTAGGGGACATTGCACTGACACAACTTGGGACAGAACTCCAATGTTAGCGTAGGGAACATTGCACTGGGACAACTTGGGACAGAACTCCAATGTTAGAGTAGGGGACATTGCACTGACACAACTTGGGACAGAACTCCAATGTTAGAGTAGGGGACATTGCACTGACACAACTTGGGACAGAACTCCAATGTTAGAGTAGGGGACATTGCTCTGGGAAAACTTGCGACAGAACTCCAATGTTAGAGTAGGGGACATTGCACTGACACAACTTGGGACAGAACTCCAATGTTAGAGTAGGGGACATTGCACTGGGACAACTTGGGACAGAACTCCAATGTTAGAGTAGGGGACATTGCACTGACACAACTTGGGACAGAACTCCAATGTTAGATTAGGGGACATTGCACTGACACAACTTGGGACAGAACTCCAATGTTAGAGTAGGGGACATTGCACTGACACAACTTGGGACAGAACTCCAATGTTAGAGTAGGGGACATTGCACTGGCACAACTTGGGACAGAACTCCAATGTTAGAGTAGGGGACATTGCGATGGGACAACTTGGGACAGAACTCCAATGTTAGAGTAGGGGACATTGCACTGGGACAACTTGGGACAGAACTCCAATGTTAGAGTAGGGGACATTGCACTGACACAACTTGGGACAGAACTCCAATGTTAGAGTAGGGGACATTGCACTGACACAACTTGGGACAGAACTCCAATGTTAGAGTAGGGGACATTGCACTGGGACAACTTGGGACAGAACTCCAATGTTAGAGTAGGGGACATTGCACTGACACAACTTGGGACAGAACTCCAATGTTAGAGTAGGGGACATTGCACTGACACAACTTGGGACAGAACTCCAATGTTAGAGTAGGGGACATTGCACTGGGACAACTTGGGACAGAACTCTAATGTTAGAGTAGGGGACATTGCACTGGCACAACTTGGGACAGAACTCCAATGTTAGAGTAGGGGACATTGCACTGACACAACTTGGGACAGAACTCCAATGTTAGAGTAGGGGACATTGCACTGACACAACTTGGGACAGAACTCCAATGTTAGAGTAGGGGACATTGCACTGACACAACTTGGGACAGAACTCCAATGTTAGAGTAGGGGACATTGCACTGGGACAACTTGGGACAGAACTCCAATGTTAGAGTAGGGGACATTGCACTGACACAACTTGGGACAGAACTCCAATGTTAGAGTAGGGGACATTGCACTGACACAACTTGGGACAGAACTCCAATGTTAGAGTAGGGGACATTGCACTGACACAACTTGGGACAGAACTCCAATGTTAGAGTAGGGGACATTGCACTGACACAACTTGGGACAGAACTCCAATGTTAGAGTAGGGGACATTGCACTGACACAACTTGGGACAGAACTCCAATGTTAGAGTAGGGGACATTGCACTGACACAACTTGGGACAGAACTCCAATGTTAGAGTAGGGGACATTGCACTGACACAACTTGGGACAGAACTCCAATGTTAGAGTAGGGAACATTGCACTGACACAACTTGGGACAAAACTCCAATGTTAGAGTATGGGACATTGCACTGACACAACTTGGGACAGAACTCTAATGTTAGAGTAGGGGACATTGCACTGGGACAACTTGGGACAGAACTCCAATGTTAGAGTAGGGGACATTGCACTGACACAAATTGGGACAGAACTCCAATGTTAGAGTAGGGGACATTGCACTGACACAACTTGGGACAGAACTCCAATGTTAGAGTAGGGGACATTGCACTGACACAACTTGGGACAGAACTCTAATGTTAGAGTAGGGGACATTGCACTGACACAACTTGGGACAGAACTCCAATGTTAGAGTAGGGGACATTGCACTGGGACAACTTGGGACAGAACTCCAATGTTAGAGTAGGGGACATTGCACTGACACAACTTGGGACAGAACTCCAATGTTAGAGTAGGGGACATTGCACTGACACAACTTGGGACAGAACTCCAATGTTAGAGTAGGGGACATTGCACTGACACAACTTGGGACAGAACTCCAATGTTAGAGTAGGGGACATTGCACTGACACAACTTGGGACAGAACTCCAATGTTAGAGTAGGGGACATTGCACTGACACAACTTGGGACAGAACTCCAATGTTAGAGTAGGGGACATTGCACTGACACAACTTGGGACAGAACTCCAATGTTAGAGTAGGGGACATTGCACTGACACAACTTGGGACAGAACTCCAATGTTAGAGTAGGGGACATTGCACTGACACAACTTGGGACAGAACTCCAATGTTAGAGTAGGAGACATTGCACTGGGACAACTTGGGACAGAACTCCAATGTTAGAGTAGGGGACATTGCACTGACACAACTTGGGACAGAACTCCAATGTTAGAGTAGGGGACATTGCACTGACACAACTTGGGACAGAACTCCAATGTTAGAGTAGGGGACATTGCACTGACACAACTTGGGACAGAACTCCAATGTTAGAGTGGGGGACATTGCACTGACACAACTTGGGACAGAACTCCAATGTTAGAGTAGGGGACATTGCACTGACACAACTTGGGACAGAACTCCAATGTTAGAGTAGGGGACATTGCACTGACACAACTTGGGACAGAACTCCAATGTTAGAGTAGGGGACATTGCACTGACACAACTTGGGACAGAACTCCAATGTTAGAGTAGGGGACATTGCACTGACACAACTTGGGACAGAACTCCAATGTTAGAGTAGGGGACATTGCACTGACACAACTTGGGACAGAACTCCAATGTTAGCGTAGGGAACATTGCACTGGGACAACTTGGGACAGAACTCCAATGTTAGAGTAGGGGACATTGCACTGACACAACTTGGGACAGAACTCCAATGTTAGAGTAGGGGACATTGCACTGACACAACTTGGGACAGAACTCCAATGTTAGAGTAGGGGACATTGCTCTGGGAAAACTTGCGACAGAACTCCAATGTTAGAGTAGGGGACATTGCACTGACACAACTTGGGACAGAACTCCAATGCTAGAGTAGGGGACATTGCACTGACACAACTTGGGACAGAACTCCAATGTTAGAGTAGGGGACATTGCACTGGGACAACTTGGGACAGAACTCCAATGTTAGAGTAGGGGACATTGCACTGGGACAACTTGGGACAGAACTCCAATGTTAGAGTAGGGGACATTGCACTGGGACAACTTGGGACAGAACTCCAATGTTAGAGTAGGGGACATTGCACTGACACAACTTGGGACAGAACTCCAATGTTAGAGTAGGGGACATTGCACTGACACAACTTGGGACAGAACTCCAATGTTAGAGTAGGGGACATTGCACTGACACAACTTGGGACAGAACTCCAATGTTAGAGTAGGGGACATTGCACTGACACAACTTGGGACAGAACTCCAATGTTAGAGTAGGGGACATTGCACTGAGACAACTTGGGACAGAACTCCAATGTTAGAGTAGGGGACATTGCACTGGGACAACTTGGGACAGAACTCCAATGTTAGAGTAGGTGACATTGCACTGACACAACTTGGGACAGAACTCCAATGTTAGAGTAGGGGACATTGCACTGACACAACTTGGGACAGAACTCCAATGTTAGAGTAGGGGACATTGCACTGGACAACTTGGGACAGAACTCCAATGTTAGAGTAGGGGACATTGCACTGGGACAACTTGGGACAGAACTCCAATGTTAGAGTAGGGGACATTGCACTGACACAACTTGGGACAGAACTCTAATGTTAGAGTAGGGGACATTGCACTGACACAACTTGGGACAGAACTCCAATGTTAGAGTAGGGGACATTGCACTGACACAACTTGGGACAGAACTCCAATGTTAGAGTAGGGGACATTGCACTGACACAACTTGGGACAGAACTCCAATGTTAGAGTAGGGGACATTGCACTGACACAACTTGGGACAGAACTCCAATGTTAGAGTAGGGGACATTGCACTGACACAACTTGGGACAGAACTCCAATGTTAGAGTAGGGGACATTGCACTGACACAACTTGGGACAGAACTCCAATGTTAGAGTAGGGGACATTGCACTGGGACAACTTGGGACAGAACTCCAATGTTAGAGTAGGGGACATTGCTCTGGGACAACTTGGGACAGAACTCCAATGTTAGAGTAGGGGACATTGCACTGACACAACTTGGGACAGAACTCCAATGTTAGAGTAGGGGACATTGCACTGACACAACTTGGGACAGAACTCCAATGTTAGAGTAGGGGACATTGCACTGACACAACTTGGGACAGAACTCCAATGTTAGAGTAGGGGACATTGCACTGACACAACTTGGGACAGAACTCCAATGTTAGAGTAGGGGACATTGCACTGACACAACTTGGGACAGAACTCCAATGTTAGAGTAGGGGACATTGCACTGACACAACTTGGGACAGAACTCCAATGTTAGAGTAGGGGACATTGCACTGAGACAACTTGGGACAGAACTCCAATGTTAGAGTAGGGGACATTGCACTGACACAACTTGGGACAGAACTCCAATGTTAGAGTAGGGGACATTGCACTGACACAACTTGGGACAGAACTCCAATGTTAGAGTAGGGGACATTGCACTGGGACAACTTGGGACAGAACTCCAATGTTAGAGTAGGGGACATTGCACTGACACAACTTGGGACAGAACTCCAATGTTAGAGTAGGGGACATTGCACTGGGACAACTTGGGACAGAACTCCAATGTTAGAGTAGGGGACATTGCACTGACACAACTTGGGACAGAACTCCAATGTTAGAGTAGGAGACATTGCACTGACACAACTTGGGACAGAACTCCAATGTTAGAGTAGGGGACATTGCACTGACACAACTTGGGACAGAACTCCAATGTTAGAGTAGGGGACATTGCACTGACACAACTTGGGACAGAACTCCAATGTTAGAGTAGGGGACATTGCACTGGACAACTTGGGACAGAACTCCAATGTTAGAGTAGGGGACATTGCACTGACACAACTTGGGACAGAACTCCAATGTTAGAGTAGGGGACATTGCACTGACACAACTTGGGACAGAACTCCAATGTTAGAGTAGGGGACATTGCACTGACACAACTTGGGACAGAACTCCAATGTTAGAGTAGGGGACATTGCACTGACACAACTTGGGACAGAACTCCAATGTTAGAGTAGGGGACATTGCACTGACACAAGTTGGGACAGAACTCCAATGTTAGAGTAGGGGACATTGCACTGACACAACTTGGGACAGAACTCCAATGTTAGAGTAGGGGACATTGCACTGACACAACTTGGGACAGAACTCCAATGTTAGAGTAGGGGACATTGCACTGACACAACTTGGGACAGAAATCCAATGTTAGAGTAGGGGACATTGCACTGACACAACT